>CM054059.1:100991182-102476811 GCA_028641055.1 Alopecurus myosuroides
CCGGAGCCAATCCAGATTGCACAGACGAAATCACACTCAAGTCGGAATCGCTCCGGATTGGTCGGACTGATTACGGATGCCAACAGAGGTATTTGCGGCCATGTCGGGATTCCTCCGGAATCACCCGGAATAATTCCGGATTGCAACAGAGATATTTGCGGTCAAGTCAGAATCCCTTCCGGGATGGTCCGGAATAATTCCGGGTTGCACTGAAATGATCTTCTTGGAGCCAGAAAAACGTCCGTCGACCTTTTATCTTCTTCACCATTTCTTTGACACCGTTTATGTGCTGATAATGATTATAACCTTTTCAAAAATAGCACACACGGTTAAAAACTCATTTATGTTGTTAACAAACACACAAAACATAGAGATGTCGAAAATGCATTTTCAATCTCCCCCTTTTTGGTGTTTGATGACAACATAAAGATTTAGGGGGATAAACAAGGTGAACATAAAGAAATGGTCTCCAAAAATAGACGGAGCTCCTCTTCGATATGTGTTCCGTGAGGCACGCATTTCATAGGCTTTGCTCCCCCTATGTTTTAGACACCAAGTAGTCTAAACAAGTTCACAATTCATGCAAATAGATGACACTAATGTAAGCAAGCATGATAGTAGCATAATCACGGATAGGGTGACACAACCAAGTCACAAGGTTCCACAGGGATAATAAAAAGTTTGCAATGACGAAAAGGAAACTAAGAAACCGGAGCACAAGCCTATAAGATCGAAAACGAAAGGCAAAAGACTCGTGCTCCCACCCTTGCAAAGCCCGTGAAATCTAATAGGGGACTCCTTCTCCCCCTTTGGCATCAAAGACGCCAAAAAGGGGAAACGAGTCCAACTAGCGTCCCAAGAGATCACTCGGCGCCATCATCTCCTCCGCGGTGCTCCTCTTCCTCGTCCTCTTCCTCCTCTTCATACTCATGATCTCCACGGTTGCCAGCATCATCAAAGTCATCCTCAGCAGAGTCCTCCTCATCATCAACATCAGCTGGAGGCACCCCAAAGTAGAAATCATCATCATGTATCTCGGGCATCACAGTGGGAACATAGACAACATCAGTGAGAGATGGAGGATCTTCAGGTACATCTATCCCAGCAGCTCTACGGTCAGCGTTCTGAATGCGGCGATTCTCCTTGGCCAGCTCCCTAGCCTCATGGGCAATCGCCCTAGTGTCACTGCACATACTGAACATTGCCCTGAAGAACTTGACAATGCCACTAGAGGGACGCTGAGAGGCACCACTCGAAGAAGCAGAAGGAGTAGCTAGAGGTGTCTTGGATTTGGCCTTGGTGTACTCAGGAATCTCAACACCACGAATGAGAGAAGGCACCATCTTCTTGCCCTTGACCGTTGGAAATTCATCTATGATATCAACTCCCAACTTGGCATTAATGGATCTCTGAATCAACGGGCCATAAGAAGGCTTCCTCTTCTCCACGATCCCAATACAAATCTCACGGTAAAGAAAGTCCATCACATCAATCTTCCTCTGATTTTGGGGCTTAGTGAGCATCATGAGGTTCGCCATATAGGCCCTAATGGCAGAGTAGTCACCAGCCTTGACCACAATGGTGGCACGGAAGATCTTGGACAGAAGGTTGTAGTAGGGGTACATGTTGGAGTTGAATGGCCTAGTCTTGCCCTGAACATCAGGAGTATAGCAGAAATCCAAGATGGAGTTGTCATATTCCGAGTTGTTGTGAATCTTGAAACCATGATGAATGTAACCCAGAGCATCAGCAAATTCACACAAGTTGTTAGTGATCTTCTCTTCCCCAGACATCCAAGTCATAGTGCGCACGGCATCACCCGTGCAGTGGAGAGTGCAATAGAACTGAGCCACCAAGTCCGGACAATACTCACACTCAATTTCCAGAAGAGGTGCCACATTCAGCTTCACCAAGCAATCAGAACATGACGGAGATCACCATTCTTGTGCCTATGATAGAAGTCCATGTCAATCTGCACCTGCTCACAGACAAGAGGATCATGTGTGGAGTAGAAATCATCCCAAGCCTTTTGCTGAAGGTTAGTCCAAAAACGTGGATCTTGACAAGTGGTCTCAACAAAATGGTATGGGTTCCTCCTCTTGATAGTTTTCCACTGAGAGATGGAGAAAGACTTCAGATCCCCTTCGGGCAGCCTCTCTTCCTGATCATCCTCACGACTCCCAGCACGAAAGCCGGAGGTACGACCCCTTTGAGGGCTTGCACCCCTTCCAGCAGAGGACTTCCTCTTGGTACCCGTACGAGTGCCGCCACCACCTGTGAATAGAGGACATAGAAATAGAAATAGATGAGTGCATATGCCAAACGGGAAACAAAAATCTCCATAAAGTTTGACGTAGTGCAAGTTTTCGAAATTTCTGGCAGGATCCGGAATTATTCCGGATGCCAGATTTATTCCGACAGGATCCGGATTTTTTTCGGGACCCTCGATTTGACTCGAGATATCCCCAAAAATTCAATTACTTGGCTTACAAACTGCACCAAACTTAAGGAAGACTTTAGACAAGATCCTAGATTTGAACTAATGTGCGAGGAATCGTGGGAGTGACATGTGTGAGATAGATCTAAGTCTAGATTGGAAGTTTGTTAGACTAGATCTAAGATGGCATGGAAACTAGGGTATGGAGATTAGCCAAGTATGAAAAAGTTGATAGAAACTCGGATCTAGATCAAACCCTAGGTGAGATTTCATCTTGAACCAAAATCAACCAACAAAATCGAGAGAGAGGAGATGCGAATCAAAATACCTTCCATGGGGGATGTTCTTGTCCAAAGAGGGATAAAAATCCTCCCTAAGGGAAACGGGGACGGATGCAGCGAATTTTTGGTGGCTAGGGCACGAGAGGAGGGGAAAATGAGAAGGAAAACTGCCTCCCGTGCGTGATGGGCCTTTTATAGGCGGAAAACTGTCAATCCCGGAATGGCCCGGAATTAATCCGATCGGCTCGGAATTATTCCAGAAGGATCCGGAATTTTTCCGACTGGGTCGGATTGTTCCGGAATAATTCCGGCCTATCTAGGATTCGCTCCGAACTAGACCAGAAACTGACCGTTGAAATGGCTAGTATCAGTGGGTCTTAGTGTGGAGTAAGGCATATGCATATATGAACATAAGGAGAGGAAAAATGGACAAGGTAACATAAGGGGTTAGTAATTCCTAGCCTTATTCATCGGGAAAAATACAAATAAGATGCAAATAGCAACGAGGAATAGTATTCGGAGAAGTAAATAACATTAAAACTTAAATGCAACCAACTAAGAACGAACCCTTCAATTAAGAAGAGGTTGGTGGCCTAAGTCACCATGTAAGAGATCATGGTATGCAACCGCGAAGAGATATCTTGGGGGCATTACCATTACTCAACATTGAAGCTCACAATTCAACATTAGAAAAAGAGAGATTAACAATGAATTTTTGCTATGGGCATAATGGGGGGAGGGAGAACCCAATGTGTTAAAATAACACTCCCCCTATGTCCATGCCTACACCTAAACCCAAACACGTTTCATCTATAGGGGTGTGTGCAAGATTCTCAAGTCAAACTCCTAAAATCAATGATGTTTAGATCATTCCTCAAGAACATGAATCTTGCATCATCGAGTGGCTTCATGAAGATATCCGCGAGATTTCCCTTGGTGGGCACATAAGATAGTACAATATCACCTCTTGCCACATGGTCACGGATGAAATGATGAAGAATCTCAATGTGCTTCGTTCTTGTTTATTGCACGGGGTTGTAAGCGATCTTGATGGAACTTTAAGTGTCACACAAAAGAGGCACCTTATCCAAATGAACGTCATATTCCTAGAGAGTTTGCCTCATCCATAGCAATTGGGTGCAAGTACTTGCGGCGGCTACATACTCGGCTTCGGCGGTGGAGAGATATATGCAATTTTGCTTCTTGGGAGACCAACTCACCAAAGACCTACCAAAAAATTGGCAAGCCCCAGAAGTGGACTTCCTATCATCTTGATCACCCGCCCAATCGGAATCCATGTTGCCCTTGAGAGAAAATTGTGCCCCCTTTGAGTACCACAAACCAAACCTTGGGGTATGAACCAAATACCGAAAGATCCTATGGACCGCCATTAAATGGCTTTTCTTAGGAGCCGCTTGATACCTTGCACACACACCTACACTCAAAATGATATCGGGCCTAGATGCACAAAGGTAAAGCAAAGAACCAATCATAAAACGATACAACTTTTGGTCCACATCTTTACCCTTCGGGTTACGTGATAGGTGGAACTTGACTTGCATAGGAGATGGCTTGATCTTTGCATCTTGGAAGTTAAACCTCTTGATCATGTCGTGGGTATACTTTGCTTGAGAAATGAAAGTCCCACAAGCCAATTGCTTGATCTCAAAGCCAAGAAAGAATTTAAGCTCTTCCATCATAGACATCTCGAACCTATCGGTCATAAGTTTTGAGAACTCACTATTGAAAGCTTGGTTAGTTGAGCCAAAGATAACACCGTCCACGTAGAGTTGGAATATGAAAAGCTCTCCCTTTACTCTCTTTGTGAAGAGAGTGGGGTCGATATTCCCAACTTCAAAACCACGGTCATCCAATAACTCTCTAAGGTGCTCATACCACGCACGTGGTGCTTGTTTAAATCCATAGAGCGCCTTATCGAGCTTGTAGACATGGTTAGGGAAGTTGACGTTCTCGAACCCCGGGGGTTGCTTAACATATACCTCCTCTTTGAGTGGACCATTTAAGAAAGCACTTTTGACATCCATTTGTTGCAATTTGAAATTATGCGAAGATGCATAATCAAGAAGGATACAGATGGACTCAAGGCGAGCCACGGGAGCATAGGTTTCATCAAAGTCAATGCCTTCAACTTGAGTGTAACCTTGAGCTACCAATCTTGCCTTGTTCCTTATGACAATGTCATGCTCATCTTGCTTGTTCTTGCATATCCACTTAGTGCCAATAACATTGTGGCAATCTTTGGGCTTCTCAACTAGTCTCCAAACCTTGTTGCGCTCAAAGTTATTGAACTCATCATGCATAGCTTCAACCCAATCGGAGTCCTCAAAAGCGTCAAACACTTTCTTTGGTTCCACCATAGATATGTGAGCTTGATGCTCACTAAAATGTGTCAATTGCTTTCTTGTGGATCTTCTAGCTTGAATATCTTCTAAGATCTTGTTGTCTTGGGCATCAATATGCTTCAAAGATCTTCTTATCCTTCTAGCACGACGGGCTTCGATCTCCTCACTATTGCGAGGAGGGATTACTTGATCATCTTGATCATTTGGGTCCCCGTCTTGACCAACTTGACCTTGATCATCATTACCAACAATTTCTTCAACACTAGCTTCAACTTGAGGAGAAGAAGAGGAGGATGGTTAATCTTGGCCTTGACCTTGACTAGCATGAATGATAGGAGTGGTTGCATCTTGCGTAGTAACTTGGTCAAAAAGTGGAGGGTCTTCAACATGTTCTTGGTTAGGTGCATCACTTGGCTCCTTGGCTTGTTCTTCTATTGTAGAGGAGGGCTCCACTTGAGTAGAGCATAGTCCTTCTCGAGTCGCCATAAGGTGTCCCTCAATGGGGCGTAAAAAATCCCACACCCATCCTTCCTATGGCTTCTTGAGGCATTTCAACATCTACATTAGAAACATGAAATTGCGCCACTTGGGAGCCATCATTTTCCTCGAAAACCACACTACAAGATTCTATGACAATCCGTGAGGCTTTGTCAAAGACTCTATAAGTGTGGGATTCGGCACCGTAACCAACAAAAATACCCTGAATAGTTTTGGATTGAAATTTAGACAACCTAACACCCTTGATCAAGTAAAAGAACTTATAACCAAATACATGGAAGTAGGAGACGTTGGGATTGTTGCCGATGAGGATCTCATATGGAGTCTTGTCCAAGCCCTTGCGGATGTAGAGGCGGTTGGAGGAGTGGCATGCGGTGGATATGGCCTCAGCCCATTGTTGGAACGCGTAGAGATAAACAAAACTTTTCCTACGCAGTACTTCCAAGATCTAGCCGAGGTAGAAGGCCACGATGATTACCACTAGACGCGCGGTTGCGGATTATCGATGAAGCGCGTCGGGGCAGTGCAGTCCACGATCCGATCCAGCCGATCCGATCCCGTGAACGTCGAAGTGCTGAACGTACAGCGCCTCTGCCGGTATCCACACGTACGAGGAGGAGCTCCGACGGCAGACTGCTAGGTCTGGTGCGACGGCTGGACTGAGTGGGGCTAGGGTTCCCAACGCATGGGAGTGGACTAACGTGCCCGATGGGCAACCTGCGCCTCTCTTTATATAACGAATGGTAGTGGGCTTCACAACACTTATGACCCATTCCCTCTGTGAGTCCGACTCACAAACTCAGTCAATTTCCGGTTCGGGTCCAACCCGACCAATACTTGCTCCCGCTCTTAAGTGTGCGACCCTGCAGGCTCATGGCGACTTGGACACGATTGGAGTCCGCCTCTCAATCGATCAATCGGTAGCGGCTCCTAGCAGAACGTGCCGACTCCCAAGTCCCATTGAGTCATGACGACATACCTTTCAATGTGATATACATCTTAGTCCCTTTTGCCTCACGATATACCTTGTCGAACTATAGGCGATTTATCGTCATCCCTTAAATAGCTCGACTCTCTTCTCGATCCGTGATATGTGATTCATCTGACTAACTCTTAGTCAACAGACACAGTTAACACTTAACTGAGTCACGCATGGCCATGCTTCCTGAATCATATCACTCGAGAGGGCCCAGAGAATATCTCTCCATTCGGAGGGGCAAAATCCCATCTTGATTATCCACATCACGCAGCTTGCTTCTCATTCGACCCGAACTCTGCCTTTATAGTTGCCTTGTCACAGAACAACGTTTGACAGAACCTAAGTCGGTGATCCACAACTCGGATTGTGCGACAACCTCAGGTCTAAGGATTACATTGATTGAGACATGCAAATGACGACTTGCTCGTTGCATCTCAATGTGGGTCAGTCCGACTTGCTAAACTCTTTAGCCAAGTCCGTGAGCGTTGGAATGGCATCACCATGCCCATGACAAGTGGAACCGAGTCATCAGCCAACTCTCACATTAGTCTAGGGTGTGTGTCCAGCACAACCTTAATGACCAAGGACAATTTAGTATGAACAACATGAATACATAGTTCCACAATCGAATCACATATTCAATGATATATATCAGATGTTCAACACAAGGACAACTTAATAACTTTATGAATACAGTGGGAATTACATCATACATGATTGCCTCTAGGGCATATTCCCAACACCCATAAATATTGGAGATAAGTGTACTCCGCCAATATGGTCCTTGCCATATCCAAGAGAGTGCGGTTCTTTCTTTCGGCAACACCATTTTTTGAGGAGTGTAAGTGGCAGAGTATTGATGACGAATGCCCTCTTCACTAAGGAATTCATTCAAAGTGTAGTTCTTGAACTCCGAACGATTATCACTCCTAATAGCCATGATTTGCACATTGTGTTGACGTTGCACTTGGTTGGAGAAGTCGATGATGGTTTGTTGAGTCTCACTCTTGCACTTGAAGAAATAAACCCAAGTGTATCTTGAATAATCATCGACAATCACCAAGCAATACTTCTTGCCTCCAAGACTTGCCTCGGGCACGGCACCAAAGAGATCAACATGGAGAAGCTCCAAGATCCTCTTTGATGAAATAATATTCTTGGCCTTGTGCGCCATATCATGCATCTTTCCTTCAACACACGACCTACAAATGCGATCTTTGGAAAAGGAAACATTTTCTTTTAGTCCGACAATAAGGCCACCTTTGTGAAGACTTCGCAAAGTTCTCATGTTGACATGGGATAAGCGGCGATGCCACAATTATCCCATGTCCGCCTTTCCGAAAAGACATATTGTTTGAGAGTTGGTAGACTTCGAAAAATCCACCACGAACAACTCATTTTCAACATGTCCCACGTATGTGACGTCAAGAGTCTTGCTCCTCAAAAGGACCACAATATCTTCATTAAAAAGACGGAGAAACCCATCTTTCCAAGAGAGCGGACGGAAAGTAAATTGAAACCAAGGGATTCGACAAGACTGACGTTCATGATAGTGATATCAGGAGCAATCACAACCTTGCCGAACCCCGATACCTTGGACGAGGACGAGTCTCCATAAGTGACGTTTGCTTGTATGTCATTTGGGTGCAATTCCGTCACAAGTTCTTTGCTTCCGGTCATATGGCTAGTGCATCCACTATCAATTATCCATTTAGTCCCACCAGAAACATAGTCCTACAAGAGATCGTTGACTAGAGTTAGGACCCGAGGAGGGTCCATTTATGTTAGTAACAAGGGTCTTTGGAACCCAAATGGTATAGTCAATGAAACCCTCAATAGGACCAACATATTTAGCTTGCACAACACCATAATAATCAACATATAAGAAATGGTGTGGATTGTTAGTTCCCGCGGAGATGCTACGAGTAGTGTTGTCCCTCATGACACTACTACTCGAAGCAACATTGTTTGCTTGTGCGGGAGTGCTACGAGTAGTGTTGTCCCTAATGACAATACCACCCGAGGCACCATTGTTGGCCTTCTTCTTGTTCTTCTTCTTGGCAACATAGCCAAGACCTTACTTCCCCACTTGTGGCCTTGGTGCACTCAATTGTGGTCTAGCAACAACCACATGAGGGCAAGGGGAAACCACTTGTGGGGTAGAGATCACAACCTTCTCAACTTGAGGGCCTTTGCCCTTGGGCCTTTCTAGCTCATCTTTCAACCTAGCATTTTCCTCAATAATATTTGCATGATCACAAGAAGAAGTAGAGGTGCTAGGGTTGTTAAGTTTATTAAGTTGAGTTTGAAGTTGTTCATGCAACTCTTTGAGGGATAAGTGTTGGCTTTCCAAAGCTTTGTGAGCCTTGGTTATATTTTCAAACTCCTCGGTTAGTTTACCATGACCAACACCAAACTCAAACTTATCCTTTTTAGCCTTTTTATATTTAGCAATAGCAAGGTCACGTTCCTTAGTGATGTTAGAAACAAGTTCATTATGTGTTTCTACAATAGATTCAAGTTCCTCCTCGAGAGAAACTCTACCATCATGCTTTTCCTCAAGAGTCATAGAGAGGGATGCTATTTCATCGGCATTCCTTCTTTCAACCTCACCTTTCTTCTCAAGAGCTTCTTGGGCCTCTCCCAATTGGCTCATGAGATTTTCGAAGTACTTCTTGGTCTCCCCTTGCATGTTAGACATAAAACGTTCCAAAGAGAGCCTTTCATCTTCTAATCTAAGACTAGCAAGATTTTCTAGTTCACTTGGGGTCTTAGAGTTGGGAGAAGGTGATACATCCGAGGCCTTAGCCATGAAGCACTTGGCATTTGGGTGAGGATGATTTTCATTGGGGGATTCAAAGAGAGATGAAGACTATGGAGTGGAAGCAATAGCAAGAGCGGCCACGTCACTTGTGGTTTCTTCTTCTTCATCACTCCCGGAATCATACTCCTCTTGAGTCACTAGCACAAACTTGTTGGGAGACTTCTTGTTGAAGGGTTTATTCTTGAAATGAGGTTTCTTGTATTCAACCTTGGACTTGTTCTTGCGAATGAGTTTGCCTCTATGGAGTTCTCTATTTTCATAGGGACACTCCGCAATGAAGTGGTGCTTATCTTGACAATTGAAGCAAGACCTCACTTTTTGAGCCCCATCATTGCCATAGCGAGACTTGGTCTTCTTCTCAACATATTTCTTGGCCTTGGGAGGATTCCTCCAAAAAAATTGCGTGATGAGAGCAATGATATCCTTGAGCACGGGATCATACTCTTGATCCTTCAATGGACCCAACACCTCATTGCGTTCTTCTTCATACTCAACCTCTCTTGACACAACCTTGGCCTTCAAAGCAACCGATGCCCCTTTGTGCATTCCTATGGCCCTAGCACGGTTGTCAAGAGCTTTCTTGGTTTGCACTTGATAGGAGCACATTTCTTGCATAACTTGGGTTGAGGTCATAAAAAGGAAATCATGTCTTCCTTGAATGCTCTTCAAGTCCGTGGTCTCAAATGGCATTAGGGCAATCATGTACTTCCTCTTGATCCAAGCATCATCAATGTACTTGGCACCAACATTGGAGTACGCGGTGGCAAGAGTCTTGAGTCTTCGGTACATGTCTTCATGGTTCTCTCCATCATGCATATAGAACCCTTCGGCCTCATTGGTCAAGGCATCATATCTATTACTTTGCATGCTCTTATTGCCCACAAACATGACGACAAGAGCGTCCGATGTTTCCTTGGCGGTGGAATATTGTTGAAGATGCGGCATGTGATTAGGACCCACGGCTTGTTGAAGAATAGACAAGGCAGTGTAGTTGAGTTGACAATCTATGGCTTCCCTTCTTTTCAAGTTCTTAGGCTTGTATCCATCACGAGTGACCCTCCAAAGCTCTATACAAGAAGAGTTCAAGTGAGTCTCCATGTAATATTGCCATTCACGAAAAGAAAAAGCATCAATTTTAGGTGGATCTCCCCTAGGGATTATATGAGGATGTGGGACGGGAGGATCAGGAGAATAATGTCCTTTGACGGAGTGAAATTCTCCCTCTCCTACCGTACCCTTCTCGGTAGAGTTTTCGGCAGAAGCATTTTTAGATGGATCACCATCTACCCCTTTATTAGCGCCCTCCGGAGATTCTTCCGGAGGAGATGAGTCGGTGACCTCCGGTCCTTTGGCTTTCAAGAGTTCCATCAAGACTTGACGCAACTCATAGATTTTGGTGTCTATGGATGAGGTCAATGAATTTTTCAACTCATTGAGATCATTCATAGATACCGGCGCCACGGAACCTTCGGTATCCGTCTCATCAACCATACTCAAACTCTTAGGCGGTTAAGCCCGATACAAGAGCCAAGGCTCTGATACCAATTGAAAGTATAGTATGGGCACCTAGAGGGGGGAATAGGTTCTACACCAATTTTAATTTTTTTTCTTCACAATTAGGCTTGACACAAAGGTAAATTCTCTAGATAGTGCAACTAAGCTGAATTTACCTATATGACAAGGATAGCAACTAATGCAACTAGTACAGCAATAAATGCAACAAGTACAAGTGAGTAAAAGATAAGGGAACGAGATAACCGATAGGAAGCACGCGGAGAAACGATGTATTCCCGAGTTCCTCCTTGTTAAGGTAGTACGCCTCGTTGGAGGGGTATGAGCTCGCCATGAAGGCCTACTCAACGCCACAAAGGCCTCACCCTATTCTCCGATGAACCCCGCCACAAAGACCTAGTTCACCTTCCACTACTGATCCTCTTTGAGGCGGGAATCAAATCCTTTACAAACAAGCTTGGGGCACACACCCACAACCAAATTGGGGGCTCCTAACAATCACAAATCACCAATAGTAGAAAGAAGCCTAGGTTCTCCACAAGAGGAAATCCTAGACAAAGATCCCTCAAGCTAATGAGGGGGAAATGGAAATCCGGTTGGTGAAGATGTAGATCCGGGGCTTCTCCTTCAATCCTCCAAGTTTCAACAAGTTTGGGTGGAGATGGGAGATCTAGCTTGGTGGTTGAGATAAATCAATGGGGACTTTAATTCTGGACGAGCTACCCCTTGGGGAAGAAGGGGAGCATCTATTTATAGATCCACGAAGAAACTAGCTGTTTTCTGTGCAGTCGACGTGCAATGCGGAATAATTCCGAAACCTTCTAGAATAATTCGGGCTCCCGGAATAATCCGGAGCAATCCGGATTGCAACAGACGAAATCACGTTCAAGTCGGAATCACTCCGGATTGGTCCGAAATGATTCCAGATTGCAACAGAGATATTTGCGGCCATGTCGGAATTCCTCCGGAATCAATCCGGATCCCGGAATCACCCGGAATAATTCTGGATTGCAACAGAGGGATTTGCGGCCAAGTCGGAATCCTTCCGGAATGGTCCGGAATAATTCCGGGTTGCACTGAAATGATCTTCTTGGAGCCAGAAAAACGTCTGTCGACCTTTTATCTTCTTCACCATTTCTTTGACACCGTTTATGTGCTGATAATGATTATAACCTTTTCAACAAATAGCACACACGGTTAAAAACTCATTTATGTTGTTAACAAACACACAAAACATAGAGATATCGAAAATGCACTTATAGAGGAAACACCCTAGATCTACAACTCCACCAAGCCGATTCGAAATCACTCCGCTCATCCTTTAGGGATCTTGTTGTTCTTAGTTCATCGGAGCCAAGAACCTTATCGCTCTTAGCTCATCGGAGCTTGGAGCCTTGTTGGTATCCCCGAAGCTCTTGTGCTCGTGGATCCTGTTTCCCGGAGTCTTGGTGGCTCTCAGAATTTGGTGAGGACCCTCCAAAGTTGTGGAGTGTGCCTCATCCTTGTAAAGGTTCTAGTTGTAAATCTCAACGGCAACATAGTGATTTGAGCCTCTCCACATCGGTGGAAGAACTCGAAGGAGATACGGTGTGCCATTTGAGGGCTACTCGGTGTACCACTTTGGTGGCACCGCACCGCTCCAACGGAGATTAGCTTCCATTGGGAAGTGAACTTCGGGATACATCTCCGCGTCATTGTGTTCGGTTATCCCTCAACTTACCTTGTTGCAACTAGCTTAGTCATATATACCTTGTGATGGTTGTATTTGCTCAACATATAGGATTGTTCACCTAGTTGCACAATCTAGACAATTTATATTTGAGCACTATCTTGTTTAATCGAAAAAGAAGTTAAAATTTGTAGTTAATCTATTCACCCCCCCTCTAGTTAACCACTCGATCTTTCAATTGGTATCAGAGCCTCGTCTCTTTATTAAGGGATTTACCGCCTAAAGAGGAGGATGGCTATTGAACCCGGCGCCATGGACGGTATTCAAAAGCTAATTCAAGCTATGATTGATAGCTCCGAGAAGAAGATGGAGGGACTAATAAAAGAATTGGCATGTTCATCTAATCAATCTTGAGAGAACGTTGTCTTAGATGAAAATGAAAATCCCATTGCGTCTAAGGAAGCATCCTCAACATCGGCACCTGGAAATGGTAGTAATGTAAATTCCTTTGGCTTTGCTTATAACAATGTTTCAACATCCACATGTTAATAATCTTGGTGCACCCCCTATGGTAGATAGGAATCGTTTTACTAATTGGAAACTTCCATGAAGTCTTACATGTGCAGCTCTTCAATGCAAATATGGAGAATTGTTGATAAAGGGTATGAGCCAAAGGACCCCAAGAACTTAAGCTCAAGTGACATCATAGATGAGCAACTCAACGCTCATGCCATGCACATGTTGGAGACGACAATGGAAAAAGAAGGAGCCGAGCACATCCGGTCCTTCTCAAGTGCAAAGAAAGCTTGGGATTTCCTTGTTGATATGTGTGACGACACATCAACCTTCAACGATCCAAGAAGTTAATCATCCAAAGACAAGGTGAACACTTTCACTTGAAGGATGAAGAGAACATTGAAGACATGTTTAGAAGACTCAAGCCTCTCGTAAATGACACGGAAGATTGTGGATTCAAGGATTGCACTGAGGATTGGGTCAAGGAGAAATTTCTACTCATCTTGATTCCATATAATGAACACATGGTGATGAATGTGCAATAAAGGGCTGATTACTTGGATCTATACCCCAATGATGTTTTGGGTCTCTTCATCACTCTAAAGGTCATGAAACAAACCTCTGATGATGTCATGGACCGTGTAAATGGAATAAAGAGAACCTCTCTTGCCTTGAAGGCCAAGGCCACTCCCCATGAAGAAAATGACTCAAGTGATGATGGTGGTTCCACACATGAGGTCTCCGAGAAAGAGATGAAGACATCACATGGCCCTTGCTCAACACAAGTGGTGGAAGAAGGGAGATTTTAAATCAAATGCCACCAAGGACAAGGGAAAAGAAGTCTCAAGCACGAAGAAGGCAAGGACTTGCTTCAATTGTGGAGATACTGCGCACTTTGTTGCTGAGTGCCCCTTCAAGAGTAGAATTGAAAATGGTGGAAGACTTATCAAGAAATCCACCTTCATTCCCAAGTCCAAGAACTTCATCAAGAGAGGCTCTCCTAGGGAATTGATTGCAAAAGAAGTTGAGTACACGTCCGGTGGTGAAGAGAGTGATGGTGATGATGAACAAGTAGGTATGGAGGCCATGGCTAAGGGCGTCGTACCTCCTAACTTAAGCTCTCTCTTCTCCAACCCTAATGACAACAGGGGTCCCTCGAGTCACAAGTGCTTCATGGCCAAGGGTATATCCCCAAAAGTGACTTCTACACTCAAACTTGCAAACTCTTCTACTACTTCACTATTAAATTGTGTTTGAGGAAAATCCCTTGACAAACTTTGTGGAGAAACTAGAAGGAGAAACTAAATATATCTTTGTCTTTCTCATGGATCAATTAAGTGAGGCACATGGCCTCATTGATGAACATGAGGAGAGAATAACATTACTTGAAAATTTTGCTCGTGATGATGCTAGTAAAATTGAGGAGCTTGAGAAAGCTCTAGATGAATCACATTGCTTTAGAGAAAGCATAGAGGATACCTTTGCAATTGACATAGCTAAATTAAACTTGATCGTGAGCATCTTTTGCTAAGGTAACGAAATTCATGGCCTTAAATGATGCAACAAACTAAGGTTACAATGAGCTCATTAAGGATTTTGATAAGGTTAAAATTGATCATCGAACTATTTCAAATGAGCTCAAGACCTTAAAAGGGTTAAAAAATGTAAATGCAAACTCTTGTGCTACTAACCTTTTGTGTGTCAAGGCAACTCTCATTCAGGAGAACAATAGGTTGAAGGCCCAACTCAACAAAGGTCTTGCCACGTGCATCCAAGGGCAAAAGAATCTTAATGATCTTTTGAATAGTCAAAAGAGAGTTATTGGAAAGGAGGGCAAGGAACTGATCATTGATAAACT
This sequence comes from Alopecurus myosuroides, assembly GCA_028641055.1. Taxonomy (NCBI): domain Eukaryota; kingdom Viridiplantae; phylum Streptophyta; class Magnoliopsida; order Poales; family Poaceae; genus Alopecurus; species Alopecurus myosuroides. Next base: position 101,006,120 of record CM054059.1, read on the forward strand.
AATGAATGGAGGGATTTTGTATTAGATATCATTTTGTTTTCTTTATGAAGTTCTTAACCTTGTAAGTCCATAACACTGACCTCCATCGGTACAAAGCTAAGATGGTGACCCCAGACCCGATGAAGGGAAAGATGTCTGATCAATATCAGCCCTCCTTCGCGGGTGGGATGACACTGATTTTTGTATTAACTAATTCGAAAACGGAGAGAAAATATTTGCCCCATTCCATTAATTTGCACTAGTTTTATTTTGAAAAGGGGTCCCCCAAGCCTATGCATCAAAATGATGCATATGGCCCTTTATCTCCTTATTAAGTTTCCTTATTAATTTGCACTAGTAGTTAATAATGGCCTTCGAAAGCATGTCCGTGTACATACTGATGTCTTATGCCTAAAAATTGGAGCTTTCTCGGTTTCAAAAAAAAAAATTGGAGCTTCCTTGATACATGTAGTTGTTTGGATTTGAAACTGGAGAGATGGGAGTGTCAATGAAAAAGGCTTTAACTTGTCTAGTACTTTCTTTGCTAACCAATATTCAGTTGATTTTTGTAGTGAATTGTTGGGCATCCTCCATCCAATGATTGATTTTATAGTCATATTTCTGCATCTTGGCAGTTTAAACGGTTTGTTCTTGGTGCTACTTGTAGACGCCACTAGTCGGAGCTAAATTTGAGGTAATTGCCCCTGCTGCGCAAGCTGTTGATTCTCTTTTGTTTCTACAGTGCAAGCTGCCTTGCATATTTAATTCCATTATATAATGTGCTCGTCAACTAATAATGGTCATTATAGCTAATTTACCTGAATTTCTAATATCTCCTTACTATTCTTGGTTGGTTACTACTTATTCTTATTTTTATATCTTCCAACTATTTGTGGAGTTGTGGTGAAGTAAATTTGATCCTTGTATGTGAACAGTCACATTAGAATAAAAGCTAAAAAAATTAATTCAGAATGTATTCTGGAATTCACAAGTTGCCAACATTTCATTGTCCTCCTTTGAACAGACGAATCATTTAGGTAATTTATGGTCACGAGCACGACACGAGCATCATACAAGAGAATCGATGGCATAATAATAAACAGAAAAAAAAATCACTCAGGATTACAATTTTGACCCAATAGCTTCCAGTTTTACACCCACTCGTTTTCTACTTGTCCATTCTCAGTTTACCTTAAGGGCAGGGGCTCGCCGTTCCACTCCTTGAGGCACTCGAGTAGCGGGTCAATGTGCTTGCCTTGGTTTATGGCCAAGAGCACCTTGTTCAGCTCCTCACCGGGAGACCTTGTCTTCTCGCCGGTCAGGTACACTGTTCCGAGCTCCTCACGCACAAAACGATACAGAGGGTATGAACGGCACTCAGTGATTCTGTTGGGTGTTGAAGCTGTACCACTCTCCACAGCGGCACGTGCAGCCTCAACTGCCATCGGCAGCGCCTGCCGAAGCTCCTCTTCGAATTGGGCAACCTTGCTGAAAACAGAGGTCTCCACATTGAACTCGTCCATACCATTAGAGAGTGCACGCTCGACGAGCACACCACGGAGTTTCTTCATCAGTGGATAGTTGGCGCTGCATGGGTCATCAGCATATGCAAACACCGCCTCACGGTCGATCTCCTGGAGAAGATCTTTCTCACAGAAGCGAGCGACATGAAGACCGCCTGTGGAGTTGGTACTGAGAGTCTTCTTGGCCACTGTCATCACACAGCCCTTGACAGCGCTCTTGACATTTTCCTCGATGTGGCGAAGATCAATGGCCTGGCATATGGCAACCAAGAATGTCGAAGACATGAGCTTGAGGATCTCAATGGCCTCGGCAGTCTTCCTGGAGGAGATGAGACCTAGCGAGTTTATGTCCTGGTTGTGTTGCTCCGCACTCTGGACATGATTAGTCACTGGGTTGCCCAAGAACTGCAGCTCTGAGCAGTATGAGGCCATGGCGATCTCAGCTCCCTTGAAGCCATAATCCAAGCTAGGATTGCGTCCACCGGACAAGTTTGATGGCAGGCCGTTGTTGTAGAGATCGTTGACTAGCTCCGAAAACTGGGCAAACATGAGCTTACCAATGGCAGCAATAGCAAGGCGGGTGTTGTCCATGGACACACCGATGGGTGTACCCTGGAAGTTGCCACCATGAATCGCCTTGCCACGGGAGACATCGATAAGTGGGTTATCATTGACGGAGTTGATCTCACGCTCGACTGACTTGGTGGCTGCACGGATAACCTCAATCTGTGGACCGAGCCACTGAGGTGATGTGCGGAGTGCATACCGGTCTTGCTTCGGCTTCATCAATGGGTCTAGGTCGCCCAGCTTCTTGGCAAGCTTCATGTAGGAGCTTCCCTCCAAGATGTGCTCCATGATAGCAGCAGCTTCTATCTGTCCAGGATGATGCTTTAGCTTGTGGGTGAGGTGGTCGGTGTACTCTGGCTTGCCGTTCATGACCTCACAAAACACAGCCGAAAGCACCTCGGCAAGGACGGCAAGAATGTTTGCCTCAAAGAGCACGGTGGACGCAAGACCGGATCCCACAGCTGTGCCATTCACCATGGCAAGACCTTCCTTGGGCTGCAACTCGAAGAAGCCGCCGTTGATGCCGGCTATCTTGAACGCCTCAGCAGCATTCACCTTCCTGCCATCGGGTGCAACTGCCACAGAATTCTCACGGCCGGTGATGAGACCAGCAATGTATGAGAGTGGGACAAGGTCACCGGATGCGGTGACGGTGCCCCGAAGAGGTAGGCACGGCGTGACATTGGCATTGAGCAGCTTGGTGACCGCCTCAAGGATCTCGAATCGGATTCCAGAGTACCCTTGGAGAAGAGTGTTGATGCGGACAAGCATCGCTGCGCGTGTTGCCTCAGCTGGTAGAACATGGCCATCGCTGCCAGTGCCGAATGCTCCAGCATTGAGAAATCTGTCAAGAAGGCAAGAAATTTCACCATGTTAACTAAATTGAACTACTTCGCAAAGCTTATACTACACAGTGGTTAGCCGAAATCAGATTAAAACAAGCAGAATGTCAGAAAACAGTTTGAATGCTTTTATACCTAATGAGCTCCCGTTGGAGAGCACCTCCCTCCTTGGTCCTCCTGTGCGACGTGGCACCGAAGCCGGTGGTGACACCGTAGCTGTCGGTGCCATTCTCCATGCTGTTCATGACCCAGTCGCTGCTGGCCTTGACTCGCTCACGAGCCGACTCGTCAAGCTCCACCATAGTCTCACCAGCTGCGGCTACGGCCGCGACCTTAGCAATACTGAGGCTGGCCCCCTCGATCCTGACCATGGGCAGGCGGTACTCCGCCACCATCTGCTTCACCTCGTCCAAGTGGCTCCCAGTCAGCTCCTCGGCAGCCTTCCCCCAGTTTAGCGGGTCAGCAGCGCAGGGCGCCACCATGCAGAGATCATCGCCGCTAGCTGCAGCTTGACCGTTCTGGTATTCCATCACAATTGCACCGGAGAAATCAACGAAATCACTAAGCTGAAGGTAGGAGCTGAAGCAGAGTATATGATTTGCTTGGTGGGAGGTCTGCAGAAGAGCGCTAGCTAGTGTGTGCTGCTGCAGCTCTTCTTGGATTGGAATGGAGGAGGAGTCTTGGTTTAAATAGGCAGCATCGTGTAACGCTGGTCGTTGGTCCAAGGCGACCAAGCGTCCAAGGCGTTCTGGCGGGTGGGTAGTGACAGTGAGAAGGAGCAAAATGAGTTGCGAGAAAGATCATTTTTCAACGAAATTTCGCGGTGGGTGGCAATGGGGGTTGGTGCCTGTACCGAGCTCGGTCTATGGCTACAATAGTCTTGTCATTTCCCAATTCCCATGCACGCATCCACTGAAGTTAACTTACTCCCAACTTTTTGAGCAATTTAATTCATCTTTTACCCGCAAAAAAAAAAGAAGTTAACTTACTCCCAACTTTTGTTAAGTGTTTTGGATATGATGCCTTCCCTGAAAACGGCACCATTAACCTTTTTCCTTTTCATTTTTGGCATAAGTGCAGCAGGTCTTTGACTAAAAGATGGGGTTACAAGCTCTGTGAACGGGAACTAGTCAGGTCAAAGTTTTGGTGGTTGGGACAATTTTAAGTTGGGCTGTTAAGGCTTGAGAGTATGGTGGTTCAATATAAATTTGTCTGAATTTTTCTATGGGACGACCACCTCATTCTCATTGTAGCATGCTACCAACTGCGTTTGGCACCCATGTCATGTCAGCTCGTTGGGCCTCTGACGGCGGCTCTGGCTGGTTTACAGGTTCCATCGGCCAAAAAGTTGAACAAGTTCGTCTCCTGTGATGAAGCATCGCATGTTCTCACCTCCCACACGTGGTGTGAAATGAGCAGGCTCCTGGTCATGTCCTAGTCTCCTCCGACCTACTTCAGAGACCTTTCCTGTTACTCTTGAGAGGTCTTCTGTTCAGTCGTCCGCATCTACACTGAAACTGATCATTCAAACCGAGAAATTTAGGGAATTGGGTATTATTATAAATTTTATTTCATGAAGTAATCGTCATTTTTAGTCCATAACACTTATTCAGAACAACCGGGTGGAAGCTCTATCTTTTCATTGAGGATTTTTTATATGAAAAAAACAATAATCAAAACAGGTCACAGCCCCGCCGGCGGCTTACCCGCACCTTACCTCCCTGGGAGCCCCGCCGGCGGACGGTGTGACTCACCCCGCTGGCTGCCTCCCCTCCCTTCAACGCCGCTTCCCATACCTCCGGCGCTGCCTCCCTCCACCGCCTGGAGGACGTCATGGACTCAACAACCTGGATGCGGACAACGACTCCCAGGCCCTCCCTCCCACCGCCGCCTCTTGTTCGTAATCACGAGTCGCCGCCAGTTGTTGTGTGAGAGAGGCAGTAAAAAACACCCTCCTAGAGAGGGACATTTTTCTAGCAAAACCGATAAAAAAAATTAACGCAAGTTCCTAAGAACTGTACCAGCATCTATTTTCTTGAATGGCCGGCAGGCCGGGCCAACGAGAATTCTGTGCATCTTTGTATTAGAATAGAAAAAACACGGTGGTAAATACAACCAAGCTAAAAAAAAACTATACAATTGCTAGGCCATTTAGATGAGCCAAACGATCACAAACCATACTAAGCGCCCCGTAGCCGCGCGTGCAAACTGCACCAGGTGATGCTATTGCAACTCAAATCTAGTGATGATACTTCTGTCCTTTAATTATTGTCCATGCCCTGCAAAATCATGATAACTAAAGAATGAGTGATCGGTATATACAAATTAGCAGCAAGCATTTATTAATGCTGATAGATATGCGTGACTAATCACCAGGATCTTGCCTATGCTAGTCATTTGATTCTTTGATTATATATACTACAGGAAATATCACAGTAGAGTTGCTCCGATGGAATTACGATGGTATGCTCAAATTTACAAATTGTTCACCTGTATAGCTGCTCCATTAGAACTATTAGAGCGACTTGGTGATTCAAAACCAGCGAGGATAGCCTAATTGTTGCATCCGCCCTCTCTCGTACTTGTAGCCCAAGACCATATGGCCCACCAATACAAAATGTGAGCCTTGACGATCCCTATAACATTTGGGTATATATATTGTCCACAGTTATGTTCTCCAAGGAAATTCCAGCAGTCTGAACATTAAAACCAATTAGCTGGGGACTAAAATATCAGATGAACAGAGCACGCAGCATACCGTGTTGCCAGCGTCCCCAATCAGATCAGCTATCTGCTCAGACATGACATCCTTGCCATTTTCATCCAACACAACGACCTAATAGTGCACACTAACATCAGAACATAAAATATTGCTACTTATAGAGATAAACCTAATGGATGGTGAACAATTTATCAGGTAAAGACAATGAGACATACAAAATCTTCAGTCTTGAGCTGCTGCATCATAGACGCATCTTCTGCTTCAATTTGCACCTTAACATCACTGAAAAGTGAGAACAGAAGAATATCAGAGGCCAGCATCAATAAACAACTTCATCAGGAACAATTTATTGTACATGTCACAACAGCAGGAAAATAGAAACTTCCCATTTTCCAACGACAAGTAGAAAGCAAACAATATAGTGATTCTCGTTTTCCGACAACACTTAGATTTATCAGTTGAAAGCCAGTTCATCAACAGCGTAAACAGTGTTTTTTTTTCTTGAGGAACGCACTGAGAGTGCATGCCTTTTTGTTTTATAGATACAAAGAGAACCAAATAGTCACATGTCCACAATGGTTGCACGCATCTGGGACTGGGAGTGACCCGGTCAGACGTAGAAACAACATAAACAGTATTATAATACAAAGGAAACAATATGGTGATAGCATGCATATATTTATCATATAACGGTGCCGTTGGGGGATGTACTGGTCATTATCTTGATATCTTCATAGCATCACGCAACAATTTCCTACCTCGTAAGTTTTGGGTTGGATTTGATAAGGCTTTCCTCGACATCGCAGTAGTGACCGATCTTTTCCTTGTATTCGTCAACAAGAAGTTGCGTCCCCTGAGACCTCTTCTTGCCGACTGTTAGCACACGCATAGGCATTGTTCTCTACACACAATAGACCAACAGAATCAAAACTTTGGCCAATGTACCAGACATTCAATATGATCCTTTTATATTAATATGACAGACACGTTGATGGGTTCACAATTAATCCTATGATGATATAACGTAGTACAGTCTACAACTAACTGCACAATGTGTATCTCTGAATTCTGAAAGCATTTTCGTTTTTGCTTGCGCTGTTCACTTAAATTCTATAAGTAGTATGAAGGTGAGGTCCAGTAATAAGCAGGGTTGGCTGCTGCAGGTACCGCCGGAGAAAGAAAGTTGCAAGATTGAGCGCGTTTCTTGAGGATAAATGAACAGAGACCAGCAATGAGAGGCTGATGGAGATTCTTACCACAGATTGTCCCGCGTATTTGGACCTCCTGCCTCGGGATGCTGAAAGAAACGGGAGGAGCAGAAAACAAAGACAACATTAGAGAAAAGAAATTTCTAAAGAAGAAGTGTAGACTCGAGAAGCAGCAGAACGGTGAATGGAAGAGGAGTTTGAGGTTGCACCAGGAGGAGGGGAGCGCGCGGACGCCCCCCTGTTCTTGCTGGGGGCAGGGTTGAGCCCGCAGCGGCAGGTCCACGGCAAGACCCCCATCGAGGAAACGGAAAGGGTGGAGAGAAGCTTGCGATGTGGCGGACGGACTGGCGGGATGGGATGGGGTGCACGCCGCCGTTCTGCTGGGAAGAAGAAAAGCAGCTCAGAAAGCCGTCTTCCTCTTGTCAAAACGTATCCAGAGTAGTGGAGTGACAGACTGTCCACTCCATAGTTTCTTTTTTTTTACAGGGGTGGTCTCAGAGGGGCCTACAAGCGGGGACGCTAGATTACGGGTGACCGTGGCCACGGGCATAAATCCGACAGCAATGCATAACACAAACTCCTGCGTATACGCACCATAGTCCACCTAACGATATGTGCGTGTGACCCCAACCGTGGCTATGGTAGGCGGCGTTATAGAGCCGTACTACCTACAAGCTTTCTTTCATGACAATGGCATTATACAAGAAGAACGAAAGCCTAGCGAGGGGAGCTATCATCCAGCTTCTGGAAGGCCCAGCTAATGCCTAACTAGGCACTCAACGTGCGGCACAAGACTAGAGAAATAACCGGCATAGTCCACGACTTGTAACCTACCCGGACTCGGTACCGAGACTCAGCCTCCTATATAAAGAATGGGAGGACCTCCGGGTAAGGCATCGCATATTCATCCCCCCATAGCACATTGAGCTTGCGCGAGATCCAATCAATTTCGTAGCCATTGTCGCACCCATTGTAATCCCCCGTCATATAATCGAGAAGAGCCGGAGTAAGGATTTTACCTCTTTGAGGGCCCCGAACCTGGGTAAATCGTGTCTCCTATCTGTCGCCGAGATTACTAGAGCGCAACTATCTCCTCACCTAAACCCTAGTATGACGCCTCAGGGATATGCCGAGTCAGGATTTGACATTTGGCGCCGTCTGTGGGAACATCACGTGTTGTGTCCACGGTTTCTCCGGCTTCATCCGCATCAAGTTTCGGGTCCTCGGGCCTGATGGATTCGATCTACTTCGGGTCCTTCGACTTCACACTACACTCCCCGGCTTTCATTCCGACGTTCAATGCTCTCCACAAGGGCGTCAATCTGGTGTTCGACGACTTCCACTTCCATGTCAACCGAGAAGGAACCCTGTGATTCCCCCAATCCACCCTCGCCCGCGGAGTCGGAATCTGTATCGGCACCTATCGTGGTGGCTCCATCGTCACCATCCATCGATTCCGGCTACAACTCGGAGTCAAGCACCAAGTCAATCTTTCACAACAACGATCTTGACTTCCAATCCATAGACGCGGAAGAATCCGTCGATCTCGACGTTGATGACTGCGTCGAGTGAGCAAGCTCCAGCCAACACCAGTACCTCGCCCATGTCTACATGGCAGGATCCGTCACAGAGCCAAAGAGCGATGAACTCTACAAGTCTCACAAGCGGCGTGGGACAAGGACAAGTTAGGTTTACTTATGTGCACCCATAACTTATGCTAAGCAAGATATACAACTATGTGATAGCAAGATAGGTGACTTCAAGCACGATGGCTATCACAAAGGTAAATGCATAATTAACGAGGTAGAGTATAGAAATAACCGAAGTACAAGGAGACACCGATGTGACTACCGAAGTTCCTTCCCAAGGGAAGTACGTCTTCGTTGGAGGGGTGTGGAGCCGCCAAGGAACTCTAACGCACGGTTGTGCTCACCCTATTCTCCTTGAGCTTCTCTGGTGCGGGAGATACCTGTTCCCACTATGAGGTCGTCTTGAAGGCGGTGACCAAACCTTACACGAGGTTGAGGCTATCTCCACAAGTCAATTGGGGGCTCTCAACGAAGTTTCTTGCAACAAGGTGTAAGCCCCAAGCACTAACTGTCTAGGGTGCTCAATACACCCAAGAGGAACATTCTCTCCGGTGACCAAGCACCCCAAGAGTAACAAGCTCACAAACTTCTATTTCAGGAATCACGTGGGGAACTCAAACCGATGCACCTAATGCAATGGCAATAACACACAAAGTGGTCAAAAACTTCTCTCCCAAATCCCACCAAAGCAACTAATTCTATGGAGTGAGGAAGGAGGAAGAACAAGAAAAACAACAAATGAATCTCTACATCTAGATCCAATAGGTTCCTCTCACAAAAAGGAGGGATTGATTGGAGGAGTTGTAGATCTAGATATCCTCTCTCTTTTTCTCAAGTGGAAGCAAGAATAATTGGAGGGATCGAGAGAAGGCAAGCTTGGAAAAGGTCAACAATGGAGGTGCAAATTGGCTCTAATGGTTGGGGAGCCATTGGGGAAGAAGCCCCCTTAAATAGGTTCCCCGAAAATGAACCCGTTATGCCCCAGATTCGTGCAGGGGCGGAACTTTCGGCCTTTGGGTGGAACTTCCGCCCTGTAGCACTCGACTCCAGTACTGGAATTGATGTTTGGGCGGAACTTCCGGCCCCTTGAAAAACTGCAGAAATATCCTTACGAAAACGTGCATAACTTTTGCATACAAACTCCGTTTTCGATGTTCTTGGGCTCATTGAAATCGCAACAAAGAGCACTACAAGAATATGCAGAGAAACATAACAGTAAAACATGTGAGGATAAAACAAAATGAGGAAAGGTTTGACCTATCTATAAAGAACAATCGGTAAAACTTCCAACATAAAAAACTCAACAAGTTTCTTATACGAAATCCCTTTTTTATGAACTTGGGCTTGACATGAAGAACACAACAAGCATCAAAACCTCACAAAGATAAAGGCAGGATAAGAAACAAGAAAGATGATTCCAAGGATGCAAAGGTTTGAACTCTCTACGAATGATACGATTAAGCAACTCGTCCGAGATCCCTCTTGACAGAATGTCTATCTATCCTATAACCCGGTCTCCCAACTAACATTATGAGACCGGCAAAATAGAAACCCTATCAAGATCATACCTTTGCCTTGCGCATTTCACTTGAGCTACATGATGACGATCTTGATCACCTCAAGTAGAACCATCTTTCTTGATTGTGCTTTGCTTAGTGAAGACTTGTAGTTTGCTCCCCCATAAGCCAATACGGGAAAGTATCTTTTAGCCACATCTTTACTTGACCATTATCTTGATGACGATCACCACTTGACGTCACCCTCCGTGATCATGGGATCATATGAACCCTCAGGTCTGGTAGTACCAGCCCAAGAGGCAGTACCACCTGTCCATAGGGTTGGACGACTCTATCCTTCGAGTCTCGCACGGTAAAGCACATGTATCTTCATTCTTTCTTCATGATGGCATGCAACGTAGAACCCAGCATATGGAGTTCAAGTGATGCCTATGTACAAAGCTATAAGAATATCTCAATGCAAACGTTAGTCGATAAGGATTCACATTAAATACCAAAACCACACATGGGGCATGATGGTGTAATTGACACCTTCATTGGTAAACCCCAAGTGAAAGGTGTGAAGAGCACAACAACAAGTTTTTCCTCGGAAAGAAACCAAGGTTGAATCGACCAGTAGGAGAAAGAAGCAAATTCTGAAGGTTGATGTAGTTGATATGGTAGGGCGCACTACCGGTTCAGCAGCAACGTGGAACCTACACAACACAATCAATTCACTTTGCCCCAACGAAGCAGCGAGGTTGTCAATCTCATCGGTTTTGCTGAAAACAAAGCGGTTAAACGTATGGTGTGGAAAACTGTAGGAGAACAATGTGAAAATTGTAGTAGCAGTGTGAAAACAGTAATTGCAGTGGTTGTATTATCAGTATGAGGAAATGGACCGGGGTCCACAGTTCACTACTGGTGTCTCTCCGTAGAAGATAAATAACATGTGTGGTGAACAAATTACAGCTGGTCAATTGATAGATATTGAAATATGCATAACATGATGATTACAATGTGATTCATGCGGGCATTACAACAAGACTCATATACTGCTATCCAACTGCATCTATGAATAATAATCCACCCTCAGAATGTAATCCGATCAATCCTTGGGTATTAAGTTGCAAGCAACAGATAATCGCATTAAGAAAAGTGTGTAATGTAAACAATGTAAACATAGTTGTTTTCTCCCTAATGGCAACATCGCATCCTCCATCTGTCACGTTTATGTCACTCGAGCACAGATGTAAAGGTGGCATGAACCCACTATCGAGCATAAATACCCCCTTTTGGAGTCACTAGCATCTACTTGGCCAGAGCGTCTACTAACAACGGAGAGCATGCAAGATCATAAGTAACATACACATGAAGAGAAAATGATAGATTGATAATCAAGAGACATAGCATTCAATATTCATCGGATCCCAACAAACACAACATGTAGCATTACAATAATATGATCTTGATCATGTAGGGTAGCTCACAAGATCTAAACATGAGGCATAAAGAGGAGAGACCACCATATAGCTACTGTTATGGACCCGTCGTCCAAGGATGAACTCACGCATCATTCCGGAGGCGGGCATGGTGGTGTAGAGCCCTCCGATGATGATTTCCCCTCCCGGCAGGGTGCCGAGGAGAGCTCTAGAACCCTCCCAAACTAGGGTTGACGATGACGACGGCCTCGGGTGTTTTCCATGAAAAAGGTGGATTGTTTTATGGGTAAACCTCCGAGGGGAATAAATAGGCGAAAGGGCAACGTCGGTGGGCGGCCAGGGGGCGCGCCGTCCTATGGTGTGGGTCCCCTGTGGCCCCCCTTCAGGTGTCCTCCGGACTCCGTGTGCGCGATTGATTTCTAAGCCCCCTGGTTTTTGAATTGTCCAATTCCGAGAATATTTCCAGAACAACTTTTCTAAAACCAAAAACAGCAGAAAACAGGAACTGGCTCTATGGCATCTTGTCAATAGGTTAGTCCCAGAAAATCGATAAAAATGACATAAAGTGTATAGCAAACATGCAGCAAATAACATGAAAACAACATGGAACATCAGAAAAGTGGGGCAAACCATAAATTCCAGGACACCTTCAAAGTTAAAAAGGATGACTAGAACAAATAATTTGAGAGCAAGTAATAACAAGGTATGAATCAATCAATAATATTTTTGGGACAAATGCACATTAAACTCAGAATGACAACTATGCTCTCTCAACTGTGCATAAAGTTAGAAGATGGAGAGTCAACATAGAAGTAAAAGAAAGGCCCTTCGTAGAGGGAAGCAGGGATCACTCATGTGCTAGAGCTTTTTATTTTGTTAAACAGAGGTATTGAAAACAATTTTTTAGGGAGGTGTGTATGCTTATGTCAACGAATGGTAAACAGAAAATACAGTACTTCACAAGACAACTAGACTTCACCAGAACGGCTCCCATAGAAGGAAGCATCCGGGTAGAAGGTCATCCCTCTTTCTCTTTTGTTTACACAATTATGCTTTGACTGATAAATCAGGGGCAAAAATGGTGAAGAGAATTTATTGTATTAAGTTTGGGGCTGGGCACCCCGCTGCCAGCTCTTCTAGCAATTGGATAAGCGGATCCAGCCACTAGTCTAGGGTGTGAAATCCAATCAACAATTGAGATAAAGATTCTTTAGTCACGTCCTCATTAGCTAAAATAGGACCACAAAACATGAATAATTTTGAAGGTTTTAAAGGTAACACATGAGCAATTTACTTTGGAGTGGCGGTTAAATACCACATGTAGGTAGGTATGGTGGACACATTTGGAATACTTTGGTTTTTGGGAGTTGGATGCACGAGTAGAGCTCATACTCAGTACAGTTGAGGGTAGCAAAGACTGGGAGCGACAAATCAAGAGAGCATAATGGCTATAATCATGCATAGCGACAAAAACATTATTAATCAAAGCATAAGTGGTATTACAAGTCAAAAACTAAATAATCATAGAGGCTATAAGTTACTGGCTTGTAGTCATAAACATGGTGTAAGAATGCGCCAAGTCAACCAAATAAAACATTCAAAGGAGAACACCACAAATTTATGCTTCAATGTGATAAAACAACTCATGATTCTTTCAATGGAACATTAAACACTCTCAGATATTTGAAACAAGTCATGCTACAAAATAACCACTAGGCTTAGAATTAAAATAACATCTAACATGACATGAAAAAGTCTAGCCACAATCTATACAAGCTTCCTTTTGTACCGTTATAAATTCTACCACATGCATCATTTTGTTTTTCCAACAAGCACCATTCAATATATGTTTTAACAAAACTCTCCAAATGATACAGAAATTAATCAAGAGAGTACTAACATAACTCTACTAAAACTAACAGCTCTGATTAAGAGATGCATGAAAAACAAGAGCTAAAAGGATTGCAGCAACTAGAAGAAAAACTAAGAATACGAGCATAACGAGTATTCATGTGAAACAATGGAGCATGTCTCTCTCCAAAACAAGAATGCTAGGTTCCAATGATATTTATTGCAGAAAGGAAAACAAAAGAAAACAAAACGAAAAAAAATAAAAGACACTCCAAGTAAATTTCATATGGATGTGACCGAATAAAAATATAAGTTCACTAGAAGTGACCTGATAATTTGTTGATGAAGAAGGGAATGCCTTGGGAATCCCCAAGATTAGACGATTTAATCTTCTTAGAATTTGCTGGGATGAACCACGGGGGCTTCCCCAAGCTTTGGTTTTGCACTCTTCTTGATCACATTATATCACCCTCTTCTCTAGACACTTGAAAACTTCCTTCACACCACACTCAAAGTAATTCGCATCTGAGGGTTAGTGCACAATCAAAAGCTCGTGGCTTATGCATGGGAACAAGTGCTATTGATACTTTTAAACATTAGCTACAGCCACTGATGTTTCGTGAAGCAAATAAATCCACTAAACATAGTAAAAGAGCAAATGCAAGAAAAATGGCAGAATCTGCCAAAACAAGAACAATATGTAATGACGAATTTTTTCGGGGCACTTAAGTTTATGAAATCGAAAAACATAAAGAACTAAAAAGTTTCGGATAGCTGAGGAATAAGCACAAAAAGTTTCAGGTCATTTTGATATTTCTATGAATTATACGTTTTTTTACGGTGGACAACTGAAATCTGTTTGCTGCGCAGAAATGCAAAACTAACTCCACTTTTCGCTAGAAACTTTACTTGACAAAAATAATACATGAAAATAAAGATAAAAATAAGTTTCTACAGAAGTAGGCAACCCCTTTACTCAAAGAAAACAGAGAAAACAAAGCAAAAATAAAACCATTGGTTATCTCCCAAGAAGTGTTTTTCTTTAACGCCTTTTAGCTAGGCATAAGCAAGAAGATGCTCACATAATATATATGAATTAAAAAAAAAGAGCATCAAGAAGAAACTATAAAATAAATTTTAGTATAACCCACTTCCTATGCATAGGAATCTTGTAAATAAATAAATTAAAGAAACTCAAACTAGAAATCATGGGAAGGTAGAACAACAGCACTTTCAAAACTTTCAACAAAAAGAGAGGTGTTTTAGTAACGTGAAAATTTCTACAACCATATTTTCCTCTCTTATAATAATTTTCAGTAGCATCATAACTCAACAACATAATTATCACATAAAGCATGTTTGTCATGGTCTAAAAGCATACAATTCATATCAAGCTCAAAAATAGTGGGATCAAAATTAAAAATAAAGACATCTTCTTTCCCACTTTTAGCAATATAAAAACAAGATGATTGGTTACTCTTAAAAGGTATGGGGCACATTATAGAAATAATATTTTCAGTAGCATTATAATTTATAACATCAAGTAACATAGGACCATCATCTATAGCATTATCATATAAATTTTCTAATCAAACTTCCTCAATATCATGCATATCAATAGTTGGAATAAATAGAGGATTATCATAAGATTTATTAAAGTAGAATGGATTATCATAAATAATAGTAGAAATATCCTTCTCACAGGTTTCATTCATAGTAGTATCAAGGTCACAAGTATATCAAGTATCAATTTCATCAAAAAGGGATACTTCAAAAGAATCAATAGGATCATCACAATTATGAGTTAAAGTGTTAATCTCATTTGGAGGTAGACATGGGTAGCTACTATATTCTTCCTCCTCTTGATCATCACTCTCCTCCTCTTTTTAATCCAATGAGCTTCCGGATTCAACAATTTCTTCTTCCATACGGTCTTGCAAGGCATTAGGTTCCTCCTTTAGGGGAGAGCATCTATTAATAGATTCAATTATGTAGTAATTACAATCGTTGTAATTATCAAAGCAATATTCAAGTGTAGCATAAATCTCGTATTTATAAGGTGAATCATCAATACTTTGATGAAAATAGGCAATTTTGGATGCACCCTTCCAAGCAACAAATTCTTCAATTTGTTCCACATCATAAAATTCATAATTTCCCTTAACATAAGAAGATATGGTAACATTATCATTATACTCACATTCAAAAGGGAAGTGTTTATACCTCCTACAGCAACGAGATTTATCTAAGCAATAAGTAACATTATAAGGAGAACACAGGTTTTTAGCATAGTTATTCAATTTATTAATTTGTTCCCATAAGTGTATCCCTTTTTGTGACAAACGGTGTTCCTTATAATATTTTTGTTGTTCTTCCATGAACCCAAAGAAATCACCAATTGATAGCAAGCATGATAAAGCAAGTAAAAAGCAAAACAATAAGAAAGAAAAAAAAATGATTGGAGGTGAGAGCCTCCCCTTGCAGAAATCCTCTTTCTCCCGGGCAACGGCGCCAGAAAATCTTGATGGTGTAATTGACACCCTCGTTGGTAAACCCCAAGTGCAAGGTGTGAAGAACACAACATCAAGTTTCCCTCGGAAAAAAACCAAGGTTTGAATCGACCAGTAGGAGAAAGAAGAAACTTAAGAAGGTTGATGCAGTTGATATGGTAGGGCGCACTACCGGTTCAGCAGCAACGTGGAACCTACACAACACAATCAATTCACTTTGCCCCAACGAAGCAGCGAGGTTGTTAATCTCACCGGTTTTGCTGAAAACAAAGCGGTTAAACGTATGGTGTGGAAAACAGTAGGGGAACAATGTGAAAACAGTAGTAGCAGTCAGTATGAGGAAATGGACCGGGATCCACAGTTCACTAGTGATGTCTCTCCATAGAAGATAAATAACATGTGTGGTGAACAAATTACAGCTGGGCAATTGATAGATATTGAAACATGCATGACATGATGATTACTATGTGATTCATGCGGGCATTACAACAAGACTCATAGGCCGTTATCACACTCCATCTATGACTAATAATCTACCCTCAGAATGTCATCTGAGCAATCCTGGGGTATTAAGTTGCAAGAAACAGATAATCGTATTAAGCAAAGTGTGTAATGTAAACATCGTTGTTTTCTCCCTAATGGCAACAACACATCCTCCATCTGTCACGTTTCTGTCACTCGATCACAGATGCAAAGGAGGCATGAACCCACTATCGAGCATAAATACTCCCTCTTGGAGTCACTAGCATCTACTTGGCTAGAGCATCTACTAACAATGGAGATCATGCAAGATCATAAATAACATACACATGAAGAGAACATGATAGATTGATAATCAAGAGACATAGCATTCAATATTCATCGGATCCCAGCAAACACAACATGTAGCATTAATATAAGATGATCTTGATCATGTAGGGTAGCTCACAAGATCTATACATGAGGCACAAAGAGGAGAGAACAACCATCTAGCTACTTCTATGGACCCGTGGTCCAAGGATGAACAACTCACGCATCATTCCGGAGGCGGGCATGGTGGTGTAGAGCCCTGTGGTGATGATTTTCCCTCCTGGAAGGGTGCCGGGGAGAGCTCCAGAACCCTCCCGAACTAGGGTTGACGATGACGGCGGCCTCGGGTGTTTTTCGTGGAAAAGGTGGATTGTTTTAGGGTTAACCCTTCGAGGGGAATAAATAGGCGAAAAGGGAAACGTCAGTGGGCGGCCAGGGGGCCACACCACCCCATGGCGCGGCCAGCGGACGCGCCGCCCTATGGTGTGGGGCCCCTGTGGCCCCCTCCGGGTGTCTTCCGGACTCCGTGTGCGCGACAGATTTCTAAGTCCCCCTGGTTTTTGAATTGTCCAATTCTGAGAATATTTCTAGAACAACTTTTCTGAAACCAAAAACAACAGAAAACAGGAACTGGCTCTGTGGCATCTTGTCAATAGGTTAGTCCCAGAAAATCGATAAAAATGACATAAAGTGTATAGCAAACATGTAGCAAATAACATGGAACATAAAAAATTATAGATACGTTTTTGACGTATCAGGGCACCATGCTCTTTCAATCTCCCCCATTTTGGTAATTAATGACAATCCCTTTTACGAGGGTTTATATAAGGGATTAAGAAAACATGCAAAGCAATGCATATGGATGCATGAGCATGGAAGGCTAATGCTTAAGAACAAAACAAAGCATAAAACCAAACTCAAAGTGCATGGTGCCCCATATGTGGTTTTGGTAATTACTGACAATCCCTATGGACTAATGTTTGCATTGAGTTATCCTTGTAGTTCTTGTTCATAGGAAATAATGGAGTTCATGTGTTGAACTCTATTAGCTTCCTTGAGGGCCATTGTTATATTCAAGGATTTATATGAAGAATGGTCATGGTTTGAGTTGAGGTTATTGCTAGTGTGTCTTGAAGAAAAGTATTATGTTATCCTTCATGGTTATCTTCAAGACATCATCATTTGAAGTGAGAAGAAAAGATACAAGGTTGATCAAGCTAGTGATCAACACACAAAGCTACACGATGTACCAAGTGGGATTGTGTATCTCATGGTATGGTAAGCAATTGCCAATATAGCTTTGTGATCTAACCCATATATGTGTGTGTGGCATCTCTATGTGTGGTTAGGTATCTTTCCATGGGAATGAACAAAAAGGAAGATTTCATATTGCCCATGATCTATGTCATCGTCAAGCGGTGTTCATCACCTTGCTTGACGTGGAAACTCAAGTGAAGCATCTAGAAGAAATCCTATGCTTGAATCTTGCCACCCATATGGAGATTATGGTCAAGTGAAGATGGTCATGTGAGAAGCTCTATAATATTAGCTTATGGGGGAGCAACTCACAATCTTCACGAAGCGAAGCGCAATCAAGAAAGGTGGTCCAACTTGAGGTGATTAAGATCGTCATCATCTAGCTCAATTGGATTGCGCAAGGCAAAGGTATGACTTAGATAGGGTTTCTATTTTACCGGTCTCATTATGCTAGTTGGGAGACCGGATTATAGGATAGATAACCGTACTATCAAGAGGGGCTCTTGAATGCATATCCTGACCGTATCTATCGTAGAGAGCTCAAACCTTTGCATACTTGGCATCATCCTTCTTGGTTCTTATTTGGGTTTTCTCCATGTAAGGTTTTAGAGCTTGTCATGTTCTTCATGTCAAGCTCAAGTTCATCAAAAATGGATTTCGTATGAAAAACTTATCGCATTTTTGTTGTTGGAGGTTTCTACCGGTTGTCCTTTATTGACAGGCCAAACCTTTCATCATTTGGTTTTATATTCCCATTTGTACTATGATTTTTCTCTGCATATTCTTGTATTGCTCGTCTTTGCGATTTCAACGAGCCTAAGAACATCGAAAACGGAGTCCGGATGCAAAAGTTACGACCGTTTTCGTATAGGGTGTTCTGCAGTTTTTTCCACCAGCGGAGGCTCCGGTGGTAGCTCCGCCGGAAACCCCTTCGGGTTGATGTTGGCGGAACCTCCGGTGAAACCACCGGAGGCTCCGGTGGTTGGGGCATTTTTTCAGCCATTTTGATGTCCTAACTCATCCGGGGGGCGGAGTTTCCGGTGGTTTCACCGGAGGTTCCGCCCCTGCGCGAATTTTCCTCCAACGGTTGGATATTTGGGTGACCTATTTAAGGGGCCTTCTTCCCCAATGGTTCCCCAACCTTTTGGGCAAGTTTGACCTCCATTGTTGACCTCCAAAAGATTGATCTCTCTCAATCCCTCCAATGATTCTTGCTTCCACTTGAGGGAAAAGAGAGAGGAGATCTAGATCTACCACTTCACCAATCAATCCCTCCTCTTTGTGAGGGGAATCTATTGGATCTAGATCTAGGGATTCATTTGTTGTTTTCCTTGTTCTTCCTCCTTCCTCCCTCCATAGCATTAGTTGCTTTGGTGGGATTTTGGAGAGAAGTTCTTGACCACTTTGTGTGTTCTTGCCATTGCATTAGGTGCATCGGTTTGAGTTCCCCACGAGATTCGTGAAAGAGAAGTTCGTGAGCTTGTTACTCTTGGGTGCTTGGTCACCGGAGAGATTGTTCCTCTTGGGTGTATTGAGCACCCTAGACGGTTAGTGCTTGGGGCTTCCACCTTGTTGCAAGAAGCTTCGTTGAGAGCCTCCAATTGAGTTGTGGAGATAGCCTCAACCTCGTGTAAGGTTTGGTCAACGCCTTCAAGTCGACCTCATAGTGGAAACGAGCATCTCCCTCACCGGAGAAGCTCAAGGAGAATAAGGTGTGCACATCCGTGCTATTGAGGAGCGCCTAGGTGGCTCCCCACCTCTCCAACGAAGACGTACTTCCCTTGGGAAGGAACTTCGGTAATCACACCGGTGTCTCCTTGTGCTTCGGTTATCTCTATACTCTAGCTCGTTACTTATGCATTTACCTTTGTGATAGCCATCGTGCTTGAAGTCATCTATCTTGCTATCTCATAGTTGTATATCATGCCTAGCATAAGTTGTTGGTGCACATAGGTAAACCTAGCTTGCATAGGTTTTGTGCTTGATAAATTAAACGCTAGTTTTATTCTGCATTTACTCAAGCCTAAACCGTAATTATTTTAAAGCGCCTATTCACCCCCCCTCTAGGCGGCATCCTTCTACTTTCAATTGGTATCAGAGCCAGGGCTCTCATTGTTAGGCTTCACCGCCTTGACAGTAATGATGTCGCTTAGTGAATTAGTGCACGATCCCACATTTCGTTTCGATGGCACAAACTATGATCTTTGGAATTTTCGCATGCTCATTTATTTCCGGGTCATGGACCCACACATGGAGCAAATTGTAGAGATGGGTTTTTCTCCTCCAAAGGATCCTCAAAATCCAACTTTAGAGGAAGAGAAAAACTTATCTCTCGATGCTCTTGCTATTAATGCGTTTTTCCTTCTTGTGAGCCTTGTAGTTATTAAGCCACTTTTTCCTATTCGGAATGCTCATGAGTTATGGACAAAGCTTCAAGATAAATATGGAGTGTCCAATATTATTGTGGATGATTGCTCTCCCTCCATCTCCGGTCGTGATGAGTTCTCAACTTCTTCTACTTCACCAACATGTGGTAAGCCACAAACTAATGAGATGGTGAGTAGTGATAGGCTTTGCAATAATGATAGTGAGATTATTATTGATGATCCTTCATCTCTATCTTATTGCAATGTCTCATCTTTCGACTTAAACAGAACTAGCACCAAAAATGTTTTACATGCTTGTGTTGATAGTCTTTGCATATCATGTCGTCATTGCTTGACTAAATCTCATGATGATATGCTTGCTTTATCTTGTTCCCATGATAAAAATGATTGTGTTTCCTCTAGTATTTGTATGGCTAACAATTTAAAGGAAACTCAATTCTCTATGGAACAAGATGTGGACTTCAGTGGTGCCTCAAGTAATGATTCATCATCATCTACCACATTTTGCCTTATGGCCAAGGATTCAAAGGTATCTTCCACTTTGAACCCCAATATATATTATGATGATAGTAGTGATGATGATGTTGGTAAGGAAGATGATTATGAGTCTAATAAATTAGGCTTATGGTTAGCAAGCCTTGTTGGTGAGACCAAAGAAAATGTGAATGCTCTCCTACAACAACTTGATGAGGCTAACTCTCTTGTAGATGAAAAGGAGGATATCATCGTGACTTTGGAAAGTCATAGTGGTAGTCATTCTATCAAGGACAAAGAGCTTGAAAAGGCTTTTGAGAAAGAGCGGTCCCTTAGATCTTCTCTTGAAGAGAAACTATATAGTCTAGAAGAAACATATGCTATTAGTGTTTCTAAGCTTAGAAGGGACAATGAATTATCTCTTTCTCTTGCTAATGACCTCAAAGCTATAAATGTTGATGCTTGTGCTACTAACTCTATTTCTTGTGAAGCATCCACATTAAAGGAGAATTTTGAGCTACGGGCTCAACTTGAGTTGCTAACTAGTAATTATGGGAAATTGGAAGAAACTCATGAAAATCTCTCAAGCTCTCATAAGGATCTTCTAGTCTCCCATGAGAGTCTAAAATTATCTCATAAGGCTATGTTAACTAAGGTAACATCTTGTGAGCCTCATGTGGACAAAGGCACAATATCTACTCTAAATGTTATATTGCCTTGTGCTAATCCTAGTAATTCATCCCCTCATAATGTTCCCACATCTTATGATAAATTGCTTTCCTTACCTTGTTGCTCTAATAATGATGCATCTACTTCCTCTAGCTCTTGTGTTGATACTAACCATGTAGAGGAAATCAAAGAGCTCAAGGCCCAAGTCACTTCATTGGAGAAAGACTTGGAGAAGTGTCATAAAGAGAAGTCCACACTTGATAATATGTTGAGTGTCCAAAAATCCCCCAATGACAAGAGAGGACTTGGATTCATTTCCAATCACAAGAACAAGTCCAAGGTCGACAAGAAGAAGGGCCATGAACAAGTCAAGAATTTGGCGAATATTGTTTGCTTCAAGTGCAAGGTTGAAGGGCATCATGTTAGATCATGCCCTATGAAGAAGAAGAAACTTAGCGAGAAGCAACAAGGGAAGCAGCCACAAGTTCAACCTCAATCTCAACTTCAAGTTGAAGAAAGGCCTCTTCCTATGAAGACTCAAGCTAATGCTTCTCAAGTTGATAAATCAACTAAGAAAAATGGAAGGAGTCGTTGTTGCTACTTATGTCGTGAAAAGGGCCATCTTGCTTCTTCATGCACTAATGGTACATTATCCAACCCTATCATAATTGATGATGTGTATTCCATTCAGAAGGATGATGTGGGCAATGTGTTTGCCAAATATGTTGGTACTCAAAGTGGTGTCAAGAAAAGAACCATTTGGGTTGCCAAGCCTATTGTGACTAACCTCTTAGGACCCAACTTGGTTGGGGACCAACAAGCTCAAACTTGATCAATAGGTGTTATCGGAGGGCATTGGAGACTTGGCTATATCATGAAGAATTAAGGGATCTTCATCACGTATATTTTCCTTAAGCCAAGTCATTTGGATTATCACGTCTCTATCTCATATTCCATGCTCCTTCTTGCGGTAACTTGTATTTATAACATTATATATATACATTGAAAGTTGCTTGCCCCTTTGCATATATTGGTTTTGTACCTTGCTTGTATTTTTTATATTTTGTGCTTACTACTTACTTATCCTTGAGTAATCTAGTATGTGTTTGTCGGTTCGCACAAAATGTATGTATGAGTTTGCTTTGAGCCTAATTGCATCTTGTGTGTATCTTATTTGGCTCTTTTGAGTGATTAATGGACTATCCCATTTTGGGAGAGTATTATGCCTTTGGCACTTCACAATCCCAAAATGTGTGTACATGAGGAATACCACATAGTGTTGATATTTCAATATTATCTAGTCTCTATGTGGTATCTCATACTCATGAGAAATTCAAATTCTAATGTCTATTAATTATCTCAAGTTGGTCTTTTGTTTGCCTCTTGCTAAGAAGATACGGATTATCACATTATGGGGGAGTAATATGTTTGTGCATATTACAAGCCTAAAGAATGTGAACATTTAAGGTTTTGCCACATAGAATTGATATTGTTAATTATCTTATTCCTATGTGGCATGTGTGCTCAAACAAGTTCCAATTCTCTTAAATGATTTTATTTGCTCATCTTTTGGTATCTTATTTGTGAGAGAGTTTCTTGGTGCGGTTTTCCACAAATTAGCACTAGAATTTATCTTCTCGGGAACCGGTTGCTTCTTGATATATTAATCATTTCTTTGCATGATCATTCGACTATTGAAGCCACCAAGAATCTCTATTTAAGTATGGTGTTTTCATTCCTATCTTTTACCACATACTTATGTTTTGTGAATATGATTGTGAAAAAATATACCACCGAGAAATATCTCCATACATCTCTTGTCTTTGACAAGTTATAATAATTTGTGGTAAGTTTATTGATCATATTTACTTTGTCCATTGCTCTAAAATTGCCTTGTTTCTTGCCAAGGATTTGTTTGGTTCAAACTCCTTTGTGTCTTCCTTACTCTACTTAAAATTTGTTTTATGCTTTATTGAGTTAGGAAAAGCAATGATCCCATTCGTGTGCACTCTTATTCAAAGTCATACTTCTTTGTGTTGCATTTCTTGGGGAAGCTATCCTACATTGAGTAGAACACAATTCTTTAATTGGTATTGCATCTTATTGCTTTTCTTGAGCTTGACTAGTGTTTGAACAATATATATGGAGAGTAATGATTCCATTGTGTGCATCTTGTATTCAAATGCAATATCATAATTAATGCACTATTATTGGAAGAACTATCCTATATGTGTTTGAACACTTGTTGTCTTGAAATTGGTATTTTATCCCAATGACTTGTCTCTTTGGAAGACGCACATTTTTCGTCTTGGTACTTTGTGTGCCATCATGAAAAGGGTAGAGGGTTTGTTTATTCGTTGATGTTGTTTTTGTTATCTTCTCTATTTGATTTCCTAAATCATGTGTTGATTTGGGGTTTTGATATAACTTGGACACTTTGTTTGATTTTATCTCTTGTGAGTGCCTTCTTTGTTTTAATTGGTATTTTGTCCAATTTGTATCTTGTTTGGTTCTTGAAAGTTTTGTGCATGTATATTTACTATGTATATTCTTTGACATGCTTACTTTCGTTGATCCAATATATAGGATAAACTCCATCAAATCCTAAATGGCTAAGATGCGCATAAAACTCAAATTCATATTAATATGCATATATTTATGTGGAGTTTGTCTTATGTATTGTAGTTGTTCTAACTACTTTGGACCCAATAAGTTTGGGAACCATTTTGTACTTGATTTTTGTTTTTAGGTACAATAGAGATACATTGGTTGCTTGCTCCATTCATAAGGAAGGAGTTCTCACCATCATATCATAGGAGTCAAGCTACGATGATTATCAAACTCGCATCCTCTTCATCACCAATGCCGTCTCGGTAACAAGTATCTATTCCATGCATACATTTTTAGCTTTCAATCTTGTGTAGGTTGCATCTTGACATGAATTCCACTTGTTGCATTCCATTTGGCTCTTGCAAATGTCTTATCAAAAACATATTTATTGCAACTATGAGTAAGCCAGGATGATTACATACTAAGGGGATATTTATAATCAATTTCATGATTCACCAATCCCAAGTATATTAATCTAGTAACTTCTACTTTAAGTCTCTCATATGCAATATTTATGAATTCTCAAAAACCATTTGAATCTTTTGTGATATGCGTTACCTTTCTCGAAGCATTCCAACTATCACTTTTCCCTTGTGATGTTTGATGCTTTGATGAGTTTATTGTTTGTCCATCTATATCCCCTTAATATTAAACTAATCCTAGTGCTTTGCTTTCAAACAAAAATCTTATTGGTATATTTATGAACCTATCTTGGATATCATGTTCTTTACCCTTGTACCTATTTTTGTGTGTGCATATTTCTTTGTGGATATATATCTTTGTGATTGGTGTCCACTTAGAAACTTATACACACGAGAATAGTTACATCTTTAATTTATATTCTATTTCTTTAGTGACCATGTTTTATTGCTTTATATTACTTGGTGGTTCCTAAAAGGCACAAGCTTTTCTTTTTCTTTTGGTATTCCTTTGGAATCTTATAAAGCTTGTGGACATATGTGTTTTATCATTTATTGGTTTGTGTGTATGGGAAAGACATGATATGCACTATGTGACTCATATATTTAAAGACTATGATGAAGCATTTCTCATCCTATTAGTCTCCTACAAATGTCCTTCCTTGTCACACTCATCTCTTTCGGTTGAGTAAATCTTTACTTGTCGCTTCTTGATCTTAATTGCTCAACTCTTCTTTGTTTGCAAGTTGGTTTGCTACATTTCCTATCTATTCTCTTGCTCTTGTTTGTGTTCAAAAATATCTAGAAGGGAGTGATGATTCCATGTTGTGCACATTATATAGTAATTCAAATCTAACATTGTGCATGTACCTTGGGGAGTTCCCTCTTGATTTTCTAGAACACTTGGTTGATCTTATCATAATATTGATTTTGGTCAATCGTTTTTTTCGGATCCTTTGGTTGGTTGCTTATTTATGAAAGTATCCTTCAATTTGACTTTACATGTAAATCTTTGGATCCTCAATATAGTTTGATCTCCCTCCATCTATTCCTAGTTGGATACATGCTCTTGATTTCACTCATATCATGAGGAATGCATACACTATGGGGGAGCTCTTATTATATTTGCCTTCTAATCTTTTTTCCCATCTTGGCAATGGATGCCAATGGGGGAGAAGTTTAGAGGGTTTAAGGGAATTTGGTTCTATGCTTTAGTTTCGTTCTTAAGCATTTGCCTTCCATGCTATTGCATCCTTGCTCTTTGTTTTGCATGGTTGCTTAATTCATCATATAAACCCTCGTAAAAAGGGATTGTCATCAATTACCAAAATGGGGGAGATTCAAAGTGCATGGTGCCCCATATGTGGTTTTGGTAATTACTGACAATCCCTATGGACTAATGTTTGCATTGAGTTATCCTTGTAGTTCTTGTTCATAGGAAATAATGGAGTTCATGTGTTGAACTCTATTAGCTTCCTTGATGGCCATTGTTATATTCAAGGATTTATATGAAGAATGGTCATGGTTTGAGTTGAGGTTATTGCTAGTGTGTCTTGAAGAAAAGTATTATGTTATCCTTCATGGTTATCTTCAAGACATCATCATTTGAAGTGAGAAGAAAAGATACAAGGTTGATCAAGCTAGTGATCAACACACAAAGCTACACGATGTACCAAGTGGGATTGTGTATCTCATGGTATGGTAAGCAATTGCCAATATAGCTTTGTGATCTAACCCATATATGTGTGTGTGGCATCTCTATGTGTGGTTAGGTATCTTTCCATGGGAATGAACAAAAAGGAAGATTTCATATTGCCCATGATCTATGTCATCGTCAAGCGGTGTTCATCACCTTGCTTGACGTGGAAACTCAAGTGAAGCATCTAGAAGAAATCCTATGCTTGAATCTTGCCACCCATATGGAGATTATGGTCAAGTGAAGATGGTCATGTGAGAAGCTCTATAATATTAGCTTATGGGGGAGCAACTCACAATCTTCACGAAGCGAAGCGCAATCAAGAAAGGTGGTCCAACTTGAGGTGATTAAGATCGTCATCATCTAGCTCAATTGGATTGCGCAAGGCAAAGATATGACTTAGATAGGGTTTCTATTTTACCAGTCTCATTATGCTAGTTGGGAGACCGGATTATAGGATAGATAACCGTACTATCAAGAGGGGCTCTTGAATGCATATCCTGATCGTATCTATCGTAGAGAGCTCAAACCTTTGCATACTTGGCATCATCCTTCTTGGTTCTTATTTGGGTTTTCTCCATGTAAGGTTTTAGAGCTTGTCATGTTCTTCATGTCAAGCTCAAGTTCATCAAAAATGGATTTCGTATGAAAAACTTATCGCATTTTTGTTGTTGGAGGTTTCTACCGGTTGTCCTTTATTGACAGGCCAAACCTTTCATCATTTGGTTTTATATTCCCATTTGTACTATGATTTTTCTCTGCATATTCTTGTAGTGCTCTTCTTTGCGATTTCAACGAGCCCAAGAACATCGAAAACGGAGTCCGGATGCAAAAGTTACGACCGTTTTCGTATAGGGTGTTCTGCAGTTTTTTCCACCAGCGGAGGCTCCGGTGGTAGCTCCGCCGGAAACCCCTTCGGGTTGATGTTGGCGGAACCTCCGGTGAAACCACCGGAGGCTCCGGTGGTTGGGGCATTTTTTCAGCCATTTTGATGTCCTAACTCATCCAGGGGGCGGAGGTTCCGGTGGTTTCACCGGAGGTTCCGCCCCTGCGCGAATTTTCCTCCAACGGTTGGATATTTGGGTGACCTATTTAAGGGGCCTTCTTCCCCAATGGTTCCCCAACCTTTTGGGCAAGTTTGACCTCCATTGTTGACCTCCAAAAGCTTTATCTCTCTCAATCCCTCCAATGATTCTTGCTTCCACTTGAGGGAAAAGAGAGAGGAGATCTAGATCTACCACTTCACCAATCAATCCCTCCTCTTTGTGAGGGGAATCTATTGGATCTAGATCTAGGGATTCATTTGTTGTTTTCCTTGTTCTTCCTCCTTCCTCCCTCCATAGCATTAGTTGCTTTGGTGGATTTTGGAGAGAAGTTCTTGACCACTTTGTGTGTTCTTGCCATTGCATTAGGTGCATTGGTTTGAGTTCCCCACGAGATTCGTGAAAGAGAAGTTCGTGAGCTTGTTACTCTTGGGTGCTTGGTCACCGGAGAGATTGTTCCTCTTGGGTGTATTGAGCACCCTAGACGGTTAGTGCTTGGGGCTTCCACCTTGTTGCAAGAAGCTTCGTTGAGAGCCTCCAATTGAGTTGTGGAGATAGCCTCAACCTCGTGTAAGGTTTGGTCAACGCCTTCAAGTCGACCTCATAGTGGAAATGAGCATCTCCCTCACCGGAGAAGCTCAAGGAGAATAAGGTGTGCACATCCGTGCTATTGAGGAGCGCCTAGGTGGCTCCCCACCTCTCCAACGAAGACGTACTTCCCTTGGGAAGGAACTTCGGTAATCACACCGGTGTCTCCTTGTGCTTCGGTTATCTCTATACTCTAGCTCGTTACTTATGCATTTACCTTTGTGATAGCCATCGTGATTGAAGTCATCTATCTTGCTATCTCATAGTTGTATATCATGCCTAGCATAAGTTGTTGGTGCACATAGGTAAACCTAGCTTGCATAGGTTTTGTGCTTGATAAATTAAACGCTAGTTTTATTCCGCATTTACTCAAGCCTAAACCGTAATTATTTTAAAGCGCCTATTCACCCCCCCCCCCTCTAGGCGGCATCCTTCTACTTTCACAAACTCTCTTAACCCTCTAAACTTCTCCCCCATTGGCATCCATTGCCGAAATGGCCGAAAAAATTAGAAGGCCAAATATAGTAAGAGCTCCCCCATAATAAGATACATATTCAATAGAAAATAGAGGGAGAGAGATCAAACTATATCGAGGATCCAAAAGATTGCAAATAAGATGATATATCCCTAAAACTTCTCCCAAAGAGAGGCAAGCAATCAAAACGGTCTGAAAAACTGATTGAACACAAGATTTTATGATTTTAGTAAAATAGTGTTCTAGAAAGAAGATGAGAAGCTCTCTAGTATTCATGCACTATTTAGGATTTTTGCATTTGAATACAAAGTGCACAAATATGGAATAATCACTCCCCCAAAGTCTTCTAAAACACAAAAACAAGTGCAAGAGATCGTAAAAAGCAAACAAGGCATAGCACTTGAAGAAAATGAATGAATGATTGAGAAACACAAAAAGATATAGAATGAAGGGAAGACCATAAAATAATGCTCATTCAAAACAAGAGTAAACCAATATGAAAACAATGTGAGCATGAGAAACAAATAAACTGCAATAACAACTGAGTGCACAAGATGCAAATAAGATAACACAAGCACTCACAAGGCAAATACTTTTAGGAGTCACCAAGGAATAATGAGGGGAATAAGAAGGGGGGCTCCAAAGGAATGGGATACCAAAAAATATGCAAATCCTATTATGTGTATAATTTTATAAATGGACAACAATCATGATGACATACATCCAAAAAGAAGCATGTACACACAAAAAAAAGTTACGAAGGAAACGAACATGATATCCAAGAGAAAAACATACATGGACGGAACTTCCGATTATTCGATGGAACTTCCGATAGGCCAGAACTTCCAGAGAAACTTCCGGCCCAACTTACGCTCCAGAAAACCCAATAACAATACCCAACTCAAAATGTCGGAACTTGGAGAGGAAGTTCCGGAGGCCGGAACTTCTGCTGGCACGCTGGAACTTCCGGCGCATCGGAACTTCCGGCTAAGCCTCCGACACAACTTTCACTCCAGAAACTTCAATAACGGTACCCAAATGGAAAACCCAGAAGTAGGAGTGGTAGTTCCTCCGGAACTTCTTCTACAAGAAAAAATGCCAGGAAAAGTTCCTAAAATTGTAACTGAGAGGGATAAAAAATAAATTCCAACTCAAACACATCAAAAATATCAACAGGCGAAAAAGAGATAGTTGCACTGTTTTGATAAAATCAACAAGTATCGCACCAAAATAAAAAAATGTGCAATTAAAATATCTTCATGCCAAGATGCAACCTACGCAAGGTTGAATACAAGATAAGATATGCATGAGGTAGATGCTGGTTACCGAGATGGTATCGGTGATGTCGTGGTAGATAATAATTAATTCGTCATCCTAGCTTGACTTCGATAAGCACATGCATGGTGAAAACACCCTCCTTGAGAATGAGACAAGGATCTAATGCATCTCAAATGTACCTAAAACACATTTAAGTACAAAATGGTCCCCAAACTTATTGGGTCCAAAGTATAGTTAGAAAATATGTGCATATTGATATGAAATTGAATTTCATGCACATCTTAATCGATTTAGGATTTGATGGAGTTTACCCTATATATCGGATCAAAGAAGGTAAGCATGCCGTAACAAATGCATTAGTAAATATGCATGCAAATACTTTCAAGAACCAAAAGAGATATGATTTGGATAAAAACATCAAGAAAACAAAAGAGGTTGCACAAGATCGTGACACGACAAAAGGTTGTCCAAATCATACGAAAGATTAAAATCAACACATGGTTGATAAGATACCAATTTGAAAAGAAATTAACTGAAAATGAGATACACAAAGAACCATTTAACACTTGAAAGAAACCAAGTAAAAGATATATCAAGAAATGAGATATTGAACTCCCAAAAGATATACCAAAAGAAAGATTCATTAATGAAAAGAAGTCCAATATCCAAAATAGATCAATTTGAAAATAAATCAATGAGAAGATAACCAACTCCCAAAACAGCAAAGTTTTAAAAACTAAACTAAACCCTCTACACTTCTCATGATGGCACAAAGAACCAAGACGAAAAGGTTTGTCTTACATATAGACACGTCATCGGGAATAAATACCAATCGAGAAAGATCCAAAGACAAATTAATAAAATTAGTGTTCTAAATAATATAGGAAAGCTCCCACATGATTTGCGCATTATATATAATTTTGTATTTGAATAAAATATGCAAGCAAATGGGATCCTTGCTTTAGCTTTACCAATTAGAACACCAAAAAAATACGAGTAAAACAGAGGGATTCTCAATAGGCAAGGAAGACAATGGGAGTGACCACAAACAAATCACTTGGCAAGAAATGTGGAAAATAAAAGCAATAGAACAAGTAAATATGATCAATAAATTATACCACAAATAAGATTATCACTTTTCAGGGACAAGGAGTAAGGAGTTATTTCTCGGTGGTATGTTATATATATAGGAAAATGGTTCAGTACTCCTGGGTGTACGTACTCTCACGTCCAAATATACCACATAAATGAACAATTTATACCTCATTATTATTTTTAATATACTTCACTATTTAATACTAGATATCCCAAAATGATTTTTCTGAAAAAATTCAATAGATTCTACATATTTTATATTATATGTACATATACTGCTTTTATGTACGTACAAATGGTATATTTAAAAACCGAGCACTCTCATGATATTTTTTCTATACAAATTGTATTGAGGTATCTTAGAATAATTAATGAGGTATATGAAAAATAATAAAGGGGTATAATACCCTCGTATGTGTGGTATATTGAGTATGGGAGTATGTACACTCAGGAGTATATAACATGAGTCCTATATATATATATACACACGTCAGCTATTTGGGAACTGATTCCCAAATAGCTATTCAGGAACCTTTCTAAACTTTTTTGTCCGAAACAGTGAACTTTTTCGTCCAATTTTAAATGATTTATTTTAATTAAAGAAAATATTTAATTTTAAATTTTATCAAACATTTTTTAAAAGTTTATAAACATTTAGATTATATTTTTCTAAACATTTTCATATTTTATTTGTATTTTTCTGATAAGTGAATTAAAAGATATTGATTTAATAAGATTTAAGTACTTTCTGCCATTTTTTTAAAATTGACAGGTGGGTCCCACCTGTCATCTTCAGTTTTAATTCAAAAAATAATAGAAATAGGATATGACCTCATGATTATGTCATGATTGCGTCATCCACAGAGAGGGTCTCCTCTGTTGATCTAGAATCCGCGGATTTGTCCCGAATTGGAGGAATTGGCTAGGACCAAACACTAGAGGAGGTCACGGCGAGTGTAGGGAGCGGCACCGGTGCGACCAAATGTTCACCGGAGTTACTCCGGCGAGCATCGACGCGGAGGCGGGTGGCAGTGCATGGCGGAAACATGAATTATTCGTCCAAAATTTGAACGGTAAGCACCATTAGATGCGCGAGCTCACCCTGAGCATGTGTAGCTGCTCGGTGAAGCACGAGGTGGTCGGAATCAACGACGAGCTTCCACGGCGACCGGCGGCAGAGAGGAAGGGAACGGCCAAATTCTCCGGCCTCCCATCATCCCGGATTGCGGGGTTCATCAAGGAGGTAGAGGAGGGCATGGCGCATCCTATGGTGGTCTTGGTTTCTCTCGGGGTGACCGGAATCGACAGCAATGACCGGCGATCGTATGGGCTAGGGTTAGAGATTTCACACGAGAGAGGAACAGAGAGAGAGGCAGACTACGAGAGAGAGATTGATCACGATGTAGACATCTTCTTCTCTTATCCATGCACAAAGGCGGCGAGGAGGAGGTGGCGCACGGTAGGGGGGCCACGTCTTCTGTGCCTTCTGTCCGAGGTTGAAGAAGAAAGAAATAAAAGGAACCTTTCAATAACACCCTGGAATTAATAAGTTTTACAACTAGGTCCTTCTATTTAAAAGAATCATTGTTTTCAGGGGTTTTCTGTGAACATAAAAATTATTAAAAATGATATTTGGAATCCTTGTTAAAAATGCAACCTCACCATGTTTTGTTATGGTGTAAATGGACAAGATTTAAATTTTCAATTGGGGTTCACTTTAAGTGATTTTGTGGTTTTCTCTCCATTTAATTTATAAAATGGCTTTAAAATTACCATAGGCAAGATTATCATGAGCACACAACAAACATGTGGTTTAACAAAGTGACATAACTGAATTGGACAATTTTAGATACAATTCCTTTTAGAAAATAGTTTGGTAACATTACTTGGTAATGTCTCTATGCATTGAAATGAAAACCACTTAATAGGGAATTTTATTCTATGTCAAACCAAATGATTTTAATGCGTGAAGGAACTTGTTTTCTGTTAGGTGGCTTTGTTATTTTCCTAATTGAAACTCTTAGCAAGTTTGGTTGACATCTTACTTAGGTGTGTGTAAGCCAGGGTTGCTGTTTTTTTAGTACCTGATTAAATGGAAACATGTGGGGCTTTGGAATCTCATTTGTTAGTTTTCCGCATAGGTTCCACTATGGGTGTTATCCCATGTTTATTTTAGAAACATGTGATCATTTTCATGGATATGCGTAGATGTATTTATGTTGTTATCTGTTAGTCTTGTGTATGAAAAGGATCTGGAAAACAAGGTAGTTTGCTTGTTTCCATTTACCTCACATAACACAAGTCATTTAGATGCAATGGTTTATTATTATTCCTTATTAGATAATTGTTTCATTTAAGAGATTATTGTGTGTTCCTCATCTCTGTGAGTCTTGACAAGGCATAGGGGTTATAGTTTCTCTAATATCACCTAATGTTTCACCGGAGAATTTCTTATGCTCCCCTATTGAGGCAGTGTTGATTCTTGTGGTATTATGTTGCCTGATGTTCTTGTCTCTGGTTGCCACTTGTCTTCAGATGTTGCCTTGTTCAATAGCAAGTAAAATCAGCTCTTGGATTACACCTTCACAATCTCACCCTTGTGGTGAAGATAACCAATTACTCCAAGCAAAGATTTTACTTAGATGATTATAATGTGGTTTCTTGTTTCCTTAGTGTTATTATTTCTCTTGGTTGATTCCAAAAGGAATGTAGATGTAGTTTATGACATCAATTTTCCCTATGCATATAAGAAGAATTTGTTAACAAGGTAGCTAGTCTTTCCTCCAAATTACTACTCATATACAATAGGCTGAGATGTACCATGTAATTGAATCTTTTGTTTGTTTATTTATGACACTCAATTGTTTGAGTATACAGAAGTGTTTTGTTAACAAGATATGCATCTTGTTACCAAACTACTTCTCTATAACACTAACATTGGAATATCACACTATTTCATGAGTACTTTATATGCTCAGATTAAGATAGAAGAGTTTCCAAATACTCATATGATACATTGGAATAGCACTTCTAGAATACTCTAAAGAATCCTTGTGAAGATCTTCTTGTGGTAGTTCCTCTTTTTTCGTGGTGTCTTCTCTTGCAGAATGACTTAGAGAAGATTGGGAAACAAGAAAATAAGATAATCTAGATAAAGTAATAGGATGGTCTAGACAAGGTAGAAAGATCTAGATTAAGGGTTAGTTAAGTTTTTATTCTCCTTCAATATACTTATCATTTTATTTCCCATAAGATATGTACTTATTTCATATATGATTGGTTTTACTTGGCTATCAATTCAATTCCTCAAAAAGAGGTTATAACTTGTTGTTATTCGTTAGTTATATCCAGAGATACTTTAGTTGTGGAATGGTGGATTTGAATAGAAGTGCGGGATTCTTATGGAATGATGACTTAACAGTAAGTTGATCAAAAGGTTCATTGATGTGTTGAGATTTCATTTGCTCACTTGTATAAGATGGTTGAAACAAGGAGAATGTGAAGGTTATTGGGGTTTAATGATTTAAGTCAAAGTTGTTAGTTGGTTTTTGAGAATGTCATGTTGTTACTTTATTTTCTTCTCTTTATTACTTTTGTCATTTATAATGCAGATCTAGAGGTTTAGGAATATCATATGTAACGATCATGGTTTAACAGTATCTTAAAAATATCTATTTCTTCTTTTAGGTACTTCATTTATGGTTGATGAGATATGTACATATTCTATAATATGTTAAATACAATTATTATTTCAATTCCTACTTGTGAGTTTTGAGTTAAGACTTGTGGGTATCATTTGTGTTCTATTTAACCTTTGTGATTTACTTGTTAAGGTTCACTTAATAGTTATTAGATAATATAATATCTAAAGAGTTCATGGTTAGAGAATATAATATCTCTACTGATGTGATGGTTCAATTGTGCATTACTATCTGGTGGAAGTGTGATCACCAGCTATTTGATTGCAATGCTCACCCCTCTTTGAGTTCTAGATACATAGATGAATTCTCTCAAGTCACTTATAGACTTGAGGTTAGAGTTGTTGGGAATTAGTGATAGTCATAACCCAAGTTGGTTTGTGGAACCAGATGATTTGGTTTGTAAGACTTCTGCTATAAAGATCACTCCAAATGTACCCTCAACCAGATGATCTAAACCTATTTCATCATGTTAAGAGAAACATTGGTCACTTTGCTTCGTTTAAACTTTCGCGCCAAAATTTCCCGTATTTTTAGATGCATGGTTTGCAAATGCACATATAATATTTAGATCCTTATAACTTCCCAAACATTGGGACGTTACAGTATCTCCCCCTTAACTAGAACTTTGTCCCGAAGTTCAACCTTTCTCACGTAAAGATAGGTAGAGAGAACTTCTGTAGAATGTTGAATCTTCATAGCTCTTTTCTTGTGTTGACATTGTCATGCGTAGCCTCTTGTCTTGATTGTTCACCTTCCACTGTCTTGTACGATGATCTAATACTATGCATGTTCTTATGACAAGTCTATTTTGTTACTATACCTTCCTAATGGTCTCACAAACAACATGTGGTATTTCCACCATATAGTGGATACGAAGTTTTAGTCTCCGATGAATAGGTATGGTTTCCTATCTCTCACAACTTTCCAAAGAACATTTGGTATATCCACCGGGTGATGAATAACCAATAAGATTCTTCTAGTACATTGTATATTGTCTATGGTTTGGATTCCATTTGGTTCAATCTAATGATCTCAAGAGAAATATTTCTCAAAGAAACTTGTACAACATAGTGTACATTGATTTAGACTCATCTATTTGGTGAAAATATCTTCGAGTTTTGGTTCCTTCCTATGGTCCTTCTACATCTTTGGGCTTCAACTTCTATGGGGTGACTCTATGAGTTTACTTACTGATTTTCTACATATTTCCTTCTCGGATAAAGCTAATCATGTGATTTTCTTCACTTCACTGGTCGTAGATCTCCATGTGTTGATGAAGTATTTCACCAACTCCAAGCAAGATATGGACTATGGTCCGTTCCCATCAGTGGATTCATTGGCTTCTGCCTTCTTGACTTTATGGTCTTCCAGATCTTTTGTGGTTGCTTCAATCAGCTAAGATTTCAGACCGCTCTCATAGTAATCATATACCATCTAGACCAGTAACATCAAGAAAGAACTCAGTGTTTTCACATGCATTTGCACATCAAGTTCCATCTTCATGTACAGATCTAGTCAATCAAAAATCCAAATAAGATCCAATAAATCCCAAATGCATTTATCACTCATGCATCAAAAAGCCCGTGAAATATCAGTACTTTGAATAAAACATCTCAAGTACCAAGGCTCTTAAATTCTATACACTACAAGTAGATATATAGTACCTTATAATCCTAATCTACACAACCACTCTTTGCCTCAGTAATTACTCCAATTGCATGCCTTTCTGCAATGGAATAAACCAAGACAAAATGATCCTATAGTAGTTGCTGTCTAACTTGGTTCCATATAGGGCTAAGTACCATGTCAATTGAAGTACTTCATCTTGATTATGCTAATCTTCTTATGACATCTATTGATCCTTCATGTTGTTGATCACGCCTGAGGAGTAGTGATGTAGATTACACTAATGCATATGCCTTCTTCTAAATCTATACTATACTATAATGATTCATCTCTAGACATGATAACTAAGAATAGGGTTTATATCCCATAGTTACCATGGTCTAATGACTCTTTATGATTCTGAAACATCCCTTCTTGACGATTCCTATACTTACTCTCTATACCATGTGCTACTCCATCCTATACATTCATAGAATGGGGTAATCATCATTATGACTTAATCATCTTTGACTATGTTAGAACTCCTTTTCTCAATAAAATTGATACATGCTAGACTTCTAACTATTCATACCTAGGTATAAATAAAATAGATAAGTATATTTACTCAAGTTGAGTAAGAACATTCTATACAAGTATGATCGTATCATTCTAAAGTGAATGATCATCATAGTTGTAGGAAATGTGGTTTAGATAAGATGGCTTCCTATAGTCTTTACCAACCTACAGATCTCCTAAAAGGTTTTAAACCTAAGGTTGCTTTGCTCTGATACCATCTGTGGTGACCAAGCACACCACTGCATGTGTAGTGCGCAAGTCGGTGACATAATACTCACAGAAGGACTTATCCGTGAATATTACATCTCTCAGAGTGGTACAACAGAAACACAACGGGTCCAAGCAAAGCTATAGGATACAAACTTTCGTTACCAAATCTCGAGATGCTCTTTGATGAATCAAAGAAGATCTCATGCAAATGAAACATCAGAAAAAGCAAGTCGAAGCTCCAAACTGGAGAATAACTCTAACTCAGAACCAAATCCACTACGGCTGATGTCAGCCCTAATCTATGGCGTGTAAACAACTAATTCCAAGAATGGACTCCGCCTACACCTTGATAGCTTATCATCCACCAGTATTGTTGATGACGAAGCTTCACTGGCTAAGTATGAGATGACTCCACCTAGCTTCATGAGGTAGCGATGGCTTCACGATGATGGCTTCCATAAGGCTTCAACTCTAAGTAGGGGGTCAAACGGGAACGAATGCGTAACGAGCGTTACTCAACAAGTTCATGATATACAGTGGGTAGTTTGATGCACTAACTACAGCTTTAGACTCATAATATTCACAAGAGAATGCAAGGTTTTTGAAAACCTTTCTTCAAGAGGTTGCTTTTAATTTGGAAGACTATGCCCGCCAGATCTTCACAAGATTAGAACTTCATGGAGTTGCCTTTCCTGCGGCGTTCGCAACTCCTTCCTGGAACGGGGGGTAACATGTCACATCCTTTTACACTCTGCAGAGGTGCGCTACTTTACCCATGGGCGATCAAGACCATGTTGCAGAACCAGACTCGAGATCCTGTCCACACCCACTTAGGTGTGGGGCCCGGTTGTTGATCCAAGAAAAAACATGCTTCTCCGCACAACGCGTGCCCACCCATTTCCACCAACAGGTTGAACCCCTGATTCCACCCTCACGATGGAGATCTAGGCGCCCCTGGCAGACACTTATAGACCCCAGAGTCCGTGGGACGTAAGGGCTCCCACCCATGTGCATGTAGTCCCGCAACCCACAACGTACGTCTCTGGCAGTCCGTTGACATGCGAACGAGAGAAGATCACAGTTGACTTACTCGCCCCATACAAGACCCATGGTTAACGCGATATTTACGGCGCAAGAATCTTGACGGCGTTTGTTCTTAATTCCTAGGTAATACTTTCCCATGCATATGGAACTTTCCTTTGACCTATTCATCTTACCATGGTTCCAGCCGCCCACCAAACAGAACACTACCACTCGGGTAGTCATTCAAGTAGTCATATTATTATAAAAATAGGATCATGCATTATTTTGAGAGTAGGTGATAATACGATAGGGTTTTTATAAATAGTTCGTTATGAAATACTGCAAAGGATATGATCAAGTGATGAACTTGCCTGAGATAGAAATAATGACAATAATACTCCATGTCTTCGGGTTCGAGGGTCGCGGAGGAAATCCCAAGATCTGAAAGATAGCAAAGTATTCCCGGTAAGGACTACAGAAAATGCTGGCAAGATGATACATGCATAATAATGAGATGCATCGCAAAATACCCTAGAAAATACCCCAGCTTACAGGTGTAAGCTGCGTTTGATACGATAACTTAATCATACCGGTTTTAGGTGAATTGTTTCATTACTTGTGGTGATGTGGTTATTACTTCTTTAGTCTTACATATGTTTCACTTTTACTTAACAAACAATTGTTATCATGTTTAGCTAGAAGTGTTTATTAGTTGGTTAGGTAATAAGACAATAGAACATGGAAAACAACAATTGAAAAGATAACGAACATGTTCAGTTTTACGTTTTAAAAGTGCAGAGCTAATGACAGAGAGTTTATTTGAAAATGAGGAACTAATACAACTAACTCTATCATCACATAACTTGCTAATGACTAGTGATGATAGGTTTAGTTGGTGTGAAAACATTAGGGATTATTAGTAAGGAAAACAATGTGGTGGTAGTTGTTTATGGTTATAATGGAATATTATAGAATTCCATTATAGCTTTAGAAACAATGTTTTATGTTTGACATATTTGAATTGGAAATGCTTTTCTCTTTAATTTTCTATAGCATTTTATGCTTTTTAAAAATATTTGAATAAGTTATTAATTTATTAATTTTAAATGAATTAATTGGCTAGGCAAAATATTGCACACATGAAAACTTTGTCAAATTACTATGAAAACATCATAGATGAGTTTCATTTGTCATTTATAGCATTTTGGTATATAACTTGTATTTTTTTCTGATTTTATGAATTATTTATTATTTTCTCAATTTTAAATGATTTATTTTAATTAAAGAAAATATTTAATTTTAAACTTGATCAAACATTTTTAAAAGTTTATAAACATTTAGATTATATTTTTCTAAACATTTCCATATTTTATTTGCATTTTTGTGATGAGTGAATTAAAAGATATTGATTTAATAAGATTTAAGTATTTTCTTCCATTTTTTAAAAATTAACAGGTGGGTCCCACCTGTCACCTTCAGTTTTAATTCAAAAAATAATAGAAAAAGGATATGACGTCATGGTGACATCATGATTGCGTGATCCACGGAGGGGATCTCCTCTGTTGATCCAGAATCCGCGGATTCGTCCCGAATTGGAGGAATTGGCTAGGCCCAAACACTAGAGGAGGTCACGGCGAGTGTAGGGGCGGAAGTGGTGCGACCAAATGGTCACCGGAGTTACTCCGGCGAGCATCGGTGCGGCGGCGGGTGGCAGTGCACGGCGGAAACACGAATTAGTCGACCAAAATTTGAACGGTAAGCACCATTAGATGTGCGAGCTCACCCTGAGCACGTGTAGCTGCTCGGTGAAGCACGAGGTGGTCGGAATCAACGACGAGCTTCCGCGGCGACCGGCGGCAGAGAGGAAGGGAACGGCCGAATTCTCTGGCCTCCCATCATCCCGGCTTGCGAGGTTCATCAAGGAGGTAGAGGAGGGCACGACACAACCTATGGTGGTCTTGGTTTCTCTGGGGGTGACCGAAATCCACGGCAACGACCGGCGGCCGTACGCGCTAGGGTTAGGGTTTTCACACGGGAGAGGAAGAGAGAGAGGGAGAATGCGAGAAAGAGAGTGAGCACGATGCAGATATCTTCTTCTCTTATCCACGCACAAAGGCGGTGAGCAGGAGGTGGCGCACGGCAGTGACGGCTCGGCCACATCTCCTCTGCCTTCTGTTGGAGGTTGAAAAAGAAAGAAATAAAAGGAACCTTTCAATAACCCCCTGGAATTAATAAGTTTTAGAACTAGGTCCTTTTGTTTAAAAGAATCATTGTTTTCAGGCCTTTTCTGTGAACACAAAAATTATTAAAAATGATATTTGGAATCCTTGTTAAAAATGCAACCTCACCATGTTTTGTTTTGGTGTAAATGGAAAAGATTTAAATTTTCAATTGGTGTTCACTTTAAGTGATTTTATGGTTTTCTCTCCATTTAATTTATTAAATGGCTTTAAAATTACCATATGCATGATCATCATGAGCACACAACAAACATGTGGTTTAACAAAGTGACATAACTGAATTAGACAATTTTAGATACAATTCCTTTTATAAAATAGTTTGGTAACATTACTTGGTAATGTTTCAATGCATTGAAATGAAAACCACTTAATAGGGAATTTTATTCTATATCAAACCATATGATTTTAATTGGTGAAGGAACTTGTTTTATGTTATGTGGCTTTGTTATTTTCCTAATTGAAACACTTAGCAAGTTTGGTTGACATTTTACTTAGGTGTGTGTAAGCCAAGGTTGCTGTTTTTTTAGTACTTGATTAAATGGAAACATGTGGGGCTTTGGAATCTCATTTGTTTGTTTTCCACATAGGTTCCACTATGGGTGTTATCCCATGTTTGTTTTAGAAACATGTTATCATTTTCATGGTTATGTGTAGATGTATTTATGTTGTTATCTATTAGTCTTGTGAATGAAAAGGATCTGGAAAACAAGGTAGTTTGCTTGTTTTCATTTACCTCATGTAACACAAGTCATTTAGATGCAATGGTTTGTTATTATTCCTTATTAGATAATTGTTTCATTTAAGAGATTATTGTGTGTTCCTCATCTATGATGAGTCTTGACAAGGCATAGGGCTTATAGTTTCTCTAATATCACCTAATGTTTCGCTTGAGAATTTCTTATGCTCCCCTACTGAGGCAGTGTTGATTCTTGTGGTCTTCTGTTGCCTAATGTTCTTGTCTCTGGTTGCCACTTGTCTTCAGATGTTGCCTAGTTCAATAGCAAGTAAAATCAGCTCTTGGATTACACATTCACTGTCTCACCCTTGTGGCGAAGATAACAAATTACTCCAAGCAAAGATTTTACTTAGATGATTATAATGTGGTTTCTTGTTTCCTTAGTGTTATTCTTTCTATTGGTTGATTGCAAAAGGAATGTAGATGTAGTTTATGACATCAGTTTTATCTATGCATATAATAAGAATTTGTTAACAAGGTAGCTAGTCTTTCCTCCAAATTACTACCCATATACAATAGGCTGAGATGTACCATGTAATTCAATCTTTTGTTTGTTTATGTATGACACTCATTTGTTTGAGTATACAGAAGTGTTTTGTTAACAAGGTATACAGCTTGTTACCAAAATAATTCTCTATAACAATAACATTGGAATATCACACTATTTCATGAGTACTTTATATGCTCAGATTAAGATATAAGAGTTTCCAAAGACTCTTATGATACATTGGAATAACACTTCTAGAATACTCTAAAGAATCCTTCTGAAGATCTTCTTGTGGTAGTTCCTATTTTCTTGTGGTGTCTTCTCTTGCAGAAT
This sequence comes from Alopecurus myosuroides, assembly GCA_028641055.1. NCBI lineage: Eukaryota > Viridiplantae > Streptophyta > Magnoliopsida > Poales > Poaceae > Alopecurus > Alopecurus myosuroides. The sequence goes on from CM054059.1 coordinate 101,047,540, forward strand.
GACTTATAGAAGATTGGGAAACCAGAAAATAATATAATGTAGACAAAGTAATAGGATGGTCTAGACAAGGTATAAAGATCTAGACTAAGGGTTAGTTAAGTTTTTATTCTCCTTCAATATACTTCTCATTTTATTTCCCATAAGATATGTACTTATTTCATATATGATTGGTCTTACTTGGCTATCAATTCAATTCCTCAAATAGAGGTTATAACTTGTTGTTATTCGTTAGTTGTATCCAGAGATACTATAGTTGTGGAATGGTGGATTTGAATAGAAGTGTGGGATGCTTATGGAATGATGACTTAACAGTAAGTTGATCAAAAGGTTCATTGATGTGTTGAGATTTAATTTGCTCACTTGTATAAGATGGTTGAAACAAGGAGCATCTGAAGGTTATTGGGGTTTAATGATTTATGTCAAAGTTGTTAGTTGGTTTCTGAGAGTGTCATGTTGTTACTTTATATTCTTCTCTTTATTACCTTTGTCATTTATAATGCAGATGTAGAGGTTTAGGAATATCATATGTAATGATCAAGGTTTAACGGTAGCTTAAGAAGATCCATTTCTTCTTTTAGGTACTTCATTTATTGTTGATGAGATATGTACATATTCTATAAATATGTTAATACAATTATTATATCATTTCCCACTTGTGGGTTTTGACTTAAGACTTGTGGGTATCATTTTGAACCTTTGAGATTTACTTGTGAAGGTTCACTTAATAGTTATTAGGTAATTTAGAAAGATGTTGTGTGAATGGTTGATAAGTTAAAGAGTTCATGGTTAGAGAATATAGTATCTCTACTGATGTGATGGTTCAATTGTGCATTACTATCTGGTGGAAGTGTGATCATCAGCTATTTGATTGCAATACTCAACCCTCTTTGAGTTCTAGATACCTAGATGAATTCTCTCAAGTCACTTATAGACTTGAAGTTAGAGTTGTTGGGAATTAGTGATAGTCATAACCCAAGTTGGTTATTGGAACCAGATGATTTGGTTTGTAAGACTTCTGCTATAAAGATCACTCCAAATATACCCTCAACCAGATGATCTAAACCTATTTCATCATGTCAAGAGAAACATTGGTCACTTTGCTTCGTTTAAACTTTCGCGCAAAAATTTCCCGTATTTTTAGATGCATGCTTTGAAAATGCACATATAATATTTAGATCATTATAACTTCCCAAACACTGGTACGTTATAATAGCAGAGCTTTGCGCTGCTCCCTCCTTAATGGAGAAACCAGTGGGAACGAGCGAATTCCACGCAATCTAGCAATTTCCATGCAAATCACGCCCATGGGAGTTCTCCGGTGGAGCCTTCTAGAACTCGCCACTCTGACCAGATCAGAAAGGACAAACTATTCTTCGTATTGGCGCAAGAGGAACCCTATGGCCGCCGCCTTATTTCGAGCACAACAGTAGGTCCCCCATGCTATTTGTCAGCTTCCGACGAACAAATTGAGCGGATCAGTCAGACGTGACAAAGACATGAGGAAGGTTGCAGCGAACGCTAGGCATGCGCAGGAGCGCCATTGTCGTAGGTTCCGCGTTGTCGCCTCCGTCCATCACTTCACGCCCATCCCTCTCAGCCCCATCCACACCTCCCTGCAGCGTGCTGACAGACACTAGAGGGGTTTCGTAGCAGGAAAAAAATCCAAACAACGATAACCGAAACTAGACAGAATCTATTACTATGCAGATATAGAATAACGGAGAAGGAACGGTGATCAATACCCTTGAAGACCGAAAGCGGGAATTACCCTCCCGCACAAGGGTTGATTGAAGACGGAAGCCGGCCTTAAGGTCGAGTGGTCGTACCGTGACTAGTTCCCCTAGTGTTGCACCTCGTGAGATTACACACATACGGTGTAGACGACGACTCGGGGTCTCCGGCCCAGCAGAGGTTGCAGAAGTAGAGAAATGGACCGAGAACAAATAGCACGACGGTGTACTTATAGTAGAGAATTCCCAACTCCTAGCATAGCTCCAAAGGAAACCACGTTAATAGAAAAGAGAAAAGAGGGACAATTGGATTGGAAAAAAAGGGGAGTGGTACCTCCCTTTATATAGTGGGAAGGGGGATCCTTTCCCTTGGCCAAGCCATGTGGGACTAATCCCACAAGGCATGGTGTGGCCAACGGGGGGGGGGGGGGGGGGGCAGCCTCAGGTCCTCATGGGCCCCCAAGTGGCCCATGTGGCTACCTCCCCTTTTCTTTCTCCCACTTTTCTCCTGGTGTGGCTCTTTTCCCGGGAAGGCCCATTATTGAAATAAATGCATTTAAAATAAAATAAAATGCTATTTAATTATTAATTACACTAATTAATAATAAATACACATTACTTATTTATTTCAAGTCCCGGAACCCCCTTCGGAACTCTCCGATCTCCGTCGGATAAATACCAGAACGATTCCGGCTCTCTTTATTATTCTCTTCGGTACTAAGATCACTCTTAAACATCGTCTACCCTTAAGTGTGACACCCTACGGTCCGGGACTACTTCGTACATGGCCGAGACACCTCTCCAACCAATGACCAATAGCGGGATCTGGACATCCATAATGGCCCATGTGCATCCATCGATATTTTGCATCGCTTGAACCTTAAACGTCAAGTTTCCATGCCCCTTGCCTTAGAGATACTCTGTTTTCCGAGACTTGATCGTCTGGTATCTCATACCTCGTTAAGTCTCGTTACTCACATAACAATTCTACTCGTTCTCGTGTCATTGCATCTCCGTAAACTAGTCACATGCTTGCAAACTAGTTGATGAAACTTCACTGAGTGGGCCCAAAAGTATATATCCGTCATTAGGATTGACAAGTTCCGCTCTTGATGGTATGCCTCAACATATCCCTTTCATTATCCAATAGTCACTTTTATAATCACCATGTCACGGTATGACGTTTGATGCAATCAAAGTAACTTTCAGGATAGCAATTAAATACCATCTCACGGTCAAAGGATATGGTACTACGTTTTTGTTATCATAATGTTTAAACTTAATGATTCGACCTCGTCATGATAAAACATAAGGGTGTAAGTCCATCACATCATTCACCAATGACATGACACTGTTGTCAATGGTATAAATACCCATGATCAGAAAACCTTGATCATTTGTTGCCCAACGGACTAGTCTAACTAGAGACTATTAGGGATCTGGTTTGTTTACATACCAAACGTGTATTAGTGTTTCTGCTTAACACAGTTATAGCATGGTATAAAACATTATGAACATACGAGTTAGGTGGAGGAATCCGAGAGGCAGTGGGAACTTACGAAACAATCTGTAGAAGCAAGATTAGAAGAAGAAAAGCGGGCAAAGCTACTGCTGATAAATATCCTTTCTTATTTGGCTTTAGGGCATAACTCTTTCAGACGCCACATATGGGCGAATGCTATTGTCCCGCTGTCATATCTCTATCTGTGCCGCGAAGGAACCGACCCCCGCACGAAGGCAATCTGACAGGCTACGCGATCCCCGCCCACCGTCTTCGACGACCATAATGTTGTCGCCGCCGGCGGAAGCGGCCGGTGAGGGAAGATCGGGTGTCGGCCTTCTAGATCAGACCGGGTGTCCTCCGAAGCTGTACTCCTGCGGAGGTGACCCGGGAGTTAATCTCTTCAGGGTGGATGGAGAGAGGCCGGAAGCTTTCTCAATGTGTGTTTGGCTTGCTCGGAAGTGGTTGGCGGCGGGGGGGGGGGGGGGGGTGGTTAGAGGAAGGTGCGCTCCTGACCTTCTGTACCGGTTGGGAAATCTAAAAAAGATGATCTCGAGATAGACCTTTTCGGTGCAACAATGTAAATCCTATTTGGGTTTCATAGCACATCATATAACCATAAATATTCTAACATGCATACTACTCAAAACTCCAAGTCATAGAAAAAAATAATAGGTAGTTCATGAGACTTTCTTTGTCTTAGGTTTTTTAGCAGGGTTTTTTTTTTGGGGGGGGGGGGGGGGGGGCTTTTCAGTGCTGAAATAAGACATTTCACAAGATATTTTTTTGTCGTTCTACACAGACATAAAAATATCGATTTATTTCCGAAACTTAACATATGCATATAGCGTGTCAAGATGTATGCACGATTTTTTTTATTGTAGTTTTTCACGGTTCGAAATATGTATTTCGATAAATGAATCATAGGCGCATCAAAGAGCCAAGTGAAATTCTGCTGGCCTCTCTCTTATCTTTTTTCTAGCCTGGTCTTCTCATCGAGTCGACATAGGTGATTTGTAGCTTGGACTTGGTTCGTCCGGCTTTACTTTGACATATTGTATCTATCCAGCTTGGGGCAAAATCCAAACCTCAATTAGTAAAAGAAAGTCATTCAAAATTCAAAATGTAGCAACAAAGAATACTCAATTTCTCAAACTAACATTAATTATCCTGCATGCCCATAAAACACCCCGTGTTGCCATAAGTGCATCAGAGAACAGGATCGCCGTGAATGCTGCGGACAGTTGCACATTCGCAACAAGGCAATCTGCTGCTTCAGGTAGAATTCGGAAAAATACCTGTGGGTTTGATTGATCTCTGAATTTACATGTGAATACAGTTTGCTTGTGCCATATGACTTGATATATATTGTGGCCTCAAGCACACCCAATGATGGTATGGTACATACGTGTGCCTGCCCTTGGCCCTAGTATCATTGTCTCAGGAAGACGAAAAGCGAGCCTCTGGATCCTTTTCCGAGCCTGATCTTCTCGTCGACGTATGTGATTTCCAGCTTGACTTCGCTCTCCCCACCGTATTGAAAACCCAAGGAGCCTACCTTCAGTTCCGGAGGCTCAAATATGACCTGAATCCACTTGCTGTCCAATACATTCAGCTTGCCTGCACGACCAATGAAGAGAAATTATCACATCGCTCACACATTACATGCAACCTTACATACCTGTTTTTCGTCCAAACGACATTATATATAGTGCTCAAAATGCCTGCCTGAAATTTGACTGCCAAGGTTATGGACAGTATAAATTGAATGGCTGAAGAAGGTTATTACCTTTCAAAGATACCGCGCCATCGAGACCAAAGATGGAGAAGGACACTTTGTTCCTGACGATGTCAGGGGCTTCTACCACCTGAACCATGTCGTCCGTTTTAAACACCAGCCGGCCGAGAGGAGTCCGGTAAATCCCTCCAGGGGATGTCGGCACGGAGCAGTACACCACGTCCCAATCTGGTCAGGCATCACAGCGAGACAAGGAGCTTATTCAACATGAAATATAACGCTACGTACCCGATTAATCCCGAGTTCATGGTATGAACACAAAGCATTAAAATTCAGTTCACAAGTCTAACCTGTTGGATGGTTGCAAGGTTTCCCATTTTTTTACATTGTACTATCAGTGAATGGCACAGCCACAGCATGATACCATAAGATAAGATGGAAGTATGGTTTGGTTGGCGAGAGAGGGATACCATAAGATAAGATGGAAGTATGGTTTGGTTGGCGAGAGAGGGAGGTAGGGATTTACCTCCGAATATAAGCGGAGACTTGACAGGCTCGTCGATGCAGTACTTCCCCAGCTGCGCCGCGACATCTGCGACCTCCTGATGGCCTTCTTTCGGCAGCAGCACTCCCCTGTCAGTCCCCTTCACCTGTCGGTATAACGCTAGTAGCTAAGGCATCACACTGAAAATCAAAGCATGCTAATCGGAACTTGAAAGTTTGATGGTTTTTTGGACTACTTATCATGAACTGCTAAGCGGGATTGCAGAGGCCAGTAGCTTAGCTAGGACGAAGCTGGGAGCGGAGCCAAAAGAGTTTGGTGTCAGGGTCACCTACTCACCTTGGAGAGGATAGAATCGACGAGCTCCGCCGGCGCCCGGACACCAGGGGCTGCGGCGAGGGAGCATCGGGCGGAGGGGACGCGCCGGCGGCGTGGCCTGTGCAGGGCGGGCAGCAGAGGTGTGGAGGAGGAGATGCGGACGCAAGAGGGCGGAGCAGTAGCTGCCATTTCCTTCTCTCACGTGTTGTGTGGCCGAGGTGTGGCCTGAACTGAAGACCATTTCTCCTAAGTACTGTATTTCTTTTTTCTGGAAGATTCTCTGGGTCTCGGGGACGCTGTTATCTCTTTACTTTTTTTTTTGTGTGTGTGTGCAGGACGGTAAAATCGCAGTAATTTTCAGTTCCGCTACCAGAAAATTTTCTGAGGTGATAAATTTTACTGTAGAAATGTGGAAACTTAACAGTCACTTCAACAAGTTAAATGACCAGACAGTGATTTCAGCAGACCCAAGGGTGTATATATAGCCAAGAATAGGACCTCACCTTCTAATGTCTTTTCCGAGTTACAATAAGGTTGATATACATGGCAGGATCTGTGGCTAAGAATCTCTAGACAAACTAGTAAGAAGAATAAGGTGGTCCCAACAGTGTGATGTTCAGGAGTTACAATGGCCTGACACGTGGAGATTGGAACCACTCTATTGCTGAAGCGAATGCCTTCTTCTCCTCACTATTTTCTATATCCAGCAATTGTCAATAAATCTGATGTCCTTCTCCAATGTACACATGTTTCTATAGCAAAAATATCTTCTGTAATTTCCTGTAGTATGGGGGGTGTTGAGTGTAGAATGAGCACCGTGCACTACGAGAGACTCAAAAGAGGGTGTAATTCGAGAATAAGTTCATGAGATTGTTTATGGATTCAGGGTAGAACTTCCTCGCAAACAGGTAGCATGGTCTCTTCACTCCGTTCCATAAGCAAGGGCTCTGCGTAACCACTCTCTGCAAGAACATGGACACAACAACAGAGAATTAGTTACTCTTCTTCGTCATCTCAACTGTGTCTTCTACTAGTACTTTAATAGTAAACAAATATGCATGTCAAGCATTGAGAATGACAGAGAAACAGACCTGGCTATCACTTGTAACATGGTGGCTAGTGTCAATTGACTGCAGCAAGTTCAAGGAATTGGTATTAGAACCATGCTATAGATGAAATTGAAAGGGAACTATATGTATGAAAGAAGACAGAAACATACCGTTATATTCTTCAGAAGCTCATGAGTGACATCCTGCGCCCGGTAGGCTTTTGGATGCCACTTCCCTTCCGACCAATCAACATGAGTCACTGACCAATTAGCAATTCCATTCGGATCCATCATCTGTTTTGTGCAAATATAAGTCCATGGTATCAGAAGTGCTACAATGTGTATTAATGATGATGATGATAAATCTCAAGGCCGTCGTATACTGACATTGAATAATGTTGGCAAATAATGCTCGTCTGCATAGCAATTGCGCCCATGTTCCATCCCTGGCTGCAAAAAGAGCAAACACATGCCATACGTCTGAGCCCACTGTGGTAAACTAAAGCTAATGATGTGTGCTAAAACCATTGATGTAAACTAAAGGAAATAATGTGTGCTCAAACCATTGATGTAAAGTAAAGGAAATAATGTACGCTAAAACTATTGGTGTAAACAAAAGGATATAATGTGCACTAATTCATTGATGTAAACTAAAGAAGATGATGTGCACTAAAGGTGTTAAGATAACTTGCAAATTAGCTCATAGTTATCTAAAATTAAATAACACATGAAAACATACAGTGGAAAGCAACTGTGTAACCTTTACAAGATCAGACCAATTTTTATAATTTGCCATCTCCAGATGAATGAGATACACAACAGCTTTTCAAGCAAATAGTAAGTGCAACCCTGTCAGCAATAGATAGTTCAATAGTACACTATCTCGTCCAATGACAAACATCAAACTAGCAAGGAAATTTGATATTCTGCCACATCACATGATCCTTAAGTTTAAGAAAAGCAGGATAAAATCAAGTCTAACACCTAATAAATATATCAAATCTTATATGGTGTGACAACAGTGCAGAGATATACTCCCTCCGTTCTAAAATAGATGACTTCTATTTTGTCCATACATGCATGTATGTGGACTAAAACATGTCTACATACATGCAGATTTGGACAAATAGAAGTCATATATTCTGGAACGGAGAGAGTATCTTACAGCTGTACAGTAAAAAAAGAGTAAAAGTAAATGGCATACCCCACAATAAAGTTTGAACTTAGTATAGTAAAGACTGTCCGCGATTGTCATCAATGCATGTTGCCGCTTGACTGAGAACCACTGAAATATTTAGAGATTTGGTGAAATGAATCTTTTCATATGAGAATAAACATGAACCAAATGGAGTAAACAAAGAGAATGGCTGAACAAGAACTTATATGATGTTCTCCCACAAAAAGAATCAACTTTTTCATTATTATTGTCTGCCAATAACAATTTGATCGACAGCTTAAAAATCCAGACATAAAGTTGGCATCTTGAAAAATGAACTTCACAAAATAGTTCAAGAATGCAAGCAAAGCATTGAGAATGCTTTAGATTTTATAGGAAGTGACAAAGATCCTGGATAACAGAAGGCACATCTTCAGCCCATAAACTTAATAGGCAGTATGGTGAGATTACCTGTGAACCCTTCCTGAAGTCAGCCTCTCTAACCTCAGGTAACATATTTCTTGAATATCTAAAATTTCCATGTGGGCCAGGATCATAGAAGCTGAGCGAGGAAGATATAATAAAACGTAAGCAGAAGAAATAAAAACTGCAGTATTACTAGTCACTGACAACGTATGCATTGCAATGGTACAAGAAAAAGGCCCACTGAAAGCTTAACTTCATCCAGCCTTAAAGTCAGTTTAGGAATTAGCGAAAAAAATTAATGTGAGTACTGAGACTAGTACTTGAAAATGCAAGTAGAAGAAACAGAAACTGCAGTACTACTGGTCACAGATATAACACATGGAAAGTACAAGAGACGCCCGGCTGAAAGCTTAAAGTCAGCTTAGGAATTAACAAAAAAAAATTAATTTGAGTACTGAGACTATTCCTTGAAAAGAAGTTTGAGACCAAAAATTGACTTACGAGTCAATAAAACTGAGATTTGTTCCCATCAGGTAGTCATAGATGTAGTCAAAGTTGTGCAAAGGTACGCAACTGTAACGACACAAAAGAGTCAACATCAGATAGAATTTATCACGAAGAAAAATGGGATGGGAACAAACTATGATTTGTGGACCTGTCAGACAGCAACACAAAATGTTGGTTCTCAATATCTTGCAGAGCATTGGCCAACAATCTCCTCTCAGCATCAACCATAGAAATCGTACCCCATTGTACCTGCAATGTGAGAATGAAAATAAAACCAACTATCATCCAAGGCGGTCTTTAGCTTCCGACCACTGTTGCAAGATATTATCTATATGGCAAATACAGAAATATCGATCAAGGTACAACAGAGGAATTTTGCATCAAAAGCATAAACGCAATACTGTAATTAATCTGCAACCTTGTATTGCCAGCTGTCAGAACAGCAGTAAAGTAGTGTGTATACATAGTTTACAATGGCATTACCTTCTCACTGTGTATATCTCGACCAACAAATAAGGGGCTGACATGTTCTGGCTTCTCCCTTGAGGCGTGAACATATATGGTAAATCTTCCCTCATGACCCTGCGGAAACAGCAGCACGAGACATGAAAAAGGAAACTTTGAGCAATATATACTGGCGCTGGAATTATGACATCACTTAATAGATCGATAATTCTACGTGATACCCTGTATCAACAAAATGGTGACGAAATATCACTGTAGTAGTATCTTTTAACCATACACGACAGTGACAGAAGGACCAATATTCCAATGAAGCACATTGGAATCTAACAAATGCTGGCATAGCATGGTGACAGAAGGCGCTTTAGCTTGTAATTGGCTATCAACCTGTGTGCATCAGCACCAAGCAATCGACATCTAGATCTTGCTTACTAGCTAGCTGCATATGGCTATGCACTCAAATTATTTACACCCTTAGTTCCCCTTACTATGTATGTAGTGCTGGTTTCGTATATCTTGGATGTGGTGAACCAGACGCGGGAGCCAACAGCAAAGTATAATTGATCATCTGGCAATAAGAAAAATCGCACACGAAGAGAAGGGGCAATGATAAGTACCTCAAAGAATTTCTCCCATAATCTTTCGAACGGGAGCGAGCCTGGCGTCAGGAACATGAAGGCGATCTTCGACCTCCTAGACCGGTCAGGAGGCGTGAGCAGGATCTGCCTGAAGACGACGCGCGAGGCCCTCTCCTCGTCGGTCAACTCCCTGTCGGGCTCGGCAGGGAGCCAGTCCCTCATTGGGGACGAGTAATGCTGGGGCGGGTAATGGTAGGCCCAGACGACGGCGACGGAGACGAGTGCGGCGACGGCGAGTACCCACACGCGCCGCCTGGCGGAAGCTCTCGGGCGCGGCAGCTGCGCGGCCTTCATGTTCCCGACGCCGCCGACGCCCGCGGACGGGCACTACCGGGGTGTCGGCTCGGCTCAGATCGATCTCGGAGCCGCGGCAAGCTGAGCAAAGAGGAGTCTATTGATAAAACCGCCAAAGAAAAGGGGGGAAACTGCTATCAAGCTAGGGTTCCTCACCAGCGTGAAGGAATCAATCAGTCCGCCCGCGGCCAGCCCAAGCACCCGTCAGCAGGCCTGGCTCGTCCTGCGGCGCCGCCGGGGAATCACGAGGTGGGAAGCGGAACAGCTGGTGGTGGTGAGCCAAGGAAAGGAGTAGGAAAATCCGGCGGCGGTGGGGGGAGAAAGAAATCGGAGGCGGCGCGGGTCGGAAGATTGGGAAATTTCAAAGAATCCGCGGGTCTGTTGGTGGTGGGTTTGTTTTTTGTTGCTAAACGAGGAACATCATGGGAATTTTATGGAAGCGGATCGGAAGGTTTGGCATGTGGCCGGAACATGCCATTTGAAGCGTAAACTAGGCGTGGCGTGACAGGTTTTGGTAACCGATAGGTCCAGCTTTCGATTTGCGCTGCTTCCGATTGGAGGGTGGACCGACGGCACGACAGGGATGGCGCCAGGACGATGCACACGTCAGTTCAGCCGTTGGATTGACTTGACCGGACGGTCCAAAATTGTTTGGAAACATACTACGCTCCATGCGGTTGTTTCATCGTAACCGTGGATTGCCGAAATCAAAGAATGCATTTATTGCTACGTTTTTTTCCACGCCACGAGTGTGAAGATCAGAAAAAGGTATGCTCGTGTTAAGATTTGATTGTACTATATAATTGCCTCCAGAGTGCTTAATTTATTTCCAAAGAAGGAGGTTCTCAAATTAAACGGTTTTGGGCTAGTCATAGAGGGAAGTAATCGAGAAAATAGTGTATGTACTACATCTATAATGCATAGTACTACTATCATGCTTTCATACTTTCTCCGTTTGATATGTATAGATACATCTGTATCTAGACAAGCATGCGTCGACTGATTTCGAGCGAGCGAGTACTATTTAGTATTTTGTATAGTCTCATTGTAAATATGTGTATAAGATTTATTTGATAGTACTAAATTTTCCAGTTTTACGTTTATTAATTAGCTGTCACATGAATGTTTTTATGGGAGCAAGATGCATGATAGCTAAGGTACCACCACTATGCCTAGTCTTAGCATTGGGGACCGTCATTTTGGCACTCGGAGCGTATGTTCCCGGGTTTTACATTGTGTTTCAAAACATTTTGAATATTTAAAAATTAGGGCAAATAATTTCGCTCGTATATTTTATATGCTCATGAAATTGTTTCATGGAAACCCGATATTTTTTATGTCGTTAGTAAAATAGACAAAATTCGTTGCTGAAAAGTATTTCACGAGATTTTTTTTTGTCATTTAAAATTTTTGGTTTTCGTGAAACTTGGTACGCATGCGCATATATAATGATGTACGGACCAATATTTTAGAATTTATTTTACATTTCAAAATAAAAAAATTTGGTGATAGAAGCGTATGCTCCCATGTGTCAAAATGATTTTCTCGGCATTGCACAAACCCATATAAAAAACCAAGAATCTATATAACCATGTTCAGGGTGGATCGAGAATTTATCCATGTCCCGGGCTAGGCCTTGTGTTTCTTTATGTTATTACTTGTACTTCCTCCGTCTCAAAATAACTGTCATTGAAATGTGTTAAATTTGGATGTATCTAACACTAAAATATATCTAGATACATCTATTTCAAAGACACTTATTTTGAGACGGAAGAAGTATATAAGATTTTCGTAAAACCGCCATTTCTCATTGTGTGACCGTCAACATGTGAAAATCAAAAGTGCATTTATTGCAAAAGATTTCTCCTCTGCCACAATTCACCTTGTGTACGGCATTTCGTAGAGATGCATGGTCATATTTCAGATTTAGTAAGTTTTCTTTGTGTGTGTACGAGGTTGATTCAATTAATATTTACTATCGAGGCATTGTGCGTGGCAATATAGAGAGGAGAATGAATTGTTAAGGTAACCTTGTCGTGGGCACTCACATACCTATAAGCAGGGACGGAACCAGCAGGGGGTGGGTTGGGGCCATGGCTCCCTGTATAGAGCAAATTTTTTGAAACCCTATAACTAATTTGTAGATTTTAGACCTAAATTCACTCAAATTTAGCTAAATGCCCCCCTCTATATTATTTAGTGTGCACTTCTCCCTCCCCCCCCCCCTCCCCGCCTCCTCTCCCTTATTTTGTAATCCTGGTTCCGTCCCTGCCTTTAAGCTAGTACTCTTTTTGTTCATTGTATATTGTAAATTTTTTTAGATATTTCAATACGGACGAGATACTGACGAATGAGTGAATCTACACACCAAAACACGTCTAGATACATACATTTTTGAAAAAAAAACTTATAATAGTGACCGGAGGAAGTACTTTGGAGTATTCGATTAAGAAGCAACAAATGTACAAGCGAGGTGCCACGAGTCGGATATTTCACCGAGTTGGGAATGGGATATAAATAACAAATAAAATGTTGCATTATCTTGTATAAGAGATGATCTCTTATTCATCCGAAAGACTACTACCTTTCCTTTTGGTTGCTTATTTCTCTGTTTGATATAAATAACCATATTAACATGAGCAAATAACAAGCCCACGCTATAAGTTGAAAATGTAGCCGTGGACGAAGCAAGAAAAAAACATTATCTACAATATTGATGCTTTATAACATTTTTTATGCAATTCATGGACCATACATATTGTAATCTTGTGTCTTAATTAACTCCGCTTCCTTTTTTCTATCACCCCCTTTAGTTTTGCTCCATGGCCCAGAATCTCGTTTCTTTTTTAGGAAAAAAAGTTGCTAGAACTATATGATACATCAATTTATTTATAATAGAGTATGTATATATTCATATAGTGATTGTTTCTTAGGTAGGATATTGACAATACAGCGGTAGGTTGGCTGGACGGTAGTTAATTTTCTATAATTACTACTCCCTCCGTATCGAAGTATAAGATGTTTTATCTTTTTTCTAGACAAAACATACCTAGACATGTTTTAGTGCAAGATACACATGAATCTAGACACTAAACATGTATAGATACATGTTGTCTAGGAAACGGTAAAACATATTATAGTTTGATACAGAGGGAGTAGTAAGTTTGATTGCCTGTTAACGTCACTATCAGTGTAGAACTTTTTTCTGTGTGAAAATTATAGAGCTTATAATGCTGCATTATCATAGCACTATATATATTATGTTAGAGCTGCACTTAAGGTCCACCCAAGTGGAGAACTGCGGATCTCCCACGAAGCATCCAATATTCCCAAAGAGCTCGTTCTTTATGCCACTGTCGCTTTCACGAGTCACGACCGAGCGGATCCATACTCTAATTAAATTAAGTTGCATCCCACCCAGGTATCCGTGGGGGACATTCTCAGTTAACAGGTAAATCGACCAGCGCAAGACTCCCCGGTCGAGAAGCCGCGATCGATAACGCGGCGACGTTACGTACCACCAGGCTCCTGATCGGAACGATAAATATGGCGGTTTGTAACCTCGTGTGGAAACTGGAAAGGACCGGAGCCGGTAGCCGGTCAGCGGCCACCGATCGAGTCCCCGCGCGAACCGAAGAACCTTGGGGTGGTCCACCGCACGCACGGCAGCGCCACCCCGCCCGTCGTGGTGGAACGAACGACTCGTGGACTTGTTGAAACGACGACTCGCTGTCGCTGAGGAAACATATTGATATTTGTATATGTTAGCGAATAGGACCAAGTCTCATTAGCTGTTATGCCTCGTTTGGATGTATATATTTGGGCCTTGATATTGGATATTCGGAATATTGAGTCCCGAATATAGAGAATATGGTTGTTTGGATGTACTGGATATTCGGGCCGGACTTTCGCGCTGATTATCGAGCTGGGACGTGCGCAGGCAAAACAGCCCCGTAGTCAATCTCGACCCCAACCCCTGGAGATTGGGGTGATATTCGCTGCGGTTCGCTAGTCCCGTACCGGTTCGCTCGTCCTCGATCTCGCATCCCCGTCCAGTCCCGAGAACTCCAGAGACCAAGGCGGCGGCTGGCAGGTCAATTCCCATCGCGTCCAGGGCGACCTCCGGCGAGCGGCGAGGAAGGTGAGTTGGTCCATCTCCGGTCCCTATATTCCCGTCCAGGTCGATTCCCGAGACCTCCCGAGACCTCGGGCGGCGGCGGTCCAGGTCGGTTCCCATCCCGTGAAGCGGCCGGTCGCTAAGAAATAGATCATGCAAACGCCCACACGCAAGCTCGCCGCCATGGAGGACGCCGCCGGCGGCCACGGCGACCACGACTCGCGGCTGATCCGCGACCTCTGCACGCTGCTCGTCACCATCATGGCGCCCGCGTCGGCTCCTCCGCCGGACGCGCGGAGGGTTCCGCCTGGCTGGCCGCGCGGAGGCATGTCGGCGGCCGGCGCGGCGTCGATGCTCCTGGGCGCGTCCATGGCGCTGATGCTGTGCGGGTCGGTGACCTTCGCCATCGGCTTCCTCCTCATGCCGTGGGTGGCCGGCGTCGCCCTGCTCTTCGGCTTCGCCGGCGTCGTCTCCACGCTCTCCTCCGGCCTCCTCCCGTCACCCACCTCCAAGGGGCAACCGTTGACTTCGCTTAGGATGGGTTGATCTTGACCCCCTCTGTAAAATGGCTCCCTTCCCTTCTTGTTACTATTGTAAGTTCCGAGTCAGCGAGAGATGCTGATTAGTTGTACCGACGGAAGCAACAATGGTTATTTGCTTTGATAGTTTCTGTCGAGAATTCAGATGGCAACACGCTTCGCTTCTTCCTTTCCACAAGTAACAAAACAGAACAGAGACGTCTCGACGGTGTCTATATCCCCGTAATTTCTCAATTTCTTATACGGAGTGCTGCGTACGATCACGTAGTGTACAACTTTTCCACGGCAACTTAACTCGTGGTGAGGGATAGGGGCGTACGGGCACAAGCATGGCTGGGTGATCGACGTGTATACCTGTGGGTGATGGGAGAGTGTTGATTGAGTGTGCGCGCGCTTTACCTCAATATCTTGTTTGCTATCCGAATATCTAATACATCCAAACACAAATATTGATATTTAATCTCAATATCAATATCCTGGATATTGGACATTCATCCCAATATAATATCTAGGCTCTCAATATATACATCCAAACGAGGCATTATGGTTTTACCTAGTCCTACGCTTATCCAGGCGCACGTAGGAGTTCAGTTAGGAGTTTGTTAGACCAACGGCTACGCCTTGTACACTGTCTATATATTCAGCTATGATCAATATACAAAGTGTGTTGGATCCATCTCTCGCTTCTCTCGTTTACATGGTATCAGTCGCCCACCGATCCTAGATCCGTGAGCCCTCTTCTTCCGCTGCCCACTCTGCCATGTCTTCGTCCGACGCCACCAACCCTGTCGCCGCGGTCTCTGTCGCCGCCACGACGTCTGCAGCTCCCGTCGTCACCGCGCCTGCCCCGCCCGCTCCTTCGGTCACCAGCGCGCCCACGACGGCCGCCCCCATCGGGCTCGCTGCCGCGGCCGGTTTTGGCACCATGCCGATCACCACGGCCCCTCTCCTGCCGACCACGGTGACTGGCTCCGGCGTTCTCACACCGCTGGCCCTGGCAGGCGTGCCAACCAGCGGTCTCTTCCACGCCGAGGCGTCCACATCGACGGCTGTCGCCCACGCGCCGGCCCGATCCGGCGTCACCGCGGCTTCTCTCCAGCACATCCGCATCAAAGAGCACGTTCCGGCCATCCTCGACCTCCGTCGCTCCAACTACGGCCGCTGGCGCATCTTCTTCGACAAGGTGTTCGGCAAGCACGACCTCCTCGACCACATCTCTCCTGGCGCCGACGCGCACGTCTTCGACGAGGAGTGGATGAAGGTCGACTACACGATCGTGTCCTGGCTGTACACGACGATCAGCGAGGAGATCCTCGACATCATCCTCGCGCCACACGACACCGCCTACGAGATCTGGGTAAAGATTAAGAGCCTATTTCTTGATAACCTCATGACTGAGGCCGTGTACATGGAGGAGGAATTTCGCTCTCTCCAACAGGGCGACATGACGGTCTCCGAGTACTGCTCCCGCCTGAAGATCCTCTCCGACAACCTGCGCGACGTCGGCATCGAGGTCTCTGACCAGTCCCTCTTCTTCAACATGCTGCGGGGTCTCGGCCCCGGCCTCGGCCACGCCATCCCCGTGCTCACTATGCAGACACCGCTGCCGTCGTTCATGCGCGCCCGCTCCTACCTCCTCCTCGAGGAGTATCGCCAGGAGCAGTCCGCCCGACGCCAAGCCGCCACCGCCCTCTTCGCTGCACCCAACGGTGGCGTTCCACCACCGCCACCTCCTGCTCCCGGTGCCCCCGCTGGCACCCCCCGCAAGAAGGGCAAGAAGAAGAAGGCCGCAACTGGCGGCTCCACCTCCTACGGAGGATCTCCCGCATCCGGCGCCGCTCCTCGCCCCGCCCCCGCGCCCCCTGTGAACCCGTGGTCTGGTACCTTCCAGGCCTGGCAACAGAACCCGCGCGGCGCTCCGGGAGTGTTCGCTCCGCGTCCGCCCATGGCGCCCACCGCGCCACACGCGTACAACGTCGGTCTCCCGCCGCCTACGCCCGGTCTGCACCAGCCGCCGTCTCCGTCCGGCGCTTCGACCGCGCCAGGCTACAACCTCGACCCCAACCTCATCGCCGCCATGCACCAGCTCGCTCCACCCAGCTCCTCGTCCGGCGGCGGCGATTGGTTCCTCGACACGGGAGCCTCCTCGCACATGACGAACAATCCTGGTATGCTCTCCCATTTGCACTCTCGTGTCCCTTCATCGCATGTCATCGTCGGTGACGGATCGGCTCTACCGATCACTGCCACCGGTGCTGCCATGATCCAAACCCCATCTCGCGATCTCAAATTGCGCAATGTCATTGTTTCTCCTTCGTTGATTAAGAATCTCCTCTCCGTTCGTGCACTTGCTCGTGATAATTCCCTTGCCGTTGAATTTGACCCCGCTGGTTTTTCTTTTAAGGATCTGCACACCAGGGAGGTGATTCTTCGCAGTGATAGCACTGGAGATCTCTACCCGCTTCGCTCTTCCTCCACCACCGATCGTCGCCCTGTCGCCTGCATCGCCACCTCTGTCGATCTCTGGCATCAACGCCTCGGTCACCTTGGACGAGAGCCTCTGAATAAAATTCTTAGCACTTTTGATTTTACATGTAATAAAGACACGGATTCCAGTTCTTCCTGCTCCGCGTGTCGCTTAGGCAAGCATGTACGATTTCCTTATACACCTTCTTCCACAATAGCATCATTTCCGTTTCAATTGATCCACTGTGATGTATGGACGTCCCCCATTGTAAGCTCCTCCGGATACAAATATTACTTGGTAATTCTGGATGATTTCTCACACTTTGCTTGGACGTTCCCTCTATTGCGCAAGTCTGATGTATTACCCACGATCATCTCCTTTCATTCGTTCGTCGCCACACAGTTCCGAGCTCCCATCGTCTCTCTGCAGACCGACAATGGCCGCGAGTTTGACAGTTTCGCGACGCGCACATTCTACGCCAAGCACGGCATTCATCTTCGATTGTCATGCCCATACTCCTCGCCGCCGAACGGACGCGCAGAGCGTGTCTTGCGCACGCTCAACGACGGCCTCCGTGCCCTCCTGCTTCACGCTTCCGTTCCGCCCAAGTTCTGGCCCGAGGCCCTCGCCACCTCCACGCATCTGCTCAACCTACGCCCCTGCCGCCCACGCCAGATGCGCACGCCCTACGAACTACTGTTTGGCATCGCCCCAGACTACTCCTCTCTCCGCGTTTTCGGTTGTCTTTGTTTCCCAAACACCACCGCCACCGCCCCCCACAAGCTCGCACCGCGCTCCCTTCCCTGCATTTTCATGGGCTACTCCACTGATCATCGTGGCTACCGCTGCTTCGATCCTTCGTCTCGTCGAATGCTAACCTCTCGCAACGTTCACTTCGACGAGCGCGTGTTCCCCTTTCAGCAGGTTCCCCGTCCGAGCTCCGCCCCGGCCATCCCTTCAGTCGACGACGCAGCCCCACCACTGGACCCTGCGATCCTCGCCCATGGCCCGCCTGTGGTTCCCACGGTTCCACGGTCCACCGTCCAGCGCCCCGGCTTCATTGCACCCGCTGCGTCGCCACCTCGACTGACGCCCACCCCTGCGCCCGCTCCCGTGTCTCCTCAGACACCCGCGCGCGCCCGTGTCCAGTCGCCGCCCTCGCCTGGTTCACTGCCTAGGACCGGCGCGTCCTGGCCCTCGCCCACTCGGTCTGCATCGACACCGTCGCCGTCGCCCACGTCTGACCCCGCGTCGCCCTGCACACCTCCTCATCGGATCACCGCTCCGCGTCCGGCCTCTCCCGCGCACCCCATGGTCACCCGCGCGCGCAACGGCATCCTAAAGCCCCGAGTGCTCATGGACCTCACGGCCACTACCACTCCATCGCCCATTCCCACGTCTGCACGCGCTGCACTCCGCGATCCCACCTGGCACGCCGCCATGGAGGACGAGTTTCGCGCTCTGACCGCGAACAAGACCTGGCGCCTCGTTCCTCGACCGCGAGGTGCCAATCTTGTCACTGGGAAATGGGTTTTCAGACATAAACATCGCTCTGACGGCACGTTGGAGCGACACAAAGCGCGCTGGGTCGTCCGTGGCTTCACCCAGCGCCCGGGCATCGACTACGCGGAGACATTCTCTCCGGTGGTCAAATCCGCCACCGTTCGCACAGTGCTTCACCTCGCCGCCTCTCGCCGGTGGCCCGTGCATCAACTCGACGTCAAGAACGCCTTCTTGCACGGCGTCCTCTCCGAGTGCGTCTACGCCCAGCAACCAACAGGCTTCATCGACCCGGCACTTCCAGATCACGTCTGCCTACTGGATCGCTCGCTCTACGGGTTGAAACAGGCCCCCAGGGCCTGGTACACTCGTTTTGCAGCCTACCTGCAGTCCCTCGGCTTCGCCAAGACACGCTCTGATCCATCGCTGTTTGTGCTCCGGCGTGGCACTGATGCCGCTTACCTGCTCCTCTACGTCGACGACATTGTGCTCACGGCTTCGTCCATGCCTCTCCTTCGCCACGTCATCGCCCAGCTCCACACCGAGTTTGCCATGAAGGATTTGGGGCCTCTCCAATTCTTCCTTGGCATAAGTGTTCAGCGAACTGCAGACGGGTTCTTTCTGTCGCAGGAGCAGTACGCCGAGGATCTTCTCGACCGCGCTGCCATGCGCAACTGCAAGGACGCCAGCACTCCAGTCGACACCAAGCCAAAAGCTTCCGCCACGGAAGGTGCCCCGTACCACGACGCCTCAGGCTATCGCTCCATCGTTGGGGCATTGCAGTACCTGACG
This sequence comes from Alopecurus myosuroides, assembly GCA_028641055.1. Classification (NCBI taxonomy): domain Eukaryota; kingdom Viridiplantae; phylum Streptophyta; class Magnoliopsida; order Poales; family Poaceae; genus Alopecurus; species Alopecurus myosuroides. Next base: position 101,067,275 of record CM054059.1, read on the forward strand.
ATGACGCGCCCGGACCTTGCCTATGCAGTTCATCAAGTGTGCTTGCACATGCACGCTCCACGGACTACACACTGGACGCTGGTGAAAGCGCATGGTTCCCCCATATGTGGTTTTGGTAATTAATGACAATCCTTATGGACTAATGTTTGCATTGAGTTATCCTTTGTAGATATTGTCCATAGGAAATAATGGAGTTCATGTGTTGAACTCTATTAGTATTCCTTGATGGCCATTGTTATTCATGGATTTATATGAAGAATGGTCATGGTTTGAGTTGAGCTTATTGCTAGTATGTCTTGAAGAAAAGGATTAGGTGATCTTTCATTATCATCTTCAAGACATCATATTTAGAAGTGTTAAGCAAAGATACAAGGTTGATCAAGCAAGCGATCAACACACAAAGCTACAAGTTGTACCAAGTGGGATTGTGTATCTCATGGTATGGTAAGCAATTGTCAATATAGCTTTGTGAACTAACCCATGATATGTGTGTGTCGCATCTCTATGTGTGGTTAGGTATCTTTCCATGGGCATGAACCAAAAGGAAGATTTCTTTAGCCCATGGACTATGTCGTCGTCAAGCGGTGTTTGTCATCTAGCTTGACGTGGAAGCTCAAGTGAAGCATCTAGAAGATATCCTATGCTTGATGCTTGCCACCCTTTTGGAGATTGTGGCCTTGTGAAGATTTGCCGAAGGGTCTCTCCCATAATGGTGTATGGGGGAGCTAGTCTCTCCCATAATGGTGTATGGGGGAGCAACTTGCAAGTCTTCATCAAGCGGAGCTTGTGCTAGCAAGCGCAATCAAGAAAGAAGATCCAACTTGAGAGAGTCAAGATCGTCATCATCTAGCTCAAGTGGAATGCTCAAGGCAAAGGTATAATCTTGATAGGTTTTCTATTTTACCGGTCTCGTGTCTTCGGGAGACCGGGTTATAGGATAGATAGTCGTACTATCAAGAGGGGCTCTCAAGTGAGTAACGTGATCGAATTGTTGTGGAGAGCTCAAACCTTTGCATACTTGCATATCATCTTTCTTGGTTCTTATTTGGCTTTTGTCTCCTTTGGGTTTTAGTGCTTGTCATGATCTTCATGGCAAGCCAAGGTTTATCGAAAACGGTTTTGGTAAGAAAAACTTGTTGCGATTTCGGTGGTGAAAATATCCGGTTCATATTTGAGAATGTTCCCACACCTTCCATGTGTGGTAACTTCTCCATTCCTTTTTGTTTGGATAGTCTTTGTTATTAACTTTCCAACCCATTTGGATTCACCTTATTCGGAGTTCATTCGCAAAAGTTATGCGTGTTTTCGTGTTGGAGGTTTTACCGGGTGTTCCTATTTGAGAGGTCTAGACCTTTACCCATTTGGTTTTATCTTCCATTTATGGACAATGATGTTTCTCTGCATATTCTTGTAGTGCTCTTCGTTGCGATTCCAACGAGCCCAAGAACATCGAAAACGGAGTTCATATGCAAAAGTTATTGCATTTCTCGTATCCGTTTTCTGTCCCCGGTTTGCAATCCGGATTCATTCCGGATTCATTCCGGATTCATTCCGGTTACTATGGGAAATTGTTCTGTTGCCATCCGGAAAATTCCGGGACCATTCCGGGACCATTCCGGAGCATTCCGGAGCTTTCCGGAGCCATTCCGGATTCATTCCGGATCCATTCCGGGATGCGCGAAAAAGTGGCAAACGGCTAGTTTTTTGAGCACCTATTTAAGGGGCTTTCTTCCCCAAACTTCCTAAGTCTTTCCTAGCCCGTTTTCCTCCTCTCTCTCCACCATTGTTGACTTTGGAAAAGCTTGCTCCTCTCTCAATCCCTCCAATGATTCTTGCATATCTTTGAGGGAGAAGTTAGAGGAGATCTAGATCTACATTTCCACCAATCCATCCTCCTTCTTAGTGAGGGAAACCTAGTAGATCTTGATCTTGGAGTTCTTGGTGTTTCTCCATTGTTCTTCCTCTCTTATTCCCCCATAAGCATTCGTTGCTTTGTTGGAATTTGAGAGTGGAGGATTTGAGCACTTGTGCTCTTGCCATTTGCATCGGTTGCATCGGTTTGGTCTCTCCACGAGGATTCGTGGAAGTGAAAGATTGTGAGCTTGTTACTCTTGGGTCTTGGACCCTAGACGACTTGTGGTGTTCTTGGGAGCCTCCAATTGAGTTGTGGATGCGTGCCCCAAGATTGTGGTGACACCGAGAGCCTCCAATTGAGTTGTGGATGCGTGCCTCGGGTTTGAAGGTTGCCAATAGTGGAAGGTGAACTAGGCCTTTGTGGCGGGGTTCATCGGAGAATAGGGTGAGGCCTTTGTGGCGTTGAGTAGGCCTTCGTGGCGAGCTCACACCCCTCCAACGAGACGTACTCCCCTTTGTGGGAGGAACTCGGGAATATATCATCGTCTCCGTGTGCCTCGGTTATTTCTATACCCGAGCTTTTTACTTATGCAATTTACATTGTGATAGCCTTCGAGCTTGAAGTTATATATCTTGCTATCGCCTTGTTACTTGTCTTGCTTAGCATAAGTTGTTAGTGCATCTAGTTGACCATAGAATATTTAGGTTGTATGCTTGTTAATTTAAACACCTAGTTTATTTCCGCATTTAGCAAGCATTAACCGGAAAAGTTTTTATCGCCTATTCACCCCCCCCCCCTCTAGGCGACGTCGTTGTCCGTTCAATTGGTATCAGAGCCTCGTCTCTCTTTATTAGGCTTTACATCCTAGAGAGTACGATGTCGTTTAGAGAAATAGAACATGATCCCGCATTTATATTCTATGGTAGAAATTATGATGCTTGGAAAATTCGCATTCTTAATTTTCTTGAGGACATGGGTCCAAAGTATGTTAAGAGAATTGTAGATATGGATTTTCCTCCTCCAAAGAATTCTCAAGATTTATCTTTAGAGGATGAGGAAAATTCTTATCTCGATACTCTTGTATCTAATGGTCTCTTGTGTATTTTGAGCGATGTAGTTATTCAATCAATCATGCCTTTTCGGAACGCTCATGAGCTATGGACAAAACTTCAAGATATATATGATGTGTCCAATATTATTGAGGATGATTGTTCTCCATCCACTTCCGGCCGTGATAAGTTCGCATCTTTCTCCACTCCACCAACATGTGATTTGTCACAAGGTAATGATATGGTGAGTGGCGATAGAAATTGCATTGTGGATAGTGAATTTTCTATTGACTATGCTTCATCTCTATCCCATTGCAATGATCTATCTTTGGACTTAATATCTTCTAGCACTCAAAATTCCATACATGCTAGTTTTGATAGTCCTTGCATATCATGTAAGAGTTGTTTAACTAAATCTCATGATGATATGCTTCCTATGTCTTGTTTTCATACAAACAATGCTTCCATTTCCTCTAGTACTTGTGTGGCTAACAATGTAGAGGAATCCCAACCTTTGTTGGAACAAGACATGGACCTCAATGGAGCTTCATGCTTTCTCTCTTCATCACCATCCATTTCTCATATGTGCCTTATGGCTAGGGATTCAAAGGTATCTCCACCTTTGGAACCCACTACATCTTGTGATGATGAGGATGAGGATATATTTTATGGAGAGTATGAGGATGAGGCCTCCTTAATGGAGAAGGGTGAGTTGGTTCTTCTTGATCTCCCTAAAGGTAGTAAAGCTATCCCTCCTTTTAGTGAAATATTGGCTTTTGCTATTTATAGCGCTAAAATCATTGAAAAGAAAGGTGAGATTGAAAGAAGTGATGCCGATGAAAAGGCATCCCTCACTATGTCTCTTGAGGAAGAGTATGAGCTCCGAGTTACTCTTGAGGAGAAACTTGAATCTATCGAGGAGCTCTATAATGAACAAATAGCCTATCTCACTAAAGCACGTGACCATACCAATGCTAAATATAAAGTGCTTAAAAATGAAAAGGTTGAATTTGTTGTTGGCAATGCTAATCTAATTGAAGAAAACTCTAGGTTAAATAATGAGCTTGCCAAGTTATCTTCTTCTATTTCTAATGATGCTTGTACTACTAACTCCACATCTTGTGAAGCATCTTTGTTGAAGGAGAATGTTGAGCTAAGGGCTCAACTTGAGCTAATGACTAGCAAGTATGGGAAATTGGAAGAAAGTCATGAAAAGCTATCTAGCTCTCATGAGGATCTTCTAGAATCTCATACCAAGCTAAAATTAGCTCTTGAGGCTATCACTACAAAGGTAACATCTTGTGAGCCTCATGTGGTTACTAGCACAATATCTTCTAATAATGCTATATTGACTTGTGCTCGTATTAGTAATTCATCCTCCCATAATGTTTCTACATCTTGTGATGAATTGCTTTCCTTGCCTTGTTGCTCTAACAATGAAGCATCTACTTCCTCTAGCTCTTGTGTTGATTCTAACCATGTAGAGGAAATTAAAGAGCTCAAGGCCCAAGTAACTTCTTTGAAGAAAGACTTGGAAAAGTGTCATGAAGGGAGTTCCACACTTGACAAGATGTTGAGAGTGCGAAGACTTCCCAATGACAAGAGTGGACTTGGATTCAACTCCAATCTCAAGAACAAGTCCATTATTGACAAGAAGAAGGGCCAAGAACAAGTCAAAGATTCGGCCAAGATTATTTGCTTCAAGTGCAAGATTGAAGGGCACCATGTTAGATCTTGCCCTTTGAAGAAGAAGCCTCTTAGTGAGAAGCAACTAGGGAAGAGGCCTCTTGTTCAATCTCATGCTCAACCACGAGTTGAACAACGGCCACCTCCTAAGAAGACTCAAGCCAATGCTCCTCTTGTTGAGAAGCCTATTGAGAAGAAAGAAAAGAGTCGATGTTGCTACCTTTGTCGCAAGAAGGGACACTTTGCTTCTTCATGCACTAATGGTACATTATCCAACCCTATCCTTGTTGATGATGTTTATTCTATTAGGAAGGATAATGTGGGCAATGTGTTTGCCAAGTATGTTGGTACTCCAAGTGGTGTCAAGAAAAGAACCATTTGGGTTGCCAAACCTATTGTGACTAACCTCTTAGGACCCAACTTGGTTGGGGACCAACAAGTTCAAACTTGATCAATAGGTGTTGTTGGAGGTCATTGGAGACTTGGCTATTTTATGAAGAATTAAGGGATCTTCATCAATTATATTTCCTCAAGCCTAGCCACTTGGATTATATATATCTCTTACCCAATGTCCCTCCAAGCGGTAACTTGTATTTAAATCTATATTCATTGAAAGTTGCTTGCTCCCTTGCATATGTTAGTTTTGTTTCTAGCATGTGTTTGTATATGTTGTGCTTCCTACTTACCTATCTTGAGTAATCTAGTTATGTTTGTTGGTTTGCACTCCATGTACTTGTGTTCTTTGTGTTGAGCCTTCATTGCTTTTGTTGCTTATCTTAGTTGGCTCTTTGGGAGATTAATGGACTATCCCATTTTGGGGGAGTAATATGCTTTGCACTTTACTATCCTAAAATGTGTGTACATGAGGAATACCACTTAGTGTTGATATATCAATATTATCTAGTCTCTATGTGGTATCTCTTTCTCATGAGAAATTCAATTTCTAATGTCCATTAACTTTCTCAAGTTGGATTTATTTTCTTTGCCTCTTGTTAAAAAAAAATGGATTATCACATTATGGGGGAGTAATAAGCTATGTGCATATTACAAGCCTAGAAAATGTGAACATTTGAGGTATTGCCACCTAGAGTTGATATTGTTAGTTATCTTGTTCTTGTGGCATGTTGCTCAAACAAGTTCCATATTTGCTTAAAATATCTTGCGTCTCTCTTCTTTGGTATCTTGTTTGTGAGAGTTTCTTAGTGCTTTGAATATTCGATTTTATTTGAAGCCTTCAAGAATCTCTATCTAAGCATGTTTGTTATTCCTATCTTTTGTCACATGCTTATGTTTTGTGAATATGATTGTGAACAATTCTACCACCGAGAAATATCTCCATACATCTCTTGTCTTTGACAAGTGATAATAATTTGTGGTAAGTTTATTGATCATATTTACTTTGGCCTTTTCTCTAAAATTTCCTTGTTTCTTGCCAATGATTTGTTTGGTTCAAACTCATTTGTGTCTTCCTTGCTCTACTCAAAAAAAATTGTTTTATGCTTTATTGAGTTAGGAAAAGCAATGATCCCATACTTGTGCACTTATGGTCAAAGTCATACTTCTTTGGGTTGCACTATTCTTGGGGAAGCTATCCTACATTGAGTAGATCACCATTCCTTAAATTGGTATTGCATCTAATTGATTTTATTTAAACATGACTAGTGTTTGAATAATATATATGGAGAGTAATGATTCCATTGTGTGCATTTTGTATTCAAATGCAAGATTATAAATAATGCACTATTATTGGAAGAACTATCCTATATGCGTTTGAACACTTGTTGTCTTTAAATTTGTTTGTTTTCCCAATGACTTGTCTCTTTGGAAGACAAACACTTTTCGTCTTGGTACTTTGTGTGCTATCATGAAAAGTGTAGAGGGTTTGTTCACTCTTTTATGTTTTTTTTGGTATCCTCTCTATGTTGGTTTCCTCAATCATGTGTTGATTTGGGTCTTGATATATTTTGGACAATTCTCTTTCTTTTCACTCTTGTGAGTGGCTTCTTGGTTTAATTAGTTCTTTGTCCAATTTGTATCTTGTTTTGGTTCTTGAAAGTTTTGTGCATGCATATTTACTATATATCTTTTGGCATGCTTACTTTCGTTGATCCAATATATAGGATAAACTCCATCAAATCCTAATTGGCTAAGATGTGCATGAAATTCAAATTCATATTAATATGCACATATTTACTTGGAGTTTGTCCTATGTATTGTAGTTGTTCTAACTACTTTGGACCCAATGAGTTTGGGTACCATTTTGTACTTAAATTTTGTTTTAGGTACAATGGAGATACATTGGTTGCTTGCTCCATTCATAACGAAGGTGTTCTCACCATGGTATTATAGGAGTCAAGCTTCGATGATTATCAAACTCGCATCCTCTTCATCACCAATGTCGTCTCGGTAACAAGTATCTATTTCATGCATACATTTCTAGATTTTAACCTTGTGTAGGTTGCTTCTTGGCATGATTTCCCCTTGTTGCATTTCATTTGGTTCTTGCAAATGTCTTATCAAAAGCATCTTAATTGCAACTATGAGTAAGCCGGGATGATTACATACTATGGGGATATTTATAGTCATTTTCATGATTCACCAATCCCGAGTATATTAATCTAGCAACTTCTACTTGAAGTCTCTCATATGCAATATTGATGAATTCTCAAAAAAAACCATTTGAATCTTTTGTGATATGCGTTACCTTTCTCGAAGCATTCCAACTATCACTTTTCCCTTGTGATATTTGTGATGCTTTGATGAGTTTTGTGTGTTCATCTATATCCCCTTAAGATTAAACTAAGCTTAGTGCTTTGCTTTCAAGCAAAAATCTTATTTGTATATTAATGAACCTCTCTTGGATATCATGTTCTTCACTTTTGTACCTATTTTGTGTGTACATGTTTCTTTGTGGATATTTATCTTTGTGATTGTTGTCCACTTAGAAACTTATACACACGATAATAGTTACATCTTTAATTGATATTCTATTTCTTTAGTGACCACTTTTTATTGCTTTATATTCCTTTGTGGTTCCTAAAAGGCACAAGCTTTGCTTTTGGTTTGGTATTCCTTTTGCATCTTAATAAGCTTGTGGACCTATGTGTTTTATCATTTGATGGTTTGTGTGTATGGGAAAGACATGATATGCACTATGTGCCTCCTATATTGAAAGACTATGTTGATGATTCTATCATCCTATTAGTCTCCTAAAAATGTTTTTTCCTTGTCACACACATCTATTTCGGTTGAGTAAGTATTTATTTGTCACTTCTTGATCTTCATTGCTCAACTTTTGTTTGTTTGCAAGTTGCTTTGCTTCATCTCCAATCTATTATCTTGCTCTTGTTTGTGTTCAAAATTATCTAGAAGGGAGTGATGATTCCATGTTGTGCACATTATATAGTAATTCAAATCTAACATTGTGCATGTACCTTGGGGAGTTCCCTCTTGATTTTCTAGAACACTTGGTTGATCCTATCAAAATATTGATGTTGGTCAATCGGTTTTTCGGATCCTTGTGGTTGGTTGCTTCTTTGTGAAAGTATCCTTCAATTTTACTTTGCTTGTAAACCTTTGGATCCTCAATATAGTTTGATCTCCCTCCATCTATTTATAGTTGGATATATGCACTTGAGTTCACTCATATCATGAGGAATGCATACTCTATGGGGGAGCTCTTACTATATTGGCCTTCTAATCTTTTTGCCCATTTCGGCAATGGATGCCAATGGGGGAGAAGTTTAGAGGGTTTAAGGGAATTTGGTTTATGCTTTAGTTTCGTTCTTAAGCATTTTCCTTTCCATGCTATTGCATCCTTGCTCTTGTTTAGCATGTTTGCTTTATTCATCATATAAACCCTCATAAAAAGGGATTGTCATCAATTACCAAAATGGGGGAGATTGAAAGCGCATGGTTCCCCCATATGTGGTTTTGGTAATTAATGACAATCCTTATGGACTAATGTTTGCATTGAGTTATCCTTTGTAGATATTGTCCATAGGAAATAATGGAGTTCATGTGTTGAACTCTATTAGTATTCCTTGATGGCCATTGTTATTCATGGATTTATATGAAGAATGGTCATGGTTTGAGTTGAGCTTATTGCTAGTATGTCTTGAAGAAAAGGATTAGGTGATCTTTCATTATCATCTTCAAGACATCATATTTAGAAGTGTTAAGCAAAGATACAAGGTTGATCAAGCAAGCGATCAACACACAAAGCTACAAGTTGTACCAAGTGGGATTGTGTATCTCATGGTATGGTAAGCAATTGTCAATATAGCTTTGTGAACTAACCCATGATATGTGTGTGTCGCATCTCTATGTGTGGTTAGGTATCTTTCCATGGGCATGAACCAAAAGGAAGATTTCTTTAGCCCATGGACTATGTCGTCGTCAAGCGGTGTTTGTCATCTAGCTTGACGTGGAAGCTCAAGTGAAGCATCTAGAAGATATCCTATGCTTGATGCTTGCCACCCTTTTGGAGATTGTGGCCTTGTGAAGATTTGCCGAAGGGTCTCTCCCATAATGGTGTATGGGGGAGCTAGTCTCTCCCATAATGGTGTATGGGGGAGCAACTTGCAAGTCTTCATCAAGCGGAGCTTGTGCTAGCAAGCGCAATCAAGAAAGAAGATCCAACTTGAGAGAGTCAAGATCGTCATCATCTAGCTCAAGTGGAATGCTCAAGGCAAAGGTATAATCTTGATAGGTTTTCTATTTTACCGGTCTCGTGTCTTCGGGAGACCGGGTTATAGGATAGATAGTCGTACTATCAAGAGGGGCTCTCAAGTGAGTAACGTGATCGAATTGTTGTGGAGAGCTCAAACCTTTGCATACTTGCATATCATCTTTCTTGGTTCTTATTTGGCTTTTGTCTCCTTTGGGTTTTAGTGCTTGTCATGATCTTCATGGCAAGCCAAGGTTTATCGAAAACGGTTTTGGTAAGAAAAACTTGTTGCGATTTCGGTGGTGAAAATATCCGGTTCATATTTGAGAATGTTCCCACACCTTCCATGTGTGGTAACTTCTCCATTCCTTTTTGTTTGGATAGTCTTTGTTATTAACTTTCCAACCCATTTGGATTCACCTTATTCGGAGTTCATTCGCAAAAGTTATGCGTGTTTTCGTGTTGGAGGTTTTACCGGGTGTTCCTATTTGAGAGGTCTAGACCTTTACCCATTTGGTTTTATCTTCCATTTATGGACAATGATGTTTCTCTGCATATTCTTGTAGTGCTCTTCGTTGCGATTCCAACGAGCCCAAGAACATCGAAAACGGAGTTCATATGCAAAAGTTATTGCATTTCTCGTATCCGTTTTCTGTCCCCGGTTTGCAATCCGGATTCATTCCGGATTCATTCCGGATTCATTCCGGTTACTATGGGAAATTGTTCTGTTGCCATCCGGAAAATTCCGGGACCATTCCGGGACCATTCCGGAGCATTCCGGAGCTTTCCGGAGCCATTCCGGATTCATTCCGGATCCATTCCGGGATGCGCGAAAAAGTGGCAAACGGCTAGTTTTTTGAGCACCTATTTAAGGGGCTTTCTTCCCCAAACTTCCTAAGTCTTTCCTAGCCCGTTTTCCTCCTCTCTCTCCACCATTGTTGACTTTGGAAAAGCTTGCTCCTCTCTCAATCCCTCCAATGATTCTTGCATATCTTTGAGGGAGAAGTTAGAGGAGATCTAGATCTACATTTCCACCAATCCATCCTCCTTCTTAGTGAGGGAAACCTAGTAGATCTTGATCTTGGAGTTCTTGGTGTTTCTCCATTGTTCTTCCTCTCTTATTCCCCCATAAGCATTCGTTGCTTTGTTGGAATTTGAGAGTGGAGGATTTGAGCACTTGTGCTCTTGCCATTTGCATCGGTTGCATCGGTTTGGTCTCTCCACGAGGATTCGTGGAAGTGAAAGATTGTGAGCTTGTTACTCTTGGGTCTTGGACCCTAGACGACTTGTGGTGTTCTTGGGAGCCTCCAATTGAGTTGTGGATGCGTGCCCCAAGATTGTGGTGACACCGAGAGCCTCCAATTGAGTTGTGGATGCGTGCCTCGGGTTTGAAGGTTGCCAATAGTGGAAGGTGAACTAGGCCTTTGTGGCGGGGTTCATCGGAGAATAGGGTGAGGCCTTTGTGGCGTTGAGTAGGCCTTCGTGGCGAGCTCACACCCCTCCAACGAGACGTACTCCCCTTTGTGGGAGGAACTCGGGAATATATCATCGTCTCCGTGTGCCTCGGTTATTTCTATACCCGAGCTTTTTACTTATGCAATTTACATTGTGATAGCCTTCGAGCTTGAAGTTATATATCTTGCTATCGCCTTGTTACTTGTCTTGCTTAGCATAAGTTGTTAGTGCATCTAGTTGACCATAGAATATTTAGGTTGTATGCTTGTTAATTTAAACACCTAGTTTATTTCCGCATTTAGCAAGCATTAACCGGAAAAGTTTTTATCGCCTATTCACCCCCCCCCCTCTAGGCGACGTCGTTGTCCGTTCAGCTGGTGAAAAGAATTCTCCGGTACATTCGCGGCACCGCCTCGTATGGACTGCACATTCGCCGCTCTTCCACGACGGACCTCACTGTCTACTCTGACGCGGACTGGGCTGGGTGCCCAGACACCCGCCGGTCTACATCAGGGTATTGCGTCTACATCGGTGATTCTCTCGTCTCGTGGTCGTCCAAACGGCAGGTCACCGTCTCCCGCTCCAGCGCCGAGGCGGAGTACCGCGCTGTCGCCAACGCGGTAGCTGAATGCACCTGGCTCCGGCAGCTCCTCGGCGAGCTCCACTGCGACGTCTCCCGCGCCACCGCGGTCTTCTGCGACAAGTCTCTGCAGTTTACCTGGCGGCCAATCCAGTGCACCACAAGCGGACCAAGCACATTGAGCTCGATGTGCATTTCGTCCGGGAAAAGGTTGCGTTGGGTCATGTTCGTGTCACTCACGTTCCGACGACGCAGCAGCTAGCAGATATTATGACAAAAGGCTTACCGACAGCGCCCTTTTCCTCCCTTCGATCCAGCCTCAACATCCTTCCACCCGATGCTGTGGCTGCGGGGGGGTGTTAGCGAATAGGACCAAGTCTCATTAGCTGTTATGGTTTTACCTAGTCCTACGCTTATCCAGGCGCACGTAGGAGTTCAGTTAGGAGTTTGTTAGACCAACGGCTACGCCTTGTACACTGTCTATATATTCAGCTACTAGATGACCCGTTGCGCCACTGGCGCAAATACCGGAATTATGCCGGAATTTTTTTCATAAGAAAATATTGTACCTATACCTAAGTCCACCATCCTATATGTAGCTGGTTTGGATAACAAATCTCATGTATGTTCTAAAACAGTAAAAATTTCTAACAAAATAATATGTATATATAGATGACCATCGCGTCAATTGACGCAAATAGCAGAGTTATGCCGGAATTTATTTTCGAGGATGCATTGAAGGCTCAGTTGATTTGGTGAAGAGAAAGACCAAAGAGCATGCTCTTTTGTAAGTAGTCGGTATAAAGAGAAGCAGTCATCACAAAATGACTCAAAATTAATCCTCAACTGATTTCTTAAATGGTTGGGAGAGCATATTTTTACAAATTACAACATAACTAATCAATCTGTGATGCAACCACATCCCCCAAAAAAACTGCTTATAATAAAGGTCATGAATCTTCAGCGAGGTAGACCGAACTGGCCGTCAGCACGGCGACGACGAATGGAGGTTGTAGCTCAGTGTGCAAGTGTGTTGCAATGCTAAGAGAAATATTCACCCTCCTGGGCCAAGATAGCTGACATGCTTCCCCATCTGAAACCAAAAAGACCCCATGCTTTCTCTGGTGCTCGGCATTCAGTTCGGCCCAATCGACCAGATCACGTCCCTTATGAGAAAATAACATGTAATAGATCATAGAACAAGAAAGCATACACCTTGTACATAACCGGATATGGTTGACCTCAAAAGCATGTCATGTTCCTCAAAGTTAAATATTCGGTTAGGACAATTATTCATTTAAAACTTTTGAGAATCTGATTTGTTTTCTCTAGAATTATTCTAGGAGAACATAAATCATGACACCACATCCACACAAAAAATGGCACAAGGATGGCAAAGGAATACAAAAAAAGTAGTACCTCCGCGTGGTTGAGCAAAGCAGGGGCATAAGAAGCAGCATCAGCACAACCTCCTCATGGTTGAGCAAGGGATGGAGGCAGAAGGGTCGGAAAAAGGATACACCAGTGAGTGGTGGCCAGGGAAAAGGGGCGACCGGCCCCGCTCTTGCGCTTCCGGTTCAACCACACATCTTTTGCTATCCGCGCCAGCACACGACGTGAAGAGGTTTCCACTTCTAGAAGACATGATGAAACAATCACTATATTTAGAATAATAAACAAATGTAGAACAACAATAACTTGATACCTCACTTTAATTCCCACTAAAATGAAAGGCAGAAACAATGCAACAAATAAAAGAATCTGCAATCAAGTCATTTTTATTTAAAAATCACATCAAAGAAGATACATGTTGCACATAATAACTGAAGCTAAGAAAAATAAAGTGATGAAAATATCATATAAGAAGACCCGGAATAAATCTTAGCAAGGCAATGTTTTCTTTCTACTTGATGCATTAGATCAGCTCGCAAAGCAAACATGGTGGAAACCTACAGTTTTCTATTGACATCTATAAATCTACTTCCAGCAATTCATGGGCCTAAAACAAGAAAACCTGTACGGTTCAATCCCCTCCATAAACTCGATGCGATGCTGAAGGACATTGTTGGGGTTAGGGTTTAGTAAGGGAAGAAAAAACAAAATCTGGTGTATATAAAGGCAGTGATGGTACCTATATGCTCCTCTTGTGTTGGCTAATTAACAGCCAAAGGGTGAGAGTGGAACAGTTATTCTTGCGCTGCAGCACTGGACGTGGCGGAACAAATCCAACGGACCAGGCACCTATGACGGCCTGGAAAGGAAAAAATGTATAGGTAGCGCCGCCTTTTGATAAGAACTCGATCACCCGGAAATCTATCCTTTCACGCCAAAGGAAAAACATGATACAATCACTTCGACTATATAGCGCCTTCCGATCAGCCGACTGATCGCAGAAGGAATTACAGCACTGCTGTCCAAAAATGTGACGATCAGCACATCATTTGGCTTTCCAATCAATCCCTAGCAGTCTTTATAAAAACCAAGTCAACCGCTTCAACCCCATTGGTGGCCTTAACACCAAGCTTGTACCTATATTCGGAGAAGAAATAATTCTCTGAACTGGTGTCAAGTAGAAGAACAAACCACGATTGTTTGGGGCACCAAAATACATAGCCTTCTTCAAGAGCACCAGGGCTACATTGATTGGATAAACGGAATCACCCATTCTGTGTAGAAGACACCTCTTGGATCTTTATTTTGCATCTGAACACCTAATTCTGAAAAATCATCTCGCACATTTCAGCTCAACTGGTAACAATAGAATGATATGGTTGCCAAGGCAAAAAAACAAAATCACCAGATGTTCATGCGGGAAAATACCAGCGAGATGTGACAAGAGACATTCTCTGCGTGGCACATAGCAGAGAATATTCATGAACCCAAAAGACAATAACAAGGAAAATCAACATGGACCAAACGACGGAGCGTTACATGTACCAGCACACTTACAACCACGACGACCACGATCTCGTTGTGCAATATCGGAAATCCAACCAGAAGTAGAAAGGGTAGCAGTACCATTGGTCCGACAGCGGCCAACCACATCCAATCGAGAAGAAGAAGCTTCCAAGGCGGCTTCGCTAACACGTGTCAAGCAAGACTTACAAAAATAGATAGGAGGAACAGGCCAAATGAAAATCCAAACAAAATAGCAAGAAGAAACAATACCCTTACGCTTACGGCCACGCCTAATACGGTTTTCATGTGAGTCCTGCATCCAAAGAAAGAGCACCATTGCAAATGAGGTCGAAAAGAAGCAAGAACCAAAACAGAAGCCTAATTCACAAAAGAGTACAACATATAGTGCAGGCAGCCTCCAGCAAATCCAACAACAGCAGAAAAGAACCCCAAAAACACAGGCAACCACACTTTGTTAAGCCCTCTTTGGAGTATGCAATTTCCTAAATAATGCTAAATTCTATAGAACATGTTCTTCAAAGGCTTTTTTATAAACTCTACCCTTGATAACTATATTAAAATCATACATTGCTATTAAAACATCTCTCCAAAACACATTGTTACAGAGACAGACAATGAACTGGCCTGGTAAACACAAACTGGAGAATATACCTCCCAAAAATTCCTAACTAAGATAAAGGATGCTAACAACAAGATAATTTCTTCGCTCCACTAAAAAACAGTAGAAAAGATGGTATGCTTCTCTTCCTATATTTACTATTGCTCGGCAATAATTTACAAAATAAGGAAATAAACCGTTGTTTCTTAAAAATCAGTAAACTGAAACCACAGCTCATGCACTAACTTCAATCCTTCTAAACTAATGCAAAAAATAAAATCGCACAAGAAACATCCCAATCAGGAACAATCAGAAACCAGAAGAAAAAACAGAGGACACTCCACGAGTATAAACTGATAGGACTACTTTCTAAACAAATATAGAAACATACCTTGTAGCCTCACATCAATCCCGAAGAACATCCGGCACTCCTCAAGGCAGAGTGTATGGGACATAACCTGAGAAGAACATTATCATAGAGTTGATGAAAAAGAAAAATAAGCTATTGGTATTACTGTCCCGCCTATTCTAGATTGTACATGAGTTGGCAGGAGAGCAATTGTTCAACTTGTTTAGAACCATCCAGCTGCGAAAAATTAATATGATCACTTGGTATGATCACACAATAAACAATCCAATCAGTAGCAACCAGGATCCATAAGAAAAATGGGAGGAAATTTCCACAAGGAAATCAAAGAAACAAGATTATAAATGATCACATCACCGCATAACACCTGGGTCACTGACTGCGCAAACGAACCCTAGATCGGAGCCACACAGAGGAATAGCGAGTGAAAATAAAAATATTTATACAAGGCAGCCACTGCACGCATACAGGATGCGCCAAAAAAAAAGACAAACACCTACCCTTCGGCGACGACGGATCACTCTACCGAAAGAAACCGACGCCACCAATGCATCACCAACAAATCCAATTCACTCAAACCGATTCAATCATCCATCCAAATCGGCAATTCAAGCCTAAAACGAGAAGATCTATACCCTACATTTGTAGGGACCACTCCCCATCAACAGCCCTTCCCCGGCCACCAAGAGAAACATTCGCCACCCAATGCCACGCCACCGAACCGGAAACGAAAACATAGCACATGCTAGTCAAGAAAGCTCCCAGTGACAACAAACATATCGATGTAAATAAGTAAATGTGGATCATGTCGATCACTGGAAATTAAGCCGGGTCCAAATCAGGTTTCATGTGTGACATATTATTCTTCTAGCGCCTTTGGAGGAATTGAATAATATATATATATATATATATTATATAAATGAGGTATAATTATGGTGCACAAGATTCTGTTATTTAATGGCAGATATATGAATGCTTCGTTATATCATTGATACTAATATATTTCCTTTATAAAAAATAGACATATAATAAAGTGCACAAGTTTAGCTTTGATGAAACTACTGGACATGTGCATGATGGCATTATTATACTAACCATCCATACAATAAAATTATGTGCATGATAAGAATCGCCACTTCTCTTATATTGTACCAGGACATGACACAACAGTTGAGACAATACATATTAGAAGAACAAATGAAACACCTGTACAGATATACTGGTGGACGAAGCCACATGGCCTAGACAGAGATAGTAAGATGAGATTCTTCGAATTAAAAACACAAGGAACATAATTGTTGAGCTCTGGTTGAGTATATACAATACTACATATTTCATGCAGTGAGAATAAATATGCCTAGCATACCTTGGAGACGATTATATGGCTGCCTGTACAAAGCCCTTCCAGTAGCAAGCAGAGCAGGGATGGTATTCATTTTAGATCCATTGATTCAATCTTAGGTGGCAAACCACTGTTTTCCACCAACCAAAGACAGTGGATACCATCCAAATCATCAGCAAATGACCTGACAGCATACTGAAAGTAAAAGAGGAAAGCTCAATCAGAAACAAATGTAAATATACAGCCTTCTTCTGTAACTACCCGCTCTGAAATCAGAAATTACCTGCCCACCTCAAGTATGCCGATCCGCAGCAGCTTCAACAATAACCGAGCAAGATATATCTGTTGAGGCACCACCATACACAATTAAGTTGTTGATGATAAGATTCCTTGAGACACAAAGGGCATCAAGAATACGTCGCTTGATCTCCTCAATCAACATTTTGTTGCCCGTCGCTAGCTTGGTTTTTCTATGATAGTTAACATCATATTTTGAGGACTTCAAATCCTACAACATGTAGCTCGAGTCCAGGAAACCCAATGATCTGTCTAGTAAATCTGCTGGACACCAAAAGCTAAATGCAAAATCAAAATTAAATTAAAGAGCAACAGTTGAAGAAGCTCTTGTAGCACGAACAGGAACCTACATGGCCGGGTGTGTTGGTCGTCGGTGTCAGACGATGCTGGTGTCGCTTGGCAGCGGGAAGAATCGCAGGAGCTGCTACCGCATCCTCTCCTCCAAAAGAGCACGGCCCCTCCATGCCCCCTCCTCCTACATACTCTCCCAACCATGTCGTCGTCGTTGGCACCCTCGGCCCGCTCAATAAACTCCTGCGCCTGAAGGGAGAGGCTTAAAAACTGTGAGGATGGGAAAGGGGAAGAGGGGAAGGTATTAGCACCTGTACCGGGGTCAAGAACGCTGCAAACACGCACCGTCGACCTGCATCGCGCGAGCAGCACCGGTTTAGATCGATGAGGGAGCATATGCAGCAGTGTGGCGCTGACGGAGACGTGGTGATGGAGAGCTGTCCCGGCTCCGGCGCACATCCGGGACAAGGGCGCCAAGTTCGTCCGGATCTGCCGCTGCCGCGTCGGGGAGGACGACCTGCCGCAGGGCGCGCGGAAGATTGGGTCCGCTCAAGGGCGCCAAATTCGTCCGGATGTGCCGCTGCCGCGCCGGAGAGGACGACCTGCTGCAGGGTGCGCGGAAGAGTGGGTCCCCTTGGTGAGGTTTGACGAGCAGAGGCGGCGAGCTGGGGGCCTAGCCTGTGAGCTCCTCCATGGCGGGAGGACTGGTGGCGGAGAAGTGGGCGGTCTGGGCCACTGTCGACCCGAGCGCCTGCGGCCGCCACCGTCCGGGCCGCTGTCAAGCTGTGCGCCTGTGGCCGCCGCCGCCGTCCGGGGGGCGGTCCTCCTCGCGGCCCTTGGCCCGTAGGCCAGCCCGTCGTCTGAGGCACCCGCCCGTCATCCACATCCTCGCCCAGGCGGCGCGCGCCGTCGAGCCGATGGCATGGCGACTTGTCGCTGTTGCTCCCCTCCCTCGTCCACAGGCCCCACCTGCGGTCGCATCTCACCTCCTTCTCGATCCACAAATTTCGGGAGAGAGAGAAACGGAGCCAGCCGCCGTGGGGAGCCGCGCAGAGTGGCACGAGCGGTGGCCTGACAAGCTCCAGAAGCGCGATGAGCTCCTGTTGCTCGTCCCCTGCCCTGCGCCTCCAACCGTCGCGGGGAGCCGCGCACATCTCTGCCTCCTCCGGCCGCAAGCGAGGGCGGGCATGAGGCACAAGACGAGAGGGGAGGAGAGTTGGGGTAGAGGCGACGACGGGCGCGGCCACCTTGGGAGGAAAGGTGGCGGCGGGGAAGGAGGAAGGGCCGGGAGGGAGCTGCCGCCGCAGGAGCTTTTGGAGGAGAGGCGGGTGGGGTGGACTGAGTCGAGGAAGAGAGGGGAGAGAGCGAGGTCGGGATCTAGGTTTTTCCTTTCGCGCGCGGCCAATCCGACGAGGACACATGGCATGTCCAGGAGCAACGCGCGCGAGTGAAGCGCAGCGTGGACGATCGGCAGAGACGAACTACCCTCCCACCCTTTATAGAAGTAATGATCAATATACAAAGTGTGTTGGATCCATCTCTCGCTTCTCTCGTTTACAGTATAGACCACGATGCTTTTTACGCTGTTGCCAACTTGCCGTCACGTGTGCGATGCATCCAGGAGGAGGCTGACGTTTCTGGTCAGATCAGGAATATTGCACCCCAAGGAAGTTTCCGCCGGTTCGGCACGGAAACCAGCTGGTGATCGCAACTCGTCCCCCTACTTGTCGACCCTGCGCTGCGCCGTATTCTTGCGGCAAGACGGTTCGCGTCTCGTGGAATTTTCTTACTGCAGAAGTACGCAAGAAACGACGAGCGGCAGGGAAGCCAGGGAAGGAAAAAACGTCGACTTTGCGCCATGGATGCACCTGTTGTCGTAGAAGGAAAACAAGGAAACAATCCTACCCTAATAGGCACGGGAAGCCCCACGTGATGGCATATACAGAGGAGTCCGTATAGGTGTAGAGTACCCTATACGGAGAGTACGTATTACATCCAACAACACCAAAAAGTTGTTGGCACGGTGCTGGCTGGCCCGGTGCAAGGGAGGGGATTGTAGCGCACCTGTGGCTCGAGCGATGCACGGCTAGTACTTAGCTTGCCGGGAGGCCGAGGTTCATGAAGCTCTTTATTTCGAAGACTTCAGAAATCACATTTTAAAGTAAAAAATCTAAAAAAGAAACTTATGACATAGGAATTTTCTTATTGTAGCAAAGTGTAAAATTTTAAATCAACATATTTCATATTCCGGGCTACCCAAAAATAACAAAATCTGATAGATTTAGAAAAGTTGAAATGATGCACTGTTCACTACTTTCAAATCAAATATTAGACTTTGTCATATTTGTTCACTTCAAAATATAAGACATTTCCATTTGAGATTTTACACGTCGGTAGTATACAACATTGTCTACATTCATGATCTTTTTTTTGACAAACAACAACAACAACAACTAAGCCGTCGCAAACAAGTTGGAGTAGGCTAGATGGGTATGTTGCCGTATAATCGTATTTGTTTGCTACATTGGTATTTTTGAAATGTTGCGGACTCTTTTTATTGTTTTGACTCAATACGGAAATGGTGCAATAATGCAAATTTTGTGTTGCGTGGGATTAAAGGCATGCTGGACCTAGGATATATTGATTTTTAATGAGATAATTCTGGTGCTAGTTAACATCAAGTTGAGAATGGCGAGGTGACAATGAAAACTAATTGAAACAGGATTGAAACAACACTTACAGATTCAGGCCCTCGTTGGTGGAGGAGCTTTACTCCTGCTACAACCATTGATATCGACTAGCAGAATACCCGTGCTTTGCAACGGGTTATAACAAATAATAAATTGTTCTCGTCAAAACATATTTGGTGGGAATCAAATTATTTCTGATCTGGAGGTAAAACACAGTGTCGGTCTTCCGTTTTCTTCGGATATATGCACTAAGATCTTTAATTCGATGTACAAATTCTCGTCTGAACTTTTTTAAAGTGGCACATACCGAGAGAGATGCTCACCGTAGAAGCAGCATACGCCCTG
This sequence comes from Alopecurus myosuroides, assembly GCA_028641055.1. Classification (NCBI taxonomy): domain Eukaryota; kingdom Viridiplantae; phylum Streptophyta; class Magnoliopsida; order Poales; family Poaceae; genus Alopecurus; species Alopecurus myosuroides. The sequence continues at coordinate 101,087,418 of CM054059.1, forward strand.
GCATAATTTAGAAAAATACTTAACGGCAAATACAAGCAGTACTATACATCTCTATTTCCACCATTGCCGTTGCTTCGAAGATTATCAATCTCACTCCTAGACCGAGGCTACAAATACACTGCATCCTCTCCTCTAAGTTGCAACCAACAATTCCATTCGAGGTATCAACCAGCCATGGCTTGTGCTAATGCTCACCCGGTGGAGCTCTCCCTTGCTCTTCTCCCCTGCATGGTTTGATTTTTATTGTGCCGGCGGGGATGATGATGATAAAGAACTGCAATCAATGTCACTCATCTGTGTCTCAGCAACAAGCAACAGTAATAATCTCGGAACAAACAACAGAAGACCACAATATCTGCTTAGCTCAGTCTATCTCTTCTCTTAATCAGCAGCTCAGTCTTCCTGTCCCAGCAATCAGCAGCTAACACACACACACAACTTGCCATCGGCAACAGTGGCAAAGCACATAGAGCGGCACCAATCTCTCGTTCTATCTCTTCTCTCAATCTCTCACATGCAGCAGCTCGGTCTTCTCCTCCTTGCCATCCTCATGTCCCCTCTTCCCGTGCCTCCCCTTCCCTCCATGGAGCTCCTCGCAGGCAGAGGTAGGAGGCCTGCTCGAGCTCAGATCAATGCGGTGTGACCTGGTAATGCTCGGTGACCACACCTGTGAGCTGGAGAGCTGGCATGTTCCAGGTTACGCTTCTGCGCCTGTGCGGATGTTGCGGCTGGCCTCGTGTCGGAGCCGGAGGAGGGAGCCCTCGGCAGGAACAACTCTGACCCCGTCATCAGATTGGTAGTCCTCCACCCCACCATTGCTCCTCTGTTCCTGCCTTCCCACTTTCCGCCTTCTCTCCCTAAGTGGATTTCTCCGGCGGCGGCAAAAAAAGGCGGGCTCCGGAGTGGCGCACCGCGCCGGCACGGCGTAAAGCTGCGCGAGGATGCCGAGCCGGAGCAGTTAGGAGCGTGGGGGTAAGATGCAAAATCTTTTCAGGGCATGCTAAGCAGATCGGAGTAGTAGAGATTACATAAGCGGCGTGGGACGCACCAGGACCATCGGAAAACACTCATACAGCAACCAGCGGGATCAAACTATACTGCATACGCCGTTGACCCGCGGATCTTCTTCGAGCTCACCACGTTCACCTGCAAACCTTGTTACCGTCCGGCCGCTCCCCTCGGACCTTGCCTTAGGCAGCCGCTAGCCGCGCCGTCGCATTCTGCGCCAACAAGGGACGCGAAGCCGCCTACGCCATGCGCCTCGTCAGGACATGAAGCCGAAGCCCAAATCATTCATGTAGAACACCGCTATAATGGCGCTGTCCGACGGGCCCAGTCCAGACGCGGCCGTGACACTGTTCCTCGACATGCTCCGGTCGCCCACGCCGCCGGAGCTGCACCACATTCTCGTCGTTTTTCGCGACGTACGCAGGACGCTCCACGGCATGGTGATCAAGCCCGGCCTCGCCGGGACGCATACACGCGCTCAAGCTCGACCTCGCCGTGGACGTCATGTTGCTCAAGATTGTGGGGACATGGAGCAGCATGGTAAATTGGTGAGCACGCACGTACCCCACGCTGGCAGGCGCCAAGACGTCGTAGATCTCCTCTCCACGATTTCAGTGGACGGCGTGGAGCCGAACGTCAACGTGCTCGTGAGCGTCCTCAGCACGCTGGAGCATGGCGCGTGGCTGCACGCATACATGATACATCTCGACAAGCACGGCGTCTCCATGAACGCGCTTGTAGTCACCGCCCTCGTGAACATGTGCTGCAAGTGTGCCTCAATACACATGTGTCTCGCCAGGTGCTCAACACCTCAACATCACATGCTCTGCCGTCCTGTACTCGGTGCTGGCAGTGCACGGGCCATGGAACCGAGTGCCAGCGCCATGGAGTCTCGAGGCGGCGGTAGCGGTGGCGCCGCGGTGTCCGTGATTTTTTTTCGCCTGCCCGCGTGGGTGTCCAAGGAACGAATTAAGTGGGATAGAATAAGCGGTGCCGTGGGATAAGCAAAGAAGTTGCACTTCTTATGGTTGCATCGTTGAGATAAACAGGGATTTATTAGCCATAAAAAAAGGATGGTTTGTTTGTAAAGATAATTTCAGTTAAGATATGCATGACCGGATAGATAAGAAACGGGAGGCGGTGGCATTTGGAGTGTAAATAAAGTAAAGTGTGACACCACCGCCACAGCAACCTTAATACTCCCTCCGTCCACTTTTATAAGGCTCACTTCTTACTCTTCAATAGTAAGAAGTGGGCCTTATAAAAGTGGACGGAGGGAGTAGTAAAGATATAGATTGGTTTACAAGGTCGTCACTGGCTTAGAAGTTTACTCGGCGGGTGTTTAACAATTGATTTTGTGCACTCAAGATGCCTCTAGACCGTCTTTATATAGTTAAGAGCATGTCTAACAGACCCCCTAAATGGCCCAAACCCGTATAATAACCGCCGATATACGGGTTTGGGCTCTACCCGGCCATCTAGCAGACCCCCTAAATCGACCACCCCGGACGATTTTTTACAAGTTTGGGTAGGGGGCGGCCCGTCGACCCCTACATGTGCGGGTCGGGAGAAAATGTAGAGGGCCAACCCTCTACCTCGTGCGAGCTAGGGCGCGCTGAAGATTCAGCTTCGAATCCACTTTCGTTCACCCCGCCGCCAGCCGCCGCCAGCCGCCGCCGCGTAGATCCGGCCGCCTCCGAGGCACCGCACCCCGGCCGGACACCGCCGCACCCCCGCCGGACACCGCCGCACCTCCCGCCGGGCCCCAGCGGACCTCGGCGCCCCTCGACTCGCCGCGCCGTGTGCATCTCCGCCGCCTCCCCACGGTGAGTAGTCGCCGGCCGTGTTTCCTCTTCGATTTCGCTGTGCTGCGGGTGCCTGATCTCAGTTTCGCGATGTCGTAGATGTCTGCGGACGCGACCATGGAGGATGTGGAGCATTCCGATGATTCCTTGAGCTGGTCTTCGGGGGATTCCGACCTCGACGAGCTGATGAGCGACGACGACATGGCTATGATGCAGTACATCTTCCGCATCAAGGACATCGAGGACCGCGCGAAGCTGCTAGATCAGAGAAAGGGTTCTACGAAGGGCCGCATATGCATCCCGCGGAACCGCGCGCTCGGCCACGAACAGCTGTGGCAAGATTATTTTGCCGAGGTACCTACATATCCCCCCGTCTCTTCCGTAGGAGATACCGCATGCGTAGAAGTTTGTTCACCAAAATCGTCAAAGATTGTGAAGCAAACTCCGATTATTTTAAGCAACGGAGAAATGCCGCCCAAGTCATGGGATTTAGCCCATATCAGAAAATATCAGCTGCCATGAGGGTGATTGCATATGGTATCCCTGCGGATTATACCGACGAGTACCTTCGCATTGGGGTACAAACAACCACAGATTGTGTGCGTATGTTTGCCAAGATGGTGATCAAGTTGTATGGTGAGACGTATCTCCGAGCTCCAAATGAGGATGATACAAAGAGACTCATGGAGATGAATGAAAAGAGAGGGTGGCCTGGGATGCTTGGTAGTCTAGATTGTATGCATTGGACATGGAAAAATTGTCCAAAAGCATGGCATGGAATGTATTGTGGAAAAAGCAGTGATGCTACCATTGTGCTTGAAGCTGTGGCATCCCAAGATTTGTGGATTTGGCATGCATACTTTGGACTACCGGGGACACTCAATGACATTAATGTCTTGAATAGATCCCCTTTATTTAAAAGAATAATTAGGGGTGATGCACCACCTTGCAACTACAAAGTTATGAACAATGAGTACACCATGGGGTACTATCTCACAGATGGTATTTACCCAGACTATGCAACTCTTGTGAAGGCAATTAAAGAGAGAAAGGATAGGCCTTTGACAAGAAAAGAAGCAAAGTTCACAAGAGAACAAGAGGCTGCTCGCAAAGATATTGAGAGAGCTTTTGGTGTTTTGCAAGCAAGGTTTGCCATTGTTCGGGGTCCTGCACGGTTTTGGGACAAGGAGACTCTTGTCGACATCATGACATGTTGTGTGATTCTTCACAACATGATCATCGAAGATGAGAGAGGGTTAAGATTGCCATGTTTCTATGATAATGTTGGCACCCGAGTTGTGCCCGAGAGAAACCCTGATCGGCTTGAAGCTTTTCTTGCAGGGCATCGCGGCATTGAATGTGCTGAGACTCATCACCAGCTCACCCAAGATCTGATCGATCACCACTGGCAGTTGCATGGCCAATGATTCATTTTCTCTTCTTCTATGTGTGAAACATTGATTGGCAGTTCGGAAAACATTTTATTTGTGTTAAACATTCATTGTAATAATTAAGATTTTTATTGTGTGCTTAGAACATTTTATTTGTGTGAAAACATTGATTGTAATAATTAAGATTATTTATTGTGTGGTTTGATAATTTTATGCAATGTGATGAGATGTTGCGTTGATATGTAAAATGTCCAAAACCCTGTTTTGTGAGGGGCCAAAAACTCGTGCGAGCTAGCAGACCCCCTACCCCCGCCCCGTAAAACAGAATATTCTGTTTTACAGGGCGGGGGTAGGGGGTCTGCTAGCTCGCCCGAGTTTTTGGCCGGCGAAAAGCGTATACAGGGCCCTCTACACGCGTTTTAGGGGGCGAAAACATAAGGGGTCTGTTAGACATGCTCTAAGCGGGTTAGGATTTACAAGATGTCTTGAGGTTTAGGTAAGAAGTCCTAGACTAATCCGGCAGGGATTGCCGTGTCGTGCACTCACAGTAAGAAGTCCTAGACTAATCCGGTAAGAAGTCCTAGACTAATATGGAGAGTACGTATTACATCCAACAACACCAAATAGTTGTTAGCACGGTGCTAAAAGCGCCCCCGGATCACTGTCTAGAGAAACAATGGCTTAATTTGGCCGTTTCATAGGTCGAGGCTGGCCCGGTGTAAGGGAGGGGATTGTAGCGCACCTGTGGCTCGAGCGATGCAAGGTCAGTACTTAGAGCATCTCCAGCAACCGCGCCTTCCCGCGCGGGCATGCGATAAAACGACGATTTCGCGCGCGGGGGCTAGCGTGGGAAGCTCCAGTGGACGCGCCAAAAACGCGCGCGCGGGAAAAACAGTAGCACGCGCGGGCGTTCGCGCGCGCGCGTGGCCGCAAGCGTGCGGTACAAAAGGTGTGCATCGAGCGTCCCCTCCTCTCCGCGTCCACTCCTCTCCTCTCTCCTCTCCGCGTCCGCTCCTCTCCCTCTCTTCTCTCCCATGCTCTCTCGTCTCCATCGCGCCGCCGCCATGCCTCCGAGGAGGAACATCACCACCGGCTACCACGGCGTCCGCACGGGCCCGAGGGGATGTTCACCGCCGAGATCCGCTCCGGCGACGATCGCAACCCCCTTGGGTCCTTTGCGACGGCGGCGGAGGCCGCCCGCGCCTGGGACGCGGCGGCCTGACGGCTCTGGCGCCCGCGGTCGGTGATCAACTTCACCGACTGTCACAACCTCCGAAAAGCAGAGGCGAGGGCGCCGACACCGCAGATTGTTATCGCCGCCGACCGCCGCCACCTCCGCCACCGCGCGTTTCAAGGCCTCGTCGCCGACAGGGACGAGCGCGCCGTCCGCGAATACTACCGGAACCATCCGGAGGAGGAGCGCACTGAGGAGGAGCTCTGGCAGACCCGCGCGGCTGAGTGGGCGGAGCGCCGCCTCGAGCGCCACCTCGAGTTGGAGGCCGCCCGAGAGGCGAAGTTGAAGGCGCTCCGAGAGCTCCGCTAGGCCGACCACGCCGGCAAAGTTTGGGCCTCCGACGATCCGAGGTGGACGATAATCTCCGACGAGATATCGTGCACCTCCAACGACGACGAGGAGGTCACCGACGAGTTCGCCTCCGACGACTACGACGACGGCAACGACGACAAGGAGTACTTTAGTTTTAAATTTCTGTATCGTCTAAGTTTGCGGCGCGGTTGTTTAGCACGTCTGCTAAATGAAAAATTTCCTAGCGCCCAATTTTTTTTAGCGCTTCTGCATTTCCTGTCGCACCGCGCTCGCGCCCGAAAAATCCACACCGCACGCCAAACAACGCTTTCGAGCGCGCGGCGATCGCGCGGCTGCTGGAGATGCTCTTAGCTTGCCGGGAAGCCGAGGTTCAAGAAGCTCTTTATTTCGAAAACTTTAAAAATCACATTTTAATTTTTTTAAAAAAATTATAAAAAAACTTATGATACAGGAAATTTTGTATTGTAGAAAAGTGTAGATTTTTAAATCAAATTAGTTCATATTCTGAGCTACCCAAAAATAACAAAATCTGATAGATTTAGAAAATTTGAAATGATGCACTGTTCACTACTTTCAAATCAAATATTAGACTTTGTCATATCTGTGCAGCTCAAAATATAAGACATTTCCAGATCAGATTTTACACGTCGGTAGTATACAACATTGTCTACATTCATGATTTTTTTTTGACAAACAACAACAACAACTAAGCCGTGGCAAACAAGTTGGAGTAGGCTATATATGAAAACCAATGGGTATGTTGCCGTGTAATCGTATTTGTTTGCTACATTGGTGTTTTTGAAATGTTGTAGACTCTTTTTATTGTTTTGACTCAATACGGAAATGGTGCAATAGTGCAAATTTTGTGTTGCGTGGGAGTAAAAGTACGACGGACTTAGGATATATTAATTTTTAATGAGATAATTCTGGTGCTAGTTAACATCAAGTTGAGAATGGCAAGCTGACAGTGAAAACTAATTAAAACGAGATTGGAACAACACATACAGGTTTAGGTCCTGGAGGAGCCTTACTCCTGCTACAACCATTGATATCGATATAGATTGGTTTACAAGGTCGTCGTCGGCTTAGAAGTTTATTCGGCAGGTGTTTAACAATTGATTTTGTGCGCTCAAGATGCCTCTAGACCGTCTTTATATAGTTAAGAGACTTAGGATTTACAAGATGTCTTGAACTTTAGGTAAGAAGTCCTTAGACTAATCCGGCAGGGATTGCCGTGTCGTGCACTCACAGTCGTCAGATGTCGTGTGGTAGGTCATCTCTTCAAGGAGCTGGTTGGGCCTTCTTCTGCTACATAGACCTTCATCTTCACTTAGCATTCTAGGGCTGCCCCGTATCCTTGATGATACAATAGTACAAAGGGACCTTAACTTAGTAAGAAAAAAAAAAAATCTTATTTCGGGTTTATAGGACTCCGTGCTATCAAGAGGGGCTGCGATAAGGAAAGGTGGTGGGGGTTTGTCTTACATGTACACAAACCAAAAACTCCGCCCACAACATATCTACTTGGTCGTCAGATCCCTTGTGTGGATCTTTGGCAATTTCTGATGTCCTTAGAGGTAATATTGTTGGAGGTGCGGTAGTAGCGCTCCCTGTGTGGGAGACGTACCATTCCGGTAGTACCGCTCTTGAGGTACCGATCGACCGGAGCTTTTGTCCAATTTCCGGTACCTCTAGAGGTAGCGGTGCAATATTAATGCAGTAGTAACCCTGGGACTCCAGTAGTAACGCTTGTGTAGAAGTTGTACTACCAAAGCCCCACCCTAGGGAGCGGTACCTATTCAGCCCTATTCAGCAGTACCGCTCTGGGAACTGCAATCGCCCTGAGCTTCTGTCGTTTTTCTGGTACCTCTTATGGTAGCGGTTTAGTAGTGCTCTGATAGTTTACTAGTAGTATCGTTATGCAAATATAGAACTAGGGTGCTCCAACGGCAGTTTGTCTAAGATATAGCGGTAGTACCACCACCCTGGCGGTAGTACCGATGTTGCGGAAAACTGCCCAACGGCCAGATTTGGGAGGACTTATTCTATTTAAGGCCACTTCTTCTTCATTAAGAGGCTAAACTTTACACATTCTCTCTTCTTCATTAATGCAAAATTCAACTTACAGGATATCCCACTCCGTTCACCCAAATGTCTTGATTCTTTGAGGAGTGAAGAAGGATACATAGATCCACATATTCATCAAATGAGTTTCAAATCCCCCCACTATTAGCGGATCTTGTTACGTCTTGGGTATCTGGATACCCTAGATGGCTAATTGTGCTTGGAGCTTCACCTTGGTGCAAAAAAAATTGGGGGCTTGTTAGGAGCCTCCAAGTGAGTTTTGGAGTAGCCCCAATATATAAAGGTTTGATCATCATATTCAACCCGACCTTATCGTGGAAACGACCTTCCCCCTCATTGGAGAAGCTCATGGAGAATAGGTTTTGCACGTCCGTGCTATTGGAGCGTCTTGTTGGCTCTTCACGTCTCCAAAGTAGACATACTTCTTTTGGGAAGGAACTACGGTAAAGATATTCATGTCTCCATACCTCCACTATTATGGATTTGTGGTTACTTTGTGCCTTTACTAGTACTTTCGTTGCTCTTTCTATCTATGTGTGAGAGATCGAGAAAAAGGTTGTGTGGCCACCACGCTAGTTATGGTGTACTATTTATGTAACCGCGGGGACGGGCCTTTTGGGTTGACCTAATTTGCATACGAGCCTATTTTTTAACCTATGATCTATATATTGGATATACTTAAACATGTTTGATAGTTGCCGATGGGACGAGAGCCCATTTTTAGAAAGCTTAATTCTTGACATATATGTTTTTAACCGTGACCTTTGTTAGCGCCATTGTGACTCATTTGGATGTCGTTTCCATTGACGGGTGTACTCATCTCTCCGTACTAGTAATACCGTGGACCGCCCCGGCTTGCTTTATTGCGTCTATTCCACGGGTTTACCTATATTTTTGGTATTCCCCTTGTCCAAAATAAAATGATATGGACATTGCTATAAAGTTACAAACAGGGTAAAACGTGAACTTCACTAGAAGTTATCCATCCAATTGGCAAACTAAGATGCATATAATGGAGCATTTTTCTCACTAGGAGCATATGTACCCGATTTTTAAAATGTATTTTAAACGTCAAAAGATTCGTATATCTCGACATTCTATGTGCTCCCCGATATTGTTTCACGAAAATCCAACATTTTTTGTGTCATGTGAAAATAAAGACAATCAGTGCTAAATTTCCACCCAAAAAAGGCTTTTCGCCCCGCTTTATAAATAAAGCAACCACCAATCTGAGTTCATACAACAAAGCCAACATAAACAACGGGAGAGAAAGTATACAGTAACTTGCTGGGGCATCAGAACAAGTAAGCCAAAAACATCAGAAAGCAAACAACGGAAGAGAAGGGATGGGCGAGGATGGACTCGGGGAGGGCAGGGGCCCCCAACCGCACACAGGGATCAGCTTGTAGATGCGGTGGAGATCCGCCGCATAGTCGCTATCAAGCGGCCCGGCATGACATTTAGCTGAGTCATGTCCTATTGTCTACATAGCGGGTGCCACTGCTGCAAAAAAACGAGACATTTGAACATCGAGTTGGCAACACGTCGAAGGAAGATCCGTTCTATCACCATCTTATTTCTAATCGTCCATAGTATCCATGTCATCCCGACAAATACGACCCAGAAGAGGCGACGCCCCCTCCCGGTTCTATTCGCCTAGAGTACCAGGAATTCGCCAAGGTCCAAGGCCCACCACTCGGGACCCAGAACTTCATAGACGAAATTCCATAGGAACCGAGCCGCAGGACATGCGAACAAAATATGAGTCCCAGATTCTGGGACCCCACAAAGTGAACACATGCTATCTCTAGGCCCTTGATGTTTTCGCACTTCCACCCCCGACGGGAGGCGGTCACGCAGTAATTGCCACACACATATCTTAATCTCCAAGGGAATGGGGCTTTCCACAAGTGAGAGGACCAAGTCTGCCCCTGCCCATCGAAGAGGCTACCGTATGCCGACTGACGCGGGGATGACTCCAGGACCTATCGGGTTGGCCTACCTGGTCCACGGCCCAAGACTAAAGCCCAACGCAGGGCGCCACCCCGCAGTTCTAGAAGGCACAGTGGAAATCCACCTGCAAAATTTGCGGGTCAAGATGGAAAGTTTCCGCCGCCTTAGAGCTAGGGTTTGTAACCCCCTCGGGCACGGTTTGAGATCTATCTCTCAGCTTGCGCACCCACCATTGTAATCGAGCTACTCGTAATACAGATCAGAAGAGCAGGAGTAAGGGGCCCCGAACCTGGGTAAATCTTGCCCCTGCTAGCCTACGATTGTCACCAGCGCCTTATTCGTTCTCTTAATAAAAATTCTACCGGATCATCCGAGAGACTTGTCGAGATGACTAATCGACACCGACTTAACCGAGAAAGACCCAGATGGGGCTAACCGCCAAGTAACTCTATCCGGAGCTCCACTAGGGAACACGACAACATGCCTATAAGCTCATTCCATACTGTCACTTTTGTTCCACCAAATGTCCTTCAGAATGAGATGTTCCAAATTCCATTCGACGCGACGTCGGCAACCAACAAAATTGGATCTGAGCATATCACAAAAAGGCTTAGGTAGACGAGTTGGAGTCGTCTATCACCAAGCCAAGCATCCGCCCAGAAGAGTGCTAAATTAGTTTTTCTTGTCTTTTTTCTTTACATAGTACACAAAAATTATAGTTTTTTGGCGAAACTCAATAAGATTTAGGATGTACTCCCTCCGTTCCAAAATACATGAATTCTATTTATCCAAATATAGATATGTGTGGACATACATGCATATATATTTGGACAAATAAGTCATATACTACTCCTTTTGTCTCGTATTAATTCTCTCAAAGTTGGACAAAAGTGGATGTCTAGCACTAAAACACGTCTAGATACGTCTACTTTTGTCTAACTTTGAGACAATTAATATGAGACGGAGTGAGTATTTTAGAAACGGAGTGAGTATATGCCAAAATTTTGTTTGGAATATTTTGATATTTTTCCCGTTTGGCAATAGCATATGTTTCTATGTGCCGAAGTGAATTTTCATGGAATCGGTCAGCTCAAAAGCCTCGGGAGAAGCCGCGATCACGCAATCGACGACCAGCCTCCAGATGGGCATGACTGCATGAGGGAGCACATGCACATCCTTTACCTCAGCTGTGCGCACTTCGCTGTCGACCGGACCCCCGGCCATTCCCGGCCGGACAGCTTCGTCCACCGCACGACTCACCGTGTCGAACGAAAAAGCAAGACGTGCTACTACCACGCTGAGCGGCTGAGATGACCCGCGACGTGCGTGCGCCCGCATGGCCGCATCGTGATCGTGGGCGCGCGCGCGTACAGCGAAGAAAACGAAAGCCTCCCTTCCCGCTACACTGCTGAGTGCTGCGCGTCTGCGTCAGGGAAAGGGAGAGGCCGACTCATCGCCCCACATGAGCAGTAGCCAATTTCATTTCTTACCGTGTAAACAAAAAAACATAAACAAAACAAATACATCGTGTACTGCAGACTATACAGACGGATACAGATAGCTACATATGCTACTCCCTCGCTACTGTACTTATATATGCACAGGTACACCCGCTTGATCACAACACATTTTACACTGCGGACGTTGGGTGTGCGATGCATCGAAGAGGCTCTGATCAGATCTCAGGATTCTCTACATGGAGGTGGAGGAAGCTTGCGCCCAGCTCGTCCATGATCACGACGACCCATCTCCCTACTCCTCGACTTGCTGCGTGACGATCCGCCTCTGTCGGGTCTCGCCTGAATTCTCTTGCTGAAGACAAAGCGCGCAGACAAGAACCACAAGTCCACAACGGTACGTGATGGACGATTAGCAACACCGACACTGTACGAATGTATCCATGTACAATGTGCTCTCATCGCACCATGAATGAGTGGTCTTATTAGCAAGGGAGGTACCTATACATAATACATGGACTGGAACTTACCTGACAGTGACCGAGAAGATCTTGTAGATGGCGAGCATCGGTAGCGCAAAAAAGGCAGACGCCTGCGGACGAAAGCAATCATGGATGGTGAAAACTCGAGCAGTGCATTGCTTATGATAGCGAAGATTTCGTGGAATGCGACGGAGGATTTTACCGTCCACCACGCCACTCTGCGGGCCGAATGTGGGTTCAGCGGGACGCCGTCCTCCATGAAGCCCATGATCCCTCTCTGAACCTGCATTGCATGGGTGGATATATATGTGAGCAGTAGGATTCAGAGAGCAAGACCTTGTGTTCATTATGTGTCTGAATTTTTCTGCACCTGACGATGGTACATACTCGTCGACGTGAGGAGCCGTGTCCAGGCACACGCGACAGGCCTCATGTAAGGTTGAAGAACCACACGTGCTCTGGAGAGATGAGGTTCAGATGCTGCAGCAAGCCGAGCCATGTATGGCTTGCAGAGCTTCTTGGATTCCTAATACAATGAAACCGTTCCATGCTTGTTTAGAATCCGAATTCAGTGTGTCAACCATATAACAAGAGGAGAAGGTTGCTGCTGCGATATGCATTAGCATCACCTGCCAGTAGTGATCTGCAAACTCCCGTGTCCTCGCCGTACATGGCTTTATGGCATCTCTGCACACTCTGTAAGCTCTGGCACCCCTGGCTACCACTGCCGATACATACGGCTTCAGTGAGCTGAAATGTGCTTTGGCAACAGGCACCAGTTTCTTTCAAGAGGCAACAGATTGCGCGTCAGAATGTCCACACACACAAAAGGTTAAGGGGATCGAGGATAGTATCAGACAGGTAGCAACCCACATTTCGTATTTCCTGCAAGTGTGGCTCCACTAATCTCTGTCCATGTGCCAACGTCACGGCCACCTTGTCCATAATTAAGTCCACTCGACATTAGCTAATGATAAGCCAGTAGTAGGAGCAACGGTGCAGAACTAGAAAACAAACCTTGGCCTACCGGGTTATCATCCCCCCATCAATGCGGTTGTTCCTGGGCCCACCCCGGCCGGCGTCACGCCCTCGTGAATATGCTGACGGCGGGTGGGCTTGGCGCGCGCGAACGCGATCATCCTCGCGCCGGTCACGGTCCCTTTGCTGCCTCCGATTTTCCTCTTGCTCGCGAGCAAGGCGCAGATTGAGCTCCCTCCTGTCCGCGCCCCCGGCAAAGTCGTCGAAGTTCCGCTTCCCACGGCACGGCTCCTCCCTGCGATCCATGGGGAGCAAGCGAGAGGAGGAGAGTGGCGAAGCGCGGCGGGAGGCTTTGGATCTGGAGGTGTGGCGGCGGACGTCGTCGCGGTTGGCAGGGAAAGCTAGGGTTAGGTCTGGAGCCCCCTTGGGTATCCAAAGCCATATATAGTCTGCAGCTGATCCCCGAGCTGGGCTCTCTAAGTTGGGCTGAGCCGAAACGGTACACGGCCCATCAGAAGACGGCTGCCCCAAGTCCCCCCCACGCGATTCTGCGTCATCTTGAGTTGGCCCCCCCGGCCCACAGACAAGCGCCCGTGGCCCATCCGCAGCATCGCCCACCTTTTCCACCAGATCTGGATCTGGCGAGGTCAACGGCGGCAGCATGACCTCCATGTCACCGACGCGCACCACCCCCGGGGACGGCGCCACCCTAGGCACCTCCCGATCCGGCGAGAGAAACGTCTCCACGCGGAGCAGACCCGGAGAGGCGGAGGGGAGTGGCGGAAACTCGCACCACGATCCCAGCGATGGAGACACGGCCCGAGCGCACTCCAGCGCGGCGGCAGGGCCCTTGACGGGCGAAGACTTGCTCCCCGGCGAGCCAAGGCCGGCCGGGATGAAGTCCCCCAGGACACATCGAGCCAACCCCGCCCTCGGGGAGGAAGCATCCTCACTAGCCACGGAGGAACCGTCGTCGTCTCCCAACGCGGCGAGCACCTCGAAGAAGCTGCGCGAACCCACCCTAGGCGAGACCTCCTCGCCGGCGGCGCGTCGGGCAGCACGCGAGGAATGGCGGCGCGGCACCTGAAAATCGCCCAGGGAGTCGCCTCTCCCGTCGCGAGAGCCTCCCGTACCGCTTCGCATCTTTCCGTCACCGGTCCCTCGATTGGGTGAATTCTCACTCTATCATGCATTGAATTGTTTAGAGGAAGTGTGATGATGGGGTGACAAGCCACAACCCACAAGCAGCAGCATCACATCCTGTTATCTGAAAAATATTTTCTTCTTCAGACAACAAAACCCCTAACAGTCCTCTTGATGAGCCTCCCCACATCGTCGTCGTCGCTGTCCGATGAGAGATCCCTGTCTTTGAAGACCTCCTCCCGTGCTTCCATGATGACCCTCCTCGCCTCCTCCCTGCTTCTGAAGTAGTCGAAGTCGACTTCCACGGATCCTTTGGAGGCGTACTCGCTGCGGCAATAGCATATGTTTCTATGTGCCGAAGTGAATTTTCATGGAATCGGTCAGCTCAAAAGCCTCGCGAGAAGCCGCGATCACGCAATCGGCGACCAGCCTCCAAATGGGCATGAGGGAGCACATGCACATCCTTTACCTCAGCTGTGCGCACTTCGCTGTCGACCGGAGCCCCGGCCATTCCCGGCCGGACAGCTTCGTCCACCGCACGACTCGCCGTGTCGAACGAAAAAGCAAGACGTGCCACTACCACGCTGAGATGACCCGCGACGTGTGTGCGCCCGCATGGCCGCATCGTGATCGTGGGCGCGCGCGTACAGCGAAGAAAAGGAAAGCCTCCCTTCCCGCTACACTGCTGAGTGCTGCGCGTCTGCGTCAGGGAAAGGGAGCCAATTTCATTTCTTACCGTGTAAACAAAAAAACATAGACAAAACATATACATCGTGTACTGCAGACTATACAGACGGATACAGATAGCTACACATATGCTACTTATATATGCACAGGTACACCCGCTTGATCACAACACTTTTTACACTGCGGACGTTGGGTGTGCGATGCATCGAAGAGGCTCTGATCAGATCTCAGGATTCTCTACATGGAGGTGGAGGAAGCTTTGCGCCCAGTTCGTTCATGATCACGACGACCCATCTCCCTACTCCTCGACTTGCTGCGTGACGATCCGCCTCTGTCGGGTCTCGCCTGAATTCTCTTGCTGAAGACAAAGCGCGCAGACAAGAACCACAAGTCCACAACGGTACGTGATGGACGATTAGCAACACCGACACTGTACGAATGTATCCATGTACAATGTGCTCCCATCGCACCATGAATGAGTGGTCTTATTAGCAAGGGAGGTACCTATACATGGACTGGAACTTACCGGACAGTGACCGAGAAGATCTTGTAGATGGCGAGCATCGGTAGCGCAAACAAGGCAGACGCCTGCGGACGAAAGCAATCATGGATGGTGAACACTGCTCGTGATAGCGAAGATTTCGTGGAATGCGACGGAGGATTTTACCGTCCACCACGCCACTCTGCGGGCCGAATGTGGGTTCAGCGGGACGCCGTCCTCCATGAAGCCCATGATCCCTCTCTGAACCTGCATTGCATGGGTGGATATATATGTGAGCAGTAGGATTCAGAGAGCAAGACCGTGTGTTCATTATGTGTCTGAATTTTTCTGCACCTGACGATGGTACATACTCGTCGACGTGAGGAGCCGTGCCCAGGCACACGCGACAGGCCTCATGTAAGGTTGAAGAACCACACGTGCTCTGGAGAGATGAGGTTCAGATGCCGCAGCAAGCCGAGCCATGTATGGCTTGCAGAGCTTCTTGGATTCCTAATACAATGAAACCGTTCCATGCTTGTTTAGAATCAGAATTCAGTGTGTCAACCATATAACAAGAGGAGAAGGTTGCTGCTGCGATATGCATTAGCATCACCTGCCAGTAGCGATCTGCAAACTCCCGTGTCCTCGCCGTACATGGCTTTATGGCATCTCTGCACACTCTGTAAGCTCTGGCACCCCTGGCTACCACTGCTGATACATACGGCTTCAGTGAGCTGAAATGTGCTTTGGCAACAGGCACCAGTTTCTTTCAAGAGGCAACAGATTGCGCGTCAGAATGTCCACACACACACAAAAAAAAAAGGTTAAGGGGATCGAGGATAGTATCAGACAGGTAGCAACCCACATTTCGTATTTCCTGCAAGTGTGGCTCCACTAATCTCTGTCCATGTGCCAACGTCACGGCCACCTTGTCCATAATTAAGTCCACTCGACATTAGCTAATGATAAGCCAGTAGTAGGAGCAAGGGTGCAGAACTAGAAAACAAACCTTGTGCGTCAGAGCATGAAGCGCAGGTTTCCCGTGAAGATGCCATTTGGCAGATGCTAGCTCCTGCGAATGCACAACATATGTTGGGTCCAAAGCTGCAGAAAATCCCTCAAACACTCATGACAATTACTATATACTCCTACCTGACAATGCACAGAGCGCGACGCGAACCAGTACGGGAGCCACATGCCACGAACCTGAAAGTTAAACCATGTCGCTGGGTTAGCATCTCTGAAGATCATTCGTTAGAGGCAAGAGGCTCCTGCTAGCAACCAAACGTACATAACACAGATGGGAATGCTAGCTAAAGACTGCGTTGTTACCGTACCATCGCTAGCTCTTCAGCCGTTAATTTTGCTCTGCTTTCAACTTCAGAGAGTTTTACCTGGCGAACCACATGAACCATGGAATTAGCAAATTACATCAAAGAGTTGTTTACATTAAGTACCTTGGGTACTAACCTGTGAGTGCAGAAGGTCATGTTCGAGCTCCTCAATTTTCTTCCTCTGCTCGGCATTGATCTTCTCAACCTGAAGATGGCACGACCTGATGTCAACTTGTCCCAGCCCAGTACAAAATATCTATCTGCATGTTACTTACACGTTCCAACTTGTTCCCAAGTTCAAGCAGACGCCTCTCTGCTTCGCAAGCCCGGGCTTCCAGTAGTTCCCCTTTCCTAACCTGGTCTTCCAAATCATTCCCCAGCCTCTCAATCTGTTTCTTTTGCATTTTTTGTCAGTTCTGCTGTTACCAACTTACTGAGACTGGAACCTGGAACTGTCCTCCTATCCTTACCTGCTTCTCCAGCAGCGGGTTGCTGGCGGTTGACTTCACCATCGGTTCATCGTCAGCCGCATTCCTCACCTAATCCGACGGACCGAGTGCTCAGTACGCTGGATGGACTTCTGAACTCTGAACATAATGATGAATGGAACAGAAGGGAAATCGCCTCGCCTACCTGCAGGGCTTCTAGCCCGCCGACCAGCGCCGCGATCTGCGCCGTCTTCTCCCTGACGACATCCTCCAGCTGCGAGGTCTCCTCCTTGGTCCAGCTCACCTCGTCCTCTACACACAACCAAAATCAGCTTGTTCCTCATCCATTGCTCGCCCAACGAGATACGCACCAAAGAACTACGGTACCTAGCGACGCGACCTTGGACCTTAGCCTCTGGATCTCCTGCTGCTGCGAGACAGCCGAGGCGGCGTCGCACTGCACCCGAAGAAAGCACGAGCAGAGAAGGATCGCGGCGGCGGTCAGAGCCCCGCGGCCTCCTCGCATGGCTCGCGCTTATCCTGCCGCTCTAGTGCTACGGCGCTAGCTCCTAGCTCCTCCTATATGTTTCCACGGTTCTGCAGGCTCCTTGGACCATTTGCTCGGGCGGCGCCGAGGTAGAGATTTTAGCGGGAGCGCGCACGCGTCAGCGTGCCCCTTGTTTTGCATGCGGGGGCTTCGGTTGTCCCGTATTTGAATTTTAAAGCTCGCGATTTCTCATTGGGAGCAGACAGTCTCAGTCTCGAATCCGCGATTCTCCGGTCAGGGCAGAAACGCTATTAAGAAACCATGGGAAGGGGAGTTCGATGATATACCCTCACCGCACATGGCTTTATGGCATCTCTGCACACTCTGTAAGCTCTGGTACCCCTGGCAACCGCTGCCGATACATACGGCTTAGTAGTGTTCTTCAGTGAGCTGAAATGTGCTTTGGCAACAGGCACCAGTGTCTACAAGAACCCAAGGCAGAATGTCAACAAACAAGTCAAGGGGATCGAGTGCTCAGTCACAGTATTAGGCAAACAGCAACCCACATTATGTATTGCCTGCAAATGTGGCTCCACCAATCTCCGTCCATCTGCCAACGTCACGGCCACCTTGTCCATAACTTAAGTCCACTCGACATTAGCTAATGATAAAGCCAATCGTTGCATCAATAAATACTGGCAAGTAGTAGGAGCAACGGTGCAGAACTAGAAACAAACCTTGTGCATCAGAGCATGAAGCGCAGGTTTCTCGTGGAGATGCCATTTGGCAGATGCTAGCTCCTGTGAATGCACAACAAATATTATGTTGGGTCGAAAGCTGCAGAAAATCCCTCAACACTCATCACAAATATACCTGACAATGCACGGAGCGCGACGCGAACCAGTACGGGAGCCACATGCCACGAACCTGAAAATAAACCATGCCGCTGCCTTAGCTTCTGAAGATCATTTTTTTTATCAGAGGCAGAGGCTCCTGCTAGCAACCAAACGTACAGAACACAGATGGGAACGCTAGCCAAAGACTGCGTTGTTACCGTACCATTACTAGCTCTTCAGCCATTATTTTTGCTCTGCTTTCCACCTCAGAGAGTTTTACCTGGGCGAAGCACAGGAACCACGGAATCAACACTACATCAGAACTTCAGAAGGGGTCGTTTACAGTAATGTTCCTTGGGCACTAACCTCTGAATGCTGAAGGTCATGTTGGAGCTCCTCGATTTTCCTCCTCTGCTCGACATTGATCTTCTCAACCTGAAGATGGTACGCCCAGATGTCACTTGTCCCGGCACGGTACAAATTCTATCTGCATGAGCAGATGTACTTACACGTTCCAACTTCTTCCCAAGTTCAAGCAGGCGTCTCTCTGCTTGGCAAGCCCGGGCTTCCAGTAGTTTCCCTTTCCTAACCTGGTCTTCCAAATCATTCCCCAGCCTCTCGATCTGTTTCTTTTTGCATTTTTTGTCAGTTCTGTTACCAACTGCAGCATCATTTACCTTACCTATTCACTGAAACTGAAACCTAAAATTGTCCTTTACTCACCTGCTTCTCCAGCAGCGGATTGCTTGTTCTTGACTCCCTGACGACATCCTCCAGCTGCGAGGTCTCCTCCTTGGTCCAGCTCACCTCGTCCTCTACACACAACCAAAATCAGCTTGTTCCTCATCCATTGCTCGCCCAACGAGATACGCACCAAAGAACTACGGTACCTAGCGACGCGACCTTGGACCTTAGCCTCTGGATCTCCTGCTGCTGCGAGACAGCCGAGGCGGCGTCGCACTGCACCCGAAGAAAGCACGAGCAGAGAAGGATCGCGGCGGCGGTCAGAGCCCCGCGGCCTCCTCGCATGGCTCGCGCTTATCCTGCCGCTCTACTCTAGTGCTACGGCGCTAGCTCCTAGCTCCTTCTATGTTTCCACGCTTCTGCAGGCTCCTTGGACCATTTGCTCGGGCGGCGCCGAGGTAGAGATTTTAGCGGGAGCGCGCACGCGTCAGCGTGCCCCTTGTTTTGCATGCGGGGGCTTCGGTTGTCCCGTATTTGAATTTTGAAGCTCGCGACCTCGCGTTGGGAGCAGACAGTCTCAGTCTCGAATCCTCGATTCTCCGGTCAGGGCAGAAACGCTATTAAGAAACCATGGGAAGGGGTGTTCGATGTTATACGCCGTTGTTCGGGTTCTATGCGTGGCTGTACAGGTGGTGAAGCTGCCGCGCACACGTGGTCTCCACGGCGCGGGTAGCCGTGGACACGTCGGGGGTGGGTGGATGCCGCCGAAGAACATCATCCGTACGAGGTTCCAGGGAATATCACTGCTACGACCTTTTTAGTGCTCCCCATGGTAGTACATTAGAAAAACAAATGATGTAATGTCAAAAAAAAAAAAAAAATGATGTATAGTTTATGTTCGACAAATCACGCAAAAGCTAATATATATATATTATTTATTAGTCAAAATGCCCGTACGTTGCTACGGGTTGGTTGTTTTGAATATGTTTGTTCCTAAATAATTTAGTCATTTTAGTATTGCAGTTGTCTGGAGTATGTGACATATATGTGAAGAAGTGTACTCATGCCCCCGAGTACTTCTGTATTGTCCGATATCAACACTAAAAGTAATATGCATAGGTTTACCATCATAATTGATTCTTTTCTATTGCTGCTCATTTCACGGTTAGCTATAATTTGCTCTATTCTCTCTTTGTTTTTGTTGTGGCTCCATATTTTCTTATTTCTTCCTTTCTCGCGCATTTTTGGTCTTTTGGGATGTCTCCATATTTGTATATTTCTTCATCTCTCCGGTGTATTTTTTTTAAACTGAGTTGAATATTTAATGCTTAGACTTGGGGACCCGTTTTCGGTTTTTCTTCATTGGTCATCCGAGCATACCGATCTCTAATATATTTTTCTTCTTTGTTCCTTGGCATCTAAGATTGAAGATTGTATCTCAATTTTTTTTTTGGCCTGGGAGTTTTCTTTAATGTACGAACCTGTCACCGATCAAAATTAAGACACATATTAGATTTTGCATCATAACTAAAGCATATGTAGCTACTTGTAACTTACTTTAATTATGCGAGACATAAAAATTAGAATATATGTGTTGTTTGTATAGTAATATCTCACTTTTTATCCATAATTCTTTTTAAAGTTCATCAGTAGCCATTTATGCTTGCAGCTTTAAGTTGATATTATGTTTATAAGAGCAATGGTATATACATGGCGTTTTTCAGCCGACAGCACGACATTGTAGATGATGCATAGTGACAAAGCACATCACACTGGATGATTAACCATCATGATGAGTTTCTGGCATAAAGAAAACAGTACACACAATATTTTTTGTTGAAATAATTTACGTAGATGGAATCGTTCTTGTTCCTTCGTAGCTATACAATGGTTAAGTCAAAAGGATGTATAAGGTGGCCGCCACGTTCCTCCATACCATCTCTAGGCTCCAACATATCTTTTTTTTAAGCGAGGCAAAAGCTTTGCCTTTTTTATTGATGTAGGAGAAGCAAATACAGGTGGCCTAAGCCAAAAATAAAAAGATAACATGACGGTATAACGAGACGATCTATCCTAAAAACTTATCCCCAGCGAGAATTCAGTTCTTTCCTTCATCCTTGATCTTCTGGAAGAGGGCAATCGGCGTCAAAGGAGACGTTGTTGAAGACACGCGTGTTGCGCTCCTTCTAGATCTCCCAGGTGATTAGAGTGATAGCCGACTTCAGCCCCTTGGGATGAGCAGTTGGGTTTTTGACGATGGCCTGCCAAAATTCGAGGACCGTATCGCGGCCAGATCCCATACCATGCACCAAAGAGGGACACGAGAGCCACGCAGCCGCAGCCTGCCAAACGCGGCGAGAGAAACGACAGTCGAATAGGGTGTGCCTGGCCCTTTCCCCTTGGTTCTTGCACAACTGACAAAGAGGAGTGTGAGGCCACCCCCTTTTGGCCAGACGATCAGAGGTCCAAAGTCTGTTCTAAACAGCCAGCCAAGCAAAGAATCTGCATTTTGGAGGCGCCCAAGTTTTGCACACAAGATTGTTGAAGGGGCGAGGCATGGATCCATGGAACTGAGCCTTGTAGGCCGAGCCTGCTGTGTAATGTCCATGGGGAGTGAGGGTCCAGGTGATAGAGTCGGGGGGTGCCAGGAGCAAGGGCGATGTCCTAGAGGAGTTCCCATAGGCGGACGAATTGGGACATGTGATCGACAGTGAAGTTCTGAACCGAGATGTCCGCAATCCAACTAAGGTTGTTGAGAGCATCTTGCACGGTTCTGTTCTTTCTCTTGGAGGCCTCAAATTTTTTTGGGGCTAGCAGCTTTGGAGAAGTCCTAAGAAGCCAAGAGGAAGCCCAGAAGCTTGCCTTCGAGCCGTCCCCGATGGTAACCATTGTTGCGGTGTTGAAGAGGTCTCAGTCAGCACTGTCGTTTGGGGTTTCCAGCCCGACCCAAGGCTTGTTCGGGGCTTTCCACTCGAACCAGAGCCACCGAAGGCGAAGGGCGCGAGCGAATTTAGCCAGGTCAAGGATCCCGAGCCCCCCCCACACCCAAGCTTCTTGGGGCGGCAAACCTTGGCCCATGCCACTTTGCACTTCCCGCCGCTGACAGAATCACTCCCAGCCCACAACATGCCCCTACGGAGTTTGTCGAAGGCCTTGAGCATGGCTTTGTCCGCTTTAATGGCAGTGAGAAGGAAAATCGGCAAGGCAGTGAGAACTGACTTGACGAGGGCTCCAACATATCCAACTTCTTCCTGATACAAAACAATAAATATCAGCGTTCTGCTTCTGTGTGCAAGTCTTCGATGTATACTTCCTTACCCGTACATATATGCTTCAATGCTTGTCGTGTATATGGGCTAAACCTGTGTATATGTATTAGTTCAACATTGTAGTAAAAAATATGGTACTAACTCAATGGCAATAATTGATTGAACAAGCTGGGAAATTTTATGTGCAAACCAAAACTGGGAAGGAGATAAATAACGTAGACGGTGACTCGCTGTATTTTTTATCAGAGCTAATAACGGAGGAGGCAACTTAACCAAGTTTTTTTTTTTGGCCGATATTAACTCGTCAAAGTACTTTACAAGTACCGTTTGATTAATCAGCACGGAGACGTGAACAAAAGCAGGTAGCTAAGTAGGATTAGGATTTCTTATCCTCAGCTGAGTAGGATTTGAACCGCTATTACCAACCTGTACAGTTTTCAGCTTGCACTACATCCGGATGTTTATGTGCAATTCATTAGCACGTGCAGGACGCCTGTGTATTTTGCATGGTTCGAGGGTTGTGTCCGACGACATCATGTTCGGGCCGGACCAGCTGGACAAGCCGGACAACAGAGCCAAGAACGTACGCATATTGTAGACCTTGTTCTAGTCTGCTACTAACCGTGATGTGGCTCTCCATAGTCTTTGCGGCGCTCGTCATCGTCTACATGCAGCAGACCAAGGTGTGGGCCATCGGCTTCGCTGAGCTTGTTTTTTAATGCTCGCCGTGCTCAGGCTCTTCCGGCGTGATCGTGGGCATCGTCGCCAGCTTCAAGCCTATAAAAACTGAAGAATTGAAGATAGAGGCTGTCACCTGAGACCGCTGACACATCGTGCTTTCACAACACGGCTGGCTTGGCCTAGACTTTCCACGAGCAAGGTCAGGTATATGAATTGTGTGTGCGTGCTCATGAACTCTCGCTAGCCTGCATCACCTAGTAGAGGTGCCAGAACCATGAGTGGCTGCGCCGTGTACACAAATTTACTGGTACTGAGGTGTACCCAGACAGATATCTTCTAGCGGCGGCCGGATGAGTGGAGAAGGTGCGCATCCCCCGGTTTGTGCCGACACCCCGGTAGATTCTGTCATCAGAGCCGACCTGCACCGCGTACGTGTCGGGTTGCGGCGGAGCTAGTTTATGCTGCTGCTCAGGATAATCATGTGGAGGCGGGATGTATTTCATCGGCTGCTCCTCATCACTTACCCACCGGTACTCATGGAATTCCAGAGCGGCGAGTGGCGGTAGTCTACGCCCGGCGGTCGTAGCAGTCCAGAGTGGCCCTCGCTGGGTCCTAGATCGGCGGTGGGGTCTAGCGGTCCAAGAGGGTGAGGCAGGGATCGAGGGGACAGCTCCGGCAATCTCGATGCAGGGGATTGGAGTAGATAAAATCCTAGGTAGGACTTTTTATGGGCTGAGAAAACACAAATCGTAGTGCTACTCCAATACAGAACTGTTGTCGTGCCTGGGCCGGTTTCCAAGAGACAAAGGAAACTTTAAGAGGAAGGGCGACGTACCAAACAACAGACGAAAACACGGACGAAAAGTAGGGGTAAGAAACCTTAGCGCTTTTATTATTATTAGGTAGAGAGCAGAGATATACGTGGCAACGTGTACGAAATCTCTTGGAGCATCTCCGACCGTCGCACCTTACCTCCGCGCGCTAAAACATGTTTGCGGCGCCTGTTTACCACCTTTGTAGCTGGCCCAAAATTACAGTACGCGTTGCGGAGTTTCACCAACGCACGAAAATCCAGCGCGCGCAAGTCCAGGTGTGTGCAAATCATAAAGGGAATGTTTGGTTCCTCAGCAAGGTCAACAATAGCCTAACTGGGCAAGGTTATGCGTTTGGTAGGGAGCGGATAACTAGCTTTGCTAAGAAAATTAGCCAGCATAAGCTAGAAAATCCTTGCACCGCCAGGCTAGCCAATTTGGCTGTCCTCCGACTGCAAGAAATGGTAAAAAGTTGCGTTTAACGGGTGCATTGCTAATAAATAAAGTAACTGCCTCTAGTTCGTGCACATCTTGGCTGACAATGCTAGACATAGCAAATAAACCAAACGAGTAACCTTGCTTGAGTAGGAGATAGTCCAAACGAGCTCGTGTATCCAAGCCTAGCTAAGCTACGCGAGGTAATGGTCCAAACACGCCGAAAATATGCACATATGCAATAGAAAATAGCAAAAAACGAACAATAAAAAACAACAACCACATATAAAGATCGTCAAATATAGCTTATGACAAATTAAAGTTCACACAAATGAAACACCGATATTCATTCTTCATATTTTTGTTGTAAACTTGGGCATTGCTTGCACTAGAGGCGCGAACGGTCGGGTCTTTAAGAACATCATTTGTAGAAGGCTTGGGAGCGCCCATTGAAATCATGTGTCCTCCCAGTGGTGGTAAAATGTCACCCAGCTGACAATGCTTTTACATAACATTGATCAAGATTGTGTTGGCTTCATGTCAACTCAAAAATTATTTGTTATGAATTACATACTCGACAAGTCTCTTTCTCACTTCGGGGCCATTCCGATCTTTGTCTACCTAACTCTGGTGATTCCAAAAAAACGATCCCTTACGTTGCCCCCTTAAGTGTGTTACCCTATCAGTTCGGGAGTACTCCATACATGACCGGGACACCTCCCTGATCAATGATCAATACCGGGACCTGGGTATTCATAATGACCCCTCTGCATCCATCGAATTAATCGTCGTTGAACCTTAACATAGACTCCTATTCCTTTCTTTCTCAGATACATGTCTTGTCCGAGACTTGATCGTTGACATCGTTGTGTCATGTTTAATCTCGTTACCGACAAGATTATTAACTCGTTCTCATGATTCTTCATCCCGTGACCTAGTCACACGCTGCAGCCTATTTAGATGAAGTCTCACCGAGTGGGCCCGAGTATCACTCCATTACGTGGATGAACGAATCCCGCTCTAGACAACATGCCCCAGCATATCCTTTTGGAATACCCAAGTTGTAACATCCTTGATTTTTGGAAAGTTCAAAAATCACAAAAATTTAAAACTTTTTGTTTTCTATTAAAGCAAGCCATCAAAAACAAATGAAACTCAAAACACAAAGGTTATATTAATTGTTTTCCAATTCTACTGAAATTTATAATCCAAATATGCCCCTGTTTTACTAAACCCTAAATAAGTTTCACCTATTCAAAGATATTATTCTATTTAACAAACCATACTTCATAAAAGGTTTTTCAATTCAATCATTACATTGGAAATGTTTTCATGACATTTGAAACTTGAGGATTACAAAACCCTAAGAATTATTTTCACCAACATTAATATTATATGAACTTGAAAATGGATATGTGGCTACAAAAATGTCTTATAAACCTTAAGGATGCAAAATTGTTTACTACCTATATGATTCTTCAATTCCTATTTATTGATAATATATCCTTTTCCAACTAATTGGTTATTGAAAATACTTTCAAAATAAAAATTAACTATATCACCTTTCAACTAATATGTCCTTTGTTAAATAACAAAATGTTTTTCACCAATTTCCTTCTTACAAGAAAACATAATATCAATAGTTAAGCCTATAATTTCTAATTGACCAATTATTTAATTTATTATTTTCTAATTGGAAAGTGGCTTAAAATGGCTATTAGGGTTAACCCCTATTTTAAAATATAAAAATAAGTTGTAATGACTTAAAAATTAAGATTCAACTTATAGAATGTCACTGAAATTTCATTTGACTAATATTTATAGTTTATTATATTCCAAATTAGAAATAATATTAAGTCACTATTAGTGAATTATTCAAATTTCAAAATTTGAAATATGTTGAAAAGTTTATAAAAAATATTTTTGTTCGAAGGGTATTAATATTACAAGATTTTAGGATTTTATTTGAGTTTGATTGGATAATTAAAACAGAAGTTATTAATATTATGATTAAAGAGGAAAAATATGATGATGACGTCATCCATGACATCACCTTCTTCCTTCTCGCAAAAGGAAATCCCGGCCGTTTCGGCCGAAATCTTTGCCCGGCGATTCCGCACCATTAAGACCATGATTACCTCCCCTCATAGGCCCTATATAATGCCCACGATCCCCTCTCTGTTTCCCCTTGCCAGCCTCTCCAAATCGTGCCCCCATGCCGCGGTAATCTCTCGCGGGAGTACACGCATCCCCACGTCGTGCCAGTGTGCCACCAAGTTTTCGGCCGAGGTAGCCCTCCTCCTCCACCCCTCGGTGGTCCTCCAGGTTCCCCATGCCCATGCGCTCCTTCCTGACACCCTGCTCAATTTTTATCGCTGCAGATTCAAGTGCGGCGAGCTCACCCGCGGATCACCGGAGCTGCGTCACCTTTCTCTGCTTCACACCATCGCTATGAGTCACCCGGGACATTGCGTCGTCTCCATGCTCCTCGCCTCATTCCACGCCACGCCTCCCCGTCCTCTCCGCTGAGCTCGAGGGTCACCAGAGCAACATCACCGTCGAGTTCCGCGCCACGAGCCACCGGAACGCTGTCGTCTCGCCATTTTCCGGTGAGATTCCTCCGGTAAGCCTCATGGACCGTTAGATGTGATCAACGCTCGAGATTAGATCTAAAGGGGTACAAGATCTGGTGCGTCCGATCTAAATCTGACGGCCCAGATAGATTCACTTATCCACGTCAACGCGCATAGTCAGCATGCCACACAGCAGCCCAGTCAGCAACCCAGCCCAATTAGGAGCCACCACGTGGCCAACTTTTTATTTGAAATTTTCTCCCAGTAGAATTTTTTAGCAGTTTTGTAGAAAAGCCCATGTATCTTTAAATCATCATAACTTTTGATACATAAGCCCAAATTTAGTAAACTTGGACTTTTTGAAATCAGCACAATATGTAAAATCTTTTATCACTGTTCAACCTTAAAACTGAAATTTTTAAATTGATTCAAATTTAAATATGCTTGTGTGATTAATTTTGGCATAATTCAAATTCTACAAATTCAAAAATTGCGAATAAAATATTTTTGGAAACCTTATGATGTGTACTTTCAGATCCTCTGTCCCAAAATAATTTTTGAACAAGTTAAAATTGAATTTAGATTTAAGTTGTCCATTTAAATATTTTTGACATAGATTTAATTCTATAAATAATTTAAATATGGCCCCTTAAGGAAACTTGCTCCATTTGGTAACCTTGAACCAGAGACACCACTACATAAACATTTTGGGAACCCCTGACCATGACCATGAAATTTTAGCCAAAAATCCATCATAGTAACCACATAGTTGTTTATGCCATAGATTTTGTTTCTATCTTCTTACCACTATTTTTGCGGACGTTTTGAATCCAAGACCAAGTCCCTAGTATATTTCAATAACATATAAGACCCGCTAGTGAACCTTAAACACTAGTACCATTGTTTTCTATCTACTTATCCACTCTCCCATTCTTGCTTCAAGAATTCATCAAGTTAGCAAAATGGAAATCAAAACTCAAGCACAAGAAGGAACTTCATTATCAACTTTGTGGCAACATGAAGAGCAAGGAAGATCATTGGAAAATTGAAGGAAGGACTTAGACTCTCCAACAACAAGAAGCATCTCAATGAAGTACAAGTGTATATCAAGGAGAAAACATCTACCTCTCTTTTTCTATCTTTCTTCTTATTTCCTTTCTTTTCTATTTGACTTAGTGGTATTTTGTGCCCATCCCACTTTGGACCAACTAGTGAGAAAGCCATGAAGAAATCTATCAAGACCAAGAGAAGAACCACCCCGAAGGAACAAGACTACAATGGGATCATGAAGATGAACTTCATGAAAACAAGCATGTGAAGACTTGGAGAAAATATATACAAGTTGAAGAATAACAAGTTGTTTTGTCCAACCATTGACTTAAATGGAAAATCCCAAGACATTATCTAAATTCTTCATTTACTATGAGGTTAGTTGAAACTAGACCTACCTTAACCCAAAATGGAAAGATTAAATTAGATCACTCAAATGTCTTGATGAAAATGACTAAGTGTTACACATTGTTATGTGCTACTTTAGTTGAAGAAGTGATATGAGAACCCTTGGTGAAATCTTTGAACTTTCTAGATAAATATGTTTTCATTAAAGTTTGATCACTACAAACTCAACCTAGACCATCCTTAGTGAACTCTTGGAATCCCTTAACAAGTATGGAACAAATAGAGAATGAATTTTTTTCGAACCCAAACCTTAACCTTGACCTAGCCAACTTGGTTAATTACCTTTTGGTATGTTTGATTTTTTGTATATTCTCTTCACTTGTATGTTTGCTTGCTAGGATGCTTGTTTATTTTATTATTGTGTTTTCATTGTATAGATTGTATAGAGAGCAATGATCTTTTTTGAAGAGGGTGTGTTTTATTCACCAACTCCAACAAGGAAAGTAACACACCATCAACTACCTACTATTTTCCTATGCATTACTAGAATTTTTAAGTAGTATGCATGATAGGTGATTTTCTATAAGTACTATGCTATGCTAAATCCTAGTAGTACACACCCTTATTACTTTGTTATTTCATAGCCTTAGAGTTTAGTAGAATATTATGCAATGCTATCAAATTGCTTTATGTGATGTTGTGGAAAATGCTAAGTATAAACTTCAATGAAACACCTAGGTACATTTGGTAGTGCATGGTGGTCGACAGTTGAGTGTCTCCTCAGGGACTTTAATCTCCTGAGGTGTTCACTTGAGGAATGCCACCCAATAACAAAGTGATTTTGATGTCCCCCAAGTTTATATTGCTTCCATTGCAGCATTTAGTCATATAGGCTCTATCTTGATCAACTAAGTTGTGAGAGTTCAGCCTAGGCTTGACAACCAGATGCAACATAATTATAGGTGGAACGGGTCTTGCCATTGGGTTGAATCTTCTGAAAGATCTCGTCTCAATTCTTCTCCTTTCCTTAGTGCACTCCGGGTGTATAGGATGTTTGGGTTGAATTGAGTCTGAAGGTGAAAGTGCACAACCTTTGCAGAGTTAGAAACTATGATCATAACTGTGTCCCCGGTAATGGACGACCTCAGGCAGCTGGACAAGGATGGACGGAAGGATCACATCACCATTTTCAATAAGTAATTTTTTGACAAAGTGAACAGTAGTTGTGGTGCTTGGATTTCAGTCCAATGATGCCACCCTTTGAAAAGAAAAGTTTGTTTTACAAAAGAGATAGGAGAAAACTGGCTTTATGCAAACTTAGCCAAAGCTCCACTCAATAAGCATGTAGTATTTAGTCTTGACATTTATATCCACCATAGTGTTACTTGCCAATATATTAAATTGTATTGACCCCCTTGTGGCTGCATATTCCATCATGCAGATGAATCTGAAGAGGAGTGACGATTTCGTTTAGGATCTCGAGTCTACCGCCAACATGTTTTGCCTGTGGCACATGAAGAAGATGAGGCTCAATGTTATTCTATGTTTTTCGTTGTAATACTTTGTATCCTGCTAGTCTTCTAAGACTATGCACGTTGGAATGTTCTTTTTGTAAAGACTGGATCATGCGATGTAATAGAATTTGACACATTTGCGTGATATTTCATTTTGTACTATGGTGCTGGCAATTGATCGAGAGAATAGCACAATAACACATGTGTTCTTACATTATTTAAATGTGGGAACACTACACAAGTACACCTTTATAATCACCCTATCATAGTGTGACTTTCGATAAACTCAAAGTAACCTCAAAGATAGCAATTAAATGAAGTCTCACAGTCTGAGGATTAGGGTACTATGTTTCTGAGTACAACCACTATGAACTTCGTAATACGATCGTTTCGCAATACTATGTATATGAAGGGTATGTTCATCATATCGTTCACCCAATGAAATGACTCCACTGTCTGCTGACATAAATGTCACATTTTCGTGAAACCTACGATCATCAATAATAGAGTGGACTAGTATAACATAGAGGCTAACTAGGAACTTTGGTTATCGAATAACCTCTGGTTGTTTACATATCACACATGTATAAATGCTTCCTATTAATATAGTTATAGCATGATACGAAACTATTATAAACTTAATGAGTCATGGCATAAATATATACCTATTTATTTTCCTCTAGGGCATAACTCCTTAAATAATCTGAGTCAAAATCAATAAAGATTTAATTTTGCAATTCCACCACAAATACATATATGAATACTCACAATATTATTTGTAGCTATACAAAATTCTACTGAGTTTTTTCCACTTTGTAATATTACCGTTGAATATTTCTGCGAGAAACTTCTCACCATAATATTTCTTGTTATAATATAAACAATTAACTGCATAAGAAAAACTTTTCTTTAATTTTTTTCCCTTTATACCAGATTGACTAAATCACTTTTAGTCAACGTAAATCTAGCGGTTCTTGTGCGCTAATTCCTGTAATGACTATGATATTGGCGAGATAAAAAATATATTATGATTTGATCTCAACCCTTTATATTTTGCTCACCAATGACTACGAAGGTCATGTCTATTGGAAAATATCATGTCATTTCTTTTGAGACAAAATTAAATTTATCTCAATGTAATTCGAAATTCATTTCAGAATTACATTTAGCACATCCACCATATTGCATTTACAGCCCTTTTAAATCTTTTCTACTAGGTATCTTTCTTTTAATTAGGCCTAACCAAATTAAAATATCATAATCAGCTCCCACGTATTTTTCAGTACCTTCGCTTTACATAATGAAAAATAAATTCCTTCTTATTTCATTAACACGACAGACTTAATACTCATACTTGTAATGTTTTCTAATTACTCTAGTAATAAAAAATTAATTATATTTAGCTAAATAATATGCTAGTCGATCCAATAATAGCGTCAAGCAATTGATATGATAACTTTTTCAACTGCATCAATATCATTTATTCGTAATTTATAAGACAATTTTATCAATACTAGCATCATCAATATAGAATATTCATATATGTTTTTCTTGTGAAAACATTCATTTTCCTTTGGTTTATAAAATCACTCCAACTTACTTTCAAGATAAAATCTTGGATTCAAAATGAATATCTTCTTCTAACATGGATCTACACGATAATCTAATATCATATATTTATGAGTACTATTATATTGTTTGTTTTGTTTTGCACATTGTGGTCATTATCTTATAATGTTGATGAATATTTCATCAAATTCCTCATATAACCTTTATTCAAATATTAAGTTTGAACTTTATGTATCTCATACATAAATTCCTGGACAATGTGATGAGTTGGAAACATTTGCATGTTGCCCCTTTCATTCAATACTTCTCCAAAGATTCACAATCTCAACTTAATATGATTTCCACATCTATTTCATAAGAATACACTTTTCTTCTTAATCCAATGTGTTTAAAACACATGGAGTAAACAGTGGAAATTTACTACCAATAAACTTATTGGTTTTATGCAAAACCTTTTAATCAATTATATTTCATGCTTGAGCAATATTGATTAATAGGGATTATCATTAAAATAAATCTAAGTTAATTAATGACATAGTCCCAACTTAAACAAACAAGTAAAATAATTTTCTTTAGCAGGTTGAGAATTAATTTTGTTTCACGCTATCACTTTACCACACAAAGACATTTGACAATTATAACATTGCTTAAATCCTTGTCTCACAAAGATTTTATTATCACAATAATTTTGAATCTCTCAAAATTCATCATGAGTAATTATTGACTAAGAAAATATTTCTTTCAATCCATGTTATAATTTCTGTCAAGTCCTTTTCTACTTCAAACAAAATTTCTTTGATCTTAGTTTTTGATTCAAAATTTTCTCCCACTGACTTTTATGAAATATTGAAACTTCAATTATTTCATCTATTCCACTTCATTAATATGATTAAATTATCACATTGAATCTTCAATAGAATTAAGTCAATTGAGAAGACATCCAAAACTTATGTGAATTTCAAAATTTCACAAGTGCCTAGAACTTAATGGATTTTGGTTATATTAAATATTTTGGAGGCAGTCTTTCAACCTTGATAAATCAAATAAAAGACTTACCTCCAATTTATTTAACAATCCATAAAACTATTACTCAAACTTGAGCAATAATTTGAATCAAAATATTCAGGACTTGATAATAAAAATAATTGACATAACACAATAAAGAAGATCATAAGATTTGAATTCCCAAGTTTGGAATTCCCACACATATTTTATAATTTGAACTCAACAGGGTTCACAAACATAAAGTATTCATTACATAATGATTGAACGCAAAATAACTATTATTTCTAAATCCTAGTGTTGATCCTCTTTATTTACTTGGACTTCATGAGATGACCGGCTACACTCCATGTGCATTCCCTACGTCATTCTAGAACCTCTTCTTCTTTCCACCATTTTCTCCTTATAAAGTACTTGCCCCTAGTGCAAGTAAGAGCTTCAATTAGTATCTCATACTAACTGAGTTTTGCTGGAATTATGTCAATAATTGACGGTATGACTTTTATACTTCTCTTAATCCATGTAGGATCTCGGGCTTCAATATCAGCTTCTACTTCCTTGAGTAAGTCAAACAACGTCTGAACTGGACACTCTTCGGCAATGATATTGCAAAGCTTTACAAAACCACAAAAAATAAGCGGAAATGATCCAATTACGATGTCACGGAAATTCTCATGAGTTATTGGAAAACCAACATCACTGAGTTTTCTTTCTAATCTGACAATCCTAATTTCAAACAGCTCTATGGGTTCACCCAATCGAAGCCGACTATTCATTAGTTCTCTGGTCATATTAAAATGCTCATTGTGCACTTAATGTGGGAATAGAGTTTTCAGTTTCTTTACTAGATAGTAGGGATGATGGTTACAAAACTGATCAACCAACTCTCCATCAATGCATGTGTGCATGAGCTCCTTGACAAGGCACACGTCACATTGGAGGTGAGGTCCATCATGATCCTCATCTCAAGGCATGTGACCCCCATAAAGTGATCCATATTGGAGTTCCTAAGAACTCCCATCAGAGCATGAAACCATTCCCCAAAATAGTTTCCATTTGCAGCCAAAGGCTCATGACTCATCGTTGGATGAAATTGATATCTATCAAAGGGATTCATCTCTATAATAAAACAAGTTTATTTAGGCACTATAGTTCAAAATTAATTTGCACTACTTAATTCATTAAAATTGATATTAAGATATGCTCCCATTGAAACTTATATTTCTCAAGATCAACTTTCAGTGAAACAAGATCCCAATAGATTATGATTAGAAGGATGTATTCTCCTCAACTATCCATAACCTAGAGAGTAGGCTGTTGGGACGCGTAGAGATAAACAAAACTTTTCCTACGCAGTACTTCCAAGATCTAGCCGAGGTAGAAGGCCACGATGATTACCACTGGACGCGCGGTTGCGGATTATCGATGAAGCGCGTCGGGGCAGTGCAGTCCCACGATCCGATCCAGCCGATCCAATCCCGCGATCGTCGAAGTGTTGAACGTACAACACCTCTGCCGGTATCCACACGTACGAGGAGGAGCTCCGACGGCGGACTGCTAGGTCCGGTGCGACGGCTGGACTGAGTGGGGTTAGGGTTCCCAACGCATGGGAGTGGACTAACGTGCCCGCTGGGCAACCTGCGCCCCTCTTTATATAGCGAATGGTAGTGGGCTTCAAAACACTTGTGGCCCATTCCCTCTGTGGGTCCGACTCACAATCTCAGTCCAATTCCGGTTTGGGTCCAACCCGACCAGTACTTGCTCCCGCTCTTAAGTGTGCGACCCTGCAGGCTCATGGCCACTTGTACACGATTGGAGTCCAACCCCCAATCGATCAATCGGTAGCGGCTCCTAGCAGAACGTGCCGACTCCCAAGTCCCATTGAGTCATGACGACATACCTTTCAATGTGATATTCATCTTAGTCCCTTTTGCCTCACGATATACCTTGTCGAACAATAGGCGATTTATAGTCATCCCTTAAATAGCTCAACTCTCTTCTCGGTCCGTGATATGTGATTCATCTGACTAACTCTTAGTCAACAGACACAGTTAACACTTAACTGAGTCGCGCATGGCCATGCTTCCTGAATCATATCACTCGAGAGGGTCCAGAGAATATCTCTCCATTCGGAGGGGAAAAATCCCATCTTGATTATCTACATCACGCAGCTTGCTTCTCATTCGACCCGAACTCTGCCTTTATAGCTGCCTTGTCACAGAACAGCGTTTGACAGAACCTAAGTCGGTGATCCACAACTCGGATTGTGCGATGACCTCAGGTCTAAGGATTACATTGATCGAGACATGTAAATGACGACTTACTCGTTGCATGTCAATATGGGTCAGTCCGACTTGCTAAACTCTTTAGCCACGTCCGTGATCGTTGGAATGGTATCACCATGCCCATGACAAGTGGAACCATGTCATCAGCCAACACTCACATTAGTCTAGGGTGTGTGTCCAACACAACCTTAATGACCAAGGACAATCTAGTATGAACAACATGAATATATAGTTCCACAATCGAATCACATATTCAATGACATATATTAGATGTTCAAAACAAGGACAACTTAATAACCTTATGAATACATTGGGAATTACATCATCCATGATTGCCTCTAGGGCATATTCCCAACAGTCTCCCACTTGCACTAGAGTCAATCATCTTGGCATCATATTCCTAGGCATCGAATGCCCATACCTCTCGTGTGCGCCTCATGCTTAGGCTGTGGTAGCGCATTTGTCAACGGATCTGCAGTGTTTGCATCCGTGTGTACTTTGCATAACTTGATATCACCTTGTTCGACAAACTGGCGAATGAGGTGGTACCGCATGAGTGTATGTTTATTCTTCTGGTGTTGTCTAGGTTCCTTGGCTTGTGCGATAGCACCATTGTTGTCACAATATACGTCCAAAGGATTGGACGCGCCCTGAACCACACCAAGATCTATCAGGAGGTTCCTGATCCAAACAGCTTCCTTTGCCGCCTCTGAGACAACAATATACTCAGCCTCTGTTGTAGATGCAGACACCGTATCTTGCTTGGAACTCTTCCAGCTCACAGCTCCTCCGTTCATTACGAACACGTATCCAGATTGTGAACGAGAGTCATCTGAGTCGGTGAGATAACTCGCATCCGTGTAACCCTTTACACTTAATTCCTCATCACCTCCATAAACTAGGAACATTTCCTTAGTCCTTCTCAAGTACTTAAGGATGTTTTTAACCGCTGCCCAGTGGGCTTCGCCAGGGTCAGCCTGGTATCTACTGGTAATACTTAGAGCATAGGAAACATCTGGCCTAGTACAAATCATGGCATACATGATGGATCCGATTGCCGAAGCATACGGGATCACACTCATCCGACTTCGCTCATCAGTCGTCGAAGGACACTGAGTCTTGCTAAGTTTTATACCATGGGACATCGGTAAGAATCCCTTCTTGGACTCTTCCATTTTGAATTTCTTCAAAACTTTGTCCAGATATGTACTCTGACTCAATCCAATGAGCCGCCTTGATCTATCTCTATAGATCTTGATTCCTAATATGTAAGTCGCCTCACCCAAAATCCTTCATTGAGAAACTCCTTTCCAATGACTCTTTGGTTTCTTGCAACATCATGACATCATTTCCAATCAGTAATATGTCGTCCACATATAAGATTAGAAAATTTACTTTGCTCCCACTAAACTGTTGGAACGCGTAGAGATAAACGAAAACTTTTTCCTACGCGGTACTTCCAAGATCTAGCCGAGGTAGAAGGCCACGATGATTACCACTAGACGCGCGGTTGCGGATTATCGATGAAGCGCGTCGGGGCAGTGCAGTCCCACGATCCGGTCCGGCCGATCCAATCCCTCGAACGTCGAAGTGCTGAAAGTACAGCACCTCTGCCGGTATCCACACGTACGAGAAGGAGCTCCGACGGCGGACTGCTAGGTCCGGTGCGGCGGCTGGACTGAGTGGGGCTAGGGTTCCCAACGCATGGGAGAGTGGACTAACGTGCCCGCTGGGCAACATGCGCCCCTCTTTATATAGCGAATCGTAGTGGGCTTCACAACACTTGTGGCCCATTCCCTCTGTGAGTCCGACTCACAAGCTCAGTCCATTTCCGGTTCGGGTCCAACCCGACCAGTACTTGCTCCTGCTCTTAAGTGTGCGACCCTGCGGGCTCATGGCGACTTGGACACGATTGGAGTCCGACTCTCAATCGATCAATCGGTAGCGGCTCCTAGCAGAACATGCCGACTCCCAAGTCCCATTGAGTCAAGACGACATACCTTTCAATGTGATATTCATCTTAGTCCCTTTTTCCTCACGATATACCTTGTCGAACTATAGGCGATTTATCGTCATCCCTTAAATAGCTCAACTCTCTTCTCGGTCCGTGATATGTGATTCATCTGACTAACTCTTAGTCAACAGACACAGTTAAAACTTAACCGAGTTGCGCATGGCCATGCTTCCTGAATCATATCACTCGAGAGGGCCCAGAGAATATCTCTCCATTCGGAGGGGCAAAATCCCATCTTGATTATTTACATCACGCAGCTTGCTTCTCATTTGACCCGAACTCTGCCTTTATAGCTGCCTTGTCACAGAACAACGTTTGACAGAACCTAAGTCGGTGATCCACAACTCGGATTGTGCGATGACCTCAGGTCTAAGGATTACATTGATTGAGACATGCAAATGACGAATTACTCGTTGCATCTCAATATGGGTTAGTCCGACTTGCTAAACTCTTTAGCCAAGTCCGTGATCATTGGAATGGCATCATCATGCCCATGAAAAGTGGAACCATGTCATCAGCCAACACTCACATTAGTCTAGGGTGTGTGTCCAGCACAACCTTAATGACCAAGGACAATCTAGTACGAACAACATGCATATATAGTTCCACAATCGAATCACATATTCAATGACATATATCAGATGTTCAAAACAAGGACAACTTAATAACCTTATGAATACATTGGGAATTACATCATCCATGATTGCCTCTAGGGCATATTCCCAACATAGGCTAGTATGCCAATCACACGTGTGATTCTTGCTCATCTTTTGGTGTGTGTGTTCCAAGCTCATGACTTTCCTGTCTGAACGACAAGACAATCAACTGCCTCTGCCATATAGAATACACCGTGTATCCAAGTGAGAAAACTATAACCCGCCTCCCGGCAAGAATATGCATGTTGACCCTTGTATCCAAGTGATGAACGCGTACCCATGCCGATTTGACAGTGCTACAATTTGGAGAACACAAACTACCTTGATATTTTTAAGTGAGGAATCACCCTTATAAACGACTATTGTGCAATCAACAAAGGATAGACATCACAATCAATTTATAAATTCGTGTGATTTGGTATAGCCTTTGTTCTTCGGGGATTAATTGATGCATCTCCAATGAGGATCCTCCATCTCCGTTATTCTCACCATAGTAGAAAATATGAGGATATTCCGCTACGCTAAAAATTGCTTCAAGTTTCTTCCATGATGGAGAAACGACCACTTTCTCCAATCATGTACTTCCTCCAAGCTCCACAATGAACGCCTGATTGTCGATGTCAAACAATTGAAAATCCTTTGGCATTGGCCATCATGTAAAAACATAGTAACATAATATTTGTACCAAACCACACGTACACTCTGCAAAAGCGAGTTAGACGGCTCTAACATTTTGTTTGCAAGTTTTAGCGTGGCTGTAGATTCTACGATCACTATCGTCATCACCTACACAATTCGAGGTATGTTACTTGTCATTGCTAGATTAACTTTGCGGGGTAATTGAAACACACACATTAGGGAAACGTCTAGATCCTCAAACTAAACTTATTCATAACCATGACCCCCGTGTGGATCCAATCCACATGCCCCTTCCATCAAGACGTTCTATGAGACAAACTATGTTTTGACCCAAATCTACTGAAGAATTTCTTCGGATCAAGCAATATATGACAGGGGAAACTCGAGGGTCTTACGGTTGCCAGAAGTTTGTAAGCAGTCATACCATGCCGCCAGAAACAAAATAAACATGGCTTATTTGGAAGCAACAAAAAAACAGAATATAAGAGAACTTTCTAATATACTTCCATAAGCTTATGCAATACCTCCGCAAAATTGTGCACTCTTATACCACCGTTGGTCTACACTGCAGAATTTAAAAAATTTACCTACGTAGTCCGCCAAGATCACTATGCAGATAACGAGGCATGCCCATACATGCGAGAATCAGGATAACGACTCACGGGCGGATTCTATGTAGTCGTAGAAGAGTTCTAAACAATCTTAGATCCTCACAACTAGGCCTAATTGCAAGGGTATCGCTAAGTCTTCCCTCCTTATGATCACACGTGTAATCCCTCTTATGGTGTGCACGTGTACACTCGTGTCAACCCGTCAGTGCTCCACCATCCAGGACTCGACATCAACAAAGAGAGACAGCCTTCCGGCGTTTCTAGTTGGTAGCTCTAATCAACCGCGATTAGAGCTATTATGAAACTGGAAGTTCTCAACACATGAGAGAGAAAACTAATTAGAGCTAGGTCTAGTCGGGAGAGTATAACTCAAAAACCCGATTAGAAGAGGCTCTAATTTAGTTAGAGCTTCTCTAATTAGACCTCTAATTAGAGGCTCTAATTCTAGAAACCTTATAATTAGATCTCTAATTCTATGTGAGAGAGAGAAGGCCAAAAGGCTCAATTTATGTGCTCTCCAAAGAGGAGGGGGTGGGGATTATATAGTGGGAGCTAGGAGGGCACCTACCAAAGGAGGGGGGGGTCGGGTTCCCCCTTTTAGCCTTGGCCGCACCCCTCCTCCTAGGAGATTTTGGATTGGAATCCTAGTTGAGTCTAATCCCACTAACGTAGGGATACTTTCCGAGTCCTCCAAATGAGCCTACCCGGTCCTGATACATGCAAAAGCCCATTATGGAAAGCCCCCGTCTATCTTCTAGAAGGCCCAGCTGGAGTCTGTCTATGCTTCAACTTGCGTCTCAGGGCGGAAGGCGCGGCCGACATAGACATAGTTTGTAAGGTGCA
Organism: Alopecurus myosuroides; assembly: GCA_028641055.1. Taxonomy (NCBI): domain Eukaryota; kingdom Viridiplantae; phylum Streptophyta; class Magnoliopsida; order Poales; family Poaceae; genus Alopecurus; species Alopecurus myosuroides. The sequence goes on from CM054059.1 coordinate 101,126,504, forward strand.
GATTCGAGACCTAGCCTCCTATATAAAGGCTGGGAGAACCTCCGAGTAGAGTATCGTTTATTTTCACCCACCATAGCCTTGGCTTGCGCGAGATCAGATCTCCCCGCCGCAACCATTGAGCTCTCTTTGTAACCACCATCAATACAATCCAGACAAGTAGGAGTAAGGGTTTTACCTCTACGAGGGCCCCGAACCTGAGTAAATCGTGCACCTTGTTAACCGTCAAGACCACCAGCGTGCTACCATCTCCTATCCTCAAACCTTTAGTATGTCACTCGAGGGATATGTTGATACACGGAACCGACACCCACTTCCTCTTTTCCCCCTCTCATTTATTTCTCAAATAATTTCAGGGAAAATAGTACGGAAACCTTGTGCCCTTTGTGAGACCATGGGCCCCACCTGGTATTCCCAAATTAGGTATTATCCATATGGGGAAATCTGCCCCCTCCGGCAATACTTCCATATAAGGAATGTCCCCCGGAACTCTTCCGGAACCCCGTTAACCCTATATATAATATCATTGATATTATCTAACGATGTTATAAACTCATTTCGAACATCCCGGGACATCTTATGTCCTCCATAACTTCTCATATAAATTATACCTAACACCGGCATAATTTTCTCTCATAGTAACTTCCCCGAAACCACTCCGATTGACACCAGACTTGTTTCTGTGATATCGAAACGACATCAAACATTCATAAAAGAAATAAAAACATATTATTTCTCTTAATAAAAGGTTGGCACGGCTTAAGTGTGTGAGTCGTAAAGGTTCGATAACACACAGTCATGTTCGTGCACTTACCAAACAATAACCAACATCGGAACCGTGGACGGCCATGATGGCTCCTGTGTGTACCCGAAGAATGAGGGAACCTTATAAGTTACTCAATCCACTTATTCCCTTAACTTCATGATACCAACGATATCACGAGGTGGGACTATGTGATCTAGTCTGATCAAACTCAATGATCATAACACATATAAGTCGTTTACCGATATCGTTTTGTTTTCTCATCCATATCCCTGATGACCCTGTGATAAAATCAAAATGTGTCTGGCCAGACAATATGTCATTGGTGATACTAAGAGGCACAGAGAATGTATCTCTCTACCGTCTAGAGGAGTTAAGTACTAGTCTTGAACGATCTCGGTTCTATTACACTTTCTTGGTCATACCCAGATATCACCGTTATGATTCCCAGTTAGGGCAAGACGGTTGATCATATCGAAAGTATAACTTTAAATCATACGATCACTAGATATTATCATAGTATTCGAATTCTAGTCAATGTTAACTTCACATACATTTGCTAAAATACATGATGATTGTTTTAGTATTTTTTAGCAACAACATACACTTGGATCGGTTTAATACTATTGTTATCCTAACAATAAACTCTTATGTTTTGCTAGACTTTCTTCTAAGTCCATGATTAGGAAAATATTATCATCTCACAAAACACAAGCTAATCTTAGAGACAAGATTATGAATTCTTGTTTGTTTATGTCTTCACACCCATACAAAGATTTTCCTTTGAAAACTCACTTTTCAAGTGCTATAGTGGTTGTGGCATGATGGCATAAACTTAGTTCTGAACTTGAAGATCGAATAGTAACTGAATATTATTGTCTCTAGGTTGTACCTCCAACAGTTGTTGCACAAGGTAAGTTGAAGGTATGCAAGATAAAAACTAATGATAGTCATGCTAATATGATGACAAAGCGTGTTCTTGCTGCTAAGTTTGAACTTTTCTTAACCTTAATTGATATCACTGTTTAGCCCAAGATGCTATTTGGCATCAAAGGTGTTTTCTTTGTTGTTTTAGGGTGAAAGTTCGCGGATGGTATGAGTTGTTGCCGAGTTGGGTACGAATTCTACCTTGTCTAAGGTTTTACACCTTTATATAACTCATGTAAGCTGACGGTTTTGGATAAGTCACAAGTTGTAAATCTACGACATTTGTAACCGCATCCAAGATAGTGAAGTTCTGCTGGCTTCTCATTGGAATGGTTTTCCACGTTAAAATTCTGTGTCCCCTATCGTACTAGATCTATTGTTTTCGTCACTTTTGTTGATAACAGAATCTACGTTGTGCATCAACTAGCAGTAGTTAATAGCATCGGCTCGGAAACAACTCTCCACCAAAAATACTTCATGAGTTTAGCCTATAGGAAAATAGTTCCGCTCGAATTTAGCATGGGGATATGACCAGACAACACCGGCTTTAAAACATATACATGTCGCTCTAAATCCTCACAAGTTCTTCTTTAGTTTAGCCAAGAAACAAACATCCAAGCCCTATATTGGATCTAACCGTTAGCGAAGGTTGAGCCAAAATCTATTCTTAGATATTAATAACTAAGAACAAATTAGAGAGACATTAATCAGATGATACTTATTACCTGCAGGTAATCGTGGATCTTGGCTTCCTTACGAACAATGTTAAGGACAAAGTTAATGGGCAGTTCCCCGCCATCAGGGCAAGCAACTAGAGCAGCGGGCCAGCGCGTGACCGGACATTGAAAGTAGCAGGCAGACGAGTAAGAGGAGAGAGAGAGTCTTTGAACTCCTCTCTGCGACATCTACTCCTAGCGCTGGCCTCCTCGCCGATCTCGTTAGGGACCTCGTGGCCTGAACCGGTGGCCGGAACTTGTAGCGAGGTGGAGACGAAAAGGAGAGGGGCGCCTATGTGGGAGGAGGACAAGGAAAAGTGGGAGATCGAGAAAAGGTGTCGTGTGGCAACTGCGCTAGGGTCTCATGTAGTATTTATGTGACCACGGAGACATGCCTTTTGGACTGACCTGTAATTTGCATTCAACCCTATTTTTTCACCCATGACAGATATATTGGATATACTTAAATATGTTTCACCGTTGTCATTGGGTCGGGAGCTCATTTTTAGAATGCTTCTTTCTTGACATGTATGCTTTTTAACGTGGTTTTTCGTTAACGCTATTGTGACTGATTTGAATTTTGTTTCCAATGGCGGGTGTACTCATCACTCTGTACTAGGGAAACCGTGGACCACCCCCACTTTCTTTATTGCGTCTATTCCGTGGGTCTACCTATTTTCGTATTCCCCTCGTCCAAAATTACAAACAGGGTAAAATATGAACTTCACTAGAAGTTATCCATCCAATCGGCAAACTACGATGCATATGATGGAGCACGTTTTCTCACTGGGAGCATATGCTCCCGATTTTTAAAACATATTTTAAATATCAAAAGAATTCGTATACCTCGACATTATATATGCGCACAAGGTTGTTTCACGAAAATCCGACATTTCTTGTGCCACGTGAAAACAGATATAAAATTTAGTTCTAAATTAGTTTTTTCTCTCTCAATGAGAGTTACAATGTACATGCCAAAAATTTGTTTGGAATATTGTTGACATTTTTTCCCTCTAGTATGAGCGTATGTTTCTATCTATGTGCCAAAGTGAACTTTCATGGATCGACCAGCTCAAAAGCACCGCGAGAAGCCGCGATCATGCAATCGGTGACCGGCCTCCAAATCGGCAGGAGGATGAGCACATGCACATCCTTTACCTCAGCTGTGTGCCTGTGCGCACTTCGCTGTCGACCAGAGCCCCAGCCATTCCCGGCCCGATAACTTCGTCCACAACACGACTCGCCGTGTCGAAAGAAAAAGCAAGGCGTGCCACTACAGTGAAGAAAACGAAAGCCTCCGTTCTAGCTACACCGTTGAGTGCCTCGCGTCAGCGTCAACGAAAGGGGGAGGATGACTCATCGCCCCACACGAGCAGTAACCAGTTTCATCTTTTTACCGTGTAATAAAAAGCCTATTTTTTCACGTAGAAAAACACAAACATCGTGTACCGCAGACTATACAGACGAATACAGATTGCCACATATATCACAATTTGTATTCCTAAAGCGACCTCGTTCTGTCGCTTGCCGAGGTCGCGCTCGCGCGTCGTCCGTTTTCAATCGGACGAGTACCATCGCCTGCACGCGTCCCTCTGTGCGCATTAAGCGGTCGGCACACGAACCACCAGAGGACCCACGTGTAAGCTACAAGAGAAAAACATCCCTGAGTGGATTCGAATTTCGGGGTCCGTGCCACCGAACAGACAGGGCGGAGTACCATTTCCTCCGCCCCTGCATTTACGCCTTAGCTCCTGACGCTCCCTCTGTCCCCTGCGGCGTTTCCTCCTCGCTGCAGCTGCTCCAGCAAGCAGGTTGGTCTACTAGTGGGGGGGGGGGGGGGGTTCATCTGTAGAAGGGGCGGAGAGCCCGTCGGGGAGCTCGTGGCTGGTCGGAGTTTCTCGATCCCGCCTTCCACATCTTTCTCCTGGTGTTTGATGGTGCGCTCGCGCTGCTACTCCGGCGAACTACCTTGGTTCTCGGGCTGCGAGAGGGGCGAGTTCTACAGGGAGGCGGAGGTCGTCATGGGGGGGGGACGCGCAGTACCTCGACCCGCACTTTTGTTCTGCCAGATCCGACGGCGACGACGGCATCGAGAGGTAGTCTGTAGGTAGGTTCGATTCAAAAGTGGGTTATAACTTCATTTTGTTTCAGTTTCAGACCATGATTCCACTTTGTTTTTCTGAGTTTTGCTGTGTGATTTTTGCTATTAGTTCTTCATTGTATTGTAGCTTTTCTAGATCCGCGCAAACCGGCAGCTAAATCATGGTCTTGTTCACCTTTTTCACCTACAAAAGAGAGGGAATCTTGTTTTTGCAGGTTAGCACATCGTTCCCTCAACTCTGAAACTCCATCTATTTCTCCTGCGGTTTCTGTAAGATATAGATGTAATCTATGTTTGATTTCAGTAGTACTGCAACCCTTTTTACTGAATGTTTGCAGAGTAATAGGTAGAGGCAGGAGTAATTTTGTCTGAATGCTTGCATAGTAATTAGTCTGAATGCTTACTGAATGTTGCAGATTTTTTTTGCCTGAATGCTTTGCAAAGTATTTTTTCTGAATGCTATACTGAATGTTTTGCAGAGTATTTTTTTGTCTGAATGGTTTCTGAATGATGCTGAGTATTTTTTTGTCTGAATAGGTGTGATGAACTTTTAGTATAGTTATTGTATAGTTTTTGTTTTGTTTTTGACACAACCTCATGTAAGACATTATCATAATTTTTTTTACATAAGATGTTTGTAATTACTAGTAGGCTCATAGAGTTTGAGTTAAATTATCACTCTTGATTTTTACATTGGTTTTTTGTAAATATGTCCTTTTCTATTATGCCAAAATGTAACTATGTTGAGAGTTATAATTTTGCATAGTTGTAATTTAGCTTAGGTGTATTACATTTTTCAGAGAGTTTTCAATTGCTTAATAGAATTTTACATCATATTGTTGCAATCGTCAGTCAATATGCATCTGCCAAAATGTAGGTTTAATTTATCCTCTCATTTATTGGGCTTTTTACATTGGTTGCTTGTAAATATGTGCCGACAGTTTACATGAAAGGGAGGCGACTGATTTACATCACAATGTTGTAATTATCTTTTCATATGTGACATCTCATGGTTGCAATTGTTTTACTAGTTTTTCCTCTCATTTTCTTTGCCAATTTGTAGATTTAGATTTTACTTTTATGGGCTGTAAGTATTTTGAGTTACACTTTTGGATAGTTGTAATTTAGTTTAGGTGTATTACATTTTTTTAGAGAGTTTGCAATTGGTTAATAGAATTTTACATCATATTGTTGCAATTGTCACCCAATATGCATCTGCCAAAATGTAGGTTTAATTTATCATCTCATTTTATTGGGCTTTTTACATTGGTTGCTTGTAAATATGTGCCGACAGTTTACATGACAGGGAGGCGGTTGTGTTTACATCAGAGTGTTGTAATTATTTTTTCATATATGACATCTCATGGTTGCAATTGTTTACTAGTTTTTTCTCTCATTTTTCTTTGCCAATTTGTAGATTTATATTTTACTTTTGTGGGCTGTAAGTATTTTAGTAGAAGTTACTTTTTATCGGGATGTAATTATTTGTCGGGGAATTTCACACGAGCTGAAAAGTAGATTTATAGCCCATGGTGTGCAACAATTTTAGTAGTTGGACAGTTTTGTATGTTCAAAAGAAATGTAGATTCGAGTTTATACGAAATTGGTACACGTAGAGTTTTTTACACTAGCCGGTTGTAAATTCTTGGTGTTATTAGACTGTTGTTCAGTTTGCCAGCTAGTAGATTTTGATCAAGCAAAAATGCCAAAATACATTCAGTTTTTGTTTTACATCTTCCAATGCTTCACACACCCGTAGGTTAAATAATAACAAAGTCAAGCAGCTCTAGAAAACACAGCTCATCCAGGAAGCATTCAAAATTCAGTATGTTGCTAAGGAAATTAACGCTCAGGAAAAAAGACTCCCCGGTACCATACAATGAAACCAATCAGTCCACTTCTCAATCTGTTGTAGTATCTGTAAGTTCTTAGTCTGTATGTTTTTCACATCATATCTTTGCAACATAACATATCTCGATTCCATTTTTGTACTCACTGATGTTTTTAATCTCTCGTTGTAAACTCATTGTAGGAAAAGCAAAACAAGTTGTTCCAAAGAGGATCACCCATGAAGTTGGTTAGGTTGTATCTGAAACTTACCACATACCAAATGAATTTCATCTGGAATGCACATTATGGTGGACTTGCATCCATAAAGTGTTCAAAATTGCAGCCCGATTTATGCAAGTATCTGATGAGGAGTTTCAACTCAGCAACACGTGAATTGGTCTTCCTTGGTCGTGGCAAAATACCAGTTGACGAAAAATCAGTGTCTGAGGTTCTTGGAGTTCCATGTGGCGATTTGGAAGTGTTGTATAAAATGGACAAGAAAGCTGTTCAATTTATGAACGAGAAGTTAGGAAATGGAAGCAGAAAGCAAGCAACAGTTGTATCACTTGGTAAGAAACTTGCTGCGATGAAAAATGCCGATAGCAGTTTCTTGAGCCTTTTTATATTATATGGAATGTGCTATGTTCTCTCGCCGAATACAAGCACTAGAATCGGCCCTAGGCTATAACCCTCGTTAGTCAACATAGATGCACCAAGTCGTCTAAACATGTGCAACTTTGTGATAAGCATGTTAGTGAAAGCAGCTAGATCTGCAACAGATAAAGGAATGCAAAATTCATGCATGTTATACTTCATGGTAAAACAGCTTCTTCATGTCATTTTTCAAAAGTTTCTTATCTTTTTATCGTCCTTTTGTAATTGCTTATTTTTGTGCCGTATCCAAGCTGATCTAATTTTCTACATCAAGGTCAAATATTTGGACTCTCTGCAATTGGAAAACATCGACATCAGTCCACAAGGAACACGAGTTAACGTGTGGACAAACGCTATTGTTCGGCGAGCCATAAGACAGGATCAAAGGAGTGACGGTTCATTCAGCAATGCACCGGTAAGTACTTTTTGGCAGATTGTTTTCTTTACACTGTCTATAATTGTTATGTGTGCTAGGAATTATTGTTTCTTTTTGGGACACTATTGATGCACTTTTTCTTTTTCACAGCTGAAAATTGAATTCTCATTCTTGTTTTGTTTTTTGCATGGTGTTTTTCTTCACAGCTGAAACCTGAATTCAGAAACAACGATGGATTTCATGAAGAGAAGCAGCAAGGCAATCCAAACAAAAAAGTCCAAGATGATCAACAAGTGCATTCAGATTAGAAAGTGGAGAAATTAGAGACCAACACGTAGATCAACCAGATGGTTTATCTGAAGATGAAGAACCTAAGGAACATCAGGATCGATCAGATGGGAAAATCTTATTCTCAGATCTGGAGGCTACCAACAGATTCATGCACTTGAATGTGCCTCAAGATATCACGCCGAAAGTACGTAACCAAAAACTTTTATCATTCATTTATTACACTTGGATGCTTGTAACTAATAATCAAACCCTCCCCCTGCCCCCAAAAACAACATGTATAAAATTCCATTCTTCTGTAGGAACTCATCACTTATAGAGAGGCAATCAGTGATGCATGCCATACGTTTGAAAAAGGCTTGCAAGAACTCGATCGCCCTAGGAATCGCGAGAGAGCGAGGCGGAGAGGATAGGGGTGCGGGTGCGAGTCAAATGAACTGGCTCGGGTTCTCTCCCAAGTCGGTTTGACTCAACCGGGTGGGGTGCTTGCCCACCAGTCAGCCCCAAGGGCTGAATGGTCTTTTGACCATTTTAGTGTTAAAACAAATGGATAATAAAATTTAATAAATAAAATTCTGTAAATTATTAAAATTAATAATTACACTAATAAAAATTAAATTATAACACTTTAATAATTTAAATTAATTGAATTATACTTGTTATCTTAATTCTATAATTTTAAAATAACAATTTTAATAAAAAATAATAATAAAGTTAATAAAAATTAATACTTAGTCATTAATAATATTATTCTTTCATAAATCCTCAATAATATAGTTTGGATATTCAATTATTAAGATAAGTATTCTCTGATTCATCTAGAATTGTTAACACAATCAAATTAATAAAATAATAATAATATTAATTAAATAAAATGAATAAGTTTAAGTACTTAAATACCACAAATATTAAGTTAATAAAAAAATCAATTCAAAAGGTTTGCATACAGGTCATCATTATACATAATAGCATCATTTGCTTTTTTAAACATTGTATTTACCAGACAATTATGGTATTTTGTAGAACAAGGAAGTCAAGAGCTGCATCGAGCATCAGACTTCACTACTTATCCTTATCAAGGCAAGTTCATCACTTGCTCGTGTCCTCTGAATTATTCCATAACAACTATTTTCAAAACCCTATCGTAATACCACCTATGCTTAAAAGAATGCCTGATCCTATTTTTATAATAATATGACTAATTGAATGACTACCCGAGTGGTAGTGTTCTGATTGGTGGGCGATGGGACCATGGTAAGATGAATAGGTCACAAGAAGGTTCCATCTGCATGGGAAAGTATTACCTAGGGCTTAATCACAAATGCCGTCAGAACTCGGTGCGCCGTAAATACCGCGTTGACCATGGGTCTTGTACGGGGCGAGTAAGTCAGCTGTGATCTTCTCTCGTTCGCATTTCAATGGGCCGCCAGAGCCGTCGTTGTAGGTCTTATAGGAATACATGCACATGGGTGGGATCCCTTAATTCCCGTGGACTCTAGGGTCTATGATGGTCCGCCAGGGGCGCCTAGATATCTATCGTGAGGGGTAGAATCAGGGGTTCAACCTGCTGGCAGAAATGGGTGGGCATGCGTTGTTCAGAGAAGCATGGTTTGGATTGGACCAACAACCGGGCCCCATACCTAAGTGGGCGTGGACATGATCGTGCGTCTGGTTGTGCAACATGGTTTTGGTCACCCATGGGTAAAGTAATGCACCTCTACAGAGTGAAAAGGATGTGGCATGTTACCCCCTGTTCCGGGAGGGAACTACGAACGCTAGAGGAAAGGCAACTCCATGAAGTTCTAGTCCTATGATGGTCTGGCGGGCATAGTTTTCAGTATTAAAAGCAACCTCTTGAAGAAAGATTTACAAAACCTTGCATTAGTCTAGACTCTTCAGAGCCGAAGACCATAGATAGTGCATCAATTACCTCCTTACTTAATGAATTTGTTGAGTAACGCTCGTTACTCATTCGTTCCCGTTTGACCCCCTGCTTAGGCTATGAGAATCTAGAGGAGGCATCATTCAACATTCTAGGAGGACAAGACGACATCTACTACGAGGAGCTATATCTCTCTGGAGGAGTGGAAGGGGTGGATTACACCATCTAGTACGGAGCTGACCCAGAGGAGCAAAGTCTGACTAGGTTTATCCTGGTCTAAACCAATACCTAGCACGGTTGAATCGAGCAGCCTTGAACTTCTATATTAGGCTGTTGAGTTCCCGTGTATGCATCTACTTTACAGTTCCACTATTGTTACAATTTCAATAATAGGATGACCTCATCATGAGCTCATTCTCTTGTCAGCATACGATGTTTTGTAATATATGTTTGTATGACAATCAAGTCCCGCAATGTTTCTGCTATACCACCCTGAGGGATGTAATATTTGCGGAACGGTGTTCTATAAGTGTTATATCAACGACTTGCGTACTACAACATGCAGTGGTATGCTGGGTCACCACAGTTGGTATCAGAGCAATTGCTTTGACCTTAGGTTGGAAACCTAGTAAAGGGATATATCCTGTTGGGTTTTAGAACGTAGCGATAAAGAGTTCGCTAGAAGTATGATATGTATTCACTTGATAATATTCTGGTCATATTTCCAGAGTATTGAGTCTTTATTATACTCTATTAATAACATTTTTTCTTATATAAACAATGTCGATGAAAGGCGGGAGTTCAGAAAGGACTGAATAGGTAAAGCACGAGAGGCTTAAGCACTATAAAGGGGAGTTGACAGAGCAGTTACGAGCTTTGCTTCAAGCCTTTGATTTTGATACCAATATCAAAGTCAACACATACACCTACAAGGATGGTGTGACCATTCTGAAGTACAATGTATTAATCCTGATACCCAGGGAGTTGACACCGTATGTGACTACACCTAATGGAGAAGGTAGGAGTCAGATAGCGGCTTACCAGGAGGCCTTAGTAGAAGCACTAGCAACCATCAGATAGCACAAGGCGGATCAGCTATCAGGTACCAGTTTCACAGCCATTCCACATGACAACCTAACCACAAAATTGTCACTTGACCATTCTGTGTTGGTGAAAACCAAACCAAAGTTAGCCACCAGACTGTTAGATCGATATAGGCAGTTAGTGGGATATTTTTATAGAACTCACCAGGTCATAGTAGATGAAAAGGATGGTATGTTGGAAGATCTGACCAAACCACAAAGCCGAGAGAAAAGGGTAAGAAGAAGGTCCAGGAGGCGGATGAACCATACTATACCGCAGGAGCAGGGTCATCCAAGAACCCAAACCAGATTAGGCAGGCTAGGTATTCAACTACTCTAGAACCTATCCACTACCCTATCCTCCCACCTAGTGATCCGGAGCCATACAACTCGTATGGAATCTCGGACGAACCCAGTGACACAAAGCCAAATATTTTTGGTGGAGATCTCGAGTTAGATTCTTTTATGGACAATTCTGACGATTGGAGGTTTGATTGGTACCTTGGTACCAGTCAACATCCAATTCCTTGTGATGACTCATCCGAGGAAGGGGATCGGGCTAGTGTGGAGGAAGTAGCAGCCTATATGGATGACGGAGCTGAGATAGTTTCCATAAACATATCATCAGATGATGAGGAGCAGGTAGAGACCCAACCTATGCAAGAGACACCCTTTGATCACAGTTATTGCACTACTACCATTTGTTTCAGAGAAGGTGGATCTTCGCAGTAAATGTGTGCAGAGGAGTTTTCGTCCTACTTTGAGAGTTATCTGGACGTGGACGGGCTTCTTCTAAGCGATACCTCGGTTGTGGACACTTGAGACACAGACTATGTTCCATCTGGGAGACCGTATGTCCCTAAGACAGTGTGCATGACTTCACGCCACACTAGGTGGACTCCTGACATGTACTCTGAGTAGCATAGTGGCAGCCATGGAGATGGTGTGAGGGCACGAGAGAGGTAGTAGTTCAGTAGTATCGAGTCATGTATTATAAATAAGGGTCGGAGTGTGTGAGCGACCCAGTGGTGCTTTGTACTACTTTGCTTTCGGTAACTCCCTACAGTGAGGGTATTGTAACATACCTATACGTATATGTAATATATGTGAAGTATGTTGCTTGCATTTGGATTTTTGTTTCTCTTGTGTGACTAGTGTTGCATGTGAAGTGAGGCTCAGAATGCATGGGCATGGTGTAATTATGAGTTTGTTCGCTTCACATTGCAGGACTAGGGGAATATGGAGAGTGCCGCAGCTAGCGAGTCTGAAGCGCGGCGCCTGGAGCGTGAGAATAAGGCGAAGACGGATAAAAATGCTGCAAGAAGAGAGATACCACCACCACCACCGCTCAGGCCACTGCCAGAACAAAATTTCATGGAGTACATGAGGGTTGTCCAAGAAAATCAGAACAAGTTCATGCAGGAACTTCTAACCCAGGTGGGGCCTGGGAGGGCCACTGAAGCAAGGATGCTAACTCTATCGGACTTCTGGAAGATTAAACCAGCACCATTTGCTACGGCAAGAGATCCCATGGATGCAGAGGACTGGTTAGTAGACACCAAGAGGAATCTCAAGGCCATTAATGCTAATGTCGCTGAAAAGGTGCATTTTGCCACACATCTTCTCAATGGACCAGAAGCATCATGGTGGGATAATCAGATCATCCTGAAGCCATCAGAGAAGGTATTCACATGGGTGGAATTCAAGGAAAAGTTCAGGGAGTATCATGTTCCTGATAGTGTCATGGAATTGAAGAGAAGGGATTTTGAAGATCTCCAGCAAGGAACACATCCTATGATCTGATATGTCAACGAGTTCAGCATACTCTCTCGTTATGCTGGTGATGAAGTGGACACTGATAAGAAGAGGATAAAGAGATTCCTATTGTGAACTCGTTGACATACCCAGTGTCCACTTCATCAGCAGCATAAGGAGAGAGTCTGCTGAATTCGTTGATATACCAGATCATAGGATGTGTTCCTTGTTGGAGATCTTCAAAATCTATTCTCTTCAATTCCATGACACTATCAGGAACATGATACTCCCTGAACTTTTCCATGAATTCCACCCATGTGAATACCTTCTCTGGTGGCTTCAGGATGATCTGATTATCCCACCATGCTGCTGCTGGTCAATTGAGAAGATGTGTGGCAAAACGCACCTTTTCAGCGTCATTAGCATTGATGGCCTTGAGATTCCTCTCGGTGATTACTAACCAGTCCTCTGCATCCATGGGATCTCTTGCCGTAGCAAATGGTGCTAGTTTAGTCTTCAATAAGTTCGATAGAGTTAGCATCCTTGCTTCAGTGGCCCTCCTAGGCCCCACCCGGGTTAGAAGTTGCTTCATGAACTTGTTCTGATTTTCTTGGACAAACCTCATGTACTCCATCAAATTTTGTTCTGCCAGTGTCATGAGCGGTGGTGGTGGCATCTCTGCTCTTGCAGCATCTTCATCCGCCTTCGCCTTATTCTCACACTCCAGACGCTGCGCTTCAGACTCGCTAGCTGCGCCACTCCCCATATTCCCCTAGTCGTGCAATGTGAAGCGAACAAACTCATAATTACACCATGCTCATGCTTTCTGATCCTCACTTCACATGCAACACTAGTCACACAAGAGAAACAAAAATCTAAATCCAAATACAAGCAACATATTTCACATATATTACATATACGTATAGGTCTGTTACAATACCCTCATTGTAGTGAGTTACCGAAAGTAAAGTAGTACAAAGCACCACTGTGTCGCTCACACACTCCGACCCTTATTTACAATACGTTGCTCAAAACTACTGAACTACTACCTCTCTTGATCCCTCACACCATCTCCATGGCTGCCACTATGCTACTCAGAGTACATGCCAGGAGTCCACCCAGTGTGGCGAGAAGTCCTGCACACTGTCTCAGGGACATACGGTCTCCCGGATGGAACATAATCTGTGTCTGAAGTGTCCACAACCGAGGTATTCCTCAGAACAAGCCCATCCACGTCCAGATAACTCTCAAGGTAGGACGCAAACTCCTCTGCACTCGTGTACTGTGAAGATGCACCCTCTCCGAAACAAGTCATACTAGTGCAATAACTGTGATCAAAGGGTGCCTCTTGCATAGGTTGGGTCTCTACATGCTCCTCATCATCTGATGATATGATTATGGCAACTAACTCAGCTCCGTCATCCATATAGGCTGCTACTTGCTCCACACTAGCCTGATCCCCTTCCTCGGATGAGTCATCACAAGGAATCGGATGTTGACTGGTACCAGGGTACCAATCAAACCTCCAACCGTCAGAATTCTCCATAAAAGAATCTGACTCAGGATCTCCACCAAAAATATTTGGCTTTGTGTCACTGGGTTCGTCCGAGATTCCATACGAGTTGTATGGCTCCGGATCACTAGGTGGGAGGAGAGGGTAGTGGATAGGTTGTGGAGTAGTTGAATACCTAGACTGCCTAGTATGGTTTGGGTTCTTGGATGACCCCGCTCCTGGGGTATAGTATGGTCCATCCGCCTCCTGGACCTTCTTCTTACCCTTTTTCTCTAGGCTATGTGGTTTAGTCAGATCTGCCACCATACCATCCTTGTCATCTACTATGACCTGGTGAGTTCTATAAAAAGACCCCACTAACTGCCTATATCGATCTAGCAGTCTGGTGGCTAACTTTGGTTTGGTTTTCACCAACACAGAATGGTCAAGTGCCAATTATGTGGTTAGGTTGTCATGTGGAATGGCTGTGAAACTGGTATCTGATAGCTGATCTGCCTTGTGCTCTCTGATTGTTGCTAGTGCTTCTACTAAGGCCTCCTGGTAAGCCGCCAACTGACTCCTACCTTCTCCACTAGGTGTAGTCACATACGGTGCTAACTCCCCGGGTATCAGGATTGATACCTTGTACTTAAGAATGGTCTCACCATCCTTGTAGGTGTATCTGTTGACTTTGATATTGGTATCAAAATCAAAGGCTTGAAGCAAATCTCGTAACTGCTTTGTCAACTCCCCTTTATAGTGCTTAAGCCTCTCGTGCTTTACCCATTCAGTCCTTTCTGAACTCCCGTCTTTCATCGGTACTATTCATAATAAGCATAAATGTTATTATTAGAGTATATAAAGATTCAATACCCTTGAAATATGACCAGAATATTGTCAAGTGAATACCTATCATACTTCGAGCAAACTCTTTATCGATACGTTCTAAAACCCAACAGGGTATATCCCTTTACTAGGTTTCCAACGTAAGGTCAAAGCAATTGCTCTGATACCAACTGTGGTGACCCAGCATACCACTTCATGTTGTAGTACGCAAGCCTTTGATATAACACTCACAGAACACCGTTCCGCAAATATTAGATCCCTCAGGGTGGTACAACAGAAACATTGCAGGACTTGATTGTCATACAAACATATATTACAAGACATAGTGTGCTGACAAGAGAATGAGCTCATGATGAGGTCATCCCATTATTGAAATTGTAACAACAGCCGAACTGTAAAGTAGATGCATACACGGGAACTTAATAGCCTACTATATTAGTTCAAGGTGGCTCGATTCAACCGTGCTAGGTATTGGTTTAGACCAGGCTAAACCTAGTTAGACTTTGCCCCCTCTGGGTCAGCTCCGTACTGGATGGTGTAATCCACCCCTTCCACTCCTCCGGATAGATCCGGCTCCTCGTAGTATATGTCATCTTGGCCTCCGAGGATGTTGAATGATGCCTCCTTTAGGTTCTCATTTCCTAAGAAGTGGGTCAAACGGGAACGAATGAGTAACGAGCATTACTCAACAAGTTCATTAAGTAAGGAGGTAATTGATGCACTATCTACAATCTCCGACTCTGAAGAGTCTAGACGAATGCAAGGTTTTATAAATCTTTCTTCAAGAGGTTGCTTTTAATACTAAAAACTATGTCCGTCAGACCATCACAGGACTAGAACTTCATGGAGTTTCCTTTCCTATAGCGTTCGCAGTTCCTTCCCGGAACAGGGGGTAACATGCCACATCCTTTTACATTCTGCAGAGCCGCGTTACTTTACCCATGGACGACCAAGATCATGGTGCACAAGCAGGAGCGCGATCGTGTCCACGCCCACTTAGGTGTGGGGCCCGGTTGTTGGTCCAAGTCAAACCATGCTTCTCGGCACAACGCATGGCCACCCATTTCTGCATGCAGGTTGAACCCATAATTCTACCACTCACGATAAATATGTAGGTGTCCCTGGCAGACCATCATAGACCCCAGAGTCCGCGGGAATTAAGGGATCTCACTCATGTGCATGTAGTCCCACAAGAGCTACAACGAACAGCTCTGGCAGCCCGTTGACATGCGAACGAGAGAAGATCACAACTGACTTACTCGCCCCATACAAGACCCATGGTCAACACGGTATTTATGCCGCACCGAGTTCTGACGGCATTTATGGTTAAGTCCTAGGTAATACTTTTCCATGCAGATGGAACTGTCCTTTGACCTATACATCTTACCATGGTCCCACCCGCCCACCAAACAAAACACTACCACTTGGGTAGTCATTCAATTAGTCATACTATTATAAAAATAGGATCATGAATTATTTTGTGCATATGTGATATTACGATAGGGTTTTGAAAATAGTTGTTATGAAATAATTCATAAGACATGAGCACGTGATGAACTTGCCTTGATACAGATAAGTAGTGAAGTCCGATGCTCGATGCAGCTCCTGACTTCCTTGTTCTACAAAAAAATACGATCACTGCCTGATAAAGATAATGTTTAAAGAAGCAGACGATGCTATTATGCATAATGATGACATGTATGCAATCCTTCTGAATTGATTTTTTATTAACTAAATATTTGTGGTATTTAAGTACTTGAACTTATTCATTTTGTTTATTTAATATTATTTATTATTTAATATAATTTGAGTGTGTTAACAATTCTAGATGAATCAGAGAATATTTATCTTAATAATTGAATACCCAAACTATATTATTGAGGATTTATAAAAGAATAATATTATTTATGACTAAGTATTAATTTTTATTAAGTTTATTTTTTTATTATTAAAATTGTTATTTTAAAATTATAGAATTAAGATAACAAGTATGATTCAATTAATTTAAATTATTAAAAGTATTGAAGTGTTATATCTGATTTCTATTAGTTTAATTATTAATTTTAATAATTTACAGAATTTTATTTATTAAATTTTATTATGCATTTATTTTAACACAAAATGGTAAAAAGACCATTCAGCCCTTGGGGCTGACTGGAGGGCCAGCACCCCACCCGGTTGAGTCAAACCGACTCAGGAGAGAACCCGAGCCAGTTTTATTTGACTCGCACCCGCACCCCTATCCTTTCCTCGCGCTCTCGCGATTCCTACGGCTACCGAGTCGCCACCGTCCCTGCCGAGTTCTCGCAGCCGATTTCGGCCACCTCCGCTGTCGTGCTAGGGTGCAATCGACGCGTCGTCGATTACTCCCCATCTTCCACCTCTTCGATCCGAGCTACCTCACTGTGGTGCCCTCGCGCACCCTAACCCTAGGGTTTCGGGGCCTGTGGCCCTCCACTCCTCTCCGTCGACCTCTGGCTACTCGAGGATGCCCAGGGCGTCATCAGTGTGATGTTGTGTTGTTGTTGCTGCCCCGGATGCTAAGGAAGCGAGACGCCTCCGATACGGCTCCTCGGGAGCAACTGCGGCGACACTGCCGCCCACATCTACGCTACTCCGACTGGCCGTGACCACCACGATGGTGGTCACCTATAAGTCCCTCTGCTCCCTCTCCTTTCTCTGCTCACCTCTCTCTCTCATGTGCTCTGGAACCTGGCCATCGAGCCCGTGTTCATGATCTGCTCGATGCAGTCCGTGTGATGCCTTATGATGCCTTGTTGATGATTGGGGAAATTTCCCCCAGTATGGATGATTAGAATTTGTTAGCCAGAGAGTTTTATCTCTGCAACCAGGTTGATTCAGAGACTAGCCTGCTTGTGATATGTAAAAATTCCCTGAGGTTTCATAAGTGGTTATGCTGCTATGTCCATGTTTCCTATTTGATACCTAGTAGAGCACAACCCTTTATGGGTTATGAGGATGGGAAAATCCTTATGGTCTGTCTCAGTGTATGAATTGGTGGGTGCTATTCTGAACCCTTTTGGTTCAAAAGATGTGCCACCAAGCTACTAATAGTATTTAGTAAATTTCTCTTCCTGTTTGGTTGTGCTTGAGGTACCAAATCTAAGGTTTTGGTGCACAACAATTATTGTGGAGGAATTGTGTGAGCTGGGATCTTATCCAAAATTCTTTTGCTAAATATGTATGCTCTGGAAATCCATGTGACTGATAAGAACAAATTGCTATTTTCTTGATTTCTTTGCCTCTAGGTATTTATCTGATAAGAAAATATTTGTATTACTTGATTAGTTCGCCCCAGCCCATGATGCACAGCCTGAGGCCTTTTCCTTTTAAGAATAGTTCCTATCTTGATTTAATTGATTCCCTATGATGTAACTAGCATAACACTTCTATGTTGTACTGAGGGAAAACACTCCCAAACCCCTTTGTGCATATTCCATCAACTAGATTGCTTGATGGTGTATAAAGATTCACCTTGAGTGATGAACTAAGGTTGGTGGATTTTGGTGCTTGTGGATTTCTTGATATTAGTCCTGCTCCTCCCCTTCAATCTTGGCCTCGTGAAGAATTCCCAGTGCTTTCTTTACTTGGCCTTGTTGTTTCTTTTATGGATCTCAAGTCTTGTTCAGTTCTACTGGTGGAATGATTTGTGGTGGATTATGAAGTGGTGGCTGTTCTTGATGTTCTTGGTTGTGGTAAGCAACCCGAGCAGGAATAGGGGAAAGTGCCTGAGGTGCCTTACCCCTTACGGCTGAGGTGCTATTTATCCTGATGCTGTTGTATTGACAACACCAAAGTGCTCCTATGCGAGTGTTGTGTGCATGTTAGCCTGCGGTGGAGATCTTTTCCTTGCCCTACGGTTGGTCTTATCCAGGAAATTCTAATTGTTTTCACCTGCCAGTTGTTTTTTCTGTAACTTGCCTGTGATGCTGGTCTAAGACTTATGTGATTTGAACAGATGCTACACAAACTTAATTAGCCCAATGATGAGCTGAGCAGTGCAAGGGCACTAATCCCTCACTAACCCCTTTGTTTATTCTTTGTGTTGTTTTTGTAGGTTCAGAAGATGTCAACAATATCGGATTAGCTAAGCTAGTAGTTAGTTTAGAAAATGTAATCTTGTATAGATTTTGTTGTATTCAATTTTTGTAATATTATGTATTAGAAACACTGTAATAAATTTGTATTATTATGATTTATCAATAAATTTCAATATTTCCTTTTCCCTAATTCTCTATTTAATTAGAATTTTCAATTATTTATTATATCTTAAATGTTTCAATTATAATAATAGTACTTATGATTTCTTATCGGTCCATTTGAATTCAAATTCCAATTCAAATCAAACATCATTAAGTTCAAATAATTCATACTGAATCCCTCAATTCAAATATCGCCTAAAGATCGTGTCAAAGTTCCATCCTCTTTCAATATCAATCCCTCTCTCTAAGTCAGAATAACAATGGAACCTCGATCACTCCAGGGTTTTAGTTTTACTAAAAATTTATTCAGATTTTGCAAACACATGCATGCAGATGCAGAGATTAATAATTTACCCCTGTGAGTTCCTAAACGCTGGGAAATTACACTCGTCGACCTCACCGCCTCCCGGACGTGGTGGACCTCACCCAGTGCCCGCCGCTGCTCTTCCACGCCTCGGCTGACGAGCACGAGGTGGATGTGCGCCACCGCCAGGGGCATGAGAAGAGGGCGGCTGACAACGCCTTCCATGCTCGTCGTAGCACGAGCTCGCCGCCAAGGAACCAGCTAACCACTCCACCGCCCTCGCCCGCGCTAAAGCTACCAAGGCGGCCAGCTTCGACTCCCGCAAGGGCTCTCCCTCCTTCGCAAGGCTATCGACGACGCCGGCCTGGCTGACGGCTACCCTGACTTCATCCCTCTGTCGTGCCTCCAGGAGCTGGGAGCCACGTGCGGAGTGGACCTTGTGTCACCGCGCGCTCCCGTCCGTGGGCACCATAGATTAGCTGTGGTTGCTGGGGCCCTTTTATTTCTAGTTCCGAACATGCTCATGGGCTCCCTTCCTAGTGCAGTTGCGTCTGCTGGAGCTCACCCCCCGTTGTCTCTTTTTGTCTACCGTTGTGGCAGCCTCGTGGCTGATCGACCCCCTGTAAGCATGTTCTAGGTTTGCAATCTCAGATGCCCTTTTTGTGGTTAATGAATTTTCTCAGGTTCATTGTTGGCTCTTGGAACACTAGGGGTTTGGTTGATTCAGACAAATGCGTTCAGTTCTTTGCTGATATCTGCAATCTTGGCGCCCAATTCATCGCTATCCAAGAAACCAAACTCCGTGCAATCTCTACGGCTAAAGATGCTACTTTCCTCCCTCCAAATCTTAGGACCTTCGAATTCATCGATGCAAATGGCTCTGCCGGCAGTGTGCTCTCTGCTTGGGACAGTAACATGTTCACCCTTGTGGGCGTTGTCCGCTAGGCCTTTGTCCTCTCCCTTGATTTTTCCTGCGTTTGTGACGGTTCCAAGCTCCGCATCTCCAACATCTATGGACCTTGCAACCGTGCCGATAAGCTGGTGTTCTTAGACAGCCTCCCCTCCCACGACCCCGGTGACCTCTGCCCTTGGATGATTGCCGGTGAATTCAACCTTACACGTAGCCCCGATGACCGTAACAATTCCAACTTCTCGCAGGCTTTAGCTGACGCCTTTAACCTCTGTATCAACAGGCTGGGCCTTATCGACCTCCCCTTGCGCAACCGGCTGTACACCTAGTCTAACAAGTGCGACTCCCCCATGCTTATCCGGCTTGACCGCATCCTCATTAATGTAGCTTGGAACACCCACTTCCCCTCCTCCTCCCGCGAGACGTGTGACCATGTTAACCTCCTCGCCTCCGTCTCCACCCTTATCCCGCGCTCTCCCGTGTTTCGCTTCGAGAGTGCTTGGTGCTTGCACGCTTCCTTTCGATCGTCGAGCGCCCTCAAATTATTCTATGCGGGCCTCCTTGGCCAAGCCAGCAGCTGCCGTTGGCGTTTTGACTTAAGAGGACCTGTACCCCAACCCTGTGTTGCTACCTCCCTGCCTTACGACCCCTTTCAGCCTCGTCGAGATAAAGCAAGATGTAATGTCCCAGCATTTAGGAACTCATGGGGGGTAGAATATTAATATGTGCATCTGCAGGCATGTGTTTGCAAAACCTGAATAAATTTTTCGCAAAATTAAAACCCTGGAGGGAATGAGGTTCCATTAAGTAACTGATTCCTAGGTAGAGGTTGGTAATGTAAGTTGATGGAATTTCGACATGACCTCTGGGTTATATTTGAATTTGGGATATAAAAATTTGAATTATTTAAATTTAGGAATATTAGAATTTAAATGTGAATTGTAATTTGAAATCAAATTAGATAGACAAGATTATATCTTAAATATAAATCATTGGACTCATATTTGAAATAGCAAATACTGAATTATCTCTCAATATTAACAAGAATAGATAAAGAAAAACAATTAAAATTTATTAATAATCACATAAGTTAAAAGGTCTTTACAATGGGTTTCAAAATAGAAAAATTACAACAATTGTACAAATGAGCTATTACAAGGAATTGATCCTAGAACTAAAACTATTTAATCCATAGCATCTGATATCTTCAACACCTGCAAAATAAAATACAAAACCAAAACAGAGTGGTTAGGGGGATTAGTACCCTCAGATTTTCAGTGAGATGCACTGATGAACTCATCACAGGGATTAAAACAAACTGTGTAGTATCTGCTCTGTTAAATATAGCCTCAGACCAACATAATGGGCAAAGACCAGGAATTACAACTGGCATCATAAGAAAAATACCATGCAAGGATAAGATCAGCCGCATGCCGGGAGAAAATATCTCCTCACTGGCAAGCAGGCATACATCACACTCACGCACAAGCACACAACACACTCATGTACAAGCTTTTGTGCTGTCAAAACAACAACTGTGGTATAAAAACCAAGGAAAAAAATAGCGTGGCCCTTCTCGAGAGGCTATAAAAGATATAGCGGGATATAGCGAAGTTACATTTAAAATAGCGTGATAGAAAAATGGTGCAAAATAACCCAAATATTAAATATTTTAGGCTAATCAACACTAAAAATTTGTCCAAAAGCAATGCATGCATAACCAGGTAACCATTTCAAATGTCAAGGCCAAGTCCATGGCACAAATACAAATACGAGGTGAGATGTGAATCTATAGGTAGCCTGTTATGTCTCTTTGTGTGATATGCATATGGCAAGAAACATGCATACACTACCCAAAATTTAATTATATGAAAGAAACATGCATCAAGTTCAACTATTTAACTGCAAGCAGTGTTGTATAACAAGAAAAAAAGGAAAACAACATAATTTGGACTAATGCATGCTATAATAATGTAGCGCGCTATAGCGTTACCTAGTTTAGCGCGATTTAGCGCGCTAAAAACATCATTAGCTCTGTAGCGGGAACTTTTAGCCAAATATAGCGTAGCCCCTCAAATTAAGCTATAGCGTGCTAATAACCGAGAAATAGCGCGCTATTTTTTTCAATGATAAAAACCACAACAGCCGCAAGAGAGGGGGCACACACATCACTTTCCCTGCTATTGCTCGGATTGCAAAAGCAACCAAGAACAGGAGAAGTACAACCACCGAATCATCCACTCCACTAAATACTGGAGCATTTGATTGCAAGCCTGCAGTCAAGAATACAAGGCCAAGGTACCAGGAAGCAACAGGAGATAATCAAGAAAGCCACAAGCACTGAAATCCACCAACCATTTTGATCATCACCTAAGGTGAATTTCTTGGTACCCTCTAAGCCATTCAGTGGCTAGTTGCACACAAGATTTGTTGGGGTTTTTAGTACCCTCAGAGAGGCATAGTGATGCTATGCTATAACTCATCATTGGGGATAGATCTATCAAGTTAAGCATCTGTTCTTATTTAGAGAAAGGCCTCAGGCTATGCATCATAGGCTTAGGGGCAAAAGAAATAAGTGCAAGCATTTGTTCTTAATTGATAAACTTCAAAGAAGTAAAATAAATCATGTGTAGTAATCTGTTCTTATTATTTGATGCAAAGAAGCACATATCAGCAAGGTATAGATTTTTTAGCAAAATAATCCTGATGCAAATCATTAGCCAAGGAGCTACTGTATCATGTAACACACACATGGTTGCTGGGCACCAGATCTAAAGATCTGATACCTCAACACAACCATACAGGAACAGGTTAGTAGTAAAAGGAAATCATAGGTTGATGGCATATTCTCTGAATAAACATTCAGAGTAATACCTATCAACAAACAAGCACACCCATAGAAAGTTGGAAGCCACATATGCTATTAGGATCTGTTCATCAG
Source organism: Alopecurus myosuroides (assembly GCA_028641055.1). Taxonomy (NCBI): domain Eukaryota; kingdom Viridiplantae; phylum Streptophyta; class Magnoliopsida; order Poales; family Poaceae; genus Alopecurus; species Alopecurus myosuroides. Next base: position 101,149,591 of record CM054059.1, read on the forward strand.
ATAGCAAACCAAAAGTATTTATCACAGGGAGTAATCAAAGGGAAGCATTTCACAGAAATGGCACTGGGAGTAAAATCCCAGACAATTTTCCACTACCAGCACATGGATGATAACCACCCAAATTCCACAGTATAGAGCATCAGATAGATAACCCTAGGAGCATAACAATTCAACAGTTCATCACAGAACATAACAAGATCTCCACAGCCTCTGTATCAAGAACTCAATGGGGGAATCCCCAAAGCCCAATCAAGTCATCCACAAGCTCACAGAGGGTTCACAGGGGGCATGTCATGAGCTCTAGCACGACGGCTAGGCTCCAGAGCAAGGGAGGAAGAGGAGTCAGAGAGAGAGAAGTGAGGGGACAGAGAGAAGGAGAGAGGAGTACTCATAGGTGGTCACCTTCGTGGTGACCACAGCCAGTCGAGGTAGCAATGAACGGCGATGAGCCGCGGTTGCTCTCCAGGAGGCCGTCCCGTCGGCATCGTCCCGCAACCGCAGCCACCTTGAGCAGTAGCAGCACTTGAATCACCGTGAGCACCCTGGAGCCACCTCGAGGAGCAGGAGCCACCGGAGAGGGGTGGAGCACCCCGGGCTTCCGAAACCTAGGGTTAGGGTTTGGGTTGTCCACGGGAGGCACAGAGGAAGGAAAACAAATCGAGGTGGAGGAGGGAGTAGATGGCAGGGAGGCGCATCGTTTGCGCTAGGTCACAGCGACGGGGTTGGTCGGAGGGTGGCGGTGTAAATCGCCGGAACAGAGGCGATGGTGGTCGCCTCTGCATCGCCGCGGGCGAGGAGAAGAAGAGAGGAGGGGAGAGAGAGCGGGCGAGCGTCTGGTCTGGTCTGGCTCGACCAGGCTAGCGGGTTGGGTTCAACCCGAACAAGGTTGACCCACCTGTCAGCCCTAGGGGCAACACGGTCATTTGACCAAATTCCTAAATAAAGGAATCATAAAAATAATAGAAAATAATAAATAACATTCTCCAAATTTCAAACAAATAGAACATAAATAATTATTAAGAATAATAATACAATAATACTAATAGTCTTAAAATTTATAATTTTGAAATATTTACTTCATAATAAAATCTTGGTTTAGAATAATTAAATCAAATAAGACTATATCTTCTAAAATTTTAATTCAATATTTAATCATTTCAAAACATTCCATAATTTATGTTTTCTGAGAAAACAATAAGTACTTAATTAATCAAATTAATAAAAATAACATAAAAAATATATTAATAACACTAATAATCATTAATTCTGAAAGGTTATGTAATCACAAACAAAACAATTATTACAAAAGATTTAGTACACCCAAATGATCATTTAGTTTAAAAAATGCATACATCCCATCATTATGCATAATAGCATCGTTTGCTTCTTTAAACATTGTCTTTACCAGACAATGATGGTGTTTCGTAGAACAAGGAAGTCGGGATCCACTCCAAGCTTCAGAATTCATTACCTGTCTGTATCGAGGCAAGTTCATCACTTGCTCACGTCCTTTGAACTATCTCATAACAAGTATTTTCAAAACCTTATCGTAATACCACCTCCGCTCAAAAGAATGCATGATCCTATTTTATATAATAATATGACTAATTGAATGACTACCTGAGTGGTAGTGTTCTGTTTGGTGGGAGGATGGAGCCATGGTAAGATGAATATGTCTAAGGAAGGTTCCATCTACACGGGAAAGTATTACCTAGGTTTAATCACCACTTCCGTCAGAATTCTTGCACCGTAAATACCGCGTTGACCATGGGTCTTCTATGGGGGGAGTAAGTCAGCTGTGATCTTTTCTCGTTCGAATGTCAACGGGCTGCCAGAGACGTACGCTGTAGATCTTGCGAGACTACATGCACATGGGTGGGATCCCTTAATTCCCACCGACTATGCGGGTCTATGATGGTCTGCCAGGGGCGCGTAGATATCCATCGTGAGGGGTGGAATCAGGCGTTCAACCTGCTGGCAGAAATGGGTGGGCATGCGTTGTGCGGAGAAGCACGGTTTGGCTTGGACCAACAACCGGGCCCCACACCTGAGTGGGAGTGGAAAGGATCACGCGCCTGGTTGTGCAACATGGTCTTGGTCGCCCATGGGTAAAGTAACGCACATCTGCAGAGTGTAAAAGGATGTGGCATGTTACCCGTTGTTCCGGGTTGGTACTGCGAACGCCGCTGGAAAGGTAACTCCATGAAGTTCTAGTCCCGTGAAGACTGACGGGCATAGTTTTCAGTATTAAAAGCAATCTCTTGAAGAAAGTTTGACAAAACTTGCATCTGTCTAGACTCTTTAGAGTCGAGGACCGTAGTTAGTGCATCAATTATTTCTGTACTTAATGAACTTGCTGAGTAACGCTCGTTACTCATTCAATCCAGTTTGACCCCCTGCTTAGGCTATGAAAACTTAGAGGAAGCATCCTTCAATATCCTCGGAGGCCAAGAAGACATCTTCTACGAGGAGCCGGACCTCTCCGGAGGAGTGGAAGGAGTCGACTACACCATTCAGTACGGAGTTGACCCCGAGGGGGCTGAGTCAGACTAGGTTTAGCTTAGTCTGAAATAACTACTTATCACGGTCGAATCGAGCAGCCATGGACTCTCTTGATGGCTGTTGAGTTCCCGTGTTAGCACCTTCTTTACTTTTTAGTCGTCGTTCTAACTTCAATAATGGATGACCTCATCATGGGATCATCCTCTTATCAGTATATTTTGTTCTGTAATATATTTGTTGTACGACAATCACTCCCGCAATGTTTCTGCTGTACCACCCCGAGGGATGTAATATTTGCGGAACGGTGTTCTGTGAGTGTTATATCAACGACTGGCGTACTACAACATGAAGTAGTATGCCGGGTCTCCACAGCTGGCATCAGAGCAATTGCTTTGACCTTAGGTTGGAAACCTAGTAAAGGGATATACCCTGTCGGGTTTTAGAACGTACCAATAAAGAATTCATTGGAAGTATGATAGGTATTCACTTGGGAATATTCTGGTCATATTTCCAGAATGTTGAATCTTTATGATGATCTAAGAATAACATTTATGTTACTTGTGAACAGTGATCATGAACGGCGGGAGTTCCGGGAGAACGGAGTGGGTTAAACATGAGAGGCTGGACCACTACAAGGGGGAGTTGACTAAGCAACTACGAGCTTTGCTCCGAGCTTTCGAGTTCGACACCAACCTTAAAGTCAACACCTACACGTATAAGGATGGGGAGATGGTTTCGAAGTACCGGGTATTTATTCTAATACCCAGGGAGTTAACACCACACATAACCACACCTAGTGGTGAAGGAAGGAGCCAGATGGCAGCATATCAACAGGCGTTAGTACAAGCCTTAGCCACCATAACAGAGTATAAAGCTAGTCAGCTGTCAGGTACTAGCTTCACAGCCATACCTCACGACCACCTTAGCACAGAGTTGGCACTCGACCATTCTGTGTTGATCAAAACCAAGCCCAAGCTAGCCACTAGCCTATTAGATCGCTACAGGAAGTTGGTAGGATCTTTCTACAAGACACATCAGGTCATTTTTGATGACAAAAATGGAATGTTGAAGGATCTAACCAAACCACCTAGCCCTGAGCAAAAGGGGAAGCAGAAGTCTCAGGAGAGTGATGAAACGTATGATACCCCAGGACCGGAGTCATCCAGGAAATCACACCATGATAGGCAGTCCAGGTATTCCACTACCCAGAACCTATTCACTATCCTGTTATACCACCCAGTGAGCCAGAACCCTATGATCCGTTTGGCATATCGGATGAACCTGGAGACATAAAACCAAACACTTTTGGTGGGGTTCCAGAATCATATTCCTTTATTGAGAACTCTGATGGCTGGAGGTTTGACTAGTATCCTGGTACTAGTCAGCATCCGATTCCATGTGACTATATGTCAGAGGATGAGGATCAGGATAGTGTGGAGATGGTGGCAGCTGAGGAGGCGGATATTGTCGTCATGAATATATCATCTGATGAGGAGGAGCAGGTTGAAACCCAACCAATGCAGGAGGAACCATTTGATCACAGCCACTGCACGAGTACCACTTGCTTCGCAGAAGGGGAAGCCTTGTAGTACACCAGTACTGCGAAGTTTGTGTCTTATCCTGAGGATTATCTGGACATGGAATGGCTCTCTTTGAGCGAAACCCAGTCTATGTACACTTCTGACACAGACTATGTAACGGGGGGATGATGACCCGGTAGGCCAAACTCCAAGGAGTAACCCGGCCCAAAGGACGGTGCGAAGGATCCGGTTAAGGATAAGGAAACTTGTGGAAGGCCCGAGCTTGTAGGCCCAGCAACCCGGATTGTGGGTTACTGTAAAGGAAAGTTAGGGTTCGTGCGCCGTGTCCGGGTAGGATCCAGGATGCGCCTTGGAGAATAAGCTAGGGGGTACGGGTGCTTTATAAACCGACCCCCAGGTCTAGTTTAGACAGAGATCTAAGAACCCTAGCAACATCGGGTGATATCAAGCATCAAGTGTAATCCCAAAGTTGAGCTATCATATCAAGATCGGAGACTCGGCGACTTTGATTGCCGGCTACCAGATCGAATTGCACCATGTTTTCCTCTGAGCTAAACCCTCTCCCAAACACCTGTGTCGTCTTGCCCCAAGATCAGTTACCCCAGGTAACATCTGCCGTGATTATCCCACGACAGTTGGCGCCCACCGTGGGGCCTGCGTCCAAAGGTGTTTACATTACGGGAGAAGCTCGGAAGGGCATGGAGAATCTTGTCATCGGCGAAATCTACATCGACCACGAAGGAGAAAAGATGGTGGACGATTCCGGCTGGGGGCCGGAGTCGGATCACCTCGAATCCGGATCCGTCGTGACAATCGGCCGGATCAGCGTCTTCATTGGTATGGTATGTACTTCCAATTCGATCCCTGACAACGTTGGATCTGATTCTATGCCAGGAAAAGCCACATCTATCCGATCAGATGATGAAGAATCGATTGGAACGACACATCCGGCAGAAGAACCCATCGCGGAGTGGGAACAGCCGGAGGAGCCAGCATGGACCCCACGCGACCGGGCCGAAAGAGAAGATGATACCGGATCTATCCTGGATCTACTGGAAAACCGGTATGAGGAGAACGATGAGGAAGAACAGCTTGAACTCACACCGGATATCGTACGCCGAGTTGCAGTCTACGCGGCCCCCGCGGCCAACCAAGGAAACGCAACCGCGGCATCAGTCGGGGCGGCTCAGGCAGTGGCCCAGCGGCAGGGCGCGGCTAACGGAGACCCGGTCTTGGCCCGGGTTGATGGAGAGTCGGCATCAGTAACCAGCAGAGCAGCGCATGAAGAGTTGCATGCAAATACGTTCGGATTCTTAGAAAACCGGACACCAGGCGCAGGTCCTTCGAACCCGCGCCACCCGGCCTTGTTCGATAATAATCTGATTCTAGACCCCACGGTTCTCGCAACGGTTATCACTCCGGAAAACGCAGCGGAACGCGTCAGGGATCTGGATGTGGCTCGTCGTGCGCTGGAACAGCAAAGAAGGCAGGTAGAGGCAGAAAAGCAAGGGATGGCCACGCGGCGGAGCGAGCTAGATGCGTTGGAAACCCGGCTTCGAGAGGAAACGTCCAGAATACATCAAAGGCACCACACCAGGTTACCAGCAACGGGCGGGGTTATTAATCCGGCTAATTTATTCGTTACACCTCAGGACCAGCCGATGCCAGTGGTGAACCAGGGAACCGCATCCCAACAGGTGACAGCAGCTACACATCCGGCGAATGAGCGGACCGGGTTACCCCCACCACAAACTAGAGTCACAACCGGCAACGATCTACTGCCGCCGCCACCATCACGATTCCGCACACCAGCCGGCCACTACAACAATCCTATGGACAATGTATATGCAGCGACACTCGCATTGAATCAAATCCCTGTGGGAGAGTCGCCCCACGCAGAGAAGACTCGGCAAGCCATCGAGCTGTTGCACACTGCGGTGGCACAGCAAGCCAATTACCCGGATCACAGAAGCGGTATGCACGGGACGCCATACGTCAGTCAGCAGCAAGGGAATATCCAAACAAGTTCAGCGCGGCGGAGGGAAGAGCAGCAGCAAATGCCGCCTCCTCCCCGCGCTCAGGCAACATCAGCAGCACAGGCCGTCGTGGACAGTTATAGGGCTCGGAGGGTCGCGGCCGGGTCTGCAGCGCATGGACTTCCCGCAGCACCGCGCCCAGCCGCGCCCCCCGCGGCATCACACGTTTCTAGAGCAAGGCCGGCTTCAACCGTTCTTGCGGGACCCAAGTGTCTCTCGGACAATATTAGAGCTGAACCTTACCCGGAAAAATTGAAGAGAGCCAGGGAAAGTAGTGAATTATGAGCCAACCATGGATCCCGAAACATGGCTAAGCAGTTACGAGATGGCGATGTCAATTCGCAACGCGTCCGAGAACCTCCAAGCCAAGTTCATGTACCTGATGATGTCGGAAGGAGCAGCAAAATTGTGGTTCACCAATTTACCAGAGGGATCGATCAAGTCTTGGGAGGAATTGAAGACCGCGTTTGTCAAACACTTTCACGGGACCTGCAGGAAATTATTCACTATTGATGATCTAGAGCGATGCGTCCAGAAGAAGGGAGAATCGGCGCGTAGTTGGGTGCGCCGGGTTACGGAGATACTTCACTCATCCACGGATATCCAGCCCAAGGATGCACTACAGGCCATGGCAAAAACGTGCAAGTATATACCTTTAGTGCAAAAGTTAACTCGCATGAAGTCCAGTCGAAATGCGTCGGAAGTCACAATGGGAGAATTGATGGATGCGTGCAACAAACACGCTGCGACAGATACTACAGAAGAAGAAGCTGATGACAAGAAGGCAAAAGCAAACACAAGCGGTAATGGAAGAACCGGCAATGGATCAGCATTAGGTAACAATGGAAATAGCCAGAACAAGCGCCCTTTCGAAGGAGGCTCCGAGTTTGTAGCCAACACAGAAGCCGGGTCTTCGAGGCCCAGAGCAGAAGGAAATTTCAACGGAGGTAACCACAATGGAGGAAATTATCAAGGTCCACCAAGGCCGGGTAACAATTGGGACATATTCAGGATGGCATGCCCGAAGCACAGCAGGAATGGCAGGCCAGCTAACCACTCCCTAGAACAGTGCGCCGATTTACAAAGATGGAAAAATGAGGAAGTGCACAGAGCTATGCGAGGTGCAGGACGGGGAGGAGGACCGGGTCCAGGGGCAAACCCGGGCAACGGCCCACCCCCAGCCGGTAATCCGGCGGCTGGAAATCAAGGTAATAACCAAGGGGGGGAAGGAGGTTTCCAGGCTAACCCCAAACAATTGGGTCAATATCATGTGCATACCACAGGAGGCTCTAACAAGGACAAAAAGATACTGAAGCAAGCGGTCAATTCAGTTTCGTTAGCCGTCCCGAGGTACTTGAGATGGTCAGAACAGGAGGTAACATGGAGCAGAAGGGATCACCCAGAAAGAGTGGAGCACCCAGGAGTCTTGGCACTAGTAGTCGCACCGCAAGTCAATGGGTACGAACTGAAAAAGGTTTTAATGGATGGTGGAAGCAGCATCAATATACTGTATTGGGAAACCTTCCTACGCATGGGTCTCAAGGAGTCTCAGCTGCAAAAAAGCTCAACAGTTTTTCATGGGATAGTGCCGGGTCACTCAGCATGCCCCGAGGGAAAAATAGCATTGGAAGTAGCCTTTGGAGAGTCAAAGGATAACTATCGAATTGAGTGGCTTACCTTTGAGGTAGTCAAATTGCGCAGCCCTTATCACGCGCTATTTGGAAGGCCGGCTTACGCCAAATTCATGGCTAGGCCGTGTTACATATATCTACAGCTAAAAATCCCGGGTCCCAAGAAGACCATTACCATACATGGAAATCGAGACATAGCAGCTGAATGCGACGAAGGAGATGCAGCAATGGCCGAGCAGGCCTGTAGAAAAGAAGAACTCAAGCATTACCGGTCTCAAGCAGACCCGGAGGATAGAACCACATCAAAAAGGCCGAGTACTGAAGGTGAAAGAACAAAATCCAAGGTAGCACAAGACGCTAAAATGGTGGCTTTTATCAAAGATGACTCCTCCAAACAATCTGCCATAGAAGAAGAAGCTGCACGACCGCTCACAACCAGCCAGGTCATAGAAACACCCTACCCGGGTTGGCTAGCAAACCCGGTACTCATCATGAAAAAATCCAACACGTGGAGGATGTGCGTCGGTCAAGCCAGCCTGGGACCGGTGCCCATGAAGAACTAAACAATGTAACGGGCAGCAGGTTTCAGACGCGCTCTTTTCCTACCCAGGGTACCTAAGGGGACTGGAAGGTTTTTAATGAGGCGGCCTGCTGATCCAAAATTTCTAGTATCAATAAAGAGATGGTTATCAAGTCCTATATCATTACATCCTGATTACAAGTAAGTAGTATCCATGCGACATCAGTAATTCAGTATCATTAAAAGCATCAAGTGCATGTAGGTCTTGGGGGTTGGTTGCTCAAGTAACCAGCCACTAACCCGAATGACCCGGCCTAGATGTCTACAAGTTGTAGGGGCCGATTACTCGCAAACGAGTACGGCTGCAATCTTATAACTGGGCAAAGGAGCCAACTTTTCTTGACTTTTCTTACTTAAGCTCGATGTGACTCGCACTAAAAGTGGCATGATTCGTTCGCTTATGATTACAATCAGCCATGAAGCCCAATGGGACTTGCCTGACCCTGTTTTCGTATAGATGTAACAACATGGTATCCACGCGAAAGCCGGCTTATAGTATAAGATAGTCAAAAGGGTCATCTAAACCACAAGTTTATGCAGAGTACAAGGCTAATAGCCGGAAACTCAATGACTATCAAGCATAGCTTCAGTACCCACACGGGATGGCCTTAGGGGTTTGACTTGGTAAAAAATAATTTGTCCTCTGAGAAAGGCCACGCCCCCATGACTCGTACTTTGGGTCATGGGGACTGCGGACTTCGAAACAGAAACAAACTACTTGAATATCAAGATTCGAACGGCCCTGCCATCCGAGTCTTGGGGACTTCAAGAAAGGTCCACGTATCAAAGCCCCTGGTACTCGGAAAACCGAGTCTTACGAAGGGAGCCAAAATAGAGAATCGGGTATCGAGAAAAAGTTCAAAGAATAGGCAAGCAATACGGTTATCAAAAGGCCAGAAAAGCCGCAAAGTATATCACGGACTAAAAAGTACGTTACAAGGTACGGCATCAGTATCAGGGGTGCACAGGCGCACCATCAAAAGCATAACAGTGTGATTACAAAGCATTACAAGGTATTATGATAATACGGCCCTATTCGGCCTCCTGAGTACGGCCTTCCGGGTCTGAGTCCTGGGTTTGCTGCTTAGCCTTCCTGGCACCCTTACCCGGACTCATTGCATCAGGGCGGATTGGTGGAGGGACGGCCGGTGTAGAGGCAGACGGGCCCGATCCTAACTCGGCCTCCCTCTTCGCAGTCGCTTCCCTCTTCCTGGCCGAGCTTGAAACCCACTTCTCCAAGATATCCAAAGGCGGGGGCGCTTCCTCCGTAATAACTTTGCCATCAGCGTCATATGCACTCATAATCGTATTTAGATCCAAGCTATCGGCCAAAGCGGTAGCTGAGGGGCGCACTACGGCTTGTATGGCTTTGAAATCCTTGGGTGTAAATTTGGAACCGTCAGCCTTGAATTCGGGAAACCCGGATGTTACCTTTGCCGGGTCAAGCTTTGGAAAGAAAGCCTTGGCCAGAGTAAAAGCCCGGGTCATTCCAATTCGGCATGATGAGCGTTTCCAGATTTCAATCCACCCAGGCACAGTGGAACAGGCTTGAACGAGATTCTCTTCACCCGGATATACTTCCGTAGGCCACTTCACAGCATCCAATATAAATTTTGTGCCGGCAAAGAAAGTCCGGAGTACAGTCTTGAGGGTTTTAGCCTTGGCAATGGCATTTTCCTCTGGGGCCGCAAGGTTGGCACCTGCAGTCGTAACAAAAGAAAGAGCGTATCAGTAATCCCGAGTCTGTTATAATAAAGTAAAGACATGAAGCCAATCGGCAGCAGAAAACTTACTGAGCAAAATCTGATAAGTATCGGAGACCTGGTCTGATAGTTTCTTCAGTTCGGTCTGAGCGGCATTGCACTTCTTTTTGTATTTGGAAACGTCTTTCTTCAAGGTTTTCATGTCATCCTCAAGGATTTCCCTTCGTTTCATCTCGGCAAGAAGAAGTTGTTCGGTCCTCAGTAAAGTTTCATCAGACCGGGTTATCTGTGCCTGTAAATAGCAAGGAATGCAAGTATTAGTTGGATTGTATGAAAAGCCGAATGTGGTGTAAAGTACCAAGCATCACTTTTGCAAGTCATACTTGGAACTTGGGGACTAGGTATGCAATATGAGATACAAAGTGTCCTTACCTGGTGCTCTGTAGCCATGCGCTCCAAGATCTGGCTCTCCGAAGTCTTCATAGTAAGGAGAGTGTTCATCAACTGATCGAAAGTATCTTTACTCGTATCAGAAGACCCGGGGCCTTGGAAATTCCGGGAAGGAGCTTTCTTCTTAGTAGGAGGCGGAACCCGGGTCATCTGTGTGTCGGAATCCGACGCTCCTTCTTCTTCACCCAAGACGGTGGTTTTGTTCTTCTTGCTTGCATGGGAAGCAATTGGATACTCTGCTCCTTGCGTGTCCGGGTTTGGCGGCGACGCTTGTTTTTCACCACTGGACGCGGTTGTAGTCTTATCAGCCGGGCTCCCCTTACCCGGGCCCTCGGTCTCCGTTTCCTCTTGATCGCTGACAACGACCGTGGCCCTATAAGGTGTTGTCAGTCAGTAGCTAAACACACAGTCAAGAAAGGGTGATGAAATATGGTGGAACATCAGGAAAGGGATCTTACCCGGTATTCACCGCAAAGTCGCAGGGAAATCCATCGCTGGACTCGGGAGAAGCTGGAAATTATCAAGTTAGATGTCATATGGGAATGGTTTAGAGAGAGTGTTTTGACCCAGAAAAGATAGGGTAATTACCAGCCCGCTGCGGGGGGGTCGATGAAATACCCGGGTTAAGGGCATCATCACCCGGGTGATTTCGAGTTGACCTACGCTTGGGTACGGGCGACTCCTTCAAGAACGGCCAGTGGGATAACGTCAAGATAGCTCAAGTATGTTATCAAAATAATGCGAGTTGAATGCGAGGGGGAGGTATGAAACCTTGGAGGTGGCTTCTTGAGTCTTTCTTTTGGATCCGACCTTGACTGTCGGCTCCAGTTCCTCCTCGTCGCTGGCAGATTCTACTTTGCCATCGGAGTTTTCTTCCTCGTAATCTTCTTGTTCTGGATATCATCAAAGTTATGGTTGGAAATGAAGGGATTATGGTGAGCTCGAAGGAGCCAAGTAAAATCCGGAAAGTACCTTCGTCCGAGTTAACAGTTTCCTGCTCTTCTAGACTTTCGGAGCTGGGGGAGGTGTTGGTTTTCCAAAAAGCATCATCAGCCTGAAAGGTGTTAGTGCAAGGGTTATCAACTGTATCAAGTGGAAAAAATGAAGGTAAAGGCATCAGAGTCGAGTTTTTACCTTGGGGGCTGGGTTCTCAAGCGTAAAGGGCTCTAACCCGGAGATGTTCCAGATTACCTCGAGCTTTTCTGTCAAAAAACCCTTGATGGTTTTATGTTTGTCGCCAGCTGCGAAGATGTTGTCGGAGTATCGGAGCGGGTCTGAAGGTTCCCCTGAATACTCGCACATCAACTTTGCGCGGATGGAATTGGGCTGAATCCTGAAATCGACCCAATTCTTCACCAGGTTGAGCCCGATGAGGCCTTGGGCTGTGAGAGTGGCGATTTTGGCTAGTAAAGGTTGAATTGCCTCCCTGTCCGAGTCAGGGGCGAAGGCACTAAACTTATCAGAAATGTCAAGGAGACCCTCCGAATAACCCGGAAGTTTCTTTTGGCCGGGTGGGGAAGTGTCTTGGCAATAGAAGTATGAGAGCTGCCAATGCTTGACATGGGAATTGAGGGTGAGGGGTGGCATCAGAGAGTTTTTGCGGCGCTGGATAGAAACCCTGCCGCAAGCGAGAAGCGCCCCATCACCGCTTTCGCGGCATGGTTTGCATTGAAAAAGCTCAATAAAAAGGGCTAGACTTGGCGGAGTGCACAAGTAGGATTCGGAAAGGACAATAAAATGGGAAATGTTTAGTACGGAATTGGGTCCAATGTCGAAGACACGAAGGCCGTAGTGACTAAGGATATCACGGAAAAAGGGGTGACCCGGCGGTCGAAAACCCCGGGTCACATGCTCCACGAAACAGATTACCTCATCTTTTGTTGGGGTAGGCCGGGTCTCCTTACCCGGCACCCTCCACTGGATACCTTCTTGAGGAGGAAGAACTCCCAGCTCCACCAGCTCCTCTAACTTGGCCTTTGTGACCGTAGACCGCGCCCAGTTGGCGGATATGGAGTTGGTGGCTTTAGCCTTGGTTGGAGTTTTCCCCTGCTTCTTGGGAGCCATGTGGTTGAGCTGCAAAGTACAAGATAAAAGAGGATTAAGACATGGAAGTTGTGAGCCGGCCAAGTATAGGCCGGGTAATATTGAGATACGAAAAATTGCGAGTGATCCGGGTGTTAGCTCGCAGAGCAAAGTTCGAAATTACCCGGGTGTCAAGTGTTATGGCGAAAATTATGGGATCTAAATGGTGAAGAAGTTTTTTGGAGATAATGGACGGCTGCTTAGGCACTTAACGCGAATGGAAAGAACTAGAAAGGAAAGGTCCAGCCGGGTGATTGATGCAAAGGCGGAAACCTCGGGTAGTTCGAGCCCAGATTGGAAGTTTTATCTTCAGGTTTGTGGCGAGAATAGTGATTGCGGGCAGTAGGAGAGTGGATTGGAGTACGCGCTTTATCCTTTGGGCAAGCTAGAAGAGATTATGGGTAGCCTAATTCGGCATAGCCGAGAAATCCGTGGCGGGCTAACTTGGATCTAATCTGAGGTAAAATCAAAAGTTGCAAGGGCAAATTAATAGGTGCAAAAGGTTTACCGGAGGAGATCTGAGGGAAGTCTTGCGGAGGCAGATGGCGCAGGCCTGGTGTCCCTTCGCGGTTCTTGATGGGCCGGATAAGGATTCGCCGGCGGATCTTGGCGGCGGCGCGGGGCGAGCGGTGGCGGAGCGCAGCCTCCGGCCGATGAGCTCCGGTGATGCGCGCGGAATTTCCGTGGTGGTGCTCAGTGAGAGAGAGCTCAGAGGGAGAAAGGAATGGAGTGGGGGAAATGAGCCGTTAGGGTTCGGGTCACCCCCAAGGGGCTTATTTATAGTGCGAATGGATAAACCTAGCTCAGTGAGCAGGAGCCAGGAGTTACGGAAGTAAACGGCTATTAATTTGAGTTTTGGCGAGATATGCGCCAAATATCGTGCAAGGCATCTGGATAAAAGGAAGAAGGAAATCAACCCCGCGATATCAGGGTCGATTATCGAGTGCAAAATCTTGGCATTTTGGGATTTTATCTGGGAGAGTAAGTTGGGTAATTGGGAAAGAGCCGGATTACTATAATGGCCACCATGGAGTAAGGCCTAGCTGAGTATCAGAGCATCTTAACCCGGCCTCTATATGCCCGTATGTCTGATATCTTTGCAGGGAATAGCGAGCGCTTCAAGGAGGATCCATGAAGCCCAGGCTATTCTGGGGACTACTGACGGGGGGATGATGACCCGGTAGGCCAAACTCAAAGGAGTAACCCGGCCCAAAGGACGGTGCGAAGGATCCGGTTAAGGATAAGGAAACTTGTGGAAGGCCCGAGCTTGTAGGCCCAGCAACCCGGATTGTGGGTTACTGTAAAGGAAAGTTAGGGTTCGTGCGCCGTGTCCGGGTAGGATCCAGGATGCGCCTTGGAGAATAAGCTAGGGGGTACGGGTGCTTTATAAACCGACCCCCAGGTCTAGTTTAGACAGAGATCTAAGAACCCTAGCAACATCGGGTGATATCAAGCATCAAGTGTAATCCCAAAGTTGAGCTATCATATCAAGATCGGAGACTCGGCGACTTTGATTGCCGGCTACCAGATCGAATTGCACCATGTTTTCCTCTGAGCTAAACCCTCTCCCAAACACCTGTGTCGTCTTGCCCCAAGATCAGTTACCCCAGGTAACATCTGCCGTGATTATCCCACGACACTATGTGCCATCTGGGAGGCCATTTATTCCTGAGGCGGTGCGCAGTACTCCACGCTACACAGGGTGGACTCCTGGTATGTACTCGGAGTAGTACAACGACATCCAAGGAGAGGAAGTGAGGGCTCGAGTTAAGTAGTAGTCTGGAGTTCGAGCCATGTACCTAAATAAGGGTCGGAGTGTCAGCACGACCCAGTTGTGTTTCCTACTGTTGTACTTTCTGTAATTCACTACGGTGAAGGCTTGTAACCAACTTATAAGTATCTGTATAGTATGTGTAGTATGTTATTTGTATCTAGATTTGGATTTTCTTTCTCTTGTGTGATTAGTGTTGCATGTGAAGTGAGGCTCAGAAAGCATAAGCATGATGTAACTATGAGTTTGTTCGCTTCACATTGCAGGACTAAGGGGTTATGGAGAGTGGCGGACCCAGTGAAACTGACGCTCAGCGTCTGGAGCGGGAAAACAAGGCCAAGGCTGATGAGGACGCTGCCAGTGCAGAGTTGCCACCACCACCACCACTCATGCCATTGGCAGAGCAGAATTTCCTGGAATACATGAAGTTTGTACAGGAGAATCAAAATAAATTCATGCAAGAACTGCTTAACCAGGTGGGACCTGGGAGAGCAGCTGAACCAAGGATGTTAACACGGCCAGATTTCCTCAAGACTAAACCAGCACCGTTTGCCATGGCCAAGGATCCTATGGAGGCTGAAAACTGGTTAGTCGATACTGAGAGAAATCTCAAGGCTATCAACGCCAATGACAGAGAAGGTGCGCTTTGCTACACATCTTCTAAATGGTCCGACAGCAGCATGGTGGGATAACCAGATTATTATGAAGCAACCGGAAAAGGAATTCACGTGGAATGAGTTCAAGGAAAAATTCAGGGAGTATCATGTCCCTGACAGTGTCATGGAGCTTATGAGGAGGCAATTCGAGGACCTCCAACAGGGGACACACCATATGATATGGTATGTCAATGAGTTCAGTAGACTTTCCCGATATGCTGCTGATAAAGTTGATACTGACAAGAAGAGAATCAAGAGGTTCTTGAGAGGGATGGATACCTATGCGGCTATGCAACTAAGGACATCCAAACCAACTAACTTTCAGGAGCTGATGAACGCTGCAGTTACCTGGGAGAACGATTACAAGTTGGTTCAGCAGAACCGACAAAAGAAGGCCAAGTTTGAGCCCAAAAAGTTTCAACCCAGTAGACCTACTACAAATTTGAGTTTCAAGCCAAGAATAAAGTCGGGAGGAGTCCCGATCAATCGTGGACCATTGAATCCAAGGAATAAGGTCATCTGCCACAACTGTGGACTTCCAGGACACTTCAAGAATGAGTGTAAACAGCCCAAGGTGGTATGCTTCGGGTGTGGAAAAGAGGGACACATTAAGCCAGATTGCCCTAACTAGACAACCAGAGGAGGTTTCAACAAAGGTGGAGCAAGGCCTGGAGGAGCAAGCAGATTCTGAGCTGGAGAAGGCAGAAGCGGGAAGAACAGTAATGGCAAACGAGCAAGACCCTTCGAGAAACTGAACTGCACATCTCTGGAGGAGGCTGACAACTCGGACACCACCGTACTAGGTACGTTCAGTCATCTTACACAATATGGCAAGGTTTTATTTGATACCGGTGCCACCACATCATTCATCTCTAGTTATTTTATGGATAAGTATGGGGTAAGGTGTTCGCATTTAGAATGTCCTCTTATCGTTATGACGGCGGGGGGTATGCTCTTAGTTAAAGGGTCTTGCTCGTTTGCCATTACTGTTCTTCCCGATGCTGCCTCCTCCAGCTGAGAATCCGCTTGCTCCTTCGGGCCTTGCTCCACCTTTGTTGAAACCTCCGCTGGTTGTCTGGTTAGGGCAATCTGGCTTAATGTGTCCCTCTTTTCCACACCCGAAGCATACCACCTTGGGCTATTTACACTCATTCTTGAAGTGTCCTAGAAGTCTACAGTTGTGGCAGATGACCTTATTCCTTGGATTGAATGGTCCACGATTCATCGGGGCTCCTACCGACTTTATTCTTGGCTTGAAACTCAAATTTGTAATAGGTATACTGGGTTGAAACTTTTTGGGCTCAAACTTGGCCTTCTTTTGTCGGTTCTGCTGAACCAACTTGTAATCGTTCTCCTAGGTAACTGGAGAGTTCATCAACTCCTGAAAGTTAGCTGGTTTGGATGTCCCTAGTTGCATAGCCGCATAGGGATCCGTCCCTCTCAAGAACCTCTTGATTCTCTTCTTGTCAGTATCAACTTCATCAGCAGCATATCGGGATAGTCTACTGAACTCATTGACATACCATATCATATGGTGTGTCCCCAGTTGGAGGTCCTCGAATTGCCTCCTCATAAGCTCCATGACACTGTCAGGGACATGATACTCCCTGAATTTTTCCTTGAACTTATTCCACATGAATTCCTTTTTCGGTGGCTTCATAATAATCTGGTTATCCCATCATACTGCTGCAGGACCATTTAGAAGATGTGTAGCAAAGCGCACCTTCTCTGCGTCATTGGCGTTAATAGCCTTGAGATTTCTCTCAGTATCGACTAACCAGTCTTCAACCTCCATAGGATCCTTGGCCGTGGCAAACGGTGTTGGTTTAGTCTTGAGGAAATCTGAGAGTGTTAACATTCTGGGTTCAGCTGTTCTCCCAGGTCCCACCTGGTTAATCAGTTCTTGCATGAATTTATTTTGATTCTCCTGTACAAACTTCATGTATTCCAGGAAATTCTGCTCTGCCAAAGGCCTGAGTGGTGGTGGTGGTGGAAACTCTGCTCTGGCAGCGTCCTCATCAGCCTTGGCCTTGTTTTCCCGCTCCAGACGCTGAGTGTCAGCTTCACTGGGTCCGCCACTCTCCATAACCCCTTAGTCCTGCAATGTGAAGCGAACAAACTCATAGTTACATCAAGCTTATGCTTTCTGAGCCTCACTTCACATGCAACATTAATCACACATGATAAACAAAATCCAAATCCAGATACAAACAACATACTACACATATTATATAGATACTTATAAGTTGGTTACAAGCCTTCACCGTAGTGAATTACAGAAAGTACAACAGTAGGAAACACAACTGGGCCGCGCTGACACTCCGACCCTTATTTAGGTACATGGCTCGAACTCCAGACTACTATTTAACTCGAGCCCTCACTTCCTCTCCTTGGATGTCGATGTACTACTCCGAGTACATACCAGGAGTCCACCCTGTGTAGCGTGGAATCCTCTGCACCGCCTCAGGAATAAATGGCCTTCCAGATGGCACATAGTCTGTGTCAGAAGTGTCCATAGAGTGGGTATCGCTCAAAGAGAGCCAGTCCATGTCCAGATAATCCTCAGATAAGACACAAACACCTCAGTACCGGTGTACTGCGAGGCTTCCCCTTCTGCGAAACAAGTGGTACTCGTGCATTGGCTGTGATCAAATGGTTCCTCCTGCATTGGTTGGGTTTCAACATGCTCCTCCTCATCAGATGATATATTCATGACGACAATATCCGCCTCCTCAGCTGCCACTATATCCACACTATTCTGGTCCTCATCCTCTAACGTATAGTCACATGGAATCGGATGCTGACTATAACCAGGATACCAGTCAAACCTCCAGCCATCAGAGTTCTCAATAAAGGAATCTCATTCTAGAACGCCACCAAAAGTGTTTGGTTTTGTGTCTCCGGGTTCATCCGATATGTCAAACGGATCATAGGGTTCTGGCTCACTGGGTGGTATAACAGGATAGTGAATAGGTTCTGGGGTAGTGGAATACCTGGACTGCCTATCATGGTGTGATTTCCTGGATGACTCCGGTCCTGGGGTATAATACGGTTCATCACTCTCCCGAGCCTTCTGCTTCCGCTTTTGCTCAGGGCTAGGTGGTTTGGTTAGATCCTTCAACATTCTATCTTTGTCATCAACAATGACCTGATGTGTTTTGTAGAAAGATCCTACCAACTTCCTGTAGTGATCTAATAGGCTAGTGGCTAGCTTGGGCTTGGTTTTGATCAACACAGAATGGTCGAGTGCCAACTCTGTGCTAAGGTGGTCGTGAGGTATGGCTGTGAAGCTAGTACCTGACAGCTGACTAGCTTTATACTCTCTGATGGTGGCTAAGGCTTGTACTAAAACCTGTTGATATGCTGCCATCTGGCTCCTTCCTTCACCACTAGGTGTGGTTATGTGTGGTGTTAACTCCCTGGGTATTGGAATTAATACCCGGTACTTCAAAACCATCTCCCCATCCTTATACGTGTAGGTGTTGACTTTAAGATTGGTGTCGAACTCGAAAGCTCGGAGCAAAGCTCGTAGTTGCTCAGTCAACTCCCCCTTGTAGTGGTCGAGCCTCTCATGTTTAACCCACTCCGTTCTCCCGGAACTCCCGCCGTTCATGATCACTGTTCACAAGTAAAATAAATGTTACTATTAGATCATCATAAAGATTCAACATTCTGGAAATATGACCAGAATATTCCCAAGTGAATACCTATCATACTTCCAGTGAATTCTTTATTGGTATGTTCTAAAACCCGACAGGGAATATCCCTTTACTAGGTTTCCAACCTAACGTCAAAGCAATTGTTCTGATACCAGCTGTGGTGACCCGGCATACCACTTCATGTTGTAGTATGCCGGTCGTTGATATAACACTCACAGAACACCATTCCACAAATATTACATCCCTCAGGGTGGTACAGCAGAAACATTGCGGGACTGATTGTCATACAACAAATATATTACAGAGCAAAATGTACTGACAAGAGGATGAGCTCACGATGAGGTCATCCATTATTGAAGTTAGAACGGCAACTGAGAAGTAAAGTAGGTGCTAACACGGGAACTCAACATCCATCAAGAGAGTTCATGGCAGCTCGATTCGACCGTGATAAGTAGTTATTTTAGACTAAGCTAAACCTAGTCTGACTCAGCTCCCTCGGGGTCAACTCCGTACTGAATGTGCAGTCGACTCCTTCGACTCCTCCGGAGAGGTCCGGCTCCTCGTAGAAGATGTCTTCTTGGCCTCCGAGGATCCTCTAAGTTTTCATAGCCTAAGCAAGGGGTCAAACGGGATTGAATGAGTAACGAGCTTTACTCATCAAGTTCATTAAGTATAGAAGTAATTGATGCACTGACTACGGTCCTTGACTCTAAAGAGTCTAGATAGATGCAAGTTTTGTCAAACTTTTTTCAAGAGATTGCTTTTAATACTGAAAACTATGCCCGCCAGTCTTCACAGGACTATACCTTTATGGAGTTACCTTTCCTACGACGTTCGCAGTTACAACCCGGAACAAGGGGTAACATGCCACATCCTTTTACACTCTGCAGAGGTGCGTTATTTTACCCATGGGCGACCAAGACCATGTTGCATAACCAGGCGCGCGATCCTGTCCACTCCCACTCAGGTGTGGGGCCCGGTTGTTGGTCTAAGCCAAACCGTGCTTCTCCGCACAACGTATGCCCACCCATTTTTGTCAGCAGGTTGAACGCCTGATTCCACCCCCACGATAGATATCTACGCGCCCCTGGCAGACCATCATAGACCCGCAGAGTCCGTGGGAATTAAGCGATCCCACCCATGTGCTTGTAGTCTCGTTGACATGCGAATGAGAAAAGATCACAGCTGACTTACTCCCGCCATAGAAGACCCATGGTCAATGCGGTATTTACGACGCAAGAATTCTGACGGCAGTGGTCATTAATCCTAGGTAATACTTTCCCGTGCAGATGAAACCTTTCTTAGACCTATTCATCTTACCATGGCTCCATCCGCCCACCAAACAGAACACTACCACTCAGATAGCCATTCAATTAGTCATATTATTATAAAAATAGGACCATGCATTCTTTTGAGCGGAGGTGGTATTACGATAAGGTTTCAAAAATACTTGTTATGTCATAGTTCAAAGGACATGAGCAAGTGATGAACTTGCCTGGATACGGACAGGTAATGAATTCTGAAGTTTGAAGTGGATCCCGACTTCCTTGTTCTACAAAACACCATCATTGTCTAGTAAAGACAATGTTTAAAGAAGCAAACGATGCTATTATGCATAATGATGGGATGTATTCATTTTTTAACTAAATGATCATTTGGGTGTACTAAATCTTTTGTAATAATTGTTTTGTTTGTGATTACATAACCTTTCAGAATTAATGATTATTAGTGTTATTAATATCATTTTATGTTATTTTTATTAATTTGATTAATTAAGTACTTATTGTTTTCTCAGAAAACATAAATTATGGAATGTTTTGAAATGATTAAATATTGAATTAAATTTTTAGAAGATATAGTCTTATTTGATTTAATTATTCTAAACCAAGATTTTATTATGAAGTAAATATTTCAAAATTATAAATTTTAAGATTATTAGTATTATTGTATTATTATTCTTAATAATTTTTTATACACAAAAACTTTACTGAATTAATAACTATTTATGTTCTCTTTGTTTGAAATTTGGAGAATGTTATTTATTAATTTTATTATTTTTATAATTCCTTTATTAAGGAATTTGGTCAAATGACCGTGTTGCCCCTAGGGCTGATAGGTGGGTCAACCTTGTTCGGGTTGAACCCAACCCGCTGGCCTGGTCGAGCGAGACCAGACCAGACGCTCGCCCGCTCTCTCTCCCCTCCTCTCTTCTTCTCCTCGCCCGCGGCGATGCATAGGCGACCACCATCGCCTCCGTTCCGGCGATTTACACCGTCACCCTCCGACCAACCCCGCCGCCGTGACCTAGCGCAAACGATGCGCCTCCCTGCCCTCTACTCCCTCCTCCACCTCGATCTGTTTTCCTCCCTCTGTGCCTCCCATGGACAACCCAAACCCTAACCCTAGGTTTTGGAAGCCCGGTGTGCTCCACCCCTCTCCGGTGGCTCCTTCTCCTCGAGGTGTCTCCAGGGTGCTCACAGTGATTCAAGTGCTGCTGCTGCTCAAGGTGGCTGCGGTTGCGGGGACGATGCCGCGGGGACGGCCTCCTGGAGAGCAACGCGGCTCGTCTCCGTTCATCGCTACCTCGACTGGCTGTGGTCACCACGAAGGTGACCACCTGTGAGTACTCCTCTCTCCTTCTCTCTGTCCCCTCACTTCTCTCTCTCTGACTCCTCTTCCTCCCTTGCTCTGGAGCCTAGCCGTCGTGCTAGATCTCATGCCATGCCCCCTGTGAACCCTCTGTGAGGTTGTGGATGAACTAATGGCTTTGGGAAATTTTCCCATTGGATTATTGATACATTGGATTATTGATACAGAGGTTGGGGAGATTTTGTTATGTTCTGTGATGAACTGGTGAATGGTTATACTCCTAGGGTTATCTATCTGATGCTCTATACTGTGGGATTTTGGTGGTTATCATCCTTGTGCTGGTAGTGGAAAATTGTTTAGGATTTTACTTCCTGTGCCATCTCTGTGAAATGGTTTCCTTTGGTTAACTCTCTGTGATAAATCCCTTTGGTTTGCTATCCGATGAACAGATCCTAATAGCATATGTGGCTTCCAACTTTCTATGGGTGTGCTTGTTTGTTGATAGGTATTAATCTGAATTTTTATTCAGAGAAGATGCCATCAACCTATGATTTCCTTTTACTACTAGCCTGTTCCTGTATGGTTGTGTTGAGGTATCAGATCTTTAGATCTGGTGCCCATCAACCATATGTGTGTGACATGATACAGTAGCTCCTTGGCTAATGATTTGCTTCAGGATTATTTTGCTAAAAAATCTATACCTTGCTGATCTGATGCTTCTTTGCATCAAATAATAAGAACAGATTACTACACATGATTTCTTTTACTTCTTTGAAGTTTATCAATTAAGAACAGATGCGTGCACTTGTTTCTTTTGCCCCTAAGCCTATGATACATAGCCTGAGGACTTTCTCTAAATAAGAACAGATGCTTAACTTGATAGATCTATCCCCAATGATGAGTTATAGCATATCATTACTATGCCTCTCTGGGGGAACTAAAAACCCCAACAAATTTTGTGTGCAACTAGCCACTGAATGGCTTAGAGGGTACCAAGAAATTCACCTTAGGTGATGATCAAAATAGTTGGTGGATTTTGGTGTTTGTGGCTTGCTTGATTATCTCCTGTTGCTTCCTGGTACCTTGGCCTTGTATTCTTGATTGCAGGCTTTCAATCAAATGCTCCAATATTTAGTGGAGTGGATGATTTGGTGGTTTTACTTCTGTTGTTCTTGGTTGCTTTTGCAATCCGAGCAATAGCAGGGGAAAGTGATGTGTGTGCCCCTCTCTTGCGGATGTTGTGGTTTTTATACCACAGTTGTGGTTTTGACAACACAAAATCTTGTACATGAGTGTGCTGTGTGCTTGTACGTGAGTGTGCTGTGTGCATGCTTGCCAGTGAGGAGATATTTTGTCTAGGCATTCGGCTGATCTTATCCTTGTCTGGTATTTTTCTTATGATGTCAGTTGTAATTCCTGATCTTTTCCCATGATGTTGGTCTGAGGCTATATTTAACAGAGCAGATACTACACAGTTGGTATGAGTTCATCAGTGCATCTCACTGAAAATCTGAGGGTACTAATTCCCCCTAACCACTCTGTTTTGGTTTGTATTTTATTTTGCAGGTGTTGAAGATATCAGATGCTATGGATTAAATAGTTTTAGTTCTAGGATCAATTCCTCGTAATAACTCATTTGTACAATTGTTGTGATTTTTCTATTTTGAAACCCATTGTAAAGACCTTATAACTTATGTGATTATTAATAAAGTTTATTTTTTTTCTTTATCTATTCTTGTTACTATTTAGAGATAATTCAATATTTGCTATTTTAAATATTAGTCCAATAATTTATATTTAAGATATAATCTTGTCTATATAATTTGATTTCAAATTAGAATTCACATTTAAATTCTAATATTCCTAAATTTAAATAATTCAATTTTTGTATCCCAAATTCAAATATAACCCAGAGGTCATGTCGAAATTCCATCAACTTAAATTACCAACCTCTACCTGAATCAGTTACTGATGGAACCTCATTCCCTCCATGGTTTTAATTTTGCGAAAAATTTATTCAGATTTTGCAAACACATGCATGCAGATGCACAAATTAATATTCTACCCCCGTGAGTTCCTAAACGCTAGGACATTACATGCATCCCAGCGGGATACACTGACGGGCTCTACTCCAGCTTTTCCCTGTGCGAGAGCGAGGACTCTCGTCGTCTCGCGTGGGGACCCGAGGGGCCATTCTCCTCTCGCGCCGCCTACAAAATGCTCTCTTACCATGGGAGGCTCGACGCGTCCTCGATCACCGCTTGGTCTCTGCGGCTTCCCGCGAAGATCAAGATCTTCGCGTACCTCATGGACATCGACCGGCTTAGCACCCGTGCCAACCTGCTTCTTAAACATTGCGATCTCTCCGACGCGTGTGAAAGGTTCGGGGAGCCGGAAACTGGGCGGTACCTCTTCTTCTTGTGCAGGTTCGCGACAGCGGTATGGAGGATCTTGCACGTTAGCATACCCGACTTCAGCTCCTTCTGGGACATCGAGCCCCCCCGCCCGGGGATGGTTGAGTGGCATGCCAGGCTCGCAACCGTTCTCTGGAACGTTTGGAACAACGCCTCTCTATGTGGTCTCCGTAGGTGATCCGTCGCGTTGCTGATGACCTTCTCTTATGGCGTTTCCATTTCCCTGCTAGTAGTCGTGCCCATATTGATAGCGTTCGCACCTTCTTCCTTTCTTGTTGTAACGAGTCTTGATTTGCTCTCTCCTCTTGTTCCCCTTGTAATGTCTTCGGGTTCCCTTCACTGTGACTAGTGGTTGCTCGAGGAATATAATAAGCAGTGGGGATTCCCCCCCCCCCCCCCCCCCCCCCTAGTTCTCCAAAAAAAAAGAGCTGTGCATTGCTTGTGATAACAAATATTTCGTGGAACCCAAGATTTTACCGTCCTGCACGCCAATCTGCGGGCCGAATGTGGGTTCAGCAGCTTGCCGTCCTCCATGAAACCCGTGATCACTCTCTGAACCTGCATTGCATGGGTGGATATATGTGTGAGCAGCAGGATTCAGAAATCAAGAGCTTGTATTCATTCATTATGTGTCTGAATGCTGCACCTCACGATGGTACATGCGCGTCGACGTGAGGAGTCGTGTCCAGGCACAAGTGACAGGCCTCATGTAAGGTCGAAGAACCACACGTTCTCTTGCGAGATAAGGTTCGGATGCTCCAGCAATCCGAGCCGTGTATGGCCTGCAGAGCTTCTTGGATTCCTAATACAGTGAAATTAACCGTTCCATGCTTGTTCAGAATCAGAATTCAGTCAGTGTGTCAACCAAACAATAACGAGAGGGAAGGCTTGCTGTGATATACATTAGCATCACCTGCCAGTAGTGATGTGCAAACTCCTGTACCCTCACCGCACATGGCTTTATGGCATCTCTGCACACTCTGTAAGCTCTGGTACCCCTGGCAACCGCTGCCGATACATACGGCTTAGTAGTGTTCTTCAGTGAGCTGAAATGTGCTTTGGCAACAGGCACCAGTGTCTACAAGAACCCAAGGCAGAATGTCAACAAACAAGTCAAGGGGATCGAGTGCTCAGTCACAGTATTAGGCAAACAGCAACCCACATTATGTATTGCCTGCAAATGTGGCTCCACCAATCTCCGTCCATCTGCCAACGTCACGGCCACCTTGTCCATAACTTAAGTCCACTCGACATTAGCTAATGATAAAGCCAATCGTTGCATCAATAAATACTGGCAAGTAGTAGGAGCAACGGTGCAGAACTAGAAACAAACCTTGTGCATCAGAGCATGAAGCGCAGGTTTCTCGTGGAGATGCCATTTGGCAGATGCTAGCTCCTGTGAATGCACAACAAATATTATGTTGGGTCGAAAGCTGCAGAAAATCCCTCAACACTCATCACAAATATACCTGACAATGCACGGAGCGCGACGCGAACCAGTACGGGAGCCACATGCCACGAACCTGAAAATAAACCATGCCGCTGCCTTAGCTTCTGAAGATCATTTTTTTTATCAGAGGCAGAGGCTCCTGCTAGCAACCAAACGTACAGAACACAGATGGGAACGCTAGCCAAAGACTGCGTTGTTACCGTACCATTACTAGCTCTTCAGCCATTATTTTTGCTCTGCTTTCCACCTCAGAGAGTTTTACCTGGGCGAAGCACAGGAACCACGGAATCAACACTACATCAGAACTTCAGAAGGGGTCGTTTACAGTAATGTTCCTTGGGCACTAACCTCTGAATGCTGAAGGTCATGTTGGAGCTCCTCGATTTTCCTCCTCTGCTCGACATTGATCTTCTCAACCTGAAGATGGTACGCCCAGATGTCACTTGTCCCGGCACGGTACAAATTCTATCTGCATGAGCAGATGTACTTACACGTTCCAACTTCTTCCCAAGTTCAAGCAGGCGTCTCTCTGCTTGGCAAGCCCGGGCTTCCAGTAGTTTCCCTTTCCTAACCTGGTCTTCCAAATCATTCCCCAGCCTCTCGATCTGTTTCTTTTTGCATTTTTTGTCAGTTCTGTTACCAACTGCAGCATCATTTACCTTACCTATTCACTGAAACTGAAACCTAAAATTGTCCTTTACTCACCTGCTTCTCCAGCAGCGGATTGCTTGTTCTTGACTCCCTGACGACATCCTCCAGCTGCGAGGTCTCCTCCTTGGTCCAGCTCACCTCGTCCTCTACACACAACCAAAATCAGCTTGTTCCTCATCCATTGCTCGCCCAACGAGATACGCACCAAAGAACTACGGTACCTAGCGACGCGACCTTGGACCTTAGCCTCTGGATCTCCTGCTGCTGCGAGACAGCCGAGGCGGCGTCGCACTGCACCCGAAGAAAGCACGAGCAGAGAAGGATCGCGGCGGCGGTCAGAGCCCCGCGGCCTCCTCGCATGGCTCGCGCTTATCCTGCCGCTCTACTCTAGTGCTACGGCGCTAGCTCCTAGCTCCTTCTATGTTTCCACGCTTCTGCAGGCTCCTTGGACCATTTGCTCGGGCGGCGCCGAGGTAGAGATTTTAGCGGGAGCGCGCACGCGTCAGCGTGCCCCTTGTTTTGCATGCGGGGGCTTCGGTTGTCCCGTATTTGAATTTTGAAGCTCGCGACCTCGCGTTGGGAGCAGACAGTCTCAGTCTCGAATCCTCGATTCTCCGGTCAGGGCAGAAACGCTATTAAGAAACCATGGGAAGGGGTGTTCGATGTTATACGCCGTTGTTCGGGTTCTATGCGTGGCTGTACAGGTGGTGAAGCTGCCGCGCACACGTGGTCTCCACGGCGCGGGTAGCCGTGGACACGTCGGGGGTGGGTGGATGCCGCCGAAGAACATCATCCGTACGAGGTTCCAGGGAATATCACTGCTACGACCTTTTTAGTGCTCCCCATGGTAGTACATTAGAAAAACAAATGATGTAATGTCAAAAAAAAAAAAAAAATGATGTATAGTTTATGTTCGACAAATCACGCAAAAGCTAATATATATATATTATTTATTAGTCAAAATGCCCGTACGTTGCTACGGGTTGGTTGTTTTGAATATGTTTGTTCCTAAATAATTTAGTCATTTTAGTATTGCAGTTGTCTGGAGTATGTGACATATATGTGAAGAAGTGTACTCATGCCCCGAGTACTTCTGTATTGTCCGATATCAACACTAAAAGTAATATGCATAGGTTTACCATCATAATTGATTCTTTTCTATTGCTGCTCATTTCACGGTTAGCTATAATTTGCTCTATTCTCGCTTTGTTTTTGTTGTGGCTCCATATTTTCTTATTTCTTCCTTTCTCGCGCATTTTTGGTCTTTTGGGATGTCTCCATATTTGTATATTTC
Organism: Alopecurus myosuroides; assembly: GCA_028641055.1. Classification (NCBI taxonomy): domain Eukaryota; kingdom Viridiplantae; phylum Streptophyta; class Magnoliopsida; order Poales; family Poaceae; genus Alopecurus; species Alopecurus myosuroides. Next base: position 101,176,600 of record CM054059.1, read on the forward strand.
TTTATCTCTCCGGTGTATTTTTTTTTAAACTGAGTTGAATATTTAATGCTTAGACTTGGGGACCCATTTTCGGTTTTTCTTCATTGGTCATCCGAGCATACCGATCTCTAATATATTTTCCTTCTTTGTTCCTTGGCATCTAAGATTGAAGATTGTATCTCAAATTGTTTTTTGGACTGGGAGTTTTCTTTAATGTACGAACCTGTCACTGATCAAAATTAAGACACATATTAGATTTTGCATCATAACTAAAGCATATGTAGCTACTTGTAACTTACTTTAATTATGCGAGACATAAACATTAGAATATATGTGTTGTTTGTATAGTAATATCTCACTTTTTATCCACAATTCTTTTTAAAACTCATCGGTAGCCATTTATGCTTGCATCTTTAAGTTGATATTATGTTTATAAGAGCAATGGTATATACATGGCGTTTTTCAGCCGACAGCACGACATTGTAGATGATGCATAGTGACAAAGCACATCACACTGGATGATTAACCATCATGGTGAGTTTCTGGCATAAAGAAAACAGTACACGCAATATTTTTTGTTGAAATAATTTACGTAGAGGGAATCGTTCTTGTTCCTTCGTAGCTATACAATGGTTAAGTAAAAAGGATGTATAAGGTGGCCGTCACGTTCCTCCATACCATCTCTAGGCTCCAGCATATCTTTTTTTTAAGCGAGGCAAAAGCTTTGCCTTTTTTATTGATGTAGGAGAAGCAAATACAGGTGGCCTAAGCAAAAAATAAAAAGATAACATGACGGTATTACGAGACGATCTCTCCTAAAAACTTATCCCCAACGAGAATTCAGTACTTTCCTTCATCCTTGATCTTCTGGAAGAGGGCAATCGGCGTCAAGGAGACGTTGTTGAAGACACGGGTGTTGCGCTCCTTCTAGATCTCCCAGGTGATTAGAGTGATAGCCGACTTCAGCCCCTTGGGATGAGCAGTTGGGGTTTTGACGATGGCCTGCAAAAAAACGAGGACCGTAGCGCGGCCAGATCCCATACCATGCACCAAAGAGGGGCACGAGAGCCACACAGCCGCAACCTGCCAAACGCGGCGAGAGAAGACAGTCGAATAGGGTGTGTCTGGCCCTTTCCCCTTGGTTCTTGCACAACTGACAAAGAGGAGTGTGAGGCCACCCCCTTTTGGCCAGACGACCATAGGTCCAAAGTCTGTTCTAAACAGCCAGCCAAGCAAAGAATCTGCATTTTGGAGGCGCCCAAGTTTTGCACACGAGATTGTTGAAGGGGCGAGGCATGGATCCATGGAACTGAGGCTTGTAGGCCGAGCCTGCTGTGTAATGTCCATGGGGAGTGAGGGTCCAGGTGATGAGTCGGGGGTGCCAGGAGCAAGGGCGATGTCCTAGAGGAGTTCCCATAGGCGGACGAACTGGGACATGTGATCGACAGTGAAGTTCTAAACCGAGATGTCTGCAATCCAACTAAGGTTGTTGAGAGCATCTTGCACGCTTCTGTTCTTTCTCTTGGAGGCCTCAATTTTTTTTGGGGCTAGCAGCTTTGGAGAAGTCCTAAGAAGCTAAGAGGAAGCCCAGAAGCTTGCCTTCGAGCCGTCCTCGATGGTAACCATTGTTGCGGTGTTGAAGAGGTCTCAGTCAGCACTGTCGTTTGGGGTTTCCAGCCCGACCCAAGGCTTGTTCGCGGCTTTCCACTCGAACCAGAGCCACCGAAGGCGAAGGGCACGAGCGAATTCAGCCAGGTCAAGGATCCCGAGCCCCCTACCCAAGCTTCTTGGGGCGGCAAACCTTGGCCCATGCCACTTTGCACTTCCCGCCGCTGACAGAATCACTCCCAGCCCACATCATGCCCCTACGGAGTTTGTCGAAGGCCTTGAGCATGGCTTTGTCCGCTTTAATGGCAGTGAGAAGGAAAATCGGCAAGGCAGTGAGAACTGACTTGACGAGGGCTCCAACATATCCAACTTCTTCCTGATACAAAACAATAAATATCAGTGTTCTGCTTCTGTGTGCAAGTCTTCGATGTATACTTCCTTACCCGTACATATATGCTTCAATGCTTGTCGTGTATATGGGCTAAACCTGTCTATATGTATTAGTTCAGCATTGTAGTAAAAAATATGGTACTAATTCAATGGCAATAATTGATTGACCAAGCTGGGAAATTTTATGTGCAAACCAAAACTGGGAAGGAGATAAATAACATAGACGGTGACTCGCTGTATTTTTTATCAGAGCTGATAACAGAGGAGGCAACTTAACCAAGTTGTTTTTTTTGGCCGATATTAACTCGTCAAAGCACTTTACAAGTACCATTTGATTAATCAGCACGGAGACGTGAACAAAAGCAGGTAGCTAAGTAGGATTAGGATTTCTTATCCTCAGCTGAGTAGGATTTGAACCGCTATTACCAACCTGTACAGTTTTCAGCTTGCACTACATCCGGATGTTTATGTGCAATTCATTAGCACGTGCAGGACGCCTGTGTATTTTGCATGGTTCGAGGGTTGTGTCCGACGGCATCATGTTCGGGGCGGACCAGCTGGACAAGCCGGACAACAGAGCCAAGAACGTACGCATATTGTAGACCTTGTTCTAGTATGCTACTAACCGTGATGTGGCTCTCCATCGTCTTTGCGGCGCTCGTCATCGTCTACATGCAGCAGACCAAGGTGTGGGTCATCGGCTTCGCTGAGCTTCTTTTTTAATGCTCGCCGTGCTCAGGCTCTTCCGGCGTGATCGTGGGCATCGTCGCCAGCTTCAAGCCTATAAGAACTGAAGAATTGAAGATAGAGGCTGTCACCCGAGACCGCTGACGCATCGTGCTTTCACAACACGGCTGGCTCGGCCTAGACTTTCCACGAGCAAGCTCAGGTATATGAATTGTGTGTGCGTGCTCATGAACTCTCGCTAGCCTGCATCACCTAGTAGAGGTGCCAGAACCATGAGTGGCTGCGCCGTGTACACAAATTTACTGGTACTGAGGTGTACCCAGACAGATATCTTCTAGCGGCGGCCGGATGAGCGGAGAAGGTGCGCATCCCCCGGTTTGTGCCGACACCCCGGTAGATTCTGCCATTAGAGCCGACCTGCACCGCGTACGTGTCGGGTTGCGGCGGAGCTAGTTTATGCTGCTGCTCAGGATAATCATGTGGAGGCGGGATGTATTTCATCGGCTGCTCCTCATCACTTACCCACCGGTACTCATGGAATTCCAGAGCGGCGAGTGGCGGTAGTCTGCGCCCGGCGGTCGTAGCAGTCCAGAGTGGCCCTCGCTGGGTCCTAGATCGGCGGTAGGGTCTAGCGGTCCAAGAGGGTGAGGCAGGGATCAAGGGGACAGCTCCGGCAATCTCGATGCAGGGGATTGGAGTAGATAAAATCCTAGGTAGGTCTTTTTATGGGCTGAGAAAACACAAATCGTAGTGCTACTCCAATACAGAACTGTTGTCGTGTCTGGGCCGGTTTCCAAGCGACAAAGGAAACTTTAAGAGGAAGGGCGACGTACCAAACAACAGACGAAAACACGGACAAAAAGTAGGGGTAAGAAACCTTAGCGCTTTTATTATTATTAGGTAGAGAGCAGAGATATACGTGGCAACGTGTACGAAATCTCTTGGAGCATCTCCGACCGTCGCACCTTACCTCCGCGCGCTAAAACATGTTTGCGGCGCCTGTTTACCACCTTTGTAGCTGGCCCAAAATTACAGCACGCGTTGCGGAGTTTCACCAACGCACGAAAATCCAGCGCGCGCAAGTCCAGGTGTGTGCAAATCATAAAGGGAATGTTTGGTTCCTCGGCAAGGTCAACAATAGCCTAACTGGGCAAGGTTATGCGTTTGGTAGGGAGCGGATAACTAACTTTGCTAAGCAAATTAGCCAGCATAAGCTAGAAAATCCTTGCACCGCTAGGCTAGCCAATTTGGCTGTCCTCCGACGGCAAGAAATGGTAAAAAGTTGCGTTTAACTGGTGCATTGCTAATAAATAAAGTAACTGCCTCTAGTTCGTGCACATCTTGGCTGACAATGCTATACATAGCAAATAAACCAAACGAGTAACCTTGCTTGAGTAGGAGATAGTCCAAACGAGCTCGTGTATCCAAGCCTAGCTAAGCTAGGCGAGCTAATGATCCAAACACGCCGAAAATATGCACATATGCAATAGAAAATAGCAAAAAACGAACAATAAAAAACAACAACCACATATAAAGATCGTCAAATATAGCTTATGACAAATTAAAGTTCACACAAATGAAACACCAATATTCATTCTTCATATTCATCTTCTTCTTCACCTCCATCTATCTCCTAGTTTTTGTTGTAAACTTGGGCATTGCTTGCACTAGAGGCGCGAACGGTCGGGTCTTTAAGAACATCATTTGTAGAAGGCATGGGAGCGCCCATTGAAATCATGTGTCCTCCCAGTGGTGGTAAAATGTCACCCAGCTGGCAATGCTTTTATATAACATTGATCAAGATTGTGTTGGCTTCATGTCAACTCAAAAATTATTTGTTATGAATTACATACTCGACAAGTCTCTTTCTCACTTCGGGGCCATTCCGATCTTTGTCTACCTAACTCTGGTGATTCCAAAAAAACGATCCCTTACGTTGCCCCCTTAAGTGTGTTACCCTATCAGCTCGGGAGTACTCCATACATGACCGGGACACCTCCCTGATCAATGATCAATAGCGGGACTTGGGTATTCATAATGACCCCTCTGCATCCATCGAATTAATCGTCGTTGAACCTTAACATAGACTCCTATTCCTTTCTTTCTCAGATACATGTCTTGTCCGAGACTTGATCGTTGACATCCTTGTGTCATGTTTAATCTCGTTACCGACAAGATTATTAACTCGTTCTCATGATTCTTCATCCCGTGACCTAGTCACACGTTGCAGCCTATTAGATGAAGTCTCACCGAGTGGGCCCGAGTATCACTCCATTACGTGGATGAAAGAATCCCGCTCTAGACAACATGCCCCAGCATATCCTTTTGGAATACCCAAGTTGTAACATCGTTGATTTTTGGAAAGTTAAAAAATCACAAAAAATTAAAACTTTTTGTTTTCTATCTAAGCAAGCCACCAAAAACAAATGAAACTCAAAACACAAAGGTTATATTAATTGTTTTCCAATTCTACTGAAATTTATAATCCAAATATGCCCCTGTTTTACTAAACCCTAAATAAGTTTCACCTATTCAAAGATATTATTCTATTTAACAAACCATACTTCATAAAAGGTTTTTCAATTCAATCATTACCTTGGAAATGTTTTCATGACATTTGAAACTTGAGGATTACAAAACCCTAAGAATTATTTTCACCAACATTAATATTATATGAACTTGAAAATAGATATGTGGCTACAAAAATGTCTTATCAAACCTTAAGGATGCAAAATTGTTTACTAGCTATATGATTCCTCAATTCCTATTTATTGATAATATATCCTTTTCCAACTATTTGGTTATTGAAAATACTTTCAAAATAAAAAATTAACTATATCACCTTTCAACTAATATATCCTTTGTTAAATAACAAAATGTTTTTCACCAATTTCCTTCTTAGAAGAAAACATAATATCAATAGTTAAGCCTATAATTTCTAATTGAGCAATTATTTAATTTATTATTTTCTAATTGGAAAGTGGCTTAAAATGGCTATTAGGGTTAACCCCTATTTTAAAATATAAAAATAAGTTTAATGACTTAAAAAACTAAGACTCAACTTATAGAATGTCACTGAAATTTCATTTGACTAATATTTATATTTTATTATATTCCAAATTAGAAATAATATTAAGTCACTATTAGTGAATTATTCAAATTTCAAAATTTGAAATATGTTGAAAAGTTTATAAAAAATATTTTTGTTCGAAGGGTATTAATATTACAAGATTTTAGGATTTTATTTGAGTTTGATTGGATAATTAAAACAGAAGTTATTAATATTATGATTAAAGAGGAAAAATATGATGATGACGTCATCCATGACATCACCTTCTTCCTTCTCGCAAAAGGAAATCCCGGCCGTTTCGGCCGAAATCTTCGCCCGGCGATTCCGCGCCATTAAGACCATGATTACCTCCCCTCATAGGCCCTATATAATGCCCACGATCCCCTCTCTGTTTCCCCTTGCCAGCCTCTCCAAATCGTGCCCCATGCCGCGGTAATATCTCACGGGAGTACACGCAGCCCTACGCCGTGCCACCAAGTTTTCGGCCGAGGTAGCCCTCCTCCTCCACCCCTCGGTGGTCCTCCAGGTTCCCCATGCCCATGCGCTCCTTCCTGACACCCTGCTCAATTTTTATCGCTGCAGATTCAAGCACGGCGAGCTCACCCGCGGACCACCGGAGCTGCGCCACCTTTCTCTGCTTCACACCATCGCTATGAGTCACCAGGAGTCACCCGGGACATTGCGCCACCTTTCTCTGCTTCACACCTCGCTTCATTCCACGCCACGCCTCCCCGTCCTCTCCGCTGAGCTCGAGGGTCACAAGAGCAACATCACCGTCGAGTTCGTCGTCTCGCCATTTTCCGGTGAGATTCCTCCGGTAAGCCTCCTGGACCGTTAGATGTGATCAACGCTCGAGATTAGATCTAAAGGGGTACAAGATCTGGTGCGTCCGATCTAAATCTGACGGCACAGATAGATTCACTTATCCACGTCAACGTGCACAGTCAGCATGCCACACAGCAGCCCAGTCAGCAACCCAGCCCAATTAGCAGCCACCACGTGGCCAGCTTTTTATTTGAAATTTTCTCCCAGTAGAATTTTTTAGCAGTTTTGCAGAAAAGCCCCTGTATCTTTAAATCATCATAACTTTTGATACATAAGCCCAAATTTAGTAAACTTGGACTTTTTGAAATCAGCACAATATGTAAAATCTTTTATCACTGTTCAACCTTAAAACTGAAAATTTTAAATTGATTCAAATTTAAATATGCTTGTGTGATGAATTTTGGCATAATTCAAATTCTACAAATTAAAAAATTGCGAATAAAATATTTTTGGAAACCTTATGATGTGTACTTTCAGATCCCCTGTCCCAAAATAATGTTTTGAACAAGTTAAAATTGAATTTAGATTTAAGTTGTCCATTTAAATATTTTTGACATAGATTTAATTCTATAAATAATTTAAATATGGACCCTTAAGGAAACTTGCTCCATTTGGTAACCTTGAACAAGAGACACCACTACATAAACATTTTGGGAACCCCTGACCATGACCATGAAATTTTAGCCAAAAATCCATCATAGTAACCACATAGTTGTTTATGCCATAGATTTTGTTTCTATCTTCTTACCACTGTTTTTGCGGATGTTTTGAATCCAAGACCAAGTCCCTAGTATATTTCAATAACATATAAGACCAGCTAGTGAACCTTAAACACTAGTACCATTGTTTTCTATCTACTTATCCACTCTCCCATTCTTGCTTCAAGAATTCATCAAGTTAGCAAAATGGAAATCAAAACTCAAGCACACGAAGGAACTTCATTATCAACTTGGTGGCAACATGAAGAGCAAGGAAGATCATTGGAGAAATTGAAGGAAGGACTTAGACTCTCCAACAACAAGAAGCATCTCAATGAAGTACAAGTGTATATCAAGGAGAAAAAATCTAACTCTCTTTTTCTATCTTTCTTCTTATTTCCTTTCTTTTCTATTTGACTTAGTGGTATTTTGTGCCCATCCCACTTTGGACCAACTAGTGAGAAAGCCATGAAGAAATCTATCAAGACCAAGAGAAGAACCACCCCCAAGAAACAAGACTACAATGGGATCATGAAGATGAACTTCATGAAAACAAGCATGTGAAGACTTGGAGAAAATCTATACAAGTTGAAGAATAACAAGTTGTTTTGTCCAACCATTGACTTAAATGGGAAATCCCAAGACATTATCTAAATTCTTCATTTACTATGAGGTTAGTTGAAAATAGACCTACCTTAACCCAAAATTGAAAGACTAAATTAGATCACTCAAATGTCTTGATGAAAATGACTAAGTGTTACACATTGTTATGTGCTACTTTAGTTGAAGAAGTGATATGAGAACCCTTGGTGAAATCTTTGAACTTTCTAGATAAATATGTTTTCATTAAAGTTTGATCACTACAAACTCAACCTAGACCATCCTTAGTGAACTCTTGGAATCCCTTAACAAGTATGGAACAAATAGAGAATGAATTTTTTTCGAACCCAAACCTTAACCTTGACCTAGCCAACTTGGTTAATTCCCTTTTGGTATGTTTGATTTTTTGTATATTCTCTTCACTTGTATGTTTGCTTGCTAGGATGCTTGTTTATTTTATTATTGTGTTTTCATTGTATAGATTGTATAGAGAGCAATGATCTTTTTTGAAGAGGGTGTGTTTTATTCACCAACTCCAACAAGGAAATTAACACACCATCAACTACCTACTATTTTCCTATGCATTACTAGAATTTTTAAGTAGTATGCATGATAGGTGATTTTCTATAAGTACTATGCTATGCTAAATCCTATTAGTATGTACACACCCTTATTACTTTGTTATTTCATAGCCTTAGAGTTTAGTAGAATATTATGCAATGCTATCAAATTGCTTTATGTGATGTTGTGGAAAATGCTAAGTATAAACTTCAATGAAACACCTAGGTACATTTGGTAGTGCATGGTGGTCGACAGTTGAGTGTCTCCTCAGGTGAAAGCTCATGATCCCTCTAATGATTTTGCTGATGATGATAACACGGGTATCATCTATCTAACAGTGTTGTTTTAGTCTGTGCAGCTCTTATCTCAGATACTTATTGTTATATTCTTGACGGAAGATCAAAGAGAAGGACTACATTCTGGTTTCTATGCCACCGGATTTTTCAGTATGCACACCGGAATTTCCGGTGCCTATGGGACGGAATATCCGGCCCCAGCACCGGAATATTCCGGCCCTCTTCTAGCATCTCTGAAACGACTAAGTGTTTTCACTGCCCGCGCACAGAAGCCAGGGCGGAAATTTGCCCCGGAAATTTCCGGTGCAAAAATCCGGCCCTCTCGGACTTAGAAGAAATTGGAGCACTCTCAGCTGCCCGCGCACAGAGATGGGGGCGGAAATTCTGTCCGGAAATTTCCGGGCCCGGACATTTCAATTTTCCGCCCCCCGGATATTTCAATATTCCGGCGTTCTGGTCCTTAGCCGTTTTTCAACAATTGGCTGCTGCCCGCGCACAGAAGCTGGGGCGGAAATTTGCCCCGGAAATTTCCGGTGCAAATATCCAGCCCCTGGTCCTTAGCCATTTTTCGTCAACGAGCTGGTGCCCGCGCGCAGAGAGGGGGGCGGAGTATTGGGGCGGAAATTTCTGCCCCCGGATATTTCAAATATCCGCCCCCCGGATTATTCAAAATTCCGGCCCAGGCAGACCGGAAATTTCCGGTGCTTACACCGGAATATTCCGGTCCTATAGGACTGCAACGGTCAGAAATTGGAGGAGCCTATAAATAGCTGTCTTCTTCCTCTAGATAGGTAGCTCGTCCATTCCTCTCTCTCCTCCATTGTTGTAGAGCTCAAAACGCCCCGATCTCCCTCCTCCTCCAACCAAACTCGATGCCCTTCAAGGATCTCATGGAGGAGGACTAGATCTACCTTTCCACCAAGCCAAAACGTGTGTACCTACACCACAACTCTTGGGATCTTGTAATCTCTTGGTTGCTTTGTCATCCAAGGGAAACCCTAGTGCTTGTAGCTTCCACCTTGTAGCAAGAAGCTTCGATTGTTGAGAGCCTCCATCTCACTTGTGGAGTAGCCTCAACCCCTTGTAAAGGTTTGGTCAACGCCTTCAAGTCGACCTCATAGTGGAAACGAGAATCTCCCTCACCGGAGAAGCTCAAGTAGAACAAGGTGTGCACATCCATGCTATTGAGGAGCGCCTAGGTGGCTCCCCACCTCTCCAACGTAGACGTACTTCTTTTAAGAAGGAACTACGGGAAACATATCCTTGTCTCCGTGTTTTTCACTTGTTGTTATCTTGTACCGTTCCTTTATTTCTGCTGCTACTTGCTCCGTACCACCTAGGGTGTTCACTTAGTTGCACATTTAGGTAATTAAGCATTTACTTTCTTAAAGCCCCCATTAAAAGTGAAAAAGAAGTAAAATTTGTAGGTCACCTATTCACCCCCCCTCTAGTTGACCATATTGCACTTTCAATTGGTATCAGAGCCTCGGCTCTTTTATCGGGCTTAACCGCCTAAGAGTAATCATGGTCAACGGAGATGATCCCGAATCTTCTAAAGAGGAGCTCTCCAAAATGGCCGACACTGTAGCCAACCTAGAGACAACGGTTTGTACCATTCAAACCCAATTGTCCAAGGTTAGCTCTAGTGTGGGCTCGGAGGTTTCCTCCATCAAGAAGATGTTGGAGAACATGATGGGTAGAACCAAGGGGCCGTCTCACTCTCCCCATGTCACCGATGAGGATAGTTCGGATGAGGAAACAAATCCGGATATTTTCGAAATCGAAGAGAACATTGCCAAAGCTAAGGCTAAAGCCGCACAAAAGGCTAAAGCCAAAGCTAAGGAGAGTGACGGTGGCTCCAAGTCTCAAACGGCTAATGGTTCGGGGTCCAATTCAAAAGTTCCACCACCACAAAACTATGATTCTATCCACCCAATCGTTTCCATGCCACACATCCTTAATGTTGGAGTTCCACCCATCCTTAACACTAACGAATTTTCCTCTTGGAAGTTTGAAATGGAATCTCACATTTCAGGATCGTGTACCGCATTGTGGAGAAGCGTGATCCATGGATTTCATCCTCATGACCCAAGCAACTTGACTCCAAGGGAGGATGTTGAATCTCAACTCAACAAAACTGCTCTCGTTATTATCCAGAAGGCTCTCCCAAGGGAGCATCTCACTCACATCCGCGGTTGCAAGACCGCCAAGGAAGCTTGGGACAAACTTGACACCTTGTTTCAAGGAAATGCTAGCATTCAGTCTTCCAAGTATGATGTGGCCATTGACAACTCCGAGAACTTCGTTATGCAAGAGGATGAGACTCCTGAAGAGCTCTATAGAAGAGTTGTCACTCTCGCCAATCAACTGAGAGACTTTGGCAAGGAAGAGATCACCGATGAGTGGATAAAGAGGAAATTTGTCAAGGCTATCACACCCTTCGAGAAGAATCTCGCCACTAGTATCCGGACAAGAGCGGACTACAACACTCTCAACTCCATTGGTGTTCTTAGTGAGTTCATCGCAATCTCTCTCTCACACAAGAGTGCGGATGATGCTCTAGCTCGCTCTAGAGGGATAGGAAAGTATTCCAACCTTGCATTGAAGTCAAAGGCAATGGCTCGGGTTGATGAAAGTGAAGAAGATGATGATGAGGAGGAAGACTATGAAGATACTTACACGGGAGCTCACAAGTGCATTGCCCTTGCTATGCATGGATATTGGAAGAGATGGGAAGCTCACAAGGCCGGATCCCCAAGGCCTCCACGAAACAAGAACTACACGAAGAAGGGGGAGCGACCAAGGACATGCTACAATTGTGGTAGCGCTAACCACTTCGTGAAGGAGTGCCCCTTTGAGCCAAGAGAAGAAAACGAAGGCAAGCTCGTTCGCAAGAACAAGACCAAGCCTCCTCAAAACAAGAACTTCGCAAGGAAGGTGCCAAGGGCTCTCTACGTTCAAGAAGGGCCGGTTCTTGAGACCTACATCTCCGGAGATGAAGGAGAAGATGAGGTAGTTGGAGTTGCTCACATCGCCAAGGCCACCGCATCCTCACCTTCAATCTCCCTATTCGAATCCCCGAATGAGAATGTGGCTACCCGACCTACATGTCTTATGGCAAAAGCCACTTCGGTATGCTCTCCCAACTCCAAGACCATTGTCACTAACCCTCCTTCGTTATTGGATTGTGTTGAAAATGCTTGTGAGGAGGATAGTGAGTCTAATGAGTTAAGCATATGGCTATCTAGCCTTAAAGGTGAGACTAAGGAAAAGGTGAACTCCCTTTTGAGGCAACTTGATGAGGCTAACTCTCTTGTTGATGAAAAGGAGGAGATCATCATGACCTTAGAAAGCCATGGAGGTCACACTTGCAATGAGCAAGAGCTTGAAAAAGCACTTGATAATGAGCGTTCCATTCGTGCCTCACTTGAGGAGAAATTGTCTTGTCTTGAAGAAAACTTTGCCATAAGTGTCTCTAAGCTTAGGAAGGAAAATGCTCAATCTCTTGCTTTAATTAAAACTCTTGAACATGAAGAATTGAAGCTAGGAATTGCTCACGAGGAACTTGGCACTCGTCATGAAAAACTTGAAAAGGAGTTCATGTCTCTTAAGGAAATTCATGACAAGTTAACCAAATCTCGTGACAATCTTCTAGCCCAACTTTCAAACAAGCAAGTTGTATCCACTTCACCTTCTAGCTTGAATGTCTTGCCTAGCAATGCTTGTAGTACAACTAATCTTGTAGGAAATGAGAAGAATCCCCATGAGATTGCTTCTCAACGTGCCAACAATGGAAAGGAGGGACTTGGCTATATAGCCAAGTCAAAGAAGAAGTACAAGAAGAAGAACAAGAAGAGAGTCACCTCCCCCTCACAAGAAGTAAGATTTGTGAAAGAGGGAGAGGTGACCAAAAGGAAGGAGACCAACACCATTGTGGGTGGTGAGACCTCTAGGGGGAGCACCACTCACAATAACTTTGCCGGGAAATATAATCCATCTTATGTTCTTATGAGGTCTAGAGATGGTCATGTATATGCTAAATATGTTGGTACTTCTTATGGTGACGATTATCATTGGAGTATTTGGGTTCCCAAGACCCTTGTCGCTAACATGAGAGGACCCATTTAAAGATGGATCCCTAAATCAAGAAACTAATCTATTGTAGGGAATTGCTTCCGGTTCGAGCAAATGGACGGTGGATAGTGGTGCATCCCAACATATGACCGGAAGCAATGACGCAATGAGTGATATTCATCCTCCACTACCTCATCTCAATTGCGTTACTATTGGTGACAACTCCGAACTAAAGGTATTGGGACGAGGCAAGGTAGCAATCTCAAATGACTTGTCAATTGAGAATGTTCTTCTTGTTGAGTCCCTTGGCTACAATCTCATCTCGGTTCTTCAACTTGCTAAAAGTGGTTTTACCTCTTTCTTTAATAAGGAGAATGTGATTGTCACTTGGGAAACGACTCTTAAAGTAGTCTTTGTTGGGCATGTCGAGAACGGCATGTATGTAGTGGACTTCTCCAAAGGAGACACGTGTGCCGCGACATGCCTAATGGCTAAAGTTGATGTGGGTTGGCTATGGCATCGCCGGTTAGCCCACACCAATATGAGGACGTTGCATGACCTTCAAAGTGGCAATCACATTCTAGGACTAACAAATGCTAAGTTTGCCAAAGATCGTGTGTGTAGCTCTTGCGTTCTAGGAAAGCAACATGGAGAAGCACATCCCACCAAGACGAACATCACCACATCAAGAATCCTTGAGCTCATTCACTTGGACCTCTTTGGTCCTCTATCATATGATAGTCTTGGAGGCAAGAAGTATTGCTTGGTGATTGTGGATGATTACTCACGATATTGTTGGGTGTACTTCTTCAAGAGAAAGAGTGAGACTCAAAAGCGGGTCATCGAGTTCATCGCTTTGGTGGAAAGGCAACATAATAAAAGCATCATGGCTATCCGAAGTGATAATGGCTCCGAGTTCAAGAACTACACCGTAGAGGGATTTCTTAGTGAGGAAGGCCTTGCTCATCAATATTCCACTCCCTACACTCCTCAACAAAATGGTGTGGCGGAGAGAAAGAATCGGACTCTTATGGATGCGGCTCGAACCATGATTGCGGAGTTCTCTTCTCCTTATAATTTTTGGGCCGAGGCCGTCTCCACCGCTTGTCACGCTAGCAACCGATTATATCTCCGCAAGATCTTGAACAAGACCCCGTATGAGATTCTCACGGGCAAGAAGCCGGACGTTTCATACTTCAAGGTCTTTGGATGCAAATGCTTCATTCGCAAGAGAGGGAAACGCTTGTCAAAGTTCGAGACTAAATCCTATGAGGGTATCTTTGTTGGCTATGCCTCAAACGCTCATGCTTATAGAGTCTATAACAAGTCCACCAGACAAGTTGAAGAAGCTATAGACGTGGTATTTGATGAGGATAATGGGTCCCAAGGGGGGCGTATAAATCATGGTATTGTAGGAGATGCAATTCCTCCCATCGTCATAAGAAGAATGGGGATTGGTGAAATAATCCCCATTGAGGGTTACCGGATGACGGAGCGAGAAGGACTATGCCCCACTCAAGTGGAGCCATTGACTACATCCATTGATAACCAAGCTACCCAACAAGATGCACCAAGCCCTCACGCTTCACCACAAGGCCAAGCTAACAATCAAGGTCAAGCTCATGATGAAGGCCAAGCTCACAATGAGGAACAAGATACACATGGTGATGATACAACTCGGAACATAAGGGATCCACCTCCCGTTGATGATCAAGATCAAGGTGGTCAAGTCTCCGATGATGAAGGTGATGATCAAGTACTATCCAAGGAAACTTTGGAGGAGATGCTAGCTCGTAAGGCAAAAAGAAGACTAGATAATCTTGCTCGTGCCGGTCACACGGAGGACATGATTCTTGGACAAGTTCGTGGAAGGGTCGTCACAAGGAGGCAACTAGCAGATTTTAGCAAAGCGCATGCATTCGTCTCTCACATTGAGCCAAAGAAGGTCTATGAAGCTCTTGAAGATCAAGATTGGCTTGAAGCTATGCACGAAGAACTCAACAATTTCGAGCGCAACAAGGTGTGGAAATTGGTGCCAAGGCCCAAAGATTGCAAGAACGTCATCGGCACTAAGTAGATCTTCAAGAACAAACAAGACAAGGACGGCATCGTCATCCGCAACAAGGCTAGATTGGTTGCTCAAGGTTTCTCTCAAGTCGAAGGTGTCGATTTCGGTGAAACATTCGCTCCCGTTGCTCGTCTTGAATCTATTCGCATCTTACTTGCATATGCCTCTCATCACAACTTTAAATTGCAACAAATGGATGTTAAAAGTGCATTTTTGAATGGTCCCATCCACGAGTTGGTTTATGTTTAGCAACCTCCGGGTTTCGAAGATCCCAACCACCCCGATCATGTCTACAAACTCGATAAGGCGCTATATGGGCTTAAACAAGCTCCACGTGCGTGGTACGAGCACCTTAAAGAGTTTTTGGTAGATCGTGGGTTCAATGTTGGTTTAATCGATCCCACCCTTTTCACCAAAAAGGTTGGAGGTGACTTGTTCATATGCCAACTCTATGTGGATGATATCATCTTTGGTTCTACTAACGTCGCATTCAATGATGAGTTTTGCAAGCTTATGACGGATAAATTCGAGATGTCAATGATGGGAGAATTGGAGTATTTTCTTGGCTTTGAGATCAAGCAACATCCCGAAGGCACATTCATCAAACAAGCCAAGTATACTCAAGACATGCTCAAGCGCTTCAACATGCACGATGCCAAACCTATGAAGACTCCCATGTCCACGACTATTGACTTGAAACCCGACCCGAATGGTAAAGAGGTAGATCAAAAGGTATACCGCTCCATGATTGGCTCTTTGCTCTATCTTTGTGCATCTAGACGCGATATTATGTATAGCGTTGGTAAATGTGCAAGGTTTCAAGCCTCCCCGAGACAAAGTCATTTTGAAGCGGTTAAGCGTATCTTTCGATATTTAGTTCATACCCCAAACTTTGGTCTTTGGTATCCCAAGGGTTCAAGCTTTCAGCTCATTGGGTATTCGGATGCGGACTATGCGGGAGAGAAGACGGATAGGAAATCTACATCCGGAAGTTGTGAATTTCTTGGCCGCTCATTGGTATGTTGGTCTTCCAAGAAGCAAAACTGCATTGCACTCTCCACCACTGAGGCCGAATACATCTCCGCGGCGAGTTGTTGTGCTCAATTACTTTGGATGCGGCAAACATTGAGAGATTATGGCATCATCTTCGACAACGTTCCTCTCTTGTGCGACAATGAGAGTGCCATCAAGATCGCCTACAATCCCGTTCTTCACTCCAAGACGAAGCACATTGAGATACGGCATCACTTTATTCGGGATCATGTTGAGAAGGGTGATATTGACCTCTCCTATGTTGCGACCAAGGATCAACTCGCGGATATCTTCACGAAGGCCCTTGATGAACCAAGATTTCGGGGTTTGAGGAATGAACTAAATGTGATCGATGCGTCTAACTTCTCTTGAACCCTTGCATGAGTACCTTCACTATATGTGCTATCTAGTCTAGATGTAGGCATGGACATAGGGGGAGCGTAGCTCAACTCATAAACAAACACTCCACCTATCATGCGTAAAACAATCACAACGTCATGCATATCTAGTCAATTTGTGACTTATTGTGCTTAACACGTGAGTTATACTTCTGAGTCCAAGATACATCTTCGCGGCTCCTTGGTATCACTCAAACACGGTGGCTTCGGCCACCAACTTTTTCCTTTGAGTTTGTATTTTGATGTTTTCCTCGTGTTCGTGCGTTTGTTTGTGTTTTTCGTTTTTGGAGGCTCACGACTTGTTCCATCTTCCACAAAAACTCGGATGGCGTGGGAACACCGGAAATTCCGGCCCTCAGAAATTTGTCCCAGAAATTTCGCCCATTTCCGATGTGCCCGCTCGCAGAAGGCACACCGGAAAATTGGAGCGGAAATTTCCGGGGTAAATTTCCGGGGCCCGGAATATTCCGTGCCTTAAGCCCCGGAAATTTCCGGGGTTCGAAAATGGACTCGAATAATCCCCCAAATATCCCGCGTGCCCAATCGCAGAGGGCACACCGGATATTTGGGCGGAATATTCCGGCCCAAATTTCCGGGCCCCGGAATATCCGGTCTTAATACCGGAAATTTCCGGTGTGGTTGGTCTGGGGCTATATAAGGACGACGGGAGGGAGCAGTTCCAGATTGCTTCCCTCCCCTCGCCTCCACTCGCTTCCAGCCGCCGCTGCCGCCTCCGAGACTTCCGGGAGGCCCCTTCGCCTCCCCTCCTCGTCCTCTACTCATCTTTTGCGGATCAAGAGACCGCACGTCCGTTCCTGTTCATGGATCCCGGTATGTGTACGTTTTCTCCGCAATTTTGTGTTGATTAGATGCGTTATTCTCCTATCTAGTGTTCCTCATGGTATAGCATGGTTCTTCGTTCACACACGTATCACCTATTCTCTAGGATTCATCTTTGTACTAGATTCCTCATTCTAGATTCGTTCCAGGCCCAGATTCAGATCTGGATTCGAAAATTTCGCAGACCGGAAATTTCCGCCACAGGACCGGAATTTCCGCACCCCGGAAATTTCCCTGAGGCCGTAATTTCCGCCCTGCGGAATTTCCGCACCCACGACCGGAATTTCCAGCCTGTACTGAATCTCGAACAGACATCTACTTGCTTCATTTTCTCAATTCGTGAGCCCCCGTTTTTTATTCTTGTTTGGTTTTCTTTGCATTTTTCTGCTTTCCTCGCAGATGGTTCAAGCTCTAGGCCCGTCAAGCTGCTCAGTACCCGCAAGCGCCTCCGTCACCTGACAGAAAATGAAGAGGGGACTTATGTTGAGGATAATGAGACTCGCCGGCGTGAGAGGGATGCTGAGAGAGAGTATGAGCGTCAACGTGATGCTGACAGAGCTGCCCGCAAGGCCGGCAGACAGCAAGGCAAGGCCACTCTCAACGTGGGCACCATGTCCATTCTGGAGTTCAAGGCATGGAGGGCCAAGGCATGGTACACAGAGGGTCCTCAGGACCCCACCATTGATTCGTGCTTTTGGCATGTTGAGCAGGAGAACCTATTCAAGCAGGTGTACACTGTGATGAGCAAGCCCGTGTGCCCCATGAAGGTGATCAACTTTGCTAATCTGGCTGCCAACCCCTCCTACTTCAAAAACTCTGTTCAGCTAGCTGAGGTACTTGGTCTGCGTCCGCTTATGGAGACTAGATGCTCCTACAATACCACATTCATTCAGCAGTTCTATGCCACACTTGTCATTGATGATTCTGAAGAGATTGGGATGTCCTGGATGTCTGGCCCTCAGTTGCTCACCGCCAACTTCCATGACTTTGCTTCTGAGCTTGGGTATCCTTTTTCTGGCCTCAACACTCCCCAGGGTCACCGCATGCATATTCACGGGGTTGAGTATGAGAAGAACAAGCTGGCTGAGTTGTATGGCTCCACAGGTGTGATTGGCTCGGCCAAAGGGCTGTATCCCATATATGACATCCTGCTGCGCATGTTCCGGGAGTCCATTGCCCCAAGTGGTGGCAATAATGATGCTATTCGTGGTGGCTTGGTCAACCTCATGCACCACGCCTTCTTGACCTTCACTGAGAGTGACATGACTGACATGGAGGCCCACAAGATTGATGTGATGGATTTCATCTTCAATGAGATCCACTTTGCTCTCTTCCACCGCAAAGTGCCTCCATATGCTCCCTATATTATGAAGCTCATCAAGGCCCGCTATCCCGCAGCACTCCGTGAGGACCTGGAGCTTGACTGTGAGGAGCACAAGGACGTCACCCTGTACAAGAAGGCTGCCCACACTCAGCAGGCTGCACATGATGTGGGTGCCACAGGTCAAGGCCACTGTGATCCTCGCATGCGTCCTCCTCCCCCTGGCAAGAAGAAGCGCTCTTGGCTTGTTCGCGCAATTGAGAAGGTGCTGTGCATGAATGTGTGCCTCCACAAGGAGAACTACAGCGCCTATGTGGAGCGCCGCAGCATCCTCGAGAACCAGCATCACATCATGACTGCTCTTGGTGCTCCCAATGTGCCACCACTTCCTCCTCCCAGGATTGCCTACAAGAACTGGAACAACCGCGACGTTGAATGGGATATTGGTGTGGATGATGATGAGGACATGGAGGATGTCACTGAGGATGAAGCAGAAGAGGAAGAAGAGGACACCCAGGCCTAGAGTTTTCTCCATGGGACGTAGCTCTCTCTTTTCTCTTTTTGGTATCCTGATGCCAAAGGGGGAGAAGATCTAGATGATCGCGGGCATTTGCTTGGGAGGGTTTCGTTCTTCATTTGCCTTTTTTTATCATTTCGTGCGTCTTTTCGAACTTCGTTCTATCGTACTCGTTATTCGTTGGTGAACTATTATTATTAGGAGGCATGTCTCCTATATATGCTATCTGTGATGTTTTCATATCGTGCACTGTTAGTTTATTTCCCTGCAAATACCCGTGTTGTCATCATTCACCAAAAAGGGGGAGATTGAAAGCTCATGATCCCTCTAATGATTTTGGTGATGATGATAACACGGGTATCATCTATCTAACAGTGTTGTTTTAGTCTGTGCAGCTCTTATCTCAGATACTTATTGTTATATTCTTGACGGAAGATCAAAGAGCAGGACTACATTCTGGTTTCTATGCCACCGGATTTTTCAGTATGCACACCGGAATTTCCGGTGCCTATGGGGCGGAATATCCGGCCCCAGCACCGGAATATTCCGGCCCTCTTCTGGCATCTCTGAAACGACTAAGTGTTTTCACTGCCCGCGCACAGAAGCCAGGGCGGAAATTTGCCCCGGAAATTTCCGGTGCAAAAATCCGGCCCTCTGGGACTTAGAAGAAATTGGAGCACTCTCAGCTGCCCGCGCACAGAGATGGGGGCGGAAATTCTGTCCGGAAATTTCCGGGCCCGGACATTTCAATTTTCCGCCCCCCGGATATTTCAATATTCCGGCGTTCTGGTCCTTAGCCGTTTTTCAACAATTGGCTGCTGCCCGCGCACAGAAGCTGGGGCGGAAATTTGCCCCGGAAATTTCCGGTGCAAATATCCGGCCCCTGGTCCTTAGCCATTTTTCGTCAACGAGCTGGTGCCCGCGCGCAGAGAGGGGGGCGGAGTATTGGGGCGGAAATTTCCGCCCCCGGATATTTCAAATATCCGCCCCCCGGACTATTCAAAATTCCGGCCCAGGCAGACCGGAAATTTCCGGTGCTTACACCGGAATATTCCGGTCCTACAGGACTGCAACGGTCAGAAATTGGAGGAGCCTATAAATAGCTGTCTTCTTCCTCTAGATAGGTAGCTCGTCCATTCCTCTCTCTCCTCCATTGTTGTAGAGCTCAAAACGCCCCGATCTCCCTCCTCCTCCAACCAAACTCGATGCCCTTCAAAGATCTCATGGAGGAGGACTAGATCTACCTTTCCACCAAGCCAAAACGTGTGTACCTACACCACAACTCTTGGGATCTTGTAATCTCTTGGTTGCTTTGTCATCCAAGGGAAACCCTAGTGCTTGTAGCTTCCACCTTGTAGCAAGAAGCTTCGATTGTTGAGAGCCTCCATCTCACTTGTGGAGTAGCCTCAACCCCTTGTAAAGGTTTGGTCAACGCGTTCAAGTCGACCTCATAGTGGAAACGAGAATCTCCCTCACCGGAGAAGCTCAAGGAGAACAAGGTGTGCACATCCGTGCTATTGAGGAGCGCCTAGGTGGCTCCCCACCTCTCCAACGTAGACGTACTTCTTTTAAGAAGGAACTACGGGAAACATATCCTTGTCTCCGTGTTTTTCACTTGTTGTTATCTTGTACCGTTCCTTTATTTCCGCTGCTACTTGCTCCGTACCACCTAGGGTGTTCACTTAGTTGCACATTTAGGTAATCAAGCATTTACTTTCTTAAAGCCCCCATTAAAAGTGAAAAAGAAGTAAAATTTGTAGGTCACCTATTCACCCTCCCTCTAGTTGACCATATTGCACTTTCATCAGGGCCTTTAATCTCCTGAGGTGTTCACTTGAGGAATGCCACCCAATAACAAAGTGATTTTGATGTCCCCCAAGTTTATATTGCTTCCAGTGCAGAATTTAGTCATATAGGCTCTATCTTGATCAACTAAGTTGTGAGAGTTCAGCCTAGGCTTGACAACCAGATGCAACATAATTATAGGTGGAACGGGTCTTGCCATTGGGTTGAATCTTCTGAAAGATCTCGTCTCAATTCTTCTCCTTTCCTTAGTGCACTCCAGGTGTATAGGATGTTTGGGTTGAATTGAGTCTGAAGGTGAAAGTGCACAACCTTTGCAGAGTTAGAAACTATGATCATAACTGTGTCCCCGGTAATGGACGACTTCAGGCAGCTGGACAAGGATGGACGGAAGGATCACATCACCATTTTCAATAAGTAAATTTTTGACAAAGTGAACAGTAGTTGTGGTGCTTGGATTTCAGTCCAATGATGCCACCCTTTGAAAAGAAAAGTTTGTTTTACAAAAGAGATAGGAGAAAACTTGCTTTATGCAAACTTAGCCAAAGCTCCACTCAATAAGCATGTAGTATTTAGTCTTGACATTTATATCCACCATAGTGTTACTTGCCAATATATTAAATTGTATTGACCCCCTTGTGGCTGCATATTCCATCATGCGGATGAATCTGAAGACGAGTGACGATTTCGTTTAGGATCTCGAGTCTACCGCCAACATGTTTTGCCTGTGACACATGAAGAAGATGAGGCTCAATGTTATTCTATGTTTTTCGTTGTAATACTTTGTATCCTGCTAGTCTTCTAAGACTATGCACGTTGTAATGTTCTTTTTGTAAAGACTGTATCATACGATGTAATAGAATTTGACGCATTTGCGTGATATTTCATTTTGTACTATGGTGCTGGCAATTGATCGAGAGACTAGCACAATAACACAGGTGTTCTTACATTATTTAAATGTGGGAACGCTACACAAGTACACCTTTATAATCACCCTATCATAGTGTGACTTTCGATAAACTCAAAGTAACCTCAAAGATAGCAATTAAATGAAGTCTCACAGTCTGAGGATTAGGGTACTATGTTTCTGAGTACAACCACTATGAACTTCGTAATACGATCGTTTCGCAATACTATGTATATGAAGGGTATGTTCATCATCTCGTTCACCCAATGAAATGAATCCACTATCTGCTGACATAAATGTCACATTTTCGTGAAACCTACGATCATCAATAATAGAGTGGACTAGTATAACATAGAGTCTAACTAGGAAATTTGGTTATCGAATAACCTCTGGTTGTTTACATATCACACATGTATAAATGCTTCCTATTAATATAGTTATAGCATGATACGAAACTATTATAAACTTAATGAGTCATGGCATAAATATATACCTATTTATTTTCCTCTAGGGCATAACTCCTTAAATAATCCGAGTCAAAATCAATAAAGATTTAATTTTGCAATTCCACCACAAATACATATATGAATACTCACAATATTATTTGTAGCTATACAAAATCCTACTGAGTTTTTTTCCACTTTGTAATACTAGTTGCCATGTACGTGCAACGCACGCATTTTACGTTTAAAGAGAACAATTTACAAGTTGAAACGCCACCGCCCCCCTCCTCCTAGGCCGTGTTCCCCCTCGACGCTGCCGGATGATTCTGTCGAGCTAAGCTCGTGCAGAGAGGACGGCGGCGGCAGGACCATTTTCGCCCTGCTCTCGTAGCTCGTGGGGGATGCTCGACCCTCTCCAACGGGAGCTGGCGCGGCGCCTCCCGGTGTCAGGCGGCCTACTCCGCGTCCATGCGGATCTTCTTGTAGTGCCTCCGGTGGTGGAACCTTGGCTTCATCTGCATCGAGACGGCGACGTAGACATCGGCCGATCAGTATATAATAATAATAAATTGTCAGAAATTATATTATCATTTATCTAATTGAACCGTAACAAAATCGTGTTTTTCAATTTTTTTTTTTGGGGAGAGTCATTTTAAAATATATGTGAACCAACAATATATATAAGGCACAATGCACCGGACAGTCAACAATTTTTCGAGAGCCCATAACGTGACAAACATGGGCCAGGTTATCGGCTTGGCTTTACTGTAACGGTTGGTCTCTTTTCTTTTTGATAATCCATATCGAATGGTAAGATTTTTTTTGGCATGGCTCTTAAATACAAAGTGCTTAATTAGCTGCGGTTGTTATTGAAATAAATATATATCATGTATTTGTGACATTTAATTCCGGACGAAGGGAGTAGTTTAGAACGAGTGTTCCTTCATAATCAATTCTGAAAATAATAATAATCGCAACTTCATCAGACTCTGAAGCGGGAGGACATTTAGAATGTTTTTACCTGGTAATTTATCTGCGATATTTCCGAGCACAAAAATGAAATGTGTACATCTCAATTGGTCATATAGCTGTCATCGATATTTCAACTCAAAGTATAAAAAGCTTAGTTTACAGCTAGGACTCATACATGCTACAGTCCACGACACTGATTGGATATGTATGCAAGACTGACCTAGCTACCAGCTACTATAGAAATAACCAGAGAACAGCCCAGAACGTTGATCTGATGCAGAGTATATCCAGAGACATGGATTACATTATGGATGTACATTTTTAGATGCTTGAAAACCTGATTATGTAAGGATATTTTTCATGTCATCATGTAAGATTGAAGGTGTTGAATTATCATGTTTGTGAGTCTGTATATAAGTTAAATTCTCAACTCCACTGCAGTACCAAGTACTTTGTCATAGGATGGCTGTTACTCTCCATCGAGTGCTAACCCAAGTATTGGACGACCTGTTTAATACATTACTATGTTAATACATATAGTTTCTGAAAATTACGCCCAGATTAGCATAAGATAAGGATAGGAAAATCCAAGGAACATGTATGCCACAGGATTGCATTGAAAAGTATGTATCACAATACTCAATGTCAGAAGCGGACTAACCAAGAATTTGAGCCCCAACCTATAAGCAATCGTGCAACTATTATTCAAAATTAAGACCAGCCGTCCTCTCTTCTATGGCAAAAGCCTTCTTTGCATCTTGTCTGCTCCGCTTGTTGGCAGGTTACAAAATCCCAGCATTGCTTTCAAAGATTTGGCCTGCGACTAATATAAGTCTGAAGTTGGCAGACAACTGCGGTCGGATGAATGACTACAAAACCAGTTTTGCAGCAATAAGCTAAGTACCTTACCCCGTTCTCTTCCACATGATTTATAATGGGAGAATTGGAAATTCATAATGAGGTTATAAGCAATGGAGAAGGAATAAGGCACACTTGTACAAGATCATGGGCATGCTTTAGTTTTCAAAACCAGGTGCAGAAACACTTACGCTTACTTTCGATGATTGCTGGGTAGGAGACAATCAGTTGCGTGGTGAAAGAGTCGTGCAGGGAGCAGGCGTCTGGGCGTCTGGTGTCTGGTGCCCTGGTGGTCGAGGGTGGCCGTGCGTCTCCGGCCGTAGGCGGGCGGGCACGTCATGGCTTGTGTGCGGGGCCGGCCTGGGGTGTCTGGCCGGCGTCAGACGGTCTTGTGGCTGCGGCCGTGCGTCTCTTGCAGGCGCGTCGTGGTAGGCCTGCGAGGTCGATCGTGCGTCCCCAGATGACGCTTCTCCGGACCGGCGCTACGGGATCTCGCGCTGCTACTTGCTGTTGTCCCTCAGTCCCTGTGGTGGTACAGTCGGTCCCTGTCTGTTCGCTTTCCCTCCTCAAGACCTCAACCATGGAAGGTGCTAGGCGGCGGCATGTGGTAGCGTCGCTGCCAAGCAGGGGAGCAGAGCAGGTCAACTCGACATTAGACCTCTAGCGTTCGGACATGGAGAGATGAACCTGAACAGAGAATCAGAAAAAGAAGCACGACAGAGATGTCGCCGTGGTACGGCTTCGGGTTAATTAGACGGTGGCAATATTTTGTAATTACAACATGTTGAGTAGCTCAACATTGGAGCGATATTCACCGTTTGATCTATATTGTTTAATGGTTGAGATCGATTGTATCTACGAAGTTTGCTCTTTTATAAGTAGTTTAGATTACCGTTGAATATTTCTGCGAGAAACTTCTCACCATAATATTTCTTGTTATAATATAAACAATTAACCGCATAAGAAAAACTTTTCTTTAATTTTTTTCCCTTTATACCGGATTGACTAAATCACTTTTAGTCAACGTAAATCCAGCGGTTCTTGTGCGCTAATTCTTGTATTGACTATGATATTGGCGAGATTAAAAATATATTATGATTTGATCTCAACCCTTTATATTTTGCTCACCAATGACTACGAAGGTCATGTCTATTGGAAAATATCATGTCATTTCTTTTGAGACAAAATTAAATTTATCTCAATGTAATTCGAAATTAATTTCAGAATTACATTTAGCACATCCACCATTTTGCATTTACAGCCCTTTTAAATCTTTTCTACTAGGTATCTTTCTTTTAATTAGGCCTAACCAAATTAAAATATCATAATCAGCTCCCACGTATTTTTCAATACCTCCGCTTTACATAATGAAAAAGAAATTCCTTCTTATTTCATTAACACGACAGACTTAATACTCATACTTGTAATGTTTTCTAATTACTCTAGTAATAAAAAATTAATTACATTTAGCAAAATAATATGCTAGTCGATCCAATAATAGCGCCAAGCAATTGATATGATAACTTTTTCAATTGCATCAATATCATTTATTCGTAATTTATAAGACAATTTTATCAATACTAGCATCATGAATATAGAATATTCATATATGTTTTTCTTGTGAAAACATTCATTTTCCTTATGGTTTATAAAATCACTCCAACTTACTTTCAAGATAAAATCTTGGATTCAAAATGAATATCTTCTTCTAACATGGATCTACACGATAATCTAATATCATATATTTATGAGTACTATTATATTGTTTGTTTTGTTTTGCACATTGTGGTCATTATCTTATAATGTTGAGGAATATTTCATCAAATTCCTCATATAACCTTTATTCAAATATTAAGTTTGAACTTTATGTATCTCATACATAAATTCCTGGACAATGTGATGAGTTGGAAACATTTGCATGTTGCCCCTTTCATTCAATACTTCTCCAAAGATTCACAATCTCAACTTAATATGATTTCCACATCTATTTCATGAGAATACACTTTTCTTCTTAATCCAATGTGTTTAAAACACATGGAGTAAACAGTGGAAATTTACTACCAATAAACTTATTGGTTTTATGCAAAACCTTTTAATCAATTATATTTCATGCTTGAGCAATATTGATTAATAGGGATTATCATTAAAATAAATCTAAGTTAATTAATGACATAGTCCCAACTTAAACAAACAAGTAAAATAATTTTCTTTAGCAGGTTGAGAATTATTTTTGTTTCACGCTATCACTTTACCATACGAAGACATTTGAAAATTATAACATTGCTTAAATCCTTGTATCACAAAGATTTTATTATCACAATAATTTTGAATCTCTCAAAATTCATCATGAGTAATTATTGACTAAGAAAATATTTTTTTCAATCCATGTTATAATTTCTGTCAAGTCCTTTTCTACTTCAAACAAAATTTCTTTGATCTTAGTTTTTTATTCAAATTTTTCTCCCACTGACTTTTATGAAATATTGAAACTTCAATTATTTCATCTATTCCACTTCATTAATATGACTAAATTATCACATTGAATCTTCAATAGAATTAAGTCAATTGAGAAGACATCCAAAACTTATGTGAATTTCAAAATTTCACAAGTGCCTAGAACTTAATGGATTTTGGTTATATTTAATATTTTGGAGGCAGTCTTTCAACCTTGATAAATCAAATAAAAGACTTACCTCCAATTTATTTAACAATCCATAAAACTATTACTCAAACTTGAGCAATAATTTGAATCAAAATATTCAGGACTTGATAATAAAAATAATTGACATAACACAATAAAGAAGATCATAAGATTTGAATTCCCAAGTTTGGAATTCCCACACATATTTTATAATTTGAACTCAACAGGGTTCACAAACATAAAGTATTCATTACATAATGATTGAACTCAAAATAACTATTATTTCTAAATCCTAGTGTTGATCCTCTTTATTTACTTGGACTTCATGAGATGACCAGCTACACTCCATGTGCATTCCCTACGTCATTCTAGAACCTCTTCTTCTTTCCAGCATTTTCTCCTTATAAAGTACTTGCCACTAGTGCAAGTAAGAGCTTCAATTAGTATCTCATACTAACTGAGTTTTGCTGGAATTATGTCAATAGTTGACTGTATGACTTTTATACTTCTCTTAATCCATGTAGGATCTCGGGCTTCAATATCAGCTTCTACTTCCTTGAGTAAGGCAAACAACGTCTGAACTGGACACTCTTCGGCAATGATATTGCAAAGCTTTACAAAACCATAAAAAATAGGCGGAAATGATCCAATTACGATGTCACGGAAATTCTCATGAGTTATTGGAAAACCAACACCACTGAGTTTTCTTTCTAATCTGACAATCCTGATTTCAAACAGCTCTATGGGTTCACCCAATCGAAGCCGACTATTCATTAGTTCTCTGGTCATATTAAAACGCTCATTGTGCACTTAATGTGGGAACAGAGTTTTCAGTTTCTTTACTAGATAGTAGGGATGATGGTTACAAAACTGATCAACCAATTCTCCATCAATGCATGTGTGCATGAGCTCCTTGACAAGGCACACGTCACATTGGAGGTGAGGTCCATCATGATCCTCATCTCAAGGCATGTGACCCCATAAAGTGATCCATATTGGAGTTCCTAAGAACTCCCATCAGAGCATGAAACCATTCCCCAAAATAGTTTCCATTTGCAGCCAAAGGCTCATGACTCATCATTGGATGAAATTGATATCTATCAAAGGGATTCATCTCTACAATAAAACAAGTTTATTTAGGCACTATAGTTCAAAATTAATTTGCACTACTTAATTGATTAAAATTGATATTAAGATATGCTCCCATTGAAACTTATATTTCTCAAGATCAACTTTCAGTGAAACAAGATCCTAATAGATTATGATTAGAAGGATGTATTCTCCTCAACCAGCCATAACCTAGAGAGTAGGCTGTTGGGACGGGTAGAGATAAACAAAACTTTTCCTACGCAGTACTTCCAAGATCTAGCCGAGGTAGAAGGCCACGATGATTACCACTAGACGCGCGGTTGCGGATTATCGATGAAGCGCGTCGGGGCAGTGCAGTCCCACGATCCGATCCAGCCGATCCAATCCCGCGATCGTCGAAGTGCTGAACGTACAACACCTCTGCCGGTATCCACACGTACGAGGAGGAGCTCCGACGGCGGACTGCTAGGTCCAGTGCGACGGCTGGACTGAGTGGGGTTAGGGTTCCCAACGCATGGGAGTGGACTAACGTGCCCGCTGGGCAACCTGCGCCCCTCTTTATATAGCGAATGGTAGTGGGCTTCACAACACTTGTGGCCCATTCCCTCTGTGGGTCTGACTCACAAGCTCAGTCCAATTCCGGTTCGGGTCCAACCCGACCAGTACTTGCTCCCGCTCTTAAGTGTGCGACCCTGCAGGCTCATGGCGACTTGGACACGATTGGAGTCCAACTCCCAATCGCTCAATCGGTAGTGGCTCCTAGCAGAACGTGCCGACTCCCAAGTCCCATTGAGTCATGACGACATACCTTTCAATGTGATATTCATATTAGTCCCTTTTGCCTCACGATATACCTTGTCGAACTATAGGCGATTTATCGTCATCCCTTAAATAGCTGAACTCTCTTCTCGGTCCGTGATATGTGATTCATCTGACTAACTCTTAGTCAATAGACACAGCTAACACTTAACTGAGTCGCACATGGCCATGCTTCCTAAATCATATCACTCGAGAGGGCCCAGAGAATATCTCTCCATTCGGAGGGGCAAAATCCCATCTTGATTATCCACATCACGCAGCTTGCTTCTCATTCGACCCGAACTCTGCCTTTATAGCTGCCTTGTCACAGAACAGCGTTTGACAGAACCTAAGTCGGTGATCCACAACTCGGATTGTGCGATGACCTAAGGTTTAAGGATTACATTGATTGAGACATGCAAATGACGACTTACTCGTTGCATCTCAATATGGGTCAGTCCGACTTGCTAAACTCTTTAGCCAAGTCCGTGATCGTTGGAATGGCATCACCATGCCCATGACAAGTGGAACCATGTCATCAGCCAACACTCACATTAGTCTAGGGTGTGTGTCCAGCACAACCTTAATGACCAAGGACAATCTAGTATGAACAACATGAATATATAGTTCCACAATCGAATCACATATTCAATGACATATATCAGATGTTCAAAACAAGGACAACTTAATAACCTTATGAATACATTGGGAATTACATCATCCATGATTGCCTCTAGGGCATATTCCCAACAGTCTCCCACTTGCACTAGAGTCAATCATCTTGGCATCATATGCCTAGGCATCGAATGCCCATACCTCTCGTGTGCGCCTCATGCTTAGGCTGTGGTAGCGCCTTTGTCAACGGATCTGCAATATTTGCATCCGTGTGTACTTTGCATAACTTGATATCACCTTGTTCGAAAAACTGGCGAATGAGGTGGTACCGCATGAGTATATGTTTGTTCTTCTGGTGTTGTCTAGGTTCCTTGGCTTGTGCGATAGCACCATTGTTGTCACAATATACGTCCAAAGGATTGGACGCGCCCTGAACCACACCAAGATCTATCAGGAGGTTCCTGATCCAAACAGCTTCCTTTGCCGCCTCTGAGGCAGCAATATACTCAGCCTCCGTTGTAGATACAGACACCGTATCTTGCTTGGAACTCTTCCAGCTCACAGCTCCTCCGTTCATTACGAACACGTATCCAGATTGTGAACGAGAGTCATCTGAGTCGGTGAGATAAATCGCATCCGTGTAACCCTTTACACAGAATTCCTCATCACCTCCATAAATTAGGAACGTTTCCTTAGTCCTTCTCAAGTACTTAAGGATGTTTTTAACCGCTGCCCAGTGGGCTTCGCCAGGGTCAGCCTGGTATCTGCTCGTAACACTTAGAACATAGGAAACATCTGGCCTAGTACAAATCATGGCATACATGATGGATCCGATTGCCGAAGCATACAGGATCACACTCATCCGACTTCGCTAATCAGTCGTCGACGGACACTGAGTCTTGCTAAGTTTTATACCATGGGACATCGGTAAGAATCCCTTCTTGGACTCTTCCATTTTGAATTTCTTCAAAACTTTGTCCATATATGTACTCTGACTCAATCCAATGAGCCTCCTTGATCTATCTCTATAGATCTTGATTCCTAATATGTA
Source organism: Alopecurus myosuroides (assembly GCA_028641055.1). NCBI lineage: Eukaryota > Viridiplantae > Streptophyta > Magnoliopsida > Poales > Poaceae > Alopecurus > Alopecurus myosuroides. The sequence goes on from CM054059.1 coordinate 101,206,741, forward strand.
AGTCGCCTCACCCAAATCCTTCATTGAGAAACTCCTTTCCAATGACTCTTTCGTTTCTTGCAACATCATGACATCATTTCCAATCAGTAATATGTCGTCCACATATAAGATTAGAAAATTTACTTTGCTCCCACTAAACTTCTTGTATAAACAAGAATCATGATCGCTCTTGATGAAGCCAAACGATTTGACTACCTCATCAAAGCGAATGTTCCAACTCCGAGATGCTTGCTGCAACCCATAAATGGATTTCTGAAGCTTGCATACCTTGTCAGCATTAGCCGGATCGACAAAACCTTCGGGCTGTATCATATACACGTCCTCAGTTAAATTTCCATTAAGGAAAGCCGTCTTGACATCCATCTGCCATATCTCATAATCGAAATAGGCTGCTATGGCTAACATGATCCGAATTCATTTAAGCATCGCTACAGGCGAGAATGTCTCGTCGTAGTCAACTCCTTGAACCTTTCGGAACCCCTTCGCGACAAGTCGTGCTTTATTGACGGAAATATTTCCATCCATATCAATTTTATTCTTAAAGACTTATTTGCACTCGACGGGTCTTGCACCGTCAGGCAGATCAACCAAATTCCGAACTTGGTTTTCATCCATGGACTTTAACTCGGATCTCATGGCTCCAAGCCATGACTCGGAATCTGATCCCACCATCGCTTCCGAATAAGTTGCTAGCTCATTACTGTCTAACAATAAAACATCACGAGCATTTTGTAATCTGGCAGATCTCCGTGGTTCAGGTGCTATTACCGGTGTAGGTACCATGACCGGCTCAACCTCCAAGGCGTTCGCCGACTCGCCCCTAGCCGGTTCCTCTCGAATTTCTTCGAGTTGCACTGTGCTCCCACTGACTTCCCGACCGAGAAACTCTTTCTCAAGGAAGACACCATTCCGAGCGACAAACACTTTGCCCTCTTCCCGGTTGTAGAAGTAGTACCCTAAGGTTTCTCTCGGATACCCCACGAAAATACACTTATCCGACTTGGGCGTGAGCTTGTCCGACTGAAGTCGCTTGACAAATGCTTCACAACCCCAAATCTTAAGAAAAGACAAACTTGGCTTTTTACCAGTCCACATCTCATGTGGTGTCTTCTCTACTGACTTTGATGGTACTCTGTTCAGTGTGAAAGCTGCAGTTTCTAGACAATAACCCCAAAATGATAAAGGTAGATCTGTCCGACTCATCATTGATCGTACCATGTCCAACAAGGTCCGATTTCTCCGTTCCGATACACCGTTTCTCTGCGGTGTACCCGGCGGAGTGAGTTGAGGAACTATTCCACAACTCTTTAGATGGTCATCAAACTCATGGCTCATTTACTCGCCTCCACGGTCCGACCGTAGAAACTTTATTTTCTTGCCGAGCTGATTCTGTACCTCACTTTGGAATTTCTTGAACTTTTCAAAGGCTTCCGACTTGTGTTTCATTAAATAGATATATCCATACCTACTCAAATCATCAGTGAAGGTAATGAAGTACTCATAACTACCTCTGGCTGTCGTGCTCATTGGACCACATACATCACTATGTATTAGTTCCAACAAGTCGGACTCGCTTTCACAACTCCTTGCAAAAGGTGTCTTGGTCATTTTGCCTAGTAGGCATGATTCGCATGTATCGAATGACTCTAAGTCGAACAAAGTTAGAAGTCCATCATCATGGAGCTTCTTCATGCGCTTCCAACTTATATGACCAAGCCGACAGTGCCAAAAGTAAGTCATATTCAGATCATTTGGTTTCAACCTTTTAACATTTATGTTATAGACTGATTCACTATCAATATTTAAAATAAATAACCAGTTCTAAACGGGTGCAAAGCCATGAAACATATCTTTCAAATATAAAGAACAACCATTATTATTAATATTCGACTCATAACCTTGTCTCATGAAATATGAGGCGGAAATAATGTTTCGACTAAGCGCTGGAACATAATAACAATTATTCAGTTCCAATAAAAATCCTGAAGGTAAATGAAGTTGCATCGTGCCGACTTCCAACGCAGCGACTCTCGCCTTGTTGCCGACCCGAATATCAACCTCTCCTCTTTCCACGCTCCTAGTTCTTACCAGTCCCTGCAACGAGTTGCATATGTGAATAACTGATCCGGTATCATATACCCAAGAACTATTAGGCGCATCAGCAAGATACATGTTTATAACATTGCACACAAGCGTACCTAAGTTGGAAGTCACACCTCCACTCTTGGCTCTGTCAGCCAAATACTTGGTGCAGTTCCTCTTCCAGTGGCCATCTTGCTTGCAATAGAAGCAATTGGCTCCGGCTGTAGGAGATGGCTTAGTCTTTGAGGAAGCACTCTGGACAGGGCCATGGGCGCTACCTCCTGACTTATCCTTCTTCTTCTTAGTCCAAGAACTCTTCTTGAACTTAGCCTTATTCTGCACCATCAACACTTGATTGGCGCCTTTCTTAAGATCAGCCTATGCCGTTTTGAGCATCCCATGTAATTCAGTGATACTCTTATCCATACCATGCATATGGTAGTTCGAGATGAACGGACCATACGCACTAGGAAGAGAGTTCAGAATTATATCAGTAGCGAACTCTTCGTTAATTGGGAAGCCCAGCCGATCCAGAGACTGTATGTAACAAATCATCTTGATTACATGCGGACTCAGTGGATTGCCGTCTTTCAGGTTACATCCTAGCAAAGCTTGAGAGACTTGATACCTCTCGGTCTTTGCCTGAGCCTGGAACATACTTTTGAGGCTTTCGATCATATCGTAGGCCTCAACATTTTCGAACTGCTGCTGCAAGTCCGGTTCCATGTGTGCAAGCATAAGACAACTAATTTCCGTAGACTCATCTCTAGTCTTAAGGTAGGCATTCATGACAACAACAGTCGCATCGCCATCTGGCTCTTCTGGAAGTGGAGTTTCTAGAACATGTTCTTTCTTGTCATGCTTGAGGACTATCCTCAGATTACGGTACCAGTTGGTGAAATTAGTTCCATTAAGCTTATCTTTCTCTAGGATTGACCTCAACGCAAAAGTGGACAACTGAGGAAGGTTACTAGGTGTCATTGATCTACAACAGAAAATATGCAAAACACTTAAGACATGTATTCATAAAAGAGCAGGCATATTAAACGCTTTAATACTTATGCTCCCACTAGAACCAACACCCCTCCGATGGTTGCTAAGTGATTCAAGATCCTAAATAAGAAAGCCAACTAGTGAGCTTTAGCATCACCGCTAGCCGTCAAGTGATCTAGGTAGGCAACACCTTGCCAATCGTATCCAATACGACTCCTGTTAGTTGGGTGGCATCACATGCCCCGGCTCCCAACCTACCTCGCCCCGAGCCCCACAACCGTTGTGATGGACTCGTCTAGATTACCAAGTGCTTCCGCTGTAAGAGTCCGACTCAAACCCACCTAATCGGAAAGAATTGGTAGCACCTCAATTTTATGAGCCCACTACCAAGAATGTCCGACTTGTGATGGTGCAGCACTGGCGGGGCGACCGACTAGACCTTCTTTGAGGGATTAAAATCTACCAACTATCTAAATAGAGGTAAAAAGAGTCATAACAATAACACAAATAAAGAAATTATAATGTGAAATGGTATGGCTCTCTTCATGGTGATCTCCATCTCCATGAAGCTTGTAAGTCGACTCGTGCCAACTCTTGTCATGTGCCATCTTACTCCATGTAGCCGACTTGTACGTCGACTTGCGTGTCTTCCGGATTCTCCAACAAGCTACACTAGCTAGTAAATGAAAAATTACATAGAGAATCCGACACGCAGGCCGTTATACAATAAAATGACAGCACCTAGGCTCCAGCCGGCTGACAAGAAACATGATACGCAGATCATGTATGGATTACACGCATCACATGCACATAAGCCATACCATTCACAACTTCCTGCAAAAACAAGTTATGCATAGACACGATATCTACCGGCGTTGTGAAACTTGCAACGACATCTAAGGCGCTACGACAGGGCGAAGCCGGCGGTCCCAAATCTGCATTCTGATCATGGATTTCTTCATCGGATAAAACGATTTTACCCAAATCTGATCCGTATTCCGATTCGATCAAACTCTTTGATCTTTGATCACCGCAACTGGATTTATGTGTCACGGTATACCCCGATGGCGAAACCGACCGGTAGGGGTAAGTTGTTTCACGACCTTAGCAGTATGATCACGGAAACCAGATCATCCATTAACCCTGAGTATGATTGATCCAATCAACCTTGTACAAAACCGATCTATCTCATAGACCGACCACCAAAACAGCAATTAGATCACATCTAACGCTAACTACATATCACATATGTACGAATCTCGGGCCTAATACCAGAAGCAACCTGTAACATCCCAAGTATGAAAACCACCCTAGAATGTTTGCTTCTTGTTTATTATTGTTTTGCATCATGGCATCTTAATCATTGCATTTGTTTTCCTTTTGTTTTGCATCTGGTTTCAATTGTTTTCTATTTCAATTTCAAACCAAGAATTCAAACCTTTGTTCATACTTGTTATGTTACATTTTTTTTCCAAATAAAAGTTCAATTAAAAACAGCTATTTTGTTTCTATTTAAAATAGAAAGCTCAACTATTAACTTGTTATTTTATTTGATAACTCACTTAATTCAAATTCCATTCAAAATTCAATTACATTCTCTTCCAGACAGCAACCATGTTGAATTTATGAGAATTACAAAACCTTTCCACTCAATTTGTTTCAAATAAACTTGAGTGTCCAAAACTAATTAAATGTTTCTTTTTAATAAATCACTTAATCTCAAAATTCATTCAAAGTTCAACCAATTTACAAACAGCAAAATATTTTGAAATATTTGAAAACCAAAGCATGCACATGTTGCTGTTACAATAAAGAATTGTTACAAAAATTCCCTAAAAATTTCTAACCCAAAAACCCTAGCTTTTCTTCCCTATTTCAAATCAGCAAAAAAAAAAAAGAGAAACAGAAAAATTTAAAAAGAAAAACGGAGAGGGAGTGCCCAGGCCAGTGGGCAGGCCCAGCCCACCAACCGGCCTGCTTACCTGTTCGCACCCTTCTTCCTCCTGTACGGCGTCCGATCCGGCTATCCACGTCGCAGCAGCGAGGAGCAGACGGCCGAGCTCGCGCCTCTGCCCCTATAAACCTACCCCTAGGGTTCCCCCTCGAAGCCCTAACCCTAGCCCCACCTATCTCCCTCATCGCCGCCATTCTTCCTCTCTTTTCCTCCATCTCTGCAACCTTCTCCCTCTCTGAACCTCACACCGGCGCCACCCCTTCTGAACCCGCGATGATCGCTGCCGGTAGACTGCGTTTCCCCTCGGGGTAACCACGGGAACGAAGTCCCCTCACATCCCTCGACCTAATCGACACCGCCACCGTGCCTGAAACCCACCGGAGCGCCGCCGCCATCTTCTCTGTTGCCGCCGGCGACGTCGACCTCCCCCGACCCTCTGCTTCCTCTACAGGGAGGTGAGCGTCACCTACACCCCCCCTCTCCCTCCTGATCCCTCTCTGCATGATGCACACGCTCGCCACGCACGCGTCCACGCACCAGCAGCACGGCAGCGCGAGCGCGGCAGCAGCTCGCCGCCGGCCAGCGTCCCTCTGTCGAAAGTTCAGAAACGCGCGCAGAAAAATTCAGTTAAACGCGAACTGAAGCATAACCTGTCCGCGTACCCCTTACCTGACAAAGAACGCTTCACACTGCAGTGGTAGCAACGCTGCCGCGCGCGCCCCAGGGTGCAGGTTCGAGCCCTGCCCCGCGGGAATTAATCCCCCCTTTTTGCAAATTGACACGCTGGCAGGCAGGAGGCCCACCTGTCTACGGCAGTGAGCGCCACGTGAGCGCCACGCAGGCCAGGGGCCCCTCTGTCAGTGGCTGTGGCTAGCCACTGCGGGGTGTAAAAGGTTTTCTGCCCAGTTTCTTTTAAATTAAATCCTTTTTCTTTTACAGAATAGTCCCTAGACTTAAAATGCTAATAACTTTTAATTCCCAAATCCAAATAATGCAAATGAAATATGTTTACTGAACCAAATTAAATTCTCTACATGATTACATCATTTGTTTTCTGTTTTGCACTTTTCAAATTGTTTCAAAATTCAAATTCAAACAATTCATTTAAAATTTGATTAATTGCATAACTAATTCAAACTTAATTCAAATAAGCCAAATAAAATATGTTTTCCATGCTATTTTACACCACCTTTTCAAATAGAAATTTTGTTTCATGTTTTGAATAATTAAAATTGGTTAAATAATTTAAACTTTGTTTAAATCATTTAAATTTGCTAAATTCATAACTTGCTTAAATTATATTATTTTTGAACATGTAAAATATGTTTTCAAACCAGAAAAACATAACCTTTTCAAATATGAACTTGGTTTGATGTTTTGAACAAATAAAATTCAAATAATGTTCCTACTTGAATTTAATTCATTTAAATCTTGTTTAACTTGTTTAATTCATAAATAATTCATCTTAATTCCTTTTTCAATAATTGAAACATGTAATCCACCTAAATTATTGTGTACTTTCCAAATATGAATTTTGTTATTTGTTTTGAACAATTAAAATTGATGAAAACAACAAATGCTTGTGTAACACCTTTAAGGAACCAAAATTCCTTAACTTAATAACTAAAATTCCAAACTTGGTAAACCTTATTTCAAAATTGTTTCTATTGTTGTTATTTTGCTGTTTTCCTCATCCATGCATCATACTAATCCACTTTCACCTGTTGATTAGTTGTAAAACAAATATTTCAACCTAAATTCATGGGCTTTCCATATGCAACCCAAATTGCATAGGGGTCCATTTAATATTGTTACCATGTTAACTAGCTTACCTTTGATGCATCAATTAATTTGCCATGCATCATCCCCATGATTGTGCATTATGCCATGTTATTGATTGTTTGTCTCTCTGCGTTGTTTGTTTGCTTCTTCTCGAATAGACGACGACGTTGAGACAGACGAGCTTTACGACACCCCTTCTGAGGATCTAGCTCAGTACCAGGCTGCTGAGTTTGCAGGCAAGTATTCACTCACATGAACCATTGTGTTCCTTTCAACATTGGATACCGATACTTTCCGTTGTCTATTCTGTTAGCCCTATGAATCGTTGCTTCTGTTCGATCCTATCACATGTTATCCTTTAACCCTGATATAGCCTCACCTCCACACCTATAACCCCATTGATAGTTGCCCGTGTCTTACTAGCATGCTTAGGGTTGTTTTTGCTCGAGTCTGTTACCCGTTACTTTCTGTTACTATATTTTGTTATGTTCTGGGGCTCGATGTTAAACAACAACCTGTTAATTTTGAGGTAATGCTAAATTGATGATAAGGCACCCGCAGGAGGCCCGGCGTGGTTTTGAGGCCTGCTAGTGTCGACCCTAATTAGGAAAAGGGTCTTGTCTACTGATCCATGATGAGCACACTAACCGCATGTGGGAAGCGTGTATGGGCGCCCCCCTCAATTTGATTCGATTCGCATCTCGTCCAAATCGCCACACTTAGTTCGGGCTTTCCATTTGATGCACTCATATGCAGGTACGAACCCGAGGCCAGGGTGGAACTTTTGTAGTCGGCATTTAGGGCGGCGTGGTCTTAGAGTGCTATGAGGGCCCCCTTTTCTTCGTGGGGCTCGATTAGCCGCGCACGCACATCACGTGGTTCTTTGGGCTTGATGCGAAGAAGAGTTGAGTTGTGTAGAGTGCCTCGCTTGGTGGGTTTGATTCCCGTCTGGCGGGATATTCTTACGTGTACGGCCAAATTGGTGCACCCCTGCAGGGATAAATCTTCTCGAGAAGCCGTGTTTTCTGCGGTTATGGTTAACTTGGTGAAAGTACTGGCTAACAAGTACTCATAACAACTTACACCTAACTAATGATAACTTGACTAGTAATAGTCTTATTGACACAATAACTTGAACCATCATTAATCCAACTGTGTGAGTTATCCTCGGATTGCCTCTTTGGATAAGGGGCGAGATCCAGGATGGGTTTGTTTGGTGGTTAGTTATAGTTGGTTACGATACGCTATCTTATCTCCTTTCTGTTAGCCGGAAGTTGTATCATGTTCTGTAGTTGGTTAGTGCAGCCAGCTGCCGCATCTTTTGTATCCCCTTTTCTTCCGTTGAACCCAAAGCATCTGTGCTTGGTGTTGACGGGTTACACTTTGGTGAACTGTGAGTCTTGCTTGCCAGTACGTTGTTGTACTGACCCCTTTGGGGATGTGGTTTCCGCAGACTACGCTTACGAGGATCCCCGTGATGGCTACTACGTGGAGTTTGACGAGGCTGCTGACGAGTAGATAGCGGACCCGGGCAGGATCCGAGACTATGTGGATGGGCTCTGTTTTCCTTTCATTCCCGGCCTCTTAGGCCTATTTGGATTTGTCTGTACTCAGACCTTTTGAATGCTTCTGTTGTGATGTAATGATGAATTGTTGGGACATGTGTCCTCTGGATGATTGTATTTGCTATCTCTGCTCTAGTGAGAGCTATTTGCAACTTATTTCTATTTATTTGTGGCTTAGAGATCTGTTGTGCTATCATTTTGTTCAACGCCGTTGACGTACCATGTGTGTATGGTATGAAGTACGTCAATGGTAGTATCCTAATTTCTATGGGATGGTTTACGTAGAAGATGAACAGTAGGGGTTGGTTGTCACACATACGTGTGTTGGCCTACTCGTAAGAGATGCGGGTGCCGGTAAGCCCCGTAATCCAACCATCTACTGTTCAACGGAACTGCGAGTATCCTCTAGAAGTCCTGGTGCGACAAATGGTATCAGAGTCTGTCTGCCTGTAGGATCCCTTTTTACTGGTCGCAGTTGAGTCTAGAAACTATTTTGTAGCTATATAGGAAAAATGAAACGTGAGAGTAGGAATTCTGTTCTTTTTCTTCTTTCCCCACCCACCCTCCCTTTTTCTGGTAAGGAAGTGCAACGTTGTTTTCTCTTCTCATCTAAACTTTCAAGTTAGGTTTTCACGTATCCTGGTTTCTCTAGGATAGTTATATCTACTAGTCCATAGGAATGGAGGTGGTTGTGACATGATTTATCATGTTGCCTACTCACGATTGAGAACGGAGGCGTGTAAGCCCCGGAAGCAGATCCTCTATTCCTTAAGCAGTAGATATTGATCCTTTAGAAGCCCGGATGGGTTTTCCGTAGTACCTCAGGAGTGTTTTGGTCTCGTGTTTCCCGATGTTGCTTCGATATCCTGTTCTTCTCAACATCCTTTTCGTCCGTTGAAACCTTGTTGTTGCTTTCCACTTCAGTTCTTCTACCGACGCCTAATCAAAACTTCCCCGATCATCTGCAGATGGATCTCAGGTTCTACCCGCAGGTGGTTCGTATGACTCGTTGCGAGAGCACTGTCGGTTATCCGGAGATGCTGAGAGACATGGTCACTTATCTGGGGTTCCGTTGGGCACCAGAGTACCAGGTCTACGAGCAGCAGCGAGAGTTTGACCAGACCTACTACCAGGCTATCGTCTACATTCTGTCAGATGATGGCATGAGCGTAGTCCACCGCTACGAGGCAGTAGGTTCCATAGTGGATATGGCTGTGCAGCAGGCAGCTTATGTGAGTCTCACCGTCCTTCATGCTGACTACTGGGGATTTGACGATTCTATCTATCGCCACATCCCCCGTGGTTACATCACTTCGGAGGGAGCTCACTTCACTCTCTACGACAACCTGGATGTCTACGAGCATGATAACTCCAGGCTGCACACCACCGCTCAGTTTGTGAGGCACAGTGACGCAGTTGCCAGCACACTATCTCAGGAGTTGGTTTCAGTCAGACAACAACTCTACCTTGCTTTGACTCGTCTGGCGACTTACACCACAGACTTTGTTGGAGACGAGCGCTTTGCACGTTTCGATCAGCCAGTTGGTCGTCGTCTGCCAGATGCTGGAGGTTACGAGCCGATCAGAGGTCCACTCCTCAACCTCGGTGCTGGTTATACTGGGATTCCACGCTTTGGAGCACAGGGAGTCGATGCTATGTACTTCACCACACCTAGAGTCGCTCTCAGACCACGTCAGATCTATGTGGATCGTCGTTCTACCTACTTTCGTGGGCGTGCTCCTCACCGTATCTCTCGTCATACTACTCACCGCCGTCCTGCGTGATGAGCATGGGAGTACCGATGTATCCATTCTTAACTATGTTTAGTTATCCTTTGGAATTCGAACCATTTGTGGTGTGTTGGATATTCTGATGTAGTTGAACGTGTAATGATGTACCTGTTGGTTATCTATTCATGCGTCGGAATAATCTCTCTTTTGGTTTCCAAGTCTATCCTTTTCTGTTGTTGTGCTAAAATGCATTTCCATTCAGGATGCCGCCAACAAGGAACACCCCGCCTGAGCCACCGCCAATCACGGAGCTGTTGACTCAGATGACCCAAGTCATGACGCAGATGGCCCAGTTCCAGACTAATCAGCATAACAACCAGAATGCTCCACGAGTCAGTATCAAGGAGTTTCTCAGTCTGGGCCCAAGAGCTTTCGTGGCCACACGCGAGCCTCTGGATGCTGATGACTGGATCCGTGAGATAACTAAGGCTCTGGAGATTGCTCACGTTGCTGAGGAAGACAAGGTCAAGTATGCATCCTATCTGCTGAAGGGTCAGGCAGCTACTTGGTGGGAAAACTACCAGACCATGAGAGCTGGCTATCCAATCACCTGGGGTTGTTTCAAGGAAGCCTTCCTGAAGCACCCCATTCCAGATGGTCTCATGGAAAGGATGCGTGAAGAGTTTTGCTCTCTCAAACAGGGCAAGCTGGACGTCATTGGCTATCAGAGTGAGTTCAATCGCCTCGCTCGTTACGCTGGTGATGAGGTGTCCAATGAGGCTAAGAAGATGGCAAGGTTCCGCAGAGGTTTTAACCCGGAACTCAAGTACGCCCTCACCAACATCAAGGCCAACAACTTCGAGGAGCTCGTTAACACCGCGCTCAATGAAGAAAATGGGCGCAAGGCGTTCGAGGAGTCTCGCAAGCACTCGCGTGAGGGTGGTTCCTCCTCCAACATGACCACCCCTCCGCAGAAGCGCCGCATCTGGGTGCCAAATGGTGCTGTCACTCGGGCTCCATACGCCCAAGCTTCTCCAGGCTTCGCTCCCCGCCCACCCAATCCTGCTCAGATGCATGATCAGAGGGATTCGATGGGGGCAGCCAAGGCCAGGGCCTCCTCGTGTCGTCACTTGCTACAAGTGCAAGCAGACGGGGCACTACGCTGACAAGTGCACGCAGAGGCAGCTACCTCCACCACCACCTCGTCCCAACACAAACCAGGCAATGGTGCGTGCTCCCCCGCCTAAAGCCTTCAACTCCAACAACAGGCCTGTCGGGAGGACCGCAAGGGTGAATCATGTCAAGATCGACAAAGCTGAGGAATCTCCTGACGTCGTTCTCGGTACATTTCCCGTAAACTCTATTCCAGCTAAAGTGTTGTTTGATACCGGAGCATCGCATTCTTTCGTGTCAAAGATCTTTGCGACAGCAGTTAAACTCCCTTTTGCTGGTTTGGGTTCCCCGCTAGTAGTAAACTCCCCTGGAGCAACTATGCAAACGTCTAAGATCAGTCACAGAAATCAAATTCTAATTGGAGGACAAATATTCCTTGCTTCTCTCATACTGCTTGGCAATTCTGACATTGATGTCATTCTTGGCATGGATTGGTTGAAGGCCAATAAAGCTACGATTGACTGTGCTCAAAAGTCAATAACTCTGTTCCACCCTTCTGGCCAGATAGTCTATCCTCCAAATGAATCAAGTTCCTTTCAGCTGTGCACCCTCGATGCAAAACCTCTTCCTTCAATTGAAAATGTTCCGGTGGTTTGCAATTTCCCTGACGTCTTTCCAGAAGAGTTGCCAGGGATGCCTCCGGACAGAGCAGTTGAGTTCGTGATCGAGCTTGAACCAGGTACTGCTCCAATCTCTAAGCATCCATACAAGATAGCTCCTCCTGAACTGAAACTGTTAAAGGAGCAAATCGATATGTACATGAAAAAAGGTTACATTCAACCTAGTTCCTCGGCTTGGGGTTGCCCAACTCTGTTTGTTGCGAAGAAGGATCACACAAACAGACTCGTTGTTGACTATCGTCCTCTTAACGAGAAAACCATCAAAAACAAGTATCCAATTCCTCGTATCGATGATCTTTTTGATCAACTTGCTGGAGCCTCAATATTCTCAAAGTTGGACTTGAGGATGGGTTACCATCAAATAAAGATCAGAAAGGAAGATATTCCAAAAACAGCTTTCACCACTCGCTACGGTCTATATGAATTCACCGTCATGTCCTTTGGTCTCACCAATGCACCGGTGACATTCTCTCGACTCATGAATTCTGTTTTCCACGAATACCTCGACAAGTTCGTTGTGGTATATCTTGATGACATTCTGGTCTACTCAAAATCCGAGGAAGAGCATGAAGAACACCTTCGTCTCACTCTCATGAAACTTCGCGAGCATCGTCTATATGCCAAGTTCTCTAAATGTGAGTTCTGGATTCCAGAAGTTGCTTACCTTGGTCATGTCATCTCCGCCAAGGGCATAGTCATTGATCCAGAAAAGGTTAAAGCAATTGTTGATTGGAAACCTCCAAAGACGGTGAAGCAAGTAAGAAGTTTTCTTGGCTTAGCTAGCTATTGTCGTCGTTTCGTCCAAAACTTCTCCAAGATTGCCAAACCTCTCACTGATCTCACAAAGAAGGACAAGAAGTTCGTTTGGTCTCCACAATGTGATGAAAGTTTCAATCTCCTGAAGACTAAACTCACTTCTACCCCAGTTCTGGTTGGCCCAGATACTACCAAACATTTCCAAATATTCTGCGATGCATCTCTCCAAGGTCTAGGTGCAGTTCTTATGCAAGAACGTCAAGTTGTGGCTTATGCTTCACGTCAGTTGAACGCACATGAGCAAAATTATCCCACACATGATCTTGAACTTGCAGCAGTTGTGTTTGCCCTCAAGAAATGGAGGCAATACTTGTTGGGTAATCGCACTGAAATCTTTTCCGATCATAAGAGTCTGAAATACATCTTCACTCAACCAGATCTAAACCTAAGGCAAAGGAGATAGATTGAAAACATTAAAGACTTTGATCTCACCATTTCTTACACTCCAGGCAAGGCTAATGTTATGGCCGATGCTCTCAGTCGCAAGTCGTATTGCAATAATCTCATGATCATGGAAAGCCAACCTCCACTTCATGAAGAATTCCAGAAGCTGAACCTTGGTCTTGTTCCTCAAGGTTATCTTGCGAACTTAACAGCCAGTCCAACTCTCGAGGACAAGATTCGTTCTGAACAACTTCGTGATGCTGAAATCAAGAAGATGGTAGAACACATCAAAGAAGGCAAGGAGAAATTTAAGTCCTTCTCAATTGACGACAAGGGAACTGTGTTCTTCGAAGGACGCATTGCAGTTCCTCAAGTTCAAAGTCTCAAAGATGTCATTCTCAAGGAGGCTCATGAAACTCCTCTCTCCATCCACCCTGGAAGTACAAAGATGTACCAGGATCTCAAGACGCTGTATTGGTGGCCTGGCATGAAACGTGAAATTGCTCAATACGTTTCTGAATGCGACGTTTGTCAACGTGTTAAGGCAGTCCATCAGAAAACAGCCGGTCTTCTCCAACCTCTGAAAATCCCTGAGTGGAAGTGGGACATGATTGAAATGGACTTCGTCACTGGTTTTCCAAAGTCCAAGAAGGGCAACGATGCAATCTTCGTTGTTATTGATCGTCTCACTAAAGTAGCGCATTTCTTTGCTGTCAAGGAAACAATCTCAGCTAGCCAGTTAGCAGAGCTCTACACAGCAAAGATTGTTCCTCTTCATGGTGTTCCATTGGAAATAAGCTCAGATCGTGGAAGCATATTCACTGCTCATTTCTGGAAAAGCTTTCAAGAAGCATTGGGCACCAAACTTCTGTTCAGCACAGCTTATCACCCTCAGTCTCAAGGGCAAGTCGAAAGAGTCAATCAGATTCTCGAGGATATGCTCAGAGCATGTGGTCTCTCCTTTGGCATGAAATGGGAGGATTGCCTTCCATATGCTGAATTCTCCTACAACAACAGCTTCCAGGCAAGCCTAGGCATGGCACCTTTGAAGCTCTCTATGGCCGCAGATGCAGGAGTCCAATCAATTGGTCTGGAGCTGGTGAACGTTCACTCTTAGGCCCTGACATTGTTAAGGAAGCCGAAGAGAAAGTTCGCATCATTCGTGACAATCTCAAGATTGCTCAGTCTCGTCAGAAAAGCTACTATGACAGCAAGCACAGGGATATGATCTATGCACCTGGTGACAAGGCATATCTCCGTGTAACTCCCCTCAGAGGCACTCATCGTTTTGGTGTGAAAGGAAAGCTTGCACCAAGATACATTGGTCCTTTCAACATTCTCTCAAGGCGTGCGGAAAATGCCTATCGTCTTGAACTTCCAGAAAAACTATCCAAGGTGCACGATGTGTTTCACGTGTCACAGCTCAAGAGGTGTTTCAAAGATCCAGATCGTGCAGTTGATCATGATTCAATTGAACTGCAAGATGATCTATCTTATGAGGAGCACCCTATTCGAATTCTTGATGAGACCGAGCGTAAGACTCGCAACAAGAGAACCAAGTTCTTGAAAGTGCAGTGGTCCCATCATTCCGATAAAGAGGCAACGTGGGAGACCGAAGAGGATCTTCGCAAGAAGTATCCGGACCTTTTCTCTTCTCAGTAGGAATCTCGGGGCGCGATTCCTTCAAGGGGGGGGGGCATTTTGTAACATCCCAAGTATGAAAACCACCCTAGAATGTTTGTTTCTTGTTTATTATTGTTTTGCATCATGGCATCTTAATCATTGCATTTGTTTTCCTTTTGTTTTGCATCTGTTTTCAATTGTTTTCTCTTTCAATTTCAAACCAAGAATTCAAACCTTTGTTCATACTTGTTATGTTACATTTTTTTTCCAAATAAAAGTTCAATTAAAAACAACTATTTTGTTTCTATTTAAAATAGAAAGCTCAACTATTAACTTGTTATTTTATTTGATAACTCACTTAATTCAAATTCCATTCAAAATTCAATTACATTTTCTTCCAAACAGCAACCATGTTGAATTTATGAGAATTACAAAACCTTTCCACTCAATTTGTTTCAAATAAACTTGAGTGTCCAAAACTAATTAAATGTTTCTTTTTAATAAATCACTTAATCTCAAAATTCATTCAAAGTTCACCAAATTTACAAACAGCAAAATATTTTGAAATATTTGAAAACCAAAGCATGCACATGTTGCTGTTACAATAAAGAATTGTTACAAAAATTCCCTAAAAATTTCTAACCCAAAAACCCTAGCTTTTCTTCCCTATTTCAAATCAGCAAACAAAAAAAGAGAAACAGAAAAATTTAAAAAGAAAAACGGAGAGGGAGTGGCCAGGCCAGTGGGCAGGCCCATCCCACCAACCGGCCTGCTTACCTGTTCGCACCCTTCTTCCTCCTGTACGGCGCCCGATCCGGCTATCCACGTCGCAGCAGCGAGGAGCAGATGGCCGAGCTCGCGCCTCTGCCCCTATAAACCTACCCCTAGGGTTCCCCTTCGAAGCCCTAACCCTAGCCCCACCTATCTCCCTCATCGCCGCCATTCTCCTCTCTTTTCCTCCATCTCTGCAACCTTCTCCCTCTCTGAACCTCACACCGGCGCCACCCCTTCTGAACCCGCGATGATCGCCGCCGGTAGACTGCGTTTCCCCTCGGGCTAACCACGGGAACGAAGTACCCTCACATCCCTCGACCTAATCGACACCGCCACCGTGCCTGAAACCCACCGGAGCGCCGCCGCCATCTTCTCTGTTGCCGCCGGCGACGTCGACCTCCCCCGACCCTCTGCTTCCTCTACAGGGAGGTGAGCGTCACCTACACCTCCCCTCTCCCTCCTGCTCCTTCTTTGCACGATGCACACGCTCGCCACGCACGCGTCCACGCACCAGCAGCACGGCAGCGCGAGCGCGGCAGCAGCTCGCCGCCGGTCAGCGTCCCTCTGTCGAAAGTTCAGAAACGCGCGCAGAAAAATTCAGTTAAACGCGAACTGAAGCATAACCTGTCCGCGTACCCCTTACCTGACAAAGAACGCTTCACACTGCAGTGGTAGCAACGCTGCCGCGCGCGCCCCAGGGTGCAGGTTCGAGCCCTGCCCCGCGGGAATTAATCCCCCCTTTTTGCAAATTGACACGCTGGCAGGCAGGAGGCCCACCTGTCTGCGGCAGTGAGCGCCACGTGAGCGCCACGCAGGCCAGGGGGCCCTCTGTCAGTGGCTGTGGCTAGCCACTGCGGGGTGTAAAAGGTTTTCTGCCCAGTTTCTTTTAAATTAAATCCTTTTTTTTTTACAGAATAGTCCCTAGACTTAAAATGCTAATAACTTTTAATTCCCAAATCCAAATAATGCAAATGAAATATGTTTACTGAACCAAATTAAATTCTCTACATGATTACATCATTTTTTTTTTCTGTTTTGCACTTTTCAAATTGTTTCAAAATTCAAATTCAAACAATTCATTTGAAATTTGATTAATTGCATAACTAATTCAAACTTAATTCAAATAACCCAAATAAAATATGTTTTCCATGCTATTTTACACCACCTTTTCAAATATAAATTTTGTTTCATGTTTTGAATAATTAAAATTGGTTAAATAATTTAAACTTTGTTTAAATCATTTAAATTTGCTAAATTCATAACTTGCTTAAATTAAATTATTTTTGAACATGTAAAATATTTTTTCAAACCAGGAAAACATAACCTTTTCAAATATGAACTTGGTTTGATGTTTTGAACAAATAAAATTCAAATAATGTTCCTACTTGAATTTAATTCATTTAAATCTTGTTTAACTTGTTTAATTCATAAATAATTCATCTTAATTCCTTTTTCAATAATTGAAACATGTAATCCACCTAAATTTTTGTGTACTTTCTAAATATGAATTTTGTTATTTTTTTTGAACAATTAAAATTGATGAAAACAACAAATGCTTGTGTAACACCTTTAAGGAACCAAAATTCCTTAACTTAATAACTAAAATTCCAAACTTGGTAAACCTTATTTCAAAATTGTTTCTATTGTTGTTATTTTGCTGTTTTCCTCATCCATGCATCATACTAATCCACTTTCACCTGTTGATTAGTTGTAAAACAAATATTTCAACCTAAATTCATGGGCTTTCCATATGCAACCCAAATTGCATAGGGGTCCATTTAATATTGTTACCATGTTAACTAGCTTACCTTTGATGCATCAATTAATTTGCCATGCATCATCCCCATGATTGTGCATTATGCCATGTTATTGATTGTTTGTCTCTCTGCGTTGTTTGTTTGCTTCTTCTCGAATAGACGATGACATTGAGACAGACGAGCTTTACGACACCCCTTCTGAGGATCTAGCTCAGTACCAGGCTGCTGAGTTTGCAGGCAAGTATTCACTCACATGAACCATTGTGTTCCTTTCAACATTGGATACCGATACTTTCCGTTGTCTATTCTGTTAGCCCTATGAATCGTTGCTTCTGTTCGATCCTATCACATGTTATCCTTTAACCCTGATATAGCCTCACCTCCACACCTATAACCCCATTGATTGTTGCCCGTGTCTTACTAGCATGCTTAGGGTTGTTTTTGCTCGAGTCTGTTACCCGTTACTTTCTGTTACTATATTTTGTTATGTTCTAGGGCTCGATGTTAAACAACAACCTGTTAATTTTGAGGTAATGCTAAATTTATGATAAGGCACCGGCAGGAGGCCCGGCGTGGTTTTGAGGCCTGCTAGTGTCGACCCTAATTAGGAAAAGGGTCTTGTCTACTGATCCATGATGAGCGCACAAACCGCATGTGCGAAGCGTGTATGGGCGCCCCCCTCAATTTTATTCGATTCGCATCTCGTCCAAATCGCCACACTTAGTTCGGGATTTCCATTTGATGCACTCATATGCAGGTACGAACCCGAGGCCAGGGTGGAACTTTTGTAGTCGGCATTTAGGGCGGCGTGGTCTTAGAGTGCTATGAGGGTCCCCTTTTCTTCGTGGGGCTCGATTAGCCGCGCACGCACAGCACGTGGTTCTTTGGGCTTGATGCGAAGAAGAGTTGAGTTGTGTAGAGTGCCTCGCTTGGTGGGTTTGATTCCCGTCTGGCGGGATATTCTTACGTGTACGGCCAAATTGGTGCACCCCTGCAGGGATAAATCTTCTCGAGAAGCCGTGTTTTCCGCGGTTATGGTTAACTTGGTGAAAGTACTGGCTAACAAGTACTCAGAACAACTTACACCTAACTAATGATAACTTGACTAGTAATAGTCTTATTGACACAATAACTTGAACCATCATTAATCCAACTGTGTGAGTTATCCTCGGATTGCCTCTTTGGATAAGGGGCGAAATCCAGGATGGGTTTGTTTGGTGGTTAGTTATAGTTGGTTACGATACGCTATCTTATCTCCTTTCTGTTAGCCGGAAGTTGTATCATGTTCTGTAGTTGGTTAGTGCAGCCAGCTGCCGCATCTTTTGTATCCCCTTTTCTTCCGTTGAACCCAAAGCATCTGTGCTTGGTGTTGACGGGTTACACTTTGGTGAACTGTGAGTCTTGCTTGCCAGTACGTTGTTGTACTGACCCCTTTGGGGCTGTGGTTTCCGCAGACTACGCTTACGAGGATCCCCGTGATGGCTACTACGTGGAGTTTGACGAGGCTGCTGACGAGTAGATAGCGGACCCGGACAGGATCCGAGACTACGTGGATGGGCTCCGTTTTCCTTTCATTCCCGGCCTCTTAGGCCTATTTGGATTTGTCTGTACTCAGACCTTTTGAATGCTTCCGCTGTGATGTAATGATGAATTGTTGGGACATGTGTCCTCTAGATGGTTGTATTTGCTATCTCTGCTCTAGTGAGAGCTATTTGCAACTTATTTCTATTTATTTGTGTCTTAGAGATCTGTTGTGCTATCATTTTGTTCAACGCCGTTGACGTACCATGTGTGTATGGTATGAAGTACGTCAATGGTAGTATCCTGATTTCTATGGGATGGTTTACGTAGACGATGAACAGTAGGGGTTGGTTGTCACACATACGTGTGTTGGCCTACTCGTAAGAGATGCGGGTGCCGGTAAGCCCCGTAATCCAATCATCTACTGTTCAACGGAACTGCGAGTATCCTCTAGAAGTCCGGGTGCAACACAACCGCTCTGATACCACTGTTGGGACGCGTAGAGATAAACAAAACTTTTTCCTACGCGGTACTTCCAAGATCTAGCCGAGGTAGAAGGCCACGATGATTACCACTAGACGTGCGGCTGCGGATTATCGATGAAGCGCATCGGGGCAGTGCAGTCCCACGATCCGATCTAGCCGATCCAATCCCGTGATCGTCGAAGTGCTGAACGTAGAGCACCTCTTCCGGTATCCACACATACGAGGAGGAGCTCCGACGGCGGACTGCTAGGTCCGGTGCGACGGCTGGACTGAGTGGGGTTAGGGTTCCCAACGCATGGGAGTGGCCTAACGTGCCCGCTGGGCAACCTGCGCCCCTCTTTATATAGCGAATGGTAGTGGGCTTCACAACACTTGTGGCCCATTCCCTCTGTGAGTCCGACTCACAAGCTCAGTCCAATTCCGGTTCGGGTCCAACCCGACCAGTACTTGCTCCCGCTCTTAAGTGTGCGACCCTGCAGGCTCATGGCGACTTGGACACGATTGGAGTCCAACTCCCAATCGATTAATCGGTAGCGGCTCCTAGCAGAACGTGCCGACTCCCAAGTGCCATTGAGTCATGACGATATACCTTTCAATGTGATATTCATCTTAGTCCCTTTTGCCTCACGATATATCTTGTCGAACTATAGGCGATTTATCGTCATCCCTTAAATAGCTCAACTCTCTTCTCGGTCCGTGATATGTGATTCATCTGACTAACTCTTAGTCAACAGACACAGTTAACACTTAACTGAGTCGCGCATGGCCATGCTTCCTGAATCATATCACCCGAGAGGGCCCAAAGAATATCTCTCCATTCGGAGGGGCAAAATCCCATCTTGATTATCCACATCACGCAGCTTGCTTCTCATTCGACCCGAACTCTGCCTTTATAGCTGCCTTGTCACAGAACAACGTTTGACAGAACCTAAGTCGGTGATCCACAACTCGGATTGTGCGATGACCTCAGGTCTAAGGATTACATTGATTGAGACATGCAAATGACGACTTACTCGTTGCATCTCAATATGGGTCAGTCCGACTTGCTAAACTCTTTAGCCAAGTCCGTGATCGTTAGAATGGCATCACCATGCCCATGACAAGTGGAACCATGTCATCAGCCAACACTCACATTAGTCTAGGGTGTGTGTCCAGCACAACCTTAATGACCAAGGACAATCTAGTATGAACAACATGAATATATAGTTCCACAATCGAATCACATATTCAATGACATATATCAGATGTTCAAAACAAGGACAACTTAATAACCTTATGAATACATTGGGAATTACATCATCCATGATTGCCTCTAGGGCATATTCCCAACATAGGCTAGTATGCCAATCACACGTGTGATTCTTGCTCATCTTTTGGTGTGTGTGTTCCAAGCTCATGACTTTCCTGTCTGAACGAGAAGACAATCAACTGCCTCTGACATATAGAATACATCGTGTATCCAAGTGAGCAAACTATAACCCGCCTCCCAGCAAGAATAGGCATGTTGACCCTTGTATCCAAGTGATGAACGCGTACCCATGCCGATTTGACAGTGCTACAATTTGGAGAACACAAACTACCTTGATATTTTTAAGTGAGGAATCTCCCTTATAAACGACTATTGTGCAATCAACAAAGGATAGACATCACAATCAATTTATAAATTCGTGTGATTTGGTATAGCCTTTGTTCTTCGGGGATTAATTGATGCATCTCCAATGAGGATCCTCCATCTCCGTTATTCTCACCATAGTAGAAAATATGAGGATATTCCGCTACGCTGAAAATTGCTTCAAGTTTCTTCCATGATGGAGAAACGACCACTTTCTCCAATCATGTACTTCCTCCAAGCTCCACAATGAACGCCTGATTGTCGATGTCGAACAATTGAAAATCCTTTGGCATTGGCCATCATGTAAAAACATAGTAACATAATATTTGTACCAAACCACACGTACACTCTGCAAAAGCGAGTTAGACGGCTCTAACATTTTGTTTGCAAGTTTTAGCATGGATGTAGATTCTACGATCACTATCGTCATCACCTACACAATTCGAGGTATGTTACTTGTCATTGCTAGATTAACTTTGCGGGGTTATTGAAACACACACATTAGGGAAACGTATAGATCCTCAAACTAAAGTTATTCATAACCATGACCCCCGTGTGGATCCAATCCACATGCCCCTTCCACCAAGCCGTTCTATGAGACAAACTATGCTTTGACCCAAATCTACTGAAGAATTTCTTCGGATCAAGCAATATATGACAGGGGAAACTCGAGGGTCTTACGGTTGCCAGAAGTTTGTAAGAAGTCATACCATGCCGCCAGAAACAAAATAAACATGGCTTATTGGGAAGCAACAAAAAAAACAGAATATTAGAGAACTTTCTAATATACTTCCATAAGCTTATGCAATACCTCCGCAAAATTGTGCACTCTTATACCACTGTTGGTCTACACTGCAGAATTTAAAAAGTTTACCTACGTAGTCCGCCAAGATCACTATACAGATAACGAGGCATGCCCATACATGCGAGAATCAGGATAATGACTCACTGGCGGATTCTATGTAGTCGTAGAAGAGTTCTAAACAATCTTAGATCCTCACAACTAGGCCTAATTGCAAGGGTATCGCTAAGTCTTCCCTCCTTATGATCACACGTGTAATCCCTCTTATGGTGTGCACGTGTACACTCGTGTCAACCCGTCAGTGCTCCACCATCCAGGACTCGACATCAACAAAGAGAGACAGCCTTCCGGCGTTTCTAGTTGGTAGCTCTAATCAACCGCGATTAGAGCTATTATGAAACTGGAAGTTCTCAACACATGAGAGAGAAAAATAATTAGAGCTAGGTCTAATCGGGAGAGTATAACTCAAAAACCCGATTAGAAGAGGCTCTAATTCAATTAGAGGTTCTCTAATTAGACCTCTAATTAGAGGCTCTAATTCTAGAGGCCTTATAATTAGATCTCTAATTCTATGTGAGAGAGAGAAGGCCAAAAGGCTCAATTTATGTGCTCTCCAAAGAGGAGGGGGTGGGGATTATATAGTGGGAGCTAGGAGGGCACCTGCCAAAGGAGGGGGAGGGGGAGGGTTCCCCCTTTTAGCCTTGGCCGCACCCCTCCTCCTAGGAGATTTTGGATTGGACTCCTAGTTGAGTCCAATCCCACTAACGTAGGGATACTTTCCGAGTCCTCCAAATGAGCCTACCTGGTCCTAATACATGCAAAAGCCCATTATGGAAAGCCCCCGTCTATCTTCTAGAAGGCCCAGCTGGAGTCTTTCTATGCTTCAACTTGCCTCTCAGGGCGGAAGGCGCGGCCGACATAGACAAAGTTTGTAAGGTGCGGATTCGAGACCTAGCCTCCTATATAAAGGCTGGGAGAACCTCCGAGTAGAGTATCGCTTATTTTCACCCACCATAGCCTTAGCTTGCGCGAGATCAGATCTCCCCGCCGCAACCATTGAGCTTTCTTTGTAAACACCACCAATACAATCCAGACAAGTAGGAGTAAGGGTTTTACCTCTACGAGGGCCCCGAACCTGGGTAAATCGTGCACCCTGTTAACCGTCGAGACCACCAGCGTGCTACCGTCTCCTATCCTCAAACCTCCAGTATGTCACTCGAGGGATATGTTGATACACGGAACCGACACCCGCTTCCTCTTTTCCCCCTCTCATTTATTTCTCAAATAATTTCAGGGAAAATAGTACGGAAACCTTGTGCCCTTTGTGAGACCATGGGCCCCACCTGGCATTCCCAAATTAGGTATTATCGATATGGGGAAATCTGCCCCCTCCGGCAATGCTTCCATATAAGGAATGTCCCCCGGAACTCTTCCGGAACCCCGTTACCCCTATATATAATATCATTGATGTTATCTAACGATGTTATAAACTCATTTCGAACATCCCGGGACATCTTATGTCCTCCATAACTTCTCATATAAATTATACCTAACACCGGCATAATTTCTCTCTCATAGTAACTTCCCCGAAACCACTCCGATTGACACCAGACTTGTTTCTGTGATATCGTAACGACATCAAACATTCATAAAATCAATAAAAACATATTATTTTTCTTAATAAAAGGTTGGCACGGCTTAAGTGTGTGAGTCGTAAAGGTTCGATAACACACAGTCATGTTCGGGCACTTACCAAACAATAACCAACATCGGAAACGTGGACGGCCATGATGGCTCCCGTGTGTACCCGAAGAATGAGGGAACCTTATAAGTTACTCAATCCACTTATTCCCTTAACTTCACGATACCAACGATATCACGAGGTGGGACTATGTGATCTAGTATGATCAAACTCTATGATCATAACACATATAAGTCGTTTACCGATATCGTTTTGTTTTCTCATCCATATCCCTGATGACCCTCTGATAAAATCACAATGCGACTGGCCAGACAATATGTCATTGGTGATAATAAGAGGCACAGAGAATGTATCTCTCTATCCTCTAGAGGAGTTAAGTACTAGTCTTGAACGATCTCGGTTCTATTACACTTTCTTGGTCATACCCAGATATCACCGTTATGATTCCCAGTTAGGGCAAGACGGTTGATCATATCGAAAGTATAACTTTCAATCATACGATCACTAGATATTCTCATAGTATTCGAATTCTAGTCAATGTTAACTTCATATACATTTGCTAAAATACATGATGATTGTTTTAGTATTATTTTGGCAACAACATACACTTGGATCGGTTTAATACTATTGTTATCCTAACAATAAACTCTTATGTTTTGCTAGACTTTCTTCTAAGTCCATGATTAGGAAAATATTATCATCTCAAAAAACACAAGCTAATCTTAGAGACAAGATTATGAATTCTCTTTTGTTTATGTCTTCACACCCACACAAAGATTTTCCTTTGGAAACTCACTTTTCAAGTGCTATAATGGTTGTGGCATGATGGCATAAACTTAGTTCTGAACTTGAAGATCGAATAGTAACTGAATATTATTGTCTCTAGGTTGTACCTCCAACAGTTGTTGCACAAGGTAAGTTGAAGGTATGCAAGATAAAAACTAATGATAGTCATGCTAATATGATGACAAAGCGTGTTCTTGCTGCTAAGTTTGAACTTTTCTTAACCTTAATTGATATCACTAGCCCAAGATGCTATTTGGCATCAAAGGTGTTTTCTTTGTTGTTTTAGGGTGAAAGTTCGCGGATG
The DNA here is from genome assembly GCA_028641055.1 of Alopecurus myosuroides. Classification (NCBI taxonomy): domain Eukaryota; kingdom Viridiplantae; phylum Streptophyta; class Magnoliopsida; order Poales; family Poaceae; genus Alopecurus; species Alopecurus myosuroides. The sequence continues at coordinate 101,231,206 of CM054059.1, forward strand.
GTATGAGTTGTTGCCGAGTTGGGTATGAATTCTACCTTGTCTAGGGTTTTACACCTTTATATAACTCATGTAAGCTGCCGGTTTTGGATAAGTCACAAGTTGTAAATCTACGACATTTGTAACCACATCCAACATAGTGAAGTTCTGCTGGCTTCTCATTGGAATGGTTTTCCACGTTAAAATTCGGTGTCCCCTGTCGTACTAGATCTATTGTTTTCGTCACTTTTGTTGATAACAGAATCTACGTTGTGCATCAACTAGCAGTAGTTAATAGCATCGGCTCGGAAACAACTCTCCACCAAAAATACTTCATGAGTTTAGCCTATAGGAAAATAGTTCCGCTCGAATTTAGCATGGAGATATGACCAGACAACACCGGCTTTAAAACATATACATGTCGCTCTAAATCCTCACAAGTTCTTCTTTAGTTTAGCCAAGAAACAAACATCCAAGCCCTATATTGGATCTAACCGTTAGCGAAGGTTGAGCCAAAATCTATTCTTAGATATTAGTAACTAAGAACAAATTAGAGAGACATTAATCAGATGGTACTTATTACCTGCAGGTAATCGTGGATCTTGGCTTCCTTACGAACGATGTTAAGGACAAAGTTAATGGACAGTTCCCCGCCATCTGTGCAAGAAACTAGAGCAGCGGGCCACCGCGTGACCGGACATTGAAAGTAGCAGGCAGACGAGTAAGAGGAGAGAGAGAGAGAGTCTTTGAACTCCTCTCTGCGACATCTACTCCTAGCGCTGGCCTCCTCGCCGATCTTGTTAGGGACCTCGTGGCCTGAACCGGTGGCCGGAACTTGTAGCGAGGTGGAGACGAAAAGGAGAGTGGCGTCTATGTGGGAGGAGGACAAGGATAAGTGGGAGATCGAGAAAAGGTGTCGTGTGGCAACTGCGCTAGGGTCTCACGTAGTATTTATGTGACCACGGAGACATGCCTTTTGGACTGACCTGTACTTTGCATTCAACCCTATTTTTTCACCCATGACAGATATATTGGATATACTTAAATATGTTTCACCGTTGTCATTGGGTCGGGAGCTCATTTTTAGAATGCTTCTTTCTTGACATGTATGCTTTTTAACGTGGTTTTTCGTTAACGCTATTGTGACTGATTTGAATTTCGTTTCCAATGGCGGGTGTAATCATCACTCTGTACTAGTGAAACCGTGGACCACCCCCACTTTCTTTATTGCGTCTATTCCGTGGGTCTACCTATTTTCGTATTCCCCTCGTCCAAAATTACAAACAGGGTAAAATGTGAACTTCACTAGAAGTTATCCATCCAATCGGCAAACTAAGATGCATATGACGGAGCACGTTTTCTCACCGGGAGCATATGCTCCCGATTTTTAAAACATATTTTAAATATCAAAAGAATTCGTATACCTCGACATTATATATGCTCACAAGGTTGTTTCACGAAAATCCGACATTTCTTGTGGCACGTGAAAACAGATATAAAATTCAGTGCTAAATTAGTTTTTTCTCTCTCAATGAGAGTTACAATGTACATGCCAAAAATTTGTTTGGAATATTGTTGACATTTTTTCCCTCTGGTATGAGCGTATGTTTCTATCTATGTGCCAAAGTGAACTTTCATGGATCGACCAGCTCAAAAGCGCCGCGAGAAGCCGCGATCATGCAATCGGCGACCAGCCTCCAAATCGGCGGGAGGATGAGCACATGCACATCCTTTACCTCAGCTGTGTGCCTGTGCGCACTTCGCTGTCGACCAGAGCCCCAGCCATTCCCGGCCCGACAACTTCGTCCACAACATGACTCGCCGTGTCGAACGAAAAAGCAAGGCGTGCCACTACAGTGAAGAAAACGAAAGCCTCCGTTCTAGCTACACTGTTGAGTGCCTCGCGTCAGCGTCAACGAAAGGGGGAGGATGACTCATCGCCCCACACGAGTAGTAACCAGTTTCATCTTTTTACCGTGTAATAAAAAGCCTATTTTTTCACGTAGAAAAACACAAACATCGTGTACCGCAGACTATACAGACGGATACAGATTGCCACATATATCACAATTTCTATTCCTACAGCGACCTCGTTCTGTCGCTTGCCGAGGTCGCGCTCGCGCGTCGTCCGTTTTCAATCGGACGAGTACCATCACCCGCACGCGTCCCTTTGTGCGCATTAAGCGGTCGGCACACGAACCACCAGAGGACCCACGTGTAAGCTACAAGAGAAAAACATCCCTGGGTGGATTCGAATTTCGGGGTCCGTGCCACCGAACAGACAGGGCGGAGTACCATTTACTCCGCCCCTGCATTTACGCCTCAGCTCCTGACGCTCCCTCTGTCCCCCGCGGCATTTCCTCGTCGCTGCAGCTGCTCCGGCAAGCAGGTTGGTCTACTGGTGGAGGGGGTTCAGCTGTAGAAGGGGCAGAGAGCCCGTCGGGGAGCTCGTGGCTGGTCGGAGTTTCTCGATCCCGCCTTCCACATCTTTCTCCTGGTGTTTGATGGTGCCCTCGCGCTGCTAGTCCGGCGAACTACCTTGGTTATCGGGCTGCGAGAGGGGCGAGTTCTACAAGGAGGCGGAGGTCGTCATGGGGGGGGGGACGCGCTGTACCTCGACCCGCGCTTTTGTTCTGCCAGATCCGACGGCGGCGACGGCATCGAGAGGTAGTCTGTAGGTAGGTTCGATTCAAAAGTGGGTTGTAACTTTATTTTGTTTCAGTTTCAGACCATGATTCCACTTTGTTTTTCTGAGTTTTGCTGTGTGATTTTTGCTATCAGTTCTTCATTGTATTGTAGCTTTTCTAGATCCGCGCAAACCGGCAGCTAAATCGTGGTCTTGTTCACCCTTTTCACCTACAAAAGAGAGGGAATCTTGTTTTTGCAGGTTAGCACATCGTTCCCTCAACTCTGAAACTCCATCTATTTCTCCTGCGGTTTCTGTAAGATATAGATGTAATCTATGTTTGATTTCAGTAGTACTGCAACCCTTTTTACTGAATGTTTGCAGAGTAATAGGTAGAGGCAGGAGTAATTTTGTCTGAATGCTTGCATAGTAATTAGTCTGAATGCTTACTGAATGTTGCAGATTTTTTTTGCCTGAATGCTTTGCAAAGTAATTTTTATGAATGCTATACTGAATGTTTTGCAGAGTATTTTTTTGTCTGAATGGTTTCTGAATGATGCTGAGTATTTTTTTGTCTGAATAGGTGTGATGAACTTTTAGTATAGTTATTGTATAGTTTTTGTTTTGTTTTTGACACAACCTCATGTAAGACATTATCATAATTTTTTTTTACATAAGATGCTTGTAATTACTAGTAGGCTCATAGAGTTTGAGTTAAATTATCACTCTTGATTTTTACATTGGTTTTTTGTAAATATGTCCTTTTCTATTATGCCAAAATGTAACTATGTTGAGAGTTTTAATTTTGCATAGTTGTAATTTAGCTTAGGTGTATTACATTTTTCAGAGAGTTTTCAATTGGTTAATAGAATTTTACATCATATTGTTGCAATCATCAGTCAATATGCATCTGCCAAAATGTAGGTTTAATTTATCCTCTCATTTATTGGGCTTTTTACATTGGTTGCTTGTAAATACGTGCCGACAGTTTACATGAAAGGGAGGCGACTGATTTACATCACAGTGCTGTAATTATCTTTTCATATGTGACATCTCATGGTTGCAATTGTTTTACTAGTTTTTCCTCTCATTTTCTTTGCCAATTTGTAGATTTAGATTTTACTTTTATGGGCTGTAAGTATTTTGAGAGTTACACTTTTGGATAGTTGTAATTTAGTTTAGGTGTATTACATTTTTTAGAGAGTTTGCAATTGGTTAATAGAATTTTACATCATATTGTTGCAATTGTCACTCAATATGCATCTGCCAAAATGTAGGTTTAATTTATCATCTCATTTTATTGGGCTTTTTACATTGGTTGCTTGTAAATATGTGCCGACAGTTTACATGACAGGGAGGCGGCTGTGTTTACATCACAGTGTTGTAATTAATTTTTCATATATGACATCTCATGGTTGCAATTGTTTACTAGTTTTTTCTCTCATTTTTCTTTGCCAATTTGTAGATTTATATTTTACTTTTGTGGGCTTTAAGTATTTTAGTAGAAGTTACTTTTTATCGGGCTGTAATTACTTGTCGGGGATTTTCACACGAGCTGAAAAGTAGATTTATAGCCCATGGTGTGCAACAGTTTTAGTAGTTGGACAGTTTTCTAGATTCGAGTTTATACGAAATTGGTACACGTAGAGTTTTTTACACTAGCCGATTGTAAATTCTTGGTGTTATTAGACTGTTGTTCAGTTTGCCAGCTAGTAGATTTTGATAAAGCAAAAATGCCAAAATACATTCAGTTTTTGTTTTACATCTTCCGATGCTTCACACACCCGTAGGTTAAATAATGACAAAGTCAAGCAGCTCTAGAAAACACAGCTCATCCAGGAAGCATTCAGAATTCAGTATGTTGCTAAGGAAATTAACGCTCGGGAAAAAAGACTCCCCGGTACCATACAATGAAACCAATCAGTCCACTTCTCATTCTTAGTCTGTATGTTTTTCACATCATATCTTTGCAAGATAACATATCTCGATTCCATTTTTGTACTCACTGATGTTTTTAATCTCTCGTTGTAAACTCATTGTAGGAAAAGCAAAACAAGTTGTTCCAAAGAGGATCACCCATGAAGTTGGTTAGGTTGTATCTGAAACTTACCACATACCAAATGAATTTCATCTGGAATGCACATTATGGTGGACTTGCATCCATAAAGTGTTCAAAATTGCAGCCCGATTTATGCAAGTATCTGATGAGGAGTTTCAACTCAGCAACACGTGAATTGGTCTTCCTTGGTCGTGGTAAAATACTAGTTGACGAAAAATCAGTGTCTGAGGTTCTTGGAGTTCCATGTGGCGATTTGGAAGTGTTGTATAAAATGGACAAGAAAGCTGTTCAATTTATGTACGAGCAGTTAGGCAATGGAAGCAGAAAGCAAGCAACCGTTGTATCACTTGGTAAGAAACTTGCTGCGATGAAAAATGCCGATAGCAGTTTCTTGAGGCTTTTTATATTATATGGAATGTGCTATGTTCTCTCGCCGAATACAAGCACTAGAATCAGCCCTATGCTATAACCCTCGTTAGTCAACATAGATGCACCAAGTCGTCTAAACATGTGCAACTTTGTGATAAGCATGTTAGTGAAAGCAGCTAGATCTGCAATAGATAAAGGAATGCAAAGTTCATGCATGTTATACTTCATGGTAAAACAACTTCTTCATGTCATTTTTCAAAAGTTTCGTATCTTTTTTTATCGTCCTTTTGTAATTGCTTATTTTTGTGTCGTATCCAAGCTGATCTAATTTTCTACATCCAGGTCAAATATTTGGACTCTCTGCAATTGGAAAACATCGACATCAGTCCACAAGGAACACGAGTTAACGTGTGGACAAACGCTATTGTTCGGCGAGCCATAAGACAGGATCAAAGGAGTGACGGTTCATTCAGCAATGCACCGGTAAGTACTTTTTGGCAGATTGTTTTCTTTACACTGTCTTTAATTGTTATGTGTGCTAGGCATTATTGTTTCTTTTTGGGACACTATTGATGCACTTTTTCTTTTTCACAGCTGAAAATTGAATTCTCATTCTTGTTTTGTTTTTTGCATGGTGTTTTTCTTCACAGCTGAAACCTGAATTCAGAAACAACGATGGATTTCGTGAAGAGAAGCAGCAAGGCAATCCAAACAAAAAAGTCCAAGATGATCAACAAGTGCATTCAGATTAGAAAGTGGAGAAATTAGAGACCAACACGTAGATCAACCAGATGGTTTATCTGAAGATGAAGAACCTAAGGAACATCATGATTGATCAGATGGGAAAATCTTATTCTCAGATCTGGAGGCTATCAACAGATTCATGCACTTGAATGTGCCTCAAGACATCACGCCGAAAGTACGTAACCAAAAACTTTTATCATTCATTTATTACACTTGGATGCTTGTAACTAATAATCAAACCCTCCCCCTGCCCCCAAAAATAACATGTATAAAATTCCATTCTTCTGTAGGAACTCATCACTTATAGAGAGGCAATCAGTGATGCATGCCATATGTTTGAAAAAGGCCTGCAAGAACTCGATCACCCTAGGAATCGCGAGAGAGCGAGGAGGAGAGGATAGGGGTGCGGGTGCGAGTCAAATGAACTGGCTCGGGTTCTCTCCCGAGTCGGTTTGACTCAACCGGGTGGGGTGCTTGCCCACCGGTCAGCCCCAAGGGCTGAATGGTCTTTTGACCATTTTAGTGTTAAAACAAAAGGATAATAAAATTTAATAAATAAAATTCTGTAAATTATTAAAATTAATAATTACACTAATAAAAATTAAATTATAACACTTTAATAATTTAAATTAATTGAATTATACTTGTTATCTTAATTCTATAATTTTAAAATAACAATTTTAATAAAAAATTAATAAAGTTAATAAAAATTAATACTTAGTCATTAATAATATTATTCTTTCATAAATCCTCAATAATATAGTTTGGATATTCAATTATTAAGATAAGTATTCTCTGATTCATCTAGAATTGTTAACACAATCAAATTAATAAAATAATAATAATATTAATTAAATAAAATGAATAAGTTTAAGTACTTAAATACCACAAATATTAAGTTAATAAAAAATCAATTCAAAAGGTTTGCATACAGGTCATCATTATACATAATAGCATCATTTGCTTTTTTAAACATTGTATTTACCAGACAATTATGGTATTTTGTAGAATAATGAAGTCAGGAGCTGCATCGAGCATCAGACTTCACTACTTATCCTTATCAAGGAAAGTTCATCACTTGCTCGTGTCCTCTGAATTATTTCATAACAACTATTTTCAAAACCCTATCGTAATACCACCTATGCTTAAAAGAATGCATGATCCTATTTTTATAATAATATGACTAATTGAATGACTACCCGAGTGGTAGTGTTCTGATTGGTGGGCGGTGGGACCATGGTAAGATGAATAGGTCACACGAAGCTTCCATCTGCATGGGAAAGTATTACCTAGGACTTAATCACAAATGCCGTCAGAACTCGGTGCGCCGTAAATACCGCGTGGACCATGGGTCTTGTACGGGGCGAGTAAGCCAGCTGTGATCTTCTCTCGTTCGCATTTCAATGGGCCGCCAGAGCCGTTCGTTGTAGGTCTTATAGGAATACATGCACATGGTGGGATCCCTTAATTCCCGTGGACTCTAGGGTCTATGATGGTCTGCCAGGGGCGCCTAGATATCTATCGTGAGGGGTAGAATCAGGGGTTCAACCTGCTGGCAGAAATGGGTGGGCATGAGTTGTGCGGAGAAGCATGGTTTGGCTTGGACCAACAACCGGGCCCCACACCTAAGTGGGTGTGGACAGGATCGTGCGTCTGGTTGTGCAACATGGTCTTGGTCACCCATGGGTAAAGTAATGCACCTCTAGAGTGTGAAAAGGATGTGGCATGTTACCCCCTGTTCCGGGAGGGAATTGCGAACGCTAGAGGAAAGGCAACTCCATGAAGTTCTAGTCCTATGATGGTCTGGCGGGCATAGTTTTCAGTATTAAAAGCAACCTCTTGAAGAAAGATTTACAAAAACTTGCATTAGTCTAGACTCTTTAGAGTCAAAGACCATAGATAGTGCATCAATTACCTCCTTACTTAATGAATTTGTTGAGTAACGCTCGTTACTCATTCGTTCCCGTTTGACCCCCTGCTTAGGCTATGAGAATCTAGAGGAGGGATCATTCAACATCCTAGGAGGCCAAGACGACATCTACTACGAGGAGCTGTATCTCTCTGGAGGAGTGGAAGGGGTGGATTACACCATCTAGTACGGAGCTGACCCAGAGGGGCAAAGTCTGACTAGGTTTATCCTGGTCTAAACCAGTACCTAGCACGGTTGAATCGAGCAGCCTTGAACTTCTATATTAGGCTGTTGAGTTCCCATGTATGCATCTACTTTACAGTTCCGCTATTGTTACAATTTCAATAATAGGATGACCTCATCATGAGCTCATTCTCTTGTCAGCATACTATGTATGACAATCAAGTCCCGCAATGTTTCTGCTGTACCACCCTGAGGGATGTAATATTTGTGGAACGGTGTTCTATAAGTGTTATATCAACGACTTGCGTACTACAACATGCAGTTGTATGCTGGGTCACCACAGTTGGTATCAGAGCAATTGCTTTGACCTTAGGTTGGAAACCTAGTAAAGGGATATATCCTGTTGGGTTTTAGAACGTAGCGATAAAGAGTTCGCTGGAAGTATGATATGTATTCACTTGATAATATTCTGGTCATATTTCCAGAGTATTGAGTCTTTATTATACTCTATTAATAACATTTATGCTTATATAAACAGTGTCGATGAAAGGCGGGAGTTCAGAAAGGACTGAATAGGTAAAGCACGAGAGGCTTAAGCACTGTAAAGGGGAGTTGACAGAGCAGTTACGAGCTTTGCTTCTTTGATTTTGATACCAATATCAAAGTCAACACATACACCTACAAGGATGGTGAGACCATTCTGAAGTACAGGGTATTAATCCTGATACCCAGGGAGTAGACACCGTATGTGACTACACCTAATGGAGAAGGTAGGAGTCAGATAGCGGCTTACCAGGAGGCCTTAGTAGAAGCACTAGCAACCATCAGAGAGCACAAGGCGGATCAGCTATCAGGTACCAGTTTCACAGCCATTCCACATGACAACCTAACCACAAAATTGGCACTTGACCGTTCTGTGTTGGTGAAAACCAAACCAAAGTTAGCCACCAGACTGTTAGATCGATATAGGTAGTTAGTGGGATCTTTTTATAGAACTCACCAGGTCATAGTAGATGAAAAGGATGGTATGTTGGAAGATCTGACCAAACCACAAAGCCCAGAGAAAAAGGGTAAGAAGAAGGTCCAGGAGGCGGATGAACCATACTATACCGCAGGAGCAGGGTCATCCAAGAACCCAAACCAGACTAGGCTGGCTAGGTATTCAACTACTCCAGAACCTATCCACTAACCTATCCTCCCACCTAGTGATCCGGAGCCATACAACTCGCATGGAATCTCGGACGAACCCAGTGACACAAAGCCAAATATTTTTGGTGGAGATCCCGAGTTAGATTCTTTTATGGACAATTCTGACGATTGGAGGTTTGATTGGTACCTTGGTACCAGTCAACATACGATTCCTTGTGATGACTCATCCGAGGAAGGGGATCGGGCTAGTGTGGAGGAAGTAGCAGCCTATATGGATGACGGAGCTGAGATAGTTTCCATAAACATATCATCAGATGACGAGGAGCAGGTAGAGACCCAACCTATGCAAGAGACACCCTTTGATCACATTTATTGCACTAGTACCACTTGTTTCAGAGAAGGTGGATCTTCGAAGTAAATGTGTGCAGAGGAGTTTTCGTCCTACTTTGAGAGTTATATGGACGTGGACGGGCTTCTTCTGAGCGACACCTCGGTTGTGGACACTTCAGACACAGACTATGTTCCATCTGGGAGACCGTATGTCCCTGAGACAGTGTGCAGGACTTCACGCCACACTAGGTGGACTCCTTACATGTACTCTGAGTAGCATAGTGGCAGCCATGGAGATGGTGTGAGGGCTCGAGAGAGGTAGTAGTTCATTAGTATCGAGTCATGTATTATAAATAAGGGTCGGAGTGTGTGAGTGACCCAGTGGTGCTTTGTACTACTTTGCTTTCAGTAACTCCCTACAGTGAGGGTATTGTAACATACCTATACGTATATGTAATATAAGTGAAGTGTGTTGCTTGTATTTGGATTTTTGTTTCTCTTGTGTGACTAGTGTTGCATGTGAAGTGAGGCTCAGAAAGCATGGCCATGGTGTAATTATGAGTTTGTTCGCTTCACATTGCAGGACTAGGGGAATATGGAGAGTGCCGCAGCTAGCGAGTCTGAAGCGCGGCGCCTGGAGTGAGGGTTGTCCAAGAAAATCAGAACAAGTTCATGCAGGAACTTCTAACCCATGTGGGGCCTGGGAGGGCCACTGAAGCAAGGATGCTAACTATATCGGACTTCTGGAAGACTAAACCAACACCATTTGCTACGGCAAGAGATCCCATGGATGCAGAGGACTGGTTAGTAGACACCAAGAGGAATTTCAAGGCCATTAATGCTAATGTCGCTGAAAAGGTGCGTTTTGCCACACATCTTCTCAATGGACCAGAAGCATCATGGTGGGATAATCAGATCATCCTGAAACCACCAGAGAAGGTTTTCACATGGGTGGAATTCAAGGAAAATTTCAGGGAGTATCATGTTCCTGATAGTGTCATGGAATTGAAGAGAAAGGATTTTGAAGATCTCCAGCAAGGAACACATCCTATGATCTGATATGTCAACGAGTTCAACATACTCTCTCGTTATGCTGCTGATGAAGTGGACACTGATAAGAAGAGGATAAAGAGATTCCTCTTGTGAACTCGTTGACATACCCAGTGTCCACTTCATCAGCAGCATAAGGAGAGAGTCTGCTGAATTCGTTGATATACCAGATCATAGGATGTGTTCCTTGTTGTAGATCTTCAAAATCTATTCTCTTCAATTCCATGACACTATCAGGAACATGATACTCCCTGAACTTTTTGTCGTGGGATAATCACGGCAGATGTTACCTGGGGTAACTGATCTTGGGGCAAGTCGACACAGGTATTCGGGAGAGGGTTTAGCTCGAAGGAAAACATGGCGAAGAGCAATCTAAGAACCGGAAAGCAACTCGCCGGCTCTCGATATTATTATACTGGATACTCGATAACAGGTGTTACAACTATGACTTGAATCTCTGGCAAAACTAAACCTAGGGGCCGGTTTATAAAGCACCCGTACACCCCTAACTTGCCCTTCAAGGCACATCTTTGAGTCCTACTCGAACTCCGCATATAAAGCCTAACTTTCCTTATCGCAACCCACAAGCCGGGTTACGCATCTCACAAGCCTTTGGGCCTTCTAGTAACCTCTTTACCCCTATCCGGGTATTGCTCAGTTCACCTCGGGCCGGATTATACCTTGAAGTGGGCCTACCGGATTACTATCCCCCCATCAGTAGTCCCCAGAATAGCCTGGGCTTCCAAGATTTACTCTTCGAAGTGCTGGCTATTCCCTGCAGAAATATTGGATACAAGAATACATAAAGATCAAGATACAATATGCTGACAAGCGGCTGGGATTGACACCCAGGGGATCAGGTAGCAACCCGGCTTTCCCTCAAAGGCTCTCCCTCAATCTTCCAGACCTGAGTCTTAATAGGAAACTTGATGATTTCACATCCTCCTCAATAACTGTCGCTGTTACTAGGAAGGAAATTCCCCCTTCCCCTTTCTCGGGATCATATTGGCCCGTTCACGGAATGCGCCTTTCAAATTTCAAAATGTCCAACCATTACTCCGCAACTCCCGGGTTTCGCCCGTTAGGATGAGTTTTTCCACCCGGTTTACTATAAATAAACCCCAGGAAGCAAACTCAACCCTTAACGGCTCACTTTCCCCATTTCTCTTCTTCCCAAGCTCAAGCTCGCAGAGTGCCACCACGGGAACCCCACGTATCTCGCCGGAGCCCATCCGCCTTCGCTTGCGCTCCGCCACCGCGCGAGCCGCTCCAGCCCCCGAATCCACCGTCAAGCCTCCGATTCGCCAGCCAACGGTCACGAAAGGACACGAATCTTGCGCCATCTGTCTCCGAAAGGCCTTACTCCAATCTCCTTCGGTAAGTCCCTTACATCCTCCAGCTTACCCTCGCAATTTCTTGGTTCTTCCTCAGATTAGATCTGGATCGAGCGGTCCGCAATTTATCGGGCCGCGCCGGATTAGCTCACGGACACTTACCATAAACGCCCCTATGGATAGGATTCATAGCTCATATTACTCCCCTAACTCCAATAATCATTAATTTGGTCGTAATTTTAGAAATAGGATTCCCAACCTAGGCTCGGGCCACCTAAGATTTCCGCCCTTGTTCTCCTTCCTCAGAAAATCTTACTCCTCCGGCTCATTCGCAGATGGTAAGCATATAAGTATCCCCCTAACTTCTCCAAACACTTGCTTCTACGGAAAGCTCTATGGATTTCATAAGGTCACTTGATACCCGGACAAACCATACTCGACCCAGCGAGGCAACAGCCGGATTATGTTCAAATTGCGGGTAACCGCTTTCCTGCTAACTTCCAAGTTTTTGTTCCTTACGTCTTTTTCTTCAATGCTTTACCAGGTCAACCCCATGGCACCCAAGAGGCAGGGGAAACAGCCGGCCAAGGCTAGATCCACAAACTCCATATCAGCCAATTGGGGGAAGTCCTCCGTCACCAAGGCCAAACTGGAGGAGTTGGTCGAGCTTGGAACCCTACCTCCACAGGAGTCTATCCACTGGCGAGTGCCAGGCAATGAAACCCGGCCTTCTCCAGCGACGGATGAGGTAATATGTTTTGTTGAGCATGTGACCCGGGGCTTTAGGCCTCCCGGTCACCCCTTCTTCCGTGACGTCCTAGACCATTACAACCTCCGTATCTTCGATATAGGTCCAAACTCCATTTTGAACATCTCCCATTTTATCGTTCTTTCCGAATCTTACTTGTGCACTCCGCCAAGTCTAGCCCTCTTCGTCGAACTTTTTCAGTGCAAGCCGTGTCGCGAAAGCGGCGACGGCGCACTTCTCACTTGCGGCGGGGTTTCTATCCAGCGCCGCAAGAACTCCCTGATGCCTCCTATTTCTCTCAATTCCCACGTAAAGCACTGGCAGCTTTCGTACTTCTACTGCCAGGATACCTCTCCACCCGGTGAAAAGAAGTTGCCGGGTTACTCGGAGGGTCAACTTGACATCTCCGAGAAATTCAACGCCTTCGCTTCTGATTCGGACAGAGAGGCGATCTTGCCTTTGTTAGCTAGGATCTCCATCTTGTCCGCCCGAGGCCTCATCGGGCTAAACCTGGTGAAGACCTGGGTTAGCTTCCGTATTCAGCCAAACTCCATTCGTGAGAAGCTGATGTGCGAATACTCGGGTCAAACCACGGACCCAATCCGATTCTCTACCTGCACCCTTGCTCCAGGTGACATTAACAAAACAATTAAGGGTTTCTTGACAGAGAAGCTCGAGGTAATCCGGGGCATAGCCGGATTAGAACCTTTTACCCTCGAGAATCCAACCCCCGCAGTAAGTTTTCCACCTTTTGATTTTGACTTCTAACAACTTACTTTTATTCGCTTCTCTTGACTCGATATTAATCACTATCCTGGCATCTTCTCCTCAGGCCGATGATGACTTCTGGACAGTCGATACCCCTCCTAATTCCGAAGACGGGGAGGAGGAAGACGACGTCATTGACTCGAATGAAGGTACATACCTGATTCCCTTGCACACGTTATATCCTGCCTTTTCTTCTTCTTCATGCTGTAACTCGGATATTTTTCAGAGCGAGAGGACCAAAGCGAAGAAGAAGAATCGGACAGCAGGGGCGGGCCCACCAGCGAGGAGGAAGAGCTGGAACCGACCACCAAAACCGGAACAAAGAGGAAATCCCAGAGGATAGCCCTCCAGGTTTTTACTTCATATCCTTACACTTTGGTTTTTTGTTCCCATAACGTCACTCCGGGGCTAACACCATTTCCACCCCTTTTGATCATAACCGAAGGAGCCACCCGCGACTAGGCGCCGAGTAACCCGGAATCATCCGGGCAACGAGACCCCTAATCCGGTCGCTTCGCCGCCCCCGGCTCAACATCCTGGTATTTGTTGTAAACAAAATTTCTTTCCGGTCACTCCTTTGTAACGTAATCCCAGACTTTTCTTGCCATTTTTCAGTCTCTTCCGGGTCTAGTGACGGCTTCCCCTCGAACTTCCCGGTGAACACCGGGTAAGCGCCTTTTCCTGATATTATACCGAGCTTTCATCCCTTTTTTCTTTTAACCAGAGATTAATTGTGCCTTTGCACCTTCTTCAGAGCCACGGTTATTAGTAGCGACCAGGAGGACACCGAGGCTAAGGTCCGGGTCGAGAACGAGCCGGCCGACGATGCCTTCACCACGGCTGGCAACGAGCAAGTGTCGCCATCGGAGCCAGCTAGGCATGACGCCGAATATCCAACCGCTTCACACGCAGACGAGAAGGAGAAGGGAGCAGCTTCAAGCGCGGGAGGGGGACCAAACTCCGACATTCGGATGACCCGGGTGCCACCTCCTGTTACAAGAAATGCTCCTTTTCCCACTTTCCAGGTATCCGAGCCATCTAACTCGGATAACGCTGACTTTAACCAGCTGATGAGCGCTCTTCTTGCCATGAAAGCTTCAGAAGGGACTGTCCTAGAACGTATGGCTGCAGCACATCAGGTAACTTTTACTTGATGCTCCTTATTATACATCCAGTCCCCAAGTCCCGAGTATAATAAAAAATTTTTTTTTTAATTATCCTCGGTACTTCGCATAATACTTTTCGGTAATCACTTCCTCAGATGAAATACTATCGTGACACCCGGCTTATAGCTTTACCCGGCTTTTGCAGGCAGAGATTTCTCAGTCAGATGAAGCGTTACTTAAGGCTGAGCAGCTCCTGCTGGCTGAAGTTAAGCGTAGGGAGGCCCTTGAAGCGGAGATAAAGACTTTGAAAAAAGATGTCTCCACATACAAGAAAAAGTACAATGCTGCCCAGTCCTCGCTGAATAACCTGTCGACTCAACTTACGGACACTTACCGTATCTTGCTAAGTAAGTTTGCTATTTGCGATTAATTTGCGTATCTCTATCTTGCCGCCAATATTACTGATATGCTTTTGCATGTTTCGATTGCAGGTGCTAATCTTGCTACTCCGGAGGAGAATGCCATTACTCAAGTTAAAACTCTGAAGACTATGCTCCGGACGTTTTTTGCCGGCACGAAACTTTTGCTGGATGCTATCAAGTGGCCTTCTGAGGTATACCCGGGCGAGGAGACCCTTATACAGGCCTTTTCCACAGCACCTGGATGGATTGAAATACTGAAGCGTTCGTCCTGCCGAATTGGGATGACCCGGGCTTTAACGCTGGCGAAGGCTTATTTTCCAAAGCTTGACCCGGCGAAGATAGCATCCGGGTTCCCAGAGTTTAAAGCTGACGGATCCAAATTCAAGCCCCAGGATTTCAAAGCTATACAATCTGCGGTACGTCCTTCAGCCACAGCTTTGGCCGACAAGATGGATCTAAGCACGATCATGAGCTCGTATGATTCTGAGGGCAAGGTTATCCTGGTGGAGGCACCCCCCCCCCATTGATATGTTGGACAAATGGTCGACTGATCTGGCCAGGAGGAAGGAAGAGGCTGCAAAGAGGGAAGCAGAGCTGGGCGTAAAGCCGTCTACCTCTACCCCAGCCGTGCCTCCGCCTGTTCGTCCAGATGTGAAGAGCCCGGGTAAAACTGCTGGCAAGGCCAAGGAGCAAGTCCAAGACTTAGACCCGGAGGACCGCTCTCAGGACGCCGAGTAGGACGCTGCCTAGTGCTTTGCGTTTCTCGAGACTGCCATGATGATTTTTTTTTTGCGGTGCGCCTGTGCACCATTGATGCTGATACTATGACTGTATGCTTGTTAACTTATGATAACTCTTTGCCTCCCCTGGCTTTTGATAATCTCGATCCTTGTGTTACTTATAAGCTTATTCTCGATACTTCGAACTCTTGTTTTCAATTTCCTTTTGAGACTCGGCTAACCGAGTATCGTAGGTTTTGATAGACGAACTTTTCTTTAAGTCCCCAATACTCGGAAATTTAAGGATTACAGACTTTGGTAGTTAAACAGTTTGTTTCTGTTTCGAAGTCCCCAGTCCCCATGACCCAAAGTACGAGCTAGGGGGGCGTGGCCTTTCTCAGATGACATACTGCTATTTACCAAGCTGAATACCGATAGTTGTTTTACATAAATACTGAAGTCATGCTTAATACTTGTTGAGCTTCCGGCTTTTCTAGCCTTATACTCTGCATGGACTTGTGGTTTAGATGACCCTTTTGATTATCTTGTACTGTAAGCCGGCTTTCGCGTGGATACCATGTCGTTGCATCTATACGAAAAACAAGATCAAGCAAGCCACATTGGGCTGCATAGTTTGATTGTAATCGTACGTGAACAGATCATGCCACTTTAGTGCGAGTCACATCGAGCTTAAGTAAGAATAACCAAGAAATTTGGCTCCTTTGTCCAGTTATAAGATTGCAGCTGTACCCGTTTTTTCGAGTAATCAGCCCCCATAACTCATAGGCATCATGGCCGGGTCTCCGGGTTTTGTGATTACTTCTTGAAGCAGATCACCCCCCGGAGACCTATATTCATGTAATGTATTTCGATGATACTGATGTATTGATAGTAACAATGTTACTTACTTGTAACTGAAGCAAAGACCATGATAAGACTCGAAACCATCTTCTTTTATTGATAAAAATTTCTTTTTTTTGAATCAGCAGGCCGCCTCATTAAAAACCTTCCAGTCCCCTTAGGTACCCTGGATAGGAAAAGAGTGCGTATGAAACCTGCCGCCCATTACACTGCTTTAGTTATTCTCGAGAATCGGCCTTGCGTTGATACGGCCGATGCACATTCTCCACTTGCTATGCCCTTTCGTAATGAGTACCGGATTTGCTAGCCAGTCCGGGTATATCTTCCTTGAAACGTGATCAACTGCGGATGGTGGTACGTCTTCTTCTTCCCTGCTGAGAGTTTTGAAAGTATTGCTCCTGATGAAGCCTACCATCTTAGGGTTTTGTTCTGCCCTAACTTTTGCTTTGTCCCCCTCAGGGGTTGGCTTTTTTGACGTTGTCCTCTCTTCTAGGTCTACCTGAGAACGGTAATGTTTGAGCTCTTCCTTCCTGCAGGCTTGCTCGGCCATTGCCGCGTCTCCCTCATCGCACTCAGCTGCTATATCCCGGTTTCCGTGTATTGTAATGGTCTTCTTGGGACCCGGGATTTTCAGTTGTAGGTACACATAACACGGTCTTGCCATGAACTTGGCATAAGCCGGCCTTCCAAACAATGCATGATAAGGACTGCGCAACTTTACTACCTCAAAGGTAAGCCACTCGACTCGATAATTATCCTTTGACTCTCCAAAAGCTACTTCCAGTGCCACCTTTCCTTCAGGGCATGCTGAGTGACCCGGCACTATCCCGTGAAAAACTGTTGTACTCTTTTGCAGCTGCGATTCCTTTAAGCCCATTCGCAGAAAAGTTTCCCAGTACAGGATATTGATACTACTTCCTCCATCCATCAAGACTTTTTTCAGCTCGTAGCCGTTGACCTGTGGTGCCACTACCAAAGCTAAGACTCCCGGGTGATCAACTCTATCCGGGTGATCCTTCCTGCTCCATGTTACCTCTTGTTCTGACCACCTCAAATACCTTGGAACAGCGGAAGAGACCGAATTAACTGCTTGTTTCAGTATCTTCTTATCCTTGTTAGAGCCTCCTGTAGTGTGCACATGATATTGACCCAGCTGTTTGGGGTTAGCTTGAAAACCTCCTGCTCCATTTTGATTGTTACCTTGATTTCCGGCTGGCGGATTGCCGGCTGGGGACGGCCCGTTACCCAAGTTTCCACCTGGACCCGGACCTCCTCCCCGGCCCGCACCTCGCATAGCTCTGTTCACTTCTTCGTTCTTCCACCTTTGTAAGTCGGCACATTGCTCTAGTGAATGATTGGCCGGCTTGCCATTCCTGCTATGCTTTGGGCACGCCATCCTAAATATGTCCCAACTGTTGCTTGGTCTTGGAGGTCCTTGGTAGTGTCCCCCATTGTGATTCCCAGTATTAAAATTCCCTTCGGATCTAGGTCTTGAAGACCCGGCCTCCGTGTTGGCTACAAACTCGGAATTCCCGTCGAACGGGCGCTTGTTTTGGCTACTTCCATTATTGTTTGGCGCCGACCCATTGCCGGTTTTCCCGCTGCTACTTGCGTTTGCTTTTGCTTTCTTGTCGTCAACTTCCTCCTCTGTGGTATCCGTTGCAGCGTGTTTGTTGCACGCATCCATTAACTCTCCCATTGTAACCTCCGCTGCATTCCTACTAGATTTCATGCGAGTTAGCTTTTGTACTAAAGGAACGTACTTACATGTTTTTGCCATAGCTTGTAGCGCGTCCTTAGGCTGGATATCCGTAGACGAGTGGAGTATCTCCATAACCCGGCGTACCCAGCTGCGTGCCGATTCTCCTTTCTTCTGAACGCATCTTTCTAAATCATCAATAGTAAATAACTTTCTGCATGTCCCATGAAAGTGCTTGATGAATGCGGTCTTTAGCTCCTCCCACGATTTGATCGATTTTTCCGGTAGGTTGGTGAACCATAACTTTGCTGCTCCCTCTGACATCATTAAGTACATGAACTTGGCTTGGAGGTTCTCGGATGCGTTGCGAATTGACATTGCCATCTCATAGCTGCTCAGCCACGTTTCTGGATCCATTGTTGGCTCATAATTTACTACTTTCCCCGGTTCTTTGAACTTCTCCGGGTAAGGTTCTGCTCTGATATCGTCCGAAAGGCACTTTGGTCCCGCAAGGGTGGTTGGGGCCGGTCTTGCCCGGGAAACGCGTGACCCGGCTGGGGGTACCGCGGGGTGCGGCACCACCGGTAACTCGTGCGCTGCAGACCCGGCCCCGGCTCTTCTGGCTCTGGAACTGTCCACCACCGCCTGCGCTGCTGATACTACTGGTGCTGTCTGGATACGCGGTGGAGGCGGCATTTGCTGCTGCTCTTCCCTTCGTTGTGCCGCATTCGTTTGAACATGGCCCTGTTGCTGGCTGGCGTACGGCGTCCCATGCATCCCGCTCCTATGATCCGGATAATTGGCTTGCTGTGCTACCGCGGTGTGTAGTAGATCGATTGCTCGTCGGGTTCCTTCCGCATGAGGCGAGTCTCCCACAGGGATCTGGTTTAATGCGAGCGTTGCTGCGTACACGTTGTCCATGGGATTGTTGTAATGACCCGCTGGTGTGCGGAATCGTGATGGTGGTGGCGGCATGGTATTGCCGGCTGTCACCCCTGTCGGTGGCAGAGGTAACCCGGCTGGCGCGTTTACCGGATGTGCTCCCGTTGAAAGTCGCGGTATGGTCCCTTGGTTCGTCGGTGGAATCGGCTGATCTTGAGGCGTAAACACCAGGGCAGTCGGGTTAATAACCCCTCCTGTTGCCGGCAGCATAGTTCGGTGTCTTTGGTGCATCCTTGTCGTTTCCTCCCGGAGCCGGGTCTCTCGGTCATCCAATTCGCGCTGCCGTGCGACCATCCCCTGCCTTTCTGCTTCCACTTGCCTTCTTTGCTGCTCCAATGCACGACGAGCCACGTCCAGGTCTCTTACACGCTCCGCAGCGTTTTCCGGGGTAATAACTATGGCCAAGACCGTGGGGTCCAAAATCAAATTATTATCAAACAGAGCCGGGTGACGCGGGTTTGAGGGGCCCGCCCCCGGTGTCCGGTTTGCTTGGAACCCGAACATATTTGCGTGTCGCTCCTCGTCTGCTGGGCGACTGGTGACAGACGCCGACTCTCCATCGACCTGGGCCAAGACCGGGTCAACTGCTCCTTGCTGCTGGGCTGCTGCCTGAACCGCCCCGGCTGGCGCCGCGGCCGCGTTTTCTTGATTGAGATTGGTCGCGGGAGCCGCATAAACTGCAACCCGGCGCATGATGCCCGGTGTAGATTCGTATTGTTCTTCCTCGCTGTTTTCCTTTTCGTATCGATCCTCCAATAGATCCCGTATGGACTCGGTATCATCCTCCCTCTCTATCTGACCCGTCGTTCCAATCGACTCTTCTTTTTCCGATCGGACATACGTGTCTTTCCCTGACACAGAGTCAGATCCAATATTATCACAATTCGAACTGGAAGTACATACCATACCGATGAAGACGTTGATGCTGCCGACCGTCACGATGGATCCGGTTTCGAGATGATCCGACTCTGGCCCCCAGCCAGAATCGTCCACCATCTTTTCTCCTTTGCTGTTGACGTAGATTTCTCCGACGATGAGGTTCTTCATGCTCTTCCGAGCTTCTCCCGTGATGTAAACACCTTTGGACGCAGGCCCCACGGTGGGCGCCAACTGTCGTGGGATAATCACGGCAGATGTTACCTGGGGTAACTGATCTTGGGGCAAGTCGACACAGGTATTCGGGAGAGGGTTTAGCTCGAAGGAAAACATGGCGAAGAGCAATCTAAGAACCGGAAAGCAACTCGCCGGCTCTCGATATTATTATACTGGATACTCGATAACAGGTGTTACAACTATGACTTGAATCTCTGGCAAAACTAAACCTAGGGGCCGGTTTATAAAGCACCCGTACACACCTAACTTGCCCTTCAAGGCACATCTTTGAGTCCTACTCGAACTCCGCATATAAAGCCTAACTTTCCTTATCGCAACCCACAAGCCGGGTTACGCATCTCACAAGCCTTTGGGCCTTCTAGTAACCTCTTTACCCCTATCCGGGTATTGCTCAGTTCACCTCGGGCCGGATTATACCTTGAAGTGGGCCTACCGGATTACTATCCCCCCATCACTTTTCCTTGAATTCCACCCATGTGAATACCTTCTCTGGTGGCTTCAGGATGATCTGATTATCCCACCATGCTGCTGCTGGTCAATTGAGAAGATGTGTGGAAAACACACCTTTTCAGCGTCATTAGCATTGATGGCCTTGAGATTCCTCTCGGTGATTACTAACCAGTCCTCTGCATCCATGGGATCTCTTGCCGTAGCAAATGGTGCTACTTTAGTCTTCAAGAAGTTCGATAGAGTTAGCATCCTTACTTCAGTGGCCCTCCCAGGCCCCACCCGGGTTAGAAGTTGCTTCATGAACTTGTTCTGATTTTCTTGGACAAACCTCATGTACTCAATCAAATTTTGTTCTGCCAGTGTCATGAGCGGTGGTGGTGGCATCTCTGCTCTTGCAGCATCTTCATCCGCCTTCGCCTTATTCTCACACTCCAGACGCTGCGCTTCAGACTCGCTAGCTGCGCCACTCTCCATATTCCCCTAGTCGTGCAATGTGAAGCGAACAAACTCATAATTATACCATGCTCATGCTTCATGATCCTCACCTCACATGCAACACTAGTCATACAAGACAAACAAAAATCCAAATCCAAATACAAGCAACATATTTCACATATATTACATATACGTATAGGTCTGTTACAATAACCTCATTGTAGTGAGTTACCGAAAGTAAAGTAGTACAAAGCACCACTGTGTCGCTCACACACTCCGACCCTTATTTATAATACGTGGCTCGAAACTACTGAACTACTACCTCTCTTGATCCCTCACACCATCTCCATGGCTGCCACTATGCTACTCAGAGTACATGCCAGGAGTCCACCCAGTGTGGCGAGAAGTCCTGCACACTGTCTCAGGGACATACGGTCTCCCGGATGGAACATAATCTGTGTCTGAAGTGTCCAAAACCGAGGTATTGCTCAGAACAAGCCCATCCACGTCCAGATAACTCTCAAGGTAGGACGCAAACTCCTCTGCACTCGTGTATTGTGAAGATGCACCCTCTCCGAAACAAGTCATACTAGTGCAATAACTGTGATCAAAGGGTGCCTCTTGCATAGGTTGGGTCTCTACCTGCTCCTCATCATCTGATGATATGATTATGGCAACTATCTCAGCTCCGTCATCCATATAGGCTGCTACTTGCTCCACACTAGCCTGATCCCCTTCCTCGGATGAGTCATCACAAGGAATCGGATGTTGACTGGTACCAGGGTACCAATCAAACCTTCAACCGTCATAATTCTCCATAAAAGAATCTGACTCAGGATCTCCACCAAAAATATTTGGCTTGGTGTCACTGGGTTCGTCCGAGATTCCATACGAGTTGTATGGCTCCGGATCACTAGGTGGGAGGAGAGGGTAGTGGATAGGTTCTGGAGTGGTTGAAAACCTAGACTGCCTAGTCTGGTTTGGGTTCTTGGATGACCCCGCTCCTAGGGTATAGTATGGTCCATCCGCCTCCTGGACCTTCTTCTTACCCTTTTTCTCTAGGCTGTGTGGTTTAGTCATATCTGCCACCATACCATCCTTGTCATCTACTATGACCTGGCGAGTTCTATAAAAAGACCCCACTAACTGCCTATATCGATCTAGCAGTCTGGTGGCTAACTTTGGTTTGGTTTTCACCAACACAGAATGGTCAAGTGCCAATTATGTGGTTAGGTTGTCATGTGGAATGGCTGTGAAACTGGTATCTGATAGCTGATCCGCCTTGTGCTCTCTGATTGTTGCTAGTGCTTCTACTAAGGCCTCCTGGTAAGCCGCCAACTGACTCCTACCTTCTCCACTAGGTGTAGTCACATACGGTGTTAACTCCCCGGGTATCAGGATTGATACCTTGTACTTCCGAATGGTCTCACCATCCTTGTAGGTGTATCTGTTGACTTTGATATTGGTATAAAAATCAAAGGCTTGAAGAAAATCTCGTAACTGCTTTGTCAACTCCCCTTTATAGTTCTTAAGCCTCTCGTGCTTTACCCATTCAGTCCTTTCTGAACTCCCGCCTTTCATCGCTACTATTCATAATAAGCATAAATGTTATTATTAGAGTATATAAAGATTCAATACCCTTGAAATATGACCAGAATATTGTCAAGTGAATACCTATCATACTTCGAGCAAACTCTTTATCGATACGTTCTAAAACCCAACAGGGTATATCCCTTTACTAGGTTTCCAACGTAAGGTCAAAGCAATTTCTCTGATACCAACTGTGGTGACCCAGCATACCACTTCATGTTGTAGTACGCAAGCCGTTGATATAACACTCACAGAACACCGTTCCGCAAATATTAGATCCCTCAGGGTGGTACAGCAGAAACATTGCGGGACTTGATTGTCATACAAACATATATTACAAGACATAGTGTGCTGACAAGAGAATGAGCTCATGATGAGGTCATCCCATTATTGAAATTGTAACAACAGCCGAACTGTAAAGTAGATGCATACATGGGAACTCAATATCCTACTATATTAGTTCAAGGTGGCTCAATTCAACCGTGCTAGGTATTGGTTTAGACCAGGCTAAACCTAGTTAGACTCTGCCCCCTCTCGGTCAGCTCCGTACTGGATGGTGTAATCCACCCCTTCCACTCTTCCGGATAGATCCGGCTCCTCGTAGTAGATGTCGTCTTGGCCTCCGAGGATGTTGAATGATGCCTCCTTTAGGTTCTCATTGCCTAAGAAGTGGGTCAAACGGAAACGAATGAGTAACGAGCATTACTCAACAAGTTCATTAAGTAAGGAGGTAATTGATGCACTATCTGCAATCTCCGACTCTGAAGATTCTAGACGAATGCAAGGTTTTATAAATCTTTCTTCAAGAGGTTGCTTTTAATACTAAAAACTATGTCCGCCAGACCATCACAGGACTAGAACTTCATGGAGTTTCCTTTCCTGTAGCGTTCGCAGTTCCTTCCCGGAACAGGGGGTAACATGCCACATCCTTTTACATTCTGCAGAGGTGCGTTACTTTACCCATGGACGACCAAGATCATGGTGCACAAGCAGGAGCGCGATCCTATCCACGCCCACTTAGGTGTGGGGCCTGGTTGTTGGTCCAAGTCAAACCATGCTTCTCGGCACAACGCATGCCCACCCATTTCTGCCTGCAGGTTGAACCCATAATTCTACCACTCACGATAAATATGTAGGCGTCCCTGGCAGACCATCATAGACCCTAGAGTCCGCGGGAATTAAGGGATCTCACTCATGTGCATGTAGTCCCGCAAGAGCTACAACGAACAGCTCTGGCAGCCCGTTGACATGCGAACGAGAGAAGATCACAACTGACTTACTCGCCCCATACAAGACCAATGGTCAACGCGGTATTTATGGAGCACCGAGTTCTGACGGCATTTATGGTTAAGTCCTAGGTAATACTTTTCCATGCAGATGGAGCTGTCCTTTGACCTATACATCTTACCATGGTCCCACCCGCCCACCAAACAAAACACTACCACTTGGGTAGTCATTCAATTAGTCATACTATTATAAAAATAGGATCATGAATTATTTTGAGCATATGTGATATTACGATAGGGTTTTGAAAATAGTTGTTATGAAATAATTCATAAGACATGAGCACGTGATGAACATGCCTTGATACAGATAAGTAGTGAAGTCCGATGCTCGATGCAGCTCCTGACTTCCTTGTTCTACAAAAAATACCATCATTGTCCGATAAAGATAATGTTTAAAGAAGCAGATGATGCTATTATGCATAATGATGACATGTATGCAATCCTTCTGAATTATTTTTTATTAACTAAATATTTCTGGTATTTAAGTACTTGAACTTATTCATTTTATTTATTTAATATTATTTATTATTTAATTTAATTTGATTGTGTTAACAATTCTAGATGAATCAGAGAATATTTATCTTAATAATTGAATACCCAAACTATATTATTGAGGATTTATAAAAGAATAATATTATTTATGACTAAGTATTAATTTTTATTAAGTTTATTATTATTTTTATTAAAATTGTTATTTTAAAATTATAGAATTAAGATAACAAGTATGATTCAATTAATTTAAATTATTAAAAGTATTGAGGTGTTATATCTGATTTCTATTAGTTTAATTATTAATTTTAATAATTTATAGAATTTTATTTATTAAATTTTATTATCCATTTATTTTAACACAAAATGGTAAAAAGACCATTCAGCCCTTGGGGCTGACTGGAGGGCCAGCACCCTGTCGCACCCGGACTTCTAGGGGATACTCACAGTCCGTTAAACAGTAGATAAATGGCTTACGGGGCATACCGACACCCGCATCTCAATATGAGCAGGCCAACACGTAAACGTGTGACAACCATTAGCTACTATTCATCGTCTGCGCAAACCATCCCATAGAAATCCAGATACTTCCATTGACGTACTTCAAAACATACACACATGGTAAGTCAACAGCATTGGAACAAGTGATATCACAACAGATCTCTACGACACAAAAGATGGAAATAAGTTGCAAATAGCTCTCACTAGAGCAGAGATAGCAAATACAATCATCCAGACGACACATGTCCCAACAATTCATCATTACATCACAGCGGAAGCATTCAACATGTCTGAGTACAGACAAGATCCAAATAGGCCTAAGAGGCCGGAAACGAAAAGACGGAGCCCATCCACGAAGTCTCGGATCCTGCCCGGGTCCGCTATCTACTCGTCAGCAGTCTCGTCATACTCCACGTAGTAGCCACCATGGAGATCCTCGGAAACGTAGTCTGCGGAAACCACAGCCCCAACGGGGTCAGTACATAAACGTACTGGCAAGCAAGACTCACAGTTCACCAAAGTGTAACCCGTCAACCCCAAGCACAGATGCTTTGGGTTCAACGGAAGAAAGGGGATATCAAAGATGCTGCAACTGGCTGCTCTAACCAACTACAGAGTTTCTACCACTTCCGGCTATCAGAAAAAGGGATAAGATGGCGTATCGTAACCAACTATAACTAACCACCAAACAAACCCATCCTGGATCTCGCCCCTTATCCGAAGAAGCAATCCGAGGATAACTCACACAGTTGGATTAATGATGGATCAAGTTATTGTGGCAATAAGGCTATTACTAGTCAAATTATCATTAGTTAGGTGTAAGTTGTTCTGAGTACTTGTTAGCCAGTACTTTCACCAAGTAATCCATAACCGCGGAAAACACGGCTTCTCGAGAAGATTTAACCCTACAGGGATGCACCAATTTGGCCGTACACGTAAGAATGACCCGCCAGGCGGGGAGCTAACCCACCAAGCGAGGCACTCAACACAACTCAACTCTTCTTCGCATCAAGCCCAAAGAACCACATGATGTGCGTGCGCGGCTAATCGAGCCCCACGAAGAAAAGGGGACCCTCATAGCACTCTAAGACCACGCCGCCCTAAATGCCGACTACAAAAGTTCCACCCTGGCGCCAAGGGTTCGCACCTGCACATGCATGCATCAAATGGAAAGCCCGAACTAAGGGTGGCGATTTGGACGAGATGCGAATCGAATCAAATTGAGGGGGGCGCCCATACTCACTTCCCACATGCGGTTAGTGCGCTCATCATGGATCGGTAGACAAGACCCTTTTCCTAATTAGGGTCGACACTAGCAGGCTTCAAAACCACGCCGGGCCTCCTGCCGGTGCCTTATCATCAAATTATTATTACCTCAAAATTAACAGGTTGTTGTTTAACACCGAGCCCCAGAACATAATGGAAACATAGTAACAGAAAGTAACTGACAACAGACTCGAGCAAAAACAACCCTAAGCATGCTAGTAAGATACGGGCAACAAGCAAAGGGGTTATAGGTGTGGAGGTGAGGCAATATCAGGGTTAAATGATAACATGTGATAGGTTTGTAACAGAAGCAACGATTCATAGGGCTAGCAGAAATAGACAACGGAAAGTATCGGTATCCAATGTTGAAAGGAACACAATGGTTCATGTGAGTGAATACTTGCCTGCAAACTCAGCAGCCTGGTACTGAGCTCGATCCTCAGAAGGGGTGTCGTAAATATCGTCGGTCTCAACGTCGTCGTGTATCCGAGAAGAAGCAAACAAACAACGCAGAGAACAAACAATCAATAACATGGCATAGTGCACAAACATGGGATCATGCATGACCATTTAATTGATGCAACAAAATAAACTAGTTGACAAGATAACATAACATGATTAAATGGACCCACATGCAATTGGGATTGCATATGGAAAGCCCATGAATTAGGGTTGAAATAATTGTTTTACAATTAATCATCATGTGTAAGTGAATTAGCATGATGCATGGATGAAGAAAACAACAAAATAACAACAATAGAACCAAATGGAAATAAGGTTTACCCAGTTTGGAATTTCATTTATTAAGTTAAGAAATTTTGGTTACTTAAAAGTGTCACACAAGCATTTGTTGTTTTCACCAATTTTAATTGTTCAAAATAGATAACAAAGTTCATATTTGATAAGAACACACAATTTTAGGTGGAATACATGTCTCACTTATTGAAAAAGGATTTAGAATAAATTACTTATGAATTAAGCAAGTTTAAACAATAATTAAATGAATTTAATTCAAACATGAACTTATTTGAGTTTTTATTTGTTCAAAACATTAAACCAAATTCATATTTGAAAATATTATACTTTTATGGTTTGAAAACAGATTTTATATGTCCCAAAAGAATTTAATTTGATCAAGTTATGAATTTAGCAATATTAAATGATTTAAACAAGGTTTAAATTATTTAAGCAATTTTAGTTATTCAAAACATGAAACAAAACTTATATTTGAAAAGGTGGTTTAAAATAGCATGGAAAACATATTTTTGTTGCATTATTTGGATTAAGTATGATTTAGTTATGCAATTATACAAATTTCAAATGAATTGTTTGAATTTGAAATTTGGATGCATTTGAATTATTCAAAACAGAAAACAATTGTTATAAATAGATAGATAATTAAATTTGGTGCAGTGTACATATTTTACTTTTATTATTTGGATTTGTAAAATGAAAGTTATTTGCATTTTAGTATTAGGGACCATTCTGTAATTGTAAAGGATTTAGATTTTTTTTAAAAAAACTGGACAGAAACTTTCTGCACCGTGCAGTGACCTAGCCTAGGTCACTGCCAGTGGGCCAAGGGGCCAACGTGGCCAGCGGGTGCTTGCGTGGCAGCAGTGGTGGCTGACAGGGGGGCCGCCCTGTCAGCTCCTGTGCGAAAAAAGGTGGGCGGATTAAATCCGCCCGAGGGGGATCGAACCCTCGATCTGGCGCGTGAGGGAGCAGTGCACTGCCACTGCGGTGTCCGAGTGCGCATGCTGGTGAGCTAGAGGGAGAGGGGTGAAGGGGATCGTTGGCTCACTGTCGAAGAAGGCGAGGCAGCGGCGCGGGGTAGAAGTGGTCGCCGGCGAGGTCGAGGATGGCGGCGGTGCTGCAGGTCCCCTCGTGCTCCACGTAGGCGTCGGTGATGGAGAGGGAACGGTGGCGGTTCCGTTCCCGGCTAGTCAGCGAGGAGGGGCGCGGTGACGGCGGCGTCCATCGGCGAGATTCAGAGGGTGGCGACGGTGGGTGGTTGCAGAGAGGGGAGAAACGCCGGGGAGAGAGAGAAGACGGCGGCGGAGCGAAGGGGAGAGGGTAGCCTAGGGTTAGGGCAGCTCGGGGGGTCCTAGGTAGCTATATAGGCTTAGGGGCGCGCGCTCGGCCGTCGCTCTGCTACTGCTGTTGTCGTGGCATCGGCGGATGCAGCGCCGTACAGGTTGAAGACGGGGGCGAACAGGTACGGGCCGAGGGGAAGGTAAGATGGGCTGGGCCGTGCGGGCTCCCCCCCCTCTGGTAAGTTTCTTTTTTTTATTTTTTCCTTCTGTTTATTTTTTTTTTGCAGAAAATGAAAAGGAACAAAAAGGTGAGTTTTGGGGTTAGTAAAAATTTAGGAAAAATTGGTGTGAGCTAGTAATTACCATAGCAACAAAAAGCCCACTTTGTTTTCCAAAAGTTTCAATTTATTTTGCCGTTTTGTAAATGAGTGAAATTGAATGAATTTTGGGATTAATTGATTATTGAAAACAAAATTTTAAATAGGGTGAACCCTATAGTTTAAATGGAAACAATGATTAGAAATGTTTTTGGTAATTTTCATAATATTAAATTGGGTGCTGTTTTTTATTTGATTTGAATTTTGAATGAATTTAAGATTAAGTGATTTATTAAAAACAACATTTAAATAGTTTGAACCCTCAATTTTATTTGCAACAATTGCTTAGAGTTGTTGTGTGAATTTCATTAATTCCAAAGGGATTGCTGTTTGGAAAAATGTGATTTGAATTTTGAATGGAATTTGAGTTACATGAGTTATTTAATAAAATAACAATTTAATAGTTCTATTTAAATAGAAACAACTAGCTGCTTTAATTGAACCTTTCATTTGAAAAATGTAACATAACAAGTATGAACAATTATTTGGATGTTGGTTTGGAATTTCAAATGTTTTTGGTATTAGATGAATTATTGATTAGAAACAAATCAACAGTTTTGAAATCACAATTTTAATGGAAACAAACAATTGTTTTATTTTGAATAATCTTTTGGAAATTGTAAAATCACAAGTATGAAACAAAAGGTTTGAAATTTGGTTTGAAATTCAAATAGAAAACAAAGGAAAACAAAGGAAAACAGAGGAAAACAAATGCAATGAACATGATGCCATGATGCAAACATAAAATAACAGAGAGCAAACATTCTAATGGCTATTTTTCATACTTGGGATGTTACAAAACGCCCCCCTTGAAGGAATCGCGCCCCGAGATTCCTACTGAAAAGAGAAAAGGTCCGGATACTTCTTGGGAAGATCCTCTTGAGCTGTGACACGTGAAACACATCGTGCACCTTGGATAGTTTTTCTGGAATTTCAAGACGATAGGCATTCCTGGCAACTCTTCTGGAAAGACGTCAGGGAATTCGCAAACCACCGGAACATTTTTGAGTAGAGTTAGAGGTTTTGTATGTATGGTGTACAGCTGGATAGAACTTGATTCATTTGGAGAACAGACTATCTCGCCAGAAGGGTGTGACAGAGTTATTGATTAGACGTCGGTAAAATAACTGTAGTGGAAGCAACAACAAGGTTTCAACGGACGAAAAGGATGTTGAGAAGAACAGGATATTGAAGCAACATCGGGAAAATGAGACCAAAAACTCCTGAGGTACTACGGAAAACCCATCCGGGCTTCTAAAGGATCAATATCTACTGCTTAAGGAATAGAGGATCTGCTTCCGGGGCTTACACGCCTCCGTTCTCAATCGTGAGTAGGCAACATGATAAATCATGTCACAACCACCTCCATTCCTATGGTCTAGTAGATATAACCATCCTAGAGAAACCAGGATACGTGAAATCCTAACTTGAAAGTTTAGATGAGAATGGAAAACAACGTTGCACTTTCTTACCAGAAAAGGGAGGGTGGGTGGGGAAAGAAATAAAATGGCAGAATTCCTACTCTCACGTTTCATTTTTCCTATATAGCTACAAAATAGTTTCTAGACTCAACTGCGACCAGTAAAAAGGGATCCTACAGGCAGACAGGCTCTGATACCATTTGTTGCACCCGGACTTCTAGGGGATACTCACAGTCCGTTAAACAGTAGATAAATGGCTTACGGGGCATACCGGCACCCGCATCTCAATATGAGCAGGCCAACACGTAAACGTGTGACAACTATTAGCTACTATTCATCGTCTGCGCAAACCATCCCATAGAAATCCAGATACTTCCATTGACGTACTTCAAAACATACACACATGGTACGTCAACAGCATTGGAACAACTGATATCACAACAGATCTCTACGACACAAAAGATGGAAATAAGTTGCAAATAGCTCTCACTAGAGCAGAGATAGCAAATACAATCATCCAGAGGACACATGTCCCAACAATTCATCATTACATCACAACGGAAGCATTCAACATGTCTGAGTACAGACAAGATCCAAATAGGCCTAAGAGGCCGGAAACGAAAAGACGGAGCCCATCCACGAAGTCTCGGATCCTGCCCGGGTCCGCTATCTACTCGTCAGCAGTCTCGTCATACTCCACGTAGTAGCCACCATGGAGATTCTCGGAAACGTAGTCTGCGGAAACCACAGCCCCAACGGGGTCAATACATAAACGTACTGGCAAGCAAGACTCACAGTTCACCAAAGTGTAACCCGTCAACACCAAGCACAGATGCTTTGGGTTCAACGGAAGAAAGGGGATATCAAAGATGTTGCAACTGGCTTCTCTAACCAACTACAGAGTTTCTACCACTTCCGGCTATCAGAAAAAGGGATAAGATGGCGTATCGTAACCAACTATAACTAACCACCAAACAAACCCATCCTGGATCTCGCCCCTTATCCGAAGAAGCAATCCGAGGATAACTCACACAGTTGGATTAATGATGGATCAAGTTATTGTGGCAATAAGGCTATTACTAGTCAAATTATCATTAGTTAGGTGTAACTTGTTCTGAGTACTTGTTAGCCAGTACTTTCACCAAGTAATCCATAACCGCGGAAAACACGGCTTCTCGAGAAGATTTAACCCTGCAGGGATGCACCAATTTGGCCGTACACGTAAGAATGACCCGCCAGGCGGGGAGCTAACCCACCAAGCGAGGCACTCAACACAACTCAACTCTTCTTCGCATCAAGCCCAAAGAACCACATGATGTGCGTGCGCGGCTAATCGAGCCCCACGAAGAAAAGGGGACCCTCATAGCACTCTAAGACCACGCCGCCCTAAATGCCGACTACAAAAGTTCCACCCTGGCGCCAAGGGTTCGCACCTACACATGCATGCATCAAATGGAAAGCCCGAACTAAGGGTGGCGATTTGGACGAGATGCGAATCGAATCAAATTGAGGGGGCGCCCATACTCGCTTCCCACATGCGGTTAGTGCGCCCATCATGGATCGGTAGACAAGACCCTTTTCCTAATTAGGGTCGACACTAGCAGGCTTCAAAACCACGCCGGGCTTCCTGCCGGTGCCTTATCATCAAATTATTATTACCTCAAAATTAACAGGTTGTTGTTTAACACCGAGCCCCAGAACATAATGGAAACATAGTAACAGAAAGTAACTGACAGCAGACTCGAGCAAAAACAACCCTAAGCATGCTAGTAAGATACGGGCAACAAGCAAAGGGGTTATAGGTGTGGAGGTGAGGCAATATCAGGGTTAAAGGATAACGTGTGATAGGTTCGTAACAGAAGCAACGATTCATAGGGCTAGCAGAAATAGACAACGGAAAGTATCGATATCCAATGTTGAAAGGAACACAATGGTTCATGTGAGTGAATACTTGCCTGCAAACTCAGCAGCCTGGTACTGAGCTAGATCCTCAGAAGGGGTGTCGTAAATATCGTCGGTCTCAACGTCGTCGTGTATCCGAGAAGAAGCAAACAAACAACGCAGAGAACAAACAATCAATAACATGGCATAGTGCACAAACATGGGATGATGCATGACCATTTAATTGATGCAACAAAATAAACTAGTTGACAAGATAACATAACATGATTAAATGGACCCACATGCAATTGGGATTGCATATGGAAAGCCCATGAATTAGGGTTGAAATAATTGTTTTACAATTAATCATCATGTGTAAGTGAATTAGCATGATGCATGGATGAAGAAAACAACAAAATAAAAACAATAGAACCAAATGGAAATAAGGTTTACCCAGTTTGGAATTTCATTTCTTAAGTTAAGAAATTTTGGTTACTTAAAGGTGTCACACAAGCATTTGTTGTTTTCACCAATTTTAATTGTTCAAAATAGATAACAAAGTTCATATTTGATAAGAACAGACAATTTTAGGTGTAATACATGTCTCACTTATTGAAAAAGGATTTAGAATAAATTACTTATGAATTAAGCAAGTTTAAACAATAATTAAATGAATTTAATTCAAACATGAACTTATTTGAGTTTTTATTTGTTCAAAACATTAAACCAAATTCATATTTGAAAAGATTATACTTTTATGGTTTGAAAACAGATTTTATATGTCCCAAAAGAATTTAATTTGATCAAGTTATGAATTTAGCAATATTAAATGATTTAAACAAGGTTTAAATTATTTAAGCAATTTTAATTATTCAAAACATGAAACAAAATTTATATTTGAAAATGTGGTTTAAAATATCATGGAAAACATATTTTAGTTGCATTATTTGGATTAAGTATGATTTAGTTATGCAATTATACAAATTTCAAATGAATTGTTTGAATTTGAAATTTGGATGCATTTGAATTATTCAAAACAGAAAACAATTGTTATAAATAGATAGATAATTAAATTTGGTGCAGTGTACATATTTTACTTTTATTATTTGGATTTGTAAAATGAAAGTTATTTGCATTTTAGTATTAGGGACCATTCTGTAATTGTAAAGGATTTAGATTTTTTTTAAAAAAACTGGACAGAAACTTTCTGCACCGTGCAGTGACCTAGCCTAGGTCACTGCCAGTGGGCCAAGGGGCCAACGTGGCCAGCGGGTGCTTGCGTGGCAGCAGAGGTGGCTGACAGGGGGGCCGCCCTGTCAGCTCCTGTGCGAAAAAAGGTGGGCGGATTAAATCCGCCCGAGAGGGATCGAACCCTCGATCTGGCGCGTGAGGGAGCAGTGCACTGCCACTGCGGTGTGCGCGTGCGCATGCTGGTGAGCTAGAGGGAGAGGGGTGAAGGGGATCGTTGGCTCATTGTCGAAGAAGGCGAGGCAGCGGCGCGGGGCAGAAGTGGTCGCCGGCGAGGTCGAGGATGGCGGCGGTGCTGCAGGTCCCCTCGTGCTCCACGTAGGCGTCGGTGATGGAGAGGGAACGGTGGCGGTTCCGTTCCCGGCTAGTCAGCGAGGAGGCGCGCGGTGATGGCGGCGTCCATCGGCGAGATTCAGAGGGTGGCGACGGTGGGTGGTTGCAGAGAGGGGAGAAACGCCGGGGAGAGAGAGAAGACGGCGGCGGAGCGAGGGGGATAGGGTAGCCTAGGGTTAGGGCAGCTCGGGGGGTCCTAGGTAGCTATATAGGCTTAGGGGCGCGCGCTCGGCCGTCGCTTTGCTACTGCTGTCGTCGTGGCACCGGCCGATGCAGCGCCGTACAGGTTGAAGACGGGGGCGAACAGGTACGGGCCGAGGGGAAGGTAAGATGGGTTGGGCCGTGCGGGCTCCCCTCCCCCCCCCCTCTGGTAAGTTTCTTTTTTATTTTTTCCTTCTGTTTAATTATTTTTTTTTTGCAGAAAATGAAAAGGAAGAAAAAGGTGAGTTTTGGGGTTAGTAAAAATTTAGGAAAAATTGGTGTGAGCTAGTAATTACCATAGCAACAAAAAGCCCACTTTGTTTTCCAAAAGTTTCAATTTATTTTGCTGTTTTGTAAATGAGTGAAATTGAATGAATTTTGGGATTAATTGATTATTGAAAACAAAATTTTAAATAGGATGAACCCTATAGTTTAAATGGAAACAATGATTAGAAATGTTTTTGGTAATTTTCATAATTTTAAATTGGGTGTTGTTTGTGATTTGATTTGAATTTTGAATAAATTTAAGATTAAGTGATTTAGTAAAAACAACATTTAAATAGTTTGAACCCTCAATTTTATTTGCAACAATTGCTTAGAGTTGTTGTGTGAATTTCATTAATTCCAAAGGAATTGCTGTTTGGAAAAATGTGACTTGAATTTTGAATGGAATTTGAGTTACATGAGTTATTTAATAAAATAACAATTTAATAGTTCTATTTAAATAGAAACAACTAGCTGCTTTAATTGAACCTTTCATTTGAAAAATGTAACATAACAAGTATGAACAATTATTTGGATGTTGGTTTTGAATTTCAAATGTTTTTGGTATTAGATGAATTATTGATTAGAAACAAATCAACAGTTTTGAAATCACAATTTTAATGGAAACAAACAATTGTTTTATTTTGAATAATCTTTTGGAAATTGTAACATCACAAGTATGAAACAAAAGGTTTGAAATTTGGTTTGAAATTCAAATAGAAAACAAAGGAAAACAAAAGAAAACAGAGGAAAACAAATGGAAAACAAGCAAAACAAATGCAATGAACATGATGCCATGATGCAAACATAAAATAACAGAGAGCAAACATTGTAATGGCTATTTTTCATACTTGGGATGTTACACACCCCACCCGGTTGAGTCAAACCGACTCGGGAGAGAACCAGAGCCAGTTTTATTTGACTCGCACCCGCACCCCTATCCTTTCCTCCTCGCGCTCGCGCGATTCCTACGGCGACCGAGTCGCCACCGTCCCTGCCGAATTCTCGCAGCCGATTTCGTCCACCTCCGCTGTCGTGCTAGGGCGCAATAGACGTGTCGTCGATTACTCCCCATCTTCCACCTCTTTGATCCGAGCTACCTCACTGTGGTGCCCTCGCGCACCCTAACCCTAGGGTTTCGGGGCCTATGGCCCTCCACTCCTCTCAGGCGACCTCTGGCTACTCGAGTATGCCCAGGGCGCCATCAGTGTGTTGTTGTGTTGTTGTTGCTGCCCCGGATGCTAAGGAAGCGAGACGCCTCCGGTACGGCTCCTCGGGAGCAACTACGGTGACACCGCCGCCCACATCTACGCTACTCCGACTGGCCGTGACCACCACGATGGTGGTCACCTATAAGTCCCTCTACTCCCTCTCCTTTCTCTGCTCACCTCTCTCTCTCTCTCCTGTGCTCTAGAACCTGGTCATCGAGCCTGTGTTCATGATCTGCTCGATGTAGTCCGTGTGATGCCTTCTGATGCCTTGTTGATGATTGGGGAAATTTTCCCCAGTATGGATGATTAGGATTTGTTAGCCAGAGATTTTTATCTCTACAGCCAGGTTGATTCAGAGACTAGCCTGCTTGTGATATGTAAAAATTCCCTGAGGTTTCATAAGTGGTTATGCTGCTATGTCCATGTTTCCTATTTGATACCTAGCAGAGCACAACCCTTTATGGGTTATGAGGATGGGAAAATCCTTATGGTCTGTCTCAGTGTATGAATTGGTGGGTGCTATTCTGAACCCTTTTGGTTCAAAAGATGTGCCACCAAGATACTAATAGTATTTAGTAAATTTCTCTTCCTGTTTGATTGTGCTTGAGGTACCAAATCTAAGGTTTTGGTGCACAGCAACTATTGGGGAGGAATTGTGTGAGCTGGGATCTTATCCAAAATTCTTTTGCTAAATATGTATGCTCCGGGAATCCATATGAATGATAAGAACAAATTGCTATTTGCTTGATTTCTTTGCCTCTAGGTAATTATCTGATAAGAAAATATTTGTATTACTTGATTAGTTTGCCCCAGCCCATGATGCACAGCCTGAGGCCTTTTCCTTTTAAGAATAGTTCCTATCTTGATTTAATTGATTCCCTATGATGTAACTAGCATAGCACTTCTATGCTGTACTGGGGGAAAACACTCCCCAACCCCTTTGTGCATATTCCATCAACTAGATTGCTTGATGGTGTATAAAGATTCACCTTGAGTGATGAACTAAGGTTGGTGGATTTTGGTGCTTGTGGATTTCTTGATATTAGGTCCTGCTACTCCCCTTCAATCTTGGCCTGGTGAAGAATTCCCAGTGCTTTCTTTACTTGGCCTTGTTGTTTCTTTTCTGGATCTCAAGTCTTGTTCAGTTGTACCAGTGGAATGATTTGTGGTGGATTATGAAGTGGTGGCTGTTCTTGATGTTCTTGGTTGTGCTAAGCAACCCGAGAAGGAATAGGGGAAAGTGCCTGAGGTGTCTTACCCCTTACGGCTGAGGTGCTATTTATCCTGATGCTGTTGTATTTACAACACCAAAGTGCTCCTATGCGAGTGTTGTGTTCATGTTAGCCTGCGGTGGAGATCTTTTCCTTGCCCTACGGTTGGTCTTATCCAGGAAATTCTAATTGTTTTCACCTGCCAGTTGTTTTTCTGTAACTTGCCTGTGATGCTGGTCTGAGACTTATGTGATTTGAACAGATGCTACACAAACTTAATTAGCCCAATGATGAGCTGAGCAGTGCAAGGGCACTAATCCCTCACTAACCCCTTTGTTTATTCTTTGTGTTGTTTTTGTAGGTTCAGAAGATGTCAACAATATTGGATTAGCTAAGCTAGTAGTAGTTAGTTTAGAAAATGTAATCTTGTATAGATTTTGTTGTATTCAATTTTTGTAATATTCTGTTTTAGAAACACTGTAATAACTTTGTATTATTATGATTTATCAATAAATTTCAATATTTCCTTTTCCCTAATTCTCTATTTAATTAGAATTTTCAATTATTTATTATATCTTAAATATTTCAATTATAATAATAGTACTTATGATTTCTTATCGATCCATTTGAATTCAAATTCCAATTCAAATCAAACATCATTAAGTTCAAATAATTCAGACTGAATCCCTCAATTAAAATATCGCCTAAAGATCATGTCGAAGTTCCATCCTCTTTCAATATCAATCCCTCTCTCTAAGTCAGAATAACAATGGAACCTCGATCACTCCAGGGTTTTAGTTTTACGAAAAATTTATTCAGATTTTGCAAACACATGCATGCAGATGCAGAGATTAATAATTTACCCCTGTGAGTTCCTAAACGCTGGGAAATTACACTCGTCGACCTCACCGCCTCCCGGACGTGGTGGGCCTCACCCAGAGCCCGTCGCTGCTCTTCCACGCCTTGGCTGACGAGCACGAGGTGGATGTGCGCCACCGCCAGGGGCACGAGAAGAGGGCGTCTGACAACGCCTTCCATGCTCGCCGTAGCACGAGCTCTCCGCCAAGGAACCAGCTAACCACTCCACCGCCCTCGGCCGCGCTAAAGCTACCAAGGCGGCCAGCTTCGACTCCCGCAAGGGCTCCCCCTCCTTCGCAAGGCTATCGACGACGCCGACCTGGCTGACGGCTACCCCGACTTCATCCCTCTGCCGCGCCTCCAGGAGCTGGGAGCCACGTGCGGAGTGGACCTTGTGTCACCGCGCGCTCCCGTCCGTGGGCACCATAGATTAGCTGTGGTTGCTGGGGCCCTTTTATTTCTAGTTCCGAACATGCTCATGGGCTCCCTTCCTAGTGCAGCTGCGTCTGCTGGAGCTCATCCCCCGTTGTCTCTTTTTGTCTACCGTCGTGGCAGCCTCGTGGCTGGTCCACCCCATGTAAGCATGTTCTAGGTTTGCAATCTCAGATGCCCTTTTTGTGGTTAATGAATTTTCTCAGGTTCATTGTTGACTCTTGGAACACTAGGGGTTTGGTTGATTCAGACAAATGCGTTTAGTTCTTTGCTGATATCCGCAATCTTGGCGCCCAATTCATCGCTATCCAAGAAACCAAACTCTGTGCGATCTCTATGGCTAAAGATGCTACTTTACTCCCTCCAAATCTTAGGACCTTCGAATTCATCGATGCAAATGGCTCTGCCGGCGGTGTGCTCTCTTCTTGGGACAGTAACATGTTCACCCTTGTGGGCGTTGTCCGCTAGGCCTTTGTCCTCTCCCTTGATTTTTCCTGCGTTTGTGACGGTTCCAAGCTCCGCATCTCCGACATCTATGGACTTTGCAACCGTGCCGATAAGCTGGTGTTCTTAGACAGCCTCCCCGCCCACGACCCCGGTGACCTCTGCCCTTGGATGGTTGCCGGTGACTTCAACCTTACACGTAGCCCCGATGACCGTAACAATTCCACAGTATCAACAGGCTGGGCCTTATCGACCTCCCCTTGCGCAACCGGCTGTACACCTGGTCTAACAAGCGCGACTCTCCCATGCTTATCAGGCTTGACCGCATCCTCATTAATGTAGCTTGGAACACCCACTTCCCCTCCTCCTCCCGCGACACGTGTGACCATGTTACCCTCCTCGCCTCCGTCTCCACCCTTATACCGCGCTCTCCCGTGTTTCGCTTCGAGAGTGCTTGGTGCTTGCACGCTTCCTTTCGATCGTCGAGCGCCCTCAAATTATTCTATGCGGGCCTCCTTGGCCAAGCCAGCAACTGCCGTTGGCGTTTTGACTTAAGAGGACATGTACCCCAACCCTGTGTTGCTACCTCCCTGTCTTACGACCCCTTTCAGCCTCGTCGAGATAAAGCAAGATGTAATGTCCCAGCGTTTAGGAACTCACGGGGGGTAGAATATTAACTTTGTGCATCTGCAGGCATGTGTTTGCAAAACCTGAATAACTTTTTTCGCAAAATTAAAACCCTGGAGGGAATGAGGTTCCATCAAGTAACTGATTCCTAGGTAGAGGTTGGTAATGTAAGTTGATGGAATTTCGACATGACCTCTGGGTTATATTTGAATTTGGGATACAAAAATTTAAATTATTTAAATTTAGGAATATTAGAATTTAAATGTGAATTGTAATTTGCAATCAAATTAGATAGACAAGATTATATCTTAAATATAAATCATTGGACTCATATTTGAAATAGCAAATATTGAATTATCTCTAAATATTAACAAGAATAGATAAAGAAAAACAATTAAACTTTATTAATAATCACATAAGTTAAAAGGTCTTTACAATGGGTTTCAAAATAGAAAAATTACAACAATTGTACAAATGAGCTATTACAAGGAATTGATCCTAGAACTAAAACTATTTAATCCATAGCATCTGATATCTTCAACACCTGCAAAATAAAATACAAAACCAAAACATAGTGGTTAGGGGGATTAGTACCCTCAGATTTTCAGTGAGATGCACCGATGAACTCATCACAGGGATTAAAACAAACTGTGTAGTATCTGCTCTGTTAAATATAGCCTCAGACCAACATAATGGGCAAAGACCAGGAATTACAACTGGCATCATAAGAAAAATACCATGCAAGGATAAGATCAGCCGCATGCCTGCAGAAAATATCTCCTCACTGGCAAGCAGACACACAACACACTCACATACAAGCACACAACACACTCATGTACAAGCTTTTGTGCTGTCAAAACCACAACTGTGGTATAAAAACCACAACAGCAGCAAGAGAGGGGGCACACACATCAATTTCCCCTGCTATTGCTCGGATTGCAAAAGCAACCAAGAACAGGAGAAGTACAACCACCAAATCATCCACTCCACTAAATACTGGAGCATTTGATTGCAAGCCTGCAGTCAAGAATACAAGGCCAAGGTACCAGGAAGCAACAGGAGATAATCAAGAAAGCCACAAGCACCAAAATCCACCAACCATTTTGATCATCACCTAAGGTGAATTTCTTGGTACCCTCTAAGTCATTCAGTGGCTAGTTGCACACAAGATTTGTTGGGGTTTTTAGTACCCTCAGAGAGGCATAGTGATGCTATGCTATAACTCATCATTGGAGATAGATCTATCAAGTTAAGCATCTGTTCTTATTTAGAGAAAGGCCTCAGGCTATGCATCATAGGCTTAGGGAAAAAATAAACAAGTGCAATCATCTGTTCTTAATTGATAAACTTCAAAGAAGTAAAATAAATCATGTGTAGTAATCTGTTCTTATTATTTGATGCAAAGAAGCACATATCAGCAAGGTATAGATTTTTTAGCAAAATAATCCTGAAGCAAATCATTAGCCAAGGAGCTACTGTATCATGTCACACACACATGGTTGCTGGGCACCAGATCTAAAGATCTGATACCTCAACACACCATACAGGAACAGGCTAGTAGTAAAAGGAAATCATAGGTTGATGGCATATTCTCTGAATAAACATTCAGAGTAATACCTATCAACAAACAAGCACACCGATAGAAAGTTGGAAGCCACATATGCTATTAGGATCTGTTCATCAGATAGCAAACCAAAAGGATTTATCACAGGGAGTAACCAAAGGGAACCATTTCACAGAAATGACACTTGGAGTAAAATCCCAGACAATTTTCCACTACCAGCACATGGATGATAACCACCAAAATTCCACAGTATAGAGCATCAGATAGATAACCCTAGGATCATAACAATTCAACAGTTCATCACAGAACATAACAAGATCTCCACAGCCTCTGTATCAAGAACTCAATGGGGGGAAATCCCCAAAGCCCAATCAATTCATCCACAAGCTCACAGAGGGTTCACAGGGGGCATGTCATGAGCTCTAGCACGACGGCTAGGCTCCAGAGCAAGGGAGGAAGAGGAGTCAGAGAGAGAGAAGTGAGGGGATAGAGAGAAGGAGAGAGGAGTACTCACAGGTGGTCACCTTCGTGGTGACCACAGCCAGTCGAGGTAGAAATGAACGGCGACGAGCCACGGTTGCTCTCCAGGAGGCCGTCCCGGCGGCATCGTCTCGCAACCGCAGCCACCTTGTGCAGCAGCAGCACTTGAATCACCGTGAGCACCCTGGAGCCACCTCGAGGAGCAGGAGCCACCGGAGAGGGGTGGAGCACCCCGGGCTTCCGAAACCTAGGGTTAGGGTTTGGGTTGTCCACGGGAGGCACAGAGGAAGGAAAATAGATCGAGGTGGAGGAGGGAGTAGAGGGCAGGGAGGCGCATCGTTTGCGCTAGGTCACAGCGGCGGGGTTGGTCGGAGGGAACCGGTGAAAATCGCCGGAACAGAGGCGATGGTGGTCGCCTCTGCATCGCCGCGAGCGAGGAGAAGAAGAGAGGAGGGGAGAGAGAGCGGGCGAGCGTCTGGTCAGGTCTGGCTCGACCAGGCTAGCGGGTTGGGTTCAACCCAAACAAGGTTGACCCACCTGTCAGCCCTAGAGGCAACACGGTCATTTGACCAAATTCCTTAATAAAGGAATTATAAAAATAATAGAAAATAATAAATAACATTCTCCAAATTTCAAACAAATAGAACATAAATAATTATTAATTCAGTAAAGTTTTTGTGTAAAAAAAATATTAAGAATAAATATACAATAATACTAACAGTCTTAAAATTTAGAATTTTGAAATATTTACTTCATAATAAAATCTTGGTTTGGAATAATTAAATCAAATAAGACTATATCTTCTAAAATTTTAATTCAATATTTAATCATTTCAAAACATTCCATAATTTATGTTTTCTGAGAAAACAATAAGTACTTAATTAATCAAATTAATAAAAATAACATAAAAATAATATTAATAACACTAATAATCATTAATTCTGAAAGGTTATGTAATCACAAACAAAACAATTATTACAAAAGATTTAGTACACCCAAATGATCATTTAGTTAAAAAAATGCATACATCCCATCATTATGCATAATAGCATCGTTTGCTTCTTTAAACATTGACTTTACCAGACAATGATGGTGTTTTGTAGAACAAGGAAGTCGGGATCCACTCCAAGCTTCAGAATTCATTACCTGTCCGTATCCAGGCAAATTCATCACTTGCTCACGTCCTTTGAACTATCTCATAACAAGTATTTTCAAAACCTTATCGTAATACCACCTCTGCTCAAAAGAATGCATGATCCTATTTTATATAATAATATGACTAATTGAATGACTAACCGAGTGGTAGTGTTCTGTTTGGTGGGAAGATGGAGCCATGGTAAGATGAATAGGTCTAAGGAAGTTTCCATCTACACGGGAAAGTATTACCTAGGATTAATCACCACTTCCGTCAGAATTCTTGCGCCGTAAATACCGCGTTGACCATGGGTCTTCTATGGGGGGAGTAAGTCAGCTGTGATATTTTCTCGTTCGCATGTCAACGGGCTGCCAGAGACGTATGCTGTAGATCTTGCGAGACTACATGCACATGGGTGGGATCCCTTAATTCCCACGGACTATGCGGGTCTATGATGGTCTGCCAGGGGCGCGTAGATATCCATCGTGAGGGGTGGAATCAGGCGTTCAACCTGCTGGCAGAAATGGGTGGGCATGCGTTGTGCGGAGAAGCACGGTTTGGCTTGGACCAACAACCGGGCCCCACACCTAAGTGGGAGTGGAAAGGATCGCGCGTCTGGTTGTGCAACATGGTCTTGGTCGCCCATGGGTAAAGTAACGCAACTCTGCAGAGTGTAAAAGGATGTGGCATGTTACCCGTTGTTCCGGGTTGGAAATGCGAACGCCGCAGGAAAGGTAACTCCATGAAGTTCTAGTCCGGTGAAGACTGACGGGCATAGTTTTCAGTATTAAAAGCAATCTCTTGAAAAAAGTTTGACAAAACTTGCATCTGTCTAGAATCTTTAGAGTCGAGGACCATAGTTAGTGCATCAATTATTTCTGTACTTAATGAACTTACTGAGTAACGCTCGTTGCTCATTCAATCCCGTTTGACCCCCTGCTTAGTCTATGAAAACTTAGAGGAAGCATCCTTCAATATCCTCGGAGGCCAAGAAGACATCTTCTACGAGGAGCCGGACCTCTCCGGAGGAGTGGAAGGAGTCGACTACACCATTCAGTACGGAGTTAACCCCGAGGGGGCTGAGTCAGACTAGGTTTAGTTTAGTCTAAAATAACTACTTATCACGATCGAATCGAGCAGCCATGGACTCTTTTGATGGATGTTGAGTTCCCGTGTTAGCACCTGCTTTACTTTTCAGTCGTCGTTCTAACTTCAATAATGGATGACCTCATCATGGGCTCATCCTCTT
The DNA here is from genome assembly GCA_028641055.1 of Alopecurus myosuroides. Taxonomy (NCBI): domain Eukaryota; kingdom Viridiplantae; phylum Streptophyta; class Magnoliopsida; order Poales; family Poaceae; genus Alopecurus; species Alopecurus myosuroides. Next base: position 101,274,302 of record CM054059.1, read on the forward strand.
ATCAGTATATTTTGTTCTGTAATATATTTGTTGTAAGACAATCAGTCCCGCAATGTTTCTGCTGTACCACCCTGAGGGATGTAATATTTGCGGAACGGTGTTCTGTGAGTGTTATATCAACGACTGGCGTACTACAACGTGCAGTGGTATGACGGGTCTCCACAGCTGGCATCAGAGCAATTGCTTTGACCTTAGGTTGGAAACCTAGTAAAGGGATATACCCTGTCGGTTTTTAGAACGTACCAATAAAGAATTCACTGGAAGTATGATAGGTATTCACTTGGGAATATTCTGGTCATATTACCAGAATGTTGAATCTTTATGATGATCTAATAATAACATTTATGTTACTTGTGAACAGTGATCATGAACGGCGGGAGTTCCGGGAGAACGAAGTGGGTTAAACATGAGAGGCTGGACCACTACAAGGGGGAGTTGACTGAGCAACTACGAGCTTTGCTCCAAACTTTCGAGTTCGACACCAACCTTAAAGTCAACACCTACATGTATAAGAATGGGGAGATGGTTTCGAAGTACTGGGTATTAATTCCAATACCCAGGGAGTTAACACCACACATAACCACACCTAGTGGTGAAGAAAGGAGCCAGATGGCGGCATATCAATAGGCGTTAGTACAAGCCTTAGCCACCATACGAGAGTATAAAGCTAGTCAGCTGTCAGGTACTAGCTTCACATCCATACCTCACGACCACCTTAGCACAGAGTTGGTACTCGACCATTCTGTGTTGATCAAAACCAAGCCCAAGCTAGCCACTAGCCTATTAGATCGCTACAGGAAGTTGGTAGGATCTTTCTACAAGACACATCAGGTCATTGTTGATGACAAAGATGGAATGTTGAAGGATCTAACCAAACCACCTAGCCCTGAGCAAAAGGGGAAGCAGAAGTCTCAGGAGAGTGATGAAACGTATTATACCCCAGGATCGGAGTCATCCAGGAAATCACACCATGATATGCAGTCCAGGTATTCCACTACCCAGAACCTATTCACTATCCTGTTATACCACCCAGTGAGCCAGAACCCTATGGTCCGTTTGACATATCGGATGAACCCGGAGACATAAAGCCAAAAACTTTTGGTGGGGTTCCAGAATTATATTCCTTTATTGAGAACTCTGATGGCTGGAGGTTTGACAAGTATCCTGGTACTAGTCAGCATCCGATTCCATGTGACTATATGTCAGAGGATGAGGATCAGAATAGTGTGGAGATGGTGGCAGCTGAGGAGGCGGATATTGTCGTCATGAATATATCATCTGATGAGGAGGAGCAGGTTGAAACCCAGCCAATGCAGGAGGAACCATTTGATCACAGCTACTGCACGAGTACCACTTGCTTCGCAGAAGGGGAAGCCTCGTAGTACACCAGTACTGCGAAGTTTGTGTCTTATCCTGAGGATTATCTGGACATGGACTGGCTCTCTTTGAGCGATACCCAATCTATGGACACTTCTGACATAGACTATGTGCCATCTGGGAGGCCATTTATTCCTGAGGCGGTGCACAGGACTCCACGCTACACATGGTGGACTCCTGGTATGTACTCGGAGTAGTACAGCGACATCCAAGGAGAGGAAGTGAGGGCTCGAGTTAAGTAGTAGTCTGGAGTTCGAGCCATGTACCTAAATAAGGGTCGGAGTGTCAGCGCGACCCAGTTGTGTTTCCTACTGTTGTACTTTCTGGAATTCACTACGGTGAAGGCTTGTAACCAACTTATAAGTATTTGTATAGTATGTGTAGTATGTTGTTTGTATCTGGATTTGGATTTTGTTTCTCTTGTGTGATTAGTGTTGCATGTGAAGTGAGGCTCAGAAAGCATAAGCATGATGTAACTATGAGTTTGTTCGCTTCACATTGCAGGACTAAGGGGTTATGGAGAGTGGCGGACCCAGTGAAACTGACGCTCATCGTCTGGAGCGGGAAAACAAGGCCAAGGCTGATGAGGACGCTGCCAGAGCAGAGTTGCCACCACCACCACCACTCATGCCATTGGCAGAGCAGAATTTTCTGGAATACATGAAGTTTGTACAGGAGAATCAAAATAAATTCATGCAAGAACTGCTTAACCAGGTGGGACCTGGGAAAGCAGCTGAACCAAGGATGTTAACATGGTCAGATTTCCTCAAGACTAAACCAGCACCGTTTGCCACGGCCAAGGATCCTATGGAGGCTGAAAACTGGTTAGTCGATACTGAGAGAAATCTCAAGGCTATCAACGCCAATGACAGAGAAGGTGCGCTTTGCTACACATCTTCTAAATGGTCCGGCAGCAGCATGGTGGGATAACCAGATTATTATGAAGCAACCGGAAAACGAATTCACGTGGAATGAGTTCAAGGAAAAATTCAGGGAGTATCATGTCCCTGACAGTGTCATGGAGTTTATGAGGAGGCAATTCGAGTACCTCCAACAGGGGACACACCATATGATATGGTATGTCAACGAGTTCAGTAGACTTTGCCAAGATGCTGCTGATGGAGTTGATACTGACAAGAAGAGAATCAAGAGGTTCTTGAGAGGGATGGATCCCTATGCGGCTATGCAACTAAGGACATCCAAACCAGCTAACTTTCAGGAGCTGATGAACGCTGCAGTTACCTGGGAGAACGATTACAAGTTGGTTCAGCAGAACCGACAAAAGAAGGCCAAGTTTGATCCCAAAAAATTTCAACCCAATAGACCTACTACAAATTTGAGTTTCAAGCCAAGAATAAAGTCGGGAGGAGCCCCGATCAATCGTGGACCATTCAATCCAAGGAATAAGGTCATCTGCCACAACTGTGGACTTCCAGGACACTTCAAGAATGAGTGTAAACAGCCCAAGGTGGTATGCCTCGGGTGTGGAAAAGAGGGACACATTAAGCCAGATTGCCCTAACCAGACAACAAGCGGAGGTTTCAACAAATGTGGAGCAAGGCCCGGAGGAGCAAGCGGATTCTCAGCTGAAGGAGGCAGCATCGGGAAGAACAGTAATGGCAAACAAGCAAGACCCTTCAAGAAACTGAACTGCACATCTCTGGAGGAGGCTGACAACTCGGACACCACCGTACTAGGTACGTTCAGTCATCTTACACAATATGGCAAGGTTTTATTTTATACCGATGCCACCATATCATTCATCTCTAGTTATTTTGTGGATAAGTATGGGGTAAGGTGTCCGCGTTTAGAATGTCCTCTTACCGTTATGACGGCGGGGGGTACACTCTTAGTTAAAGGGTCTTGCTCGTTTGCCATTACTGTTCTTCCCGATGCTGCCTCCTCCAGCTGAGAATCCGCTTGCTCCTTCGGGCCTTGCTCCACCTTTGTTGAAACCTCCGCTGGTTGTCTGGTTAGGGAAATCTGGCTTAATGTGTCCCTCTTTTCCACACCTGAAGCATACCACCTTGGGCTATTTACACTCATTCTTGAAGTGTCCTGGAAGTCTACAGTTGTGGCAGATGACCTTATTCCTTGGATTGAATGGTCCACGATTGATCGGGGCTCCTCCCGACTTTATTCTTGGCTTGAAACTCAAATTTGTAGTAGGTCTACTGGGTTGAAACTTTTTGGGCTCAAACTTGGCCTTCTTTTGTCGATTCTGCTGAACCAACTTGTAATCGTTCTCCTAGGTAACTGCAGAGTTCATCAACTCCTGAAAGTTAGCTGGGTTGGATGTCCCTAGTTGCATAGCCGCATAGGGATCCATCCTTCTCAAGAACCTCTTTATTCTCTTGTCAGTATCAACTTCATCAGCATCATATCGGGAAAGTCTACTGAACTCATTGACATACCATATCATATGGTGTGTTCCCTGTTGGAGGTCCTCGAATTGCCTCCTCATAAGCTCCATGACACTGTCAGGGACATGATACTCTCTGAATCTTTCCTTGAACTCATTCCATGTGAATTCCTTTTTCGGTGGCTTCATAATAATCTGGTCATCCCATCATGCTGCTGCGAGACCATTTAGAAGATGTGTAGCAAACGCACCTTCTCTGCGTCATTGGCGTTGATAGCCTTGAGATTTCTCTCAGTATCGACTAACCAGTCTTCAGCCTCCATAGGATACTTGGCCGTGGCAAACGGTGCTGGTTTAGTCTTGAGGAAATCTGAGAGTGTTAACATCCTTGGTTCAACTGCTCTCCCAGGTCCCACCTGGTTAAGCAGTTCTTGCATGAATTTATTTTGATTCTCCTGTACAAACTTCATATATTCCAGAAAATTCTGCTCTGCCAAAGGCCTGAGTGGTGGTGGTGGTGGCAACTCTGCTCTGGCAGCGTCCTCATCATCCTTGGCCTTGTTTTCCCGCTCCAGACGCTGAGTGTCAGCTTTACTGGGTCCGCCACTCTCCATAACCCCTTAGTCCTGCAATGTGAAGCGAACAAACTCATAGTTACATCATGCTTATGCTTTCTGAGCCTCATTTCACACGCAACACTAATCACACATGATAAACAAAATCCAAATCCAGATACAAACAACATACTACACATATTATACACATACTTATAAGTTGGTTACAAGCCTTCACCGTAGTGAATTACAGAAAGTACAACAGTAGGAAACACAACTGGGTCGCGCTGACACTCCGACCCTTATTTTGGTACATGGCTCGAACTCCAGACTACTACTTAACTCGAGCCCTCACTTCCTCTCCTTGGATGTCGCTGTACTACTCCGAGTACATACCAGGAGTCCACCATGTGTAGCGTGGAGTCCTGTGCACCGCCTCACGAATAAATGGCCTCCTAGATGGCACATAGTCTGTGTCAGAAGTGTCCATAGACTGGGTATCGCTCAAAGAGAGACATTCCATGTCCAGATAATCCTCAGGATAAGACACAAACTTCGCAGTACTGGTGTACTACGAGACTTCCCCTTCTGCGAAGCAAGTGGTACGCATGCACTGGCTGTGATCAAATGGTTCCTCCTGCATTGGCTGGGTTTCAACATGTTCCTCCTCATCATATGATATATTCATGACGACAATATCCGCCTCCTCAGCTGCCACTATATCCACACTATTCTGATCCTCGTCCTCTAACATATAGTCACATGGAATCGGATGCTGACTAGTACCAGGATACCAGTCAAACCTCCAGCCATCAGAGTTCTCAATAAAGGAATCTAATTCTGGAACCCCACCAAAAGTGTTTGGCTTTGTGTCTCCGGGTTCATCTGATACGTCAAACGGATCATAGGGTTCTGGCTCACTGGGTGGTATAACAGGATAGTGAATAGGTTGTGGGGTAGTGGAATACCTGGACTGCCTATCATGGTGTGATTTCCTGGATGACTCCGGTCCTGGGGTATAATACGGTTCATCACTCTCCTGAGCCTTCTGCTTCCCCTTTTGCTCAGGGCTAGGTGGTTTGGTTAGATTCTTCAACATTCCATCTTTGTCATCAACAATGACCTGATGTGTTCTGTAGAAAAATCCTACCAACTTCCGTTAGCGATATAATAGGCTAGTGGCTAGCTTGGGCTTGGTTTTGATCAACACAGAATGTTCGAGTGCCAACTCTGTGCTAAGGTGGTCGTGAGGTATGGCTGTGAAGCTAGTACCTGACAGCTGACTAGCTTTATACTCTCTGATAGTGGCTAAGGCTTGTACTAAAGCCTGTTGGTATGCTGCCATCTGGCTCCTTCCTTCACCACTAGGTGTGGTTACGTGTGGTGCTAACTCCCTGGGTATTGGAATTAATATCCGGTACTTCAAAACCATCTCCCCATCATTATACGTGTAGGTGTTGACTTTAAGGTTGGTGTCGAACTCGAAAGTTCGGAGCAAAGCTCGTAGTTGCTCAGTCAACTCCCCCTTGTAGTGGTCCAGTCTCTCATGTTTAACCCACTCCGTTCTCCTGGAACTCCCGCCGTTCATGATCACTGTTCCCAAGTAAAATAAATGTTATTATTAGATCATCATAAAGATTCAACATTCTAGAAATATGACCAGAATATTCCCAAGTGAATACCTATCATACTTCTAGTGAATTCTTTATTGGTATGTTCTAAAACCCGATAGGGAATATCCCTTTACTAGGTTTCCAACCTAAGGTCAAAGCAATTGCTCTGATACCAGATGTGGTGACCCGGCATACCACTGCATGTTGTAGTATGTCAGTCGTTGATATAACACTCATAGAACACCGTTCCACAAATATTATATCCCTCAGGATGGTACAGCAGAAACATTGCGGGACTGATTGTCATAAAACAAATATATTACAGAACAAAATGTACTGACAAGAGGATGAGCTCACGATGAGGTCATCCATTATTGAAGTTAGAACGACAACTGAGAAGTAAAGTAGGTGCTAACACGGGAACTCAACATCCATCAAGAGAGTTCATGGCTGATCGATTCGACCGTGATAAGTAGTTATTTCAGACTAAGCTAAACCTAGTCTGACTCAGCCCCCTCGGGGTCAACTCCGTACTGAATTGTGCAGTCGACTCCTACTCCTCCGGAGAGGTCCGGCTCCTCGTAGAAGATGTCTTCTTGGCCTCCGAGGATATTGAAGGATGCTTCCTCTAAGTTTTCATAGCCTAAGCAGGGGGTCAAACGGGATTGAATGAGTAACGAGCGTTACTCATCAAGTTCATTAAGTATAGAAGTAATTGATGCACTAACTACGATCCTTGACTCTAAAGAGTCTAGACAGATGCAAGTTTTGTCAAACTTTCTTCAAAAGATTGCTTTTAATACTGAAAACTATGCCCGCTAGTCTTCACAGGACTATAACTTCATGGAGTTACCTTTCCTACGACGTTCGCAGTTCCAACCCGGAACAAGGGGTAACATGCCACATCCTTTTACACTCTGCAGATGTACGTTACTTTACCCATGGGCGACCAAGACCATGTTGCACAACCAGGCGCGCGATCCTGTCCACTCCCACTCAGGTGTGGGGCCCGGTTGTTGGTCCAAGCCAAACCGTGCTTCTCCGCACAACGCATGCCCACCCATTTTTGTCAGCAGTTTGAACGCCTAATTCCACCCCTCACGATAGATATCTACGCGCCCCTGGCAGATCATCATAGACCCGCAGAGTCCGTGGAAATTAAGCGATCCCACCCATGTGCTTGTAGTCTCGCAATACCTACAGCGTACGTCTCTGGCATCCCGTTGACATGCGAACGAGAAAAGATCACAGCTGACTTACTCCCCCCATAGAAGACCCATGGTCAACGCGGTATTTACGACGCAAGAATTCTGACGGGAGTGGTCATTAATCCTAGGTAATACTTTCCCGTGCAGATGGAACCTTTCTTAGACCTATTCATCTTACCATTGCTCCATCCGCCACCAAACATAACACTACCACTCAGATAGTCATTCAATTAGTCATATTATTATAAAATAGGATCATGCATGGTATTACGATAAGGTTTTGAAAATACTTGTTATGAGATAGTTCAAAGGATATGAGCAAGTGATGAACTTGCCTGGATACAGACAGGTAATGAATTCTGAAGCTTGGAGTGGATCCCGACTTCCTTGTTCTACAAAACACCATCATTGTCTAGTAAAGACAATGTTTAAATAAGCAAACGATGCTATTGTGCATAATGATGGGATGTATGCATTTTTTTAACTAAATGATCATTTGGGTGTACTAAATCTTTTGTAATAATTATTTTGTTTGTGATTACATAACCTTTCAGAATTAATGATTATTAGTGTTATTAATATTATTTTTATGTTATTTTTATTAATTTGATTAATTAAGTACTTATTATTTTCTCAGAAAATATAAATTATGGAATGTTTTGAAATGATTAAATATTAAATTAAATTTTTAGAAGATATAGTCTTATTTGATTTAATTATTCTAAACCAAGTTTTTATTATGAAGTAAATATTTCAAAATTATAAATTTTAAGACTATTAGTATTATTGTATTATTATTCTTAATAATTTTTTATACACAAAAACTTTACTGAATTAATAACTATTTATGTTCTGTTTGTTTGCAATTTGGAGAATGTTATTTATTATTTTCTATTATTTTTATAATTCCTTTATTAAGAAATTTGGTCAAATGACCGTGTTGCCCCTAGGGCTGACAGGTGGGTCAACCTTGTTCGGGTTGAACCCAACCCGCTGGCCTAGTCGAGCTAGACCAGACCAGACGCTCGCCCGCTCTCTCTCCCCTCCTCTCTTCTTCTCCTCGCCCGCGGAGATGCAGAGGCGACCACCATCGCCTCCGTTCCGGCGATTTACACCACCACCCTCCGACCAACCCCGCCGCCGTGACCTAGCGCAAACGATGCGCCTCCCTGCCCTCTACTCCCTCGTCCACCTCGATCTGTTTTCCTCCGTCTGTACCTCCCATGGACAACCCAAACCCTAACCCTAGGTTTCGGAAGCCCGGTGTGCTCCGCCCCTCTCCGGTGGCTCCTGCTCCTCGAGGTGTCTCCAGGGTGCTCACGGTGATTCAAGTGCGGCTGCTGCTCAAGGTGGCTGCGGTTGCGGGGACGATGCCGCCGGGACGGCCTCCTGGAGAGCAACCGCGGCTCGTCTCCGTTCATCGCTACCTCGACTGGCTGTGGTCACCACGAAGATGACCACCTGTGAGTACTCTTCTCTCCTTCTCTATGTCCCCTCACTTCTCTCTCTCTCGGTCTCCTCTTCCTTCCTTGCTCTGGAGCCTAGCCGTCGTGCTAGATCTCATGCCATGCCCCCTGTGAACCCTCTGTGAGGTTGTGGATGAATTGATGGCTTTGGAAAATTTTCCCATTGGATTATTGATACAGAGGCTGTGGAGATTTTTTTATGTTCTGTGATGAACTGGTGAATGGTTATACTCCTAGGATTATCTATCTGATACACTATACTGTGGGATTTTGGTGGTTATCATCCTTGTACTGGCAGTGGAAAATTGTTTAGGATTTTACTCCCTGTGCCATCTCTGTGAAATGGTTTCCTTTGGTTAACTCCATGTGATAAATCCCTTTGGTTTGCAATCCGATGAACAGATCCTAATAGCATATGTGTCTTCCAACTTTCTATGGGTGTGCTTGTTTGTTGATAGGTATTACTCTGAATTTTTATTCAGAGAAGATGCCATCAACCTATGATTTCCTTTTACTACTAGCCTGTTCCTGTATGGTTGTGTTGAGGTATCAGATCTTTAGATCTGGTGCCCAGCAACCATATGTGTGTGACATGATACAGTAGCTCCTTGGCTAATGATTTGCTTCAGAATTATTTTGCTAAAAAATCTATACCTTGCTGGTCTGATGCTTCTTTGCATCAAATAATAAGAACAGATTACTAGACATGATTTCTTTTACTTCTTTGAAGTTTATCAATTAAGAACAGATGCTTGCACTTGTTTCTTTTGCCCCTAAGCCTATGATGCATAGCCTGAGGACTTTCTCTAAATAAGAACAGATGCTTAACTTGATAGATCTATCCACAATGATGAGTTATAGCATATGATTACTATGCCTCTCTGAGGGTACTAAAAACCCCAACAAATCTTGTGTGCAACTAGCCACTGAATGGCTTAGAGGGTATCAAGAAATTCACCTTAGGTGATGATCAAAATGGTTGGTGGATTTTGGTGTTTGTGACTTGCCTGATTATCTCCTGTTGCTTCCTGATACCTTGGCCTTGTATTCTTGATTGCAGGCTTGCAATCAAATGCTCCAATATTTAGTGGAGTGGATGATTTGGTGGTTCTACTTCTGCTGTTCTTGGTTGCTTTTGCAATCCGAGCAATAGCAGGGGAAAGTGATGTGTGTGCCCCTCTCTTGCGGCTGTTGTGGTTTTTATACCACAGTTGTGGTTTTGACAGCACAAAATCTTGTACATGAGTGTGTTGTGTGCTTGTACGTGAGTGTGCTGTGTGCATGCTTGCCAGTGAGGAGATATTTTCTCCAGGCATGCGGCTGATTTTATCCTTGTCTGGTATTTTTCTTATGATGGCAATTGTAATTCCTGGCCTTTGCCCATGATGTTGGTCTGAGGCTATATTTAACAGAGTAGATACTACACAGTTGGGATGAGTTCATCAGTGCATCTCACTGAAAATCTGAGGGTACTAATTCCCCCTAACCACTCTGTTTTGGTTTGTATTTTATTTTGCAGGTGTTGAAGATATCAGATGCTATGGATTAAATATTTTTAGTTCTAAGATCAATTCCTTGTAATAGCTCATTTGTACAATTGTTGTAATTTTTCTATTTTGAAACCCATTGTAAAGACCTTATAACTTATGTGATTATTAATAAAGTTTAATTGTTTTTCTTTATCTATTCTTGTTAATATTTAGAGATAATTCAATATTTGCTATTTTAAATATTAGTCCAATAATTTATATTTAAGATATAATCTTGTCTATATAATTTGATTTCAATTTACAATTCACATTTAAATTCTAATATTCTTAAATTTAAATAATTCAAATTTTATATCCCAAATTCAAATATAACCCTGGGGTCATGTCGAAATTCCATCAACTTAAATTACCAACCTCTACCTGAATCAGTTACTTGATGGAACCTCATTCCCTCCAGGGTTTTAATTTTGCGAAATTAATATTCTACCCCCCGTGAGTTCCTAAACGCTGGGACATTACATGCATCCCAGCGGGATACACTGACAGGCTCTACTCCAGCTTTTCCCTGTCCGAGAGCGAGGACTCTCGTCGTCTCGCGTGGGGACCCGAGGGGCCATTCTCCTCTCGCGCCGCCTACAAAATGCTCTCTTACCATGGGAGGCTCGACGCGTCCTCGATCACCGCTTGGTCTCTGCAGCTTCCCGCGAAGATCAAGATCTTCGCGTACCTCATGGACATCGACCGGCTTAGCACCCGTGCCAACCTGCTTCTTAAACATTGCGCTCTCTCCGACGCGTGTGAAAGGTGCGGGGAGCCGGAAACTGGGCGGCACCTCTTCTTCTTGTGCAGGTTCGCGACACCGGTATGGAGGATCTTGCACGTCAGCATACCCGACTTCAGCTCCTTCTGGGACATCGAGCCCCCCTCCCCCCCCCTCCCCCCCCGCCCGGGGTTGGTTGAGTGGCATGCCAGGCTCGCAACCGTTCTCTGGAACGTTTGGAACAACGCCTCTCTATGTGGTTCCCGTAGGTGATCCGTCGCGCTGCTGATGACCTCTTATGGCGTTTCCATTTCCCTGCTAGTAGTCGTGCCCATATTGATAGCGTTCGCACCTTCTTCCTTTCTTGTTGTAACGAGTCTTGATTTGCTCTCTCCTCTTGTTCCCCTTGTAATGTCTTCTGGTTCCCTTCACTGTGACTAGGGCTTGCTCGAGTAATATAATAAGCAGTGGGGATCCCCCCCCCCCCCCCCCCCCCCCCGCATCCCCCCCCCCCCCTCCTAGTTCTCCAAAAAATAAAAGAGCTGTGCATTGCTTGTGATAACAAATATTTCGTGGAACCCAAGATTTTACCGTCCTGCACGCCAATCTGCGGGCCGAATGTGGGTTCAGCAGCTTGCCGTCCTCCATGAAACCCATGATCACTCTCTGAACCTGCATTGCATGGGTGGATATATTGTGTGAGCAGCAGGGTTCAGAAATCAAGAGCTTGTATTCATTCATTATGTGTCTGAATGCTGCACCTCACGATGGTACATGCGCGTCGACGTGAGGAGCCGTGTCCAGGCACAAGTGGCAGGCCTCATGTAAGGTCGAAGAACCACACGTGCTCTTGCGAGATGAGGTTCGGATGCTGCAGCAAGCCGAGCCGTGTATGGCCTGCAGAGCTTCTTGGATTCCTAATACAGTGAAATTAACCGTTCCATGGTTGTTCAGAATCAGACTTCAGTCATGGTGTCAACCAAACAATAACGAGAGGGAAGGCTTGCTGTGATATGCATTAGCATCACCTGCCAGTAGTGATGTGCAAACTCCTGTGCCCTCACCGCACATGGCTTTATGGCATCTCTGCAGACTCTGTAAGCTCTGGTACCCCTGGCAACCGCTGCGGATACATACGGCTTAGTAGTGTTCTTCAGTGAGCTGAAATGTGCTTTGGCAACCGGCACCAGTGTCTACAAGAACCCAAGGCAGAATGTCAACAGACAAGTCAAGGGGATCGAGTGCTCAGTCACGGTATTAGGCAAACAGCAACCCACATTCTGTATTGCCTGCAAGTGTTGCTCCACTAATCTCCGTCCATCTGCCAACGTCACGGCCACCTTGTCCATGATTAAGTCCACTTGACATTAGCTAATGATAAGCCAATAGTTGCATCATAAATACCGGCAAGTAGGAGGCAATAGTGCAGAACTAGTAACAAACCTTGTGCGTCAGAGCATCAAGCACAGGTTTCCCGTGGAGATGCCATTTGGCAGATGCTAGTTCCTGTAAATGCACAAACATATGTGGAGTCGAAAGCTGCAGAAAATCTCTCAAACACTCGCAGATATACCTGACAATGCACAGAGCGGGACGCGAACCAGTACGGGAGCCTGAAAATAAAGCATAACGTTGCCTAAGTATCTCTGAAGATAATTAGATGCTCGTGCTATCAACACATATGGAAGTTCTAGTTGAAGACTGCCCCTGCTGTTACCGTACCATTGCTAACTCTTCAGCCGTTAATTTTGCTCTGCTTTCCACCTCGGAGAGTTTTACCTGGGCAAAGCACAGCACACGGATTCACGGAATTAGCACATTAACATTATACCAAAGGGTTGTTTACAGTAATGTTCCTTGGGTACTAACCTCTGATTGCTGAAGTTTATGTTCGAGGTCATGAATTTTCTTCCTCTGCTCGGCATTAATCTTCTCAACCTGAATATGGTACGACGTCATGTCAACTTGTCCCATCACAGTACAAAGTAGTAGTATTTATCTGCGTGCGCTTACACGTTCCAACTTCTTCCCAAGTTCAAGCAGGCGTCTCTCTGCTTCGGTAGCCCGGGCTTCCAGTAGTTCCCCTCTCTTAACCTGGTCTTCCAAATCATTCCCCAGCCTCTCGATCTGTTGTCATCTTTGTCAGCTGTGTTGACATCTTTGTGGACTATAGTTGCAGTATCACTGGCAACTTGCTGAAACTGGAAATTGAAATTTGTCCTTTCTCTTACCTGCTTCTCCAGCAGCGGATTGCTGGTGGTTGGTTTCACCGCGGGTTCATCGTCAGCCGCGTTCCTCACCTAATCCGATCGACTCTAAGAGCTTAATTAACACGCTGGATGGTCTTTCTGAACTCTGGACATAATGATGAAATAGAAACAGAATGGGAATCACCTCGCCTACGTACCTGCAGAGCTTCTAGCCCGCCGACCAGCGCGGCGATCTGCGCCGTCATCGCCCTGACAACATCCTCCAGCTGCGAGGTCTCGCCCTTGGTCCAGCTAACCTCGTCCTCTACACCCAACCAAACTCATTTTGTTAACTCTGAACATATTGTGGCTGCTAAACGAACGGACCTGTAACCCATGTACACTACGTACCTAGCGACGCGACCTTGGACCTGAGCCTCTGGATCTCCTGCTCCTGCGAGACAGACGAGGTCGCATCGCACTGCACCCGAACGAAGCACGAGCAGAGAAGGATAATGGCGGACACCAGAGCCCCGCGGCCTCCTCGCATGGCTCGCGCTATCCTGCTGTACTGCTACGGCGGCGCTCCCCTCGTATGTGTCTCCACGATTCTTCAGGCTCCTTGGACCATTTGCGCCCTTGCTTTGCTCGGCGCCGAGGTAGAGAGAGATTTTAGCGGGAGCGCGCACGCGTCAGCGCGCCGCCCCTGTTTTGCATCCGGGTGCTTCCGTTGTCGCGTATTTGAATTTCGAAGCTCGGGTGCAATTTTCTCGTCGGGAGCTCATGCGGCCGGCTGCTCGTCTAGATTCTCCGGTCTGCACCAGGAAGGGCGGAAACGCAAATAAGAAAGGATGGGAGGGGGAGAGTTTGATGTTCTAGGCTATCGTTCGCGTTCTGGTGCGTGGCTGCACACGTGGCGAAGCTGCCGCGCACACGTAGTCTACGCGGCGCGGATAGCCGTGGACACGTCGGGGCTGGGTGGACGTCGTTTCATCGTGTACGAGGTTCGGCGGCTGTCCCGTGCACTAGTCAATTGCTACGAGACATGCGGCGTTTGTCAGAGCGCCGAGAGCAAACAACCGTCGGATACTGGACATAAAAATCGGCTACAGTGCCCAAATATGGGTCCGACATCTCTACGGGCCTTTAAACTTGGCGGTGGACCGAGCTGAACGGGATGTGTACGACGCCTCCGACAGGTGGGACTGCGCATCATAGAAATTTAAATTTCATATATAATAGATTCAAATACCAATATCATAAACATTCGAAATTTTAGACATTGTGTATAAACCAAAAATGTAAACGGCGGCCCTACGAACCATTCATCGTCTTCGTCCAATGGTGGCGGTGGAGTTACTAACTTGTCCTATGCTGACGGAGGCGGTTGAGATCCCGGTGGCGGCAACGCAGGAGGCGCCGCAACTACCCATGGCGGTGCAAACCACTGAGGGTCTGCACCACGCAAGGCAGACTCTCGTGAGGGCCAAAGATCCCCGACATCGTCTGGTCCTCGTGTTGTTCTGGCTCTTCCTCCTTATGATGCGACATCTGCTCGTCCTCGTCATGTTTGGCAGCGGCTCATCCTCGTCCACCTCTGACTGCACGGTGATCTTCTCCTCCTCCGGTAGCATCGTGTCATCCTCGGGCAGCCGCCTCGTGCTCCTTGTCCTCGTGAATTGGAGCGCACAGCGAGTGTACGACACAAATGTCTATGAGAGCGCGGTTAAAAAGAGCCTCATGAAGAGACGAGTGGTCGCGGTTTTATCTTCTCCCAAGGCGCCGCGTCGTCTCCCGAGCCGAGGCGGCGCGAGCAGATGAGGCGGCTGACTCACGCCGTTCCAACGCGCGGAATTATTCTCCACGCTATGCAAAAGACCGAGACGGCGCCCCCACGTCCCCACTCGGGATTTCGGGGCTATAAATCCCCTCTCGCTGGAGAGGGGATCATCTCTGCCCCCACCTCTTCTAACTTCTCTGCGCCACCACTTCTTCCCTCCCCCCTCAATGCCATAGAGAGAGCTCCAAGGGGAAGCCAACGCTGAGCGGTCATGGGAACAAATAATCTCGGGCAAACGATGCGGATGCTTCTAGCAGCAGAGGCCGCGCAACAAGTAGCCGTGTGCGACGTGGGCGCGGGAGCGATGCTGCGGCAACATTAGGAGTTGCACTGCCCCGACTTCTACGTCAATCTGTACCTGCCATTGGGGAGGCTGCTGCGACCGCCAAAGAGGATAATAGACGTGCTTGCGGGCTACGAGCCCAACTCCTTGTAGCTTCAATTCGATGATCGTAGAAATGGCCCCGTCGAGACGAACGTAGTCAGGGATGGTGAGGACATGTTCCTCGGCCACAGGTGGGCCCAGTTCACCTGCATGCACAAGCTGCAACATGCTACCTTCTTTGCTTCAGATACACAGGTGATGACGTGCTCGACATATGAGGACACCATTGTCCATCTGGATTGTTGCCAGGATAGCACCAATCATGAGCAGGATGAAGCGGCAAGCACCGACAAGGGCAGTGGCAATAAGGGCGGCAACGATGAGGCCGGCGAGGAGCTAGCACTGCCCAACTACTGCTCGAACATTTCCATATTTCTCCCACCGTGCCCCTCAGCCACTCGCCGGCATCGCTGCCTCTCGTAAATCCGATGTATGTAGATCTCGCCGCCGGCCCCCGTCCATCGCTGGACGCTCCTATAGCCATAGGTCACAGGAATCTCGCTGCCGGCACCCAGAATTGTCTGTTGACCTCCACCTACACCGCGGTCGAAATTGGTATCCCTATCATAGAACTAGTCGTCGCGCCGCTCGGCCGTCGTTCCTACGCTGCCCCACCGTCGACTACTTGTCCCCATGACGGCGGTGCAACATAATTGTGTCCTGCCCGACGACACCACTTCCACCACCGGGTCGGGGCACGTAAGGTTTTCAAGGTAATTTCAATCTCAATTTTGTTTCTTTATTATATCAGTTTTAGCACTAGAATTTTAATTAAACATCAATATGTTTTAACATGGTTTTGATTGAGTATTTGTCCGATGAGGAGTACAATTTGGAGGGTGAAGAAGACATTTCTTTGACTTTGATGTTGCACAAGATCAAGAAGCCAAAAATAGAGGGTCAGTGTATGGCAGTGAGGTGATTCTGTAGCCTTCCCACATTTTGAATAATGCAATAACATTTGTGTTACTGTGCTAATCCCTGGATCAATTGATAGCACCAAAATACAAGATGAAATATCATGCAAATGCGTTAAATTATATTACATCACATGATCCAGTCTTTACATCATTATTACTAAATTACAATGTGCATAACCTCAGAATACTAGCATGAACTAATTACAAGTTGCATAGTCTTAGAAGACTAGCAGGAAACATAGTATTACATCGAAAAAGATAGTCTCATTGAGTCTGATCTTCTTCATGTGCCACATGCAAAATATGTTGGCGATAGACTCGACATTCTAAACTAAATACCCACCCATCATCAGAATAAGCTCCACGTTGGAATATGCAGCCACAAGGGACAAACTAATACTAAATGCTTATTTGGCTTAGTTGAGTTTTGGCTAAGTTTGCATAAAGCCAATTCTCTCCTAACTCTTTTGTAAATTCATTTTCCTTTTAAAGGATGCCAACATTGGAATAAAATCCAAGCACCACTAATGTTGTTCACCTAACCAAGTTTTACTTCGTGAAGAATGGTGATGTGATTCTTGATACGTCTTCAACGTATCTATAATTTCCGATGTTCCATGTTGATATTATACCAATTGCTCCATGTTTTCCGTATGTTTTCCTACGTTTTCTTATATTTTCCGAGACTAACCTATTAACAAGATGCCACAGAGCCAGTTCCCTGTTTTCTGCTGTTTTTAGTTTCAGAAAAGTTGTTCTGGAGATATTCTAGGAATTGGACCCCATGAAAGCCAGAAGTCTTAGAAGTCTCGGAAGCTTCCAGAAGTCCCGAAGAGCCCCGGAGGGGGGCCATAGGGTGGCCACACCATGGGGTGGCGCGGGTCCCCCGTGGCCGCGCCACCTAGGAGTGTGGCCCCCCTGGCCACCTCCCGGCATTGCCCTTTCGTCCATATATACTCCCTGAGGCATAAAACCTAAAAGAATCGACCTTTTCCACAAAATACATCCGTAGCTCCGCCGCCGCTGCCGACAAGTTTTCGGGGGACAGATCTCTGTTCTAGCACCCTCCCACGACGGGGAAGTGCCCCCGGAACCATCTCCATCGACTCCGCCGCCATCTCCATCGCCGTTGTTGTCTCCTATGATGAGGAGGGAGTAGTTCTCCCCCGAGGCTGAGGGCTCTACCGGTAGCTATGTGGTTCATCTCTCTCTCCCATGGTGTGATCTGTATGTGATTATGAGCTTTGTGATCTATTTGAATTCGTAGATGTTACTCTTCATCTTTTGCTACTCAAGTGCTTTATTAACATGAACTTTGGAGTCACTTTGATCACGGTGTGAAGGTGACAGTGTGCACATCGTGTGTGTCTCCTCTATGAATTGTGAAGTTTGCTTAGTACCTTCTAGGGTGCTCATAGTGACAGCGTGGGGTTAACTAGACATGGGAATACAAACTTGAGGAGTGCTGTTACAGCCCCACGCAATGATTAGTGTTCGTTATCCAACCGGAGAGGGTTAAGAGTAGCATAGTGAGAGAAGCTATCTAGTTATTCATTTATGTGATCATTGTTGAGAGTGTCCACTAGTGAAAGTAGGATCCCTAGGCCTTATTTCCAAGCATTGAAACACCGTCTTCCGTCTGTTCTGCTACATGTTTGCTTGCTGCCATTTTTATTTCAGATTGCTACTATCACTTATTATCATCCATATTACTTGTATTTTACTATCTCTTCGCCGAACTAGTGCACCTATATACCTGGCAAGTATATTGGGTGTGCTGGGGACACAATAGGCTTCTTGTATCTTGATTGCAGGTTTGCTTGAGAGGATATCTTTGACCTCTACCTCCCTGAGTTCGATAAACCTTGGGTGATCCACTTAAGGGAAACTTGCTGCTGTTCTACAAACCTCTGCACTTGGAGGCCCAACATTGTCTACAAGAATAGAAGTGTGCGTAGACATCAATTCTTCCGTCCATTCTTGTCCAGCTATTCGAAGTTATCCATAACAGGGGACGCGGCTAAGATCTTAGTTTTGTTAACTCTGCAGAGGTTGTGCACTTTCACCTTTTGTCTCAATTAGCCCAAACATTCTATACACCCAGAGTGCACAAAGGAAAGCAGAGAACTGAGTTTCAGAAGTAAGAATTCAACCCACTGGCAAGAACCATTCCACCTATATTCTTCTACATCTTCTTGTCAAGCCCAGGCTGAACTCTCACAACTTAGTTGATCGAGACAGAGCCCATATATCAAAAGGCTGCACTAGAAGCAATATAAAATTTGGGGACATCATAATCACTTTTTTCCTCAGTGGCATTCTCAAGTGAACACCTCATGAGATTAATGACTCTGAGGAGACACTCAACTGTCAACAACCTTGCACTACCAAATCTACCCAAGTGATTCATTGATCTTATATTAAGTTTTTCATAAACAACTAGTAAAAACCATTATATAATCATGGCTAATCATAAACTAAGCTTGTGGGTGTCTTCACTACTAGGACGAAAGGTAGTCACATACTAATAGAATTTATAGCATAACATATACTTAATAAAAAAGTCCTATCATGCATACTACTCAAATCCACTATTGCATAGTGAAAATATAGGTAATGGATGGGGTGTCACTTGCCTTGTTGAAAACGGTGTATAGGTACACTCTCTTCACAATTAGATCGTTTTTCTTCGTAAAATCTAAACAAGTCAAACAAATAAAAATAAACAACTTTCACAAACAAACAAGGAAACAAGGTATAACAATTAACACACTTAGTCAAAAGACTTTTATGTTAATTGGGTCAAGGTAAGACTAAGGTCTATCACAAATAATTTAGTTACTAAGGAAACTATTGTGATTGGGTTAAAGGTCCACCAAAAGGGACAACGGTTGATCAAGACTTGGGTTTGATGGAGTCACACTAAATTGGTCATACTTTTCAAGAAAGTTCCAAGAGTTTACTTGGGATAGACTAGGTTTTCCATTTTTGGTTAAGGCTAGTATAAGTTTAATCCATGAAAACAAAGAAAAAGGAATATTGTGATGGTGTCTTGAGTTTTCCATTTGGGTCTATGGTTGAACAGAAACAACTTTATAGTAACCATCTTGAATAGGTTGTAGGATTGCTCCAAGTCTTCACATTGTTGGTCTTCTTGAAGATCATATTCAGACTCTCTTGTAGATTCCTACTTAGTGTAGTGACTCCATTGAATCTTGTAGAACTTCATGGTTTTGGGACATAAGTCTAGGCTCACTAACTTGTTTAACTTGTGATGGTCACATACTAGTGGGTTGGTCTTGTGGATTTGTGATACGTCTCAAACGTATCTATAATTTCTGATGTTCCATGTTGTTTTCATACCAATTGCTACATGTTTTCTATACACTTTATAGCATTTTTATGGATTTCATGGGACTAACCTATTAAAAAGATGCCACAGCGCCAATTCCTGTTTTCTGTTGTTTTTGGTTTCAGAAAAGTTGTTCTGGAAATACTCTCGGAATTTGACGAAACAAAAACCCAGGGTCCTATTTTTCTGTCACGTACACAGAGTCCAGAGGAGACCCGGAGGGGGCCATAGGGTTGCCACACCATAGGGCGGCGTGTCCCACCTTGGCCACGCGGCCACGTGGAGTGGGCCCCCTGGCCACCCACCGACATCTCTCTTTCGCCTATTTATACTCCTTCTCGGGAAAACCCTAAACACCCGAGGCTCCATCCACAAAAATTCCGTAGCCGCCGTCATCGTCAACCCTAGTTTGGGGGGGGTTCTGAAGCTCTCCCTGGCACCCCACCGAGAGGGGAAATCATCACCAAAAGGCTCTACATCACCATGCCTGCCTCCGGAGTGATGCGTGAGTAGTTCATCCTTGGACTACGGGTCCATAGCAGTAGCTAGATGGTTGTATTATCCTATTTATGCCACCATGTTTAGATCTTGTGGGCTGCCTAACATGATCAAGATCATCTATCTGTAATGCTACATGTTGTGTTTGCTCGGATCCGATGAATATTGAATGCTATGTCAAGTTGATTATCAATCTATCATGTTTATGTTATTTATGATCTTGCATGCTCTCCGTTACTAGTAGATGCTCTGGCCAAGTTGATGCTTGTAACTCCAAGAGGGAGTATTTATGCTCGATAGTGGGTTCATGCCTCCCTTTCATCTGTGATCGAGTGACAGAAACGTGACGGATGGGGATGTGCTGTTGCCATAAGGGAGAAAACCACAATGCTTTGTCTAAGTATAAATTTTATTTTTTATATTACACACTTTACTTAATGTAATAATCTGTTGCTTGCAACTTAATACCCAAACTCTGCTTGGATTATGTTCTGAGGGTGGATTATTAGTCATTGATGCAGTTGGATTACGGTCTATGTATTATGTTGTAGTGCCCGCATGAATCTCATAGTAATCATCACGTCTTGCATATGCACTATGGCGCAACTTTTATTTATGTTAATTGTCCAGCTGTAATTTGTTTACCCAGCATGTTATCTATCTTTTGTGGAGAGACACCACTAGTAAACTGTGGACCCCGGCCCATTCTTTTACACTGATAATACAAGCACTACAAACACTGTTCTTTTTACTGCAAACACTGTTTGCCTTTCATTCACTGCAATCATATATCATTTTCCACACTTGAAAGTGCATTTCGTTTTCCCGTTGGTTTTGTGTGTTAGTTAACAATACTAAGTACACTATTTATCGAGGTGTTGAGTGCGCAGGCGTTATTTTCAACATCCGCATCGATCACCAAAAGATTGGTGAGATAGATCGTCGAGGTTTGGGATAGAGAGGATTTCTGATCGGAAATTTCTAGGGCAACCGGAATTTCCGGTTAGGAAGATCCCAGTCCAGTTTGAGACAGAGATCAGCCAGAATTTCCAACCGGAAATTACTGGAACAACCGGATATTCCGGTTGTGGAAGTTTGTGCTCAAAATGGCTAAGGACTGGAAGTTGAAGACGTAGAAGTGAACCGGAAATTTCCATATCAACCGTAATTTCCAGTTTAGGAGCCTGTTCGGGACAGAAGCTAGCCAGATATTTCAAACCGGATTATTCGCTCCAACAAGAATTTTTGGTGGAAGTCAACCCAGTCAAAGATCAGATCTGAAGAATTGATCCAACCGGAATTTCCGGTTCAAGTTTGAACCGGAATTTCCGGTTCCATTTTCCTGCTCAAACAACTCTATTTGGGGAGGGGGTATAAATACCCCTCCTCTTTCTTCTTGAGCTCTAGTTCTTCCATTGCATTGAATACCATTTATTGAGCTCACCAAATCCTCTATTACTCTCAATCCCTCCTTGAGAATAGGGTGAGGCATTTGTGTCGTTGAGTAGGCCTTTGTGGCAAAGCTCACACCCCTCCAACGAGACATACTCCCTTAACAAGGAGGAATTCGGGATTACATCGTGTCTCCGCGTGCTTCATATCGTTTAACTCGTTCCCTTCCCTCTTACTTGTGCTTGTATTGTGTTTATCCTTGTTCTTGTCATATAGGTAAATTCACCGTAGTTGCATTATCTAGAGAATATACCTTTGTGTCAAGCCTAATCTTCAAGAAAAACTAAAATTGGTTGTAGCACCTATTCCCCCCCTCTAAGTTTCCATACTATCCGTTCAATTGGTATCAGAGCCTCGGCTCTTATTATCGGGCTTAACCTCCTAAGACTTTTAGTAAGGATGGTGATATGATTTGTCACCGATACCGTGGCACAAGTCACTATGGATGATCTCAAGGAATTGAAAATTTCCTTGACCTCATCCATGGAGGGAAAAATTGATTAGTTGCGAACTCTCATGTTGCAATTCATGAAAGCCAAGGAATCGGAGACATCCACTTCACCTCCTCCGGATGAAAATCTGGAGGGTGCCAAGAATGGGGATAATGGTGAACCACTTAAAGATGCTTCCGCTAAGAACTCCACCGATAAGGATACGGAAGGAAAAAAGAGATTACACCTCAGTTGAGGGGCACTACTCTGCCGATCCTCCCGTCCACATCCTGTAACATCCCAAGTATGAAAAATAGCCATTAGAATGTTTGCTCTCTGTTATTTTATGTTTTGCATCATGACATCATGTTCATTGCATTTGTTTTGCTTGTTTTCCATTTGTTTTCCTCTGTTTTCATTTGTTTTCCAATTGTTTTCCTTTGTTTTCCTTTGTTTTCTATTTGAATTTCAAATCAAACTTCAAACCTTTTGTTTCATACTTGTGATGTTACAATTTCCAAAATGATATTTCAAATCAAAACAATCAATTGTTTCCATTAAAGTGTGATTTCAAAACTGTTGATTTATTTCTAATCAAAATTCATTTAATACCAAACCCTTTGCAAATTCAATTAATTTCCAAAGCAGCAACCCTTTTGAAAATTATGAAAATGACCAAAACACTTCCATCATTGTTTTCCATCAAACCATAAGGTTCAAAACTATTTAAAATGATGGCTTTTAATATTTCACTTAATTCAAATGATGTTCAAATTCATTTGCATTTTCCAAACAGCAACCATTTGAAATTAATGAAACAAAACATTTTCCAAATCAATTGTTTCAAATAAACTTGAGGGTCCAAAAACTAATTATATGTTTCTTTTTAATAAATCACTTAACCTCAAATTCATTCAAATTTCCACCAAATTACAAACAACAAAATATTATGAACTCTTTGAAAAACCAAAGCTTTGCAATGTTGCTGTTACACACAAATACTTGTTACAAAATTTTCCTAACTTTTCTAAACCTAAAACTCATTCTATTCTTTCCTTATTCAATCTGCAAAAAAATTATAAGAAAGAAAAAATAAAAACCAAGGAGAGAGGGGCAGGCCCAGCCCAACTCCCCCTCAGGCCTGCTTACCCCTTCGAGGTCATCGTCTTCCTGTACGGCTCAACATCCGCCATGGCCACGTATCTGCAGAGGAGCAGCAACGGCTGGGAGCCCTCCCCCCTCCCCTATAAACCTAACCCTAGGGTTCCCCTCTGCCCTACCTTCCCCCTCTCTTCCTCTCCCCGCCTCCATTTTCTTCTCCTCCTTCTTCCACCTCTCTCTGTCCCTCTGTTCTCTGAACCTGAACCGAACCCCCACCTCCTTCTCCCTCCGGCGATCGCCGGCGACCCGGTCCCCCTCCGGCCAGGCTAGGGCCGGGAATGGAAACCCCCGGCCACCAGCTTCCTCCTCCACCCATCAGCTTGGACCGGGAGCCAGCACGGCGCCGCCGCCGTCCTCAACATGTCACCGTCGCCTCCCTGTCCGAGCGCCTGCACCTCTTCAGCGAGGTGAGCCCCTCGTCGCTACTCTCCCCCCTCGATCCCTCTCCTCCCTCCATCTTCCCCGCAGCACATGCACCTGCACAGCACACGCAGAACCCCACGATCCCGCCTCCCTGCCCTCCTCGCCGGCGAGCACACCGCAGCGGCAGGTTCGCTGTCCTCGTGATCTGTCCGTGCGCTAACTGAATTTCCTTTTTTTCAGTTAACTGTCGCGAGCCCCCACCTTATACCCCCCGCGCCTCCCTTCTGTCAACAAGCAACAGCACACCCCACTGGCTAGGACCCTTGCGCGCAAGCCCCAGGTACTGGGTTCGATCCCCCCAAGCCACACCCTTTTGTTTCAGCCTTTTTCTTTTTCTGCCCGAATTTCAGAAACTCAGATCTGAGCAATTAATTCTAAAATCAATATAAAATTGAATTTTGCTCCAAATTGAATGATTCAAATTCCTGTGGATTCAAAATCTTGTGCCCTTTCCATTAATAACAAAATTGCAACATGTTTCCGTACTAATTTTTGCACTAAATAATTAATTACTGAAAATGCAATAAAAATTGGAAACTTTGGAATTTCATAACTTGAGTTTGGTTCACCCAAATTGAGCAAACTTGGGCTCTAAAAATTTGTCTTAACAAACTGTACACCTTGGTATTTTATTTGGTCACAATTGAATTAATTTTGAGCATGTTTCCCTCTGTTTACTAAAAAGGGCAGAATAAGAATGATTATAAAAACTTGCATAATAAATTCATTAATAACCCAAAAAAATTATGTTTGTTAGCTCTAAATGTTCAGTGAAACATTTGCTACATGTTTTCAACCTTTTCAATGCAATTTGTTTATTGTTTTCCCTAATTAAAAGTGGTGCAATAATTCAATGCTTTAATTAAACCTTTTAAATTGCAAAATTCATAACTTGGGCATAAAAATTCCAAATCCAACAAACTAAACATGTTTTCCATTCAATTTTTCATGTACTTTGCAAATATCAACTTTGTTTGCTGTTTTGAATAATTTAAATTGCTGAAAACAACTGTTTCTTAATTAATGCATTTAAAATTGTCAAATTAATAACTTGCTCATTTTAAATCCAATTTCAACAAATGAAATATGTTTCCCATGCTAAATTAAACCACCTTTCCAAATATAAACTTTGTTTCATGTTTTGAATAATTAAAATTGGTTAAATGATTTAAACCTTGTTTAAATCATTTAATATTGTTAAATTCATAACTTGGTCAAATTAATTTCTTTTTGAAACTATAAAATATGTTTTCAAACCATAAAAGTATAAACTTTTCAAATATGAATTTGCTTTAATGGTTTGCACAAATAAAAATTCAATTAAATTCAAACTTGAATTAAATTCATTTAATTCTTGTTTAAACTTGTTTAATTCATAAGTAATTTATTCTAAATCCTTTTTCAACAAGTGAAACATGTAATCCACCTAAAATTTTGTGTTATTTTCAAATATGAACTTGGTTATCTATTTTGAACAATTTAAAGTGGTGAAAACAACAAATGCTTGTGTAACACTTTTAAGAAACCAAAATTCCATAACTTAATAAATGGAATTCCAAACTTGGTAAACCTTATTTCAACTTGTTTCTATTGTTGTTTTCTTTCTGTTTTACTCCTCCATGCATCATGCTAATCCACTTCCACATGCTGTTTAGTTGTAAAACAATTATTTCAAACCTAATTCATGGGCTTTTCATATGCAACTCAAATTGCATGTGGGTCCACTTAATCATGTTATGTTACCATGTCAGTTAGCTTATTTTGGTGCATCAATTAAATGGTCATGCATCATCCCATGATTGTGCATTATGCCATGTTATTGATTGTTTGTCTCTCTGCGTTGTTTGTTTGCTTCTTCTCGGATATACGACGACGTTGAGACAGACGATACTTACGACACCCCTTCTGAGGATCTAGCTCAGTACCAGGCTACTGAGTTTGCAGGCAAGTATTCACTCACATGAACCATTGTGTTCCTTTCAACATTGGATACCGATACTTTCCGTTGTCTATTTCTGCTAGCCTTAAGTATCGTTGCTTGTGTTCGATCCTATCACATGTTATCCTGTAACCCTGATATAGCCTCACCTCCACACCTATAACCCCATTGCTTGTTGCCCGTGTCTTACTAGCATGCTTAGGGTTGTGTTGCTCGAGTCTGTTGTCCGTTACTTTCTCTTACTATATCATTTAAGTTCTGGGGCTCGATGTTTAAACCATCAACCTGTTAATTTTTGAGGTAATGCTAATTTGATGATAAGGCACCGGCAGGAGGCCCGGCGTGGTTTTGAGGCCTGCTAGTGTCGACCCTAATTAGGAAAAGGGTCTTGTCTACTGATCCATGATGAGCGCACTAACCGCATGTGGGAAGCGTGTATGGGCGCCCCCCTCAATTTGATTCGATTCGCATCTCGTCCAAATCGCCACACTTAGTTTGGGCTTTCCATTTGATGCATGCATGTGCAGGTGCGAACCCTTGGCGCCAGGGTGGAACTTTTGTAGTCGGCATTTAGGGCGACGTGGTCTTAGAGTGCTATGAGGGTCCCCTTTTCTTCGTGGGGCTCGATTAGCCGCGCACGCACAGCATGTGGTTCTTTGGGCTTGATGCGAAGAAGAGTTGAGTTGTGTTGAGTGCCCCGCTTGGTGGAAAGGCCATTCCATCTGGCGGGTTATTCTTACGTGTACGGCCAAATTGGTGCACCCCTGCAGGGATAAATCTTCTCGAGAAGCCATGTTTTCCGCGGTTATGGATGACTTGGTGAAAGTACTGGCTAACAAGTACTCAGAACAACTTACACCTAACTAATGATAACTTGACTAGTAATTGTCTTATTGACACAATAACTTGAACCATCATTAATCCAACTGTGTGAGTTATCCTCGAATTGCTTCTTTGGATAACGGGCGAGATCCAGGATGGGTTTGTTTGGAGTTAGTTATAGTTGGTTACGATACGCTATCTTATCCCCTTTCTGTTAGCCGGAAGTTGTATTAGGTATCTGTAGTTGGTTAGTGCAGCCAGCTGCCGCATCTTTGGTACCACCCCTTTCTTCCGTTGAACCCAAAGCATCTGTGCTTGGTGTTGACGGGTTACACTTTGGTGAACTGTGAGTCTTGCTTGCCAATACGTTTATGTACTGACCCCTTTGGGGCTGTGGTTTCCGCAGACTACGATTCCGAGGATCCCCATGGTGGCTACTATTTGGAGTATGACGAGACTGCTGACGAGTAGATAGCGGACCCGGGCAGGATCCGAGACTTCGTGGATGGGCTCCGTCTTTTCGTTTCCGGCCTCTTAGGCCTATTTAGATCTTGTATGTACTCAGACACTTTGAATGCTTCCGTTGTGTTGTAATGGTGAATTGTTGGGACATGTGTCCTCTGGATGATTGTATTTGCTATCTCTGCTCTAGTGAGAGCTATTTGCAAGTTATTTCAATCTTTTGTGTCGTAGAGATCTGTTGTGATATCACTTGTTCAAATGCCGTTGACGTGCCCTGTGTGTATGTTTTGAAGTACGTCAATGGAAGTATCTGGATTTCTACGGGATGGTTTGCGCAGACGATGAATAGTAAGAGAATGGTTGTCACACGTTTACGTGTTGGCCTACTCATATTGAGATGCGGGTGCCGGTATGCCCCGTAAGCCATTTCTCTACTGTTTAGCGGACTGTGAGTATCCCCTAGAAGTCCGGGTGCGACAAATGGTATCAGAGCCTGTCTGCCTGTAGGAACCCCTTTTACTGGTCGCAGTTGAGTCTAGAAACTATTTTGTAGCTATATAGGGAAAATGAAACGTGAGAGTAGGAATTCTGCCATTTTATTTCTTTCCCCACCCACCCACCCTTTTCTGGTAAGGAAGTGCAACGTTGTTTTCCCTTCTCATCTAAACTTTCAAGTTAGGATTTCACGTATTCTGGTTTCTCTGGGATAGTTATATCTACTAGACCATAGGAATGGAGGTGGTTGTGACATGATTTATCATGTTGCCTACTCACGATTGAGAACGGAGGCGTGTAAGCCCCGGAAGCAGATCCTCTATTCCTTAAGCAGTAGATATTGATCCTTTAGAAGCCTGGATGGGTTTTCCGTAGTACCTCAGGAGTGTTTTGATCTCGTGTTCTCCCGATGTTCCTTCGATACCCTGTTCTTCTCAACATCATTTTCGTTCGTTGAAATCTTGTTGTTGCTTCCCACTACAGTTATTCTACCGGAGTCTAATCAATAACTCTGTTTCACCCTTCTGGCCAGATAGTCTATTCTCCAAATGAATCAAGTTCTATTCAGCTATACACCCTCAATACAAAACCTCTACCTTTACTCGAAAATGTTCCGGTGGTTTGCGAATTCCTTGACGTCTTTCCAGAAGAGTTGCCAGGAATGCCTATCGTTTTGAACTTCCAGAAAAACTATCCAAGGTGCACGATGTGTTTCATGTGTCACAGTTCAAGAGGATCTTCGCAAGAAGTATCCGGACCTTTTCTTTTCTCAGTAGGAATCTCGGGGCGCGATTCCTTCAAGGGGGGCGTTTTGTAACATCCCAAGTATGAAAAATAGCCATTAGAATGTTTGCTCTCTGTTATTTTATGTTTTGCATCATGACATCATGTTCATTGCATTTGTTTTGCTTGTTTTCCATTTGTTTTCCTCTGTTTTCATTTGTTTTCCAATTGTTTTCCTTTGTTTTCCTTTGTTTTCTATTTGAATTTCAAATCAAATTTCAAACCTTTCGTTTCATACTTGTGATGTTACAATTTCCAAAATGATATTTCAAATCAAAACAATCAATTGTTTCCATTAAAGTGTGATTTCAAAACTGTTGATTTATTTCTAATCAAAATTCATTTAGTACCAAACCCTTTGCAAATTCAATTAATTTCCAAAGCAGCAACCCTTTTGAAAATTATGAAAATGACCAAAACACTTCCATCATTGTTTTCCATCAAACCATAAGGTTCAAAACTATTTAAAATGATGGCTTTTAATATTTCACTTAATTCAAATGATGTTCAAATTCATTTGCATTTTCCAAACAGCAACCATTTGAAATTAATGAAACAAAACATTTTCCAAATCAATTGTTTCAAATAAACTTGAGGGTCCAAAAACTAATTATATGTTTCTTTTTAATAAATCACTTAACCTCAAATTCATTCAAATTTCCACCAAATTACAAACAACAAAATATTTTGAACTCTTTGAAAAACCAAAGCTTTGCAATGTTGCTGTTACACACAAATACTTGTTACAAAATTTTCCTAACTTTTCTACACCTAAAACTCATTCTATTCTTTCCTTATTCAATCTGCAAAAAAAATATAAGAAAGAAAAAAATAAAAACCAAGGAGAGAGGGGCAGGCCTAGCCCAACTCCCCCTCAGGCCTGCTTACCCCTTCGAGGTCATCGTCTTCCTGTACGGCTCAACATCCGCCATGGCCACGTATCTGCAGAGGAGCAGCAACGGCTGGGAGCCCTCCCCCTTCCCTATAAACCTAACCCTAGGGTTCCTCTCTGCCCTACCTTCCCCCTCTCTTCCTCTCCCAGCCTCCATTTTCTTCTCCTCCTTCTTCCACCTCTCTCTGTCCCTCTGTTCTCTGAACCTGAACCGAACCCCCACCTCCTTCTCCCTCCGGCGATCGCCGGCGACCCGGTCCCCCTCCGGCCAAGCTAGGGCCGGGAATGGA
This sequence comes from Alopecurus myosuroides, assembly GCA_028641055.1. NCBI lineage: Eukaryota > Viridiplantae > Streptophyta > Magnoliopsida > Poales > Poaceae > Alopecurus > Alopecurus myosuroides. Next base: position 101,303,466 of record CM054059.1, read on the forward strand.
AACCCCCGGCCACCAGCTTCCTCCTCCACCCATCAGCTTGGACCGGGAGCCAGCACGGCGCCGCCGCCGTCCTCAACATGTCGCCGTCGCCTCCCTGTCCGAGCGCCTGCACCTCTTCAGCGAGGTGAGCCCCTCGTCGCTACTCTCCCCCCTCGATCCCTCTCCTCCCTCCATCTTCCCCGCAGCACATGCACCTGCACAGCATACGCAGAACCCCATGATCCCGCCTCCCTGCCCTCCTCTCCGGCGAGCACACCACAATGGCAGGTTCGCTGTCCTCGTGATCTGTCCGTGCGCTAACTGAATTTCCTTTTTTTTTCAGTTAACTGTCGCGAGCCCCCACCTTATACCCCCCGTGCCTCCCTTCTGTCAACAAGCAACAGCACACCCCACTGGCTAGGACCCTTGCGCGCAAGTCCCAGGTCCTGGGTTCGATCCCCCCAAGCCACACCCTTTTGTTTCAGCCTTTTTCTTTTTCTGCCCGAATTTCAGAAACTCAGATCTGAGCAATTAATTCTAAAATCAATATAAAATTGAATTTTGCTCCAAATTGAATGATTCAAATTCCTGTGGATTCAAAATCTTGTGCCCTTTCCATTAGTAACAAAATTGCAACATGTTTCTGTACTAATTGTTGCACTAAATAGTTAATTACTGAAAATGCAATAAAAATTGGAAACTTTGGAATTTCATAACTTGAGTTTGGTTCACCCAAATTGAGCAAACTTGGGCTCTAAAATTTTTTCTTAACAAACTCTACACCTTGGTATTTTATTTGGTCACAATTGAATTAATTTTGAGCATGTTTCCCTCTGTTTACTAAAAAGGGCAGAATAAGAATGATTATAAAAACTTGCATAATAAATTCATTAATAACCCAAAAAAATTATGTTTGTTAGCTCTAAATGTTCAGTGAAACATTTGCTACATCTTTTCAACCTTTTCAATGCAATTTGTTTATTGTTTTCCCTAATTAAAAGTGGTGCAATAATTCAATGCTTTAATTAAACCTTTTGAATTACAAAATTCATAACTTGGGCATAAAAATTCCAAATCCAACAAACTAAACATGTTTTCCATTCAATTTTTCATGTACTTTGCAAATATCAACATTTTTTGCTGTTTTGAATAATTTAAATTGCTGAAAACAACTGTTTCTTAATTAATGCATTTAAAATTGTCAAATTAATAACTTGCTCATTTTAAATCCAATTTCAACAAATGAAATATGTTTCCCATGCTAAATTAAACCACCTTTCCAAATATAAACTTTGTTTCATGTTTTGAATAATTAAAATTGGTTAAATGATTTAAACCTTGTTTAAATCATTTAATATTGTTAAATTCATAACTTGGTCAAATTAATTTCTTTTTGAAACTATAAAATATGTTTTCAAACCATAAAAGTATAAACTTTTCAAATATGAATTTGCTTTAATGTTTTGCACAAATAAAAATTCAATTAAATTCAAACTTGAATTAAATTCATTTAATTCTTGTTTAAACTTGTTTAATTCATAAGTAATTTATTCTAAATCCTTTTTCAACAAGTGAAACATGTAATCCACCTAAAATTTTGTGTTATTTTCAAATATGAACTTGGTTATCTATTTTGAACAATTTAAAGTGGTGAAAACAACAAATGCTTGTGTAACACCTTTAAGAAACCAAAATTCCATAACTTAATAAATGGAATTCCAAACTTGGTAAACCTTATTTCAACTTCTTTCTATTGTTGTTTTCTTTCTGTTTTACTCCTCCATGCATCATGCTAATCCACTTCCACATGTTGTTTAGTTGTAAAACAATTATTTCAAACCTAATTCATGGGCTTTTCATATGCAACTCAAATTGCATGTGGGTCCACTTAATCATGTTATGTTACCATGTCAGTTAGCTTATTTTGGTGCATCAATTAAATGGTCATGCATCATCCCATGATTGTGCATTATGCCATGTTATTGATTGTTTGTCTCTCTGCGTTGTTTGTTTGCTTCTTCTCGGATATACGACGACGTTGAGACAGACGATACTTACGACACCCCTTCTGAGGATCTAGCTCAGTACCAGGCTACTGAGTTTGCAGGCAAGTATTCACTCACATGAACCATTGTGTTCCTTTCAACATTGGATACCGATACTTTCCGTTGTCTATTTCTGCTAGCCTTAAGTATCGTTGCTTGTGTTCGATCCTATCACATGTTATCCTGTAACCCTGATATAGCCTCACCTCCACACCTATAACCCCATTGCTTGTTGCCCGTGTCTTACTAGCATGCTTAGGGTTGTGTTGCTCGAGTCTGTTGTCCGTTACTTTCTGTTACTATATCATTTATGTTCTGGGGCTCGATGTTTAAACAATCAACCTGTTAATTTTTGAGGTAATGCTAATTTGATGATAAGGCACCGGCAGGAGGCCCGGCGTGGTTTTGAGGCCTGTTAGTGTCGACCCTAATTAGGAAAAGGGTCTTGTCTACTGATCCATGATGAGCGCACTAACCGCATGTGGGAAGCGTGTATGGGCACCCCCCCTCAATTTGATTCGATTCGCATCTCGTCCAAATCGCCACACTTAGTTCGGGCTTTCCATTTGATGCATGCATGTGCAGGTGCGAACCCTTGGCGCCAGGGTGGAACTTTTGTAGTCGGCATTTAGGGCGGCGTGGTCTTAGAGTGCTATGAGGGTCCCCTTTTCTTCGTGGGGCTCGATTAGCCGCGCATGCACATCATGTGGTTCTTTGGGCTTGATGCGAAGAAGAGTTGAGTTGTGTTGAGTGCCCCGCTTGGTGGAAAGGCCATTCCATCTGGCGGGTTATTCTTACATGTACGTCCAAATTGGTGCACCCCTGCAGGGATAAATCTTCTCGAGAAGCCGTGTTTTCCGCGGTTATGGATGACTTGGTGAAAGTACTGGCTAACAAGTACTCAGAACAACTTACACCTAACTAATGATAACTTGACTAGTAATAGTCTTATTGACACAATAACTTGAACCATCATTAATCCAACTGTGTGAGTTATCCTCGGATTGCTTCTTTGGATAAGGGGCGAGATCCAGGATGGGTTTGTTTGGAGTTAGTTATAGTTGGTTACGATACGCTATCTTATCCCCTTTCTGTTAGCCGGAAGTTGTATCAGGTATCTGTAGTTGGTTAGTGCAGCCAGCTGCCGCATCTTTGGTATCACCCCTTTCTTCCGTTGAACCCAAAGCATCTGTGCTTGGTGTTGACGGGTTACACTTTGGTGAACTGTGAGTCTTGCTTGCTAGTACGTTTATGTACTGACCCCTTTGGGGCTGTGGTTTCCGCAGACTACGATTCCGAGGATCCCCATGGTGGCTACTACGTGGAGTATGACGAGACTGCTGACGAGTAGATAGCGGACCCGGGCAGGATCCGAGACTTCGTGGATGGGCTCCGTCTTTTCGTTTCCGGCCTCTTAGGCCTATTTGGATCTTGTCTATACTCAGACACTTTGAATGCTTCCGCTGTGTTGTAATGGTGAATTGTTGGGACATGTGTCCTCTGGATGATTGTATTTGCTATCTCTGCTCTAGTGAGAGCTATTTGCAAGTTATTTCAATCTTTTGTGTCGTAGAGATCTGTTGTGATATCACTTGTTCAAATGCCGTTGACGTGCCCTGTGTGTATGTTTTGAAGTACGTCAATGGAAGTATCTGGATTTCTACGGGATGGTTTGCGCAGACGATGAATAGTAAGAGAATGGTTGTCACACGTTTACGTGTTGGCCTACTCATATTGAGATGCGGGTGCCGGTATGCCCCGTAAGCCATTTCTCTACTGTTTAGCGGACTGTGAGTATCCCCTAGAAGTCCGGGTGCGACACATCCTCATGTAATTCCTAGAGGAAAATCTCCTAAAATTGATGCACATACTTTTTGTGAGTGACAATATTACATGGAGACTCACTTGAACTCTTCTTGTATTGAACTTTGGAGGGTCACTCGAGATGGATACAAGCCACATGACCCCAAGAACTTGACAAGAATAGAAGCCGTAGATTGTCAGCTCAACTACACCGTCTTGTCCATCATTCAACAAGCTGTGGGTCCTAACGACATGCCTCATCTTCAACAATATTCCACCGCCAAGGAAACATGGTAGGCTCTTGTCGTCATGTTTGTGGGCAATGAGAGCATGCAAAGGAATAGGTATGATACCCTGAGCAATGAATCCAAAGTATTCTATATGAATGATGGTGAGAATCATGAAAACATGTACCGAAGGCTCAAGACTCTTGCCACTGCATTCAACAATGTTGGTGCCAAGTATATTGATGATGCGTCGATCAAGAGGAAATACATAATTTCTCTTATGTCTTTTGAGCCCATGGACTTTGCATCTTTGACCTCAACCCAAGTTATGCAAGAAATGTGCTCCTATCAAGTGCAAACTAGTAATGCTCTTGACAACCGTGCTAGAGCCATGGGAATGCACAAAGGAGCATTTGTTGCTTTGAAGGCTAAGGCAGTGTCAAGGGAGGTTGATTATCAAGAAGCTTACATTGAGGACTTGTCTCCTTTTAAGGATCAAGAATATGATCCCGTGCTCAAAGATGTCATTGCTCTTGCCGTGCAATTTTTTTGGAAGAATCCATCCAAGGCCAAGGCATATGTTGAGGAGAAGACCAAGTCTAGCTATGGCAACGAAGGGACTCAAAGAGTGAGTACTTTCTACAATTGTCAAGACAATCGCCATTTCATTGTGAAGTGTCCCTATGAGAATAGGGAACATCATGGTGGCAAGCTCATCCGCAAGGACAAGTCCAAGGTTGCGTATAAGAAGCCCAATTTCAAGAAGAAACCTTTCAACAAGAAGCATCCCACCAAGTTTGTGTTAGTGACTCAAGAGGAGTATGATTCCGAAAGTGATCAAGAAGAAGAAACCACAAGTGAAGTGGCCGCTCTTGCTATTGCTTCAAATCCATCATGTTCATCACTCTTTGAATCCCCCAATGAGAACCTTCGTCAACCCAATGCCAAGTGCTTCATGGCCTATGCCTCAGAGGTATCACCTTCTCCCAACTCTAAGACTCCAAATGAATTGGTTAACCATGCTAGTCTCAGAGCAGAAGATAAAATTGCCTCTTGGAACATTTTATGTCTAAAATGTAAGGAGATACCAAGAAGTACTTTGTGTTGGAGATATGCCCGAGAGGAAATCATAGAGATACTGATATATCTATGTATCCATGATTTTTAATAATGTGCCTTGAATAATATCTTTGTATTGATTGGAAAGTATGTGACTTGTTTGTGAAACTCTTTACTTACATGGTTATTCTAAATATGTCCCTAGTCGGATTTTATGTGAGGACACACCTGAACATTAGACTAGCACATGCATTGGTTGATGTCTATGTTTCGCAACTTATAGACATGGTGATGTCAAACTAATAATGTGAACTCATGTTATGAACATGGTATTGGACTAACCGCCTTCAGACATTACAACAATGTTAATAGTTCTCTCTCTACACGTTGTGCTTGCTTTGTCCTTAGACCTGAGATTGTCGCATGTTCTTGAGATGTGAATCGACCTACTTTAGGGCTATCAAATTCTACACCATCATAGGGTAGTTATAAAGGTAGCTTTCAGGTTTGTCATGAAGCATGCTGCAAGGCACGGTCAGTCAAGATGGGATTTGCCCCTCTCTTCATGAGAGAGCGAGAGAGATTTCTCTGGGCCCCTCGAGTGATCAGATCCAGAAATGCATGGCCATACTGAATAAGGTTAATAGTTAACCTGGTAAGGGATTCCGATTCACAAGATCAAGAAAGAGTGATCAGCTAAGAGTATGATCAAATATCGTGAGGCAAAAGGAATAACATAAACATATGATGGTTCGTCCGATGTGATCTTTATGCATGTTTGGGAGTTGGCACGTTTTGCTAGAAACTGCTACAACTATTGGCCGAGTAGGTGTACTTGTGTCATGTCTAAACGTGCGTGAACCTATAGGGTCGCACACTTAAGGTAGAAGAAGAAGAATTCGGATTGGATCCAAAATGGGCTGGAAATGGACTCTGGACTGGGCTGTTTAGTGGCATCCCATTATGGGGACGTATATATAAAGGAGAAGAGGTTGTGTGTTTTAGGGTTGCTAATTCCGCACCACATTCCACCATAGCCATCGTCTCGCCATGCCCCTGCTGCCCGAGCGGACCTAGCAGTCCGACGAGCGGTGCTTCCATGCCACACGTGTGGATACCGATAGAGGTGCTCCATCTATAGCACTTGGATGAGCCGCCAAGAGGAGCTGTTCGTGGGAGCGACGGGATCCAGAGGATTCGTACGACTACCCTGCCCCGGCCCGCTTCACCGAGATCGGCACAGCGCGTCTAGTGGTAATCTCGTGATCTATATCTTGCAGCGGATCTTGGTTGACGCGGTAGAAATTTTGATTTGCGCTAGTGTAGCCTACCCCATTTGCTTTAAGTGGTATCACAGCCACTGCTGCGTAGTTATAGATTCGGATCGTTTGCATATGTGATATGTAGATGGGTTATGATCGATGTGATCGATTGTATGGAGTAGTTGTTTCGATCTGTGATTTGGATTCCGTGATTGTGATGCGAGAGGTCGTCGAACGACATACCCCTACCGGTCGGTTTCCGCCATCGGGGTAGACTGTGACACGTAAATCCAATTGCAGCACGCGAAGATCAATATGATTGGTCGAATCGGAGTCTAGATCATATACGATGTGCATGAGATGCGCGGGATGACAGATTGGATCTGCCGCCGGTTTCGGGGAATTCGCAGGAATGAACAGTCCCAGTAAAACGACTGTAACTTTTGCATACGACCTCGGATCGAAAAAGTCTTAACTAGAAAAATTTGCGCAACGAAATTTTTGGCTACAATCTGACCGATTTTAAGGTTTTGGCTAATTCTACTTCTAAGACAGTCTTTTAGGCCCTGCAAGTTTCAGCGTTAGAACGTCTAACTCGTGTTTGCAGCTATTGTGACCGGTATGGCCCTATGTGTATGTGATGCATGTGTGTAATATTTTCATGACCTGCGTGTCGTAAGTATGTCAACACGGCTGGAGCCAGATTTTTTTTGTCACTTATTGTATTAACGGCCCGCGTGCTGACTTGGGATGATTCCTACTATCCATGTAATCTTCTTTTCTAGCTGTTAGTAGTAATAGCTTGTAGAAGTTTCTTGGAGGACTCATCACCCAGAAGGATGGCACACATGGATCCGGATGGCACCCACCGGGTTCGGGGCCGGGTCAGCGCCCCCCATACCCGCCCCATTTAACTTGTCGGGTCTCATTTCTTACCATACTCACGACCCAGACGGGTTCGGGGCCCCAACGGGTACCCATTTAAGGAGCGACACCGACACATGAGGGGAATAAAACAATGGAATATTGGGATGAGCTTGGTGGGAATAGACACGTGTGTATGTGTGTTGTCTTCAGGATTCCAGATTCCAACGCGTCCATGTGATGTGTGAGGTTTGTGGTCCATAGCTCGTGGACGTGTGGTTAGGCATAGAATTATTAGGGATATGATTAGGACTTAGCGCGAGTCTGCGGGTACGGGTTTGCCACCCCCATATCCACCCCATTAGACTTGGCGGGTCGAACATTTTACCAAACTCTCCCCATTTAAGGTGGGTACCCGTCGGGTTTGCGGGTTTCGGGCCCCATTGCCATCCGTACACATGGACCATGGAGATCATTGTGGTGGACATGTTCCATGGAGATGGAGGTCACCATGTGAAAGGTTAGGTGGTACGACTGTTGCAGCAGGGTGCCATCTTCGGATGCTTACACGCATAAAGGGTTGGTTAACTCATCAAGGTAATCTTAACGGTTAAGCGCCTTGGGGCATAAAGGTTGGTGTTTTTGACATGGAGATGTCAGCCAACAACAGGATTCATATGTGATATGATTAGAAAGTGTTGCTTACCGATCTACCTTGTCTTCTAGCAGTGATGCAAACGTCACTAGTCGACTTGTTTGTTGCGGATCTTGAATCACTAAGTACCAACAGAGGGATGTTGGTTTTAGTGGGAGTAGACCACGTTAAATTGTTTAATGTCTTTTACTCTATCATGGATTATTGTCTTAGTATTTTGCATGTTTTTCTGTTGTAGTTCAATGGCACGTAACAACAAACCCACCCCTTTTGCGTTGCGGTCTATCCTTGAAAAGGAAAAGTTAAATGGAACAAACTATTCAGATTGGATCCAAAACCTGAGAATTGTTCTCAGGGTTGAGAGAAAGAAAAGTGTTATGGATACCCCAATCCCATATGCGCCTCTTGATACTGACACTGCTGCCGTTAGAGCTGCCTTTAAGAGAGCATGTGATGAGTCTCTTGAGGTGAGCTGCCTTATGCTTGCATGCATGGAACCCGACCTTCAAAAGCAATTTGATGGTCAGGAAGCGTATGATATGATCATTGCGCGGAAGGATATGTTGCAGACTCAAGCCAGAACTAAAAGGTTCAATGTCGCTAAGGTATTTGGTGAATGCAAGCTAGCTGAGGGTGGAGCAGTAGGGCCGCACGTGATCAAGATGCTTGGTTACGTGCAGACTTTGGACAACCTTGGTTTTCCATTAGACCCTAAGTTGGCCACATATTTCATTTTGGCTTCACTTCCATCTAGCTATGGGAACTTCATTTTTAATTACCATATGCATGGGGCTGAGAAGGACCTTAATGAACTTTGTGGGATGCTCAACACGGTAGAGAATGACATAAAGAAGAGTGCAGGGCATGGCCAAGTGTTGGCTGTGCAGAACAGGCCTAACTTTAAGAAGCAGGATAAGTCTAAGGGGAAAGGGAAGGCTAAAGATTTGATCTCCAAGCCAAAGCCTAAGCCTAAGGATGGACCTAAACCTGACACATAGTGCTTCTATTGTCATGATACTGGACACTAGAAGAGAAATTGCAGTAAGTACCTTGATTCAGTGAAGAAGAGTGGAAGTAAGACTTGCATCTCAGGTACGCTTGTAATTTATGTTATAGATATTTTTCTCGCTGACTCTATTATTGACTCTTGGGTATTTGATACCGGATTGGTTGCTCACATTTGCAAATCTATGCAGGGGCTAGTAAGGAGTAGAAGCGTGAGACAAGGAGAAGTTGATCTTTGCGTCGGAAATAATGCAAGGGTTGCTGCGTTGTCCGTTGGCGTCTACCAACTGCACCCCCTTTAGGATTTAGTATGGAATTTAATAATTGTTATTACGTTCCTAGTTTTAATCGAAACATTATTTCTCCTTCATGTTTGACAAGAGATGGTTATTCATTTGCGAGTAAAGACAATGGTTGTTTAATATCCAAGAATTATATGTTTGTGGATTTTGCTTCCATTGTGAATGTGCTTTTTATTATAAATCCTGTTGATTCTCATGATGATATGCATGTTTATAATGTTAGTGCTAAAAAGCTACAACCTAATGATTTGAATTCCACCTATTTTTGGCATTGTCAGTTGGGTCATATAAGTGAAAAGCGTATGACGAAACTCCATAATGATGGTCTTCTAACTTTGTTTGATTTTGAATCATACGAGACATGCGAAGCTTGTTTACTTAGAAATATGACCAAGTCGTCTTTCAACGGTTATCCTGAGAGGGTGACGGACTTATTGGAACTCGTACATACTGATGTATGCGGATCAATGAGCACGACAGCAACAGGTGGTTTTCACTACTTCATAACTTTCACTGATAATTTTAGTAGATACGGTTATGTCTACCTAGTGAAGCATAAGTCTGAAACTTTTGAAAAGTTCAAAGAGTTCCAGAATGAAGTAGAGAATCAACGTGGCAAGAAAATTAAGGCTCTATGATGCAATCATGGAGAATAATATTTGAGTCACGAATTTAGCGATCATCTTAAGAGTTCTGGAATTGTTCCTCAACTTACGCCGCCTAGAACACCTCAAAGAAACGGGGTCTCCGAACGGCGCAATCGAAGCTTATTGGACATGGTTCGGTCAATGATGAGCCAGTCAGATCTTCCGTTGTCATTTTGGGGTTTTGCTCTAGAAAAAACAACACTCACACTAAATAGGGTACCGTCTAAATCCGTAGTTAAGACGCCATATGAGATGTGGAATGGAAAGATTCCCAACTTGTCTTTTCTAAAGATTTGGGGCTGTGACATGTTTGTCAAGCGACTTCAGTCGGACAAGCTCACACCCAAGTCGGATAAATGCATTTTCGTGGGATATCCAAAGGAAACATTTGGGTATTACTTCTATAAACAAGAAGAGGGCAAAGTGTTTGTCGCTCGGAATGGTGTTTTCTTAGATAAAGAGTTTCTCAGAAAGGAGAGAAGTGGAAGAATGGTGCAGCTTGATGAAGTTCAATATGATCCTACCGGGGAGGACTCAATAAGTGATTCTATAATGGCAGAACAAGTTGAAGAACCCGTGGCAAGAGAAGCACCACCACCATGAAAGTCGGAAAGCCTCCGTAACTCGCGAGAGATATTATTCTTAGACAATGATACACAGGAAATATTATTGTTAGATAATGATGAGCGTACGACCTATACCGAAGAAATGATGGACCCAGACTCTGAGAAATGGCAAAGTGCCATGAGATACGAAATAGATTCCATGCGTGACAATCAAGTTTGGAACTTCATTGATCTGCCTGATGGTCATAAGACCATAGAGTGCAAATGGATCTATAAGAGAAAGATTGATATGGACGGAAATTTTCATGTCCATAAAGAACGACTTGTCACAAAAGGTTTTCGGCAAGTTCAAGGAGTTGACTACGACGAGACCTTCTCTTCCGTAGTGATGCTTAAATCTATTCGGATAATTCTACCTATTGCTGCATATTTCGACTATGAGATATGGCAAATGGACGTCAATACGACTTTCCTAAATGGAAACCTAACCGAGGACGTGTATATGATGTAGCCCGAGAGTTTTGTCGATCCTAAAAATGCTGGAAAGGTATGCAAGCTTCAGAAATCCATTTATGGGTTGAAGCAAGCATCTCGGAGTTGGAACATTCGGTTTGATGAGTCAGTCAAAGGTTTTGGCTTTATCAAAAACAAATCAGATTCTTGTGTTTACAAGAAAGAAAGTGGGAGCTCACTCGTATTTCTAATCTTGTATGTGGATGACATACTACTGATTGGAAATGACATTCCTATGCTCGGGTCCGTTATAACCTCATTAAAAAATAATTTTTCCACGAAGGACTTAAGGGAAGCGGCATACATTCTAGGTATTAAGATCTATAGAGATAGATCAAAGAGGCTAATAGGATTAAGCCAGAGTACTTACATTTTTAAAGTGCTGAAACGATTCAGCATGGAAGAGGCAAAGAAAGGGTTCTGCCCATGTCACACGGCATAAATCTTAGCAAGACTCAGTGTCCTTCGACAACTGATGAGCGAGAGCACATGAGTAGGATGCCATATTCTTCGGCAATTGGGTCTATCATGTATGAAATAATATGTACTTGCCTAAATGTCCCATATGCTCTAAGTGTAACGAGCAGGTACCAAGCTGATCCCAGTGAGAGTCACTAGACAACGGTAAATAATATCCTTAAGTATTCGAGAAGAACTAAGAATATGTTCCTAGTTTACGGAGGTGAGGAGGACCTTGTTGTAAATGGTTGCACCAATGCTAGTTTCCAAACCGATATGGATGATTCCAAATTGAAATCGGGCTATGTGTTCACGTTGAACGGTGGAGCGGTTAGATGGAAGAGTTCTGTTGGGGGGATGCTAACCCGATAGGCCCATCGGAAAGGATAAAGACCCGGCTGGAGCAAGTTTGGGTGAAGGCCTCGTAAAGTGATGATGGGCCGGGTCTCGTTGACGGGCCAGCGGCTGTGTTGGTAACCCGGCTCAAGGAAAGGAAGTTCTAGAAGTGTAACATCCCTGATTTTTGGAAAACTCAAAAATCACAAAAATTTGAAACTTTTTGTTTTCATGTTTAGTAAGTTACCAAAAACCAAATGAGATGCAAGAAACAAAAGAAAACAATGCATGTTCTAATGTTTTGGAAATGAAAATCCAATATACCTCTATTCCATAAACCCTAAAGTCATTTCAAAATAAATATTTCTACATAAATAAAATAATTCTTCTTAAGCAAACCCTTACACCAAACATGTTTTCAACCCAATTATGATCTTGAAAATATTTTTGATATATAAAAACTAGAGAATTGTTATCTCTAATATTTTTCTTCTTATCTCTAAAAAGGGTTTCACTATTATTGAAAACCCCAAAATAGATATAAGTTGGATCCTTGTATTCCAAGTGTTATGTCAATCAACAAAATAATATAGTGCTATAGAAATAAATTGTTTATGAAAACAAGTAATATTACTTTGAAAATAGTTTATGGCAACATTACTCAATTATTTATAACCCTTAATAAAGTTCTAGGCCTTAAAAGTATTTCAGGAGAATAAAATTATTAATAATAACCTTTAGTTGTTATTTCAAGATTTAAACATAAAGGTGTGAAAATAAAATGCATTGCTTGATAATAACATAAAGGAGGGTTTTGGAAAACAATATCATGACTTGTAGTTTTATTGTAAATTTTATTGATCAACAATATTAACTATTTGATATGAACTAATTAAATAACATTAAGTTACTATTAGTAAATCCTTCATATCCTAAAATTATAAAATGTGAGAATGGTTTAAAAATGACTCTCCAAAAATAATTTATGACATGTAAAATGTCTTTGAAATTTTATTTAGATAATAACATCAATTTATTATTTTCTAAATTTAAAATGGCCTTAAAGTATTATTAGTGTTTCATTTATATTTCAAAATATAAAATTGTGAAAAACAAGATGAAATAACTCACAAAATTATGTTTTTAATATTTATAATGTCACTAAAGTTTAAATTGGCCAATAACAATGTTTCATAAATTTTTAAATTAAAAATCACATTATGTGACTATTAAGGAATTATTCAAATTTCCAAAATTCAAAAATAAAATATGATGTTTTGTTTCCAAAAATGGTACTGTTAAAAAGTATTTGAAATTTTAGGAATTTAGAATTTTATTTCATATTATTTGGATACTTAAAACAGAAGTTATTAAAGATTTAAATAAATAGAAAGTAAAAGAAAATTTTTGATGACGTCATCATCTTCTTCCTCGTTTGGAAACTGCCATGGCAGTTTCGGCCGAAAATTGCGTGCCTTGATTCCTCTTCATTAGGGCCCCAATAACTCTCCCTAATCACCACATCTTAAAGCCCCCTGCCTCCTCTCCGTTTCCCCTCTCCTCCTCCTCCGTTTCGTGCCCTCACGCTCGTAAAATTTCTCGCCGGAGTTGGTTCTGCCGCGCGCCGCTTCTCCGTTTTCCGGCGAGGTGAGCAACCTTCTGTGCCCAAGACCGTATTCTTTAGACTCCCCGTCCGTGTGAGCCCGTTACTAAGCCCCCGTGCGCCATTTATGTGCAACAGGATCGCGTCGCCGTGGATTTCCGAGGTCGTCGGAGCTGCGCCTTCTCCGTTTGCTCCGCGTCGTCCGTCCCGGAAGCGAGAGGACAAGAAGAACCCACCCTAGGCCTCTCCGTGCAACGCCGCGTCTCCCCGTAGTCTTCCCGGAGCTAGGAGACCATCAGACCTTCCCCGCCATTGATTTTCTGCATCCCCGACCACCGCGACGACATTTTCCGGCGAACTCCACCGGCTAGGTAACCCTAGCCCATCTGTGGCCGTTAGATCTGTGTGGACGGCTGCGATTAGAAACTTTAAGTAAACCGGTACTTTTAATCTGGATCGTCCCTTGGCACTTAAATCCCACGGCTCACAACAGCGATCCACGCGAAACGTTTCCAGCCAATCAGATCGCTCCGTTTAGGTTCCCTCGGATCGTCCTATTTTTCTTTTAACAGAGAAGCCCTTGTATATTTGCAGAAAAGCCCCCCATCTTAGAATTGCAATAACTTTTGAACCACAGATCCAAATTAGATGATTTTGTACTTTTTGAAATCACCAGAACATGTAGAATCTTTTGGCTTTAACAAAATTAAAATTTGACAATTTAAAATATGATCATTTACAAATATGCTTTTTTGATGAAATTTGACATAATTCAAATTCTGTAAATCCAATTTTTGCAAACTAAATTGTTCTGGGTTCCTTAGAATGTGTGCTAACAGATCCATAATCCCAAAATATTAGTTGAACAAGTTTAGAATGGATTTAGAATTATATAGCCATTTGAGCAATTTTGACTTAGTTTAAATTCTACAAATAATTTTAATATGTTTTCTTAAGCAATGTTGCTCCATATGGAAACCTTAATCCATAGAAACCAGTGGCATATAATTTTTGACACATTGGATCCATACCCATGTATTTTAGGCCAAGTTATCACACACATGTTTCACACCATATTAAAAATGACTTAGGAAATATTTTGCTTAAGTGGTTCTATGTGTGTATGGCTATATGAAACCAAGGCTAAGTCCTTAGTGAAGTTTCAACTTATACTTAGACAACAAATGAACCTAAAAACAATAGTACAAATGTTTCCATCAACTTTTTGTCTCCCCATGCTTGCCTCAAGATTTCCCCAAGTTGGGATTTGTGAGAACCATGAGGTGCAATGGAGGACTTAACCATCTAAAGATTTTTTTCAACATGAATATAGAAGACCAATGAAGGACTTAGCAAATAAAACAAACTTCAGAAGCATCTCCAAGAAGTGGAAGCACTTAGAAGACTAACCCCCTTTCTCTCTAAGTCTTTTTCCTTCCCTTTTCTGTTCTTCTCCTTTCAACCTTATGGCAACATGAAGAGGAACAAGGAAGATCATTGAAGAAATGACTTAGGCTCCACAAACAATCTGAAGAATACTACATCAAGTTCAAGTATATGAAGAAATGAAGAAGAAGACTCACCTCTCCCATTCTATCCTCTTGTCCCATTTCTCCCCTATTTTGACTTAGTGATATTTTCACATTTGTTAAATAAAACACTTAGTTGTGACCACACCACTTGGGAAACAACTAGTGAGAAAACCATGAAGACTATCAAGACCAAGAGAAGCACCACACCAAGGAAGGAAACAACTTAGATGGCATGATGATGATCTTCAAGAAGGCAATCACATGAGGTCTAGAAGCAATCCATACAAGTTGAAGAATAACAAGTTATTTTTGTCCAACCATTGACCAAAATGGAAAACCCCGACTTAGTAATATTTCTCCTTTGATGATGAAGTTAGTAGACCTACCCTAACCACAATGGAAAATACTAAAATAGTCACTGAAATATTTTTGAAGGTGAATATGACCAAGTGTTTGCATGTATTACTTTAGTTGAAGAAGTAATATGTTTATTCTTAGTGAACTCTTGGAACTTCCTCGACAAGTATGGTTATAATAAAGTTAGATCACATCAAGCTCAACCTAGTCCTTTCCAAGTAAACCTTTGGAAACTCCTTAACAATGTGTTGAACCATTATGAAATGAATCTTTCAAAACTCAAACCTTGACCTTGTCCTAGCCAACTTAGTCCAACTCCTTTGTTATGACATTTGCTATGTTTTCTTTCTCCACCTATGTGTTTGATTGCTAGGATGCTTGTTTATTTTGTTATTGTGTTTTCAATGAATAGATTGTACGGAGAGCAACGATCTTTTGTGAAGAGAGTGTGATTTCTTCACCAACTTCATCAAGGCAAGTAACACACCATCAACTACCCATTATTTTCTATATGCATTAGTTGATTTTGAGTAGTATGCATGATAGGGATTTTTACTAAGTTATACTATGCTATGCTATTATCCTAGTAGTGTGTAGCCATCTCTTTTACCCTTGTTATTTTGATAGCCTTAGAACTTAGTGGATGCTATGCAATATTACAAATTGTTTTACTAGATGTTGAGGAAAAATCCTAAGTATAACTAATGAATGAACCACCTGGGTGGAAGTGGTAAGACTGGGTTATGTTGAGTGTTTCCTCAGGGCCCTTATCTAAGGGTTATTCCACTTGAGGTTGTCACTTGCGGATGGCCACCCAGGAACAAAGAGATTACTATGTCCCTCTAAATCTAGTAGCTTCCTGTGCAGCCTTTTGACATTATGGGCTCTGTCTTGATCAACTAAGTTGTGAGAATTCAGCCCAGGCTTGACAAGCAGATGTAGCAAAATTATAGGTGGAACGGGTCTTGCCGGTGGGTTTGAATTCTTCTTCTGAAAGATCTCGTCTCAATTCTCTCCTTTCCATGATGCACTCTGGGTGTATAGGATGTTTGGGATAATTGAAGACAAAGGGTGAAAGTGCACGACCTCTGCAGAGTCAACAAACTAAGATCTTAGCCGTGTCCCCGGTTATGGACAACTATGAGCAGCTGGACAAGGATTGACGGAAGAATCTCATCATCAATTTCAATAAGTAAAATTTTGACCAAGTGAACAGTATTGTGGTGCTTGGATCTTAATCCAATGTTGCCACCCCTTTGAAAAGAAAAGTTTGTTTTACAAAAGAGAGAGGACAAAACTGGCTTGATGCAAACTTAGCCTAAACTCCACTCAGCCAAATAAGCATGTAGTATTAGTCTTGCCATTTATATCCACCATAGTGTTACTTGCCAATACATTAAATTGTATTGACTCCCTTGTGGCTGCATATTCCATATTGCAGATATTTCTGAAGACGAGTGAGGATTTCGTTTAGGATCTCGAGACTATCACCAACATGTTTTGCCTGTGGCACATGAAGAAGATGGGCTCAATGTTGTACTATGTTTTCCGCTGTATGTCTTTGTTTTCTGCTAGTCTTCTAAGACTATGCAAGTTGTAATACTATTTTGTAAAGACTGGATCATGCGATATAATAGAATTTGATGCATTTGCATGATATTTCATTTTGTACTGTGGTGCTAGCAATTGATCCAGGGACTAGCACAATAACACAGGTATTCCATCTTTATTAAAAGTTGGGATGCTACAAGAAGACCCAGAAGGCGATGTAAATCGTGGAGTCCAAGACTTGGGGGTCACGGAGAGTAATTTAGGGTTGTATGTAGACCCCGGATAGGACTCCGGAGGTATCTTGTAAGGAAAGCCAGGAAACCGGGTGTTATATAAACCGGTCCTCCTGGCATAGATCCGAGAGACTAATATATTTCGAGTAGAAACCCTAGATACAAGATACACGAGAGCCAATATCTGTAACCCTAGATTTGGAGTCTCGGCGACATTGCAGCCTGGGCCTCTAGATCAATAGCTAATAAGATCCCAACTGGAAGTAAGCCATTATCTCCAATGGAGAGGCTGAACCAGGATAATCCTTGTGTCCAATTCGAGCTAAACCCTCTCCCAAACACCAGAGTCGATTTGCCCCAAACTAAGTTACCTCTGGTAACTTCTGCCGTGACTATCCCACGACAGTTGGCGCCCACCGTGGGGCCTACATCCAAAGGTGTTTACATCACGGGAGAAGCTCTAGAAAGCATGAAGAACCTCGTTATCAGCGAGATCGTCACCAACCCCGAAGGAGAGAAGATTGTCGACGATTATGGCTGGGGGCCAGAGTCGGACTTGCTGGAAACCGGATATGTCATCACGATCGGTCGCGTCAACGTCTTCGTGGGTATGGTACGTACGTCGGTTTTGATTTTTGACAATAATGAGTACGATTCTGTGTCAGGGGCCGCTACTTGCGTTAGTCGGATGGTGAAGAGTCGGTAGGCACGGCAGAACTGGATAGAGCACCCACCATGAAGAGGGAAGAGGCGGAGGAGCCGACATGGACCCCGCGTAGCCGTGTCAACGAGGATGATGATTCCGAATCTATCTTGCACTTGCTCGAAGATCGGTATGAAGAGGATAGTTGCGAGGAAGAAGAATATGAATCTTCACGAGGCATTGCGCGCCGTGTCGCGGTCTACACAGCCCCTGCGATAAATCTAAACCATGGTGATGTGACATTAGTCGCGGCTGGTGCGGCGCAAGCACTGGCCCAACAACAGACGCCGGTTAATGGAGACCCGGCCGGAGCCCGGGTCGATGGCGAGCAAACATCCGTCACCAGCGAAACATGCGAAACTCCTCATCACAGGAACATGTTCGGATTCAGGGTGAACAGAACAGCCGGTGCGGGAACATCACACCCACCAAATCCGGCTCTATTCAGCAACAACTTGATCTTGGATCCCACAGTGTTGGCTACGTGATAACCCCGGAGAACGCAGCGGCCCGGGCCAGAGACCTGGATGTAGCCCGCCGAGCGTTGGAACATCAAAGGAGAGATGTAGAGGCCGAGAAATTACAGATGGTCGCGCGTCAGCGTCAGTTGGATGAATTAGAGGACCGTATACAGGCACAAACGACTAGAGTATATAATTAGAGGCATCAGACGAGACTGCCAACGACAGACGGAGTCCTACAGACGGCCGCATTGTTTGTCACACCGCAAGACCAGCCGATCCCGATCATGAACCAAGGAACCGGGTATGCAGGAGCGACGCTTGGAGGACAACCGGTGAACGTACCGACCGGGTCACCTGTGCTACCCGTCGGGGTGGCTGGGGGCAATACTGTGCAGCCACCACCATCACGATTCCATACCCCACCGGGTCACTTCAATAACCCTATGGACAACGTGTACGCCGCAACTTTAGCGCTCGACCGTATTCCACTGGGAGAATCACCTCAGGCGATAGAGACCCGGCGAGCTATAGAGATGTTACGCACCACGGTGGCTCAGCAAGCCAATTACCCGGACAACAGGAGCGGGATGCATGGGACGCCATATATCAGTCGGCAGGAAGGCAATACGAGGAATATTCAGCCGGCATCAGCGCGGCGGAGGGCAGAGCAGCAGCAAATGCTGCCTCCTCCACTTAGGCCAGCAGCTCCAGCGGTCTCATCGGCACAGGCTATTGAGGATAGTTCCCGGGCAAGACGTGCGGCCGGGTCTGCAATACGAGGTCCAGTAGGTGGCGCGCCTCCCGCTGTGGCAGCCGAGCACGTTTCGAGAGTAAGGCCAGTGCTGCAAAACTTAGCCGGACCCAAATGCTTATCAGACGCTATCAGGGCCGAGCCTTATCCGGACAAGTTCAAAGAGCCGGGTAAAGTTGTCAACTATGAGCCAACCATGGATCCTGAGACCTGGTTAAGCAGTTATGAGATGGCCATGTCTATTCGCAACGCTTCAGAAAAGCTCCAAGCCAAGTTTATGTATCTCATGATGTCCGAAGGAGCAGCTAAGTTATGGTTCAATAACCTGCCTGAGAAATCTATCAGTTCATGGAGCTCAAGTCGGCTTGCGTCAAGCATTTTCATGGAACTTGCAGGAAATTATACACGATCGACGACTTAGATCGGTGTGTGCAGAGAAAGGGAGAGTCGGCACGCAGCTAGGTGCGCCGAGTCATGGAGATACTCCACTCTTCCACTGATATCCAGCCCAAGGATGCGATACAAGCTATGGCAAAGACATGCAGATATACGCCCTTGGTGCAAAAATTGGTACGCATGAAATCCAACAGGCATGTTTTAGAAATTACAATGGGGGAGTTGATGGACGCATGCAACAAGCATGCCTCCACTGACACCACAGAAGAAGATATCAAGGACAAGAAGGGAAAAGCTAGTGTGAACAATAATGGAAGAACCCGTAATGGGGTTGCACCGAATAATAATGGAGGTGGCAATGGTGGCAATGGAAACAGTCAGCATAAACGTCCGTATGAGGGAGGCTCCGAGTTAGTCGCCAGTGCCGAAGCCGGGTTTGCAAGACCCAGAGCGGATGGAAACTTCAACGGAGGAAACAATTATCAAGGGCCACCACGGCCGACTAATCACGTAGAAGCCTTCAAGATGCCTTGCCCGTGCCATAGTAGGAACGACAGGCCGGCTAATCATTCATTGGAGCAATGTGTGGACCTACAGAGGTGGAAAAACGAAGAAATACAGAAAGCCCTGCAAGGCCCAGGCCGGGGAGGAGGGTCGGGTCTGGGTGGAAACCCGGGCAACGGACCACCCCCCGCAGGCAACGCAGGAGCTGGCAATCCGGGTAACAACCAAGGTGGTGCAGGGGGCTTTCAGAGTAACCCAAAGTAGCTAGGGCAGTATCATGTTCACACCACCGGGACTTCCAAGAGAGAGAGGAAGATACTCAAAAGAGCGGTAAACTCGGTTTCTTCGGGTGTTTCAAGATACTTGAGATGGTCAGATCAGGAAGTAACGTGGAGTAGGAGGGATCACCCGGAAGCAATAGAACATCCAGGTGTGCTAGCTTTGGTGGTAGCGCCGCAGGTCAATGGCTATGAGCTAAAGAAGGTTCTGATGGATGGCGGGAGTAGTATCAATATCCTATATTGGGAAACCTTTTTACGAATGGGGCTTAAGGAGTCTCAGCTGCAGAAAAGCTCCACAGTTTTCCATGGGATTGTACCAGGACACTCGGCCTGCCCTGAGGGAAAGATAACACTAGAGGTTACTTTCGGAGAATCCAAGGATAATTACAGAGTGGAGTGGCTCACATTCGAGGTGGTGAAGCTGCATAGTCCTTATCATGCACTGTTTGGAAGGCCGGCTTACGCCAAATTCATGGCAAGGCCGTGTTATGTGTACTTACAGCTGAAGATTCCGGGTCCTAAACGAACCATCAATATACATGGGAACATGGCTGTGGCAGCAGAGTGTGATGAGGGAGATGCGGTACTTGCAGAACAAGCTTGTGCAAAGGAGGAACTCATGTATTACAGGTCTCAGGTAGACCCGGAAGATCGAACCGCTTTGAAGAAACCAAATACTGATGATGAGAGAGCTAAGTTTAAGGCAGCCCAAGACACAAAGATGGTGGATTTCATTGAGGGCGACTCTTCCAAGCAGTTTGCCATTGGTTCAAACCTGGATAGCAAGGAGGAAGGCGCGCTTATCAAGTTTATTCGCGAGAATCAGGATGTTTTTGCTTGGACACCTAGCGACATGCCGGGTATCCCGACTGAACTTGTTGAAAACAGTTTACATGTTGATCCCAAGTCCCGGCGAGTGAAGCAGGGTTTGAGGATAATGAATGAGGAAAGAAGAAAAGCTATAGGAGCAGAGGTAGCTCGGCTCTTGGCAGTCGGCTTTATCATGGAGGTTTTCACCCCCAGTGGTTGGCAAACCCGGTTTTAGTGTTGAAAAAGAATAACGAGTGGAGAATGTGCATAGATTACACGAGCCTCAACAAGTATTGTCCAAAAGATCCGTTTGCCCTTCCAAGGATAGACCAGATCATAGATGCAGTGGCGGGAAGTGACCTGTTATGTTTCCTGGATGCCTATTCCGGGTATCATCAGATAAAGCTCAAAGAGGAGGATTGGGAGAAGATGTCATTTATAACCCCCTTTGGAGCCTTTTGTTACAAAACCATGACCTTTGGATTAAAAAATGCCTGTGCAACATATCAACGGTGCATCCAGAAGTGTTTCGAGGATCATATTGGGCGCAATGTCCATGCTTATGTTAATGATGTGGTAATCAAGACAAGGAACGCAGAAACATTCATTGATGACCTTAAAAAACATTAAAAAAACCTGAGGAGATATCAAATGAAGCTCAAACCAACAAAATATGTGTTCGGAGTTCTTGCAGGGAAATTACTCGGTTTCATCGTTTCTGAGCGGGGAGTCGAGGCTAACCCGGAGAAGATCAAAGATATTCAGAGCCTGAAAAAGCCAGAAGAGTTGAAACATGTCCAGAAACTTACAGGATGCGTAGCAGTACTGAGCCGATTGATATCTCGGCTAGGAGAAAAGGCAACACCCTTATACCGACTCTTGAAGAAAACAAACAAATTCGTATGGGATCAAGAGGCGGATGAGGCGTTCGAAGCTCTGAAGAAGCAGTTGTCTGAAGCACCGTTTCTGGCAGCACCGGGTCCGAAAGATCCCATGTTGTTGTACATCGCAGCCGGGCCTCGGGCAGTTAGTGCAGTGGTCGTGGTTGAGCGCAAAGAGGATGGAAAGGATTACCCGGTGCAACGGCCGGTTTATTATATTAGCGAGGTCTTATCAGAAGCAAAGCAGCGGTATCCACATTGGTAGAAACTGGTTTTTGGGGTATTCGTGGCCAGTCGGAAATTGAAGCCGTATTTTCAAGAACACCCCATTACGGTTGTTAGTTCCATACCCATGGCAGATATCATAAGAAATTCGGATGCTACAGGAAGGGTAGCCGAGTGGGCCATCGAGATGGGTGATTACCATATCAATTACGAGGCCCGGTCTGCAATCAAGTCTCAGGCGCTTGTTGATTTTGTTAATGATTGGACTCGGACAAATGTACCCTTGCTGGTGCCGAGTTCAGAATCCTGGGTTATGCATTTCGATGGCTCCAAGCAGTATGAAGGATCAGGAGCTGGTGTTGTGCTCACATCGCCAAAAGGAGATAAGTTACATTACGTCTTGTAAATTCACTTTGATTGTTCTAACAACGTAGCTGAGTATGAGGCTTTGTTACATGGATTGCGTGTAGCAAAGGGGATGAACATTAAGCGTATAATATGCTACGGAGACTCGGATCTTGTGGTACAGCAGGTTTCAGAAACGTGGGACAGGAAGGATGCAACAATGGCAGCATACCACAGAGAGGTGGACAAAGTTGTCGGGTCTTTCTCAGGATATCAGGTGGAGCACATTGACCGGCGAAAGAACGAGGCTGCAGATGCCCTGCCGAGACTCGGCTCTCGCCGAGAGCCGGTTCCACCCAATGTTTTCCTGGATGAATTGTGGCGGCCCTCCGTTAAAACCGAGTCAGAAGAAGAAGTAGCTAACCGAGACCCAGACTCGGAATTTGTGGCCGCGGTGCGCGCTATTCCAGAGTGGACTAAGCCGTTCTTGGCGTTTCTATTGCGGGGCGAGTTACCATAGCAGGAAGTCGTAGCCCGGCAAATCCAGAGACGGGCAAAAGGTTATTCCATCATTGGTGGTGAGATTTATAAGAGAAGTGCTACAGGCGCCTTTTTACGTTGCGTAGCTCCAGAGGAAGGTCGGCAAATATTGAAGGAAATTCATGAGGGTGATTGCGGACACCATGCCTCCACAAGATCTCCTGTGGCCAAGGCGTATCGGCATGGTTTCTTTTGGCTTACAGCTTTGGCAGATGCAGAGCGTTTGGTTGCAAGGTGTGATGGATGCCAGAGGTATGCTCGGCAAATCCATGTACCGGCTATGGAGCTGCATACAATCCCGTTGACCTGGCCGTTTGCTGTTTGGGGTATGGATATGGTAGCCCCTTTCCACATGTCTCCGTGAAAAAAGACTCATTTATTGGTGGCCATTGATAAGTTCACAAAGTGGGTTGAGGTCATGCCAGTTACGGATTGTGAGGCGGCCACAGCTGTGAAGTTCTTGAAGAGGATCATATATCGGTTTGGATACCCTCACAGCATAATCACAGACAATGGAACCAACATGTCCTTAGGAGAGATGGAGAAGTTTTGTGGAAATAATGGCATTCGACTTGATGTAGCCTCGGTGGCCCATCCACAAGGCAACGGGTAGGTGGAGAGAGCAAGCCAAGAGTTACTTCGTGGGTTAAAACCACGACTACGAGTCCCGTGTCTCAGATCTGCTGGAGCATGGGTTGAGGAGTTACCTTCTGTTGTTTGGGGAATCAATACTACACCTAATAGGTCTACCCAAATGACCTCGTTCTTTATGGTTTATGGTGTAGAGGTGGTTCTCCCAAGCGATATTATCCATGACTCGCCACGAGTGTCGGCTTATGTTGAGGTAGAAAATGAGAAGACCCGGCAAGACGCTATGGATATGTTAGAAGAGCACTGAGAACAAGCCTTGGAGCGGTCCGCAATATATCAGCAGGATTTACGGCGATACCATAGCCGCCGGGTCAAGACACGTGTTTTTCAAGAAGGAGACCTGGTGCTACGTTTGGTGCAATCCAAGGAAGGAAAACACAAGTTGTCCCCTCCATGGGAGGGTCCGTTCATTATAAGCCGGAACCTACGCAATGGATCGTATTACCTGGTACTTGCAAGGGAAGAGTCGGATTACGTGAATGATACTGATCATTCCACCTCCTCCATGCAAGAGCGTGAACGACCATGGAACGTGCTTCAGCTACGTGCTTACTACACTTAGCATAGACTTAGTTCGCGAATTGTATTACACGATGTAATAGGCAGCAGGTTTCAGACGCACTCTTTTCCTATCCAGGGTACCTAAGGGGACTGGAGGGTTTTTAATGAGGCGGCTTGCTGACCTAACCTTTTCACATCAATAAAGAAATGGTTAAATCATGACAATCATTGTGTTCTTTAAAGTTTGTCAATTTCTTGCATATTTTTCTGTAGTTAATTATGCCTTGTATTTACTAGTAAACTATTTCAGTTAAATATGATTTAGCGGGTATAAATTGGCACACCTCTTCCTTTTTTAGTATTCAAGCTATTTGTAAGCTGGTAGAGCAGAAAGCCTACTGTTGCATAGTACATATATTTAGGTCTTGGGGACTTGTGAGAAATTCTTCACAATCCTAAGGTCATGTAGCATACCTGCACTTAAAATTTGGCAAGGTACCTGTGTATAGTGCAAACCCCTATCGATTTCATTTGCACACACAGTTTAAGATGAATATCACAACATTGTATCATTATTACACGAATGATCCAGACTTGGTAAAATAAATTATTCAAATACAACTTTGCATAGCACAAGGCTAGCTTCAAAGAGTACAGCAGCGGAATTTATTCTTCAAGGAGTCTCCATCATGTTCATGTGCCACAGGCGAAACATGTTGGTTGCAGACTCGAAACCTTAATTGTAATCTCACTCGTCATCTGAACAATCTGCAACAAATAAAATTGTTGCAACGGAGTGGGTCAGAACCATTAAAAATGGATCTGGCAAGTGACACTATGTGGACACTTAATGGAATAACTCTAGTAACCTATATGCATATTTGGCTGGTGGAGTTTGAGGCTAATTTGCACAAAGCCAATTTTTCCTAATTCTTTATAAAACATTTTTCTTTTGTCAAAGCAGGTATGGCATGAAAACCACCCTCTTTTCCACCTTTGTTCAACCTTCAAAAATTTAACTTCAGAAATTGGAATGTTGGGAAACCTCCGTTGAATCCTTGATTAGCTGCTCAAATTGTCCATAACCGGGGACACGGCTAAGTACTTAGTTTTCACTCTGCAGAGGTTGTGCACTTTCACCATGAGACCCAACAAACCCAAACTATCCTCAAGCACTCAATTTGTGCTAAGGAAAAGGAGAGAGTTGAGATGAGACCTTTGGGGAAAAGTCAAGGCAGAGCCATTATACCACATGGTTGCACGGGAAGCATCTTCACTTGGACAAAACTTTGGTCCCTTTGTACCTGGGTGGCAATCCTCAAGTGAACTCTCAGATCTTAGGTGAAAACCCCCATGTACATGGTCCTGAGTAGCCACTCAACATAAACCATGCAAAACCACTTCCACCCAGATTATTCATTAACTTAGTAGATTTTAACATTTCCAGAAAGCAATTTTTGCATAGCATCAATAATTCTACTAAGTTGTCATGGGTGCTAGACACAACTAGTATAAAGGAGATAGTAGTTTTAGCATAGCAATACTATCCAACTCAGGCAATAAAAGAAATACACTAAGTCGTGCATAGAAAATACATAGGAAATTTATGAGGGGTGTGACACTTGCCTTGGCAATAGGAAGAGCAGGAGTAGCAGTTGCAACAGCTTTCATTTCTCTCCGAAAATTCTAACACAATAAAACAACCACAATAAACATACAAGCAAACCAACAAATCAATTGGAAAATATGCCATGTATGATGTGCAAAATATTCTAAGACAAATGATATGCATGACATGCAAAAATTACTCAAGGCACATAGACAATAATAACTTAAACAAGTTAGCTAGGTCAAGGTCAAGGTTGGGAAACATGAATTTGATAAAATTGACTTAGAAAAATCTCCAGCTTGTATTCTAAGGATTTAGTCATAGACACAAGGACTTGTTTTATGTCCAATGTGACAAATAGAAGAGAGAAGTTAGTCTTCAAAAACCATCTTCAGTCTTGTCATTCTTTTCTTGGTTTGAAGACTCCAATTTCTTCTTGTAGACTTGAGGATTTGTAGACTTCAATATATGGTGCCGCCACTAAGTTACATAGATAAGAAAAGACAAGAAGAACAGAAAGAAAACAAGACTTAGGGAAAAGTAGGGGTTGATCATCTTGAAGCTCCTCTTGATTTTCTTCTAAGTACTTTTCTTCTTGGAGATGCTTCTGACATTGCTAAGTCCTTCATGAGTTTTCTATCTTCATGTTGAAAATCTTCGAGTTGACAATTGTAGCATCCTCTCCATGGATTTTCAGTAATCCAGACTTAGTGGTTTTCAACTAGGAGGGTCAACTAGGAAAAATAACTTAGAAATATTCTAAGGGCTTTGGTTTTTGTCTCTCTGGTCTATGGTTAGTCCTTAGCACAAATTAGCTAGAGAAAACATATTGAAAATAATTATAGAAAATAAACTAAGTCAAAAATAGTCACATGAGCATATAACAACCAAAACCCTTTTAACTTAGCCAAAAACTATTTTGGGCACAAGGGACTGTTAGCAAACATCATAAGCTATCCAAAAATATTTTATTTGCAATTTTTAGATGTATAGAATTTAAACTATGCCAAAAATCACCAAACAAACCTATTTAAATTTGAACCAATTTATGTTTGTCAAATTTGAATTTGGACAGTTCTAAAAGATTCTACGTGTTCAGGGCTTTTCAAAAAGTCCTAGTTTGCTTAATTTGGATCTACGGTTAAAAAGTAATGATAGATCTAAGTTGCAGGGGCTAAACTGAAAAGAAAACAGAAGAATCTTCGCGCTGAAGTCCCTGGCACACTGTGCTGACGCGATGATGACGGGGCGCTGACAGGATCCCGACGTGGTTGCTGACTGGGCTGCTGACTGGGCTTTGACTACTGATTTTGACCAAAATTAAAGTTGCTCGGATGGGAAAACAATCTAAACGAAAGTTGTAAAGAATTACGTGCTCTTTCTATCTAGCATAAATATAACATCAGTTGATAAATAGTTTAGTCACAAATCAAAAATTACCTTTCTGGTCTAAAACTTTGACCGTGAATAACTCCTAGCTCGTTCGACCAAAAGAGGTGAGGTTTGGAACAAACGAAAGGTGTTGATCAGGAGAACAACTTTGGTTAGCATGCCCCGAAGATTTGAGATGGTTTTCTTCTCCGAAAAACGTCAAACGCAAACTGTATTGTACAGAAAATTCCGTACGTCAAAACAAAAAGTGTTCAAAAACAAAATTGTAGGTCAGGGTTAAATCTAACTTCTCACCAAAGGAATTTCGATTTCATGATCCGAGCACGAAGAGATCTAGGAATTACGAATTCAGATCTGAAAGATGGCGCTTCGAAATTCTTCCTCCACGGTTGATGAAAAGAGTTGAGTCTTCTCGGGATGGAAAGATATTGGAGAGAGATTCAATATTGCTTCAGGCTCCGGTGCGATTCGAGATCGTTTTGGTGGGTAGATAAGCGAAATACTATTTTGCTGATTTGGGTTTCGGTGGGACGAAAAGGGGAAAAGAAATGTCGGCTGCTACAAATATTTATATAGGCTAATGGTCGGTGGAATAGCTTGGTCTCGAAGTTATGAACGCGTAGCAACAAGCGGATCCGGATTTGGAGTCATATTTGTTGAGATATTCGTGTTTAACCGAAGGTAGTTTAGAAAACACGTTTTCTGGAAAATTTGGTTCGATTGTGCCTCTGCTAGCTAGCTTGTTCGCTAGCTTCATGGGCTGGCCTAGTTCGGCCGATTTTTTTTTTACTGTTTTCTTTATAACTTTTGATTTATAGATCCAAATGATGTCAAACCAATTTCTATAGTTTTATAAAAACAAACACTTTGATTTAAACTTTCAAATAAGATCTTTCCAATTTAAATAAAATTCCAAAAAATTCAAAACGTGTTTAAATGGATTTTGACACTTAATGTCGGAAAAATATTTATGCCTCAATAAAATAATACAATTGGAAAATTAATTATTTTTCAATTATATACAACCAATACAACCAAGCATTTGACAAACATAGCACATAATTAAAATAATGTGAAGGGCATACCTTGCCCCCTTTTATTTTCTTAAATATGTTTTCAAGTGAAATTATAAATCCACCATCTGAAAATCTTCAAATGCAACAATGAAATATGCTCATGAATGCATGCATGATTTTATTTTTAAAGCAAAATACTTAGTAGTTTTTGAAATTTTTAAATTTTTCTGATTTTTCAACTTTTTGAAAACTTGGGATGTTACAGACTACCACCCTTAAAAAGAATCTCGTCCCGAGATTCGGAAAGGCTAGCAATAGGTTGTGACTGCATGGCTACCACCCTTAAAAAGATTTTTGATGGTAGTGTAAAACTTCTAGATGCAAACTTGATTTATAATATATACCTTCCACTTCTTCCACTTCTTCCACATTGATGTGGTTCACATGTCCTTTATCAAAAGGATTTGGCTTGGGAGCTGCTTCGGCCTTCTTTGCTGGGCACTCGTTGGCATAGTGGCCCTTGTTCTTGCACTTGTAACAAAGCACCTGGCTGATATCCCTATATTCAGAGTTTGGGCGGGGTTGTCCATTGTTATGTTCGTGATGAGCTTGTCCATTTCCCTTGAGGCCTCCATTGCTTCCTTTGGATCCACCATTGTGATCCTGATGATTGTGGTGACTTCCTCCATTATGGTGTTTCCCATGTTTGTGACCATTGTTCCCATCATGGGTGGAGTGCCTCTTGAATGAAGGCTCAGCATGATGCTTGTTAATACTCAGCTTCCTCTTCCTGTTTTCTGCCTTCTTGATGTTATCCTCCAGTGTGATGGCTTGGTCAAGGAGTTCCTGATAGTTTGGAGCATATGCCACAGTCAAAGGAATCTTTAGGTCATCACTTAACCCTTTGAGGAATTTTGCCTTCCTTTTTGCATCAGTATCTACATCTTCAGGAGCATAACGGGACAGTGCAAGAAAGTCATCCATATACTCTTTGAGTGATTTGTTCCCCTGTCTCAGGTTCCTGAACTCTTTTTGCTTCAAGTTCATAATGCCTGAGGAGATATGAGCATTACGAAAGCCATCCTTGAAGTCCTCCCAAGTCAAGGTGTCCAGAGGGTGAGTGATTTGGAATGTTTCCCACCATTGGGCAGCAGGTCCTTCCAGCAAATGTGCGGTGAATCTCACCTTCTCAGCGTCATCGCATTCAGTTGTCAGCAGATCCTTTTGCACAGAACGCAGCCAATCATCAGCTACAATTGGTTCAGGAGCAGTTGAGAACTTGTTGGGCTTAAGCCTTAAAAATCTGGCAAGCCTGTCCACTTGGGGAGGTGGTGGTGGTGGAGGTCCTTGTTGGTTGGCCATGAATTGAGCCATCATGGTCATCAGCTGAGTTTGGGCAGCCATCATCTGCTGCATCATAGCTTCATTGTCGTTGTTGTTGTTGTTGCCCTCAGGGTCACGACGAGGAGGCATCTGTGGTTTAAGAATAGATGAGCAACAAGATAGACAGGTCTAGAAGAAGTATTCCTACCCATACAAGCAACCACAACACACAACACAAACAAACATAACTCAAACCTAAACTTTTAAACTTTTCAATTGTCCTTACACGAAAATAATCATACGGATGTTCAAAAAAATAATGCCTAAGTACCGCCATACCACAATTTGGTAGATCAATACTTCAAGGAGCTTTTATTATTCTATTTCCTAGGAATGAGGTCTAGTCTATTTCTTTTCTAAGTGCATCAAGTTCATCTCCTATTTCTTTCAGCTCATCAAAGTACTTCTGCGTGTTATGGAGTTTGAAACGAAGCCTCCTTCCAAGGTTTTCGATGGCTTCCCAAGCTGCACTTCTTGCTGAATTGAAGAATGATGGGTACACTATTGGGTTTGTGTACATGCAGCAACCTTGAGTCTTATGGTCATCTCCCTTGTTCTTGTATATGTGGAGTTGCACCCACCAGTACTCTTTACCATCATCAGGTTTCATTGGAAATCCTTTGTAAACAACGTCTCCTTCATATCCCAGGTCCTTCATGATGTCCTTAAGTGCTCTTGGGAACTTAGTGTCACAATGAAGAGTCATGGTCATCTCTGGTCCTCTCCTGATTGATTCAATGAGGCTGATCATCTAAAAACCAGAGAAGAGGTTTAGAAAGCAATTAGTTAAGAAAGTTTAGAAATGTTTTAGACTTAAAGCAAATAAATTTTTATCCTAGTGGCTTTCTTATTTCTAACCAAACTTAGGGTTTCGAATCTACAGGCAACACAGTGCTCTGATAACATCTGTAGCATACATGCACTTAAAATTTGGCAAGGTACCTGTGTATAGTGCAAACCCCTATCGATTTCATTTGCACACACAGTTTAAGATGAATATCACAACATTGTATCATTATTACACGAATGATCCAGACTTGGTAAAATAAATTGTTCAAATACAACTTTGCATAGCACAAGGCTAGCTTGAAAGAGTACAACAGCGGAATTTATTCTTCAAGGAGTCTCCATCATCTTCATGTGCCACAGGCGAAACATGTTGGTTGCAGACTCGAAACCTTAATCGTAATCTCACTCGTCATCTGAACAATCTGCAACAAATAAAATTGTTGCAACGGAGTGGGTCAGAACCATTAAAAATGGATCTGGCAAGTGACACTATGTGGACACTTAATGGAATAACTCTAATAACCTATATGCATATTTGGCTGGTGGAGTTTGAGGCTAATTTGCACAAAGCCAAATTTTCCTAATTCTTTACAAAACATTTTTCTTTTGTCAAAGCAGGTATGGCATGAAAACCACCCTCTTTTCCACCTTTGTTCAACCTTCAAAATTTTAACTTCAGAAATTGGAATGTTGGGAAACCTCCGTTGAATCCTTGATTAGCTGGTCAAATTGTCCATAACCAGGGACACGGCTAAGTACTTAGTTTTAACTCTGCAGAGGTTGTGCACTTTCACCATGAGACCCAACAAACCCAAACTATCCTCAATCACTCAATTTGTGCTAAGGAAAAGGAGAGAGTTGAGACGAGACCTTTGGGGAAAAGTCAAGGCAGATCCATTATACCACATGGTTGCACGGGAAGAATCTTCACTTGGACAAAACTTTGGTCCCTTTGTACCTAGGTGGCAATCCTCAAGTGAACTCTCAGATCTTAGGTGAAAACCCCCATGTACATGGTCCTGAGTAGCCACTCAACATAAACCATGCAAAACCACTTTCACCCAGATTATTCATTAACTTAGTAGATTTTAACATTTCCATAAAGCAATTTTTGCATAGCATCAATAATTCTACTAAGTTGTCATGGGTGCTAGACACAACTAGTATAAAGGAGATAGTAGTTTTAGCATAGCAATACTATCCAACTCATGCAATAAAAGAAATACACTAAGTCGTGCATAGAAAATACATAGGAAATTTATGAGGGGTGTGCCACTTGCCTTGGCAATAGGAAGAGCAGGAGTAGCAGTTGCAACAGCTTTTGTTTCTCTCCGAAAATTCTAACACAATAAAACAACCACAATAAACATACAAGCAAACCAACAAATCAATTGGAAAATATGCCATGTATGATGTGCAAAATATTCTAAGGCAAATGATATGCATGACATGCAAAAATTACTCAAGGCACATAGACAATAATAACTTAAACAAGTTAGCTAGGTCAAGGTCAAGGTTGGGAAACATGAATTTGATAAAATTGACTTAGAAAAATCTTCAGCTTGTATTCTAAGGATTTAGTCATAGACACAAGGACTTGTTTTATGTCCAATGTGACAAATAGAAGAGAGAAGTTAGTCTTCAAGAACCATCTTCAGTCTTGTCATTCTTTTCTTGGTTTGAAGACTCCATTTCTTCTTTTAGACTTGAGGATTTGTAGACTTCATCATTTGGTGCCGCCACTAAGTTACATAGATAAGAAAAGACAAGAAGAACAGAAAGAAAACAAGACTTAGGGAAAAGTAGGGGTTGATCATCTTGAAGCTCATCTTGATTTTCTTCTAAGTACTTTTCTTCTTGGATATGCTTCTGACATTGCTAAGTCCTTCATGAGTTTTCTATCTTCATGTTGAAAATCTTCGAGTTGACAATTGTAGCATCCTCTCCATGGATTTTCACTAATCCAGACTTAGTGGTTTTCAACTAGGAGGGTCAACTAGGAAAAATAACTTAGAAATATTCTAAGGGCTTTGGTTTTTGTCTCTCTGGTCTAAGGTTAGTCCTTAGCACAAATTAGCTAGAGAAAACATATTGAAAATAATTACAGAAAATAAACTAAGTCAAAAATAGTCACATGAGCATATAACAACCAAAACCCTTTTAACTTAGCCAAAAACTATTTTGGGCGCAAGGGACTGTTAGCAAACATCATAAGCTATCCAAAAATATTTTATTTGCAATTTTTAGATGTATAGAATTTAAACTATGCCAAAAATCATCAAACAAGCCTATTTAAATTTGAACCAATTTATGTTTGTCAAATTTGAATTTGGACAGTTCTAAAAGATTCTACGTGTTCAGGGCTTTTCAAAAAGTCCTAGTTTGCTTAATTTGGATCTATGGTTAAAAAGTAATGATAGATCTAAGTTGCAGGGGCTAAACTGAAAAGAAAACAGAAGAATATTCGCGCTGAAGTCCCTGGCACGCTGTGCTGACGCGATGATGACGGGGCGCTGACTGGATCCCGACGTGGTCGCTGACTGGGCTGCTGACTGGGCTTTGACTACTGATTTTGACCAAAAATAAAGTTGCTCGGATGGGAAAACAATCTAAACGAAAGTTGTAAATAATTACGTGCTCTTTCTAACTAGCACAAATATAACATCAATTGATGAATAGTTTAGTCACAAATTAAAAATTACCTTTCTGGTCCGAAACTTTGACCGTGAATTACTCCTAGCTCGCTCGACCAAAAGAGGTGAGGTTTGGGGCAAACGAAAGGACTTGATGAGGAGAAAAATTTTGGTTATCAGGCCCCGAAGATTTGAGATGGTTTTCTTCTCCGAAAAACGTCAAACGCAAACTGTATTGTACAGAAAATTCCGTACGTCAAAACAAAAAGTGTTCAAAAACAAAATTATAGGTCAGGGTTAAATCTAATTTCTTACCAAAGGAATTTCGATTTGAAGATCCGAGCACGAAGAGATCTAGGAATTATGAATTCAGATCTGAAAGATGGCGCTTCGAAATTCTTGCTCCACAGTTGATGAAAAGAGTTGAGGCTTCTCGGGATGGAAATATATTGGAGAGAGCTTCAATATTGCTTCAGGCTCCGGTGCGATTCGAGATCGTTTTGGTGGGTAGATAAGCGAAATACTATTTTGCTGATTTGGGTTTCGGTGGGACGAAAAGGGGAAAAGAAATGCCGGCTGCTACAAATGTTTATATAGGCTAATGGTCGGTGGAATAGCTTGGGCTCGAAGTTATGAACGCGTAGATCCGGATTTGGAGTCATATTTGTTGAGATATTCGCGTTTAACCGAAGGTAGTTTAGAAAACACGTTTTCTGGAAAATTTGGTTCCATCGTGCCTCTGCTAGCTCGTTCGCTAGCTTCATGGGCCGGCCCAGTTCGGCCGTTTTGTTTTTTACTGTTTTCTTTATAACTTTTGATTTATAGATCCAAATAATGTCAAACCAATTTCTATAGTTTTGTAAAAAAAAAACACTTTGATTTAAACTTTCAAATAAGATCTTTCCAATTTAAATAAAATTCCAAAAAATTCAAAACGTGTTTAAATGGATTTTGACACTCAATGTCGGAAAAATATTTATGCCTCAATAAAATAATACAATTGGAAAATTAATTATTTTTCAATTATATACAAACAATATAACCAAGCATTTGACAAACATAGCACATAATTAAAATAATGTGAAGGGCATACCTTGCCCCCTTTTATTTTCTTAAATATGTTTTCAAGTGAAATTATAAATCCACCATCTGAAAATCTTCAAATGCAACAATGAAATATGCTCATGAATGCATGCATGATTTTATTTTTAAAGCAAAATACTTAGTAGTTTTTGAAAGTTTTAAATTTTTCTGATTTTTCAACTTTTTGAAAACTTGGGATGTTACAGGTCAAGACTCGACATCTTTCTCACAAAGCATATAATAAATAAAGCTGTGCCAAAATGAGTTTGTAACGCGCATATTAAAGCGACAACCAGAAGGGTCATCGAAACCACAGAAGTTTAAATGTGTTACAAACCAGAGGAATAGTATCAAAAGTGCACAGGCGCACTATCAAATAACAGTGTAAAAGGCATATTACAATGCCTATTGGCCGAATGATTGTTTGCTGATAAAACTGAGAACATTACTCGGATGCTCTAGTCGAGTCATCACGAGTGGTCTTGGCGGCCGGGTCTTCGGTATTCTCCTCTGTTGCCTTCTCTGTCTCAATGTCCGGGTCAACCGCAGAATTAGCTCGAGCTGGAGGAGGAACAACCGGAGTCGATGAAGTTGGTGCAGAACCAGCCTCAACTTTTTTCTTGGCGAGATCCTCCTTGTAACGAGACAATATGTCAAAAGGAGCAGGGAATTCGGAGGGCACCGGCTTATCCTCAGCATCCTATGGGGGGTAAGCTTGTTTACATCATGATTTTCTGCAATCAAGCTGGCCGAGTGACGGATCTGGGCATTGATGGACTTGAGGTCTTTTCCCATGAATTTAGAACCATCAGTATTAAACTCGGGAAACCCGTTGACAAGCATTGCTGGCTCAATCTTGGGGTAGTAGGCTTTAGCCAGTGAAAGGCCGCGTATCACTCCAACCCGGCATGCTGAGTGCTTCCAGATATCAATCCAGGCAGGGATTGTCGAGTACGCTTCAAGCATTTGTGTTACACCGGTGTAGTTACCGGTCCACTTCACAGCTTCGAGAGTCCATTTTGTTCCTGCCGAAAATTGTCGGAATACAGTCTTGAGTATTCTCAGCTTTTTGAGATCATCATGTTCCCCAGCAACTTCACCCGGACCTGCAGTACAAAAAGAGAAGTAAGATAGCAAGATCCGGGTCAAAAACCTTCTAAAACGGGAAATCCAAGTAATACAAAGCGATAGTCGGAAATTTAGATGTGCCTTACCTATGATGGAGTTATATGTCTCGGCAATGAAAGTTGAGAGTTTCTTCACAACCTCCTCAGCGGCGTGGAGTCTCTTCTTATACTTTTGCACTGTTTGGAGAGCTCCTTGACGTTGGCCTCCAGGTCTTCGCGGAGTTTTGTTTCGGCTTGCAGGAGTTCATTGGTTTTTGCCAAAAGTTCATCAGTCCGGGTAACATAAGCCTGAAAAAGACAAGAAACATCAGTTAGCAATGAGCTCAAAAGCTATATTTGCAAGTACCAAGTGACTATGAACAGTTCACTTGGAACTTGGGGACTCGGATGTTCTGAAGTTGCATAAGAAAGACTATATAGTTGCAAAGTACCGAATGAATGTGGACAGTTCATTCGGAACTTGGGGACTAGGACGAGTATATAAATAGTACTAGTTAAACTAACCTGGTGCTCAGATGTCAGAGACTCGATAATCTCCTCTTCAGTTGCCTTCAGGGAGCGATACTCCTTCTGCAGCTTTTCAAACTCATGGCCGCTGAGAGTCCGCCTGAAAGAGCCGGCGTTCCGATCAGCCGGTGGTGGGGTTGCCTCTTGTTTCCCCGCGTCGACTCTGGTTGCTGCGGTATTTTGAGCAAGAGCCGCCCTTTTTGTACCAAGATATTCAACATCGGGATCAGCCGACTGATGCGCGGGAGGAGGAGACTCGGTCCTTGGGTTGGCCGTGTTAGCCGGCTCTTGCTCTTCAGTAGGTGGAGGATTAGCGGCGCTATCCGGGTCTTCCGCCGTCGGATCATCGACGGGGGTCTCAACCGGGTCGCTGAGTGTGACCTTAGCCCTGAGGGAAGAAAAAGAAAGTGTTAGTGGTTTATAAAAGTAAAACCTGCAAAGTATAGGGGTATTGTCAAGCAAGGTACGAAATTACCCGGTATTCACGACGAAGTCACTGGGGGAGATCGTTGCTAGACCCGGAGGACACTGATAGAGAATTGGAAAGTGAGACTCGGAGTTTTCCGGCTAATGGGTGATTCGGAGATGGATATTTTCGAGGAGCGTAAACAGGATAATTTGAAGGAATATCGGCTCGGCGAGCGGGCGATTGAAGGGGAAGCCCGGGATTGAGGGCCTCGTCACCCGGTGAAGACCGGGTTGCCCGTCGTTTAGCTGGAGGAGATGCGGTTTTCTGTGATAATGCAACAGTTAGTCATTTGTTAGAGCTTGCGTATGTTAGCATATGAATCCGGGTCTGAGGTTATGGAAGAATAGGATACCTTGAAGGTGACTCCCTTGGCCTTCCTCTTTTTGCCTAACTCGGCTTCAGGCTCCGCTTCGCTCTCTTCAGACTCGGAATCGACCTTGTCGGCCGGAGCTGGTGATTGTGGTGTATTGTCTGGAATAAAGGTGGGAGGAGAATCTTGATCTAGTAAGTTGACAAAGTACTTGTTCAGTAACTCGGAATCACCTTCTTCGCTGTCACTCGGCTCTTCTTCTTCCGAGTTTTCAGAGGGGGGAGGGGTGACAATCTTCGACCATTCGTCAGATTCCTGGGTAAAAAGCAGCAGAGATAAAAGTTAGTATATGCGAGCTAGAAAAATCAATCGGTCCGAAAGGGATTAGCCGGCTCTTACTGGTGGAGCCGGGTTGAGCGGGAGAAGGGGGAGA
Organism: Alopecurus myosuroides; assembly: GCA_028641055.1. Classification (NCBI taxonomy): domain Eukaryota; kingdom Viridiplantae; phylum Streptophyta; class Magnoliopsida; order Poales; family Poaceae; genus Alopecurus; species Alopecurus myosuroides. Next base: position 101,340,267 of record CM054059.1, read on the forward strand.
GCCCAGAAATGCTCTTGATAGCATCCATCTTCTCAGCCAAGAAATTCTTCATAACCTTGTTGACGTCTGCGGCCGGGTATGACTTCTCCGAGTATCGGAGAGAGTCGGTCAGATGGCCCGAGTATTCGCAGAGCAGCTTTGGGCGAATGCTATTGGGCTGGATCCTAGAGCTGATCCAGGTCTTGATCAAGTTTAACCCACACAGACCGTGGGCTGCTAATACGGCTAATTTATGAAGGAGGGGCTGGATGGTTTGTCTCTCGGCTTCTGAGGCAAAGGAGCTTAAATTATTGCTAAGAGAAAGAGTTTTAGTAGATAAACCCGGCAGAGGCTTCTCGCCGGGTGAAGAAGTGTCCTTGCAATAGAAGAAAGTCTTTTGCCAATGCTTCACGTGGGAGTGAAGGTTGAGAGTCGGCATTAGGGATTTCTTGCGCCTTTGGATGGCCACACCTCCACAGACAAGGAGGGGACCATCCGTAGTCTCGCGGCAAGGTTTGCATTGGAAAAGCTCGAGAAATAGAGAAAGATTGGGAGCTATGCAAAGATAAGATTCGCAAAGGACGATAAAGTGGCAAATGTTCAAAATCGAGTTTGGGCCTATGTCGAAAACTCAGAGCTTATAATGATGGAGGACCTCATGGAAAAAAGGATGACCCGGGGGGCGGAAACCCCGAGTCACATGCTCAAGGAAAACTACGACTTCACCTGCTCCGGGTGAAGGCCGGCTTTCCTCTTCGGGCACCCGCCATGCGATCTCCGACTGAGGGGGGAGGACCCCAGACTCGGCCAGCTCTTCCAGCTTGGCCAGAGTGACAGTCGACTTCGCCCAATTGGCGGTGATGGTTTGACCCGGCTTTTGCTTCAAAGCCGGTCTTTGCCCTTGGACTTGGGAGCGGTCTTGGGTGCCATTCAAAAAGATCTAGAGGAAATCGAAAAGGAAAAATAAAGTGAGGAAAAAATGGAGGCGAGGAAAACGAAGAACACGAACTCAAGATCTAGAAATGAAAATGTAGATCTCGAAAACTTAACGGAAAACGGCGGCGGATATGAAGCCCGGCGAGTGCGGCGCGGAAGGCCGGTTCTCGAGGGTTATAGCGGCGTGTGCGCGTGGGCCGACGTTCGAGCTTGAGCTCGGGTCTTGGCTCCAATGGCGCGGCGCGAGGAGGAAGATGAAGTGGAGTGCGGTGGCGTTTTGTGATTAGGGTTACCCCTGGGACCCAGTATTTATAGGCGGGTGAAAAACCCTAGAGCGTTAACGGTAAAATGGAGCAAATTACGGGATACGATACCCGGACCGACGATTACGGAAACAAAATCTTGGGAGTTATTGTCATACAGCCAGGTTATAAGTGATCGCCAAAAGAGTCGGACAAGCCTAGGAGGAATATGAAAGTTGGGTTATTCTATGGACCGCCGAAAGAGCCGGCCTGGCTATAGTTAAAGCAATCTAACCTATAACCTTATTGTATTTGAGTGTTTATTGTTTTGCATGGAATAGCGTGCGCTTCGTGGTTGGCTCAAATTTTGAATTTACAAGGGAGGCATGCCAACCAGGATGCCCAAGCTATTCTGGGGACTACTGTTGGGGGGATACTAACCCGATAGGCCCATAGGAAAGGATAAAGACCCGGCTGGAGCAAGTTTGGGTGAAGACCTCGTAAAGTGATGATGGGCCAGGTCTCATCAACGGGTCAGCGGCTGTGTTGGTAACCCGACTCAAGGAAAGGAAGTTCTAGAAGACCCAGAAGGCGATGTAAATCGTGGAGTCCAAGACTTGGGGGTCACGGAGAGTAATTTAGGGTTGTATGTAGACCCCGAATAGGATTCCGGAGGTATCTTGTAAGGAAAGCCAGGAAACCGGGTGTTATATAAACCGGTCCTCCTGGCATAGATCCGAGAGACTAAGAGATTTCGAGTAGAACCCCTAGATACAAGATACACGAGAGCCAGTATCTGTAACCCTAGATTTGGAGTCTCGGCGACATTGTAGCCCGGGCCTCTAGATCAATTGCTAATAAGATCCCAACTAGAAGTAAGCCATTATCTCCAATGGAGAGGCTGAACCAGGATAATCCTTGTGTCCAATTCGAGCTAAACCCTCTCCCAAACACCAGAGTCGATTTGCCCAAAACTAAGTTACCTCTGGGAACGTTTGCCGTGACTATCCCACGACAAGTTCTAAGAAGGACATGGTTGCCCATTCTACAATGGAGGCCGAGTACATCGCGGCAGCTGAAGCCGGCATGAAAAGTGTTTGGATGAAGCAGTTCATCACTGATCTAGGTGTTGTCTCAAGTGCGTTCAATCCATTCGATCTCTACTGTGACAATAGTGTGACCATTGCGACGGCAAAGGAACCAAGGAGTCACCAGAAAACCAAACAATTTATGCGGCGTTATCATCTCATTCGACATTTCATCGAATGAGGAGAATTAAGCTTATGCAAAATAAATACAGATCTGAATGTTGTTGATCCTTTGACAAAACCTCTCCCAGAGCCTAAGCACGAGAAGCACACAAGAGCTATGGGTATTAGATATCTTCGAGATTGACTCTAGTCCAAGTGGGAGACTGTTGGAGATATGCCCGAGAGGAAATCATAGAGATGATGATATATCTATGTATCCATGATTTGTAATAATGTGCCTTGAAAAATATATTTGTATTGATTGGCAAGTATGTGACTTGTTTGTGAAACTCTTTACTTACATGGTTATTCTAAATATGTCCCTAGTCGGAGTTCATGTGAGGACACACCTGAACATTAGAATAGCACATGTATTGGTTGATGACTATGTTTCGCAAGTCATAGATATGGTGGTGTCAAACTAATAATGTGAACTCATGTTATGAACATGGTGTTGGACTGACCCACCTTCAGACATTACAACAATGTTAATAGTAATGTCTCTACACGTTGTGCTTGCTTTTTCTTTATACCTAAGATTGTCGCATGTTCTTGAGATGTGAACCGACCTACTTTGGGGCTATCAAATTCTACACCGTGACAGGGTAGTTATAAAGGTAGCTTTCGGGTTTGTCATGAAGCATGCTGCAAGGCATGGTCAGTCAAGATGGGATTTTCCCCTCTCTTCACGAGAGAGAGAGATATTTCTCTGGGCCCCTCGAGTGATCGGATCCAGAAATGCATGGCCATGCTCAATAAGGTTAATAGTTAACCTGGTAAGGGATTCCGATTCATAGGATTGAGAAAGAGTGATCAGCTAAGAACATGATCAAATATCGTGAGGCAAAAGGAATAGCATAAACATGTGATGGTTCGTCCGATGTGAACTTTATGCATGTTTGGGAGTTGGCATGTTTTGCTAGAAGCTTGTACCAACTATTGGCCGAGTAGGTGTTTTTTTCTTACTCGTGTCATGTCTAAACGTGCGTGAACCTATAGGGTCACACACTTAAGGCAGAAGAAGCAGAATTCGGATTGGATCCGAAATGGGCTGGAAATGGACTCCAGAGTGGGCTGTTTAGTGGCAGCCCATTATGGGGATGTCTAAATAAAGGAGAGGACACAATGTCTTTTAGGGTTGCTAATTCCGCCCCACATTCCACCGCAGCTGTCGGGGGCCTACCCCCGAGTAGGGGTAAGACTGGTGGTAAAAGAGTGATCAATGTACGGTTTGCCGGGTAGGCGGCTACCCGGGTATCCGGTAGACGCTACTCGATGATAAGTACTGAAGGCCAAGAGAAGATAACAAGTGATATTCTGGATCAACTGGGTAGAACTCGGGTGATCCGGGTAGATGGGAAGCTGTCTCTACTCGGGCACAAAGTCAATGGGGCAGTTGTGGGAGATCCCGCGTATCCCGTAGCCGTACAGGCGTGCGGTTCAACTTACTAGGAGCATGATTATCCGTGCTGAGGCGTGGGTACAGTGTGGGTAGGTGCCTGTCAAGTCCTGTCACTGACAGGGGGACAGGACATGTCAGTGACCTACCCTAAAGGGCTGATAGGGTGGACAAGACCTGTCAGCCGGACGCCGCGGCGACTTTCGGCACGACGTCAGCGCGAACACGGAGGCGTGCGCCATTTGCACAGTGGTGTTTTCATTTCGTGTACTTTTAAGTGTAGTTTACTCGCTGGCCACCAGTATATAAGGTGGCCAGCCCCCTCCTGCGCGAGGGACGTTGGATCCAGGCGCATTTATTGCGAGTCTTAGCAACACACAGAGAGGAGCTAGCAGTTGGCTACTCGGTTGTGAATAGGCCAGAGAGAGTTTGTAACTTCGCTACTCGGTTGAGCATTATACAGAGAGGTAGGCAGGAGTAGGGGTGTTACCTCCACACGAGGGCCCCGAACCTGGGTAGATCTTGGTGTTTGCAGTGTTCTTGAGCGCGTCTACTTGACGTGCGATCCCTCCCCGAATACCTACAGCGTCCATCGGACCCAAACATTAGCCACACTATGGCATCTGTCTTTACCACACCACGACAGTTGGCGCCCACCATGGGGCCAGCAGCGGCGCTGGCTGGGGTGCATATTCGAACGGGACCGGTTTCTCCATCGGGGGAGCGCGTGGTTTGTGGCCTTGTCCACAGATTCGGCTCCTTCGACTTCGTCAACAACAACGCCGGTGATTTCGGCGGCAGGACCATGCCTGCAGGCGGCTCTGTCCTCTCCTTCGGCGCGCATTTGGTGTACGTCGCCACCACCGTCATCCGCGAGTATCCCGAGGTGGTGCTCGTCGCTGAGGATCCCCCCGCTGTTCTCGCTGTCCGCGGGAAGCCGGCAGGCTGCTCTGCGGGCAGCGTGGAGGTGATGATGACGGGCCCGGTCATCGACTCCGGGAAGGGCGCGACCACTGCGCATGAAGTCATCGAGGAGCCGGCTGCTCCCAGGGGCCACAAGCCCTACGACATGCCACAGAACCAACCTGGTTACGTGGATCCTTCTACATCGACTGTGATACCGGCTGCTCGCGCCGGTGTCGTGCAGCTCGACATGCCTATCGCCACAGACGTGTTTCCGGCTGTGGTGAGGGCGCAGCTCGAGCAACAGCGACTCGCCTTGCTGCAGGAGGCCCAGGAGCTGGAGAAGGTTAGGCTTGAGCTTAACTTGGACCAAAATGAGTACAATAGAGCACATGGCTTTACTCCTATTTCTAGAAATCCTAGCAAGATAGGAGTTATTCGGTGCAACTTAGGTGCTGAGCTAGCTACAGATGGTAGAACTGCTAGCAAGTCTGCCAGTCAAAACACCGCTGGTAGGCCGAAATATAGTTCTCCTGCAAAAACACTTAGAGCTGCAGAGGCAGTTGCTGCTGAGTTGCCACATCTCACTGGCGACGCCCGCGTTAGGCAGCAGGGGCGGCTCAATGAGCTCGTTCTAGAAGCGGGTAGGCAGAATGAGGCTTTCCGGCAGGCCAACCCGGGAGGCAGTGCGTCCCATGTTGTTCACTAGCATGGGGCAAGATCAGTGGACCAGGCCTCATCGCCACTTCCTGGTGGGGAGAGGGCCCCGAGTGTGAACTATGGGAGGAACAAACAGATGCAATTGTACGACCCGGCTGTCGCCGGAAAACAGCAAGCTGTAGTGCGGCAGCCCGGCCAAAAACACAACGCTGCAGGTACTGGCCATCAGGCCACCAGAGTTCATCAAGAGGGGCAAGGAGGAAACCGAGAAGGCCCATCTCGAGAGCATGTTGCTAACCCAGTCCAACATGTTGTTCAGCCGAATGTGGTTGCTGCTGTGGCCAACCCGGTTGCTCAACCCGGACCTGTGCCCCAAGACCGCTACAACGACGGGTACTCGGCAATGGAGCGAGCCGGGTACGCCGACCCAAGAGATCTTGCAACTCGGTTGGGAGGAAGAATGCTGGAGCCAAGTGATGCAAGATACAAGCTGGAACGACTCTACCGGTCCGAGGAGATAGAAGCAAGAGGCCCACCCGAGCCAAGCTGTTTTGGTCCCAGGATCATGGGGGAGCCGCCCGTGTCCAAGTTTCAGCTGGCTAGAGGGACCAAGACCTATGATGGAAGCACCAAGCCTGAGGACTGGCTGAATGATTACGTGACTGCCGTGTACGTTATAGGTGGCAACATGAGATGGGTTGTTCGGTATGTGCCCCAGATGCTGGAGGGCCCTGCCCGGATCTGGCTCAATAACTTGCCGAAAGACAGTATCAACTGCTGGCTTGACTTCTCGGAAGCCTTCATCAGCAACTTCACCAGCACTTACAAGAGGCCGAACCGGCCGCAGCAGCTCTCGGCGTGCAAGCAAAGAGAAGAGGAAACTGACCGGGAGTATCTTACTCGGTGGAGCACTCTGAGGAACACCTGTGAGGGTGTGAACGAGTCCCAGGCCATCGCCTGGTTCGCACAAGGTTGCTGACATGGCAGCATGCTGTGGCACAAACTACAGAGGGAGATGCCGAGTACCCTCGCCGAGACAATCAAGATTGGAGATATGTATGCTCTCGGTGACCCTACTCAGCCTCTGCTTGATTCTTTTGATCCCAAGAGGAAGCACCATGATGGACCCCGGCGCCATGACCGCCAGGATTTCCGCAACAAGAGAAGAGAAGACCGTCCGGATATCCGCTACGGGTCTGACCATGTAGCTGTTGTTACTCAAGATCAGGGTGCTGCCGGGAGCAGCCAAAGGCAAAAAACTGCTAGAGCCCATTACGGGCAGAACCAGACTCAGGGCCAAAACTTCAAGAAGCAGTACAATGCTCCCCAGCAGAACAATGCCTCCCAGCAATCCGGAGACACAGCAAGATTTGTCTTTGAGAACATGAAGGATGGACCGTGTAGCTTCCGTACTCGGCATCCGAGTAGGCCAGCCAATCACACTACCCGGCAGTGCAGCTGGTGGGACAGGATCAAGAGCGAGGGCTTTGGTCAGCTGCCTCCTCCTCCTCCTCTTCTGCTCTCAGGCTCTAATGTGCAGCCTATTCGGGCAGCTGCTCCCAGGCCAGCCGAGAACCAGAGGAGGGAGAACGTGAACCAAGTGGCGCAGGGAGCCAACAACAACTACAACCGCAACTTCAACAACAACCACAACAACTACTACTACACCCGCAACAACAACCGCAACAACAACAATGCCAACCAGAACAACAACAACAATGGTGGTGCTGGGGACCGGAACCAGTACCAGGAGCACCACGAGAGCTACATGGTGTTCACCACTGAGTCGGATGACAAGCAGTTTCAGCGCAGGTGCGCGATGGAGGTGAATGTCGTGATGCCATCTGTGCCTCACTACATGGAATGGTGCGACCATGAGATAGTCTGGTCCAGAGCAGATCATCCCAAGATAATGCCCAACCCGGGTACATATGCTCTAGTGGTAGACCCCACTTTCTTGGGGACCAAGAAGAACGTGAAGTTCAGCAAGGTGCTGATCGACAACAGGAGCATCATCAATATCATGTACCGAAATACCATGGAGAAGCTTGGCCTTGCCGAGAACATGATGCTACCCAGTCGGACTACATTCCATGGCGTTGTGCCGGGAGTATCTTGTGCTCCTATTGGTCGCATCTGGATGGATGTGCTTTTCGGCACCAGGGATAATTGCCGGACCGAGTGCCTGCAGTTTGAGGTGGTTGATCTTCAGAGCCCTTATCATGCTCTACTCAGCAGGCCTGCTCTGACCAAGTTCATGGCCTCCACTCATGCGGCCTATCTGAAGATGAAGATCCCTGGCCCCAATGGCATCATCACCATCTCGGGTGACTACAAGCGCTCCCTGGAGTGTGCATCTGCTGGATCTCGGCTTGCCGAGTCCATGGTCATTGCTGCCGAGAAGAAGAAGATTCATGAGGTGGTGGCCATGGCCCAGGCAGCTCAAGTCGGTATGCCTCGCATGCCAAGTTCTCAGTATGGGGCCACCTTCCAGCCTCCCAAGAGACGAAGAAGGTGCAGATTGACCCGGAGTTCCCGGAGCGTGTGGCCATCATTGGTGTCGGGTTGGAGGAGAAATAGGAAAGAGAGATCATCCACTTCCTCCGTGAGAATCGGGATGTCTTCGCATGGTCCAATCAGGACCTGCTAGGTGTCCCGAGGGAGTTGGTTGAGCACTTGTTGCATGTGCGCCCTGACGCCAAGCCGGTTAAGCATGCAATGCGCCGCTTTGCGGCTGAGAGAAGGAAAGCTATTGGTGACGAGATCACAAAGCTGCTGACAAGTGGATTTATCATGGAGGTGCTACATCCGGATTGGTTGGCCAATCTGGTCATGGTGGAGAAGAAGGAGGATCCCAAGGCTGATGTAGCCTGGCGCATGTGCGTGGACTACACCGACTTGAACAAGGCCTGCCCCAAGGACCCGTTCCCGCTACCCCGCATAGATCAGGTGATCGATTCTACTGCCGGGTGCGAACTTTTGTCTTTCATTGATGCCTACTCTGGTTTTCACCAGATTCCTCTGAACCCGGCTGATCAAATAAAGACTGCTTTTATTACCCCGTACGGGGCTTATTGCTATGTTGGCATGTGTTTTGGGTTGAGAAATGCTGGGGCTACTTATCAGAGGTGCATGCAAAAGTGTTTGCATGACCAGATAGGCAAGAATGTGCAGGTGTACGTAGATGACATTGTCATCAAAACGAAAGAAAAAAAACACTCTGTTGAGATATCTTGAGGAAACATTTGCCAGATTGCGCAAATACCGGATGAAATTAAAGCCAACCAAGTGCACATTTGGCGTCCCGGCTGGAAAGCTACTCGGCTTCTTGGTATCCAGTCGGGCATTGAGGCCAATCCTTCAAAGATAAAAGCTATAGAGAGCATGTATTTGTCGATATCACTGAAGGATGTGCAGAAGTTTACCGGATGCTTGGCTTCTCTTAGCCGCTTCCTGGGAAGAACGGGCGAGAAGGCGCTGCCTCTTTATCAGCTCATGAAGAAAAGTGACAAGTTTGTCTGGACACCACAAGCTGATGTGGCCTTCAATAAACTCAAGACCATGCTGGGTAGCGCTCCCATCCTGGCAAGCCCTTTGCCCAAGGAGCCAATGCTGCTTTATATCACAACCACCAACCGAGTAGTCGGCGTGGTGGTGGTAGTGGAGCGAGAAGAGGAAGGAAAGACCGTGTAGCGGCCAGTGTATTATCTCAGCAAGGTGCTATCCATCTCCAAGCAGAATTACCCACACTACCAGAAGATGACATACGGCATTTACCTGGGTGCCAAGAAGCTCAAGCACTATTTCCAAGAGCATCCCATCACAGTGGTGAGCACCGCTCCCATCTTGGAGATCATGGGCAACAAGGATGCAAGCGGCCGAGTAGCCAAGTGGGCAATTGAGCTCGCCGCGTACACCTCTTTGTACACGAGAAGAGAGGCAATCAAGTCACAAACTCTGGCAGATTTCTTGGTGGATTGGGCCGAGATGCAATATGAGCCTCCCTTGCCGAAAACCAATTTCTGGAAGATGCATTTTGATGGCTCCAAAGTAAAAGAAGGGCTCGGTGATGGTGTGGTGCTCACCTCGCCCAAGCGAGATCAACTAAGATATGTGGTGCAGATCCACTTCCCGGCGTCTAATAATGTAGCCGAGTATGAAGCACTGGTACACGGCCTTAGAGTATCCAAGGAGATTGGAGTTTGGCGGATTGTCTGCTATGGCGACTCGGACCTGGTAGTTCAACAAGTCTCGGGGACTTGGGATGCCTTGGATGCCAATATGGTGTCCTATCAGTTTCTGGTGCATAGCATGACTGGATTCTTTGATGGGTGTGAGTTCCATCACATCCACCGAGCTGAAAATGATGCAGCGGATACTCTATCCAAATTGGGATCTTCTCGGCAGTTCATCCCGCCTGGCATTGCTCTGGAGCATTTGAGGAAGCCATATATCAAGCCATCTCCCAACTCGGAGTCAATATATATTCCAGGGCTGCTGGACTCAGAAGCTGTTCCTATGGAGATTGATTGGGAGGGCTCAAAAGAGAACCCGGGGACTGCCTCTGCAAACCTGGGGACTTTTGCATTCATCGAGGGGATCATCTCTCAGTACTCGGGACTCGGGGACTCGTCTCCAACTTGGAGCAAGTCATGGAAGCTGATCCAATGGAAGTGGACAAACCAGTGTTTCCTACCCGGGAGACACCGAGTTGGGCTCTGCCCATATTATCCTTTCTAATGGATGGCACATTGCCGAGTGACGAGGTCACAGCCAGGCAAATACAGAGAAGATCTAAGGGCTACACCATTATCAACAAGGAGCTACACAAGAGAAGCCCTACTGGCGTGCTCCAACACTGTGTTGAACCAGAAGAAGGAGAGGAGATCCTAAGAGAAATACACCAAGGAGAGTGTGGGCATCATGCCTCATCCAGGGCTCTGGTCAAGAAGGCGTTCCGGCATGGATTCTTTTGGCTCACTGCCTTGCAGCAAGCAGAAGATATAGTGAGAAAGTGCAATGGGTGCCAGAGATATGCAAGCAAGATTCATATGCCAGCTTCCGAGTTGAATACCATTCCTATCACTTAGCCGTCTGCTGTTTGGTGCTTGGACATGGCGGGCCCTTTTAAACCGGCTAGAGGCAACATGACTCACATGTTGGTCATGGTGGACAAGTTCACCAAGTGGATTGAAGTGAAGCCTATCCGGAAGTGTGATGGAAACACAGTTGTGAGCTTTTTGAAAGATGTCATTCTGAGATATGGCTACCCGCATGGGATCATCACGGATAATGGAACAAACTTTGCTGAGGGAGCCTTTGCTAGGTTCTGCAAAGAGAAGCGGATCTGACTAGACGTTGCATCAGTCGCGCATCCGGCCTCGAATGGGCAAGTTGAAAGAGCAAAGGGCATGGTCCTTTCCGGGATAAAGCCAAGGCTAATTGAGCCATTACAGCGAACCCCTGGTTGTTGGCTGGACGAGTTTCCGGCGGTGTTGTGGAGTCTAAGGACTACCCCTAACCGATCAACCGAATACACACCATTCTTCCTGGTATATGGAGCTGAGGCCGTGTTTCCCACTGACCTTGAGCATGACTCACCCAGAGTAACCCTCTACACTGTGGCAGAGGCAAGAGAAGCCCGAGAAGATGATGTGGACCTGCTTGAGGAAGCAAGAGAGTTAACTCTGTCCCGCTCAGCTATGTTTCAACAGAATCTGAGGAGGTATCATAGCCGGAAAGTAAACCCAAGGGTTTTCCGAGAAGGAGACATGGTCCTTAGGCTCGTGCAGCGCTGTTGGGGGGTTACCCCCGAGTAGGGTAAAGGCAAGTGCTAAAGGCAAGATCAGAAGGGGTGTTTGGCCGAGTAGCTGGTTACCGGGTGCTTGCTACCCGGTCGACTGCTACCCGGTCTCACACCTAGACAGCCAGAAGAATAAATCAAGAGAGTTGTGCTCCTCCGAACAGAAGAGCTGGTCCGAGTAGAAATGGCGGGAACCTACTCGGGCCAGAAGTCAAAGGAGCCGTTCTGACACCGAATCCCGCGTATCCCGGGTCCGTACTTGGCACTGTTCACAGCACTGTTCATCTGGGGACGGCGTGCCTGACAGCGACAGTGTGTCAGCAGGGCGTCGCAGGATAGGGGGGACCTACTCTGTGTTCGCCACAGTGATAACAGACTGGTTACTTGGTTTTGCCCAAAGACTTTCCGCATCAGGACAAGCTTAGAAGCCAAAGCTGTCAACGGGAACTCGGAAGAAGGACGGTGTGCACACAATGTCGACACTTGTTTGTATTTGGCTGTATCCGGCTGGGCACCAAGTATATAAGGTGCCCCGCCGCCTCCTGCGCGAGAGACGATGCTTGGGCTGGATCATACGTAGAGATTCTTGACCTAGTTCTACCCGGAGAGAGAAGAGTGGCTACTCGGTAGCAAGCACCATTGTACTGTGGCTACTCGGTGAGACATCAGAATATACAGAGAAAGGCAGGAGTAGGGGTTTTACCTCCTCACGAGGGCCCTGAACCTTGGTAGATCGTGTTGTTTGCAGTCCTAGTTTCATCCTTCACGCGTCTACTCGTCGCGTGATCCCTCCCCGAGCGCCTCCAGCGTCCTTCGTCCCCACATCTTTAGCCATCCTATGGCATCTGCCGTGACACCACCACGACAGTTGGCGCCCACCGTGGGGCAACCAGCGGCGCTGGTTGGAGTTTCCGTTCGGACGGGATCGATTTCTGCTACCGGAGAGCGCGTGGTCTGTGGCCTTGTCCACAGATTCGGCTCCTTCGACTTCGTCACCGACAACGCCGGCGATTTCGGCGGCAGGGCCATGCCGGAGGGCGGCATGGTGCTTTCTTTCGGCGCGCACCTCGTCTACGTCGCCACCGTCATCGACCGCGAGTACCCCGAGCTGGTGCATGACGCGGAGGATCCACCTGCCGTTATCGCCGCGCGCGGGAGGCTGCTAGGCCGCTCCGCGGACGTTGCGGAGGTGATGGTGGCTGGCCTGGCTGCGGACGCCGGGAAGGGCGCGGCTTCTACCGCTGTGGCTGTCGTCGAGGATCTTGCTGGCTCTAGTGCTGGCGGGAAGACGCACAAGCCTTACGAGAAGGAGTGCAACCTTCCGCTCTCCACTACTCCGACGATCCCTGCGTCTGCTGCGCGGACGGGCATGCCGCCTCCCACCGACCTCGAGCTCCTGACCATGAAGGCGCATCTCGACAGGTAGCGCCAGGAGCTGCTCGCTGAGCAGGCGGAGTTGGAGAAGATCAGGCTAGAGCTTAGCTTAGATCAGCTTGAGTACAACAAGGCTCACGGTTTCACACCGGTTGTTAGGAGAGCTAGCAAAGTAGGTGCTACGCGTCGCAACTTAGGCGCAGAGATGGCGACCGTTGTAGAGGATCCCAGTCAGTCCGCCACCGCAAACACCTCCACTAGACCCAGATACAGCACACCCGCCAAGACACTTAGAGCTGCTGAGGCTGTAGCTGCCGAGTTGCCACATCTAGTTGGCGACGCGCGCGTTAGGCAGCAGGAGAGGCTGAACGAGTTGGTGCTAGAGGCGGCTAGGCTGAACGAGGAGTTCCGGAAAGCCAACCCGGGTGCTGGGGCTTCTCAGGTGGTGCACTCGCATGTGGCCAGATCTAACGATCAGGCTTCATCTCCCCACCCTAGCCGTGAGAAGAGCCGGAGTGGGCATTCCGGCAAGGATAGGCAAACGCAGGTGTACGACCCGGCTGTTGCCGCGACAGTCCGGTCAGAAACACAACGCTGCAGGAGCAGGCTTTCAAGCCCATAAAGCTCAAAGCCAGGCCCGAGCTGGAGAGCGCCCAGGTCCTTCTCAGCATCCCGTCGCTCAGCCTACTCGGCAGAGGCAGCAGCCGCGCGCAGTGGCGCCAGCTGACAACCCGGTGGAGCAGCCTGCAGCTGTGCAAGTGGACCGGTATGATGATGGCTACTCGGCCATGGAGATGGCTGGCTATGACATTCTGGATCGTGTTGGCGAGCGCGTGTTGGCGCCTGGAGTTGCAAGCCACCAGCTGGACCGGATCAACTTGTCGGCGCGGCTAGAAAACACGGGTCCTCCTGGCCCCGAGTGCTTTGGCCCGCGCATCATGAACGAGCCGTCCGTGAAGAACTTCCAGCTCGCAAGGGGCACCAAGAGCTACAACGGCAGCACCAAGCCAGAAGACTGGCTCAACGACTATGTCACCGCAGTCCACATCGCGGGCGGCAACAGGAGATGGGCAGTGCGGTACGTTCCGTAGATGCTAGAGGGTCCAGCTCGCACTTGGCTCAACAACTTGCCCAAGCACAGCATAAATTGCTGGCTGGACTTCTCGGACGCCTTCGTCAGCAACTTCACCAGCACCTACAAGAGGCCGAATAGGCCGCAGCAGCTGTCCGCTTGCAGGCAGCGAGAAGACGAGACGGACCGCGAGTACCTTACTCGGTGGAGCACATTGAGGAACACCTGCAAAGGTGTGAATGAAGCCCAGGCCATCACTTGGTTTGCGCAGGGCTGCAGGCACGGCAGTATGCTGTGGCAAAGGTTGCAGAGGGAGATGCCAAACACTCTGGCGGAGACCATCAAGATTGCAGATCAGTACGCACTCGGTGATCCTACTCAGCCTCTGATGGATTCCTCCGAGCCGAGAAGAAACTTCAACAGCAACAAGCACAACGAGTTCCGCAACAAGCGCAGGGGTGACCGGATAGATGTTCGGTACGACCCCGAGGAGGTGAACGCAGTGGCTGTTGGAGCTGGGGGTAGCCAAAGGCAGAAACCTGCTGGAGCCTACGGGCAGAACCAAAACCAGGGCCAAGGCAACAAGAAACCATTCCGTGCTCCTCAGTCGGGTAGCGGCAACTCCGAGCAGCCGAGGAAGTTCGTCTTTGACGACATGAAGGATGGCCCATGCAGTTTTCACACTCAGCACCCCTCAAGGCCTGCTAACCACACTACCCGACAGTGCGAGTGGTGGGATCTGATCAAGAATGAAGGCTTGCCTCCTCCTCCTCCTCTGCCAGCTGCAAATGCCAATGTGCAACCTGCTCGCGCACCCGCAGCTCGGCCGCCAGTGTTTCCGAGAAGGGAAAACGTGAACCAAGTGGCTTTAGGAGCCAACCGTCACTTCAACAATGAGGGCTACCGCAACAACAACAACAACTACAACCGCAACAACAACAGAGGCAACAACAACTACCAGAGCAACAACAACGGCAACAATGAGGGCGGAGGCCGCAACCAGTACCAAGAGCACCATGAGAGCTACATGATCTTCACCTCTGAGCCTGTCGACAAGCAGTCACAGCACAGGCGTGCCATGGAGGTCAATGCCGTGATCCCTGCAGTTCCTCACTATATGCATTGGTGTAGCCAAGAGATCAAGTGGTCCCGAGTAGATCATCCCAAGGTGATGCCCAACCTGGGTAGCTACGCTTTGGTGGTGGATCCTACCTTCTTGGGTCCCGAGAAGAACGTGAGGTTCAGCAAGGTGCTGATCGACAACGGCAGCATCATTAACATTGTGTACAAAGACACACTCGAGAAGCTTGGGCTTGCCGAGAACATGCTGCTACCTAGCAAGACCACCTTCCATGGCATTGTAACGGGAGTCTCGTGCAACCCGATTGGCCGAGTGTGGATAGATGTGCTATTCGGCACAAGGGAGAACTGCCGCACTGAGCGCCTGCAGTTCGAAGTGGTGTATCATCAGAGCCCCTACCACGCTCTACTCGGCAGACCTGCTCTGAGCAAGTTCATGGCCTCTACTCACACGGCATATCTGAAGATGAAGATCCCTGGTCCCAATGGCGTGATTACCATCTCTGGTGATTACAAGAAGTCCATGGAGTGTGCCTCTTCTGGTTCTCAGCTGGCGGAGTCCATGGTGATTGCCGCCGAGAAGAAAAAGATGTACGAGGTGGTGGCTATGGCGCAATCCGCGCAAGCTGGTGCGCAGGGCGTGCCGAGTACGCAACACGGGACCGCGTTCCAGGCGTCCCAAGAGACCAAGAAGGTCCAGGTCGACCCTGAGTTCCCCGACCGCGTAGCCATCATTGGCTCCGGGTTGGCGGAGAAATAGGAAAGCGAGCTCATCCACTTCCTCCGTGAGAATCGGGACGTGTTCGCCTGGTCCAATGAAGATTTACCAGGAGTCCCGATGGAGTTGGTTGAGCACTCATTACATGTGCGTCCTGACGCCAAGCCAGTGAAGCAGGCTATGCGCCGCTTCGGAGATGAGAGAAGGAAGGCCATTGGTGACCAGATCACCAAGTTGCTGATAAGCAATTTCATCATGGAGGTGCTGCATCCGGATTGGCTAGCCAACCCGGTCATGGTCGAGAAGAAGAAGGAGGATCCCAAGGCCGCTACTGCATGGCGCATGTGCGTCGACTACACCGACTTGAACAAGGCATGCCCCAAGGATGCCTTCCCGCTACCTCGCATCGATCAGGTGATCGATTCCACTGCTGGTTGTGAACTGCTGTCTTTCATAGATGCCTACTCTGGTTTCCACCAGATAGCTCTCAATCCTGCTGATCAAATAAAGACTGCTTTCATTACCCCGTACGGGGCTTATTGCTATCGTGTCATGTGTTCTGGATTGAGGAATGCGGGTGCAACCTATCAGAGATGCATGCAGAAATGCTTGCACGATCAGCTCGGCAAGAATGTGCAGGTGTACGTAGATGACATTGTCAACAAAACGAATAAAACACATACTCTACTTGCCGACCTTGGGGAAACCTTTGCTAACCTGCGCAAGTAGAAAATGAAGTTGAATCCGAGTAAATGCACCTTTGGTGTCCCGGCTGGCAAGCTACTCGGCTTCCTGGTATCTTGTCGGGGCATTGAAGCCAATCCTTCAAAGATAAAAGCTATTGAGAGCATGTCTTTGCCGAGATCCCTGAAGGATGTGCAGAAATTCACTGGTTGCTTGGCATCCCTGAGCCGTTTCCTGGGCCGAATGGGCGAGAAGGCCCTGCCTCTGTACCAGCTGATGAAGAAAAGTGACAAGTTTGTCTGGACTCCGCAAGCGGATGTGGCATTCAACGAGCTGAAGGCAATGCTGGCTAGCGCTCCCATTTTGGCTAGTCCGCTACCCAAGGAGCCAATGCTGCTGTACATTGCTGCCACTAACCGAGTAGTCAGTGTGGTGATTGTGGTGGAGCAAGAAGAAGAAGGCAAGAGTGTGCAGCGCCCAGTATACTATCTCAGTGAAGTGTTGTCTAGCTCCAAGCAAAACTACCCGCATTACCAGAAGATGACCTACGGCGTGTACCTGGGCGCCAAGAAGCTAAAGCATTACTTCCAAGAGCATCCTATCACGGTTGTGAGCTCTGCTCCCATCTCGGATATCATGGGCAACAAGGAGGCGAGTGGTCGAGTAGCCAAGTGGGCAATCGAGCTGGCCGCGTACGCTCCCGCGTATGCAAGAAGAGAAGCCATCAAGTCTCAGATTCTGGCGGAGTTTCTGGTGGATTGGGCTGAGGTGCAGTACGAACCTGCTGCTCCAGTTTCCAATTACTGGAAGATGCACTTTGATGGCTCGAAGGTGAAGGAAGGCCTTGGTGCTGGCGTAGTGCTTACGTCGCCCAAGCGAGATCAACTCAAGTACGTGCTGCAGATTCATTTCAAGGCGTCCAACAACGTAGCAGAGTACGAGGCAGTGGTGCACGGCTTGCGGGTAGCCAAGGAGGTTGGCGTGCAGCGCATTATATGCTATGGCGATTCAGATCTGGTGGTGCAGCAAGTCTCTGGCACTTGGGATGCTCTAGATGCCAACATGGCATCATATCGCTTCCTGGTAGAGTCTATGACTGGGTTCTTCGAAGGCTGCGAGTTCCAGCACATTCACCGAGCAGAGAACGAAGCGGCAGACGAGCTGTCCAAGTTGGGATCTTCTCGGCAATCCATCCCGGCGGGGGTTGCCTTGGAGCACTTGAGGAAGCCATCCATCAAGCCTTCTCCCAACTCGGAATCCATATTTGTTCCTTCTCTGCCAAGTGAAGAATCCGTTCCAATGGAGATTGACTGGGAGAATGCAACAGAGAACCCGGGGACTGCCGCTCCCTACCCGGGGACTGCCGCTCCCTACTCGGGGACTGCCGCTCCATACTCGGGGACTGCCATTCCATACCCGGGGACTGCCATTCCACACTCGGGGACTGCTGTATTCATTGAGGAGGTCCTTGCAAATCGTTCAGGGCTCCAGAGAAGTGCTCTCAACCCTAAAGAGCAGCCAGAGATGCATGTCCCAATGGAAGTGGACGAACCAGTGTTTCCCACACGGGAGACACCGAGTTGGGCCATGCCCATATTATCCTTTCTAAAGGACGGTACTCTGCCAGAAGACGAGGTGGCCGCAAGGCAGATTCAGAGAAGATCCAAGGGCTACACGATATTCAGAGATGTGCTGCACAAAAGAAGTGCCACCGGCGTGCTGCAACGTTGTGTGGACCCAGAAGAAGGAGGAGAAATTCTGTTGGAAATACACCAAGGAGAATGCGGGCACCACGCCTCTTCTCGGGCATTGGTCAAGAAAGCTTTTCGGCATGGCTTCTACTGGCTCACAGCTCTGCAGCAAGCTGAAGACATCGTGAGGAAGTGCAATGGCTGCCAGATGTTCGCGAGCAAGATTCACATGCCTGCTTCCGAGTTGAAAACAATTCCTATCACATGGCCGTTTGCCGTATGGTGCCTGGATATGGTTGGCCCCTTCAAGCCGGCCAAAGGCAACATGACACACATCTTGGTCATGGTGGACAAGTTCACCAAGTGGATTGAAGTGAAGCCTATTCGGAAGTGCGATGGAGCTACATCCGTGAGATTCTTAAAGGATGTGATCCTGAGATACGGCTACCCGCACAGCATCATCACCGACAACGACACAAATTTCGCAGAGGGGGCAATGGTGCGATTCTGCAGAGATAAGCACATCCGACTAGATGTTGCATCTGTTGCGCATCCCGCCTCCAATGGGCAAGTGGAAAGAGCAAACGGCATGGTGCTGGCAGGCATAAAGCCAAGGCTGATTGAGCCGCTGCTGAAAACACCTGGGTGTTGGCTAGACGAGTTGCCAGCGGTGTTGTGGAGTCTAAGGACTACCCCTAACCGGTCAACCGGCTACACGCCATTCTTCTTGGTATACGGGGCTGAGGCCGTGTTGCCAATAGACTTAGAGCATGACTCCCCTCGAGTAACCCTCAACACTGAGGTAGAGGCGAGAGAAGCTCGAGAAGACGACGTTGACCTGCTCGAAGAAGCAAGAGAGCTGTGACGCCCCGAGATCGGGCACTATGCAGATTTCAGCATTCCCGCCAAAATCCACATAATAACCGATTCCAGGTTGCCACGTCTGATAACATTACAACAGTTCACGAATAATCCACAACAACAACAGCACAGATATATACAAGAGGACTCAAACGAGCCAAGGATACAACTGATACAATACAAAGATCCAAATAACAGCGGAAGAAACAACATAGCGTCCGACTACGGACAAGATACAAATTGGACTAAGAGTCCTGAAGATAACCGAGAGCGTCCAATCCCTGCCCAGGCCAAGCCGGAGGGATTCCCAAGCTAACGTCATCAGACTTCAAACCTGTTGACTGCAATATTGAATATGCAGCCACGAAAAAGGATTCGTGGGTCAGTACGGTTAAGTACTGGCAAGTGGATAAACCATACTCACAAGATACCGGCGTAACCAGTCATCACAAGATACAAATACTTTGGGTTCAACGGAAAGGAAGGGGTTGTTGCAAATAAGCGGCAGCGGGCTGCACTAAGCAACTACAGAAACACACTACAACTTCCGGCTAACAGAAAGAAGATGAGATAGCGTATTGTAACCAACTGAAAGATAACTCCAAGCAAACCCATCCAATGTTACCCCCTACTAAGGAAGCAACCCAAGGATAACTCACACAGTGGGATTAATAATGGTACAGGTTATTGTGTCAATAATACTATTACTAGTCAAAATTAGTATTAGTTAGGTGTAAGTTGTTCTGAGTACATTGTTAGCCAGTACTTTCACCAAGTCGTCACATAACCGCGGACAACACGGCTTCTCGAGAAGATTTATCCCTGCAGGGTGTGCTCCAGTACCCGTACACACTCAAGCCACCAACTAAAACTCAGGTTGGCTCGACACGACCCAAACCATCTCTACAACCCATCCTAGGAGCCACGGAGCTATAAGGTCCCGGCCAGTCCGCTAAGCGCAGGGGTGAAAACCACACCCCCCGGCACCACAGGCCTCGTCCTATATGCATCATCATCATCATCAGTAACCATGGGTGATCAACCCATTATGCAAGGAGCAAATGGAACACCCGAACTAAGTGTGGCTCTTCGCACAAGCTGCAGATCAGGTCTAAGTCGAGGGGGGTCCCATACTACCACCCGGATGCGGTGAGCACGCTCATCATGGATCAGTAGACAAGACTCTTTTCCTAATTAAGTTCGACACTAGCAGGCTTCAAAACCCTTACCCGGGCCTCCTGCCGGTGCCTTATCATCAAATTATTATTACCCAGAACAATAACAAGTTGTTGATTGAATTAAACCCAACTATAAAATAAACAGGTGATAGGAAAAAGGACAACAAGACTCGAGCACAAACAAATCTAAGCATGCAACTACGACACGAGGGCCAACAGGGTAAACAAACAACAGTTGATAGGAAGTGGAAGGAAGGCTATATCCTGGCTGCAGGGTAAACATATAATAGGATCGAGACACAAGCATCGAATCAAGGCTAGAATAAGAACAACGGAAAGAATCGGTAACAAGTGATGAAAGGCAGCCATATGGCAGCAAGTGAGTATACTTGCCTGAGATCCCGCAAGGTAGCAGAACTTGTCGTTTCTCACATCATCTCAACGTCCTATCCGCGAAGAAGCAACGAACTAAAAGAAACACCGGATGCAACAATTACTACGGCGGCAAAAGATCCAGCATGATCCTATTTTATATGCATGGCATGGCAAGATGCAACAGGGGAAACAACTTAAGAAATTTAATCGGAACCGGAGTACGGAGAAATAGGAATTGGTTCAAGTTGTTTAGCTAACCATCAATATTAAATGTTGATTAACAGGTTTAAACAAGGCAGAGGTGATCTATTCAATATTAAATGGAATAGGGCAACAATTGAATTAAATACCCCAACACATTCCATATTTATTTAATAGGTGAACATGCATAACACAAACTAATATGCAACATACAAAAGGAAAACATGAGCATGGATGGCATATTAATATTCCTTGCATTTTTCTGGTTGGAAAACATATTTTATTTGTTGGATTTGGAATTAAAATGAGCAAGTTATCAAATTAGCAATTTTAATTGCATTAATTTAGGAAATAGTTGTTTTCAGCAATTTGATTTATTCAAAACAGAAAACAAAGTTTATATTTGCAAAGTTTAGAGGATTTTGATTGGAAAACATATTTTACTTTTCAAATTTGGAGTTAAAATGAATTAGTTATGATTTATGCAATTTAAATCATTTTAAATTGAGCCGGAAGCCCAACATTTAATTTAGGAGGTTCCAGTTATTTATTTACCCACAAAAATGCAATGCAACACATGAATGAGATGACATTTTAATTATAGATGATATGTTATAGAAAATAGGGCATATGTATAGGGGTTTTAGGGTTTGGGTTCGCACGTTGGAAAGAGGATCTCCGGGGTCAACGCCGGAAACTTCGGAACATGGAGGAAGTAGACGAAGAAGAGGAAGTAGACGAAGTCGTCGATGTCGTAGGAAGTAGTGGAAGTAGACGTTCGTTCTCATGTAGTCGAGGAAGTAGTTGTTCCGGGGTCGTAGTTGTGGTGGAATCGCAACATCATATCCGTTGTTCTCGAGTCGCCGTGGTAGTTGGCGTAGTAGGGGAAGTAGTGGTACTCGTTCCGTAGTCGACGTAGTCGTGGCCGAATCCGCAACATCATCGTCTTCGGGTCGGTGGTGAATTTGATGGTCTCGGTCTCAGGGCTTCATTGTAACATCCAAGTATGAAAACACCCTAGTTGTTTTACTTCTTTGTTTAATTTATGCAATGCATCATGTCATCATCCTCTTTTTTTTGTTTCTGATTGCATTGTTTTCATAATGAATCAACCCTTGTTTTCACACTTGTCTGTTACAATCTCTTCAAACAAAGAATTGCAAGACAAAACCTTTCCTTGTTTTTCCAAATAATTCAGTTATGATCACTTCTCAAATTGTTGGTTTTAATCAAACCATTAATCAATCAATTAATTCAACCCATAATTCCTAAATCATCTTTTAAATGCAAACCAAGTTTCAAATCAGTACTTATTTGAAACCATAAATTCACCACCCAATTGCACTCTTTAAATCATTTTTAAACCTAGGGGTAACCCTATTCAAATGCTTGTTTTTAATAAGGGTTATTAATATTAAAAATATCCCAAATTCGGTTTCAAATACAAACTATCATTTTAAATCTCAATTTTGAAATCCAATGTTGGAATATGGTTTCTAATTTCCTAACTAGCTTAACTTAATTTTTCTGAAATTTTTACTAAATAAAACCTTAACAATTTCTTCCAAAAGCAAAGCTACAAAAAAAAAATAATAACAGAAAAAATAGAAAAGCAAAGAAAACCAGCGCGCGCGCGACACCTAGCTACCCCAGCCCAACCTATCTACCGCGCGCGCCAGCCCAGCCCAACTACCCCCCCGTACCGCTTCGCGATTCGTGCGGGACCTTCTTTCTGGAGTACGGCAGCGCATCGCCGAGCGCCACCGCACCCCCGCGCGACTCCGGCGGCCGCCACCTCACTCCCCTCGCCTATATAACCAGCCCCTAGCCCCTGGCAGGTGCCCTAGCTTCTAGGGTTCCTCGCTCCCCGCGCCGCGCCGCCAAATTCCCTCTCTGTCGCCGCACTCCCCTCTCTGAATCCAACCACCGGCGGCCACCGACTGAAGATCTACGCGCCGCCGTCGCCATGGCGCTCATACACCCCACCTAAACCTTGGAACCACACCTCCTCTCTCTCATCTCTCTGCTGGACCTCGAATTGCCACGGGTAAGCCGTCGTTTCTCCGCCGCGGTTCTCGCTTCCTCCGGCCACCGTGGCAACATAGTTTCTGAACCCGAGGTTCTCACCTCCGTTGCAGATCCTCTCGACGCCGGTTGAGCACTGGAACCGCACCGCCTCCATCCCTTCTTCGCGTTGGACACTTGATCGAGCACGGAGGAGCACGGGATCAACGGCGTCGTCTTCGTCTTCGCCGCGGCCACCGTCGTCAGCAGGACGTCACCGTCGATCAAATCGCGGTGAGCACACCACCGTCACCTTCCCCTCTCCCTCTGCTGCATGCGCGTGATCCCGTGCACGTCCTCTGCGTCCCGCACAACCACAGCGGCGACCATCCATCGTAGATCGCCGGCGAGCCGTGGTTCTCTGACGGTGTCGCGCAAACATTTCGTCGTCAGAAATTCAGTTAACAAACTGTAACGTTATCCTTACTGCGTTGTGTATACTGACAACAGACGCGCCACATCGCAGTGGTTCAGTGCGCTCGTTTGCATCACGAGCTCGCGGGATCGATCCCCCGCGGCCGCACACTTTTTCGCTATTTTCCTCGCACGCGCGGCCCCACCTAGCAGTGGCTCCCCTTGCCACGCCAGCGCGCGCTCGCCACGCTGGCCACGGGCCCCCTGGCAGCGTGTGGGTATAATTCCTGCACGGTAACAAAAGATTTAAAACGCATCTGTTTATTTTCCAATTCTTTTTAAATTGGCAGAATAAAACATAAACTTTAAAATTCAATAACTTTTAATCTGTAATTCTAATAAATAAAAGTTATATATGTTTTCTGTTCAAAATTTCATAAACTTTCCAATTATTCCATTTGTGTTCTGTTTTGAGTTTTCAAAATACATTTAAAGTTTAAATTTGGATAATTCAAATGTAATTTGCAATAATTCATAAGTAATTCATACTATTCCCAAATAAGTCAAATAAAATATGTTTTCCACACCTTTTTGAATATCCTATTCAAATATAAAATTTGTTTCATTGTTTGAATAATTTAAATTGCCTAAATAATTTAATACTTGTTGAATTCAATTAAATTTGATAAAAATCATAACTTGCTTAATATAAAATATTTTTGAACATGCAAAATATGTTTTCAAACCACCAAAGTATGAACTTCTCAAATGTGAATTTGAATTTATGGTTTGAACAAATAAAATTCAAATAATATTTAAGCTTGTTTTAAATTCAATTAAAACTTGTTTAATATTGTTTAATTCATAATAAATTCATCCTAATTCAAATTTCAAAATGTGAAACATGTAATCCAACTAAAATTTGATGTTCTTTTCAAATATAAATTTTGTTAGTTGTTTTGCACACTTTAACTTGATGAAAACAATAATTGTTTGTGTGGCATGTTTAAGTAACCAAAATTTTCCAAACTTAATAAATAAGTTCTAAACTTGTTTTATTTCCTTTTCCTTTGCATCTATCATTGTTATTTATTGTTATCTGTTATTATCTTGTCATCATCATCATGCATGCATCATGATAACAACTATCACATAATAATTAATTGTAAATCATTTGTTCCACTTATTTCAATGGATCCTTTTCCATATGCAACCCTTGCATATGGGTCCATTTAATTTGTGCTATCATGTTAGTCAGTTTATTTTGATGCACCTATTAATTTGTCATGCATCATATTGATTGTGCACAATGCCATGGCAATGCTTGTTTACATTCCTGTTTTGTTTGTTTGCTTCTTCTCGAATAGACGACGACGTTGAGACAGACGACCCTTACGACACCCCTTCTGAGGATCTAGCTCAGTACCCGGCTACTGGGTTTGCAGGCAAGTTATCACTCACATGAACCATTGTGTTCCTTTCAACCCTGGTTACCGATACTTTCCGTTGTCTATACTTGCTAGCCTTAGTGGTAGATGTTTCCGTTACGAACCTATCACATGAATCCTTTAACCCTGATATTGCCTCATCACCCCTCCTACAACCCCATTGATTGAGCCAGTGTCTTACTAGCATGCTTAGGTTGTTTTGCTCGAGTCTGTTACCCGTTACTTTTCAGTTACTATATCTTTATTATGTTCTGGGGGCTCGATGTTTAATCAATCAATCAATCATGCTAATGTTATTACTGTTAATAATAATTTGATGATAAGGCACCGGCAGGAGGCCCTGTGTGGTTTTGAGGCCTGCTAGTATCGACCCTAATAGGAAAAGGGTCTTGTCTACTGATCCATGATGAGCGCACTACCCGCATGTGGGAAGCGAGTATGGGCGCCCCCCTCAATTTGATTCGATTCGCATCTCGTCCAAATCATCTCATTTAGTTCGTGCTTTCTATTTGCAGCATGCATGTTTTTGCGAGCCCAGCGCAGGGTGGAACTTTTGTAGTCGGCATATAGGGGGACACGGTCTTAGAGTGCTATGAGGGTCCCTTTTCTTCGGGGCTTGATTAGCCGTGCGCCCAAGGTGCTTTGGGCTTGATGCGGAGAAGAGTTGAGTTGTGTTGAGTGCCCCGCTTGGTGGGAGGCATCCCATCTGGCGGGTTATTTATACGTGTACGGCCAAATTGGTGCAACCCTGCAGGGATAATCTTCTCGAGAAGCCGTGTTTTCCGCGGTTATGGATTACTTGGTGAAAGTACTGGCTAACAAGTACTCAGGACAACTTAAACCTAATGATTCACTATCTCACACCCCATGATTATCAATTTGACTAGTAATAGGATTATTGTCACAATAACTTGATTCATATTAATCCAACTGTGTGAGTTATCCTCGGATTGCTTCTTTGGATAAGGGGCGAGATCCAGGATGGGTTTGTTTGCAGTTATCTTTCAGTTGGTTACAACACTCGATCTTATCCCCTTTTCCGATAGTTGGTTATGATAGAATCTCTGTAGTTGGTTAGCGCAGCCAGTTGCAGCATCTTATATATCCCTTTCTTCCGTTGAACCCAAGTCATCTGTGCTTGTGTTGACGGGTTATACTTTGGTGAACTGTGAGTCTTGCTTGCCAGTACTTGGATGTACTGACCCCGTTGGGGCTGTGGTTTACGCAGACTACGACTACGGCTACGATGACCACCAGGATGGCTACTTCATGGAGTTTGACGAGACTGCAGACGAGTAGCTAGCTGGACCAGGGCAGGATCCAGAACCTACGTGGATGGGCTTCGTCTTCTTTATTTTCTCCGGCTTCTTAAGCCTGTTGGATTTGTCTGTACTCAGACACCTTTGATTGCTTCCGCTGATGTAATGAATGCTATGTTGGGACATGTGTCCTCTGGATGATTGTATTTGCTATCTCTGCCTTAGTGAAGGCCATTTGCAACTTTATTTCAATCTTTTGTGTCTTAGAGATATGTTGTGATCATCATTCGTTCAAAGCTGTTGACGTACCGTGCGTGATTGATATGAAGTACGTCGACAGTAGTGCCTATGACTTCTAGTGGATAGTTTACATCGACGGTGGAATAGCAGGGCTTGTGTTGTCGCGCATAATCGCAGGCCTACCAGGAAGCTGGGACGTGGGAGCAGTTATGCCCCATAATCCAAGCACCTGCTATCCAGTTCGTGCGATGAGTATCCCTTAGAAGCCAGGGTGCGACAAATGGTATCAGAGCCTGTCTGCCTGTAGGATCCCTTTTTACTGGTCGCAGTTGAGTCTAGAAACTATTTTGTAGCGATACAGGAAAAATGAAACGTGAGAGTAGGAATTCTGCCATTTTTCTTCTTTCCCCACCCACCCACCCTTTTCTGGTAAGGAAGTGCAACGTTGTTTTCTGTTCTCACCTAAACTTTCAAGTTAGGATTTCACGTGTTTTGGGTTCTCCATAGTACCTCAGGACTTTTGGTCTCGTTTTCCCGATGTTGCTTCAATATCATGTTCTTTTCAACATCCTTATCGTCCGTTGAACCTTGTTGTTTTCGACATCCTTGTTCTTCTACCGGAGTCTAATCAAAACCTCCCAAATCATCTGCAGATGGATCTCAGGTTCTACCCGCAGGTGGTTCGGATGACTCGCTGTGAGAGCACCGCCGGTTATCCGGAGATGCTGAGAGACATGGTTACCTATCTGGGGTTCCGTTGGGCACCAGAGTACCAGGTCTACGAGCAGCAGCGAGAGTTTGACCAGACCTGCTACCGGGCTATCGTCTACATTCTGTCGGATGATGGCAGGAGCATTGCTCACCGCTACGAGGCAGTAGGTTCCACAGTGGATATGGCCGTGCAGCAGGCAGCGTACGTGAGTCTCACCGTCCTCCGTGCTGACTACTGGGGGTTTGATAATTCCATCTATCGTCACATCCCCCGTGGTTACATCACGGCAGCGGGAGTTCACTTCACCCTCCACAGCAACCTGGATACCTACGAGTCTGATAGCTCCAGGCTGCACACCACTGCTCAGTTCGTGAGGCACAGTGACGCAGTTGCTTCCACACTTTCTCAGGAGTTAGCCTCAGTCAGGGAGCAGCTCTACCTCGCGTTGACGCGTCTGGCGACGTACACCACAGACTTCGTTGGAGACGAGCGCTTTGCACGTTTCACTCAGACACTTGGTTTTCCTCTGCCAGATGCTGGAGGTTACGAGCCGATCAGAGGCCCACTTCTAGACCTCGGAGCTGGTTACACAGGGATTCCCCGCTATGGAGCACAGGGAGACGATGCTTTCTACTTCACCACACCGAGAGTTGCTCTCAAAGAAGTTCCTATCTACAGGGATCGTCGTGATACCTACTTCCGTGGGGTTCCTCCTCACCGTATCTCTCGTCGTACTACTCACCGCCGTCCTGCGTGATGAGCATGGGAGTACCGATGTATCCATTCCTAGCTATGTTTAGTTATCCTTTGGAATTCGAACCATGTATTGGTCTGTTGGATATTCTGATGTATTTGAACATGTGATGATGTACCTGTTGGTTATCTATTCATGCGTCGGAATAATCTATCTTTCGGTTACCAAGTCTATCCTTTTCTGTTGTTGTGCTAAAATGAATTTTTGTTCAGGATGCCTCCAACCAGGAACAACCCGCCTCCGCCACCACCAATGGGGGAACTGTTAGCTCAGATGACCCAAGTGGTGACACAGATGGCCCAGATCCAGGCTAACCAGCACCACAACCAGAATGCTCCGCGAGTCAGCATTAAGGAGTTTCTGAGCGTGGGGCCGAGAGCTTTTGTGGCAACACGTGAGCCTCTGGATGCTGATGACTGGATCAGGGAGATCAACAGGGCTCTGGAGATTGCTCATGTCGCTGAGGAAGATAAGGTCAAGTATGCCACCTACCTACTGAAGGGTCAGGCAGCTACTTGGTGGGAGAACTACCAGACCATGAGAGCTGGCTATCCTATCACCTGGGGATGTTTCAAGGATGCCTTCCTGAAGCACCACATCCCGGATGGTCTCATGGAAAGGATGCGTGAGGAATTCTGCTCTCTCAAACAGGGCAAGCTGGACGTCCTCGGCTACCAGAACGAGTTCAATCGTCTCGCTCGGTACGCTGGTGACGAAGTGTCCACTGAAGCCAAGAAGATGGCAAGGTTCCGCCGAGGTTTTAACCCGGAACTGAAGTACGCTCTCACCAACATCAAGTGCAAGGACTTCGTGGAGCTCGTGAACACCGCGCTCAATGAGGAGAATGGGCGCAAGGCGTTCGAAGAGTCCCGCAAGCACCCGCGTGAGGGTGGTTCCTCCTCCAACATGACCACCCCTCCGCAGAAGCGCCGCATCTGGGTGCCAAATGGTGCTGTCACTCGGGCTCCAAATGCCCAAGCTTCTCCAGGCTTTGGTCCCCGCCCACCCAACCCATCTCAGATGCAGGGTCAGAGGATTCCAATGGGGCAGCCAAGGCCAGGTCCTCCTCGTGTCGTCACTTGCTTCAAGTGCAAGGAGACTGGACACTACGCTGATAAGTGCACTCAGAAGCAGCTACCCCTACCTCCTCGCCCCAACACCAACCAGGCAATGGTTCGTGCTCCCCCGGCTAAAGCCTTCAACTCCAACAACAGGCCTGTCGGGAGGAACGCGAGGGTGAACCATATCAAGGCCGACAAAGCTGAGGAAGCTGCTGACGTCGTTCTCGGTATATTACCCGTAAACTCTATTCCAGCTAAAGTGTTGTTTGATACTGGAGCATCGCATTCCTTTGTGTCAAAGATTTTTGCAAAAGCATACAACCTAGTTCTGGTTCCGCTAAGCAATCAAATCTATGTGCACTCTCCGGGAACTAAAATGATTACTTCCAAGATAAGCATGGACAATCAGATCCTAATTGGAGGTCGCATATTCCTTGCTTCACTCATGTTGCTGGGAAATTCTGACATTGATGTCATTCTGGGTATGGATTGGTTGAAGACCCACAAAGCTAAATTGACTGTGCTCAAAAGTCAATAACTCTCTCCCACACTTCAGGCCAGATAGTCTATTCTCCATATGGATCAAGTTCTGTTCAGCTGTTCAACCTCGATGCTAAACCCCTTCCTGCAATTGAAAATGTTCCGGTGGTTTGTGATTTCCCTGACGTCTTTCCAGAAGAATTGCCAGGGATGCCTCCGGACAGAGCAGTTGAGTTCGTGATTGAGCTTGAGACAGGTACTGCTCCAATCTCTAAGCATCCATATAAGATAGCTCCTCCTGAACTGAAATTGTTGAAGGAGCAAATCGATATGTACATGGAGAAAGGTTACATTCAGCCTAGTTCCTCCGCTTGGGGTTGCCCAACTCTGTTTGTTGCCAAGAAGGATCAAACAAAAAGACTCGTGGTTGACTATCGTCCTCTCAACGAGAAAACCATCAAGAACAAGTATCCACTTCCTCGTATCGATGATCTTTTTGATCAACTTGCTGGAGCCTCAATATTCTCAAAGTTGGACTTGAGGATGGGGTACCATCAGATAAAGATCAGAAAGGAAGATATTCCTAAGACAACTTTCACCACTCGTTACGGTCTATATGAATACACCGTCATGTCCTTTGGTCTCACCAATGCACCGGCAACGTTCTCAAGACTCATGAATTCTGTCTTCCATGAATACCTCGACAAGTTCGTTGTGGTATATCTTGATGACATTCTAGTCTACTCAAAATCCGAGGAAGAGCATGGAGAACACCTTCGTCTCACTCTCATGAAACTTCGCGAGCATCGTCTGTATGCCAAGTTTTCCAAATGTGAGTTCTGGATTCCAGAAGTTGCATATCTTGGTCATATCATCTCTACCAAAGGCATTGCCATTGATCCTGAAAAGGTTAAGGCAATTGTTGACTGGAAACCCCCTAAGACGGTGAAGCAAGTCAGAAGTTTTCTTGGCTTGGCTAGCTATTGCCGTCGTTTCGTCCAAAACTTCTCCAAGATTGCTAAACCTCTCACTGATCTCACAAAGAAGGACAAAAAGTTCGTTTGGACTCCACAATGTGATGAAAGTTTCAACCTCCTGAAGACTAAACTCACTTCCACCCCAGTTCTGGTTGGCCCAGATACTACCAAACCTTTCCAGATATTCTGTGATGCATCTCTCCAAGGCCTAGGAGCAGTTCTTATGCAAGAACGTCAAGTTGTGGCTTATGCTTCACGTCAGTTGAACCCACATGAGCAAAACTATCCCACTCATGATCTTGAACTTGCAGCAGTTGTGTTTGCCCTCAAGAAATGGAGACAATACTTGTTGGGTAACAAAACTGAAATCTTTTCCGATCACAAGAGTCTGAAATACATCTTCACTCAGCCAGATCTGAACCTCAGGCAAAGGAGATGGATTGAGAAGATTAAAGACTTTGATCTCACCATTTCTTACACTCCAGGCAAGGCTAATGTTATGGCCGATGCTCTCAGTCGCAAATCCTATTGCAATAATCTCATGATCATGGAAAGCCAACCTCCACTTCATGAAGAATTCCAGAAGCTGAACCTTGGTCTTGTCCCTGAAGGATACCTTGCTAGCTTGACAGCCAGTCCAACTCTCGAGGACAAGATTCGTTCTGAACAACTTCGTGATAATGAAATCAAGAAGATTGTAGAGCACATCAAAGAGGGCAGTGATAAATTCAAGTCCTTCTCAATTGATGACAATGGAACTGTCTTCTTCGAAGGACGCATTGCAGTTCCTCAGATTCAAAGTCTCAAGGATATCATTCTCAAGGAGGCTCATGAAAATCCTCTCTCCATTCACCCTGGAAGTACAAAGATGTACCAGGATCTCAAGACTCTGTATTGGTGGCCTGGCATGAAACATGAAATTGCTCAATACGTTTCTGAATGCGACGTTTGTCAACGTGTTAAGGCAGTCCATCAGAAAACAGCAGGTCTACTCCAACCTCTGAAAATTCCTGAGTGGAAGTGGGACATGATTGAAATGGACTTCGTTACTGGGTTTCCAAAGTCCAAGAAGGGCAACGATGCAATCTTCGTTGTTATTGATCGTCTCACTAAGGTTGCTCACTTCTTCGCTGTAAAGGAAACTATCTCAGCTAGCCAGTTAGCAGAGCTCTATACAGCAAAGGTTGTTCCTCTTCATGGTGTTCCATTGGAAATAAGCTCAGACCGTGGAAGTATCTTCACTTCTCATTTCTGGAAGAGCTTTCAAGAAGCATTGGGCACCAAACTTCTGTTCAGCACAGCTTACCACCCTCAGTCTCAGGGGCAAGTCGAAAGAGTCAATCAGATTCTCGAGGATATGCTCAGAGCATGTGGTCTCTCCTTTGGCATGAAATGGGAGGATTGCCTTCCATATGCTGAATTCTCCTACAATAACAGCTACCAGGCAAGTCTAGGCATGGCACCATTTGAGGCACTGTATGGTCGCAGATGCAGGAGTCCAATCAATTGGTCTGGAGCTGGTGAACGATCACTTTTGGGCCCTGACATTGTTAAGGAAGCCGAGGAGAAAGTTCGTATCATTCGTGACAATCTCAGGATTGCTCAGTCTCGTCAGAAGAGCTATTATGATAGCAAACACAGGGATATGATCTATGCACCTGGTGATAAGGCATATCTCCGTGTAACTCCCCTCAGAGGCACTCATCGTTTTGGTGTGAAAGGAAAGCTTGCACCAAGATACATTGGTCCTTTCAACATCCTCTCAAGACGTGCAGAAAATGCTTATCGTCTTGAACTTCCAGAAAAACTATCCAAAGTGCACGATGTGTTCCACGTGTCACAACTCAAGAAGTGTTTCAAAGATCCAGATCGTGCAGTTGATCATGATTCCATTGAACTACAAGATGATCTATCTTATGAGGAGCACCCTATTCGTATTCTCGATGAGACCGAGTGTAAGAATCGCAACAAGAGCATCAAGTTCTTGAAAGTCCAATGGTCGCATCATTCCGATAAAGAGGCAACGTGGGAGACCGAAGAGGATCTTCGCAAGAAGTATCCGGACCTTTTCACATCTCAGTAAGGAATCTCGGGGCGCGATTCCTTCAAGGGGGGCGTTTTGTAACATCCAAGTATGAAAACACCCTAGTTGTTTTACTTCTTTGTTTAATTTATGCAATGCATCATGGCATCATCCTCTTTTTTTTGTTTCTGATTGCATTGTTTTCATAATGAATCAACCCTTGTTTTCACACTTGTCTGTTACAATCTCTTCAAACAAAGAATTGCAAGACAAAACCTTTCCTTGTTTTTCCAAATAATTCAGTTATGATCACTTCTCAAATTGTTGGTTTTAATCAAACCATTAATCAATCAATTAATTCAACCCATAATTCCTAAATCATCTTTTAAATGCAAACCAAGTTTCAAATCAGTACTTATTTGAAACCATAAATTCACCACCCAATTGCACTCTTTAAATCATTTTTAAACCTAGGGGTAACCCTATTCAAACGCTTGTTTTTAATAAGGGTTATTAATATTAAAAATATCCCAAATTTGGTTTCAAATACAAACTATCATTTTAAATCTCAATTTTGAAATCCAATGTTGGAATATGGTTTCTAATTTCCTAACTAGCTTAACTAAATTTTTCTAAAATTTTTACTAAATAAAACCTTAACAATTTCTTCCAAAAGCAAAGCTACAAAAAAAAAATAATAACAGAAAAAATAGAAAAGCAAAGAAAACCAGCGCGCGCGCGACACCTAGCTACCCCAGCCCAACCTATCTACCGCGCGCGCCAGCCCAGCCCAACTAACCCCCCGTACCGCTTCGCGATTCGTGCGGGACCTTCTTTCTAGAGTACGGCAGCGCATCGCCGAGCGCCACCGCACCCCCGCGCGACTCCGGCGGCCGCCACCTCACTCCCCTCGCCTATATAACCAGCCCCTAGCCCCTGGCAGGTGCCCTAGCTTCTAGGGTTCCTCGCTCCCCGCGCCGCACCGCCAAATTCCCTCTCTGTCGCCGCACTCCCCTCTCTGAATCCAACCACCGGCGGCCACCGACTGAAGATCTACGCGCCGCCGTCGCCATGGCGCTCATACACCCCACCTAAACCTTGGAACCACACCTCCTCTCTCTCATCTCTCTGCTGGACCTCGAATTGCCACGGGTAAGCCGTCGTTTCTCCGCCGCGGTTCTCGCTTCCTCCGGCCACCGTGGCGACATAGTTTCTGAACCCGAGGTTCTCACCTCCGTTGCAGATCCTCTCGACGCCGGTTGAGCACTGGAACCGCACCGCCTCCATCCCTTCTTCCAGTTGGACACTTGATCGAGCACGGAGGAGCACGGGATCAACGGCGTCGTCTTCGTCTTCGCCGCGGCCACCGTCGTCAGCAGGACGTCACCGTCGATCAAATCGCGGTGAGCACACCACCGTCACCTTCCCCTCTCCCTCTGCTGCATGCGCGTGATCCCGTGCACGTCCTCTGCGTCCCGCACAACCACAGCGGCCACCATCCATCGTAGATCGCCGGCGAGCCGTGGTTCTCTGACGGTGTCGCGCAAACATTTCGTCGTCAGAAATTCAGTTAACAAACTGTAACGTTATCCTTACTGCGTTGTGTATACTGACAACAGACGCGCCACAGCGCAGTGGTTCAGTGCGCTCGTTTGCATCGCGAGCTCGCGGGATCGATCCCCCGCGGCCGCACACTTTTTCGCTATTTTCCTCGCACGTGCGGCCCCACCTAGCAGTGGCTCCCCTTGCCACGCCAGCGCGCGCTCGCCACGCTGGCCACGGGCCCCCCTGGCAGCGTGTGGGTATAATTCCTGCACGGTAACAAAAGATTTAAAACGCATCTGTTTATTTTCCAATTCTTTTTAAATTGGCAGAATAAAACATAAACTTTAAAATTCAATAACTTTTAATCTGTAATTCTAATAAATAAAAGTTATATATGTTTTCTGTTCAAAATTTCATAAACTTTCCAATTATTCCATTTGTGTTCTGTTTTGAGTTTTCAAAATACATTTAAAGTTCAAATTTGGATAATTCAAATGTAATTTGCAATAATTCATAAGTAATTCATACTATTCCCAAATAAGTCAAATAAAATATGTTTTCCACACCTTTTTGAATATCCTATTCAAATATAAAATTTGTTTCATTGTTTGAATAATTTAAATTGCCTAAATAATTTAATACTTATTTAATTCAATTAAATTTGATAAAAATCATAACTTGCTTAATATAAAATATTTTTGAACATGCAAAATATGTTTTCAAACCACCAAAGTATGAACTTCTCAAATGTGAATTTGAATTTATGGTTTGAACAAATAAAATTCAAATAATATTTAAGCTTGTTTTAAATTCAATTAAAACTTGTTTAATATTGTTTAATTCATAATAAATTCATCCTAATTCAAATTTCAAAATGTGAAACATGTAATCCAACTAAAATTTGATGTTCTTTTCAAATATAAATTTTGTTAGTTGTTTTGCACACTTTAACTTGATGAAAACAATAATTGTTTGTGTGGCATGTTTAAGTAACCAAAATTTTCCGAACTTAATAAATAAGTTCTAAACTTGTTTTATTTCCTTTTCCTTTGCATCTATCATTGTTATTTATTGTTATCTGTTATTATCTTGTCATCATCATCATGCATGCATCATGATAACAACTATCACATAATAATTAATTGTAAATCATTTGTTCCACTTATTTCAATGGATCCTTTTCCATATGCAACCCTTGCATATGGGTCCATTTAATTTGTGTTATCATGTTAGTCAGTTTATTTTGATGCACCTATTAATTTGTCATGCATCATATTGATTGTGCACAATGCCATGGCAATGCTTGTTTACATTCCTGTTTTGTTTGTTTGCTTCTTCTCGAATAGACGACGACGTTGAGACAGACGACCCTTACGACACCCCTTCTGAGGATCTAGCTCAGTACCCGGCTACTGGGTTTGCAGGCAAGTTATCACTCACATGAACCATTGTGTTCCTTTCAACCCTGGTTACCGATACTTTCCGTTGTCTATACTTGCTAGCCTTAGTGGTAGATGTTTCCGTTACGAACCTATCACATGAATCCTTTAACCCTGATATTGCCTCATCACCCCTCCTACAACCCCATTGATTGAGCCAGTGTCTTACTAGCATGCTTAGGTTGTTTTGCTCGAGTCTGTTACCCGTTACTTTTCAGTTACTATATCTTTATTATGTTCTGGGGGCTCGATGTTCAATCAATCAATCAATCATGCTAATGTTATTACTGTTAATAATAATTTGATGATAAGGCACCGGCAGGAGGCCCTGTGTGGTTTTGAGGCCTGCTAGTGTCGACCCTAATAGGAAAAGGGTCTTGTCTACTGATCCATGATGAGCGCACTACCCGCATGTGGGAAGCGAGTATGGGCGCCCCCCTCAATTTGATTCGATTCGCATCTCGTCCAAATCATCTCATTTAGTTCGTGCTTTCTATTTGCAGCATGCATGTTTTTGCGAGCCCAGCGCAGGGTGGAACTTTTGTAGTCGGCATATAGGGGGACACTGTCTTAGAGTGCTATGAGGGTCCCTTTTCTTCGGGGCTTGATTAGCCGTGCGCCCAAGGTGCTTTGGGCTTGATGCGGAGAATAGTTGAGTTGTGTTGAGTGCCCTGCTTGGTGGGAGGCATCCCATCTGGCGGGTTATTCATATGTGTACAGCCAAATTGGTGCAACCCTGCAGGGATAATCTTCTCGAGAAGCCGTGTTTTCCGCGGTTATGGATTACTTGGTGAAAGTACTGGCTAACAAGTACTCAGGACAACTTAAACCTAATGATTCACTATCTCACACCCCATGATTATCAATTTGACTAGTAATAGGATTATTGTCACAATAACTTGATTCATATTAATCCAACTGTGTGAGTTATCCTCGGATTGCTTCTTTGGATAAGGGGCGAGATCCAGGATGGGTTTGTTTGCAGTTATCTTTCAGTTGGTTACAACACTCGATCTTATCCCCTTTTCCGATAGTTGGTTATGATAGAATCTCTGTAGTTGGTTAGCGCAGCCAGTTGCAGCATCTTATATATCCCTTTCTTCCGTTGAACCCAAGTCATCTGTGCTTGTGTTGACGGGTTATACTTTGGTGAACTGTGAGTCTTGCTTGCCAGTACTTGGATGTACTGACCCCGTTGGGGCTGTGGTTTACGCAGACTACGACTACGGCTACGATGACCACCAGGATGGCTACTTCGTGGAGTTTGACGAGACTGCAGACGAGTAGCTAGCTGGACCAGGGCAGGATCCAGAACCTACGTGGATGGGCTTCGTCTTCTTTATTTTCTCCGGCTTCTTAAGCCTGTTGGATTTGTCTGTACTCAGACACCTTTGATTGCTTCCGCTGATGTAATGAATGCTATGTTGGGACATGTGTCCTCTGGATGATTGTATTTGCTATCTCTGCCTTAGTGAAGGCCATTTGCAACTTTATTTCAATCTTTTGTGTCTTAGAGATATGTTGTGCTCATCATTCGTTCAAAGCTGTTGACGTACCGTGCGTGATTGATATGAAGTACGTCGACAGTAGTGCCTATGACTTCTAGTGGATAGTTTACATCGACGGTGGAATAGCAGGGCTTGTGTTGTCGCGCATAAGCGTAGGCCTACCAGGAAGCTGGGACGTGGGAGCAGTTATGCCCCATAATCCAAGCACCTGCTATCCAGTTCGTGCGATGAGTATCCCTTAGAAGCCAGGGTGCGACATTCATGGCACGCACGAAGGCGTCCGACGCAAGGCGGACACGGCGAGGTTCACGGCGGCGAGGTTCACGGCGGTGTAGTCGTTCACGTTGCGGTACTCGTCGGGGAAGAGCTCGTCGTCGAGGTTTGGTCCGAGGTCCTCGGGGTGGCGGTACTTGTCGAAGATAATATTGTCGTCGGAGTACGGTTCGGGGAAGATCTTGGCGGCGTCACGGTCGCAAACACACGGGCACGAAGGCCTCGGCCACAACAACTGTAACATGAGCACGAATGGTTGCCGCAAGGAGTCCCGCCTCTTGTGGTACTTGTGTCGAACACCTGTGGTGCGTCCATCGCGTACAGAGCGAGGAGGGGCCATGGAAGATGAGCCGAGGCGGGGAAATCCTAAAACTGCAACATCACAGATGGGAGCAGCAGCTTGGGCATGCCTCCCCGCCGACATTCCTGCGGCACCACGAGCTCCTCCCGCCAGCAGCAGGCCGGGGACGGAGTGGTGACCGGCAGCCGCAGGTCGGGGTGGTGGTGCTCCGGGCCGTGGCCGGAAAGGAGGACGGAGATGGCTGTGGCGGCGCCATCCGCGCAGGGAGGTAGCAGCAGCGGCGCCGGTGGGGGACGAGCTCGGAGGAGGGTTGGGGCCGGACGGCGCCATCTCCGGCGACGGTTGGAGGCGGGGGGACGGCCGGCCGGAGGCAGCGGCCGGAGCAGGAGGTCGGCGACGGCGGAACTCGGGCTGGAGGCGGGTGGCCGGGACGGAGAGGAGTTGAGGGGATCGGGGGGAACAGCGAGCAGGGAGGTGGACGGGACGCCTCGGAAGGGGGCGCAGGTGGCAGAGATGGCCGGGGGGAGGCGGAGGACGAGGGGAGAGGGGAGGGGCTGCTGGGGCGGAGCTGGCCTCCTGGCCGGCTGCTAGCGAGGAAGGGGATCGGGGTGAGGGGAGGCAGCGTACGAGCGAGAGGAGCGTGCGAGGGGAGGACGAAGGGAGCGCATCGGGACAGAAGGGGTCGATGGGCTCTCCCGTGACCGTGCGTGCGTGAGTGGCCTGGGAGGTGGGAGGACCTAGGTGTGAATAACAGAAACGGCGGGGGGGTAAATGAGAGGGAGAGAAATAGGCTTAGGGTTTGGGAGAGGGAGGTGCGGTTGGGCCTTGCTGGGCCAAGAAAATTGGGCCGGCTGGCTTGGCTGCCCCCAAATTTTTTTTTGTTTTATATTTTTTTTTTCCACAAGTGTTTAGGCCAAGAAAAATAGCTTTAAACATCAAATAAATTTCTGTAAATTTTAGCAAACGAAATTTAATTAATTTCATTTAGTGTGCAAGTTTTAAAATGCATGAAAATGTGTGATGCCATGATGCATAAAAAGAAAAACAACTCGCATAGCAATTGGGGAAAATCCCCGAACGTTACAGACCACACCACTAACAAGGGATTGCGCCCTCGCAATCCACCTGCTAACCCGGGAGGGGAAAGAAGTTCGACTATCGATTCTTCATGCTTCCAGCTGATCTCCTCGACACCACTAACAAGGGATTCTTGCTCGGAGTGACGACGATGTTCTTCCACCAGGAATCTTCCGATGATCGAACCTATTAGGTTAAAGGCTCAGAAAACGTCCACCCACGTAGGATCCTAACACTTTTGAAAGGTAGACAAGGGGGGAAGACTCCAAAACAAATGAGATAGAAGGAGAAGTAGAATAGAGATAAGGAGAAAACAAGAATCCTATTGAGATGTTTTTCCAAAATAGTTTAGCAGAAATAGTTTTGACATTCTAGAAACAACGACCGTTAGCTAGGTTAACCTACAGGCTTTGCGGACCCGTTGCTTCGATAACCATTCGTATCGAAACAATCTCGGGAATCGGAACCAAGGCTCTGATACCATTTGTGACGCCCCGAGATCGGGCACTATGCAGATTTCAGCATTCCCGCCAAAATTCACATAATAACCGATTCCAGGTTGCCACGTCTGATAACATTACAACAGTTCACGAATAATCCACAACAACAACAGCACAGATATATACAAGAGGACTCAAACGAGCCAAGGATACAACTGATACAATACAAAGATCCAAATAACAGCGGAAGAAACAACATAGCGTCCGACTACGGACAAGATACAAATTGGACTAAGAGTCCTGAAGATAACCGAGAGCGTCCAATCCCTGCCCAGGCCAAGCCGGAGGGATTCCCAAGCTAACGTCGTCAGACTTCAAACCTGTTGACTGCAATATTGAATATGCAGCCACGAAAAAGGATTCGTGGGTCAGTACGGTTAAGTACTGGCAAGTGGATAAACCATACTCACAAGATACCGGCGTAACCAGTCATCACAAGATACAAATACTTTGGGTTCAACGGAAAGGAAGGGGTTGTTGCAAATAAGCGGCAGCGGGCTGCACTAACCAACTACAGAAACACACTACAACTTCCGGCTAACAGAAAGAAGATGAGATAGCGTATTGTAACCAACTGAAAGATAACTCCAAGCAAACCCATCCAATGTTACCCCCTACTAAGGAAGCAACCCAAGGATAACTCACACAGTGGGATTAATAATGGTACAGGTTATTGTGTCAATAATACTATTACTAGTCAAAATTAGTATTAGTTAGGTGTAAGTTGTTCTGAGTACATTGTTAGCCAGTACTTTCACCAAGTCGTCACATAACCGCGGACAACACGGCTTCTCGAGAAGATTTATCCCTGCAGGGTGTGCTCTAGTACCCGTACACACTCAAGCCACCAACTAAAACTCAGGTTGGCTCGACACGACCCAAACCATCTCTACAACCCATCCTAGGAGCCACGGAGCTATAAGGTCCCGGCCAGTCCGCTAAGCGCAGGGGTGAAAACCACACCCCCCGGCACCACAGGCCTCGTCCTATATGCATCATCATCATCATCAGTAACCATGGGTGATCACCCCATTATGCAAGGAGCAAATGGAACACCCGAACTAAGTGTGGCTCTTCGGACAAGCTGCAGATCAGGTCTAAGTCGAGGGGGGTCCCATACTACCACCCGGATGCGGTGAGCACGCTCATCATGGATCAGTAGACAAGACTCTTTTCCTAATTAAGTTCGACACTAGCAGGCTTCAAAACCCTTACCCGGGCCTCCTGCCAGTGCCTTATCATCAAATTATTATTACCCAGAACAATAACAAGTTGTTGATTGAATTAAACCCAACTATAAACTAAACAGGTGATAGGAAAAAGGACAACAAGACTCGAGCACAAACAAATCTAAGAATGCAACTACGACACGAGGGCCAACAGGGTAAACAAACAACAGTTGATAGGAAGTGGAAGGAAGGCTATCTCATGGCTGCAGGGTAAACATATAATAGGATCGAGACACAAGCATCGAATCAAGGCTAGAATAAGAACAACGGAAAGAATCGGTAACAAGTGATGAAAGGCAGCCATATGGCAGCAAGTGAGTATACTTGCCTGAGATCCCGCAAGGTAGCAGAACTTGTCGTTGCTCACATCATCTCAACGTCCTATCCGCGAAGAAGCAACGAACTAATAGAAACACCGGATGCAACAATTACTACGGCGGCAAAAGATCCAGCATGATCCTATTTTATATGCATGGCATGGCAAGATGCAACAGGGGAAACAACTTAAGCAATTTAATCGGAACCGGAGTCCGGAGAAATAGGAATTGGTTCAAGTTGTTTAGCTAACCATCAATATTAAATGTTGATTAACAGGTTTAAACAAGGTAGAGGTGATCTATTCAATATTAAATGGAATAGGGCAACAATTGAATTAAATACCCCAACACATTCCATATTTATTTAATAGGTGAACATGCATAACACAAACTAAGATGCAACATACAAAAGGCAAACATGAGCATGGATGGCATATTAATATTCCTTGCATTTTTCTGGTTGGAAAACATATTTTATTTGTTGGATTTGGAATTAAAATGAGCAAGTTATCAAATTAGCAATTTTAATTGCATTAATTAGGAAATAGTTGTTTTCAGCAATTTGATTTATTCAAAACAGAAAACAAAGTTTATATTTGCAAAGTTTAGAGGATTTTGATTGGAAAACATATTCTACTTTTCAAATTTGGAGTTAAAATGAATTAGTTATGATTTATGCAATTTAAATCATTTTAAATTGAGCCGGAAGCCCAACATTTAATTTAGGAGGTTCGAGTTATTTATTTACCCACAAAAATGCAATGCAACACATGAATGAGATGACATTTTAATTATAGATGATGTGTTATAGAAAATAGGGCATAGGTATAGGGGTTTTAGGGTTTGGGTTCGCACGTTGGAAAGAGGATCTCCGGGGTGAACGCCGGAAACTTCGGAACGTGGAGGAAGTAGACGAAGAAGAGGAAGTAGACGAAGTCGTCGATGTCGTAGGAAGTAGTGGAAGTAGACGTTCGTTCTCATGTATTCGAGGAAGTAGTTGTTCCGGGGTCGTAGTTGTGGTGGAATCGCAACATCATATCCGTTGTTCTCGAGTCGCCGTGGTAGTTGGCGTAGTAGGGGAAGTAGTGGTACTCGTTCCGTAGTCGAAGTAGTCGTGGCCGAATCCGCAACATCATCGTCTTCGGGTCGGTGGTGAATTTGATGGTCTCGGTCTCAGGGCTTCATGGCACGCACGAAGGCGTCCGACGCAAGGCGGACACGGCGAGGTTCACGGCGGCGAGGTTCACGGCGGTGTAGTCGTTCACGTTGCGGTACTCGTCGGGGAAGAGCTCGTCGTCGAGGTTTGGTCCGAGGTCCTCGGGGTGGCGGTACTTGTCGAAGATAATATTGTCGTCGGAGTACGGTTCGGGGAAGATCTTGGCGGCGTCACGGTCGCAAACACACGGGCACGAAGGCCTCGGCCACAACAACTGTAACATGAGCACGAATGGTTGCCGCAAGGAGTCCCGCCTCTTGTGGTACTTGTGTCGAACACCTGTGGTGCGTCCATCGCGTACAGAGCGAGGAGGGGCCATGGAAGATGAGCC
The DNA here is from genome assembly GCA_028641055.1 of Alopecurus myosuroides. Taxonomy (NCBI): domain Eukaryota; kingdom Viridiplantae; phylum Streptophyta; class Magnoliopsida; order Poales; family Poaceae; genus Alopecurus; species Alopecurus myosuroides. The sequence continues at coordinate 101,381,781 of CM054059.1, forward strand.
GAGGCGGGGAAATCCTAAAACTGCAACATCACAGATGGGAGCAGCAGCTTGGGCATGCCTCCCCGCCGACATTCCTGCGGCACCACGAGCTCCTCCCGCCAGCAGCAGGCCGGGGACAGAGTGGTGACCGGCAGCCGCAGGTCGGGGTGGTGGTGCTCCGGGCCGTGGCCGGAAAGGAGGACGGAGATGGCGGTGGCGGCGCCATCCGCGCAGGGAGGTAGCAGCAGCGGCGCCGGTGGGAGACGAGCTCGGAGGAGGGTTGGGGCCGGACGGCGCCATCTCCGGCGACAGTTGGAGGCGGGGGGACGGCCGGCCGGAGGCAGCGGCCGGAGCAGGAGGTCGGCGACGGCGGAACTCGGGCTGGAGGCGGGTGGCCGGGACGGAGAGGAGTTGAGGGGATCGGGGGGAACAGCGAGCAGGGAGGTGGACGGGGCGCCTCGGAAGGGGGCGCAGGTGGCGGAGATGGCCGGGGGGAGGCGGAGGACGAGGGGAGAGGGGAGGGGCTGCTGGGGCGGAGCTGGCCTCCTGGCCGGCTGCTAGCGAGGAAGGGGATCGGGGTGAGGGGAGGCAGCGTACGAGCGAGCGGAGCGTGCGAGGGGAGGATGAAGGGAGCGCATCGGGACAGAAGGGGTCGATGGGCTCTCCCGTGACCGTGCGTGCGTGAGTGGCCTCGGAGGTGGGAGGACCTAGGTGTGAATAACAGAAACGACGGGGGGGTAAATGAGAGGGAGATAAATAGGCTTAGGGTTTGGGAGAGGGAGGTGCGGTTGGGCCTTGCTGGGCCAAGAAAATTGGGCCGGCTGGCTTGGCTGCCCCCAATTTTTTTTTGTTTTATTTTTTTTTTCCACAAGTGTTTAGGCCAAGAAAAATAGCTTTAAACATCAAATAAATTTCTGTAAATTTTAGCAAACAAAATTTAATTAATTTCATTTAGTGTGCAAGTTTTAAAATGCATGAAAATGTGTGATGCCATGATGCATAAAAAGAAAAACAACTCGCATAGCAATTGGGGAAAATCCCCGAACGTTACAAGAGCTCACTCTGTCATGTTCGGCTATCTACCAGCAAAACCTGCGGTGTTATCATAGCCGAAAGGTGAACCCAAGGGTTTTCCGAGAAGGAGACATGGTCCTCAGGCTTGTGCAACGCACAACCGGGATGCACAAGTTGTCTCCTCCATGGGAAGGGCCCTTCATTGTGAGCAAAGCGCTGCACAATGACGCCTATTATCTCGTGGACATGCGTCCATCACAGGAGAACAGGGAAGATAAAGCTGGAGAGGAAACCAAGCGCCCTTGGAATGTAGCCCTACTTCGTCGCTTTCATTCATAAGCAAAGATGTGTATGTACTCTCTTATCCGAGTTAAAACTCTACCCTGTAATTTGTAATTCAGCTCGGGGACTGCCCTCGCCTAAACCTGCTCTGTGTGTTTCTACCCGGCTTTACTTTTGTCCACTCGGTTGCTTTGCTTAAAATTTCATGAGTACATCTAGTACTGTGTTTAAACCTACATGCCAACTCTTCGACTCTGCTGCTGTCCGAAACCCGGCTTCATGGCAAGCAAGAGAACAAGCAAAAGGTCAATGAGCACAAGAAAAATTACTAAGGAAAGAAAAAGCGCAGGAACCGGGTAGGATGTTTTTTACTGTTGTTTCTTGTTAACTCATTCTCGGCTAAGTGGTGGGCTGCGTTACTATGAGTATTTCTAAGTGGCTAAGTATTTGCAACTCCAACTTTGAATTCTTGTGACTCGAATACCAAAAAAGCAACAAGTTGCGGGTAAGAGCTGAGATAAAAAGGAAGAGCGAATAAGAAATGCAACTCGGGGACTCGCATGATAACGCAACCCGGCATTCGAGCCAAAGTTGCTCAATTTGACTAAGTTAAATACCAAAGGAGAATAAAACTGAGTAGCAAACGACAAGGATAATTGTTTCGATGCATCTGCACCCGGCATCCCGGGGATCTGATAAAAGTTGCAAGAATAAAGTTGCAGGAAGTGGTCAGGTAGAAGCAGCAGTGTTCTCGGCGCTGGCCTTGGTGGCTTCATCGTCAGCGCTGGCCTTGGTGGCTTTATCGTCAGCATTGGCCTTGGCGGTTTCAGCTTCAGCGTTGGCCTTAGCAGCGTCAGCCTCCGAGCTGGCGGCGTCAGTCTTCGCGGCATCAGCATCCGGCTCAGTAGCAGCCTGCTCGGAAGTGGCAGTGGCCACCGAGGTGGAGGCCGCAGTCTGGGCGAGGAGTCGCGCCGTGTCGTCGAGAGCCGCACCTGAGGAGGTGCCGAACTCAAGGGCCGCGGTCTCGATCACCATATCCACGCTCTCGGCATCCTCCTCGCTGTCCGCGACGACCGCGGCCTTCCCCTTCCCGGCCTTGTAGCGATCACTCTCGAAGCTTCCGAGATCAGACTCGGTGGAGTCCTCGTCTTCATCATCGTCGCCTTCGTCCACCTCGGTGTCAGGCTCGCTGAGACCGTCGATGAAGCGCGCGGTGCTTGCGTACTGGGCGACCTCGTACGCGACGGCCTGGCGGAGAGCCACGCAGTCGGAATCCGTCTCCCACTTGGAGTCCTCACGCATCTCGCGGACAACCTGCAAGTTGAGGTTCTCATACCAGCTGGTGATGAACAGCAGCATCATATCAGCGCCTGCCCGAGCTCCAGACGCCCTCCACTTCTTCAGCTCGGCCTTCACGCCGTTCAGCTTCGCGGCAAGTCCGCGAATAGTTTTTGGCGCGGAGTCTTTAGGCCAGAACACCTCATGAAGCTTGAAGGCAGTGCGCACCAGATCGGTGCCCACGCCACTTAAGCGCTGAAGCTGCCCCTGCATGACCGTCATGCTATCTTCGATCTCTGCCTTGGTGTCCATGGGTTCGCCCTTCTCAATGCGAGCAGCTCGGGCCTTCGCCAAGGCAGGCTTGCAAGATGACTCGAGGTCGGGGAAGATTTCTGAAAAAGCTATTGAGAAGATCAGAAACAGAAGCCGAGTAGAAAAACAAACCGAGCAGCGGAGAAGCGCAAGGAACAAGAGAGGGGCGGAGAAGCAAGCACTTACTGTTCAGGTCGAAGAGTAGTGCCTGCAGCTTTTTCTTCCATGATTCTTCATCAGCAACATGCTTCTCCTCTACCTTCCGGAACTGCGCCAGCTGGAGCAGAAGATCCACGTTGCTCTCCTTCAGCGACTTGCATTCCAGCTCGAGAGCCTGCCGCTTGGCTATGGCTGCCGTTTTGGCTTTTTTCTTCTCGGCCACTGCGTTGTCTCTCTCGGTAGCTAGATCAGTGGCTTTCTTGAGAGCAGTTCGCACCTGGTCCTGCAGTGGTTTCAACTCGGCGAGGTGCCTTTTCTTGAATTCCGCCTCAAGGGTCGCAATCTGCGCCTGCACCTCAGCGGGCTTTAGGCAGTCGAGATGCTCTTCGACAAACTTCTTATGATCTTCTGTGAAAAGCAAAGCACGGTCAGAAGAGTAGCAAAGATGAAAGCAAGGAGTCAAGCCGAGAAGATCACCAACTCACCTTCTAGTCTCTTCATGGTGGTTTGACCGCTCTCAACGAAGGCGCGGCAGTTGGAGTGCTCCTCGGCCAGGGTCTTAAACTTGCCTGCAGAAAGGAGTTGGTCAGAGCAGAAAGCAACAACGGGCGTAAACATAAAACGCGGGAACCGCGTAGCTAAAAGCTCACTCTCGATCTCGGAAAGCTTGAGGGCGTTGTCCATGACCTCCTTATCCGGTGCCTCAGCAGACTTGAGCTCCTTTTCCAGGGCCTCGAGGCGCCTCCTGGCAATGCTGTGGTTCCATAGCAGTCGCCGGTACAGATTGGTTCTTTTCAGAAGGCAATTCTGAGAAGGAGAAAGAAAAAGAATCAGAAAACGTCGTGAAGATTCAACACGAGAAGGCGGCAACTCGGTTGAGTACCCGTCTACTCGGCCAGAATCTCGGGGACTGGGAGATGGATAAGAAGAAGCAAAAGAATAGAAGAGAAGGAAAATGCAACTCGGGACGGAGGAGCAAAGCTTACCGCGTAGGTCTGTTCGATATCCTCCGCGGCCTTGCGATGAACGAAGAGCTTGGCGGCGAGTCTGCTGGTGTTGGATGCAATAGTCATGGGTTTGTAACCCATGTCTGCCTTGTTCCAGTCGACGCGCATGTGGTCCAGATCACCCAAGGATGTGCCGTGCCAGTTCGTGTTGCCGAGGACGTCGCTGTCCCACTCAGCATCGATGAATCCAACCCGGTCGAATATATGCTCGAGGCCCGTGGATGTTATCTCAGTTTCCGCAACCTCGCGCGAGTGGATCGAGACGGATCGGTCCTGATTCCTGGCTGGAGGCTTGGAGTTCACCGGTGCGGCCTGTTTTCCCCTCCTGATAGCAAGCTTCTTCTCGACTGGGGTCAATGGGATGCAGTGCTGCTGGCTCACCTTCACCATATAAGGTGGGAAGCTGGGTGGATCCGGGAAGTTGGACCCTACGGCGGTATCAGCAGCCGCCTCAGGTTCGCGGATGGTGAGCTGGCCGGGCCTGGCAGTTGGTCTTGGCGGCGGCATCGTGGCAGCACCACGTGTACAGCTACGCGAAGGATTCCTGCGGACTGCGCCCTCTGACTGGCCAGTTGGCTTCTCGGCGGCCTGGTTCCCAGAGGTCTGCTTCTCGACAGCCTTCTTCTCGGCGGCCTTCTTGTCAACGGCTTCCTGCTTGATATTCTTGATAAGCTGCTTGGCCGGAGAGCTGGATGTTGTCTTGGTTTTCTTTGTTGGTGGAGAGGTTGGTGCGCTGGAGGAAGTACCCTGCTGGGTAGGCGGCGCCAAGGGTGCGCTATCGGCGCAGCATCCGGCTGAGCGCTACCCTGCGCGGCGTCTGGTTGCGCGTCGCTCAGAGGGTACTGCTCCGTCTCATCAATTATCTCAGCCCGCTGCCCGGCAGCGGGGTCTTGCTGTGCGGCGTCTTGTTCTTCTACCCGCGGCTGGGCCGCGGGGTCGTCTTGCTCAGCAGCCCTTATCGCTGGCTGCTCTTGGTCCTCTTCTCGCCGCTCAAGTTCGGGATCGTCATCATGCTTCTCGGGGTCTTGATCTAGGTTCTCCTCGGCCGTGGCGGCCGGAGGAGAAGGTGGCCTTGCGTCGCGATCAGCATCCCGCGCTTCTTGATCTGCGCGGGCCTGCTGCTCCTGCTCGGCGTCGTGGGCGTCGCTGTCCATGTATCGACCGTCGTCGGAGTCGTCCCCTTTCAAGGGAGAGGACGCACGCGCTCCGGCCTGCGCTGCGGCTTCAGTCTCGTCGTCGAGGTCGATGAGATTATCGACGTCAATGGCGGATTTCTTCTTGGTCTTGGTGGGCGTGAGAGCGGCGTCAGCGTTCAAGGGGGCTCTGAAGAAAGAAACATGTTCAGAAAAAAGAGAAGGAAAGAGTAAATCGAGGAGAAGCAACGAAGGAGAAAGTGCTTACCCTTTACGGGTAGGGATCGTCCGTCCCCCTCTCGTCACGGTCTTCTTGGTCGTCTTCCCGGCCGTCTTCTTCTTCTTGGCGGGGGGCTCCTGAGCACCACTACCCGTCCATTTACGGGTAAGAGGAGCAGCGACCGATAGCGGCTTGACGACTAGGGCTTCCTCGTTTTCCTCCTCGTCCTCCTCTTCAGCATCAGCGCCGCCTGTGAAGTTCGGAAGAAGAAAAACGGCTCAGAAACAAGAGGAAATTGGGTAGCGCGGCTTGCGACCAGACAAGATGAGCTCAATTACCTTCGTCTTCGTCCTCGGACCAATCACGGACGGATGCATCTACGTGATGCTTCTCCGTCTGAGCATGGGGGAGGTTGAGCCTATCCGCAGTCTCGAAGGAGACCTCGTCGTCCTCCTCTCGGTCCTCAGACCAGTTGTCCTCGAAGCGTTCCATGCTCTCAGCGAGCTGGCGAGCAAGGACCTGAAGAATAGAGAGACATCACAAGTTAGTCGAGTAGCATAAAGGCACCCTACCCGACTAGGCGTGCAAACACAAAGCACACTAAGCCTAGGGAAACTTGCTAAGTGTCCTACTCGGCAAGGCGTGCAAACACCAAGCACATTAAGCCTAAGCAATTCTCCTAAGTATGCTACTCGGCAAGGCGTGCAAACACCAGGCACATTAAGCCTAAGCAATTCTCCTAAGTGTGCTACCCGACAAGGCGTGCAAACACCAAGCACACTAAGCCTGAGCAGTTCCGTTAAGCGCCCTATTCGGCGTAGAGTGCAAATGCTAGTCGCAGCAAGGAGAGAAGGCTATCTACTCGGATCGCGTATGCAAGAAGCAGAGTAAAAAGTACATACCCGTTCAATCGGCTTCGTATGGCTGTATGGGATGAAGCCATACTGCCAATTGTCTCTGAGGCCGGTGGTCAGGATGGACCGCGCGTGAGCGGCGACGTCCGCGTTGCTGAGCTCGAACGTGGTTGTCCGGATAGAATCGCGGGGGCCGCCCATGTAGCACATGGGGTGGGCGCGTTGCTGGAGCGGCAGCACCCGCCTAGAGATCCAGCAGGCAACTGGATCATCGCTCTTGAGCCCCTCTCCGATCAGATGGGCAAGGCGCTCCTCCATCTGCGTCAGGTTCATGTCGACGGACGGCTTGGTCTTCCAGTTCTGCCCGGTAGGAGCTCGGTTGCTCCACGGGGGCAGATTGATTCTGTCCTCCACCTTGGCTCCCTTCTTGGCGGGCATGTTCTTCACGTACATGAACGTCCTCTGCCACTTGCGGACGGAGTCCAATCCCTTGATGCGCGGATGATTGGTTCCAGGGCGCTGCACCATCATGGCGCTGCCGGTCTCCGTTATCCGGCTGCTGGTGTCCGTGCCGTCCTTCTTGCCCTTGCTCTGTTGGCGGAAGAAAAAGTACCTGGACCACGTCTCCGTCGTGGGGCGAACACCGAGGAAGGCTTCGCACACCACAGCGTGGTAGGAGAGGAAGACGACGGCGTTCGGAGGAAGGTGGTGCATCTGGAGGCCGTAGTGGTCCAGAAACGAGCGGAGGAAATTCGATGCGGGGAGCCCGAATCCTCGCGCGAAGTGCGCGAGGAAGACGACGTGCTCTCCCTCTTCCGGAGCCGGAACGAGCTCGCCGTCAGGCTGCCGGCAGCGAACACCGGGAGGTACCCTCCGGGTGTTCACCAGCCATTGACAGTCCTCGGCGGTGACTCGAACCCCGCCCAGCCGGCGCGAGCGTTGTCGTCGCGAGCCATGGCGGAGAGGAAGAAATTGGGGAAAAAAGATTGAGGCTTTGGGGTGTGGAGAAGCTCGCGGCGGCGCAGAGAGTTGCGCGGCGGCGAGGAGCTCTGCAGCGGCGGAGAAACGGGAAGGCAGAGGGGAATCGTGAGCGGAAGGAGAAGAAGGAGTTACCGCGGGGGTATTTATACCGCTCCTCGAGTTACCTTTACGAATCGAGGAAGTGGGATCGATCGTGGCAGTAATCGTGTGGCGTGGGGTCTGTGGGCCGGTTAGAAACGCACACAGCGCAGAACGCGCGCGTAACGGCCGCATTCGATCCCACGACGAGATCGTGGGCGATTACTGCGCGTGATGGGACGTTACGAGCTGGTGGGCCCACCCTGTGAAAACTGGGCGCGTGGCCTGTCAGTTACCAGGCACCGAGGCGACGAAGTCGTGTCCGCCTGACATGTGCCCAGTTGCAGCGCGGAAAGCCGGATTGTGCTCTGACACGCAGAGATTCTGTTTCGAGATTTCACCAAGTCATTTTACTCGGACACAGAGAAGAGAGGTGGCCCTACTCGGTAGAAAGGAAACAAGACCAAGGGCTACTCGGAGGTTTTCACTCGGTATCTCAAAGCTCAAGGGCAAGACTTTCAAGGTTGGTTTTTAAGCTGGCAGGGCCCAGTGAATGAATTCGCAGGGCTCTACCAGCTTCGGGGACTGCTGTCGGGGGGTTACCCCCGAGTAGGGTAAAGGCAAGTGCTAAAGGCAAGATCAGAAGGGGTGTTTGGCCGAGTAGCCGGCTACCTGGTGCTCGCTACCCGGTCGACTGCTACCCGGTCTCACACCTAGACAGCCAGAAGAATAAATCAAGAGAGTTGTGCTCCTCCAAGCAGAAGAGCTGGTCCGAGTAGAAATGGCGGGAACCTACTCGGGCCAGAAGTCAAAGGAGCCGTTCTGACACCGAATCCCGCGTATCCCGGGTCCGTACTTGGCACTGTTCACAGCACTGTTCATCTGGGGACGGCGTGCCTGACAGCGACAGTGTGTCAGCAGGGCGTCGCAGGATAGGGGGGACCTACTCTGTGTTCGCCACAGTGATAACAGACTGGTTACTTGGTTTTGCCCAACGACTTTCCGCATCAGGACAAGCTTAGAAGCCAAAGCTGTCAGCGGGAACTCGGAAGAAGGACGGTGTGCACACAATGTCGACACTTGTTTGTATTTGGCTGTATCCGGCTGGGCACCAAGTATATAAGGTGCCCCCAGAGCCGGCCCTGCCATGCGAGGGCCCCGGTGCAAGACAGAAAAAAGGCCGACATATGTACGTACGGGGCCCTAAGCTACTACAAGATGGGCCGTTTAGCTAATATTTCTAACCTAATGTTGGCAGATACATACCTAGGTGGGGCCCTAAAAAAATCGGGGGCCCTGTGCGGCCGCACATGCTGCACATGCTCAGGGCCGGCCCCGGGTGCCCCGCCGCCTCCTGCGCGAGAGACGATGCTTGGGCTGGATCATACGTAGAGATTCTTGACCTAGTTCTACCCGGAGAGAGAAGAGTGGCTACTCGGTAGTAAGCACCATTGTCGTGGGATAATCACGGCAGATGTTACCAGGGGTAACTGATCTTGGGGCAAGTCGACACAGGCGTTCGGGAGAGGGTTTAGCTCAAAGGAAGACATGATACAACTTGATCTGACAGCCGGCAATCGAAGTCGCCGGATCTCTATTCTCGATACAATAACTCGATTAGGGTTTACACTGGATACTCGATACCACTCGATATTGCTAAGGTTCTCAAATCTCTGTGTCAATCTATACCCGAGGGTCGGTTTATATAGTACCCGTACCCCCCCTAACTTACTTTACAAGGCACACCCGGGTCCTACCCAGACGCGGCGTGCTAACCCTAACTTTCCTTTACAACACCCACAATCCGGGTCACTAGGCCCACGAGCTTGGGCCTCCACAAACATCTTTATCCCTAGCCATATCCTGCTCACTGTCTCTAGGCCGGGTTATTCCTCGGATCTTGGCATACCGGGTTAGCATCCCCCCATCAGTAGTCCCCAGAATAGCCTGGGCTTCACGGATCCCCTTGAAGCGCTCGCTATTCCTGAAAAGATATCAATCACACGGGCACATGGAAACCGGGTTAAGATGTTTCAACATCCAGCTAGGCCTTGCTCCTTGGTGGCCATGCGATAATTCAGGTTTTTCCCTCCAAACACCTTGGTTCAAAACTTCTGGATCCAAATCATAGTAGCAACGCCAAGATCCTATGCTTGACAGTTAATCCCATCATCGCGGAACGAATCCCCTTCTTTCTTTATCCGGATGCTTTACTCAATACTGGGCGCATATCTCGCAAAAACTTTAAATTAATAGCCGTTTTACCCCCACAATTCCCGGCCTCCACTCACCGAACCGGGCTTATCCAGTCGCACTATAAAAAAGCTCCTTAGGAATGACTCGAACCCTAACGGCTCATTTCCCCCACTCCATTCCTTTCTCCTCTTGAGCTCTCTTTCTTCCTGAGCGCCACCACGGACCTTCCACGCACGTCACCGGAACCCATTGCCCGAAGGCTACGCTCCGCCACCGGTCGCTCCGCGCCACCGCCAAGATCCGCCGGCGAATTCTCATCCGGCCCACCAAGAACCGCGAAAGTACACCAGGCCTGCGCCATCTGCCTCCGCAAGGCCTCCCTCGGATCTCCTCCGGTGAGCCTTTTGCGTTCATCAACTTCCCCTCGCAACCTCTGATTTTTTTCCTCAGATTAGATCTAGATCCGTCCGCCTCAAATTTCTTGGCTAGACCGGATTAGGCTACCCATAGTCTCTTTTAATTCGCACAAAGGATAAAGAGCATACTCCAACCAACTCGCCTACTGCCCACAATCATTACCTTCGCCACGAATTTGAAAATAAAACTTCCAATCTAGGCTCGTACTGCCCAAGATTTCCGCCCCTGCATCAGTCACTCGGCTGGACTGCTTCTTTTTAATCCCCTTTATTCACATTTGGCGCTTAAGCCACTGCCCATCGTTTTCAAAAAGCTTCTTTACCATTTAGACCCCATAAATTTCTCCATAATACGCGATACCCGGAACTTCCGAGCTTGACTCTACGGGCTAACACCCGGATCTCCTGCCATACCTCAATACCATCCGGCTGATACCTGACCGTTTCATAACTTCCATGTCTTAATATTCTTCTTATTTGATGCCTTACAGGTCAACCACATGGCTCCCAAGAAACAGGTGAAAACCCCAACCAAGACTAAAGCCACCAACACCATTTCCGCCAACTGGGGGCGGTCGATGGTCACGAAGGCCAAGTTGGAGGAGCTAGTGGAGCTGGGAGTTCTCCCACCTCAGGAGGATATCCAATGGAGGGTGCCGGGTAAGGAGACCCGGCCCACCCCTACAAAAGACGAGGTAATCTGCTTCGTGGAACATGTGACCCGGGGTTTTCGCCCACCCGGTCATCCTTTTTTCCGTGACATTCTTAGTCACTATGGCCTTCGCGTCTTCGACATCGGGCCCAATTCCGTGCTAAATATTACCCACTTTATCGTCCTTTCTGAATCCTATTTATGCACTCCACCAAACCTAGCTCTTTTTATCGAGCTTTATCAATGCAAACCATGCCGCGAAAGCGGTGATGGGGCGCTTCTCACTTGCGGCGGGGTTTCGATCCAGCGCCGCAAGAACTCTCCGATGCCATCCCTCACCCTTAATTCTCATGTCAAACACTGGCAGCTTTCTTATTTCTACTGCCAGGACACTTCCCCATCCGGCCAAAAGAAACTGCCGGGTTATTCTGATGGTCTTCTTGATATCTCTGATAAATTTAGTGCCTTTGCCCCTGACTCAGATAGGGAGGCAATCCAACCTCTGCTATACAAACTCGCCACTCTTAGAGCCCAGGGCCTCATTGGGCTCAACCTAGTGAAGACCTGGGTCGACTTCAGAATTCAACCCAACTCCATCCGCACAAAGCTGATGTGCGAGTATTATGGGGAACCTTCTGATCCACTACGATACTCTGACAACATCTTCGCCGTCGGCGACACTCTCAAGACCATCAAGGGTTTTCTTACGGAGAAGCTCGAGGTAATCCGGAACATATCCGGGTTAGAGCCCTTCACACTTGAAAACCCGGCCCCCCAGGTAAAAACCCGACTCTGACGCCTTTACTTTCGCTCTTTCCACTTGATGCAACTGATAACCCGTACTTTAACGCCTTTCAGGATGATGACGACTTTTGGAACACCAATACCCCCCTAGCTCCGAAGGTCCAGAGGAGCAAGAAGCTGTTCACTCAGACGAAGGTACTCTCTGAGTTTTACTTGACTCGTTTGAACTCACCGTAACCCCTTTATTTCCAATCGTAACCTTGATGACATTCAGAACAAGAAGATGACGAGGAAGAAGATTCGGACGGCAAGGTAGAATCTGCCAGTGATGAGGAAGAACCGGAGCCGGCAACCAAAGCCGGATCTAAAAGAAAAGCTCAAGGAGCCGCCTCCAAGGTTTCATCCCCCTTCACACATTCACTTTATATTACCGTAATGATATTCTTGAACCTTTCTTGACGTTACTCCACTGGTCAATCTTGAAGGGGTCGCCCACGCCTAAGCGCAGGTCGACTCGAAATCACCCGGGTAACGACGCCCTTAACCCGGGTTCTTCACCGCTCCCCACTCGGCAAGCTGGTACTTGCTCTATCTTTTCTTGGTTAGCACGGTTTCCTCAAAGCATTCTCGCATAATATTTAACTTGACATTTTCCAGCCTCCCCCGGGTCTGACGATGGATTTCCTTGTGACTTTGCGGTGAATGCCGGGTAAAATCCCCTTCCAGATACTTTCCGATACTTCGTCATCTTTTCCTGACTGCATATTTAGCTGCTTTGTGATAACATCTACAGGGCCACGGTCGCTGTCAGCGATCAAGAGGATTCGGAAGATAAGGGCCCGGGTAAGGGGAACCCAGCTGATAAAACTGCAACCGCGTCTGGCGATGAAGAACAAACATCGCCGACTAAACCGGACCAGCAGGAAGCCGAATATCCAATTGCTTATCATAAGAGAAAGACCACCGCCTTAGGTGCAGAAGGAGTGTCGGATTCCAACGTGCAAATGACCCGGGTTCCACCTCCTTCTAAGAAGAAAACCTCTTCTAGGAAATTCCAAGGAACCGGGTCCTCTGACACGAATAAAGATACTTTCGAACAATTGATGGACAAGCTTCTCACCATGAAGGCTTCGGAGAGCGAGACTTTAGAGCGCATGGCTGCAGAGCACCAGGTAAGAGCGCTTGTTATCTTATATTCCCTATCTAGTCCCCAAGTTCCGAGTATAACTTGCAAAAGTTATGCTTGGTACTTCTCACCATATTTTTCTTGCCATAACACTCAGCTGGTTCTTGCACCCTTTTACACTTACAGGCGCATGTAACTCGGTCTGATGAAACCTTGCTGAAGACTGAACAGCTCCTTCTTGCCGAGATAAAACGCCGAGAAATCCTTGAGGATAATATGAAAACTTTGAAGAAGGATGTCTCCAAATACAAGGAGAAGTGCCTCGCCGCTCAGGCCGATTTGAAGAAGTTATCGGATCAAGTCTCCGATACTTATCAGATCTTACTTAGTAAGTGTTTGCCTGCCGACTAATTTTTGCCTGCCGACTAATTTTTGCCTGCCGACTAATTTCATACCCGGCTGCTACTGATACGTTCTTGCTTCTGTTTCCACTATAGGTGCGAACCTTGCAGCTCCAGAGGAAGATGCTATTGTCAAGGTTAGGACCCTGAAGACTGTGCTCCGGACTTTCTTTGCCGGCACCAAATTTATATTGAATGCCATTAATTGGCCCACGGAAGCCTATCCGGGTGAAGAGAACCTTGCCCAAGCCTGCTCCACAGTACCCGGATGGATTGAACTCTGGAAGCGTTCGTCCTGCCGTACTGGTATAGTGCGGGCTTTGACCTTGGCCAAAGCCTACTTTCCGAAGCTTGACCCGGCGAAGATAATCTCCGGGTTTCCTGAGTTCAAGGCGGATGGCGCCAAATTTACGCCTAAGGATTTCAAGGCCATTGAGTCGGCAGTGCGCCCCTCTGCCACCACTCTAGCCGATAGCTTGAACCTTAATACACTAATGGCTGCGTATGACGCTGATGACAAGATTATCACAGAGGAAGCACCCCCGCCCGTTGACCTCTTGGAGAAGTGGGCTGATTACTCAGCTAAGAAGAAGGAGGCAACTTCGAAGAGGGAGGACGACTTAAAATCAGGGCCGTCCGCCTCTACACCGTCCGTCCTTCCTCCTATCTGCCCTGGCGCGGTGAGTCCGGGTGGCTCTGCCAAAAAAGCTAAGAAGCAGGTCCAGGAGCAAGACCCGGAAGATCGCGCTCAGGAGGCCGAGTAGAGTAAGGATGTCATAATACCTTAGTCACATGGGATCTTTTTGTTTGAGCTATTTTATTCTGTTAATGGTGCGCCTGTGCACTTCTGATACCGATGCAAAAGCTTGTAATATACTTCTATTTGGTGACATATTTTCGCGGCTTTCCTAGCCTTTTGATAATCATACTTTTTGCTGTTCTTCTGAACTTGTTCTTGATACGCATCTCTCTTTTTAGCTCCCTTCATAAGACTCGTTTTTTTTTCGAGACCAGGGGCTTTGATAAGTGAAATTCTCTTGAAGTTCCCAAGACTCGGATGATAGGGCCGTTTTGAACCTTGGTATCAAAGTGGTTTGTTTCTGTTACGAAGTCCCCAGTCCCCATGACCCAAAGGACGAGTCATGAGGGTGTGGCCTTTCTCAGAGGACAAATCATTCCCTACCAAGGCAAAACCCTAAAACCATCTCATGTAAATACTGAAGTTATGCTTGATAATCACTGAGTTTCCGGCTTATCAGCCTTGTACTCTGCATAAACTTGTGGTTTAGATGACCCTTTTGACTATCTTATACTATAAGCCGGCTTTCGCGTGGATACCATGTTGTTACATCCATACGAGAACAGTGTCAGGCAAGTCCCATTGGGCTCCATGGCTGATTGTAATCGTAAGCGAACGAATCATGCCACTTTAGTGCGAGTCACATCAAGTTTAAGTAAGATAAGTCAAGAAAAATTGGCTTCTTTGCCCAGTCATAAGATTGCAGCCATGCTCGTTTGCGAGGAATCGGCCCTTATAACTTATAGCTATCTATGCCGGGTCATTCGGGTTAGTGGTTGGTTACCTGAGCAACCAACCCCCAAGACCTACATGCAATCGATGCTTTTGATGATACTGAATTATCGATGTCGCATAGATACTACTTACTTGTGCTAAAGGCGAAAAGACATAGGACTTGATAACCATCTCTTTATTGATACCAGAAATTTTGGGTCAGCAGGCCGCCTCATTAAAAACCTTCCAGTCCCCTTAGGTACCCTGGGTAGGAAAAGAGCGCGTCTGAAACCTGCCGCCCGTTACATTACTCAGTTCTTTGTAAGCACTGGTCCTGATCCGGCTTGACCAATGCACATCCTCCATAAGTTGAACTTTTTCCTGATGAGTACCGGGTTTGCCAGCCAACCCGGGTGGGGTGTCTCCATGACTTTGCTGGTTGTTGGCGGCCGTGTAACTTCTTCCTTTACAGCAGACTGCTTGGGAGAGTCAACTTCGATTAAGGCCACCATTTTAGCATCTTGCGTGACCTTGGACTTTGCTTTTTCGCCTTCAGTACTTGGCTTCTTTGATGTAATTCTGTCCTCCGGGTCTGCTTGAGACCGATAGTGCTTGAGTTCTTCTTTTCTGCAAGCTTGCTCGGCCATTGCTGCGTCTCCTTCGTCGCATTCAGCGGCTATGTCTCGATTTCCGTGTATGGTTATAGTCTTCTTGGGACCCGGGATTTTTAGCTGTAGATATACATAACACGGCCTAGCCATGAATTTGGCATAAGCCGGCCTTCCAAACAGCGCGTGATAGGGGCTGCGTAATTTCACTACCTCAAAGGTGAGCCACTCAATTCGATAATTATCCTTTGATTCTCCGAAAGCTACCTCTAGTGCGATTTTTCCCTCGGGGCATGCTGAATGACCCGGCACTATTCCATGAAAAACTGTTGAGCTTTTTTGCAGTTGAGATTCCTTGAGACCCATGAGTAGGAAGGTTTCCCAATACAGTATATTGATGCTGCTTCCACCATCCATTAAAACCTTCTTTAGCTCGTACCCATTAACTTGCGGTGCGACTACTAGTGCCAAGACTCCTGGGTGTTCCACTCTTTCTGGGTGATCCCTTCTGCTCCATGTTACCTCCTGTTCTGACCATCTCAAGTATCTCGGGACGGCTAACGAAATTGAGTTGACCGCTTGCTTCAGTATCTTTTTGTCCTTGTTAGATCCTCCTGTGGTATGCACATGATATTGACCCAATTGTTTGGGGTTAGCCTGGAAGCCTCCAGCTCCCCCTTGGTTGTTGCCCTGGTTTCCAGCTGCCGGGTTTCCGGCTGGGGGTGGTCCATTGCCAGGGTTTCCACCCGGACCTGGCCCTCCTCCTCGACCTGTACCTCGCATAGCCCTGTTTACTTCTTCGTTTTTCCATCTTTGCAAGTCGGCGCACTGCTCCAAGGAGTGGTTAGCCGGCCTGCCGTTCCTGCTGTGTTTTGGGCACGCCATTCTGAAGATGTCCCAACTATTACTCGGCCGGGGCGGCCCTTGGTAGTTTCCTCCGTTGTGATTCCCAGTATTGAAATTTCCTTCTGCTCTGGGTCTTGAAGACCTGGCTTCTGTATTGGCGACAAACTCGGAGCCTCCTTCGAAGGGACGCTTGTTCTGACTACTTCCATTGTTTCCTGACGCTGTTCCGTTGCCGGTTCTTCCATTACCGCTTGTGTTTGCTTTTGTCTTCTTGTCATCAGCTTCTTCTTCTGTGGTATCTGTCGCAGCGTGTTTGTTGCACGCATCCATCAATTCTCCCATTGTGACTTCTGACGCATTTCGACTGGACTTCATGCGAGTTAACTTTTGCACTAAAGGTATATACTTGCATGTTTTTGCCATGGCTTGCAGCGCATCTGTAAGGACCCCAGACCGGCAGTCTGAAACCCTACGTATGCATACATTCACGATCCCAGAAAGATCAGTCGTGAACAACATACACAGTTGGCACACAGAAATACATCATCCATTACACGAATACATAAAGGTATTACAAAAAGATCACATGATCAAGTTTAACGCAACTGCCACAAAGGGCAGGCAACTTAACAAACACAGCGGAAGACAAATAAAACACAACGTAGTTGAGCCCAAGTCACGCCTTAACCTACAGGCTGCTGACCCGGAGACGATCCTAGTTCGCAAAGCCGTCAACTTCGTACTTCTCTTCATAGATATCCTTTGGAGGCTCCTTCTCCAAATCTGATAAGTAGATACCAGGGGCGAAACCATAATGAGTACATTTGAATGTACTCAGCAAGACATCCATCATGTCACTTACTAAACATGCAAATATGCTTATATGGTGGAATAGGTAGGCTATAAATATGGTTCACTATCAATGGTGTTCATATATGATGACACCACAGTTGCAGTCAGGTTATTCTGTATCTTTGTTGAAGAAGATACTTCAGAAGAAAATAATATAGTTTTATTTCTCTTGTCGATATCACATGTACAAGAGGTTTTGTAAAACTTTGTTAAAGAATATTTTCTCTTTGCAAAACTTCTTGGAATCAGTTTCCAGAATTCTTGCTTAGAGTAGAAAAGGTTTTGTTTGCAAAACATTTTGTTTTGTATAACATCATCTGGCTTTTCATCATCGACGATACCTCCACGGTATAAGTTTCCATTCCTTTCCGAACTTCACAAGTTCATCATTTCCAGTATTTCACAAATACAATTCCTTTTCAAAAACTTTCTCTTTTGAAAACATTGACACAATGCTAGCTACATGGCCATTCAACTGTCCATATCCGAGGACGCGGCTTCTTCGAAAAAGTTATACTCTGCAGAGGTGTACACATCCACCAGATCCAGTACACCTCCCGTGAACAATCACGGACTGTAACAACAGTATGTAAACATCAGGTATCTGATCATAACCATCCACTATGTTCAAGCTAGAATATGCCTATCTCTCAGTTGAGTTTTACCACATCCCCGGCACCGAGCTAATCCCCGCCAAGCCAGGATGCCTCAACTGATGCATCCGGAGGGAAAATTAATCCCACACTTTATATGTCTCCACGACATTCGGTTCAGAGGATCGCATCCCCTATAGCACATTGAGATAGCACACACTAATAAGAACAAACTTCAAGTTAAGCCCCTTGCCCATGTTGGGGTAGGGTGGCAGTACGGTAAAGGTTGTCCGGCGAAGACTAGGTTATGTGTCATTTTTGAAAACACCACTTTCTCAAAAATGACCACTTCCACATTCCTCCGGAGAACAAGGATCCGCCTTTTCTCCGGGTTTTTCCGTAAAGCCTTTGTTTTGTAGAATCACAATTTTAGGGTGTCCACTTAGGGACTAGTATATTTGATGGTAATAAATACCATATGGTGGCTTATGGGCTTGGTATTACCAAGTTTAACTACTGGCATGATAGTAACCTATAATATAGTATAATAGTAATTTCCACCTCAAAAATAGTTTTGATAATCAAGTTTTTGTAAAACTTCAGAGGTAAAGCATGCATGATAGATAATGATAAGTATTGTATCAGCAAGCATCAGGATGGCTTGCCTGGTATCTCCTTGTGTTCCTGGTTTTGGAGTGACTGGAACTTGAACCACGGCTTCCCGACACTTCCTTCCTCTTCGTTTTCTAACGTCGTAAAAATAATAAAGGACACACATTCAGAACCAATCAAGGCAAGCAACCATACATAACAATACATACAGCAAGGAAATCTAATAATAACAAAATCACTCAATTATTAATTGAGGCAAACAATCCAACAATCCTACTTGGCAGAAATGCCATTTAATAAGACAACTTAAGGTTGGAGGGACATATCTCACAACCTTAATATCATGGATTCAGTGGGTGTGCCACTCTCATACCAAGATATTAATAAGCCCAAAATACACTTAGTTTCACCTGGGTGAGACTACTAAAAGTATATAAAACATGCACAAAAATAAGCATGGCAATGGGTCTATCAACCACACCACAAAAAGAATAAGGTAGCTACTCTGCTAAGCCTAAATTCACAACAAGAATAAATAAGACACATGATTTGTAAAAGTTACTTTTAGAAATCAGTGAGCCTACAAAAGTGTAACAAGGTAATAGACTCAACACAAAACACACAATTTCTCATAGTGAGAACAATAGAAACAATGACTAAAAAGGAGGAATCCTATAGACATGCTTCTACTAAGGGTTTGCTATGCAAGCATGCATAACAAGTAAAATACTAAAATGCAAACAAGGAACCATGTTATCATAATGGTAAATGAAAACATGTCCTTATGCAAGGATACATAAACATCTACCAAACACAGGTTGGCAGGAAAAATAATTTAACACAAAAACTGCTAAGGAAACTAGTACTACTCAAACATGAAGAATCAATGGATGCATTTCAATCAAGTAATTGAAATACAACCAGAGGGTCCATGTCATAAAAACAGGAGTGAAAAACATCTATACTTTCTATAACAAAAATATCCCATTTAACAAAACAATGCATCAATTTGCAGGGCAACTCCTATATACTAGTGGTAATAAAAAGGGCATTACTAGGGGAATCAAACAACACTCCAAAGATGGATTTTTTCCTAGCAAGCCACACATGATTATAACCACTTACAAACAGAAGCATACCCATTTTTGTTTAGTACAAAAATTCCCAAAGCAAAAATACTAGGCACTCATTACTTATGAAACTACATAAGAGAAATGCATCTAGTTTGGGGAAATAATGTTTCCACCAAAAATGCAATGAAACCAGTGGGTGTTCCACTAGCATAACAAAGCATTAAGAGGTCACAAAGCCTCTGGTCACACTTGCTAAAAATTAACAAAAGACTAAACTAGCACCTAGTGCATTAACAAAACTAGCAGAAAATAATAGGGTGCTTAAACAAGCAAGGCACTGCTACTCATGTTATTGTTTTCACACAAGTGAAAACTTTAGGAGTCAAGTACTCATAACAACATCATCAAAATGCTACTGGTCTTATGAACATAACACAAAAATATGTGGCTACTCAACCACAAATGTTTATGTCAAAAATTCCACACATGAGGGAATTTTTCCATAACATTCTCATAGTAATGATTAAGCTACTCATGCTTTTATACCAACTCAAATGCAAGCTAGCAGAGGTGATACTAACAAAATAAGTACCAACATGGTACTGGATCCAATCAAGAATACAAGTGCTTGCACATAATTTTATCACTCAAAATTATTATGCAAATATTAACTAGAGAATAATCATATGTTAATAACCAAATTCATATTTCTTCTCAAATCAAGTCCACACATTCTAACATGCTAAAATAGAAAAGTAACACTTAGAAAACAAGTTCACACATCTTATACATGCTAGAAAACAATCTTGCAACTCAAAAATATAATCACAACAATTAATTAGCTAAAATGCCAAAATGGCAGAAACAAGCATTTTAAAGTTCTGTCCACCAAAATTTCTAGGATGCTCTAAAAATTAAACCCTTCTAGGTTTGGATAGTCCTAAACATATACAAGACCATCCAGTTGAGTTTGCATCAAAATTCATTTTTAATAATTTTATAAAAATCACCAAAGTGCTCTCTGGTGTTTTACCAAATTGCATGCCATTTCAAAAATACTAGGAATTTGGAAACGAGGTTAAATGATCCTGTTAGGAAATTTCAAGGGCTTTCCAATGCAATTGGCCTCACTTCATTCTGAGTTGTAAAATAAAAATGGTGCTCATTTTGGTGTTTCTGGTACCTGTTGCCAAATCATTTTTCATTTCAAATCTATTCATCCAAAAGTAGATCTACAAGTTGGGGATGGTTTAGATTTAGTTTCTTTACATCTGTGAATTTTGGTTCGGTAAAATTCATCTTTTAGATATGTTTTTAGATCCAAAAGTAAACATGTATCATTCTGAAAAAAAATAAATGGAAAAGAAACTTGATACGGGCTGGATCTTCTATTGGGCCGGCCAGATCTATTGTAACCGCGAGCGGATCTAGCCTAACGACGCTGACACGCGGGCCAGCGGTCCACGCGGCGGCCACGCGGGCATCACGCGGCCCCACTAGCAGGTTCAAGTCTCCCAGCGCGGGTCCAGGGCTGATGACGCGGGCATGACGCCGTGACGATGTCACTCGCCGGCGGACAACTCCGGCGAGCTCCAATCTGAGTGAAAACGGGCACCGATTTGCAATTAAACTTCACCTACGCGTTGCTGAGGACATGGGGAAGCTAATAGGGCCAGCCTCGTTTCCTGGGAGGCACCCGAGCGCGGCCGGCGACAATGGTGCGGCGGCGGCCGGACACGAGCACGACTCGGCGTCGAAAAACGAAGAGAGGGAGAGGGGAAAAAGGCGACGGTGGTTCTCCTGCTTACCACGAGCGCACGGGAATACTCGGAGAGGGAAGAGAAAGCTCGAGGCGGCGGCAATCCTTCGCCGGAGTCCGCCGGACCCGCAGCGAGGAAACGGACGGCGCGGCCACCTCGAACCCTTCCGGCTCGATTCTTTTGGCGGAGAGGATCTACTCGACGAGGTGGAGGCGATGGACAACACGGCAGCCGGCGGCGTGGTCGCATTTGGTCGAATCGCCGGCGAGAAATTTCCCTAGGGTTTCGGTTTGGGATTTCTTGAGAGAGAGAGAGGAGAGAGCTTGAGGGGAGGGGAGAGGGGGCATGTGGGAGACATACCACATGGGGGGGCCTCTTTATCCTCGAGGAAACCTTCTACTCGAAGGCAATGGCTAGGGGTGCTGTTCTCTACAGCAAGCTAGAGGTAGGAGATGACTCAGCTTATTTTTAGGTCCCTGCAATTTTACAAATTGGTCCCTGTCCTCTCTGAAAAAGGTTGTTTTCCCTAGTCAAACAAAGTTTTAAATTTAAATCCTTTTGCCCAAAATTCTAATTAGTTAAGATGCACAACATATATGAAAATTGGCTCAATTAGATAAACTTTATAATTCAAAGTTGTTCAAATTTGAATTCTTACACAAATGGACATTGAATTTATTAACCTACTTAGGAGCTTCCAAAAATGTTAATTTTTGGCACACATTCCTTATTTGATGTGTTCCTTATGTGGTAGAAAATTCAAGTCATTTAGAGTTACTTCATAGAACAAACTTGTTCATATTTCAAAAAGGTGCTGTCAAGAAAACAGGGGTTTTTGGCAACTTAAATTATTCAAAAACTTGTGCCCTTTTGGTTTTCATCCTTATTTATGCTATAGAGCATGTGGTATTTATTTCATGGCATTTGGAAAAAGTTTGTAGAACAAACTTGTTCAAAATCCCAAATGTTGCTGTGGAGAAAAACCATGTTTTCAGGACTTTAATGGATTCAATTTTTGGTCTCCTCTTGTGTGTGTTCCTTATTTGATATAAGGAAGCAATGGTATGAATTTCAGATCATTTAAAGAAAGTTTCCAATAGTAACTTGTTTGAGTTTTCTGTTTCTGGAAATATTGGAATTTCAATTTAATAAGGCACTAGGCTTTTCTTTAACAATGCTTTGCCAAAATATTTATGTGACTAGGGATAGCAAGTAAATGCTCCCAAATACTTTTGTTTTTAATCTTGCAAGGTTGGAAAAACATTTGATAATATTTTGGTGAAGCATTTTAAGAATGCCTCTTTTTCTGATAATCTTTTAGGGAAATTTTATTAAGTGTTTCCTCTTTCTTAATTTAGGTCTTGGAATAATATTCAACATGTATGGGACTCATAAGATAGTTTTGGAAAACTCTTTGATCAATATTTGCTTTAGAAAATATTGCCAAACTCATTGGAACAATATGTTGAATATTTTTATCATTGGAACAATATGTTGAATATTTTTAGTTTACTGCTTTGCTATCCTTTTTAAGTTTGTTTAGTTGCACTTAAACAAACACAAACAAACACAACCAAGGTTTATTAGTCAAGCAATTAGCAAAACAACTGTGTTAACAGGTATTCCAAAATTGGGATGTGACAGGTCTTCCCCCCTTAAAAAGAATCTCGTCCCCGAGATTCACAAGCGAGGACTAAGGGAGGGCCAACAAACACCATGTTAGTGTTGGAGTGCAGGTGCTTCCCCCCTTTGACTTTCCTTGGGAGGAGGGGTACATCCCTAATTTAGCAAAATCATTTTAAAAAGTACACCAGTACTATTTTAGGTCCAAAACTTTTGTTTCCTAGTTTTGACGAGACCTGACCAGGGTCTACTTTATAGAAACAAACAAAATTAAGGTTAGTGCAGAACTACCTGAAAACGTACCGTCAATTTTTACATGAGTTCCTAGCTACATCCCACATCTTACATAACACATATGGAGTGGTGTACCACTCTCATAATAAGGTATATAATAAGCTAAAAATATAGCTTGTGGGTGCAAATGTTAGGTTGCTAAGGTAAAATAAACAGACAGGATAAATACCCATGGCAGTGGTTATTACTCACCACAAGCAACTATCACTTAATATGTTCATGATTCTAGTTGTATGTTTTAGTTTCATTAGATACTCTTAAGCACAATTATAACACAAGTATAAACTCATGCTAAGGTAAAACATTTACAACATCCAAAAAGCAAGCAAACAACACCACAGATGAATAGACTATTTATTCACTAGGTTATTGCTTATTAGAGGTTTTGGAATCCATCCATCATGAACAATTAGCAAACAACCAGTAGCTAAAAACCAATGAATACAATCATAAATATACTCTAAAATACCATATTCACACAAGATAAAAACTCCTATTACACAGGCATAAAAAAAAACAGGACTGCACAAATAACACACTAGTATAAAAAATCTACACCAGCATGCTATAAGAGATAATCATATCCTATAACCATAGAACATGCAACTAAATAATTCATGGCATGATAACCGAAGTAATAACTTCCTAAACATGCTATATCAACACAAATACTCATAAAATAAAAAGAGGGTAATACTAGAGCAAAAATCACCATTTTCTAGTGGTGAAACTAGTTTCACTCTAGAGAAGCAAACAACGCTATCATGATGTTTAAACTTAAACAAGAAAGTCATGAATATAAGTGTACCTAATAACAGTACACAAAACTCACTCATGTTATTAAGCACAAACATCAAAACAATCCCAAGATACAACTATTAAACAAGCATAAATTAATTCTAGCAATTTATGTTTTTCTTAAACAATTACTAGCAAACAAGCAAGGTATCACTCACACAACCAGTAGCTATGCAATTAATGAAAAGTTATCTAAACCTCTTCAAAAATCCATACACTCAATTTAAAATTATTCACAAACAATCTACCAATCAAGAGGAATTTATTTTATTTGCGAACAATTTAATTTCAGCACACGATAGTGAAACATTTCTTAACATGATACCCCTAAGGAATATTATGCTAACAAAAGGATCACACCTAAACATATTAGTATTTACTAATAAGAAATAAACTTCTCGCTTGCATAAGTGAAATTAAACAATTATATTTTCCATGGTGGAAAATAGAAATCAATCACATAGTGAAACATGCTATTTTCACACTGGTGAATGGTTGGGGATTTTCATCCTCAAGCCAAAATACAATGGGACCAGTGGGCTATGGCCTACTAATACCAAGTAAAAATAGGTACTAAGCCTATGGTTACTCATGAAAAACTTTGCATACAAGATAAAAATATAAGGCTATTTAATCTAGTGAAACAATACTAGTGCATACTGATAGTAATGCTTACATATGCTTTACTATTAAGAGACATGCAAGCTAACATAGGTACAAGCATCAAAATAACAGTACCTAAATGGTACTGGACTCAAATAAACATAGCACAAAATCTACTAAAAAAGTATACCCAGATTTAGCTCTCACAAAACTTCCAATTAATAAACTAGAAGATAACAAATGCTATTTCATTTTTATTCGAGTTTCCAATCATGCACACACTTTATGGGGTAGATTTATTGTAAGAAAACAACATAATAAAAAGTCCTAACAACTCCATATAAGTTAGGAAGCAAGATTGAATAAAACACAAATTTATTTCAATCAAGAGCACACAAAGAAACAAGAACAGGAAAACTGTTGTTTCCTAGATCTATCATAACCATTCCATCGTTCACTTAATTTCTAAACCTCGAATTTCATAGTACCTACCATGTCTACTAATATTTGGTTTCCAAAGTAGATACACATGATATCCTATTGACTAGTAAACTAATAGGTCATCATCTTATTTTCTCGTGACTTCTCCTTTTTACCAACTAGATTAAAAAGTGTCGTAAGTCACTTAATTCTTTGGTTTAGAAAGAGTTGTCAGTTGTTCACATGCTTTGGTTAGGTGTCAACCTAAGATTAGAACAAAGCATGTTAGTCTTGTTAGCTTTCTATTTAATCATGTTTGTCCGACAATATACGACTAGCGTCATCGTACGTCGAATATTGAATTGTGCTCTTTGGATTGGCTTTTTAGGGGGTTGCGCATCATGACATGTGAAGACTTCTTTTTGCACCTTTCTCCAGAGGAGGGAGGTATATAACTTTCTAAAGGGGATCTCTTTAGTTTGGTCTTTTGAAAGGGGACATAAAAAAAAAAGTGCGACATTTAGCCAACAGGGTAAAAAGAGTCTTTTGCAAACAGACAAAACATAGAGGTTTTGGTCAGTATTGGTTGGTTTCTTCACGCATTCTCTTCTTTAAAGGTTGTCATTGTTGGAGCTTTATCTGTTGGAGTGCATCACTGGTAGCAATGCTATCAGCTCGCGTGGCTTGAGGGTCCTCTATTAGGTCCAACGGTGCTTTCATTGATTGTGGGGAAGATGGTGATGGTTCACAACGGGCCGCATTATGAAGCGAAAACAAGTATAAGTCTAAGCAACAAATTCTTGTTTTTTGAATGCTATACAAACATTTTTGCTTGCAAAATTTTTAACAAGAGGCGATTCAAAAACAAGAGCGGGGCAAGCACAAATATGCAAAATTTGAGCACCCCACAAACATATAGAAGCCTAGATGAACCAAATTCTACACCACACAATAGCACAAAGTCCTACGGACACACATAAGCAAGCCAAAACACACAAGCAAGGCTCCATTGGAGCTACGTCGGGGGATGATCCAAAATCCTAGAAGTGGCTGAAGAACTAAATCTACTTCTGACCATCATCACTGTAGAGCTAAGCAATTATTTTGGTCTTCTCGGGACATCGGCAAGTATAAAAGTTTTTGTATGAAAACAAGATAATATAAGTAATGTTTCGAGAAAACTTTATGCAACAAATTGTTTTTGAAACTCCAACTATTTTCTGGACAGAAAACTTCAAATACGAGAGATGTTTCAAAAACAGAGCGGAGCAGTTGCAAACAAGTAAGAAATAACTCTTAACCGAGAGAGATACTAACTCTGTAAGGCCCGCCCTTCGAACTACTGTTCAAGGACGCCCTTGATAAGCATTTAGAATCTTTTGAAAAGATATAAAGGAGGGGAAAATATACTAAAATTCCCTTAGATAAAAATAATGTAGATAGTAAATAGGTTTTTACTCAAAAATACTTTTCTTTCCTATCTGACGTCCATGCTAACTAAGGTCTCCTAAGGTCAGGATGGCTCTGATACCAACTCTGTAAGGACCCCAGACCGGCAGTCTGAAACCCTACGTATGCATACATTCACGATCCCAGAAAGATCAGTCGTGAACAACATACACAGTTGGCACACAGAAATACATCATCCATTACACGAATACATAAAGGTATTACAAAAAGATCACATGATCAAGTTTAACGCAACTGCCACAAAGGGCAGGCAACTTAACAAACACAGCGGAAGACAAATAAAACACAACGTAGTTGAGCCCAAGTCACGCCTTAACCTACAGGCTGCTGACCCGGAGACGATCCTAGTTCGCAAAGCCGTCAACTTCGTACTTCTCTTCATAGATATCCTTTGGAGGCTCCTTCTCCAAATCTGATAAGTAGATACCAGGGGCGAAACCATAATGAGTACATTTGAATGTACTCAGCAAGACATCCATCATGTCACTTACTAAACATGCAAATATGCTTATATGGTGGAATAGGTAGGCTATAAATATGGTTCACTATCAATGGTGTTCATATATGATGACACCACAGTTGCAGTCAGGTTATTCTGTATCTTTGTTGAAGAAGATACTTCAGAAGAAAATAATATAGTTTTATTTCTCTTGTCGATATCACATGTACAAGAGGTTTTGTAAAACTTTGTTAAAGAATATTTTCTCTTTGCAAAACTTCTTGGAATCAGTTTCCAGAATTCTTCCTTAGAGTAGAAAAGGTTTTGTTTGCAAAACATTTTGTTTTGTATAACATCATCTGGCTTTTCATCATCGACGATACCTCCACGGTATAAGTTTCCATTCCTTTCCGAACTTCACAAGTTCATCATTTCCAGTATTTCACAAATACAATTCCTTTTCAAAAACTTTCTCTTTTGAAAACATTGACACAATGCTAGCTACATGGCCATTCAACTGTCCATATCCGAGGACGCGGCTTCTTCGAAAAAGTTATACTCTGCAGAGGTGTACACATCCACCAGATCCAGTACACCTCCCGTGAACAATCACGGACTGTAACAACAGTATGTAAACATCAGGTATCTGATCATAACCATCCACTATGTTCAAGCTAGAATATGCCTATCTCTCAGTTGAGTTTTACCACATCCCCGGCACCGAGCTAATCCCCGCCAAGCCAGGATGCCTCAACTGATGCATCCGGAGGGAAAATTAATCCCACACTTTATATGTCTCCACGACATTCGGTTCAGAGGATCGCATCCCCTATAGCACATTGAGATAGCACACACTAATAAGAACAAACTTCAAGTTAAGCCCCTTGCCCATGTTGGGGTAGGGTGGCAGTACGGTAAAGGTTGTCCGGCGAAGACTAGGTTATGTGTCATTTTTGAAAACACCACTTTCTCAAAAATGACCACTTCCACATTCCTCCGGAGAACAAGGATCCGCCTTTTCTCCGGGTTTTTCCGTAAAGCCTTTGTTTTGTAGAATCACAATTTTAGGGTGTCCACTTAGGGACTAGTATATTTGATGGTAATAAATACCATATGGTGGCTTATGGGCTTGGTATTACCAAGTTTAACTACTGGCATGATAGTAACCTATAATATAGTATAATAGTAATTTCCACCTCAAAAATAGTTTTGATAATCAAGTTTTTGTAAAACTTCAGAGGTAAAGCATGCATGATAGATAATGATAAGTATTGTATCAGCAAGCATCAGGATGGCTTGCCTGGTATCTCCTTGTGTTCCTGGTTTTGGAGTGACTGGAACTTGAACCACGGCTTCCCGACACTTCCTTCCTCTTCGTTTTCTAACGTCGTAAAAATAATAAAGGACACACATTCAGAACCAATCAAGGCAAGCAACCATACATAACAATACATACAGCAAGGAAATCTAATAATAACAAAATCACTCAATTATTAATTGAGGCAAACAATCCAACAATCCTACTTGGCAGAAATGCCATTTAATAAGACAACTTAAGGTTGGAGGGACATATCTCACAACCTTAATATCATGGATTCAGTGGGTGTGCCACTCTCATACCAAGATATTAATAAGCCCAAAATACACTTAGTTTCACCTGGGTGAGACTACTAAAAGTATATAAAACATGCACAAAAATAAGCATGGCAATGGGTCTATCAACCACACCACAAAAAGAATAAGGTAGCTACTCTGCTAAGCCTAAATTCACAACAAGAATAAATAAGACACATGATTTGTAAAAGTTACTTTTAGAAATCAGTGAGCCTACAAAAGTGTAACAAGGTAATAGACTCAACACAAAACACACAATTTCTCATAGTGAGAACAATAGAAACAATGACTAAAAAGGAGGAATCCTATAGACATGCTTCTACTAAGGGTTTGCTATGCAAGCATGCATAACAAGTAAAATACTAAAATGCAAACAAGGAACCATGTTATCATAATGGTAAATGAAAACATGTCCTTATGCAAGGATACATAAACATCTACCAAACACAGGTTGGCAGGAAAAATAATTTAACACAAAAACTGCTAAGGAAACTAGTACTACTCAAACATGAAGAATCAATGGATGCATTTCAATCAAGTAATTGAAATACAACCAGAGGGTCCATGTCATAAAAACAGGAGTGAAAAACATCTATACTTTCTATAACAAAAATATCCCATTTAACAAAACAATGCATCAATTTGCAGGGCAACTCCTATATACTAGTGGTAATAAAAAGGGCATTACTAGGGGAATCAAACAACACTCCAAAGATGGATTTTTTCCTAGCAAGCCACACATGATTATAACCACTTACAAACAGAAGCATACCCATTTTTGTTTAGTACAAAAATTCCCAAAGCAAAAATACTAGGCACTCATTACTTATGAAACTACATAAGAGAAATGCATCTAGTTTGGGGAAATAATGTTTCCACCAAAAATGCAATGAAACCAGTGGGTGTTCCACTAGCATAACAAAGCATTAAGAGGTCACAAAGCCTCTGGTCACACTTGCTAAAAATTAACAAAAGACTAAACTAGCACCTAGTGCATTAACAAAACTAGCAGAAAATAATAGGGTGCTTAAACAAGCAAGGCACTGCTACTCATGTTATTGTTTTCACACAAGTGAAAACTTTAGGAGTCAAGTACTCATAACAACATCATCAAAATGCTACTGGTCTTATGAACATAACACAAAAATATGTGGCTACTCAACCACAAATGTTTATGTCAAAAATTCCACACATGAGGGAATTTTTCCATAACATTCTCATAGTAATGATTAAGCTACTCATGCTTTTATACCAACTCAAATGCAAGCTAGCAGAGGTGATACTAACAAAATAAGTACCAACATGGTACTGGATCCAATCAAGAATACAAGTGCTTGCACATAATTTTATCACTCAAAATTATTATGCAAATATTAACTAGAGAATAATCATATGTTAATAACCAAATTCATATTTCTTCTCAAATCAAGTCCACACATTCTAACATGCTAAAATAGAAAAG
Source organism: Alopecurus myosuroides (assembly GCA_028641055.1). NCBI lineage: Eukaryota > Viridiplantae > Streptophyta > Magnoliopsida > Poales > Poaceae > Alopecurus > Alopecurus myosuroides. The sequence continues at coordinate 101,411,193 of CM054059.1, forward strand.
TAACACTTAGAAAACAAGTTCACACATCTTATACATGCTAGAAAACAATCTTGCAACTCAAAAATATAATCACAACAATTAATTAGCTAAAATGCCAAAATGGCAGAAACAAGCATTTTAAAGTTCTGTCCACCAAAATTTCTAGGATGCTCTAAAAATTAAACCCTTCTAGGTTTGGATAGTCCTAAACATATACAAGACCATCCAGTTGAGTTTGCATCAAAATTCATTTTTAATAATTTTATAAAAATCACCAAAGTGCTCTCTGGTGTTTTACCAAATTGCATGCCATTTCAAACATACTAGGAATTTGGAAACGAGGTTAAATGATCCTGTTAGGAAATTTCAAGGGCTTTCCAATGCAATTGGCCTCACTTCATTCTGAGTTGTAAAATAAAAATGGTGCTCATTTTGGTGTTTCTGGTACCTGTTGCCAAATCATTTTTCATTTCAAATCCATTCATCCAAAAGTAGATCTACAAGTTGGGGATGGTTTAGATTTAGTTTCTTTACATCTGTGAATTTTGGTTTGGTAAAATTCATCTTTTAGATATGTTTTTAGATCCAAAAGTAAACATGTATCATTCTGAAAAAAAATAAATGGAAAAGAAACTTGATACGGGCTGGATCTTCTATTGGGCCGGCCAGATCTATTGTAACCGCGAGCGGATCTAGCCTAACGACGCTGACACGCGGGCCAGCGGTCCACGCGGCGGCCACGCGGGCATCACGCGGCCCCACTAGCAGGTTCAAGTCTCCCAGCGCGGGTCCAGGGCTGATGACGCGGGCATGACGCCGTGACGATGTCACTCGCCGGCGGACAACTCCGGCGAGCTCCAATCTGAGTGAAAACGGGCACCGATTTGCAATTAAACTTCACCTACGCGTTGCTGAGGACATGGGGAAGCTAATAGGGCCAGCCTCGTTTCCTGGGAGGCACCCGAGCGCGGCCGGCGACAATGGTGCGGCGGCGGCCGGACACGAGCACGACTCGGCGTCGAAAAACGAAGAGAGGGAGAGGGGAAAAAGGCGACGGTGGTTCTCCTGCTTACCACGAGCGCACGGGAATACTCGGAGAGGGAAGAGAAAGCTCGAGGCGGCGGCAATCCTTCGCCGGAGTCCGCCGGACCCGCAGCGAGGAAACGGACGGCGCGGCCACCTCGAACCCTTCCGGCTCGATTCTTTTGGCGGAGAGGATCTACTCGACGAGGTGGAGGCGATGGACAACACGGCAGCCGGCGGCGTGGTCGCATTTGGTCGAATCGCCGGCGAGAAATTTCCCTAGGGTTTCGGTTTGGGATTTCTTGAGAGAGAGAGAGGAGAGAGCTTGAGGGGAGGGGAGAGGGGGCATGTGGGAGACATACCACATGGGGGGGCCTCTTTATCCTCGAGGAAACCTTCTACTCGAAGGCAATGGCTAGGGGTGCTGTTCTCTACAGCAAGCTAGAGGTAGGAGATGACTCAGCTTATTTTTAGGTCCCTGCAATTTTACAAATTGGTCCCTGTCCTCTCTGAAAAAGGTTGTTTTCCCTAGTCAAACAAAGTTTTAAATTTAAATCCTTTTGCCCAAAATTCTAATTAGTTAAGATGCACAACATATATGAAAATTGGCTCAATTAGATAAACTTTATAATTCAAAGTTGTTCAAATTTGAATTCTTACACAAATGGACATTGAATTTATTAACCTACTTAGGAGCTTCCAAAAATGATAATTTTTGGCACACATTCCTTATTTGATGTGTTCCTTATGTGGTAGAAAATTCAAGTCATTTAGAGTTACTTCATAGAACAAACTTGTTCATATTTCAAAAAGGTGCTGTCAAGAAAACAGGGGTTTTTGGCAACTTAAATTATTCAAAAACTTGTGCCCTTTTGGTTTTCATCCTTATTTATGCTATAGAGCATGTGGTATTTATTTCATGGCATTTGGAAAAAGTTTGTAGAACAAACTTGTTCAAAATCCCAAATGTTGCTGTGGAGAAAAACCATGTTTTCAGGACTTTAATGGATTCAATTTTTGGTCTCCTCTTGTGTGTGTTCCTTATTTGATATAAGGAAGCAATGGTATGAATTTCAGATCATTTAAAGAAAGTTTCCAATAGTAACTTGTTTGAGTTTTCTGTTTCTGGAAATATTGGAATTTCAATTTAATAAGGCACTAGGCTTTTCTTTAACAATGCTTTGCCAAAATATTTATGTGACTAGGGATAGCAAGTAAATGCTCCCAAATACTTTTGTTTTTAATCTTGCAAGGTTGGAAAAACATTTGATAATATTTTGGTGAAGCATTTTAAGAATGCCTCTTTTTCTGATAATCTTTTAGGGAAATTTTATTAAGTGTTTCCTCTTTCTTAATTTAGGTCTTGGAATAATATTCAACATGTATGGGACTCATAAGATAGTTTTGGAAAACTCTTTGATCAATATTTGCTTTAGAAAATATTGCCAAACTCATTGGAACAATATGTTGAATATTTTTATCATTGGAACAATATGTTGAATATTTTTAGTTTACTGCTTTGCTATCCTTTTTAAGTTTGTTTAGTTGCACTTAAACAAACACAAACAAACACAACCAAGGTTTATTAGTCAAGCAATTAGCAAAACAACTGTGTTAACAGGTATTCCAAAATTGGGATGTGACAGCATCCTTGGGCTGGATGTCTGTGGATGAGTGAAGTATCTCCATAACCCGGCGCACCCAACTGCGCGCCGATTCTCCCTTCTTTTGGACGCATCGCTCTAGATCATCAATGGTGAATAATTTCCTGCAGGTTCCGTGAAAGTGCTTGATAAACGCGGTCTTCAATTCCTCCCAAGACTTGATCGATCCCTCTGGTAGATTGGTGAACCCCAATTTTGCTGCTCCTTCAGACATCATCAGATACATGAATTTGGCTTGGAGGTTCTCGGACGCGTTGCGGATTGACATTGCCATCTCGTAACTGCTTAGCCACGTTTCGGGATCCATGGTTGGCTCATAATTCACTACTTTCCCTGGCTCTTTGAACTTTTCCGGGTAAGGTTCAGCTCTAATATTGTCCGAGAGACACTTGGGCCCCGCAAGAATGATTGAAGCCGGCCTTGCCCTGGAAACGTGTGATGCCGCGGGGGGCGCGTCTGGGCGCTGTGCTGCGGGAGGCCCATGCGCTGCAGACCCGGCCGCGGCCCTCCGAGCCCTAGAACTGTCCACGACGGCCTGTGCTGCTGATACTGCCTGAGTGCGGGGAGGAGGCGGCATTTGCTGCTGCTCTTCCCTCCGCCGTGCCGAACTCGTTTGTAAATTCCCTTGCTGCTGGCTGACATATGGCGTCCCGTGCATTCCGCTTCTGTGATCCGGGTAATTGGCTTGCTGCGCCACCGCAGTGTGCAACAGCTCGATGGCTTGCCGAGTCTTCTCTGCATGGGGCGACTCTCCCACAGGTATTTGATTCAATGCGAGTGTCGCCGCATATACGTTGTCCATAGGATTGTTGTAGTGGCCGGCTGGCGTGCGGAATCGTGATGGTGGCGGCGGCAGTAGATCGTTGCCGGTTGTGACTCTAGTTTGCGGTGGGGGTAACCCGGTCCGTTCATTCGCCGGACGTGTCGCTGCTGTTGTCTGTTGGGGTGCGGTTCCCTGGTTCACCACTGGTATCGGTTGATCCTGAGGCGTGATGAACAAATTAGCCGGATTAATAACCCCGCCCGTTGCTGGCAACCTGGTGTGGTGCCTTTGATGTATCCTGGACGTTTCCTCTCGAAGCCGGGTTTCCAACGCGTCTAACTCGCGCCGCCGGGTGGCCATCCCCTGTCTATCTGCTTCCACTTGCCTTCTTTGCTGTTCCAATGCACGACGAGCCACGTCCAGATCTCTAACACGCTCTGCCGCGTTTTCTGGGGTGATAACAGTGGCGAGGACTGTAGGATCCAAGATCAAATTATTATCGAACAGGGCCGGGTGACGCGGATTCGAGGGACCCGCCCCTGGTGTCCGATTGGCTTGAAACCCGAACATGTTGGCGTGTTGCTCCTCATCTGCCGCGCGACTGGTGACCGATGCTGACTCTCCATCGACCCGGGTCAAGACCGGGTCTCCGTTAACCGCGCCCTGTTGCTGGGCCACTGCCCCGACTGGTGCCGCGGCTGTGTTTCCTTGGTTAGCCGCGGGGGCTGCATAGACTGCAACTCGGCGCGCGACATCCGGTGTAAATTCAGGCTGTTCCTCTTCACCGTTCTCCTCATACCGGTTTTCCAGTAGATCCAGGATAGACCCGGTGTCATCTTCTCCTTGGGCCCGGTCGCGTGGGGTCCATGCCGGCTCCTCCGGCTGTTCCCACTCCGCGATGGGTTCTTCTGCTGGATATGTCGTTCCCGTTGATTCTTCATCATCTGATCGGGTAGACGTGGCCTTTCCTGGCATAGAATCAGATCCAACGTTGTCAGGGACCGAATTGGAAGCACATACCATACCGATGAAGACGTTGATCCGGCCGATTGTTATGACGGATCCGGTTTCGAGGTGATCCGACTCCGGCCCCCAGCCGGAATCGTCCACCACCTTTTCTCCTTCGTGGTCGATGTAGATCTCGCCGATGACAAGATTCTCCATGCCCTTCCGAGCTTCTCCCGTGATGTAGACACCTTTGGACGCAGGCCCCACGGTGGGCGCCAACTGTCGTGGGATAATCACTGCAGATGTTACCAGGGGTAACTGATCTTGGGGCAAGTCGACACAGGCGTTCGGGAGAGGGTTTAGCTCAAAGGAAGACATGATACAACTTGATCTGACAGCCGGCAATCGAAGTCGCCGGATCTCTATTCTCGATACAATAACTCGATTAGGGTTTACACTGGATACTCGATACCACTCGATATTGCTAAGGTTCTCAAATCTCTGTGTCAATCTATACCCGAGGGTCGGTTTATATAGTACCCGTACCCCCCCTAACTTACTTTACAAGGCACACCCGGGTCCTACCCAGACGCGGCGTGCTAACCCTAACTTTCCTTTACAACACCCACAATCCGGGTCACTAGGCCCACGAGCTTGGGCCTCCACAAACATCTTTATCCCTAGCCATATCCTGCTCACTGTCTCTAGGCCGGGTTATTCCTCGGATCTTGGCATACCGGGTTAGCATCCCCCCATCAACCATTGTACTGTGGCTACTCGGTGAGACATCAGAATATACAGAGAAAGGCAGGAGTAGGGGTTTTACCTCCTCATGAGGGCCCTGAACCTGGGTAGATCGTGTTGTTTGCTGTGCTAGTTTCATCCTTCACTCGTCTACTCGTCGCGTGATCCCTCCCCGAGCGCCTCCAGCGTCCTTTGTCCCCACATCTTTAGCCATCCTATGGCATCTGCCGTGACACCACCACGACAAGCGCACAGCCGGGATGCACAAGCTATCCCCTCCGTGGGAAGGGCCTTTCATTGTGAGCAAGGCTCTGCACAATGATGCCTATTATCTCATCGATGCGCAGGCACCACAGAAGAACATGGCGGATAAATCCGGAGAGGAATCCAAACGTCCCTGGAATGTAGCTCTACTCCACCGTTTTCATTCATGAGCAAACATTGTATGTATCTCCTCAACCGAGTTAAATTCAAGTCGGCACTCCGAATTCGAACTCGGGGACTGCCTGTGCTAAAACTTGCTATGTGTCGTTTACTTTATTTCCTTTGCCTACTCGGTTCTTCTACTCAAAAATTTCACGCGTACGTTAAGTAGTGTGTTTAAACCCAAGGGACAACTCTTCGACTCTGCTGCTGTCCACAACCCGTCTTCATGGCAAGCAAGAGTACAATCCAAAGGTCAATAAACACATGAAAAAACTACTAAGAAAAGAAGAGCACAACAAGCGAGTAGGGTGTTTTTTACTTCTCTGTTTCCCTTTCGGCTAAGTGGTGGGCAGTGTTAATATGCAAATTTCTAAGTGGTTAAGTATCTGAAACTTGGTTTTTGAAATCTTGTGACTCGACTACCAAAAAAGCCACAAGTGGCAGGTAAGAGCAAAGACAAAAGAGCTAAGTGGATGAAAAAAGCAACTCGGGGACTTGCATTTTAACGCAATCCAGTATTGAGCCAGTCTTGCTAAAATAAACAACTAAAACTGAGTAGGACGAGGAACCATAAATGTATTTGTTACATCTGCACCCGGCATCCCGGGGATCTGATAAGTGTTTAAGAATAAAAGTGCAGGAATTAAGCAACGGGTGATGAGGCAGAGTCCGTCTCGGTGTTGGTAGGGGCCACGGGCTCGGTAGTAGGAGTTGTGGAAGCAGGCTCTAGAGTAGACAAAGTCGGAGTAGCGGAGGCCGGCTCGGATGCAGAGTTGGTGGCCTAAGCAGTGGAAGCACTGTGTAGAGAGTAGAGCTCGGTGGCGACATTCTCGGTTGCAGCCCCGGTCGCGCCAAACTCGAGAGCGGGATCGTCGATCACCATCTCGGTGGTGACAACTTCCTCCTGTGCGGCGGGCTGCGACTCAACTCGGGCCTCGTCAGAACTAGCTGGTGGCTTGATGATTTCCAGGCCCGCCTCCATCCCGGACTGCTCAGCAGTGTTGCGCTGCTCGGTCCCTTCTTCTTCAGCTTCCTCGTGCTCTGCCTCTTCGTCACCCAAGTTGTTGTCTTCGCCGGCATCTTCATCACCCTCAGCTTCTTCCTCCTCCTCGTCATCTCCTTCGACATCGGTATCCGACTCCATGGGGCCGTCGATGTACTGGTTGGTTTCAGCATAAGATGCGAGTTCGTAGGCCACCTCGTTTCGGCGCAAGACACATTCATCCCGGCCAGTCCACTTGGAGCCATTCCGTAGGGTGCCGATCCTGTCAAGGTCAAGGTTTTCGTACCAAGATAGTATGAAGTGCAGGGCCTCATCCGCACCAGCCCGGGCTGCGGAGGCACGCCACTTCTTCAATTCTTCCTTGACATGGTTCAGGTTGGCTGCCATCTCGTTGATTGTGTCCGGAACTTGTCGCTCTGGCCAGAATAGCTTGTGCAGGTTCATGGCAGTGGAAACCATGGAAGTGCCCAGACCCTTGAGGGATGTCACCCGGGTTTTGATATTTACAATGTGGTCATCGATGCTGGCGGACTCATCAGTATTGAGGCCGGAAGTTGCCCTGGCCCTTCTCGCTTTCTCCACAGCAGTCTCGGAGGCATCATTGAGGTCCCGAAAGGTATCCGGATCAGGGCATGATAGTTTGAGTCAGAGGAAAGAACCGGGAATAAGGAAAACCGAATAAAAGAGGTCGAAGAGACAAAAACCGAATAGAATGAAGATTAGCGAGAACTCACAGCTTAGTTCTAGGACAAGGGCCCCTAGTCGGGACCTCCAGTCGTCAGCAAGTCGGATGTGCCTGTCTTGGAGACGGCGTGAATCATTGACCATCCCTCGAGAGTTTGGTTTCTCTCTTTCAGAGATTTAATCTCCCTCTCGAGCTCCTGCTTCTCTGAGGCAGCCCGGTTCACCACTATGGTCTTCTCATTCCTGGCTTCAATCGCAGTCTTGAGTGCGTCGGTAAGCTCGAGTTGGAGCTTATGAACTTCAGCCTTCTCAGCGTCCAGTTCCTTCTTTAGCTAGGCCTCTCGGACCTGCACTTGCTGATGCGCTTCAGCCGGGGTGACGCACTCCAGGTGCTGTTCTCGGAAGGTTTTGTACTCTTCTGCGGGGAGAGCAACTCATTTAGCAACATGAACAAGCAACAAAAACTAAGGGAAGAGAAGAGAAGGATTAGCTCACCTTCCAAGGAGGAAATTTTGCTCCGCGCTGATGCAACCATGACCTCGCAGCCTTGGTGCCTGTCAACGAGCGCCTTGAGCTCACCTACAGAGAAGACAACGATTGAACAAAAGAAAAAAAATGGGCGTAATCAAAAAACGCACAAACCAAAATGTTATGTACTTACTTTCAACAAAGGACAACTTCGTGACGGTGTCCGTGACATTCTTCTGCAGAGCGTCCCTCTCGCTCTTCTCGGACTCCATCTTGTGGTGTGCCACGTAAATGGCTTCCACCGAAATTTTTCCCTCCACCACGGAAGAGTTCCAAGTCTAAAAGTCATCAAAAAATAAATTCCTTATAGATGCACGGAGAGTTTAAGGTCTACTTTTTAATCAAATTTTGAAATATGAATTTCGACTTTCTGAGCGAAAGTTCGTTAAAAAAAAGTAAAATGGGCATAACTTTTGCATACGATATCGGAAAAAAGTTCAAGATATCAAAAAACAACTAGAGAAAAAAAGGAACTCAACCTCACTGGCCTTCAGCCTGTGAGCCTTTTTTAGATTCTCCAAATTCTGAAAGGAAAAAAAGTTATTTGAGACAGAAGCTTTTTTCCTACAAAATAAAAAAAATAAAAAAAAAGATAGGCATGACGCACCACATGTTTGGTGCGCCACGCCTAAGTCTGGTTGAAATTTTCGAATTTCGGACCCGGGAGAGGCCCCCCACCTATATATACTCCCCTTCCTCCTCCTTCCTCCACTCTTCTCCATTCTTTCTCTTCCTTCTTTCTTTCCCCTCTCATTTCTTGTTTCTCTTCCTTCTCCTTCCTCCACTCTCCATGCTATCTTATTTCTCTCTTCTCCTTCTCCCTTCCTCCTCCTACCACCCCCACCACCACCTCCACCTTACATCCACTCCGGCGACCACCTCCTCGTGTCCACTCCGGCGACCACCACCTCTACTCCGGCGGCCACCTCCTCTCCGGTGACCTCCTCTCCGGCGGCCTCCTCCACTACCGTGGCGACCTCCTCTCCAACGGTAGCCTCCACTCCGGCGACCACCCTCCACTCCGGCCTCCTCTCTGTTTTCGTTTTTCAAATTTCAAATTTTTGGGCGACCAAATCCAGATCTGGATCTGTCCCGCCTTTTTTTAAAATTTCAAAATTAATAGCCCTGACGAACCAAGAATGTGGTGCACCACGGGTAACTAAAGATAGCCGTGACACACCAAACAGGCGGTGCGCCACGGGTAAACGAGATAGCCGTGACGCACCAAAATGTGGTGTGTCACGACTATTTTAATAGGCGCGGCATGATAGGCGTTGCGCACCATGGTGAGCCACGGCTATGCAATTTTGCTGCGCCACGCATTAGCCTTTTCCTAGTAGTGTGAGCTTTGCTCTTGACCCCTCTTGTGAGGCTACTCCTATTATTTGTATCTAGGACCGTATAAAGGCTACTCCTATGATGTGTATCTAGGATCGTATCAAGCCTACATCAAGTTACCTATCCTTTCCCCTTTGGATTCAGCTAGGATATTTCCAATCTCGTCAACCAACCCTTGAGGTTCTATTGGCGTGGTGGACCGACCACGCGTGTTGAATCGGTTTCTTATAAGGTGAGTTTGGTTGGATTGAACGTTCTGTAGGCGGAGGTTGCGGCTTAGTTGATGGGAGATCGAATCTTTCAGTTCACCCTTATTATCTTCCCTCCTTGATCCACCCTTTGTGTTCTTTGTGTTCTTCGTGTTCTTCGCCGTGTTTTTTAGTTTTTGTTCAATTCATGAAGATCGGGTCACCCAAGAGGTTAACCCCTCCATCATCTGGTATCAGCACCTAGAAACGAATTCGACCCCCACCATCCCCCTTTGCACCTAAAATTTTCTTCCCCAATACTAACTTCAAAAATTTCACCAAAAATAGCCTCAAAAGGGATTTCGACCGATCTATTGATTTGTTGAGTTTTTCGTGGATTTGATCCGTGGATTTGTTTCTTAATACTATTTCCCACCTTTCTATTTAGCCACTTTTCACCAATTTGACCATGAATTTGCAAGATCTAAGGGAGAAAATTCGAAATTTCGAGTTTCTCAAACATGCAGGAAACCCGACCTAGGTCGGCCCTAGTCCGGGCTCAAGGCCGGCTCCCGAGGAAATTTTTTTTGAGTTTGATCTTTGGACAGATTTTCAAAGTTGTTTATCTTTGTTGTTGGTTGTCCGATGTGAGTGATTCAAGTTTCAACATGAAGCCCACAACATCATCTATGCAACTACATCACCGGATCGACACGACATCGACAACCCTCGGCCGCAAGTCCGTGATCATCCATCCAATAGTATAACTTGCTTCCGCTTGAACTAACCCGTTCTTTGTGTACCTTGCCCATTCGGACTAGCTCTTTTATATTGCTTGGCATTGCACTAGTGGCACCGAGAGTGCGTGTTTTGCACTTGTGAGAGGGTAGCTCTATTAGGCTTGGCATTTGTATCCCCATAGCAAAAAGTGAAAAGAAAAAATCAAAAAAGAAGAAGACAAAGATCAATGCCAAGTGCTATCCCTTGTAGGAACGTGTAGCTTCACGTTGCAAAAGAGAAGAGAGTGTCTGGTTGCCACAGTGCAAATCTTTTTGCCTCTTAAAGTTTGCGATTTGAGATAGCGTCCTCCTTGTGTTAGTGTCGCATTGAGCTTAGTCTTCGTTAGGAACATTTCGTCTCTGCTCGTCCTTTGGCCGCACTAAACCCATTTATCACTTGTGTGTGTGTGTGTTCCATTTCTGTTTCCTCCACTAGGATTTGGAACTTTTGCTAACATTTCATTTGGTTCATTTCTACATTTTACAGCACACTTTTTTTTCCTGATTTGTTGATTTTCTTTGCCACTTTCCTCACCCATTTTTCCATCCACAAAAAGCATGTGTGTTGTCGTTTGCGGTTTTCTTTCAATATTTTTGAACTCACCTCTGACATACCACCCTACACCTAGGCTCGCCCGCTAGCCTCAATACGAACAAAAAAGGTAACGTTGGGTAAGTGAGACATCTATTCTTCATATCATACTTGTGTGCGTTTGAGATGTCTAGGGAAGGAGTGTTCACAAGTCCGAGTTCGGAAGACGAAGGAAACCCCTTCTTCAACGACAACGCCCACAACTTCGTCACCCGCAACGACTATTTCCAACTCCGCCAAATTGTCCAAGATGGATTGGAGCGCTATGAACGTTAACTCCAAGCACAGGAGGCTCGCTTGAATGATCAAATGGCGTGTATCAACATCAACTTGGCCAAGCTTGCCAACTGCCATGGGTCATCATCGTCCTCAAGGTCGAGACGTTCAATCCAACAACCTCAAGCTCATCACCAAGCTCGTCTCCATGATCATCAACCCCACATGGAAGATGGTGGACAACCGCAACAAGAACCACCACCTACTCCACAAGATCCTCGACGAAATTGGTATGAAGATAACTCACCATCACCACCTCCTCGACACCGACAAGGCCATGGTGACCCTCTTCAAAATCACACTCTACGACCGGATCCTCGACAACATCATCACCAACCTACGCAAGGCCCCGCTAATGACTATGGTAACAATGACTTTGTGGATGGTGCTCGCCCACATCGAAGGCCGCCAAGGCACAATGCGCGTCACCACCACAATGACCGCAATGAACACGAGCATCCTCAACAATGCAACCATGAAAATGATGATAGTGAACACTGCAAAGCACGACTACACCGTCATCACCAACTCCATGCCAATGACCATCGGCGTCATCCTCCTCATGACCACCGCCAACACCAAGCCAATGAGGATGAACCACATGATCTTTCACCTCCTATCTATGTTGAAGGCCCACATGAGCGACCCCATCATCAACATGAAGACAACAATATGAGTGCCCTTCGCTTCAACGTCCCCAAGTTCAATGGTGAAAATGATCCAGAAGAATATCTCTCTTGGGCTCTAAAAGTGGACAAGATCTTCGGCATCCACAACTTCAGTGACAAGAAGATGGTTTCTATGGCTTCTTTGGGGTTTGAAGGCTATGCACTCTTATGGTGGGACCGTCTCCAAGAGGAAAGAGTCAAGAACCAGATTGCTCCCATCGACACTTGGAATGAGATGAAGCAATTCATGAATGCTCGCTTTGTTCCTCCACACTACAAGTGTGACCTCTTCAAAAATCTACAAGATCTTAGACAAGGATTGAAATCGGTTGATGAGTACTACAAGGAGATGGAGACAGCTTTTATAGGAGATCATGTGATGGAATCTCAAGAACAAACAATGGCCCGCTGATTGTGCCTTGACGTTGATAAACCCCAAGAGAAAGGTTGTGAAGAGTGCATCGGCAAGTTTTCCCTTAGAAAAGAAACCAAGGTTGAATCGACCAGTAGGAGGACAAGAAATTTGCGAAGGTTGATGCAGCTGAGGTGGCAGGGCGCACTACCGGTTCAGCAGCAACGTGGAACCTACACAACACAATCAATTCACTTTGCCCCAACGAAGCAGTGAGGTTGTCAATCTCACCGGTTTTGCTGAACACAAAGAGGTTAAACGTGTGGTGTCAAAAATATCATGAGAACAATATGAAAACAGTAGTAGCAGTGTGAAAACGGTGGAAGTAGTGTGAAAACAGTGGAAGCAGTGTGTGTATTATCAGTATGAGAAAATGGACCGGCATCCACAGTTCACTAGTGGTGTCTCTCCATAAAAGATAGCTAACATGCGTGGTGAACAAATTACAGCTGGCCAATTGATAGATAAAGAAACATGCATGACATAATGATTACTATGAGATTCATGCACGCATTACAACAAAATACATAGATCGTCATCCAACTACATCTATGACTAATAATCCACCCTCCGAATATCATCTGAACAAACGTTGGGTATTAAGTTGCAAGCAACAGATTATCGCACTAAACATCGCTGTTTTCTCCCTAATGGCAACAACCCATCCTCCATCCGTCACATTTCTGTCACTCGAGCACAGATGCAAAGGAGGCATGAACCCACTATCGAGCATAAATACTCCCTCTTGGATTCACTAGCATCTACTTGGCCAGAGCATCTACTAACAACAGAGACAATGCAAGATCATAAATAACATACACAGGAAGATAACATGATAGATTGATAATCAAGAGACATAGCATTCAATAATCAACGGATCCCAGCAAACACAACATGTAACATTACAATAAGATGATCTCTATCATGTGAGGAAGCTCACGAGATCTAAACATGAGGAATAAAGAGGGGAGGACAACCATCTAGATACTGCTATGAACCCATAGTCCAAGGATGAACTACTCACGCATCACTCCAGAGTCGGGCATGGTGGTGTAGAGCCCTCCGATGATGATTTTCCCTCCCGACAAAGTGTTGGGGAGAACTCAAGAACCCTCCCAATCTTGGGTTGACGATGACGGGGACCCCTGTGGCCCCCCTCCGGGCCTCTTTGGGACTACGTGGAACCTTCGGGAATTCTAAGACTTCCGGGCTTCGAATTTTCCAATTCCGAGAATAGTTCCAGAACAACTTTTCTGAAACTAAAAACAACAGAAAACAAGAACTGCCTCTATGGCATCTTGTCAATAGGTTAGTCCCGGGAAATCGATAAAAATGACATAAAGTGTAAGGAAAACATGTAGCATATGGCATGAAAACAACATGGAACATCAGAAATTAAAGATACGTTTATGACGTATCAACATCCCCAAGCTTAGTTCCTACTCGTCCTCGAGTAGGTAAACGATAAAAAAGACATAATTTATGAGGTGACATGCTACCAACATAAACTTGATACGAGTAGGTAAACGATAAAAAAGACATAATTTCTGAGCTGACATGCTACCAACATAAACTTGATCATCTAAATTGTAAAAGCAAAAGAATAGCTGAGATCATAGAACTTTAACACAAGCATGATAGATATAATTATAACAATAAAACATAGCAATCACCTTGCATCATGAAAAGTAACACAAACAAAAGATCATGAATAATAATGCACTCGAAAGTTATATGTTTGTTTCAAGCATAGAGATAACATAAAAAAGTGATATTTCGCTTGTCCTTAAGAGTGGGGCAAAACATAAATTCCAGGACACCTTCAAAGTTTAAGAGGAAGACTAGAACAAATAATTTGAGAACAAACAATAACACATCATGAATCAATTAATAATGATTCTGGGACAAATGCACATTAAACTCAGAATGGCAACTACGCTCTTTCAACTGTGCACAAAATGAGAAGCTGAAGACTTAGCATAAAAGTAAAAGAAAGGCCCTTCGCAGAGGGAAGCAAGGATTAACTCATGTGCTAGAGATTTTTATTTATAAACAGAGGTGTATGCTTATGTCAACGAATGGTAAACATACAATACAGTACGTCATATGCCAACTAGACTTCACAAGACCGGCTCCCATTGAAGGACGCTACTTGTGTAGTAGATCATTCCTCTTCTCTATTGTTTACACAATTATGTTTTGACTGATAAATCAGGGGCAAAAATAGTGAAAAGAATTTATAGTAACCAGTTTTGGGGTTGGGCACCCCGCTGTCAGCTCTTCTACCATTAGGATAAGCGGATGAAGCCACTAGTCCAGGTGTGCAAAGTCCAATTAACAAGCGATATAAAGATTCTCTATTTACGTCCTCATGAGCTAAACCAGGGGTACAAAACATGTATAATTTTTGAAGATTTTAAAGGTAGCGCATGAGAAATTTACTTGGAGTGGCAGTGAAATACCACATAAAGGTAGGTATGGTGGACACATTTGGAAAACCTTTGTTTTTGGGATTTGGATGCACGAGTAGAGCTCATAATCAGTACAGGTGAAGTCTAGCAATAGACTGGGAGCGACAGTCAAGATATCAACAACAGTCATAATCATCTTGCGACAAAACAAAATTAACGGGGGCATAAAAGTGATACAAATACTGTGAGGAAAAATAAATCATCGAGGCTTAGTTTACTTTTTGTTTTCAGTCTTATGCATGCGTGTCGGGGGGTTACCCCCGAGTAGGGGTAAGGCAAGTGCTAAAAGCAAGATCAGAAGAGCAGTTTTTACCAAGTTGGCTGGCTACCCGGTACCCGCTACCCGGTGGACAGCTATTCGGCCGTACTTACCAATGGCCAGGAGGAAGAATCAAGGAAGTTGTATTCTTCCGAGTAGAGGAAGTTGTCCGGGTAGAGGAAGTGGATTCCTACTCGGACCAGAAGTCAATGGAGCCGTTCTGACACAGGATCTCGCGTCTCCTGCATCCGTACGGCGTGCGGTTCAACTTACGGGGTGCGTGATTATCCGCACCCCGGCGTGGCTACAGTGCGGTAGGCGCCTGTCTAGTCCTGTCACTGACAGAGGGGACAGGACAAGGCTAGGGGCCTACCCTATCTCACTGACAAGGGTGGACAGGTCCCATCTCCGAACGGCGCAACGACTTACGGGGCGAGTGTCAGCGGTAACCCGGAGGCGTGCGCGGTTCTGCAGGGCTCCTGTCATATCTCGTCGTACTTTATACTTGTTTTCTATTCGGCTGGGCACCAGTATATAAGGTGCCCTGCCTCCTCCTGTGAGAGGTTCGCTGCATACGTTCGGAACCAATCGTTGCACATTCCAGAGAGAACACTAGATGCAACACACAGAGAGAAGAGTGGCTACTCGGCTGAAGGCCTAATTGTACTGTGGCTACTCGATAATACACATAAAAAGAGAGAGGCAGGAGTAGGGGTGTTACCTCCACACGAGGGCCCTGAACCTAGGTAAGATCTTGGTGTTTGCAGTGTTTGTGATCTACCTCACGCGGCTACTCGCCGTGTGATCCCTCCCCGAGCACCTCCAGCGTCCATCGGCCCCAACTTTAGCCATCCCATGGCATCTGCCGTGATACCACCACGACAGTTGGCGCCCACCGTGGGGCAGACAGCGGCGCTGGCTGGAGTCCATGTTCGGACGGGACTCGTTTCTGCTACTGGGGAGCGCGTGGTCTGTGGCCTTGTCCACAAATTCAGCTCCTTCGACTTCGTCACCGACAGCGCCGGCGATTTCGGCGTGAGGCCCCTGCCGGCAGGCGGCTCGGTGCTCTCCTTCGGCTCGCACCTCGTCTACATCGCCACCGCCATCGTCCGCGAGTTCCCGGAGGAGGTGCTGGTAGCGGACGATCCTCCAGCTGTGATCGCTGCCCGCGGAAGGCCAATTGGCTGTTCTGAGGACAGCGTGGAGGTGATGGTGGCCGGCCTGGCTGCTGATGCCTGGAAGGGCGCGGCTGCTGCCGCGGGCGTCATCGAGTATCTCGCTGGCTCGAGTGCTAGCGGGAAGACCCACAAGCCCTACGAGAAGGACTGCAACATCCCCCTCTCCACTACACCGACGATACCGGCATCCGCCGTGCGGATGGGCATGCGCCTCCCACCCAGCTTGAGCTCTTGACCATGAGGGCGCAGCTCGACCGGCAGCGTCAGGAGTTGCTCTCCGATCAGCTGGAGCTGGAAAAGGTTAGGCTCGAGCTTAGCCTAGATCAGAACGAGTACAACAAGGCCCACGGCTTTACTCCCGTTGTTAGGAAGCATAGCAAGGCAGGCGCTACTCGTCGCAACATAGGCGTCGATTTGGCAGTAGTGGATGTGGCTCCTAGTCAAACCGCTAGCCAAAACACTGCTACCAGGCCCAGATACAGCACCCCCGCCAAAACCCTTAGAGCTGCAGAGGCTGTAGCCGCAGAGTTGCCAAACCTAGCTGGTGACGCGCGCGCTAGGCAGCAGGAGGGGCTCAACGAGCTGGTGTTAGAGGCTGCTAGGCAAAATGAGGAGTTCCGGAAATCCAATCCGGGTCCTGACGCTTCTCAGATTGTGCACTCGCGTGCTGCAAGGTCCCATGACCAAGCGTCATCCTCACATCCCAGTCGCGAGAGGGACCAGAGTGTACACTCTGGGGAAGGTAGAGAGATGCAGGTGTACGACCCGGTTCTCGCCGCGAAACAGCGCGCTGTGCCGCGAGAATCCGGTCAGAAACACACTACTGCAGGAGCAGGCTATCAAGCCCATAAAGCTCAGAGTAAGGGACATAGCGGAGACAACGCGGGGCCTTCTCGGCGTCCTGCTGCTCAGCCTACTCGGCAGAGGACGCAGCAACCTGCTGCAGCTCAGCCGCGTGCGGCTGCGCCAGCAGCCAACCCTGTGGTGCAACCCACAGTCGTGCAGGAGAACAGATATGATGACGGCTACTCGGCGATGGGGCTAGCCGGTTATGCTGATCCCAGGAACGTTGCTGATCGCCTTGGTGAACGCATGTTGGATCCCAGCGATGCCAGGTTCAAGCTGGACATGATCAATCTGTCCGCGCAACTCGAGAACAAGGGGCCGCCTGGCCCAGAATGCTTTGGCGCTCGTATCATAAACAAGCCTTCCGTGAACCACTTCTAGCTGGCCAGGGGGACCAAGTGCTATAATGGCAGCACCAAGCCAGAAGACTGGTTGAGTGACTATGTCACAGTCGTGCACATTGCAGGCGGGAACCGGAGATGGGCTGTGCGGTATGTTCCGCAAATGCTTGAGGGTCCAGCTCGGACGTGGCTCAACAACCTGCCCAGGGACAGTATCAATTGCTGGCTGGACTTCTCGAAGGCCTTCATCAGCAACTTCACCAGCACATACAAGAGGCCGAATAGGCCGCAGCAGTTGTCCGCTTGCAAGCAGCGGGAAGACGAGACCGACCGCGAGTACCTTACTCGGTGGAGCACCTTGAGGAACACCTGTGAAGGTGTGAATGAGGCCCAAGCCATCACTTGGTTTGTGCAGGGCTGCAGGCATGGCAGCATGTTGTGGCAGAAGCTGCAGCGAGAGATGCCGAGTACACTCGCGGAGACCATCAAGATTGCTGACATGTATGCACTCGGCAACCCAACTCAGCCTCTGATGGACTCCCCTGAGCCGAGAAGGATCTACAACAACAACAGCAGCAAGCGCAATGATTTCCGCAACAAGCGCAGGGGCGACCGGATTGATACTCGGTATGATCCCGAGGAGGTGAATGCTGTGACCACGGCTGCTGGGAGTAGCCAGAGGCAAAAAACTGCTGGAGCCCAGTACGGGCAAAACCAGAATCAGGGCCAAGGCATCAAGAAACCATACAGTGCTTCCCAGCAGGGTAGCGGCAACTCGGGTCCTGCCCCAAACTTCATCTTCACGGAGATGAAGGATGGTCCGTGCAGCTTCCACACTCGGCATCCGGCCAGGCCTGCCAACCACACTATTCGGCAATGCAGCTGGTGGGAACAGATCAAGAACGAGGGCTTGCCCCCTCCTCCTCCTCTGCCAGCTGCGAATGCCAATGTGCAGCCAGCTCGGGCATCCGCTCCCAGGCCGGCCGCGTTCCCGAGAATAGAGAATGTTAACCAGGTGGCTTTAGGAGCCAACCGCAATTTCAACAACGACCGCAACCGCAACTTCAACAACGACCGCTACCGCTACAACAACAACGACCGCAACCGCAACTTCTACACCCGCAACAACAACAGAAACAACAACAACAACAACCAAGGTAACAACAACAACGGCAACAATGGTGGTGGAGACCGCAACCAGTACCAGGAGCACCACGAGAGCTACATGATCTTCGTCACCGAGCCAGTCGACAAGCAGTCGCAGCACAGGCGTGCGATGGAGGTAAACGCCGTCATCCCGGCAGTGCCTAACTATCTGCGCTGGTGCGACCAGGAGGTGACTTGGTCCAAGGCTGATCACCCCAAGGTGATGCCCAACCCGGGTAGCTATGCTTTGGTGCTGGATCCCACTTTTCTGGGACCCGAGAAGAATGTCCGTTTCAGCAAGGTGTTGATTGACAACGGCAGCAGCATCAACATCATGTATCTGGATACATTGAAGAAGCTCGGCCTTGGCGAGAACATGCTGCTGCCCAGCAAGACCACATTCCATGGAATTGTGCCGGGGGTATCTTGTGCTCCAATCGGCCGCATCTGGCTGGATGTCCTATTCGGCACTAGGGAAAACTGCCGCACCGAGTACGTCCGGTTCGAGGTGGTAGATCTTCAGAGCCCCTACCACGCCCTTCTCGTTAGGCCTGCACTCACCAAGTTCATGGCCTCTACCCATGCTGCCTATCTGAAGATGAAGATCCCTGGTCCCAATGGAGTGATCACCATCTCGGGTGACTACAAGAAGTCCTTGGAGTGTGCCTCTGCTGGTTCCCAACTAGCGGAATCCATGGTCATTGCGGCCGAGAAGAAGAAGATGTACGAGGTGGTGGCGATGGCGCAAGCAGCGCAAGGTGGTGCGTCCGGCATGCCGAGTTCCCAGTACGATACTGCATTCCAGGCGTCCCAGGAGACGAAGAAAGTCCAGGTTGACCCTGAGTTCCCAGACTGTGTTGCCATCATTGGCACCGGGTTGGGAGAGAAATAGGAAAGCGAGCTCATCCACTTCCTCCGTGAGAATCGGGACGTGTTCGCCTGGTCCAATGAGGATCTACCAGGTGTCCCGAGGGAGTTGGTTGAGCACTCGCTACATGTAAGGCATGATGCCAAGCCAGTGAAGCAGGCGATGCGCCTCTTTGGCGATGAGAGAAGGAAGGCCATTGGTGACCAGATCACCAAGTTGCTGATAAGCAACTTCATCATGGAGGTTTTGCATCCTGACTGGCTAGCCAACCCGGTGATGGTTGAGAAGAAGAAGGAGGACCCCAAGGCGGATACCGCATGGCGCATGTGCATGGACTACACCGACCTGAACAAGGCCTGCCCCAAAGATCCCTTTCCGCTACCCCGCATAGATCAGGTGATTGATTCCACTGCCGGTTGTGAGCTTTTGTCTTTCATAGATGCCTACTCTGGTTTTCATCAGATAGCTCTCAACCCTGCTGATCAAATAAAGACTGCCTTTATTACCCCGTACGGGGCTTATTGCTATCGTGTCATGTGCTTTGGGTTGCGGAATGCGGGGTCTACCTATCAGAGATGCATGCAGAAATGCTTGCATGATCAAATTGGCAAAAATGTGCAGGTGTACGTAGATGACATTGTCATCAAAACGAATAAAACACATACTCTGCTTAGTGACATTGAGGAAACATTTGCCAACTTGCGCAAGTACAAGATGAAGCTGAATCCGACTAAATGCACCTTTGGCGTCCCGGCTGGCAAGCTACTCGGCTTCTTGGTATCCAGTCGGGGCATTGAGGCCAATCCTTCAAAGATAAAAGATATAGAGAGCATGTCTTTGCCGAGATCCCTGAAGGATGTGCAAAAGTTCACTGGTTGCTTGGCTTCTCTGAGCCGCTTCCTGGGCAGAATGGGCGAGAAGGCCTTGCCTCTGTATCAGTTGATGAAGAAAAATGACAAGTTTGTCTGGACACCGCAAGCTGATATGGCATTCAAGGAGCTGAAGGACATGCTGGGTAGCGCTCCAATCTTGGCTAGCCCGCTACCCAAAGAGCCAATACTGCTGTACACTACTGCGACTAACAGAGTAGTCAGTGTGGTGATTGTGGTGGAAAGAGAAGAAGAAGGCAAGACTGTGCAGCGACCTGTATACTATCTGAGTGAGGTGCTGTCCAGTTCCAAGCAGAACTACCCGCACTACCAGAAGATGACTTACGGCGTGTACCTGGGCGCCAAGAAGCTGAAGCACTATTTCCAAGATGCATCTCCCATCTCGGATATCATGGGTAACAAGGAAGCAAGTGGCAGAGTAGCCAAGTGGGTGATTGAGCTGGCCGCGTACGCTCCCGCGTATGCGAGAAGAGAAGCCATCAAGTCTCAAATTCTTGCGGATTTTCTGGTGGATTGGGCTGAGGTGCAGTATGAGCCTCCTACTCCGGTATCCAATTACTGGAAGATGCATTTTGATGGTTCCAAGGTGAAGGAAGGCTTGGGTGCTGGCGTGGTGCTCACGTCACCCAAACGAGATCAACTCAAGTATGTGCTGCAGATCCACTTCAAGGCATCCAACAATGTAGCAGAGTACGAGGCCGTAGTGCACGGCTTGAAGGTGGCCAAGGAGGTTGGCGTGCAGCGCATCATATGCTATGGCGACTCGGATCTAGCTGTGCAGCAAGTTTCAGGCACTTGGGATGCTCTGGATGCCAACATGGCTTCATATCGGTTCCTGGTGCAAACCATGACTGGATTCTTTGAAAGATGCGAGTTCCAGCACATACACCGAGCAGAGAATGAGGCAGCGGATGAGCTGTCCAAGTTGGGGTCTTCTCGGCAATACATCCCGGCTGGGGTTGCCTTGGAGCATTTGAGGAAGCCATCTATCAAGCCATCCCCCAACTCGGAATCCATATTTGTTCCTTCTCTTCCTGGTAAGGAAGCTGTTCCCATGGAGATTGACTGGGAGGCTGCAAAAGAGAACCCGGGGACTGCCGTCTCCATCCCGGGGACTGGCGCTTGCAACCCGGGGACTGTCCCTTCTTACTCGGGGACTGCCCCTCCTAACTCGGGGACTGTCGCATTCATTGAGGGAGTTCTCGCTGCGTGCACCAGATCTCGGGGACTCGTCCCCGCCCGAGAAGAAGAAGAAGTGGTGGTTGATCCAATGGAAGTGGACGAACCAGTGTTTCCCATCCAGGAGACACCGAGTTGGGCTCTGCCCATATTATCCTTTCTAAAAGACGGCAGCTTGCTGAGTGATGAGGTTACCTCGAGGCAAATTCAGATAATATCCAAGGGCTATACAATCTTCAGAGATGTGCTGCATAGAAGAAGTCCTACTGGTGTGCTGCAGCGCTGTGTAGAGCCAGAAGAGGGAGAAGAAATATTGGTGGAGATACACCAAGGAGAATGCGGGCATCACGCCTCTTCTCGGGCTCTGGTCAACAAGGCTTTTCGGCATGGCTTCTTTTGGCTCACTGCCCTGAAGCAAGCTGAAGATATTGTGAGAAAGTGCAATGGCTGCCAAAGATTCGCAAGTAAGATTCATATGTCAGCTTCCGAGTTGAAGACCATTCCCATTACTTGGCCATTTGCTGTTTGGTGCTTGGATATGGTGGGTCCTTTCAAGCCGGCTAGAGGCAACATGACTCACATTCTGGTCATGGTGGACAAGTTCACGAAGTGGATCGAGGTAAAGCCTATTCGGAAGTGTGATGGAGCCACTGCTGTGAGTTTCCTAAAGGATGTGATCTTGAGGTACGGCTACCCGCACAGCATTATCACGGATAATGGCACAAACTTTGCTGAAGGCAGGTTTGCGAGGTTCTGCAGAGATAAGCGCATTCGGCTAGATGTTGCATCTGTTGCGCATCCCGCCTCCAATGGGCAAGTGGAAAGAGCAAATGGCATGGTGCAATCAGGCATAAAGCCAAGGCTGATTGAGCCGCTGCTGAAAACACCTGGGTGTTGGCTAGACGAGTTGCCAGCGGTGTTGTGGAGTCTAAGGACTACCCCTAACCGGTCAACTGGCTACACACCATTTTTTCTGGTTTATGGAGCTGAGGCCGTGTTGCCTACTGACCTAGAGCATGACTCGCCCCGTGTAACGCTCTACACGGAGGCAGAGGCTAGAGAATCTCGAGAAAATGACGTTGACCTGCTGGAAGAAGCAAGAGAGCTAACTCTGTCACGATCAGCTGTTTACCAGCAAAACTTGAGGCGTTATCACAGCCGGAAAGTGAACCCAAGGGTTTTCCGAGAAGGAGACATGGTGCTTAGGCTCGTGCAGCGCACAGACGGGATGCACAAGCTATCTCCTCCGTGGGAAGGGCCGTTCATTGTGAGCAAGGCTCTACACAGTGATGCCTATTACCTTGTTGACGCAGAGCCGTCCAAGAGGAACAGGCCGGATAGAGCAGGAGAAGAATCCAAGCGCCCTTGGAATGTAGCTCTACTCCGCCGTTTTCATTCGTGAGCAAACTATGTATGTACTCTCTTATCCAAGTTAAACTTCTATTCGGCAATCTGAAATTGAACTCGGGGACTGCCCTCGTCCAAACTGTTCCTTGTGTTTACTCTCCTTTACTTTGTCTATTCGGTTGAACCACTTAGAATTTCAAAAGCATACAAAGTAGTGTGTTTAAACTCACCGGAACTCTGCGACTCTGCTGCTGTCCGCAACCCGGCTTCATGGCAAGCCAGAGAACAAGCCAAAGAGTCAATGAACACATGAAAAATTGCAAAGGAAAGGAAGCGTGTGGCAACCGAGTAGAGTGTTTTTTTGCTGTTTTTTTCTTTCCGGCTAAGTGGTGGGCAGCGTTACTATGAATTTTTCTAAGTGGCTAAGTATTTGAAACTCCTACTTTGAACTCTTGTGACTCGACTACCTACAAAGCAACAAGTTGCAGGTAAGAGCTGAGATAAAAAGGAAAGAGTGGATAAAAAACTGCAACTCGGGGACTTGCATACTAACGCAACCCGGCATCGAGCCAAAATCGCTCAAAAATCAAGTAGCAAATCTCAAACTGGAATAAAAAAGGAGTAGCAACAAAGACTTAATTGTTTAGATACATCTGCACCCGGCATCCCGGGGATCTCATGAAAGTTTTAAGATAAAGTTTCAGGCAGCAGCATCGTGAGTAGTGGCAGTGTCATCCGCAGCGGTCTTCTCGGAGTTGGCCTTCTCGGCGTCAGCTTCAGCATCAACGTCCATAGCGGTGGCTTGCTCAGAGGTAGCAGTGGCCACCGAGATGGGATCGGTGGCCGAAGTGGAAGCAACGGACTGGGTCACCAACTCGGTGGTGACGTTGGCATCCTGGCCCTCGTCTTCCGGCTCCTCATCGCTATCTGCAGCAACCTTGCCCTTCCCCTTCCCGGATCCCTCCTCGTCATCAACCTCGAAGGCACTCAAGCCCTCCGACTCGGTGTCCTCGTCTTCATCTTCATCTTCACCCTCGGTCTCCGCCTCGGTGTCAGGCTCGGTGGGGCCGTCGAGGAAGAGGGCGGTGTCCGCGTAGGAGGCGATCTCGTACGCAACTGCCTTGCGGCGAGTAACGCAGTCGGGATCATCTGACCACTTGGAGCCTTGGCGCAACTCGAGAATGGTGTCGAGGTTGAGGTTCTCGTACCAGCTGCATATGAAACGGAGCAACAGATCGGCGCCTGCCCGAGCTGCGGACGCACGCTATTTCTTCAGCTCGGCCTTTGCGCCATTCAGCTTCTCGGAGAGCGCGCGAAGAGTTTTGGGCGCATATTTACGAGGCCAGAATAGATCGTGAAGCTTGAAGGCTGTGGACACCAGGTTGGAGCCAAAGCCCTTAAGCTTGCGGAGCTGCAACTTGATACTCGTGAGGTCGTCATCGATTGAAGATTTGGTGTTCATAGGCAATCCTTTTTCAGCTCGGATTCCTTGCGCCTTAGCCAAAGCAGGCGTGCTAGCCGCGCAGAGATCAGGGAAGATATCTGAGAGTGCTATCAGAAAGAGTTAGATATGGAAGAGGAGAAGCAAACCAAGCCAAACAGAAGAGGAAGAAGGGAACAGCTAGGTACAGAGAAGCGCAGACTTACTGTTAAGGTCAATGAGTAGCGCGTGCAGCTTGTTCTTCCAGGCCTCCTCATCGGCAATATGCCTATCCTCGACTTGGCGTGCGGTGCCAAGATGGAGCATGAGATCCTCATTGCACTTCTTCAGCACCTCGATTTCCGCCTCGAGGGCCCTCTCCTTGGCCTTGGCTGCTGCCTTGACTTCGTCCTTCTCGGCGGCTTGGTCTATGGCGTCCTGGAGAGCAGTCTTCAACTGGACTTGCATCTGTTCGAACTAGGCGCGCTCGGCGTCGCGTTCGTTCTTAAGCTCTGCTTCTTGGCTCTCCAGTTGCTGCTTCACCTCCGCGGGCTTCAAGCAATCAAGATGCTCCTCACGGAACTTCTTGTACTCTTCTGCGGAAAGAAACAGCACGGTGAGCAGAATAACCAAGAAAAAGGAGAAAAACAAGCGCAGAAGGATCAGCAACTCACCTTCCAGCTCCTTGATCTTGCTCTCGGCGGAGGCGGTGAAGACGTGGCAGTGCTCGTGCTGCTCTTGCAATTCTTTGAATTTGTCTGCAGAGTAAACGGAGCTAGAGAAAAAAAAGCAAACGCGGGCGTAAACACAAAACGCATTAACCGAATAGCTAGAAGCTTACTCTCAATTTCAGAAATTTGGAGGGCACGGTCCAGCGCCGCCTTCTCCGTCGCAGCATCGTCCTTGCGTTCGACCTCAAGGGCCGCGATGCGTCTCCTCGCGATGCTGTGATTCCAGAGCAGCCGCCGGAACAAGTTCGTCCTCTTCAAAAGGCTATTCTGCGAAGGAGAAAGGAAGGAAGTTAGAGAAAGTTTTGGAAGATTGGGCCGTAGAAGACGGCAACTCGGTTGAGCACCCGTCTACTCGGCCCGAATCTCGGGGACTGGGTAATGTCTAAGGAGCAAGAAGAAGAACAGAGGAGAAAAGAAACCGCAACTCGGAACAAGCAAAAGAAACTTACAGCGTATGTCTGCTCCACGTCCTCGGCGGCTTTGCGGAGGACGAACTGCTTGACGGCCAGCGTGTTGGTCTCGGAGGCGATAGTCATTGGATTGGTGCTGAGATCGGCTTTGTTCCAATCAAGGCGGTAGTGGTCAAGATCCTCGCCCAGCACGCTGCCGTCCCACTGCTTGATGCCATGGGCAGCACTCTCCCAGACCTTGTCGATGAAACCAAATCGGTCCACAACCTGCATCAGCCCTTCAGATATGATATCATCCTCACCCGCTTCGCGCGAGTAGATCTCGATGGGCTTCTTGACCTTCAGCTTGGAGTCCACTGCCTGGGCTGGGCCGGCCTTTAGGGCAGAGATCCGCTGATCGCCTTTGGTCAAGGTGATGCCGTATTGCCTGGACGAAGAAGGTATGTATGATGGCCAGACGCCTGGTGCCCGAGCTGCACTTGACACTTCGCCAGCCGATCCACCAGCAGCGCCAATTGTAAGATGCGCGCTCTTCGCAGTTGCCTTTCCGCTTGACTTGGGCGGCGGCATCAGAGCAGAATCCTGCGCAGTCTGGCACGGTGGATTCCTGCGGACAGCTGTGGCTTCAGTTTTGACGACTTTCTTGCCGGCAGTGTCCGTCCGAGAAGCGGACGGAAGCACTTGGCGTGAGGTAGGAGGCTGCTGCTGCGGGGATGCGGTCTTCTTGGCGCTTGGCTTAGGCGGAAGGTTTGGCGCAGTCTTGGTGGTACTTTTGGTTGGTGGAGGGCTCGGTGCAGTTGGCGGAGTAACCTGTTGGGTAGGCGGCACAACGGGCCGGCTACCCGGCGCAACATATGGCTGCGCCTGGTCCTGCAGGACTGGCTCTGCTGCAGTCTTCTCAGCCCGCTGCTCGGCAGCGGGATTGACGTCTTCTGTTTCTTCTACCCGCGGCGTGACCGCGGGGTCATCTTGAACGGCAGCTTCATCTGCCTGCTGCTTGGGGTCCGCATCTTGCCGCTCAAGGGCGGCAAGGTCTTGGTGCTCGGCTTCTTGCTCGATATTCTCCCCAGCTGAGGCAGCTGGGGGAGAAGGTGGTGTTTCATCATGAGCAGCATCTTGCGCGCCCTGATCCGCGTAGGCATGCTGCTCCATGTTCTCGTCTTGATCACCAGCGCCAGTGTTCTCGGCGCTGGTGTCCTCTTCTTCCATCTTCACAGGAGAAGGCGCACGCGCCCTATCCTGCTGCAAGCTCTCGTCATCCTCCTCGGAGAGATAGACGAGTTTCTCAACGTCAATGACGGACTTCCTCTTGCCGGTGCGAGTGGGGGCAGCGGCTGCGTCAGCGTCCAGGGGATCGCTGGAAGAAGGAAGGAGATCAGAGAGAGAAAAACAGAGAAGCAGAATAGCGAGAGGCAGAAGCTGAGTGTAATTCAAATGGAACAACTTACCCTTTGCGGGTGGGGAGTTGCCTTCTGGCGGTGGTGGTCTTCTTCTTCTTCTCGGTCTTCTTGGGCTTCTTGGCAGTGGGTTCTTGGGCACCGCTGCCCGTCCTTTTCCGAGTAGTGGGGGCGGCCACAGAGATAGGCTGGTCGTCGATGGGATCCTCGGTATCATCGTCATCCTCATGCTCCACATTGTCTGTAGAGTAGGAAAGAAGAAAGAAATGAGAAATGGAAAAGGGAATTGGATTGCGCTACTCGCGGTCAGAGAGGCGAACTTCGTCACCTTCGTCATCCTCGGACCAGTCCCGAATGGACGCGTGAACTTGATGCTTACCCGGCTGCTCGGTGTGGGGGATGCAGAGGGTGTCCTGGGTATTGTACGCGGTCTCGTCGTCCTCATCTCTGTCGCTGCTCCAATTGGCCTCGAAGCGCTCTTCATCTTCCTCTGCCTAGCGATCGAGATGCTGAAAAGACAAGCAGATGGCACGAATGGGTTGAGTTCTGAACTAAGGATTTCTACCCGGTGAGGCATGCAAACACAAAGCATATAAGCCTAAGGAGTTCGACCCGGTGAGGCGTGCAAACACAAAGCATATAAGCCTAAGGAGTTTTACCTGGAAAGACATGCAAACACAAAGCATATTCGTTTCAGTTATTCTACTCGGAATAGCATGCAAGCATAAAGCATATTCAGCTAAGAGTTTTTACTCGACAGGGCATGCAAACACAAAGCATATGAAGCCTACCAGAGTATCTAGGATGCTCTACTCGGTATCATAGTGCAAAGATAAAGCACAGAAGACTAACCTGTTCAATTGGCTTGGCGCGGCTATACAGCACGAAGCCGTACTGCCAAGTGTAGGAGAGGGACGTCTGCGGCGCTCAACTCGAAAGTGGTGGTCCTCGTGCAGTCCCGGGGCCCTCCCATGTAGCACATTTTGTGGGAGCGGCGCTGAAGTGGGAGCACCCGGCGCGAGATCCAGCACGCGAGGGGATCATCGCGGCGGAATCCCTCTTCCTTCAACTCGGCGAGGCGCGACTCGAGTTGAACAAGATCTTCGATCTTGTTCTTCGGGTTGTAGCCCCAGTTCTGCTGGGTCGGCCTCGCATTCTTCCACCTTGGGAGCCTTATCCGGTCCTGGACTGGCTTCCCATCTTCGGTGGGGACGTTCTTGACGTAGAGGAAGGAGCGCTGCCACTTGCGCACCGTCTCCAACCCCTTGACGTGCGGGTGGCTACCCGTGGAGTGCTGGAGCATCATGGCACTCCCCGTCATCGTCATGGCGCGAGCGCTCTCCGTGTTCCCCGGGTTGGGGATGCTCTGCTTCCGGAAGAAGAAGTAGCGCGCCCAACTATGAATAGTTGGGTACACGCAGAGGAACGCCTCGCAGACCACGGCGTGGAAGGCGAGCATCACCATGGCGTTGGGGGGGAGATGGTGTGGCTGCAACCCGAAGTTGTTCAGGAACTCCTTGAAGAAGTCGGAGACGGGAAGGCCGAATCCGCGCTTGAAGTGCGCGAGGAAGACGACGAACTCGTCCTTCTGCGGCGTGGGGACGATCTCGTTGTCCGGCTGCCTGCACTGCACGCCGGGAGGGACACGGCGGGTATTGACTAGCCATTGGCAGTCCTCCGCCGTGACATCAGAGCCCTCCTACCCGGCGCGGGCGGCAGCGTCGTCCTCTCCGCGAGCCATGGAGATGAGGAGAACGGCGGAAGATTGGTGGAAGATTTGGGTGGAAGGAATGCTCTCTGTCTTTCCGGCGGTGTGTGGAGCAGCGGCACAACAAAGATTTGTGGTGGCGGCGTGCTCTGTGGCGGCGGAGAAGCGAAGGGGCGGAAGATGGAAGTGAGCAGGAAAGAGAAGGAGGAGTTACCGAGGGGGTATTTATCTCTCCCCTCGAGTTGCCGTTACCAGCGGAGTTAGTGGGATCAATCCTGCAGAGAGATCGTGCGACGTGGGAAGCGAACCGGTTAGAAACGCACACAGCGCGTGTTGCGCGTGTAACGGGCGCAGTTAATCCCACGTCGAGATCGTGGGCGATTTACTGCGGTTGAAGTGACATAACGGGCTGGTGGGACCTGGCCGCAGTTATGGGCGCGTGGCCTGCCGCCGCCCAGGCACCGAGGCGTCGGAGTGACAGGGGTGCGACACGTGCCCCGTTGCGACACGCAGAGGTGGATTCGCACCGATTGAGGCGGGATTGTGTTTTGAGGATTTCGCTAAGTCTTTTTACTCGGCATCAGAGAAGAGAAATGATGCTACTCGGAGAAGATGAGATTCGAGCCAAGGATAAAGGCTACTCGGAGGTGCTACTCGGTATCTTACCGTTCGAAGACAAGATTTGTTTTTAAGCTGGAAGGGCCCAGCTAACAAGTTCGCAGGACACTACCAGCTTCGGGGACTAATGTCGGGGGGTTACCCCCGAGTAGGGGTAAGGCAAGTGCTAAAAGCAAGATCAGAAGAGCAGTCTTTACCAAGTTGGCTGGCTACCCGGTACCCGCTACCCGGTGGACAGCTATTCGGCCGTACTTACCAATGGCCAGGAGGAAGAATCAAGGAAGTTGTATTCTTCCGAGTAGAGGAAGTTGTCCGGGTAGAGGAAGTGGATTCCTACTCGGACCAGAAGTCAATGGAGCCGTTCTGACACAGGATCTCGCGTATCCTGCGTCCGTAAGGCGTGCGGCTCAACTTACGGGGTGCGTGATTATCTGCACCCCGGCGTGGCTACAGTGCGGTAGACGCCTGTCTAGTCCTGTCACTGACAGAGGGGACAGGACAAGGCTAGGGGCCTACCCTATCTCACTGACAAGGGTGGACAGGTCCCATCTCCGAACGGCGCAACGACTTACGGGGCGAGTGCCAGCGGTAACCCGGAGGCGTGCGCGGTTCTGCAGGGCTCCTGTCACATCTCGTCGTACTTTATACTTGTTTTCTATTCGGCTGGGCACCAGTATATAAGGTGCCCTGCCTCCTCCTGTGAGAGGTTCGCTGCATACGTTCGGAACCAGTCGTTGCGCATTCCAGAGAGAACACTAGAGGCAACACACACAGAGAAGAGTGGCTACTCGGCTGAAGGCCTGATTGTACTGTGGCTACTCGGTAATACACATAAAAAGAGAGAGCAGGAGTAAGGGTGTTACCTCCACACGAGGGCCCTGAACCT
Source organism: Alopecurus myosuroides (assembly GCA_028641055.1). Lineage (NCBI taxonomy): Eukaryota > Viridiplantae > Streptophyta > Magnoliopsida > Poales > Poaceae > Alopecurus > Alopecurus myosuroides. The sequence goes on from CM054059.1 coordinate 101,440,903, forward strand.
GGGTAAGATCTTGGTGTTTGCAGTGTTTGTGATCTACCCCACGCGGCTAATCGCCGTGTGATCCCTCCCCGAGCACCTCCAACGTCCATCGGCCCCAACTTTAGCCATCCCATGGCATCTGCCGTGATACCACCACGACAATGCGTGAGCATGTGCCAAGTCGATTGAAGCGAAACATTCAGTGGGAGATACCACAATGGCATACCCTTCTATGAATAAAACAATGCAAGCAACCATTTATACGACATGATATCTGTCGGGGGGTTACCCCCGCGTAGGGGTAAGGCAAGTGGTAAAAGGCAAAGATCAGTACACTATTGGTCGGGTTGGTGGCAACCCCGTATCCCTCTACCCGGTAGACTCTATCCGGTCAGAAGTGTTGAAGACCAAGAGAAGATATTAAGAAAGTTTGTATTCGTCCGGATAGCGGTCAAGTGGTCCGAGTAGAGGGACTGTGTTCCTACTCGGGCAAGAAGTCAATGGAGCCGTTCTGACAAGGGATCCCGCGTATCCTGCGTCCGTACCAGCATGCGGTTCAACTTACGGAGCGCGTGATTATCCGCGCTACGGCGTGGCTACAGTGTGGTAGGCGCCTGTCAAGTCCTGTCACTGACAGAGGGGACATGACAGGTCTAGGGGACTACCCTATCTCACTGACAAGGTGGACAGATCCCATCTCCTGAACGGCGCGACGACTTCCCGCACCCGCATCAGCGAGAAGCCGGAGGCGTGCTCTGTTCTGCAGTGTGCCTGTCCCATCAAGTGTACATTATAGTCTTTCTTTATTCGGCTGGGCACCAGCATATAAGGTGCCCTACCCCCTCCTGCGCGAGGGACGTTACACAAGGTTGCTTCACTTTGCATTTATTACTAGAGACAACACTAGAGCTAGAGAGAACAGCCGAGTGGCTACTCGGCCAAGAGGCATACTGTGTACTGTGGCTACTCGGAGAACACACATATAGAGAGAGAGAGGCAGGAGTAGGGGTGTTACCTCCACACGAGGACCCTGAACCTGGGTAGATCTTGTTGTTTGCAGTGCTAGAGATACCCTACGCGCGGCTACTCGCCGTGCGATCCCTCCCCGGATACCTCCAGCGTCCATCGGCCCCAACACTTTAGCCATCCTATGGCATCTGCCATGATACCACCACGACAGTTGGCGCCCACCGTGGGGCTACCAGCGGCGCTGGCTGGAGTTCACATTCAGACGGGACCGATTTCAGCTTTAGGGGAGCTCGTGGTCTGTGGCCTTTTCCACAGATTCGGCTCCTTCGACTTCGTCACCGACAACGCCGGAGATTTCGGCGGTAGACCCATGCCGGCAAGCGGCTTGGTGCTCTCCTTCGGCACGCATCTGGTCTACGTCGCCACCACCGACATCCGCGAGTTCCCGGAGGAGGTGCTCGTCGCGGAAGATTCTCCTGCTGTACTCACTGCCCGCGGGAAGCCTTCTGGCTGCTCTGCGGACAGCGTGGAGGTGATGATGACAGGCCCGGCTATCGAAGCCGGGAAGGGCGCGGCCGCTACCGCTGGCGTCATCGAGGAACCTGCTGGTGCGAAGGGCCACAAGCTCTACGAGAATCCCCAGAACATTCCGGGCTACGTGGATCCTTCCACGTCCACGGCGATACCAGGTGCTCGCGGAGGCGCAACCGTGCAGCTAGGCATGCCGCAACCCAGCGAGGCGGAACTCGCCGCCATGAGGGCGCAAATCGAGCAGCAGCGTCAAGCGCTACTCGGGGAGACCCAGGAGCTGGAGAAGGTTAGGCTTGAGCTTAACCTGGCGCAAAACGAGTACAATGCAGCGCATGGCTTTACTCATGTTTCTAGGCTGCCTAGCAAGATAGGCGTTACTCGTCGCAACTTAGGCGCTGAGCTGGCTAGAGATGGTAGGGTTGCTAACCAATCTGCTAGTTTGGACACTGTTGGTAGGCCTAGATACAGCACCCCCGCCAAAACTCTTAGGGCTGCAGAGGCAGTGGCTGCTGAGTTGCCGCATCTCACTGGCGACACGCGCGCTAGGCAGCAGGAGAGACTCAACGAGCTAGTGCTAGAGGCTGGCAGGCAGAACGAGGAGTTCCGGAAAGCCAATCCGGGTGCTGGCGCTTCTCAGATTGTGCACTCGCGTGCGGTCAGATCTACGGATCAGGCCTCATCGCCGCTTCCCGGCAATGAGAGGGACCAGAGTGTGCACTCTGGGAAGAGAAGACAGATGCAGGTGTACGACCCGGCTGTCGCCGCAAAACAGCACACTGTGCCGCGGCAGCCCTGTCAGAAACACAATACTACAGGAGCAGGCTATCAAGCCAATAAAGCTCACAGCAAGAGGCAAGAGGGAGACCATGCAGGACCTTCTCGGCGTCCTGCCGCCTAGCCTACTCGGCAGAGGACGCAGCAGCCAGCGGCTGCGCCAGCAGTCAACCCGGTGGTGCAGCCACAGTTGTGCAGGAGAACCGCTATGATGATGGGTACTCGGTGATGGGGTTAGCCGGCTTTGCTGACCCAAGAGATGTCACTGACCGCTTGGGTGACCGCATGCTGGAGCCCAGTGACACAAGATACAAGCTGGACCGGATCAATCGGTCTGCGCAGCTCGAGAATAGGGGACCACCTGGCCCAGATTGCTTTGGTCGCCGCATCATGGAGGAGCCCTCCGTGAACCATTTCCAGCTGGCTAGGGGGACCAAGTGCTATGATGGCAGCACCAAGCTGGAATACTGGCTAAGTGACTATGTTACCGCTGTGCATATCGCAGGCGGCAACCGGAGATGGGCTGTGCGGTATGTTCCACAGATGCTGGAGGGCCCTGCTCGGACTTGGCTCAACAACTTGCCCAGAGATAGCATCAACTGCTGGCTAGACTTCTCGGAAGCCTTCATCAGCAACTTCACCAGCACGTACAAGAGGCCGAATAGGCCGCAGCAACTGTCCGCTTGCAAGCAGTGGGAAGAGGAGACTGACCGCGAGTACCTTACTCGCTGGAGCACTTTAAGGAACACTTGTGAAGGTGTGAATGAGACCCAGGCCATTACCTGGTTTGCACAGGGCTGCAGGCATGGCAGCATGTTATGGCAGAAGCTGCAGAGAGAGATGTCGAGTACGCTCGCCGAGACGATCAAGATTGCAGATATGTATGCACTCGGCGACCCAACTCAGCCTCTGCTCGACTCTCCTGAGCCGAGAAGGAAGTACCAAGACAGCAGCAGGCGCAATGACTTCAGAAACAAGCGTAGAGGTGACCGCATTGATACTCGGTATGATCCCGAGTAGGTGAATGTTGTGACTACGGCTGCTGGGGGTAGCCAAAGGCAAAAAACTGCTGGAGCCCAGTACGGGCAGAACCAGAATCAGGGCCAAGGCATCAAGAAGCCATACAATGCTCCCCAGCAGGTTAGCGGCAACCCGGATCCAGCTCCGAGCTTTATCTTTGAGAACATGAAGGTTGGGCCATGCAACTTCCATACTCGGCATCCGAGTAGGCCAGCCAACCACGCTACCCGGCAGTGCAGCTGGTGGGACCAAATCAAGAATGAAGACGCTGGTCAGCTGCCCCCTCCTCCTCCTCTGCCACTCTCGGGAGCCAACGTGCAGCCTGTTCGGGCAGCTGCTCCCAGGCCGACAGTGTTTCCGAGAAGAGAAAATGTGAACCAAGTGGCTCAGGGAGCCAACCGCAACTACAACAACGGCAACCGCAACTTCAACAACAACAACAACCGCAATTACAACAACAAAAACAACAGGAACTACAACAACAACAACGGCAACAATGGTGGAGGAGACCACAACCGATACCAGGAACACCATGAGAGCTACATGATCTTCACCACCGAGCCAGCCGACAAGCAGTCACTGCACAGGCGCGCGATGGAGGTCAATGCTGTGATCCCGGCTGTGCCTCACTACCTGCACTGGTGCAACCAAGAGATCACGTGGTCCAGAGCTGATCATCCTAGGGTGATGCCCAACCCGGGTAGCTATGCTCTTGTGGTGGATCCCACTTTCTTGGGAACTCAGAAGAATGTCAGGTTCAGCAAGGTGCTGATAGCTAACGGCAGCAGCATCAACATCATGTACCGGGATACACTGGAGAAACTTGTCCTTGCCGAGAACATGTTGCTACCCAGCAGGATCACATTCCATGGCATTGTGCCGGGAGTATCTTGTGCTCCAATCGGCCGCATCTGGGTGGATGTCCTATTCGGTACCAGGGAGAACTGCCGCACCGAGAGCCTGCAGTTCGAGGTAGTTGATCTCTAGAGCCCCTACCATGCTCTACTCGGTAGGCCTGCCCTCAGCAAGTTCATGGCCTCTACCCATGCTGCCTATTTGAAAATGAAGATACCTGGTCCCAATGGAGTCATCACCATCTCGGGTGATTACAAGCGTTCCTTGGAATGCGCGTCTGCTAGTTCTCAGCTGGCGGAGTCCATGGTCATTGCTGCTGAGAAGAAACAGATACACGAGGTGGTGGCTTTGGCACAAGCAGCGCAAGTCGGTGCGCCTGGCATGCCGAGTTCCCAGTACGGAACCGCATTCCAGGCGTCCCAGGAGACAAAGAAGGTCCAGGTTGATCCTGAGTTCCCAGACCGTGTTGCCATCATTGGCGCTGGGTTGGGAGAGAAATAGGAAAGCGAGCTCATCCACTTCCTCCGTGAGAATCGGGATGTTTTTTCATGGTCCAATGAGGATCTGCCGGGCGTCCCGAGTGAGTTGGTTGAGCACTCGCTTCATGTGCGGCATGATGCCAAGCCGGTTAAAGAGGCTATGCGTCGCTTTGGTGATGAGAGGAGGAAGGCTATCGGTGATCAGATCACCAAGTTGCTGATAAGCAACTTTATCATTGAGGTATTGCATCCGGACTGGCTAGCCAACCCGGTTATGGTTGAGAAGAAGAAGGAGGACCCCAAGGCCGACACCGCATGGCGCATGTGCATGGACTACATCGACCTGAACAAGGTGTCGGGGGGTTACCCCCGAGTAGGGTAAAGGCAAGTGCTAAAGGCAAGATCAGAAGGAATGTTTGGCCGAGTAGCCGGCTACCTGGTACTCGCTACCCGGTCGACTGCTACCCGGTCTTACACCTAGACGGCCAGAAGGATGAATCAAGAGAGTTATGCTCCTCCGAATAGAAGAGCTGGTCCGAGTAGAAATGGCGGGAACCTACTCGGGCCAGAAGTCAAAGGAGCCGTTCTGACACCGAATCCCGCGTATACCGGGTCCGTACTTGGCACTGTTCATCTGAGGACGGCGTGCCTGACAGCGACAGTGTGTCAGCAGGGCGTCGCAGGATAGGGGGGACCTACTCTGTGTTCGCCACAGTGATAACAGACTGGACACTTGGTTTTGCCCAACGACTTTCCGCACCGGGACAAATCTAGAAGCCAAAGCTGTCAGCGGGAACTCGGAAGAAGGACGGTGTGCACACAATGTCGACATCTGTTTGTATTTGGCTGTATCCGGCAGGGCACCGAGTATATAAGGTGCCCTGCCCCCTCCTGCGCGAGGGATGCTGACCTAGATCCGGAGACTGATTCACATTCCTTGACCTAGTTCATCTGGTAGAGAGAAGAGTGGCTACTCGGTAGCAAGAACCATTGTACTGTGGCTACTCGGTGAGACATCAAATACAGAAAGAAAGACAGGAGTAGGGGTTTTACCTCCTCACGAGGGCCCTGAACCTGGGTAGATCGTGTTGTTTGCAGTGCTTGTTTCATCCTTCACGCGTCTACTCGTCGCGTGATCCCTCCCCGAGCGCCTCCAGCGTCCTTCGTCCCCACATCTTTAGCCATCCTATGGCATCTGCCGTGACACCACCACGACAGTTGGCGCCCACCGTGGGGCAACCAGCGGCGCTGGCTGGAGTTTCCGTTCGGACGGGATCGATTTCTGCTACCGGAGAGCGCGTGGTCTGCGGCCTTGTCCATAGATTCGGCTCCTTCGACTTCGTCACCGACAACGCCGGCGATTTCGGTGGCAGGGCCATGCCGGAGGGCGGCACGGTGCTTTCTTTCGCGCGCACCTCATCTACGTCGCCACCATCGTCGACCGCGAGTACCCTGAGCTGGTGCATGTCGCGGAAGATCCACCTGCTGTCATTGCCGCGCGCGGGAGGCCGCTGAGCCGCTCCGCGAACGTCGCGGAGGTGATGATGACCGGCCCTGCTGCTGACGCCGGGAAGGGTGCGGCTGCTACCGCTGCGGCCGTCGTCGAGGATCTTGCTGGCTCTAGTGCTGGCGGGAAGACACACAAGCCTTACGAGAAGGAGTGCAACCTTCCGCTCTCCACTACTCCGACAATCCCTGCGTCTGCTGCGCGGACGGGTATGCCGCCTCCCACTGACCTCGAGCTCCTGACCATGAAGGCGCAGCTCGACCGACAGCGCCAGGAGTTGCTCGCTGAGCAGGCGGAGTTGGAGAAGATCAGGCTAGAGCTTAGCTTAGATCAGCTTGAGTACAACAAGGCTCACGGTTTTACACCAGTTGTTAGGAAAGCTAGCAAAGTAGGTGCGACGCGTCGCAACCTAGGTGCCGAGATGGCAACGGTTGTAAAGGCTCCCAGTCAATCCGCCACCGTAAACACCTCCACCCGACCCAGATATAGCACACCCGCCAAAACACTTAGAGCTGCTGAGGCTGTAGCTGCCGAGTTGCCGCATCTAGCTGGCGACGCGCGTGTCAGGAAGCAAGAGAGGCTGAACGAGTTGGTGCTAGAGGCTGCTAGGCAGAACGAGGAGTTCCGAAAAGCCAACCCGGGTGCTGGAGCTTCTCAGGTGGTGCACTTGCACGTGGCCATATCTAACGATCAGGCTTCATCTCCGCATCCTAGCCGTGAGAGAAGCCAGAGTGGGCATTCCGGCAAGGGTAGGCAGATGCAGGTGTACGACCCGGCTGTCGCCGCGAAACAGCTCGCTGTGCCGCGACAGTCCGGTCAGAAACACAACGCTGCAGGAGCAGGCTTTCAAGCCCATAAAGCTCAAAGCCAGGCCCGATATGGAGAGCGCCCAGGTCCTTCTTAGCATCCCGTCGCTCAGCCTACTCGGCAGAGGCAGCAGCCGCGTGCAGTGGCGCCGGCCGCCAACCCGGTGGAGCAGCCTGCAGCTGTGCAGGTGGACATATATGATGATGGCTACTCGGCCATGGGGATGGCTGGCTATGACATTCTGGATCGTGTAGGCGAGCGCGCGTTGGCGCCTGGAGATGCAAGGCACCAGCTGGACCGGATCAGCTTGTCGGCGCGGCTTGAGAACACGGGACCTCCTGGCCCCGAGTGCTTTGGCCCGCGCATCATGAACGAGCCATCCGTGAAGAACTTCTAGCTCGCAAGGGGCACCAAGAGCTACAACGGCAGCACCAAGCCAGAAGACTGGCTCAACGATTATGTCACCGCAGTCCACATCGCGGGCGGCAACCGGAGATGGGCAGTGCGGTACGTCCCGTAGATGCTAGAGGGCCCAGCTCGCACTTGGCTCAACAACTTGCCCAAGAACAGCATAAATTGCTGGCTGGACTTCTCGGACGCCTTCGTCAGCAACTTCACCAGCACCTACAAGAGGTCGAACAGGCCACAGCAGCTGTCCGCTTGCAGGCAGCGAGAAGACGAGACGGACCGCGAGTACCTTACTCGGTGGAGCACATTGCGAAACACCTGTGAAGGTGTGAACGAAGCCCAAGCCATCACCTGGTTCGCGCAGGGTTGCAGACATGGCAGTATGTTGTGGCAGAGGTTGCAGAGGGAGATGCCAAACACTCTGGCGGAGACCATCAAGATTGCATATCAGTACGCACTCGGGGATCCTACCCAGCCTCTGATGGATTCCACCGAGCCGAGAAGAAACTTCAACAGCAACAAGCGCAAAGAGTTCCGCAACAAGCGCAGGGGTGACCGAATAGATGTTCGGTATGACCCCGAGGAGGTGAATGCAGTGGCTGTTGGAGCTGGGGGCAGCCAAAGGCAAAAACCTGCTGGAGCCTACGGGCAGAACCAGAACCAGGTCCAAGGCAACAAGAAACCATTCCGCGCTCCTCAGTCGGGTAGCGGTAACTCGGAGCAGACAAGGAAGTTTGTCTTCGATGACATGAGGGATGGCCCGTGCAGCTTCCATACTCAGCACCCCTCAAGGCCTGCTAACCACAGTACCCGACAGTGCGAGTGGTGGGATCTGATCAGGAACAAAGGGTTGCCTCCTCCTCCTCCTCTGCCAACTGCAAACGCCAATGTGCAGCCTGCTCGCGCACCCGCAGCTCGGCCTCCAGTGTTTCCGAGAAGAGAAAACGTGAACCAAGTGGCTTTAGGAGCCAACCATCACTTCAACAATGAGGGCTACCACAACAACAACAACAACTACAACCGCAACAACAACAGAGGCAACAACAACCACCAGGGCAACAACAACGGCAACAATGAGGGCGGAGGCTGCAACCAGTACCAAGAACACCATGAGAGCTACATGATCTTCACTTCTGAGCCCGTCGACAAGCAGTCACAGCACAGGCGCGCCATGGAGGTCAATGCCGTGATCCCTGCCGTTCCTCACTATATGCATTGGTGCAACCAAGAGATCAAGTGGTCCCGAGTAGATCATCCCAAGGTGATGCCCAACCCGGGTAGTTATGCTTTGGTGGTGGATCCTACCTTCTTGGGCCCCGAGAAGAATGTGAGGTTCAGCAAGGTGCTGATCGACAACGGCAGCAGCATCAACATTGTGTACAGAGACACACTCGAGAAGCTTGGGCTGGCCGAGAACATGCTGCTACCCAGCAAGACCACCTTCCATGGTATTGTGCCGGGAGTCTCGTGCAATCCGATTGGCCGAGTGTGGATAGATGTGCTATTCGGCACCAGGGAGAACTGCCGCACAGACAGCCTGCAGTTCGAGGTGGTTGATCATCAGAGCCCCTATCACGCTCTACTCGGCAGGCCTGCTCTGAGAAAGTTCATGGCCTCTACCCACACGGCATATCTGAAGATGAAGATCCCTGGTCCCAATGGCGTGATTACCATCTCGGGTGATTACAAGATGTCCATGGAGTGTGACTCTGCTGGTTCTCAGTTGGCGGAGTCTATGGTGATTGCTGCCGAGAAGAAGAAGATGTACGAGGTGGTGGCTATGGCGCAATCCGCGCAGGCTGGTGCGCAGGGCGTGCCGAGTACCCAGCACGGGACCACGTTCCAAGCGTCTCAAGAGACAAAGAAGGTCCAGGTCGACCCTGAGTTCCCCGACCGCGTAGCCATCATCGGCTCCGGGTTGGCGGAGAAATAGGAAAGCGAGCTCATCCACTTCCTCCGTGAGAATCGGGACGTGTTCGCCTGGTCCAATGAAGATTTACCAGGGGTCCCGAGGGAGTTGGTTAAGCTCTCGTTACATGTGTGTCCTGGCGCCAAACCAGTGAAACAGGCTATGCGCCGTTTTGGAGATGAGAGAAGGAAGGCCATTGGTGACCAGATCACCAAGTTGCTGATAAGCAATTTCATCATGGAGGTGCTGCATCCGGATTGGCTAGCCAACCCGGTCATGGTCGAGAAGAAGAAGGAGGATCCCAAGGCTGCTACTGCATGGCGCATGTGTGTCGACTACACCGACTTGAACAAGGCATTCCCCAAGGATCCTTTTCCGTTACCTCGCATCGATCAGGTGATCGATTCCACTGCTGGTTGTGAACTGCTGTCTTTCATAGATGCCTACTCTGGTTTTCACCAGATAGCTCTCAATCCTGCTGATCAAATAAATACTGCTTTCATTACCCCGTACGGGGCTTATTGCTATCGTGTCATGTGTTTCGGGTTGCGGAATGCGGGTGCTACTTATCAGCGGTGCATGCAGAAATGCTTGCACGATCATCTCGGCAAGAATGTGCAGGTGTACGTAGATGACATTGTCATCAAAACGAATAAAACACATACTCTGCTTGCCGACCTTGAGGAAACCTTTGCCAACTTGCGCAAGTATAAGATGAAGCTGAACCCGAGTAAATGCACCTTTGGCGTCCCGGCTGGCAAGCTACTCGGCTTCCTGGTGTCTAGTCGGGGCATTGAAGCCAATCCTTCAAAGATAAAAGCTATTGAGAGCATGTCTTTGCCGAGATCCCTGAAGGATGTGCAAAAATTCACTGGTTGCTTGGCATCTCTGAGCCGTTTCCTGGGCCGAATGGGCGAGAAGGCCCTGCCTCTGTACCAGTTGATGAAGAAAAGTGACAAGTTTGTCTGGACTCCACAAGCGGATGTGGCATTCAACGAGCTGAAGGCAATGCTGGCTAGCGCTCCTATCTTGGCTAGTCCGCTACCCAAGGAGCCAATGCTGCTGTACATTGCTGCCACCAACCGAGTGGTCAGTGTGGTGATTGTGGTGGAGCGAGAAGAAGAAGGCAAGAGTGTGCAGCGCCCAGTATACTACCTCAGTGAAGTGTTGTCTAGCTCCAAGCAAAACTACCCGCATTACCAGAAGATGACCTATGGCGTGTACCTGGGCGCCAAGAAGCTAAAGCATTACTTCCAAGAGCATCCTATCACTGTTGTGAGCTCTACTCCCATCTCGGATATCATGGGCAACAAGGAGGCGAGTGGCCGAGTAGCCAAGTGGGCAATCGAGCTGGCCGCGTACGCCCCCGCGTATGCGAGAAGAGAAGCCATCAAGTCTCAAATCCTGGCAGAGTTTTTGGTGGATTGGGCTGAGGTGCAGTATGAACCTCCTGCTCCAGTTTCCAGTTACTGGAAGATGCACTTTCATGGCTCGAAGGTGAAGGAAGGCCTTGGTGCTGGCGTAGTGCTTACGTCACCCAAGCGAGATCAACTCAAGTACGTGCTGCAGATTCATTTCAAGGCGTCCAACAATGTAGCAGAGTACGAGGCCGTGGTGCACGGCTTGCGAGTAGCCAAGGAGGTTGGCGTGCAGCGCATTATATGCTATGGCGATTCAGATCTAGTGGTGCAGCAAGTCTCTGGCACTTGGGATGCTCTGGATGCCAACATGGCGTCATATCGCTTCCTGGTACAGTCTATGACTGGGTTCTTCGAAGGCTGCGAGTTCCAGCATATTCACCGAGAAGAGAATGAAGCAGCAGACGAGCTGTCCAAGTTGGGATCTTCTCGGCAAGCCATCCCGGCGGGGGTTGCCTTAGAGCACTTGAGGAAGCCATCCATCAAGCCATCTCCCAACTCGGAGTCCATATTTGTTCCTTCTCTGCCAAGTGAAGAGTCTGTTCCAATGGAGATTGACTGGGAGAATGCAACAGAGAACCCGGGGACTGCCGCTCCTTACTCGGGGACTGCCGTTCCCTACTCGGGGGCTGCAATTCCATACTCGGGGACTGCCACTCCATACTCGGGGACTGCTGTCCTTAACCCGGGGACTGTCGCATTCATTGAGGAGGTCCTTGTCAATCGTTCAGGGCTCCAGAGAAGTGCTCCAAACCCTAAAGAGCAGCCAGAGGTGCATGTCCCAATGGAAGTGGACGAACCAGTGTTTCCCACACGGGAGACACCGAGTTGGGCCATGCCCATATTATCCTTCCTAAAGGACGGTACTCTGCCAAGATATGAGGTGGTCGCAAGGCAGATTCAGAGAAGATCCAAGGGCTACACTATATTCAGAGATGTGCTGCACAAAAGAAGTGCCACCGGCGTGCTGCAACGTTGTGTAGACCTGGAAGAAGGAGGAGAAATTCTGTTGGAAATACACCAAGGAGAATGCGGGCACCACGCCTCTTCTCGGGCATTGGTCAAGAAAGCTTTTCGGCATGGCTTCTATTGGCTCACAGCTCTACAGCAAGCTGAAGACATTGTGAGGAAGTGCAACGGCTGTCAGATGTTCGCGAGCAAGATCCACATGCCTGCGTCCGAGTTGAAAACAATTCCTATCACATGGCCGTTTGCTGTATGGTGTCTGGATATGGTTGGCCCCTTCAAGCCGGCTAAAGGCAACATGACACACATCTTAGTCATGGTGGACAAGTTCACCAAGTGGATTGAAGTGAAGCCTATTCGGAAGTGCGATGGAGCTACAGCCGTGAAATTCTTAAAGGATGTGATCCTGAGATACGGCTACCCGCACAGCATCATCACCGACAATGGCACGAATTTCGCAGAAGGGGCAATGGTGCGGTTCTGCAGAGATAAGCACATCCGACTAGATGTTGCATCTGTTGCGCATCCCGCCTCCAATGGGCAAGTGGAAAGAGCAAACGGCATGGTGCTAGCAGGCATAAAGCCAAGGCTGATTGAGCCGCTGCTGAAGACACCTGGGTGTTGGCTAGACGAGTTGCCAGCGGTGTTGTGGAGTCTAAGGACTACCCCTAACCGGTCAACCGGCTACACGCCATTCTTCTTGGTATACGGGGCTGAGGTCGTGTTGCCAATAGACTTAGAGCATGACTCCCCCCGAGTAACCCTCTACACTGAGGTGGAGGCGAGAGAAGCTCGAGAAGATGACGTTGACCTGCTCGAAGAAGCAAGAGAGCTTACTCTGTCACGATCAGCTATCTACCAGCAAAACCTGCGGCGTTATCATAGCCGAAAGGTGAACCCAAGGGTTTTCCGAGAAGGAGACATGGTCCTCAGGCTTGTGCAACACACAGCCGGGATGCACAAATTTTCTCCTCCATGGGAAGGGCCCTTCATTGTGAGCAAAGCGCTGCACAATGATGCCTATTATCTCGTGGACATGCGTCCATCACAGGAGAACAGGGCAGATAAAGCTGGAGAGGAATCCAAGCGCCCTTGGAATGTAGCCCTACTTCGTCGCTTTCATTCGTGAGCAAAGATGTGTATGTACTCTCTTATCCGAGTTAAAATTCTACCCTGCAATCTGAAATTCAGCTCGGGGACTGCCCTCGCCTAAAATTGATCTGTGTGTTCTCACTCGGCTTCACCCTTTGTCTACTCGGTTGCTCTGCTAAAAATTTCATGAGTACATCTAGTACTGTGTTTAAACCTACATGCCAACTCTTCGACTCTGCTGCTGTCCGAAACCCGGCTTCATGGCAAGCAAGAGAACAAGCAAAATGTCAATGGGCACAAGAAAAATTACTAAGGAAAGAAGAAGTGCAGGAACCGAGTAGGACGTCTTTTACTGTTCTTTCTTGTTAACTCCTTTTCGGCTAAGTGGTGGGCTGCGTTACTATGAGTGTTTCTAAGTGGCTAAGTATTTGCAACTCCAACTTTGAATTCTTGTGACTCGAATACCAAAAATGCAACAAGTTGCGGGTAAGAGCTGAGATGAAAAGGAAGAGCGAATAAGAACTGCAACTCGGGAACTTGCATGTTAACGCAACCCGGCATCCGAGCCAAAGTTGCTCAAATTGACTAAGTTAAATATCAAATGTGAATAAAACTGAGTAGCAAACGACAAGTGTCGGATATATACTGAATAGGGGTATAGAAGATGGTAGACAAAGAGCCGGACTACCAGGGTGGCCTCAGAGGTAGTGGGCTTAGGTCCATTGGGCGGCCCAGTAGTCCGACGCGCAGAAGCCGGATTCTAGAAGAACCCGGATCACGGCCCACGTGATCTGGCTTGGAGGAGAAGACGGATTCCTTACTTTCCAAGTTACAAGTTAAACGTAGTCTTCTAGGTTTCCTACTCTGTAAGCCCTAATCCGGCTATTATATAAAGCCGGACGGGAGATAGATAGAACAAGTTCCAAGGTTCTAGGTTCAGGCTTCACCAGCTAAAGCTCTACGCAACTCGCCGAGAAGTTCATCCTCGTCGAGTAGCTAGATCTATTCCCTCACATTGTAACCCTGTTATACGGGCTTTAGTCCCAATTAGTGAGAAGTGCAGGAGTTGGTACGCCGTACTATCGCGACGTACCGAACCTGGGTAAAATCCCGTGTTCTGTGTTACTACGCTATCCCGTTACCCCACGTCTCTACCGTAGTCTCATGGCACCCCAGTCTATGAAAACTACTACGATGTCTCGACAGTTGGCGCCCACCGTGGGGCAAACGACGTCAGGCGTGAAATTCCGATCTGGGATACTAGGCGGAATTGGAAGATCGATCACTGTCGGAAGCTTGGAATTCGACGACGACGTCGGACGCTTCCTCGACAATGGATCCTACATACCGGCGCAAAACCACCTGGTAAGTGCCTGCGTTTTACCGATTGGATCTGCTAACATCTTTATCGGATTAACCGCGGAGGCTATGGGGTTTTGCGGTGGAAGCAAGTATTTCCCACCCGCCCTATACCCAGTCGAAGACGACTATGATGCCGGATTTTGCTCAGATCGCCGACAAAGAAGTGACTCACACTTTATCGGCATGGTGCAATCTGAAGTCGCCGAAAACACGGATGATGGAAATCCCGTGCAAAAGGCAGACAACAATACACCCGTCACAGAGACGGAAGAACCAATACCCGTCACAGAGACGGAAGATCCGACATCCGTCAACCAGACGATAAACTCGGAAACAGAGTCCGTGCTTGCCGCCATAGAGGCAAGATTGGAGTCGGAAACCGGATCGGATAACTTCGACTCCGAAGACGAAGACGATGATGCCTTCGTAAGAAAAGTTAAATCCTTTCAAGAGGGATTCCATGAAGTGCTAATGGCAAAACCAGCTGATGCAACAGGTGCTGACAGCCAGGAAAGCCCTAAAACTCCTCCACCAGTGGAAGAGAGAGAAGACGGAGAAACTTCTCCGATATTCCCTAATGTCAAGGAGATGACAGAAGATGAACCTGTCAAAAAACCTCCTTCTTCCAAGAAAAAGCACCGTGCTTCTAAAAAACTCCAGTACAAACTCCGGAAGAAAAAGTCAGCTGATCTCGCTGATGAAAACCTGGAAGTTGGAGATATTAGTGGCACAAAGCCTGCGGAAAAGAAATCTAAGGAAATCACTCCTCCGCCAATGACAGAACTGGAAGAGCAAGAACTATTACAAACTCCAGTGGGACCCAATGAACCCCGTGAGATGCTGGAAGCCAGGAGACAAGCTTTCCAACGGCAACAGCAACATCTGCTTAGATCTCGGCAACATCTCCAACAAACCCATAATGACATCAAAGTCATGAAGGAAGAAATAGAGGAGTACGAGAGAAAGCATAGATCTGCCTTAAAACCTACTAGGTTACCCGGAATCGCAAAACCGGAAGAACTGCCGCCAAAAGAAAGGTTTTATAACCCATCTTGGCAAAAGCAGTTAAACGGCAAAGATGCCAAGGGCGAACCAATATACAAAACCGCAGCTGAAAACACGGAAGCAGCGTTCGCCATCCTCAATAACGATCTGTATTCCAACAGGGAAAAACTCCAAGGGGTGTATGCTTTCCTAGGAAAGGCATTACAGCAGCAACAGCGAGGACAAGAGCGATCAGGGAGGTTGCATGATAATTCCGCCCTCTGCAAAACTGTTACATGCGCTGCTGGAGCACCTGGACCGGAAGAACCCGGAGGTTCGGATAAAAAAGAGGATCCGAGAAAAGACAAGAAAAACCCCGTCAACCGGGACGCAGCGTCTAGAACCGGACCTCATCTCCCGAAAGATGGATATAAACCACACGATCGGGAAGACAAACACCGGAATGACGGCAAAATAATGCCACCTCCGAGAAACCCAGCTGAAAAAGCTGGAAGATACGATACACCTCACAGACGTGAAAGATCTCGGACACCGCCTAAAGATAAGGAAGGGTACAGGAGCAGGACTCCACCTAATCCCAGGGGGCGTGACAACGGAAGAGATAGAGATAACCCCGGAAAAACGCGTCCGCGCAACAATGGAAAAGAAAGGAGCAGATCCCCTTCTGTCCATTCAGCCGGAAGATATTCTGCACATATTGATAGAGCAGAAAAGGATGATCTATACTTTGGTCCTAAGTGTTTTACTGACAGGATCCGAAGGATAACCCTACATTCTGGCTTCGCCAAAGTTGGTCCAACCTACCAAAAGTATACCGGCAGTACAAACCCGGATACCTGGCTTTCAGATTATTACACAGCCGTCCAAATCAACAATGGGACAGACCTGGAAGCTGTCAAGTTTCTTCCCCTAATGTTGCTAGACGGAGCCAGAGATTGGATCAATGGTTTACCATCAAGAACTGTCGACAGTTGGGATGATATGGCGAGAGTATTTACTCAGCATTTTCGGGGAACATACAAACGCCCAAATAGCATCAACCAGCTGAACCGTTGCACCCAATTTGAAGACGAACCATACGTGGATTTCATCTCCAGATGGACTGCAATGAAGAATAGTTGCTCTGGAGTAACTGACGTACAAGCAATGCATGCTTTCGTCAATGGCCTAAAACCCGGACTTGTACCGTTCATGGTTGGTTCTAAAAAGCACAAAGATCTCGGATCTATGCTTACAACCGCCAACGAGCATGCTGCAGCCGAAGATGATATCAGAGCAAGAGGAGGCAATATTGAGTCACTAATACTGGCCAAGAAAACACCTCGTTCTGATAAAAAAGGAACTCCGGAGTCAACAACAAAGCCCAAGGAGGTTAACATAGCCTTTGGAGGAGAAAAGGGGAACAAGTGGAAAGGCCGCAGTCCAGATCCAATCAATTACACTCCCGAAGAATGGGAGAGAATTAAGTCGGAACCCTGCGTCCACCACTCTCAGTTTGGGAAACCAACCCACACAAATGCGCAATGCCGGCTAAACAAGCATATGAAAGGCAATGCAGGATCCGGAAATAAAGGGAAGGGTTCCAAGAGGAAACCTGCCAAACAAAAGCCAGAAGCTGAAAAAGAAGACAGCGAATCGGACACTGATGACAAAATCCAGGAACAGCAGCGAAAAGGCGAACCTAAATTTCCGAGAGTTGACGGAGAAGCAATGTTAACTTTCCTGGCAACCCCGTCAGCAAAGGTGGCCAAAAGGACACTTCGAGAAATAAACGCGGTTGTTCCTGCAACCCCAAAATTCTTGAAGTATTCCAACACACCGATAATCTGGGATCAGTCAGATCATCCCGGAAATATCCCTGAACCCGGCACACAAGCTCTTGTTGTAAGCCCTATTGTTCAAAACACTAGGCTAAGAAGAGTGCTGATGGACGGAGGATCCAGCATCAACATAATGTACCTGGATACACTCAAGCACTTGAAGATCTCCGAGTCCCAGCTCAACTACAGCAATATACGCTTCCATGGCATTGTTCCTGGCAGGCAAGCACGATCCCTAGGAGAAATTTCCCTAGATGTCACCTTCGGAGATAAAGATCACTTCCGGCAGGAAAAAGTATCCTTCGAAGTAGTGCCGTTCGAAAGCGTGTATCACGCAATACTCGGACGTCCGGCTTTCGCCAAATTTATGGCAAGATCTTGCTATATCTACAACAAGCTGAAGATGCCAGGACCCAAAGGAGGAGTAATCACCATTTCCGGTGATTTCAAGCTGGCAAACGAGTTGGAGAAGCAAAACGCCCTTTGCGCTCAAAGAGTTATAGCAAGGGAGGAACTGAAGGAATTAGCCAAGGAGGTATCGCCGAAAGAAATGCCGGCAGGAAAAGAAACTCGGAAGCCAACAGATAGCTTCAAGGCGTCCGAGAATACAAGACAGGTAATCCTAGATCCCAAAGATCCGACAAAATTTGTCGTTGTAGGGACTGGGATGACCGACAAATAGGAAGGCGAGCTCATCAAGTTCCTCCGTGAGAACTGGGATATTTTTGCCTGGTGTCCAGCTGACATGCCAGGCGTACCCAGGGAGCTTGCTGAGCACCAACTCAAGGTTATTCCTGGATCAAAACCCGTCAAACAAGGTCTCCGTCGATTTGACGGAAGAAGACGGAAGGCTATTGGCAAGGAAATTATCCGGCTTTTAGCAGCGGATTTCATCAAGGAGGTAATCCATACTGACTGGTCCGCAAATCCGGTATTAGTACCGAAGAAAGACACAACTGCCCTCAGAATGTGTATAGATTACACAGGATTGAACAAGTTATGTCCGAAAGATAGGTTCGCACTGCCGCGAATCGATCAAATAATAGATGCCACTGCAGGCTCCGAGCTTTTATGCTTTTTGGATGCATACTCCGGGTACCACCAAATACGCATGAAAAAGGAAGATCAAATCAAGACTTCTTTTATAACCCCGTACGGGACGTATTACTACGTAACCATGCCTTTTGGCCTGAAGAACGCAGGTGCAACCTACCAGCGTTGCATGCAACGTTGTTTGCATAGTCAGATTGGAAAAAATGTCCATGTGTACGTGGACGATATTGCCGTCGTTACCAAGGAAAAAGATACACTCCTTGAGGATTTGCGAGAAACTTTCGAAAACTTACGCACCTACCAGATGAAGTTGAATCCATCTAAGTGCGTATTCGGGGTTCCCTCAAGTGAACTTCTGGGTTTCATCGTTTCTCATAGAGGAACAGAAGTTAACCCGGAAAAGATTAAGGCAATCTCGAACATCTCAGAACTTACGTGTGAAAAAGATGTCCCAGAATTGCCGGGTTCCGCCACAGCCATAAAAAGATTTCTTAGTTGGCTGGGGGCTAAAACCTTACCATTTCACAAACTGCTGGAGAAGTTCGACAAGGTCAAGTGGATTGCGGAAGCCTGGGAACGTCTAGCAAGTTATGTCCCCTTCTGTACTTAGTTCAATTCTATGTAAACATCTTTTGAGATCATGAAATAAAGTTGTCGGAATACTATCATCCATATTCTTTATAAGTACAAAGTGTTTCCGCCTCATCTATTTCCCAATGATCTTGCAAACTTCTCAACGTTAACCCGAATTGTGCTTGCGTACTCGGCGTTATATAACTGAATGATTTTCAGCCTTTTAATGGCTAAAGGAAGCTTGAATTGCCTGCGTGCCCAAGTTTCACTTAAAACTTTCCTTGTTTCTCTAAGTCTTATCTGATTGTGTGTGTGCCGGGTTACTGGAACTAGTTAGTAAAAATGCCTTTAGCATGATTCATGTTTTCGAGTTTCAAAACTGATTGGTTCGTCCCCAGTTACTCGGCATAACGATTCATACTGCTATTTGAGCCATTTCAAACACTAAGGACAGTTAAAGCATATACACCAGAGAACTTAGAAGATAAAGGAATGGTAAAATCCAAACAACTTGCAAAGTAATTTCATAGTTTAAACTGCAAAAGGCGGAATTCTCATTAATATAAAAGAAGCATTACATTTCAGATTACATTAAAAGGACAGTAATGCTCCTATTGTCTATTTTTTCTATCCAGGCTCCAAGTAACCTTTCAAGAATCCGACTCCTCCTCGCTGCTTTCTTCGTCGGGGATTGGAGGAGCTTCCTCTTCTGGATAGTTGACGGCGACATTTACCATGGCGGCAATCTGGGTGGCGTGGCCCTTAACTTCACCAAGGATGGTGGTTCGTTGCGCATCCGTGTATCCCTAAGGGACACCGGTGGCCACACGCCAGGATTTGGCACTAGGATAGTGCATGCGCATAAGGCCTAAGGCCATGCGCGCACCACCCCGTGCAGCGGAGCGGAGAAGAGACTCCTTGGACTCCGCCACCTCCATGATGATACCCGGAAGTTTTTCAACCTCCGAGCATTCCCCAGATTTATCGGGAAGGAACTTCTCTATGAGCTGCGTCCCGGCAGCCTTAATCAAATTCCATGTTTCCCCGAAAGCTCGGATGCCTGCAATCCGAGTTCCATCTGGGGTGTCTCCTGTTCGATTCAATAAAACGTACAAAAGGATTAGGCAGACAAACAGAGAAAGCAAAACATAGAAAGATGTGAAAAGGGTAAGAAATTTACCGATGAGTTTGTCGATCTCGGAAACTTCCTCCAGGCGAAGGTTCAGAGCTTCGGTCAAATCCTGAATGGTGGATTTGTCTTTCTCCGCCTGTTCGGAAGCCTTGGAATTAGCCATTCCAAGAGCCAGGTTGCTGGCTTCCAGGTCTTGTTGAGCTTTCACAAGATCCTTGTGAAGCTCAATGTTCTCATTGCGGAGAATTTCGGCGTTGCCAGAATCTTCCGCTGCCTGCTTAGCCTGAGCTAAGGCAGCTGAAAAGCAAGGGAAAATTCGAGTTGGTCAATTTCCTCGGGAAAAAACTCAGACAAAGACTCAAATAAGAAATTTCAAAACTAAAATGCCTACCTTTCGTTTCTGTCAATGCGAGCTGAGAGGATTCCAGCTCCGCCTCCTTCTCCTCAAGAATAGAAAGAAGACTTCGAACTTCTTTATTCTTGATGGTGAGCTTCCTGAAAACTTCCAGGTTTATGGCTTCGGAGGCTTGCTGAAACGTAGCAAGGAAAAGTATGGTTACAAAAAACATCAAAGCAAAAAAGATGCATTTTGTTTAATGTTTGGGGGCTAGAGTTATATACCTGGCTCAAACGCTGCAAACCTGCCAAGTTTTCTTGGAATCCTTTTGCGTATTCTGCAAAAAGATTCCCGGCTGCATTCAAGCCGTCATTGATCACCTTGAAATCCTTATCAAAGGTGGGGATTTCCTCGTCGAAAGTCCGAGAAGATTTCCCCACCTCTGGGGCTGCCCTTTCCCTCGTGTCCGGGTCGGACACAATGGGCTGGCTGGGCTCTGGGGGCTTGGTGGTGGGGGTTGCGGTAGGCTCTTCCGCCTTCGCGCTTGGCGTGTCCGGGGCGACGGCAGGAGAAGGTTGGCTGCCTCGGCTCGAAGAAACCTTGTGTCTCTTCAGCTTCTTCGGCTTCAGGGTGGAAGGTGGCAGGCTAAAAACATAAAAACCCGGAAAAGGTCAAAACACCGAAGATGGATGAAAAAAGATCCCATAAAAGAAAAACCCAGAAGAAAATAACCTGGAAGTGGCGACGAGAATTCCGTCAAGGTCGATAATCTCATCCGAGGAAATTATCTTCTTGCGCTTGCGCCCACCTGTAGCGGCGGTGCGCAGCGCATCCAGCTCAGCCTCGGAGGCTAACTCCGAGTCTGGAAGATCCGCAAGCTGTCGGAAGAACCAATCAGAATCAAAAGGCAGATTATCCAAGAATTGAGATTGTACCCAAATGACGGAAAATTTACCTTGGGAGCTGGGTTGTCGGCCGTGTACATTGGCCGACTCTCCGTGTATTGGTCGCGCGAAGCGACCAACTGATTGATGCGCCGCCTAAGTTCCTTTGCGGGCCAATCCTTGTCGGTTGTCCGCATTGGTTCCTTGGCTCCCGTGTATTCACACAGGAGACGGCCTCCGTGGTTTGCTAATGGCTGAATCCGCCTATCCAGCCAGCAAAAGACCGTATCCATACCAGTCAAAGGAGGTTTGGAGGAGGTGAGCTTGGCGATGCGCCTTTTGATCCTTAGCAGATCTGGAGGCAGAACCTGGACGGCTTCTGTCCCCCAGTTATCTTGGGGAATAGCGGCGGAATTCACGAAAGGTGGAACCCCGACGGCCTTTTTAGGAAAGGGCACGTCGGGATGATAGAAAAAAGAACCCGTCCAAAATTTGACGGATTCTGAGGTTTTGATTTTGGGGAACCAATCCTCTCGGAATCTCCGAAGAGTAAAGGAAATGGTCCCGCAATTTGGGAGTGCGCCCTCCGAAGAGTTACGCTTGACCCCAAAGCAATACAGCCAAAAATCTAACCTAGGCTCTATTCCTAGGTAACCTTCGAACAAGGCCTGGAAGCCGGCCATGTACAGAATGGAATTGGGAGGAAGGTTGTGAGGTTGGATGCTGTAATGTGAAAGAATCTGGAGGAAGAAAGAGGAAGGTGGGAGCCCCATACCTCGTAGAAGGTGGGAGGTAAGAAGCACCCTTTCGCCCTCTTGTGGCATGGGTTCGGTCTCCTCTTCCGGGAGCCGCCACTTCTTTTTAAGAACCAAGCCCTCCTTCTCCAAGTTTGGAAGGAGGGCCGGGGGAATACTGCAGGCACTCCAGTTGCCTGCAGTTTCCTCTTCCTCATCCGCTCCGGCGGCGGCGGCGGCCTTCGCGGCGGCGAGTTTTTCGCCAAGGAGCTCGATTTTTTCCTCCGCCGTTTCAGGTGCAAACGGCGGGGTTGTCGTGGCGCTCGATGCTGTGACGTCCGCGGCGACGGAAGTGCTTCCTCCGTCCGCGGTGGATGCCGTGATCTTTTCCGGCTCGCCGCCGGCATGCTTGGGCGACCCTAGCTGTGGATCTAGGTCGCCCAAAAGTTCGTCGATGGAGGCGCGAGCCGGCGAGGACTGCGGAGAGGCCATCTTCCTTGGTGATGTGTGTGCGCTCCGGCGTGCGAAGAGCTCGTCGGGGCAAGGTCTCGTTCTCGCTCTTAAGCTCGCGTTCACAACAATGGTGAGGGCAGTGAGGGAGTGAAGAAGATTGCCGATGGGGACGAGGACGGCTATTTATAGCCTGAAAACCTCTAGATACGTGCTAACGGCTCTTTCAAACGTTGGATGTTTGACGCGTGTCAACCATCGAGAAATCCGGGAAACGGAACGACAGTGGAATGATGGTTATCTCCTCGTTTCCCGTGAGAATCTGTCAGAGATACGTTACAGGGTTTCCCGCGTGAAACCAAGCGTCGCCTACGTCAGCATGATTAAAGCACTGACGTCAGAAGTTCCTTTTCCGCGAAGGATCGCGAGAAGAAAAGCCGGATTTTCAGAGTTCCGAGTTTTATGTTACCATCTCCTTCAAAAGGAAAGTAGAAAGAATCAAGACTACTGAATCAAGATTTCCCGGACAAATGCATTTGACGAAAGACGGAGAATCAGAGTTTTGATCCTTCCTGGGGGCTACTGTCGGATATATACTAAATAGGGGTATAAAAGATGGTAGACAAAGAGCCGGACTACCAGGGTGGCCTCAGAGGTAGTGGGCTTAGGTCCATTGGGCGGCCCAGTAGTCCGACGCGCAGAAGCCGGATTCTAGAAGAACCCGGATCACGGCCCACGTGATCTGGCTTGGAGGAGAAGACGGATTCCTTACTTTCCAAGTTACAAGTTAAACATAGTCTTCTAGGTTTCCTACTCTGTAAGCCCTAATCCGGCTATTATATAAAGCCGGACGGGAGATAGATAGAACAAGTTCCAAGGTTCTAGGTTCAGGCTTCACCAGCTAAAGCTCTACGCAACTCGCCGAGAAGTTCATCCTCGTCGAGTAGCTAGATCTATTCCCTCACATTGTAACCCTGTTATACGGGCTTTAGTCCCAATTAGTGAGAAGTGCAGGAGTAGGTACGCCGTACTGTCGCGACGTACCGAACCTGGGTAAAATCCCGTGTTCTGTGTTACTACGCTATCCCGTTACCCCACGTCTCTACCGTAGTCTCATGGCACCCCAGTCTATGAAAACTACTACGATGTCTCGACAACAAGCATAATTGTTTCGGTACATCTGCACCCGGCATCCCGGGGATCTGATAAAAGTTTCGAGAATAAAGTTGCAGGAAGTAATCAAGTAGAAGCAGCAGTGTTCTCGGCGCTGGCCTTGGTGGCTTCAGCGTCAGCGTTGGCCTTGGCGGCTTCAGCTTCAGCGCTGGCCTTAGCAGCATCAACCTCCGGGTTGGCGGCGTCGGTCTTCGCGGCATCCGCATCTGGCTCAGTAGCAGCTTGTTCAGAGGTGGCAGTGGCCACCGAGGTGACGTCCGTAGCCGAGGTGGAGGCCGCAGTCTGAGCGCGGAGTCGCGTCGTGTCGTCGAGAGCCGCACCTGAGGAAGTGCCGAACTCGAGGGCCGCGGTGTCGATCGTCATCTCCACGCTCTCGGCCTCCTCCTCGTTGTCCGCAACGACCACGACCTTCCCCTTCCCGGTCTTGTAGCGCTCACTCTCGAAGCTGCTCAGGCCTTCAGACTCGGTGGCATCCTCGTCTTCATCATCGTCGTCGTCATCGCCCTCCACCTCCGTGTCGGGCTCGGTGACGCCGTCGATGAAGCGCGCGGTGTCCGCGTACTGGGCGATCTCGTATGCAACCGACTGGCGGCGCGCCACGCAGTCTGGATCCGTCTCCCACTTCGACTTCTGCCTCATCTCGAGAATGACGTTAAGATCGAGGTTTTCATACCAGCTGCAGATGAACAGCAACAGCATGTCAGCACCATCCCGAGCTCTAGATGCCCGCCATTTCTTCAGCTCGGCCTTCACGCCAGTCAGCTTCTCGGCAAGCCCGCGGATGGTTGGTGGCGCAGTCTCCCGCGGCCAGAATATGTCATGAAGTTGGAAGGCAGTGCGCACCAAA
Organism: Alopecurus myosuroides; assembly: GCA_028641055.1. NCBI lineage: Eukaryota > Viridiplantae > Streptophyta > Magnoliopsida > Poales > Poaceae > Alopecurus > Alopecurus myosuroides. Next base: position 101,464,987 of record CM054059.1, read on the forward strand.
TCGGTGCCCACGCCCCTTAGGCGCTGGAGCTGGACCTGCATGGTGGTGATGCTGTCTTCAATTGAAGCCTTGGCATCCATAGGCTCGCCCTTTTTGGTGCGAACAGCTTGGGCCTTTGCTAGAGCAGGCTTGCAAGACGAGTCGAGGTCGGGGAAGAGTTCTGAAAGAGCTATCAAAAAGATTAGAGACTGGGGCAGAATAGAGAAATGAGTCGAGTAGAAGAGAAGCAGAAGGGAAGAGTGCAGTGCAAAGAAGTGGGCACTTACTATTCAGGTCGTAGAGTAGCGCCTGCAGCTTGTTCTTCCATGACTCTTCGTCAGCGACATGCTTCTCTTCTACCTTCCGGAACTGCGCCAGCTGGAGCATGAGATCCGAGTTGCTCTCCTTCAGTGTCTTGCATTCCAGATCGAGAGCCCTTTGCTTGGCTGCGGCTGCTGCTTCGATCTTCTTCTTCTCGGCCACTGCTTTATCTCTCTCGGTAGCTAGATCAATGGCTTTCTGGAGAGCAGTTCGCAGCTGGACCTGCAATGGTTCCATCTCGGAGAGGTGCCTTTTCTTGAATTCCACCTCAAGGCTTGCAAGCTGCTGCTGCACCTCAGCAGGCTTGAGACAGTCGAGATGCTCCTCGACAAACTTCTTATGATCTTCTGTGAAAAGCAAGGCACGGTCAGCAGAGTAGCAAAGATGAAAGCAAGAAAACAAGCCGAGAAGACATCAACTCACCTTCCAGCTTCTTGATCGTGGCTTGGCTTCTCTCAACAAAGACGCGGTAGTTCTCGTGCTCCTCGGCCAGGGCCTTGAATTTGCCTGCAGAGAAAGGCCGATTAGAGCAGAAAGCAAAAGCGGGCGTAAGCACCAAACGCAGGAACCGCGTAGCTAAAAGCTTACTTTCGACTTCGGAGATCTTGAGGGCGCTATCCATGACCTCCTTCTCCGCCGCCTCATCGGACTTGCGCTCCAATTCCAGGGCCTCGAGACGCCTCCTAGCGATGCTATGGTTCCATAGCAGCCGCCGGTACAGGTTGGTTCTTTTCAGAAGGCTACTCTGAGAGGAAGAAGGAAAAAGAATCAGACAAAGTCGTGAAGATTCAACCCGAGAAGGCGGCAACTCGGTTGAGTACCCGCCTACTCGGCCAGAATCTCGGGGACGGGGTGATGGATAAGAAGAAGGATAAGAATAGAAGAGAAGGAAAATGCAACTCGGGGCGAATGAGCAAAGCTTACCGCGTAAGTCTGTTCAAGATCATCTGCGGCCTTGCGATGGACGAACAGCTTGGCGGCGAGCGTGCTGGTATTGGACGAGATAGTCATGGGTTTATAACCCATGTCCGCCTTGTTCCAGTCGATGCGCATGTGATCCAGATCGCCCAAAGACGTGTCGTGCCAGTTCGTGTTGCCAAGGACTTCGCTGTCCCACTCAGCGTCAATAAATCCAACCCGGTCGATCATCTGCTCAAGGCCCGTGGACGTTACCTCGGCTTCCTGAACCTCGCGCGAGTAGATCGAGACGGACCGGTCCTTACACCTGGCTGGAGGCTTGGAGTCCACCGCCGTGGCCTATTTGCCCCTCCTGATAGCAAGTTTCTTCTCAGCTGGGGTCATTGGGATGCTGTGCTGCTGGTTCATCTTCACCATATAAGGTGGGAAGCTTGGTGGATCTGGGAAGCTGGATACTGCGGCAGCCGCGTCAGGTTCACGGATGGTGAGCTGGCCGGGCTTGGCAGTTGGTCTTGGCGGCGGCATCGTGGCAGCACCATGCGCACCGCCACGCGGCGGGTTCCTGCAGACAGTGCCCTCTGGCTTGCCAGCCTGCTTCTCGGCGACCTGCTTCCCGGAAGTTTGCTTCTCGGCGGCCTTCTTCTCGGCGGCTTTCCTTTCAACGGCTTCCTGCTTGATCTTCTTGATAGGCTGCTTGGTCGGAGGGCTGGATGCTGTCTTGGTTTTCTTCACTGATGGGGAGTTTGGCGCGGTGGAGGAAGTGCCCTGCTGGGTAGGCGGCACCAAGGGCGCGCTACCCGGCGTAGCATCCGGCTGAGCGCTACTCTGTGCGGTGTCTGGTTGCGCGCCGCTCAAAGGGTACTGCTCCATCTCGTCAATTGTCTCAACCCGCTGCTCGGCAGTGGGGTCTTCCTGTGTGGCGTCTTGTCCTTCTACCCGCGGCTGGGCCGCGGGGTCGTCATGCTCAGCAGCCCCTGTCGCTGGCTGCTCTTGGTCTTCTTCTCGCCACTCAATGGCGGCGTCATCATGCTGCTCAAGATCTTGTTCTAAGTTCTCCTCGGCCGTGGTGGCCGGAGGAGAAGGTGGCCTCGCGTCGCGATCAGCGTCCCGCGCTTCTCGTTTTGCGCGGGTCTGCTGCTCCTGCTCGGTGTCGTGGGCGTCGGTGTCCATGTACCGAGCGTCATCGGAGTCGTCTCCTTTCACGGGAGAGGATGCACGCGCCTTATCCCGTGCGGCGTCCTCGTCCTCCTCGGAGATCTCGATGAGCTTGTCAACATCGATGGCGGTCTTCTTCTTGGGCTTGGTGGATGCGACGGCAGCACTAGCGTCCAAGGGGGCGCTGAAGAGAAGAAAGAAGTTTAGAAAAGGAAAAAGGACAGAAGAAATCGAGAAGAAACAGCGGAGTAAAAGGATTGGGAAATTGCGGCCACAGAGGTGTATAGCTTAGGAGATAGTGGCTTACCCTTTGCGGGAAGGGGGTAGCCGTCGCCCTTTTTCCACGGCCTTCTTGGTCTTCTTCCCGGCCGTCTTCGTCTTCTTGGAGGGGGGCTCCTGAGCACCGCTACCCGTCCTCTTGCGAGTAACAGGAGCGGCGACTGAAAGCGGATCAACGGCCAGGGCGTCCTCCTCCTCGTCCTCGCCCTCCTCCTCAGCGCCGGCATCGTCTGTACCATTGGGAAGAAGGAAACATCTCAGAAGCGGGAGGAAGTGGGGTTGCGCTACTAGCGGCCAGACAAGATGAGCTCAATTACCTTCGTCATCATCCTCGGACCAATCACGGACAAACGCATCTACGTGATGCTTCTCCGTCTGAGCGGCATGAGGGAGGTTGAGCTTGTCCGCGGTCTCGAAGGAGAATTCGTCGTCTTCCTCTCGGTCGTCCGACCAGTTGTCCTCGAAGCGTTCCATGCTCTCAGCAAGCTGGCGAGCAAGGACCTGAAGAATAGAGAAACATCACAAGTTAGTCGAGTAGCATGGAGGCATCCTACTCGGCAAGGCGTGCAAACATAAAGCACATTAAGCCTAAGCAGTGCTACTCCGTGTGCTACTCGGCAAGGCGTGCAAACATAAAGCACATTAAGCCTAAGCAGTTCTGCTAAGTGCCCTACTCGACGCAGAGTGCAAATACTAGTCGCTGCAAGATAAGAAGGCTATCTACTCGGAACATGCATACAAGAAATAGTATAAGAAGTACATACCCGCTCGATTGGCTTCGTACGGCTGTATGGGATGAAGCCATACTGCCAATTGTCCCTGAGGCCAGTGGTCATGATGGACCGCGCGTGAGCGGCGACATCCGCGTTGCTGAGCTCGAACGTGGTTGTACGAGTACAGTCGGAGGGCTACTCGGAGGCCCTATTCGGAAGAGAAGAAACTAGATCAAGGGCTACTCGGAGGTTTTCACTCGGTATCCCAAGGTTCAAGGGCAAGACTGTCAAGGTTGGTTTTTAAGCTGGCAGGGCCCAGTGAACGAATTCGCAGGACTCTACCAGCTTCGGGGACTGCTGTCGGGGGGTTACCCCCGAGTAGGGTAAAGGCAAGTGCTAAAGGCAAGATCAGAAGGAATGTTTGGCCGAGTAGCCGGCTACCTGGTACTCGCTACCCGGTCGACTGCTACCCGGTCTTACACCTAGACGGCCAGAAGGATGAATCAAGAGAGTTATGCTCCTCCGAATAGAAGAGCTGGTCCGAGTAGAAATGGCGGGAACCTACTCGGGCCAGAAGTCAAAGGAGCCGTTCTGACACCGAATCCCGCGTATCCCGGGTCCGTACTTGGCACTGTTCATAGCACTGTTCATCTGAGGACGGCGTGCCTGACAGCGACAGTGTGTCAGCAGGGCGTCGCAGGATAGGGGGGACCTACTCTGTGTTCGCCACAGTGATAACAGACTGGACACTTGGTTTTGCCCAACGACTTTCCGCACCGGGACAAATCTAGAAGCCAAAGCTGTCAGCAGGAACTCGGAAGAAGGACGGTGTGCACACAATGTCGACATCTGTTTGTATTTGGCTGTATCCGGCAGGGCACCGAGTATATAAGGTGCCCTGCCCCCTCCTGCGCGAGGGATGCTGACCTAGATCCGGAGACTGATTCACATTCCTTGACCTAGTTCATCTGGTAGAGAGAAGAGTGGCTACTCGGTAGCAAGAACCATTGTACTGTGGCTACTCGGTGAGACATCAAATACAGAAAGAAAGGCAGGAGTAGGGGTTTTACCTCCTCACGAGGGCCCTGAACCTGGGTAGATCGTGTTGTTTGCAGTGCTTGTTTCATCCTTCACGCGTCTACTCGTCGCGTGATCCCTCCCCGAGCGCCTCCAGCGTCCTTCGTCCCCACATCTTTAGCCATCCTATGGCATCTGCCGTGACACCACCACGACACAAGGCCTGCCCCAAGGATCCATTTCCACTACCCCGCATAGATCAGGTGATCGATTCCACTGCTGGTTGTGAGCTTTTGTCTTTCATAGATGCCTACTCTGGTTTTCATCAGATAGCTCTCAACCCGGATGATCAAATAAAGACTGCCTTTATTACCCCGTACGGGGCTTATTGTTATCATGTCATGTGCTTTGGGTTGCGGAATGCTGGGGCTACCTATCAGAGATGCATGCAGAAATGCTTGCATGATCAAATTGGCAAAAATGTGCAGGTGTACGTAGATGACATTGTCATCAAAACGAATAAAACACATACTCTGCTTAGTGACATTGAGGAAACCTTTGCCAACTTGCGCAAGTACAAGATGAAGTTGAATCCGACTAAATGCACCTTTGGCATCCCGGCTGGCAAGCTACTCGGCTTCTTGGTATCCAGTCGGGGCATTGAAGCCAATCCTTCAAAGATAAAAGCTATAGAGAGCATGTCTTTGCCGAGATCACTGAAGGATGTGCAAAAGTTCACTGGATGCCTGGCTTCTCTCAGCCGCTTCCTGGGCAGAATGGGCGAGAAGGCCTTGCCTCTTTATCAATTGATGAAGAAGAGTGACAAGTTTGTCTGGACACCACAAGCTGATGTAGCATTCAAGGAGTTGAAAGCCATGCTGGGTAGTGCTCCCATCTTGTCTAGTCCGCTACCCAAAGAGCCAATGTTGCTGTACATTGCGGCAACCAACCGAGTAGTCAGTGTGGTGATTGTGGTGGAAAGAGAAGAGGAAGGAAAGACTGTGCAGCGGCCAGTATACTATCTCAGTGAGGTGCTATCCAGCTCCAAGAAGAACTACCCGCATTACCAGAAGATGACTTACAGCGTGTACCTGGGCGCCAAGAAGCTGAAGCATTATTTCCAGGAGCATCCCATCACAGTGGTGAGCTCTGCTCCCATCTCGGATATCATGGGCAACAAGGAAGCAAGTGGCAGAGTAGCCAAGTGGGCAATCGAGCTTGCTGCGTACGCTCCTCTCTACGCGAGAAGAGAAGCCATCAAGTCACAGATTCTGGCGGATTTTCTAGTGGATTGGGCTGATGTGCAATATGAGCCTCCCTTGCCGGAAACCACCTACTGGAAGATGCATTTTGATGGCTCCAATGTGAAGGAAGGCCTTGGTGTTGGCGTAGTGCTTACGTCACCCAAGCGAGATCAACTCAAGTACGTGATGCAGATTCATTTCAAGGCATCTAACAATGTGGCCGAGTATGAGGCCGTGGTACACGACTTGAAGGTAGCCAAGGAGGTTGGCTGTAAGGACCCCAGACCGGCAGTCTGAAACCCTCCGTATGCATACATTCACGATCCCAGAAAGTTCAGTCGTGAACAACATACAAGTTGGCACACAGAAATACATCATCCATTACACGAATACATAAAGGTATTAGAAAAAATGATCACATGATCAAGTTGAACACAACTGCCACATAGGTCAGGCAACTTAACAAACACAGCGGAAGACAATTAAAACACAACGTAGTTGAGCCCAAGTCACGCCTTAACCTACAGGCTGCTGACCCGGAGACGATCCTAGTTCGCAAAGCCGTCAGCTCCGTACTTCTCTTCATAGATATCCTTCGGAGGCTCCTTCTCAAAGTCTGGCAAGTAGATACCAGGGGCGAAACCATAATGAGTACATTTGAATGTACTCAGCAAGACATCCATCATGTGACTTACCAAACATGCAACTATGCTTATATGGTGAAATAGGTAGGCTATAAATAGGGTTCACTATCAATGGTGTTCATGTATGATGACACCACAGTTGCAGTCAGGTTAATCTGTATCTTCGTTGAAGAAGATACTTCAGAAGAAAATAATATAGTTTTATTTCTCTTGTCGATATCACATGTACAAGAGGTTTTGTAAAACTTTGTTAAAGAATATTTTCTCTTTGCAAAACTTCTTGGAATCAGTTTCCAGAATTCTTGCTTAGAGTAGAAAAGGTTTTCTTTGCAAAACATTTTGTTTTGTATAACACATCTGGCTTTTCATCATCGACGATACCTCCACGGTATAAGTTTCCATATCCTTTCCGAACTTCACAAGTTCAACACTTCCTTTCCAAAAATTCCCTTTCAAAAACTTTCTCTTTTGAAAACATTGACACAATGCTAGCTACATGGCCATTCAACTGTCCATATCCGAGGACGCGGCTTCTTCGAAAAAGTTATACTCTGCAGAGGTGTACACATCCACCAGATCCAGTACACCTCCCATGAACAATCACGGACTGTAACAACAGTATGTAAACATCAGGTATCTGATCATAACCATTCACTATGTTCAAGCTAGTATATGCCTATCTCTCAGTTGAGTTTTACCACATCCCCGGCACCGAGCTAATCCCCGCCAAGCCAGGATGCCTCAACTGATGCGACCGGAGGGAAAATTAATCCCACACTTTATATGTCTCCACGACATTCGGTTCGAGGGTACCACGTCCCTTATAGCGATTGAGATAGCACACACTAATAAGAACAAACTTCAAGTTAAGCCCCATGCCCATATTGGGGTAGGGTGGCAGTACGGTAAAGGTTGTCCGGCGAAGACTAGGTTATGTGTCATTTTTGAAAACACCACTTTCTCAAAAATGACCACTTCCACATTCCTCCGGAGAACAAGGATCCGCCTTTTCTCCGGGTTTTTCCGTAAAGCCTTTGTTTTGTAGAATCACAATTTTAGGGTGTCCCCTTAGGGACTAATATATTTGATGGTAATAAATACCATATGGTGGCTTATGGGCTTGGTATTACCAAGTTTAACTACTGGCATGATAGTAACCTATATAATAGTATAGTAGTAATAGCCACATCAAAAATAGTTTTGATAATCAAGTTTTGGTAAAACTTCAGAGGTAAAACATGCATGATAGATAATGATAAGTATTGTATCAGCAAGCATCGGGATGGCTTGCCTGGTATCTCCTTGTGTCCCTGGTTTCGGAGTGACTGGAACTTGAAACAGAGCTTCCCGACACTTCCTTCCTCTTCGTTTTCTAACGTCGTAAAGAGAATAAAGGACACACATTCAGAACCAATCAAGGCAAGCAACAATGCATAACCATACATAAATCAAGGAAAACTAATAATAACCTATCACTCAATTATTAATTGAGGCAAACAATCAAACAAACACACTTGGCAGAAATGCCATTCAATAAGACAACTTAAGGTTGGAGGAACATATCTCACAACCTTAATATCATGGATTCAGTGGGTGTGCCACTCTCATACCAAGATATTAATAAGCCCAAAATATACTTAGTTTCACAAGGTTGAGCCTACTAAAAGTATATAAAACATGCACAAAAATAATCATGTCAATGGGTCTATCAACCACACCACAAAAAGAACAAGGTAGCTAATCTGCTAAGCCTAAATTCATATCAAGAATAAATAAGACACATGATTTGCAAAAGTTACTTTTACAAATCAGTGAGCCTACATAAGTGCAACAAGGCAATAGACTCATCACAAAACACATAATTCTCATGGTGAGAACAATAGAAACAATTGACTAAAAAGGAGGAATCCTATAGACATGTTTCTACTAAAAGTTTGCTATGCAAGTATGCATAACAAGTAAAGTACTAAAATGCAAACAAGGAACCATGTTATCATAATGGAAAATGAAAACATGTCCTCATGCAAGGATACACAAATATCTACCAAACACAAGTTGGCAGGAAAAATAATTCAATACAAAAACTGCTAAGGAAACTAGTACTACTCAAACATGAAGAATCAATGGATGCATTTTAATCAAGTAATTGAAAAACAACCAGAGGGTACATGTCATAAAAACAGTAGTGAAAATCATCTATACTTGCTATAACAAAAATATCCCATGTAACAAGGCAATGCATCAATTTGCAGGGCAACTCCTACATACTAGTAGTAATAAAAAGGGCATTACTAGAGGAATCAAACAACACTCCAAGGATGGATTTTTTCCTAGCAAGACACACATGATTAAACCCTCTTACAAACAGAAGCATACACATTTTTATTTAGCACAAAAATTCCCAAAGCAAAAATACTAGGCACTCATTATTTAGAGAACTATATAAAAGAAACACATCTAGTGTGGGGGAAATTATGTTTCCACCAAAAATGCAATGACACCAGTGGGTGTTCCACTAGAATAACAAAGCATTAAGAGGTCACAAGGCCTCTGGTCACACTTGCTAAAAATTAACAAAAACTAAACTAGCATCTAGTGCATTAACAAAACTAGCAGAAAATAATAGGGTGCTTAAATAAGCAAGGCAATGCTACTCATGCTATTATTTTCACACAAGTGAAAAATCTAGGGGTCAAGTACTCATAAGAACATCATCAAAATGCTACTGGTCCTATGAATACAACCCAAAAATATGTGGCTACACAACCACAAATGTTCATGCCAAAAATTCTACACATGAGGGAATTTTTCCATAACATTCTCATAGTCATGACAAAGCTACTCATGCTTTTCTACCAATTCAAATGCAAGATAGCAGAGGTGATAACAACACAAAATAAGTACCAACATGTTACTGGATTCAATAAAAAATCCAAGTGTTTGCACATAAAGTTAACACTCAAAAATTACTATGCAAATATTAACTAAAGAATGATCATATGTTAATAACAAAATCCTATTTCTTCTCCACTCAAGTCCACACAATCTAACATGCTAAAATAGCTAAGTAACACTTAGAAAACAAGTTCACACAAATTGTACATGCTATAAAACATTATTACAACAAACAAATATAATCACACAATTTAATTTCCTAAAATGCCAAAATGGCAGAAACATGCAAAACAAAGATCTGTCCACCAAATTTTATAGGGTGCTCTGAAAATTAAACCCATCTAGGTTTGGATATCCCTAAACATATACAAGACCCTCCAGTTGAGTTTGCATCAAAAATCATTTTTAATAATTTTATAAAAATCACCAAAGTGCTCTCTGGTGTTTTACCAAATTGCATGTCATTTGAAAACTACAATGAATTTGGAAACAAGGTTAATTGATCCTGTTAGGAAATTTCAAGGGCTTTCCAATTCAATTGTCCTCACTTCATTCCGAGTTGTGAAATAAAAATGGTGCTCATTTTGGTTTTTCTGGTACCTGTTGCCAAATCATTTTTCATTTCAAAACTATTCGTCCAAATGTAGATCTACAAGTTGGAGGTGGTTTAGATTTAGTTGCTTTACATCTGTGAATTTTGGTTTGGCCAAATTCATATTTTAGGTAGCATTTTAGAGCCAAAAGTAAACAGCTACTTTCTCTGTAAAAATAAAATGGAAAATAAACTGCAGATGGGCCAGATCTACAAACGGGCCTGCCAGATCTGCTGTTACCGCGGGCAGATCTACCCTTAGACGCTGACCAGCGGGCCAGCGCCCACGCGGCAGGTGCGCGGCCCCACTGGCCAGTTTGACTCTCACGCAGCGCGGGGTCAAGGGAGGCATGACGCCAGCACTGCGTCACCACGACGTCATCCCGCCGGCGGGAATGTTTCCGGCGAGCTCGCAATCGACGCATCCGTGCACGGTTTCGCAAAACGAGGGCATCTACGCGTTGCTTGAGACGAGGGGCACTACCCTAGGGGCAACTCGCTTCCAGGGAGACGCCGGAAGGCAGTCGGCGACGGCGGCCCGCGGCGGCCGGACGGTGAGCGCGGCTCGGCGGCGATTCAGAACGAGAGGGAGGGGGAAAAAGCACGGCGGGGGTCCGCCTCCTTACCCTAGACGCGCAGGGTGGCTCGGAGAGGACGGAGGAGGGTCGTGGCGGCCGGGATTCGTCGCCGGAGTCCGTCGGGGCCGAAGAACGAGGATGGCGCGGCCACCTCGAGCCCTTCCGGCTCGATTCCTCCGGCAGGGAGGACCACCACGACGAGGCGGAGCTGTTGGAACACTCGGTGGCCGGCGGCGAGCTCTGCAACCGCCGAATCGCCGGCGACCTAGTAGCTAGGGTTCGGTTGCAAAAGAAATATCTAAGAGAGAGAGTGAGGAGAGCTCGAGGAGAGAGAGAGAGGGGGCAGGTAAGAGGTGCACATGGGGTTTTATCTACCTAGAAGACTTCCACTCGAAGCTATGGAAGCATGGGCTTCCATGCCTCAACTTGCAGCTACAGGAAGAAGAAGAACATGGATGACTCAGCTTACAATTTAGTCCCTGCCAATTTTACAAGTAGGTCCTTTTCTCTCTGAAAATGGTTTTTTTCACAAGGAGAACAAAGTCTAAAATTGAAACCCTTTTGCCCAAAATTCTTATTAGTTAATATACACAACATATGTGAAAATTGGCTCATTTGCCTAAACTTGATAATTCAAAGTTGTTCAAATTTGAATTCTTACATAAATGGACATTGAATTTATTAACCTACTTAGGAGCTTCCAAAAATGATAATTTTTGGCACACATTCCTTATTTCATGTGTTCCTTATGTGGTAGAAAATTCAAGTCATTTTGAGTTACTTCATAGAACAAACTTGTTCAAATTTCTAAAAAGGTGCTGTATAGAAAACAGGGTTTTTTGGCAACTTAAACAATTCAAAAACTTGTGCCCTTTTGGTTTTCATCCTTATTTATGATATAGAGCATGTGGTATTTATTTCATGACATTTGGAAAAAGTTTGTAGAACAAACTTGTTCAAAATCCCAATTGTTGCTGTGGAGAAAAACCATGTTTTCAGGACTTTAATGGATTCAATTTTTTGTCTCCTCTTGTGTGTGTTCCGTATTTGATATAAGGAAGCAATGGTATGAATTTCAAATCATTTTAAGAAAGTTTCCAATAGTAACTTGTTTTAGTTTTCTGTTTCTGGAAATATTGGAATTTCTATTTAATAAGGCACTTGGCTTTTCTTTAACAATGCTTTGCCAAACTATTTATGTGACTAGAGATAGCAAGTCAATGCTCTCCGATACCTTTGTTTTTAATCTTGCAAGGTTGGAAAAACATTTGATAATATTTTGGTGAAGCATCTAAGAATGCCTCTTTTTCTGATAATCTTTTAGGGAAATTTATTTAGTGTTTCCTCTTTCTTAATTTAGGCCTTGGAATAATATTCAACAAGTATGGGATTCATAAGATAGTTTTGGAAAACTCTTTGATCAATATTTACTTTAGAAAATATTGCCAAAGTCATTGGAACAATATGTTGAATATTTTTAGTTCACTGCTTTGCTATCTTTTTAAGTTTGCTTTCCATTTCTTAGCCATGTAAGTTTATATAATTAGTTTGTTTAGTTGCACTCAAACAAATACAACCAAAGTTTAATTGTCAAGAAATTAGCAAAACAACTGTGTTAACATGTATTCCAAAACTGGGATGTGACAGGTCTTCCCCCCTTAAAAAGAATCTCGTCCCCGAGATTCGCAAGCGAGGACTAAGGGAGGGCCAACAAACACAATGTTAGTGTTGGAGTGCAGGTGCTTCCCCCCTTTGACTTTTCTTGGGAGGCGGGGTACTTCCCTAAATTAGCAAATTCACTTTAAAAAAAGTCTCTAGCCATCAATTTACTCAACCGCCAATTTTTTTAAGATTTTCTGATAACGTCACTACAAAATTAACGTTAGTGCAGAACTACCTGGAAACGTACCGTCAATTATTACATGAGTTCCTAGCTATATCCCACATATTACATAGCACATATGGAGTGGTGTACCACTCTCATAACAAGGTATATAAGAAGCTAAAAATATATCTTGTGGGTGCAAAGGTTAGGTTGCTAAGGTAAAATAAACAGACAGAATAATACCCATGGCAGTGGATATTACTCACCACAAGCAACTATCACTTAATAGGTTCATGATTTTTAATTAGTTTTCCTAAGATACTCTTAAGCACAATCATAACACCAGTATAAACTCATGCTAAGGTAAAACATTTAAACAAAAATCCAATAAGCAAGCAAACAACACCACAGATGAATGGACTATTTATTCACTAGGTTATTGTTTATTAGAGGTTTTGGAATCCATCAATCATGAACAATTAGCAAACAACCAGTAGCTAAAAACCAATGAATCTAATCATAAAGATACTCTAAAACACCATCTTCACACAAGATAAAAAAACTCCTATTACATAGGCATAAAAAAAATCTGCACAAATAACACACTAGTATGAAAAATCTACACCAGCATGCTATAAGAGATAATCATATCCTATAACCATAGAACATGCATCTAAATAATTCATGGCATCATAACAGAAGTAATAACTTCCTAAACATGCTATATCAACACATATACTCATAAAATAAAAAGAGGGTAATACTAGAGCAAAAATCACCATTTTCTAGTGGTGAAACTAGTTTCACTCTAGAGAAGCAAACAATGCTATCATGATGTTTAAACTTAAAAAAGCAAGTCATGAATATAAATGTACCTAATAACAGTACACAAAACTTACTCATGTTAGTAAGCACAAACACCAGAGTAATTCTATAAATCAACCATTAAGCATGCAGAAATTTCTTCTAGCAATTTCTGTTTTCTTTTACCAATTACTAGCAAACAAGCAAGGTATAACTCACACAACCAGTAGCTATGCAATTAATGAAAAGTTATCTAAACCTTTTCAAAAATCCATACACTCAATTTTAAATTATTCACAAACAATCTACCAATCAAGAGGAATTTATTTTATTTGCGAACCATTTAATTTTAGCACACGATAGTGAAACATTTCTTAACATGATACCCCTAAGGAATATTATGCTAACAAAAGGATCACACCTAAACATATTAATATTTACTAATAATAAATAAACTTCTCACTTGAATAGGTGAGAACAAACAATTATATTTTCCATGGTGGGAAATAGAAATCAATCAGATAGTGAAACATGCTATTTTCACACATGTGTATGGTTGAGGATCTTCATCCTCAAGCCAAAAAGAAATGGGACCAGTGGGCTATGGCCTACTAATACCAAGGAAAAATAGGTACTAAGCCTCTGGTTACTCATGAAAAACTTTGCATACAAGATAAAAATATAAGGCTATTTAATCTAGTGATACAATACTAGTGCATATTGATAGCAAAGCTTACATATGCTTTATTATTAAGAGACATGCAAGCTAACATAGGTACAAGCATCAAAATAACAGTACCTAAATGGTACTGGACTCAAGGAAAAACATAGCACAAAATCTACTAAGAAAGTATACACAGATCTAGTTCTCACAATACTTCCAATTAATAAACTAGAAGGTAACAAATGTTATTTCATTTTTATTCGAGTTTTCAATCATGCGCACACTTTCTAGGGTAGATTTATTGTAAGAAAACAACATAATAACAAGTCCTAACAACTCCATATAAGTTAGGAAGCAATATTGAATAAAACACAAATTTATTTCAATCAAGAGCACACAAAGAAACAAAAACAGGAAAACTGCTGTTTCCTGGATCTATCATAACCATTCCATCGTTCACTTAATCTCTAAATCTCGAATTTCATAGTACCTACAACGTCTACTAAGATTTGGTTTCCAAAGTAGATACACCCGATATCCGATTGACTAGTAAACGAATAGGTCATCATCTTATTTTTTTTTGTGACTTCTCCTTTTTACCAACTAGATTAAGAGGTGTCGTGAGTCACTTAATTCTTTGGTTTAGAAAGAGTGGTCTGTAGTTCACATGCTTTGGTTTTGTGTCAACCTTAGATTAGGAAAAGCATGTTAGTCTTGTTACTTTCTATTTAATCATGTTTGTCCGACAAGATACGACTAGCATCATCGTACGTCGAACATTGAATTGTGCTCTTTTGATTGGCTTTTTAGGGGGTTGCGCATCATGGCATGTGAAAACTTCTTTTGCACCTTTCTCCAGAGGAGGGAGGTATATAACCTTCAAAAAGGGGGTCTCTCTTGTTTGGTCTTTTAAAAAGGAACATAAAAAGGTGCAACATTTAGTCAACAAGGTAAAACGAGTCTTTTGCAAACAGACAAACATATAGGTTTTGGTCAGTAGTGGTTGGTGCATTCACGCCTTTTCTTCTTTGAGGGTTGTCGTTGTTGGAGCTTTATCTGTTGGAGTGCAGCATTGTTAGCAACGCTAGCAGCTCGTGTGGCTTGATGGTCCTCTATTTTTAGGCCCAACGGTGCTTTTATTGATGGTGGGGAAGATGGTGGTTCACGACGGGTCGCATTATGAAGCGAAAACAAGTATAAGTCTAAGCAACAAATTCTTGTTTTTGAATACTACACAAACATTTTTGCTTGCAAAAACGTAACAAGAGGCGATTCAAAAACAAGAGCGGGGCAATCACAAATTTGCAAAATTTGAGCACCCCACAAACATATAGAAGCCTAGATGAACCAAATTCTACACCACACAATAGCACAAAGTCCTATGGACACACATAAGCAAGCCAAAACACACAAGAAAGGCTCCATTGGAGCTACGTCGGGGAGGCGACTTATGGAGTCATCGCTAAATTACTCCAAACTAGACTGATCCAAAAATCCTAGAAGTGGCTGAAGAACTATATCTACTTCTGACCATCATCACTGTAGAGTCATGCAATTATTTTGGTCTTCTCGGGACATCGACAAGTATACAAGATAATAGAAGTAAAGTTTTTGAATAAACTTTTAACTGAGAGAGGTAAAACTACGCAACAATCTGTTTTTGAAACCCCAACTATTTCTGAACAGAAACTTCAAAGACGAGAGGTGTTTCAAAAACAGAGCGGAGCAGTTGCAAACAAGTAAGAAATAAACTCTTAACCGAGAGAGATACCAAACTCTGTAAGGCCCGCCCTTCGAACCACTGTTCAAGCACGCCCTTGATATGCATTTAGAATCTTTTGAAAAGATCAGAAGGAGGGGAAAATATACTAAAATTCCCTTAGATAAAAATAATGTAGATAGTAAATAGGTTTTTACTCAAAATACTTTCCTTTCCTATCTGACGTCCATGCTAACTAAGGTCTCCTAAGGTCAGGATGGCTCTGATACCAACTCTGTAAGGACCCCAGACCGGCAGTCTGAAACCCTCCGTATGCATACATTCACGATCCCAGAAAGATCAGTCGTGAACAACATACAAGTTGGCACACAGAAATACATCATCCATTACACGAATACATAAAGGTATTACAAAAAATGATCACATGATCAAGTTGAACACAACTGCCACATAGGGCAGGCAACTTAACAAACACAGCGGAAGACAATTAAAACACAACGTAGTTGAGCCCAAGTCACGCCTTAACCTACAGGCTGCTGACCCGGAGACGATCCTAGTTCGCAAAGCCGTCAGCTCCGTACTTCTCTTCATAGATATCCTTCGGAGGCTTCTTCTCAAAGTCTGGCAAGTAGATACCAGGGGCGAAACCATAATGAGTACATTTGAATGTACTCAGAAAGACATCCATCATGTGACTTACCAAACATTCAACTATGCTTACTAGATGATACCCCGCGCGTTGCTGCGGGCATATATTGAAAAAACTTTTTAAAAATGAAGTTAGAGTCTTAGATAAATTTTGTTGAATGAGGACCATAGGAGGGTCAGGATATTCACAAAGCAAAATTCTGTACATTATGTATAGATAAGACATCTAAAATTTTCCATGTGGAAGTAAATCGACCACACTCAATGAAGTAAATTAAAATATAAATAGTTTACTTATTTTCGTAATTACAAAGTCAGCCCATTAATCAAAACTCGACACGTGCATGTGTGCGCAGTACCTGTCTGAATAAAAATTTACACATCATGTGGCAATCCTGGTAGCTACCCAAAGTTCCTATACATTAAACAGTTTGAAAGATAAAAATGAATGTAGCACATAAAATGATTATAATGATTCATTTAACCATCCATAATGGAAGATGCAGAAACAGTAAATAATATATCACCATATATAGGTGGTAATATTGCCACTCACTTTACCAATAGTTGGAAGTGATGACTCAGGAACGATACAATTTGGAAGGAAAAGAAGCGACAAATTCAAAATGCGAAGCTAAAAGGCCATTAACATTTTAAGGAAAAATGTTAATAGAATTGGAGCGACTGAATGCATGGTGACCAAAAGAAGAAATCTCGCTTGAGAAATTCAATATACACCGTAAAATTATAAGTTAAACTGTGTTAGGTAAGGCAATAAAAGTATCTTAATAACTGTGAGCAATAGAGCATAATTAGTATTAAAAATGAAAGGATTCAGAATGGCGTACCTTTCATGCAATATAAAAGTGATTCCAACAATCCAAGCTATTAAGCAAACCTGAAGGATTCCATCATGAGTTATAATGTCAGTTATATAGCTTTATAAAGCTGTTGTCTCTGCAGTTTACATCTTTAACTACAGTGTATAAATTACATAATCTACCGTCCAGAATAAAAGAGGCATCATCTTATATATTAGTCTAGATCGAGACCAGTTAAAGTGCATATATAGATAAACGAACTCCGTTAGTAGAGTTAAAAGTGAGTAGTAAAAATATGTATGTGTATGAACCATGATATCTGACAGCCAAACAAATGAAGTTAGTACTGAATATCTCACAAAAAAAAAAGATAACTTGCTCCTTATCAATTTGCTAATTTAGATCAAGGCTACCATCTGGCAAAAGACCTTAGCCAAGTTCAGACTAAAGAGCACATCTCTGCAACCACAACAACAAAGTGAAATGGTTTGTATCAACTAACTGTCGCCCGTGCATGCGAATATGGGACAAATAAATATTAGGTGATTGAGCTAGCATCACTCACGGTGGTACGTCAAAAGACCTTAGCCAAGTTCAGACTAAAGAGCGCATCTTCTTGTAATACAGTATAATATAAATCAAGCAAAACGGATATTATCCTTGTGAGGTGTTTTGTCGCGCACTTTGTGTGCCACACAGTTGCATGCACGACCTGGAAAGTTTCTCTAGGCCCATGTGGAAAATAGGCAGTGGGAATTACAGAGGATAGTTACAAAATAGAAAGATTCCATAAGAAATACAAAAAAGAAAAATGGACATTAGAATGAGAGGCACACCAACGAACCCAATGGTGGGAGAAAGCCTTTTTTGCAGGCGTGTGGCGAGAAAAGGCAGAGTGGGGACGGATACCACCGCTCAACTAACCTTGTGTAAATCTCGCTTCTGATTCCATTTATAGAAGCTTCTCCATGACTTTCGACATCCTCCAACCTGAGCATAAGAGGGTAAGAACTGGAAAAAAAACGGCAATCTAAAGCAACTAAGGGTTGCAGGACAAAGAACATGCAAGTTCATAGAATCCACATCAAAATTGAACTCGTGAAATCTATGCAAAATAGTTGTCTTACAATTACAGTAACAGCATGAGCCAACAACGCTAGGAACTGGAGTCTGGTGGAAGCACGAGTCTATGTTCGATGAGGCGTCCCCACAGGCTGCCGGCGAGGATCCCACAGAGTGATGAATCGGTGCGAATTTCAGCGGTGTGCCCCGTCGGGGACTGATTGAAGAACAACCATGTAGATATCTCGGAAGAAGGTGAGGCATATGAATAGTAAAACAGAAATATTTGAAAGGAAGGACTGGAAGAGTCCATGAGAGAGGAACGCGAGGTAGTCCTAGGGACAGATTATATGGAGGGGAGAAGAAGCAAACTGGTTGAGATATGAGAAAGCACTTTGACCTGTAGACGTCTGAGAAAAACAGGAGCGGAACTAAATGCTCTTTGTTTAAGAAAATGACGAAGTGGCATCTTGCACGTTAGTGGGTCTAGTAAATAGAAACTTTGATGGAAGAGGATGGGAGGAGCCGTATATAGAGGGAAATAAATGGCAATTAAAATGTGTGGCCGAGGCTGGTGATGCTTCCAATATATCTTTCTCGTTAATTGATTTTTTATTATGTGGCAGATTTGCTTACATGGCATTCTACAATTGCTCAGGGATACATGATGAGGTGGACACTCTGCATGTTTAGAGAAATAGAGTTAGTGGGTTGCTCCCATTTAGATATTGTAGATATGATGGAATAGGTATGCTATAAATAGGGTTCACTATCAATGGTGTTCATGTATGATGACACCACAGTTGCAGTCAGGTTAATCTGTATCTTCGTTGAAGAAGATACTTCAGAAGAAAATAATATAGTTTTATTTCTCTTGTCGATATCACATGTACAAGAGGTTTTGTAAAGCTTTGTTAAAGAATATTTTCTGTTTGCAAAACTTCTTGGAATCAGTTTCCAGAATTCTTGCTTAGAGTAGAAAAGGTTTTCTTTGCAAAACATTTTGTTTTGTATAACACATCTGGCTTTCCATCATCGACGATACCTCCACGGTATAAGTTTCCATTTCCTTTCCGAACTTCACAAGTTCAACACTTCCTTTCCAAAAATTCCCTTTCAAAAACTTTCTCTTTTGAAAACATTGACACAATGCTAGCTACATGGCCATTCAACTGTCCATATCCGAGGACGCGGCTTCTTCGAAAAAGTTATACTCTGCAGAGGTGTACACATCCACCAGATCCAGTACACCTCCCGTGAACAATCACGGACTGTAACAACAGTATGTAAACATCAGGTATCTGATCATAACCATTCACTATGTTCAAGCTAGTATATGCCTATCTCTCAGTTGAGTTTTACCACATCCCCGGCACCGAGCTAATCCCCGCCAAGCCAGGATGCCTCAACTGATGCGACCGGAGGGAAAATTAATCCCACACTTTATATGTCTCCACGACATTCGGTTCGAGGGTACCACGTCCCTTATAGCGATTGAGATAGCACACACTAATAAGAACAAACTTCAAGTTAAGCCCCATGCCCATATTGGGGTAGGGTGGCAGTACGGTAAAGGTTGTCCGGCGAAGACTAGGTTATGTGTCATTTTTGAAAACACCACTTTCTCAAAAATGACCACTTCCACATTCCTCCGGAGAACAAGGATCCGCCTTTTCTCCGGGTTTTTCCGTAAAGCCTTTGTTTTGTAGAATCATAATTTTAGGGTGTCCCCTTAGGGACTAATATATTTGATGGTAATAAATACCATATAGTGGCTTATGGGCTTGGTATTACCAAGTTTAACTACTGGCATGATAGTAACCTATATAATAGTATAGTAGTAATAGCTACATCAAAAATAGTTTTGATAATCAAGTTTTGGTAAAACTTCAGAGGTAAAACATGCATGATAGATAATGATAAGTATTGTATCAGCAAGCATCAGGATGGCTTGCCTGGTATCTCCTTGTGTCCCTGGTTTTGGAGTGACTGGAACTTGAAACAGAGCTTCCCGACACTTCCTTCCTCTTCGTTTTCTAACGTCGTAAAGAGAATAAAGGACACACATTCAGAACCAATCAAGGCAAGCAACAATGCATAACCATACATACAACAAGGAAAACTAATAATAACCTATCACTCAATTATTAATTGAGGCAAACAATCAAACAAACACACTTGGCAGAAATGCCATTCAATAAGACAACTTAAGGTTGGAGGAACATATCTCACAACCTTAATATCATGGATTCAGTGGGTGTGCCACTCTCATACCAAGATATTAATAAGCCCAAAATATACTTAGTTTCACAAGGTTGAGCCTACTAAAAGTATATAAAACATGCACAAAAATAATCATGGCAATGGGTCTATCAACCACACCACAAAAAGAACAAGGTAGCTAATCTGCTAAGCCTAAATTCATATCAAGAATAAATAAGACACATGATTTGCAAAAGTTACTTTTACAAATCAGTGAGCCTACATAAGTGCAACAAGGCAATAGACTCATCACAAAACACACAATTCTCATGGTGAGAACAATAGAAACAATTGACTAAAAAGGAGGAATCCTATAGACATGTTTCTACTAAAAGTTTGCTATGCAAGTATGCATAACAAGTAAAGTACTAAAATGCAAACAAGGAACCATGTTATCATAATGGAAAATGAAAACATGTCCTCATGCAAGGATACACAAATATCTACCAAACACAAGTTGGCAGGAAAAATAATTCAATACAAAAACTGCTAAGGAAACTAGTACTACTCAAACATGAAGAATCAATGGATGAATTTTAATCAAGTAATTGAAAAACAACCAGAGGGTCCATGTCATAAAAACAGTAGTGAAAATCATCTATACTTGCTATAACAAAAATATCCCATTTAACAAGGCAATGCATCAATTTGCAGGGCAACTCCTACATACTAGTAGTAATAAAAAGGGCATTACTAGAGGAATCAAACAACACTCCTAGGATGGATTTTTCCTAGCAAGACACACATGATTAAAACTTCTTACAAACAGAAGCATACACATTTTTATTTAGCACAAAAATTCCCAAAGCAAAAATACTAGGCACTCATTATTTAGAGAACTATATAAAAGAAACACATCTAGTGTGGGGGAAATTATGTTTCCACAAAAAATGCAATGACACCAGTGGGTGTTCCACTAGCATAACAAAGCATTAAGAGGTCACAAGGCCTCTGGTCACACTTGCTAAAAATTAACAAAAACTAAACTAGCATCTAGTGCATTAACAAAACTAGCAGAAAATAATAGGGTGCTTAAATAAGCAAGGCAATGCTACTCATGCTATTATTTTCACACAAGTGAAAAATCTAGGGGTCAAGTACTCATAAGAAAATCATAAAAATGCTACTGGTCCTATGAATACAACCCAAAAATATGTGGCTACACAACCACAAATGTTCATGCCAAAAATTCTACACATGAGGGAATTTTTCCATAAAATTCTCATAGTCATGACAAAGCTACTCATGCTTTTCTACCAATTCAAATGCAAGATAGCAGAGGTGATAACAACACAAAATAAGTACCAACATGTTACTGGATTCAATCAAAAATCCAAGTGTTTGCACATAAAGTTAACACTCATAAATTACTATGCAAATATTAACTAGAGAATGATCATATGTTAATAACAAAATCCTATTTCTTCTCCACTCAAGTCCACACAATATAACATGCTAAAATAGCTAAGTAACACTTAGAAAACAAGTTCACACAACTTGTACATGCTAGAAAACATTATTACAACAAACAAATATAATCACACAATTTAATTTCCTAAAATGCCAAAATGGCAGAAACATGCAAAACAAAGATATGTCCACCAAATTTTATAGGTTGCTCTAAAAATTAAACCCATCTAGTTTTGGATAGCCCTAAACATATACAAGACCCTCCAGTTGAGTTTGCATCAAAATCATTTTTAATAATTTTATAAAAATCACCAAAGTGCTCTCTGGTGTTTTACCAAATTGCATGCCATTTCAAAAATTCAATGAATTTGGAAACAAGGTTAATTGCTCCTGTTAGGAAATTGCAAGGGCTTTCCAATTCAATTTGCCTCACTTCATTCTGAGTTGTGAAATAAAAATGGTGCTCATTTTGGTGTTTCTGGTACCTGTTGCCAAATCATTTTTATTTCAAAACTATTCATCCAAATGTAGATCTACAAGTTGGAGGTGGTTTAGATTTAGTTGCTTTACATCTGTGAATTTTGGTTTGGCCAAATTCATATTTTAGGTAGCATTTTAGAGCCAAAAGTAAACAGGTACTTTCTCTGTAAAAATAAAATGGAAAATAAACTGCAGATGGGCCAGATCTACAAACGGGCCGGCCAGATCTGCTGTTACCGCGGGCAGATCTACCCTTAGACGCTGACCAGTGGGCCAGCGCCCACGCGGCAGCCACGCGGCAGGTGCGCGGCCCCACGGTGTAACATCCCAAAGTTTGCTACATTAGGGTGTGTGGTGTTGAGTTCATGTCATAGCATGCATGAAAAATTTGAACCAAGTTTTAATTTGAATTTAACTGAAACTTGACCAAAAACCACTTAAAGTGGTCACCCAAAATTTGAATTAAAAACATTTTCAATTTTGGCAAACCAAGTTATGGTTTTGTTGGAAATTTTGTGAGCTTTCAGAAAATGATTTTTGCCAATTTTTCTGTTTCCAAAAAGGTCCCTAAAATTCTGTTTTCTGTTCTGTTTTTAAAAGAGAGAAGGACCTCTTTGTGGTTTCTGAAACTTTCCAGGGGGGTTTCGAATTTTTTTTTTCTTTTAGCTTTCTTCGTCCTTTGGACAGAAAGCAGAGCAGCTGCGTGGCCGCATCCGCCACGTCCTCCTGCCTGCTTCACCGTGGGGGATAAGGGAGCAGGGCGACGCCGTGCCTCCTCACTCTCTCCCTCCTCCCTATCCTTCCCCTTGCCGCCCTCTCTCTGTGGTATTTCCCTTTCTCCCGAGAACCAAACCGAAACCCTACCGTCCCCGGCCACCGCCGATTGCCGCTGCCTCCGGCCATCCCCGGACGTTTGGAAGATACCAGGAGCTGCGCCTGGTGCTCCTCTACCTCCTCGTGCTGTATCGCTTGCAGGGACATCTAGAAAATGCTGAATCGGGCCATCCCTCCCCAACTCCGGCCGCCGCCGCGATTGGCAATTCCGGCGAGCCCCGTCGTCGCCTCGCTTCCCCGAGCACACCACCGCGCTCCCGGTTAGCTCCTGAACGCCGTGGAGGGTCCCATTGTCCCTCTCCCCCTCTAATTTGCTGCGCCGGCGACCACACCCGAGCGCCGCCGCAGTTTCTTGTCGACGGCGAGGCTCCGGTGGAGTCTAGGTAGCAGCGCTGCCACCATCCGACTCGC
This sequence comes from Alopecurus myosuroides, assembly GCA_028641055.1. Taxonomy (NCBI): domain Eukaryota; kingdom Viridiplantae; phylum Streptophyta; class Magnoliopsida; order Poales; family Poaceae; genus Alopecurus; species Alopecurus myosuroides. The sequence goes on from CM054059.1 coordinate 101,488,263, forward strand.
CATCGAGTCCTCTCCACATTGCACCAAACGGCTTCGGCCAATTTTTAGCAAATCGCCCGATTGAATTCCATCTGAGAAGATCCTCTCCCTGGGTGATGTCACAGTGACGTCCTGCTGACGTCATAACTCCCTGTTTAATTAATTCCAGAAATGAGTTAAAATGGTAACCTTAATATCTCCTAAATTATTAATCAGAAAAATGTGTTCAAGATATCAAAATGTTTAGAAAATTATTTGGAACCCAAAAATGTCACTTTCATACATGTTTGACACATTTCATTTTTGGACATTATTTTAATGTTGTTAATTCTTTTTAAATAGAAAAATAAGATTTTATTACATAAAATCAGAAAAATACAAGTTATATACCAAATTGCTCAAAATGACAAGTACAATCTAGTTATGATGTTTTCAACCTCATTTGAGCAACTAAAACGGTACTCACTTTTAGAATCGCCCGAAACCCCCTCCGGGGTCTATTTCGGGCAAATTTCAGAAAATCTACATAACTGACATATGAACCCTAGCAACCCAATGATCATGCATACATATTGCGCATTGCATCGATGCCATGTGTTGATTGTTATTTCTCTTTCGGTGTTGTTTCCCCCTCGGTAGAACGTGACTCCGAAGAGAAGGCCAATAACTCCATGACGAATACTTGATCTTAACCGACAAGTCAAGCACTTATTCCAGAAGATTTTTATCCGGTTTTCTTATAACCAAGGCAAGCATAACCTCTTATCTGCTCATATATGGTTTCAAAGTGTTTTGAATCTCGTACTTTGCATTCGGTTCCAAACTATTTGATGTCAGTAGATAGAGTTCTCCTATATACTGCATAACCTAGATATCCTGATCCACTGCACCTAGCAGCTATAGGTTTGCTTCTGCGCGCTCCGCTAAACCCTGTGAGTCTTGCTTAGCCATGCTTAGTTGTGATCTGATCCATCCGGTCGATGAATCTGGTCAATACGTGAATCTACTTTGTCAGGTTGTTGTGAATTGTATTATCTTTGATAACTTGACTAAATAACGGCATGGATGTGAGGCCACAATGGGTTGTGGCGTTTTGTCCTGTTCATGCCCCTAGGAGCGAGTTCTCGCCTTCGAAGCCAAGACTGAGCGTGCAATCACACGCGGGGCCTAACAGACCGCGCTCGACCAACTAACTTGTTTGGCCACGTCCATGAGTCACGTAGTTTGATCTTTCCATCTGCGTGTGAGTCAGAAAACGTTTTGGAGAAAACTTAGGGCGTGACCGGGACAAGTGATGGACGTACACGGATCTTGTTCCCGACTCACAGAACAGGTGCCGTCAGGAGGTGGCCAACTCCCTGTTGACGGGGTGGCCCTGTTTGGGTTGACTCATGGATAGGGTCGAGCAAGGTAAAGGTCGTGGCCAGCCACCCTCTGCCGCGCTCCATGGACGAGCGTACATGTGGCGTTAAGAGTCGGATGGTACGTGTGGGTAAAGTGTACCCCCTGCAGGGATAAATCTCCTCGAGAAGCCGTGTCCACGGTTACGGACGACTTGGCAACGGATTCTGTGATCATAGATAACTTCAACGGAATGAATAAAACTTGTAAACCATGATTGAAGGGTGCCTCCCCGGAAATGCCGGGAGGGGTGATCCTTGTAGCATGTGAGGTGCTGGGAATGATGTTGGTGGTTTCAAAAGATGATCTCAGTAGTTGAGTAGCTTTCTCATCTGTTTTCAAAATACTCCATGAGACGTGATATTCCTCCCTAAACTTGCAAAACAAAGATTGCTTTACGCAAATCAGCCTTCATAAAACACTTTCCGAAGATAGCAGATATATAATAGGTTAATTAAGTCTTGTTGAGTACCTCCCGTACTCAGGTTTGCTTAATTTTGGTTCAGGAGAAGATCTCACATCGGTGGTGATTCAACGTGGACATCGACGAGTAGTTTGGGGTTCCCAGGTAGCAGCCTGGAATCTATGGGCTGGGACGTCGCCTTATGTTGCGGCCTCTTAGGCCTTTTTGGTTCTTGTTGATTAGCAACATAATTTGCCTTCCGTTGTCTGATGTAATGTTGGGTCGTGTGACCTCTGCTTGTAAGCTATACTCTAGTAACACCTGTTTAATACAAGTTTCTTGTTTAGAGTACTGCTTTGATCGGTTGTTGGTTTCGAGCTCATTGTTATACAGTTTTGGCTATGCCTGCATAGTTGTCGCAGTCGAGGGGTTGTGGAGCCGATGATCCATGTCCGAGCCCGCTTGTCGATTTGATCGGCCTGGGGCGAGGTAACCCCAGTAACCCTCGATTGTTGTTGCACTTTCTGGACACATAGCAGCTCTGTATAACTTTGGTCCCGTTCCTTCAGTTTCATTCGATTCGTGGACGCTTTGATATGCATAGTTGGTTATGACTAGCATGGATACAAGGAGTAGTAGACTGGGGATCCGGACTACGTGCCGATGAATCCAGTCTGCCTGCCGTTGTTTGTTGCGGCCGGGGCTGGTAACCCTGAAGCCCTCGTGAGTCCATGGCTAGGAGCACATAACATTATGTATATCTCTGGGTCCGGGGTCGTGACAAGTCATCTTGTTTTCTGTCAAAACATTCCACCTTGGGATGTCAGGAGAAACAAACTCCAGTACCTCGTTCATCTCTAGTACCAGGTCAAAGTTTTGTAATCCGCAGATTAGAGAAGTTTCATTAGCTTCTGTTCTGTTCTACCTTCGAGTATCACACTCTTTTATATCACGAGACTGTGTTAAGTTTCATGGCCTTATTGATGAAGTGATGCTCTTACCGTCTTCACTCCCCCTTCTTCCAAGCTTGAATGCTTGAGAATGATGGGTCTGTTCATCGACATGTGTATCTGCTATTCCTAGCAATTCTTATTGCTTTGGAAACCTAAGAAACATCTGTATCCTTCTTAGTACTACTGGTCACCCAGCCTCTGTTTGAAGTTGACTGAGTCACCAAATCCGTTCAATCCGGTGCACATCCTCGGTCAGAGAGTTAGGTTCATGCCAAAGTCCTCCAGACCATATCGGTTGCTTCGAAAAGCAAGATCCCTTCAAACTCCGAGACATACCGGTGGGTTGTGATATTCTGGCTGTCTTTCTAGAAGTATCACCAGGTTGTTACCTGACCGTAATGTCTAAACAAAGGGTAATTTGAATTACTCTTTTCTCCAAGGAACTCTGCTGGATATCCTGGACTAGTTGGTTGAGCCTAAACAACAACTTGGAGAGTTGAAAGGCAAAAGCTCCGCATAACTAGTTCCTTTGTTAAGGGATGTCTAGTTTCCTTTGTGTTGAAGCAGGATAGTATCTCCGTAGTGGACATGCTATCATCCCACCTTGATTTGATTTGGGCTATAGCCAAATCAAGATCAGATCCAAGGACTATCTTTACGGTAATTTCACTCATGGAGTTTTGCCGAGTACACCTTAATGTCCTTTGGTCTGACCAACGTTTTGCATTGTTCATAGATTGTACGAATCCCTCTTCTTGGAGTGTTTTGATAAAGATGTTGTTGAGCCCATCTACGACATTCTTGTTTTCTCCAAGTTGCAAGAGGTTCATGATGAACAATTGGCACTAATGTTGGAAACTCTCGAGAACCATCTCTGTGTCATCACTAAGTTGTGTTCTGGATGTTCGAAGTAACTTACTCCGGTCCATGTGCTTTTGGTGAAAGTTCTCGCCGTGGATGCGAGTAGAGTTTTCTTGTTCCCTCGGGAATAATCCCAGTCAGTCATGCATGTGTGGACTACTCTTGAGATGATAGGTTGTTACCTCCATTTAGTTGAAGAAGTTTGCATCCACCCCAAGCCATTGACTGATTGTTCGTGAAAGAGAAGAAGTTTAAGAACTTTGTTATCTTTGTGACCGTCTTTCCAACAAGGACTCCGATGTGTTTTTTTTGCAAGTAGTCCATGTAGGTGCAACCGTCTTTCACAAGTTGCCAACACATGAGTTCTACAATCTCACTCATCCTCTTGAGTGTGACATCATAGTCCATATCTTGAGAATCCAGTAAATGTATCTCGTTGGTAACCGGTGCAAGCTCTTCGATCAAACACGTTGAGTCTCCGTTATTCAACCCACTAACCAGAGCTGAATCTCAAGTAGCAACGATGGTTAGTGTTCCTCAAGAGTATTGAATCAGGTGTTTTCAGAATCCGGCATGGTTGATGTTGTGGTTGACACAATTAGCCGGAAGAACTAATGTCATGTCTCTTTGAATCCGTAAGAACAACCACTCTCCGTGAGAATTCTTGTGTGGCTCATTCTAACAAGTTTTCCTCACCGTTCTTTCAAACCGGAGTTTAACTTTCACCGATGACCTAATAAAGGCTTATGTAAGATGGATATTGGTATCGGGAACGTCAAGAAGACCTTGGAACTTATTATGTCCAATGTCTCTCTACCAAATCCTCCAAACCTCTCTTTCAGTGGAAACAAGTTCATCGTGAGAACCATCTCCTGGTGTTTTGTAACCGCCTTTGATCCGTTCCCTTTTTCAAGTTTTTTATACTTGAAGTTCTGTTTTCTCACACATTGTCGCACCCGGACTTCTAGAGGATACTCACCGTACGAACTGAACAGTATTTTGGTTGGATTACGGGGCTTAACGGCTCCCGCGTCCCCTTACGGGTAGGCCAACACTTATGTGCGACAACCAACCGTTACTGTTCACCGTCGATGTAAACTATCCTGTAGAAATCAGGACACTACCATTGACGTACTTCATAGCATACACACATGGTACGTCAACGGCTTTGAACAAAAGGATAACACAACATGCCTCTACGACACAAAAGATTGAAATAAGGTAGCAAAAGGCCTTCACTAAGGCAGAAATAGTAAATACAATCATCCAGAGGACACATGTCCCAACATAGCATTCATTACATCAGCGGAAGCAATCAAAGGTGTCTGGGTACAGACAAATCCAACAGGCTTAAGAAGCCGGAGAAAATAAAGAAGACGAAGCCCATCCACGTAGGTCCTGGATCCAGCCCTGGTCCAGCTAACTACTCGTCTGCAGTCTCGTCAAACTCCACGAAGTAGCCATCCTGGTGATCATCGTAGCCGTAGTCGTAGTCTGCGTAAACCACAGCCCCAACGGGGTCAGTACATTCAAGTACTGGCAAGCAAGACGCACAGTTCACCAAAGTATAACCCGTCAACACAAGCACAGATGACTTGGGTACAACGGAAGAAAGGGGGTATATATAAGATGCTGCAACTGGTTGCGCTAACCAACTACAGAGATTCTATCACTTCCAACTATCAGAAAGGGGATAAGATCGAGGGTTGTAACCAACTGAAAGATAACATAAAACAAACCCATCCTGGATCTCGCCCCTTATCCAAAGAAGCAATCCGAGGATAACTCACACAGTTGGATTAAGATGAAACAAGTTATTGTGACAATAATCCTATTACTAGTCAAATTGATAATCATGGGGTGTGAGATTGTGAATCATTAGGTTTAAGTTGTCCTGAGTACTTGTTAGCCAGTACTTTCACCAAGTAGTCCATAACCGCGGAAAACACGGCTTCTCGAGAAGATTATCCCTGCAGGGTTGCACCAATTTGGCCGTACACGTATGAATAACCCGCCAGATGGGATGCCTCCCACCAAGCGGGGCACTCAACACAACTCAACTCTTCTCCGCATCAAGCCCAAAGCACCTTGGGCACACGGCTAATCAAGCCCCGAAGAAAAGGGACCCTCATAGCACTCTAAGACCGTGTCCCCCTATATGCCGACTACAAAAGTTCCACCCTGCGCTGGGCTCGCAAAAACATGCATGCGGCAAATAGAAAGCACGAACTAAATGAGATGATTTGGACGAGATGCGAATCGAATCAAATTGAGGGGGGCGCCCATACTCGCTTCCCACATGCGGGTAGTGCGCTCATCATGGATCAGTAGACAAGACCCTTTTCCTATTAGGGTCGACACTAGCAGGCCTCAAAACCACACAGGGCCTCCTGCCGGTGCCTTATCATCAAATTATTATTAAGTAATACCATTAGCATGATTGATTGATTTATTAAACATCGAGCCCCCAGAACATAATAAAGATATAGTAACTGGAAGTAACGGGTAACAGACTCGAGCAAAACAACCTAAGCATGCTAGTAAGGCACTGGCTCAATCAACAGGGTTGTAGGAGGGGTGGTGAGGCAATATCAGGGTTAAAGGATTCATGTGATAGGTTCGTAACAGATACAACTACCACTAAGGCTAGCAAGATATAGTCAACGGAAAGTATCGGTAACCAGGGTTGAAGGGAACACAATGGTTCATGTGAGTGATAACTTGCCTGCAAACTCAACAGCCGGGTACTGAGCTAGATCCTCAGAAGGGGTGCTGTAAAGGTCGTCTGCCTCAACGTCGTCGTCTATTCGAGAAGAAGCAAACAAACAAAACAGGAATGTAAACAATCATTTGCATGGCATTGTGCACAATCAAGATGATGCATGACAAATTAATGGTTGCATCAAAATAAACTAGCTAACATGATATCACCATTTAAATGGGCCCATATGCAATTGGATTGCATATGGAAAAGATCCATTGAATTAAGTGGAAACAAATGGTTTACAACTAATGATTATGTGAAAGTTGTTAGCATGATGCATGCATGATGATGATGACAAGATAACAACAAATAACAATAATAGATGCAAAAGAAAAGGAATAGAGCAAGTTTGGAAAATTTGGTTACTTAAACATATCAAACAAACAATTATTGTTTTCATCAACACAAAGTGTGCAAAACAATTAACAAGTTTTATAGTTGAAAAGAACATCAAACTTTAGTTGGATTACATGTTTCAAATATTGAAATTTGAATTAGGATGAATTTATTATGAATTAAACAATATTAAACAAGTTTTAATTGAATTTAAAACAAGTTTGAATATTATTTGAATTTTATTTGTTCAAAACATAAATTCAAGTTCACATTTGAAAAGTTCACACTTTGATGGTTTGAAAACATATTTTGCATGTTCAAAAATATTTTATATTAAGCAAGTTATGATTTTATCCAATTTAAATGAATTAAACAAGTATTAAATTATTTAGGCAATTTAAATTATTCAAACAATGAATTAAACAATTTTATATTTGAATAGGATATTCAAAATGGTATGAAAAACATATTTTATTTGTATTATTTGGGATTAGTATGAATTATTTATGAATTATTGCAAATTACATTTGAATTATTCAAACTTGAAATTTAAATGTATTTTGAAAACTCAAAACAGAACACAAATAAGTTATTTGGAAATATTATTAAATTTGGAGCAAAAAACATATAAAGTTTTTATTTATTGGATTTACAGAATAAAAGATATTAAGGTTTGAAGTTTTGGTATTAAATCTGTTAATTAAAATGCTTTTGGAATTCAGAAATTCGCAGAACGTTTCTCACCGCACTGGCAGCCAGCCACGGTCACTGCCCCGTGGGGCCTAGCCAGCGTGGCGTGGAGCAAAGCTTGCGTGGCCGTGGCTGTCACTGCAGCGTGGGCCACGGCTGTCAGCGTGTGCACCAAAACAGGGTGGAAAACTCCACTGCGGCCGCGGGGGATCGAGCCCACGACCGCGCGCTTGCACAGCGCAGTTGTTGCCACTGCGCTACTCTGTCAGTTTCGACAGAGTAGCAGACGCAGGCAGGATATCGTTCAGATCCGCGCAAAGACTGAAAATTTAACTGACGAACCCATGCTTGCTCGACTGACAGAAGAGGCAGTAGGCTCGCCGGCGTTGAGGTGATCGTGGATGGCGGCGCTGCTGTGGTTGTGCTGGATGCGAACGGTGCACGTGTGCTGAAGGTAACGGAGAGGGAGGGAGGGAGGAGTTGGTGGACGCTCACCACGGGGCGTCGAGGTTGCAGAAGATGGAGGTGGCGCGGCCGGCGACGATGACGGAGACGGCGGCGCGGCTCTGGCTGCTTCCCGTGGCTGCTCAGGTGTGCAAAACGAAGAGGAGAGGGTGGCGGTGTGATCCCAGCGAGCAAACAGCGGCGAGGGACTCTGCCAGGAACACGACGTCCACGGGTTCAGTTAATCGGCGCCACGGTGGCCGGAGAAAAGGCGAGGATCGCGGCGGCGACACAGATGCTTACCGGTGGTGATTGAGTCTTCAACAGAGAGAGGGGAGAGTGGCGAACTGATTCCAGTAGGTGGACAGGGAGGGGAGAGGCTAGGTGGGTGGCGCCATGGTGATGTTCAGAGGCTGTCGCCGGCGACGAGAAACAGAGGAGGGAACTGGCGACTGCGAGGGGGAGAAATGGCGGCGGAGGCGAGGAGCAGTGAACCTAGGGCCTAGGGTTAGGTTCCAGGGGGGGTCCAGGGTAGATATAGGGGTGCCGGGAGCCTCCTGGCCGTCGAGTAGTCGCCGGTGTCGCGGTGGCGCTCGGGATTTCCTGCCGTACGGGAGACAGATGAATCGCACGAATTGCGAGGCGGTAAGTTAGGGGCTTAGGCGGGCTGGGGCGCGCGCGCGTAGGTTAGTTGGGTTGGGTTTGCTTAGGTGCCGCGCGCGCGCGCTGGTTTGCTCCTTTTTATTTTTTCTGTTTTTTTTTTGTAGTTTTGCTTTTGGAAGAAATAGGTGGGTTTTAGCTTAGGGAAAAATCCAGAAAAATTAGGTTAGACTTTTTAGAGGATTAGAAACCACTTTCCAAGTTTGGATTTCAAAATTGACATTTTAAAATAGTGTTTGTATTTGAAACCAAAGTTGGGAAATTTTGATATTAAATAACCTTATTGAAAACAATCATTTGAATAGGGTTACCCCTAGGGTTTAACAATGATTTAAAGATTAAAAAAATAGGGTGGTGAACTTTAAGGATTCAAAAGGTACTGATTTGAAACTTGGTTTGAATTTAAAAGATGATTTAGAAATAATTGCTTGAATTAATGGTTTGATTAAACCAACAACTTAATGAGTGATTAACAAGGAATAAAAATGGTTGTTTTTATTTGTTATTTTTATTCCAAAAGTTGTAACAGATCAAGTATGAAAATAACCATTTGAAATTGTTTGGGTTTGATTATGAAAACAAGATAAAACAGATGCAAAACAGATAGTAACAATGCAAACAAAAATAAAACAAATGCAATGAGATGATGACATGATGCATTGCTTGAAATAAAACAATTAATCAAACATTCTAAGGGGTATTTCATACTTGGGATGTTACAAAACGCCCCCCCTTGAAGGAATCGCGCCCCGAGATTCCTTACTGAGATGTGAAAAGGTCCGGATACTTCTTGCGAAGATCCTCTTCGGTCTCCCACGTTGCCTCTTTATCGGAATGATGCGACCATTGCACTTTCAAGAACTTGGTGCTCTTGTTGCGAGTCTTACGCTCGGTCTCATCGAGAATACGAATAGGGTGCTCCTCATAAGATAGATCATCTTGCAGTTCAATGGAATCATGATCAACTGCACGATCTGGATCTTTGAAACACTTCTTGAGTTGTGACACGTGGAACACATCGTGCACCTTGGATAGTTTTTCTGGAAGTTCAAGACGATAAGCATTTTCTGCACGCCTTGAAAGAATGTTGAAAGGACCAATGTATCTTGGTGCAAGCTTTCCTTTCACACCAAAACGATGAGTTCCTCTGAGGGGAGTTACACGGAGATATGCCTTATCACCAGGTGCATAGATCATATCCCTGTGCTTGCTATCATAATAGCTCTTCTGACGAGACTGAGCAATCCTGAGATTGTCACGAATGATACGAACTTTCTCCTCGGCTTCCTTAACAATGTCAGGGCCTAAAATTGAACGTTCACCAGCTCCAGACCAATTGATTGGACTCCTGCATCTGCGACCATACAGTGCCTCAAATGGTGCCATGCCTAGGCTTGCCTGGTAGCTGTTGTTGTAGGAGAATTCAGCATATGGAAGGCAATCCTCCCATTTCATGCCAAAGGAGAGACCACATGCTCTTAGCATATCCTCGAGAATCTGATTGACTCTTTCGACTTGCCCCTGAGACTGAGGGTGATAAGCTGTGCTGAACAGAAGTTTAGTGCCCAATGCTTCTTGAAAACTCTTCCAGAAATGAGAAGTGAAAATACTTCCACGGTCTGAGCTTATTTCCAATGGAACACCATGAAGGGGAACAACCTTTGCTGTGTAGAGTTCTGCTAACTGGCTAGCTGAAATAGTTTCCTTGACAGCAAAGAAGTGAGCTACCTTAGTGAGACGATCAATAACAACGAAGATTGCATCGTTGCCCTTCTTGGACTTTGGAAACCCAGTAACGAAGTCCATTTCAATCATGTCCCACTTCCACTCAGGAATTTTCAGAGGTTGGAGTAGACCGGCTGTTTTCTTATGGACTGCCTTAACACGTTGACAAACGTCGCATTCAGAAACGTATTGAGCAATTTCACGTTTCATGCCAGGCCACCAATACAGAGTCTTGAGATCCTGGTACATCTTTGTACTTCCAGGGTGGATGGATAGAGGAGTTTCATGAGCCTCCTTGAGAATGATATCCTTGAGACTTTGAATCTGAGGAACTGCAATGCGTCCTTCGAAGAACACAGTTCCCTTGTCATCAATTGTGAAGGACTTGAATTTATCACTGCCCTCTTTGATGTGCTCTACAATCTTCTTGATTTCAGTATCACGAAGTTGTTCAGAACGAATCTTGTCCTCGAGAGTTGGACTGGCTGTCAAGCTAGCAAGGTATCCTTCAGGGACAAGACCAAGATTCAGCTTCTGGAATTCTTCATGAAGTGGAGGTTGGCTTTCCATGATCATGAGATTATTGCAATAGGATTTGCGACTGAGAGCGTCGGCCATAACATTAGCCTTGCCTGGAGTGTAAGAAATGGTGAGATCAAAGTCTTTAATCTTCTCAATCCATCTCCTTTGCCTGAGGTTCAGATCTGGCTGAGTGAAGATGTATTTCAGACTCTTATGATCGGAAAAGATTTCAGTTTTGTTACCCAACAAGTATTGTCTCCATTTCTTGAGGGCAAACACAACTGCTGCAAGTTCAAGATCATGAGTGGGATAGTTTTGCTCATGTGGGTTCAACTGACGTGAAGCATAAGCCACAACTTGACGTTCTTGCATAAGAACTGCTCCTAGGCCTTGGAGAGATGCATCACAGAATATCTGGAAAGGTTTGGTAGTATCTGGGCCAACCAGAACAGGTGTGGAAGTGAGTTTGGTCTTGAGGAGATTGAAACTCTCATCACACTGTGGAGTCCAAACGAACTTCTTGTCCTTCTTCGTGAGATCAATGAGAGGTTTAGCAATCTTGGAGAAGTTTTGGACGAAACGACGGCAATAGCTAGCCAAGCCAAGAAAACTTCTGACTTGCTTCACCGTCTTAGGGGGTTTCCAATCAACAATTGCCTTAACCTTTTCAGGGTCAATGGCAATGCCTTTGGCAGAGATGATATGACCAAGATATGCAACTTCTGGAATCCAGAACTCACATTTGGAAAACTTGGCATACAGACGATGCTCGCGAAGTTTCATGAGAGTGAGACGAAGGTGTTCTCCATGCTCTTCCTCGGATTTTGAGTAGACTAGAATGTCATCGAGATATACCACAACAAACTTGTCGAGGTATTCATGGAAGACAGAATTCATGAGTCTTGAGAACGTTGCCGGTGCATTGGTGAGACCAAAGGACATGACGGTGTATTCATATAGACCGTAACGAGTGGTGAAAGCTGTCTTAGGAATATCTTCCTTTCTGATCTTTATCTGATGGTAACCCATCCTCAAGTCCAACTTTGAGAATATTGAGGCTCCAGCAAGTTGATCAAAAAGATCATCGATACGAGGAATTGGATACTTGTTCTTGATTGTTTTCTCGTTGAGAGGACGATAGTCAACCACGAGTCTTTTTGTTTGATCTTTCTTGGCAACAAACAGAGTTGGGCAACCCCAAGCGGAGGAACTAGGCTGAATGTAACCTCTCTCCATGTACATATCGATTTGCTCCTTCAACAATTTCAGTTCAGGAGGAGCTATCTTGTATGGATGCTTAGAGATTGGAGCGGTACTTGGCTCAAGCTCGATCACGAACTCAACTGCTCTATCCGGAGGCATCCCTGGCAACTCTTCTGGAAAGACGTCAGGGAATTCACAAACCACCGGAACATTTTCAATTGCAGGAAGGAGTTTTGCATCGAGGTTGAACAGCTGAACAGAACTTGATCCATATGGAGAATAGACTATCTGGCCTGAAGTGTGAGAGAGAGTTATTGACTTTTGAGCACAGTCAATTTTAGCTTTGTGGGTCTTCAACCAATCCATACCCAGAATGACATCAATGTCAGAATTTCCCAGCAACATGAGTGAAGCAAGGAATATGCGACCTCCAATTAGGATCTGATTGTCCATGCTTATCTTGGAAGTAATCATTTTAGTTCTCGGAGAGTGCACATAGATTTGATTGCTTAGTGGAACCAGAGCTAAATTGTACGTTGTAGCAAAGATCTTTGACACGAACGAATGCGATGCTCCAGTATCAAACAACACTTTAGTTGGAATAGAGTTTACGGGTAATATACCGAGAACGACGTCAGCAGCTTCCTCAGCTTTGTCGGCCTTGATATGGTTCACCCTCGCGTTCCTTCCGACAGGCCTGTTGTTGGAGTTGAAGGCTTTAGCCGGGGGAGCACGAACCATTGCCTGGTTGGTGTTGGGGCGAGGAGGTGGTGGAGGTAGCTGCCTCTGAGTGCACTTATCAGCGTAGTGCCCAGTCTCCTTGCACTTGAAGCAAGTGACGACACGAGGAGGACCTGGCCTTGGCTGCCCCATTGGAATCCTCTGACCCTGCATCTGAGATGGGTTGGGTGGGCGGGGTCCAAAACCTGGAGAAGCTTGGGCATTTGGCGCCCGAGTGACAGCACCATTTGGCACCCAGATGCGGCGCTTCTGCGGAGGGGTGGTCATGTTGGAGGAGGAACCACCCTCACGCGAGTGCTTACGGGACTCTTCGAACGCCTTGCGCCCATTCTCCTCATTGAGCGCGGTGTTCACGAGCTCCACGAAGTCCTTGCACTTGATGTTGGTGAGAGCGTACTTCAGTTCCGGGTTAAAACCTCGGCGGAACCTTGCCATCTTCTTGGCTTCAGTGGACACTTCGTCACCAGCGTACCGAGCGAGACGATTGAACTCGTACGTCCAGCTTGCCCTGTTTGAGAGAGCAGAATTCCTCACGCATCCTTTCCATGAGACCATCCGGGATGTGGTGCTTCAGGAAGGCATCCTTGAAACATCCCCAGGTGATAGGATAGCCAGCTCTCATGGTCTGGTAGTTCTCCCACCAAGTAGCTGCCTGGCCCTTCAGTAGGTAGGTGGCATACTTGACCTTATCTTCCTCAGCAACATGAGCTATCTCCAGAGCCCTGTTCATCTCCCTGATCCAGTCATCAGCATCCAGAGGCTCGCGTGTTGCCACGAAAGCTCTCGGCCCCATGCTCAGAAACTCCTTGATGCTGACTCGCGGAGCATTCTGGTTGGTGTGCTGGTTAGCCTGGATCTGGGCCATCTGTGTCACCACTTGGGTCATCTGAGCTAACAGTTCCCCCATTGGTGGTGGCGGAGGCGGGTTGTTCCTGGTTGGAGGCATCCTGAACAGAAATGCATTTTAGCACAACAATAGAACAGGATAGACTTGGTAACCGAAAGATAGATTATTCCGACGCATGAATAAATAACCAACAGGTACATCATCACATGTTCAAATACATCAGAATATCCAACAGACCAATACATGGTTCGAATGCCAAAGGATAACTAAACATAGCTAGGAATGGATACATCGGTACTCTCATGCTCATCACGCAGGACGACGGTGAGTAGTACGACGAGAGATACGGTGCGGCGGAATCCCCCAGAAGTAGGTATGACGACGATCCATGTAGAGCGGGACTGCCCTGAGAGCAACTCTCGGTGTGGTGAAGTAGAAAGCGTCGTCTCCCTGTGCTCCAAAGCGGGGAATCCCAGTGTAACCAGGACCAAGGTCGAGAAGTGGACCTCTGATCGGCTCGTAACCTCCAGCATCTGGCAACGGAAACCCAGCTGGCTGAGTGAAACGTGCAAAGCGCTCGTCTCCAACAAAGTCTGTGGTGTACGTAGCCAGACGAGTCAACGCCAGATAGAGCTGCTCCCTGACTGAGGCTAACTCCTGAGAAAGTGTGGAAGCAACGGCGTCACTGTGCCTCACGAACTGAGCAGTGGTGTGCAGCCTGGAGCTATCAGACTCGTAGGTATCCAGGTTGCTGTGGAGAGTGAAGTGAACTCCCGCTGCCGTGATGTAACCACGGGGGATGTGACGATAGATGGAATCATCAAACCCCCAGTAGTCAGTACGGAGGACGGTGAGACTCACATACGCTGCCTGCTGCACGGCCATATCCACTATGGAACCTACTGCCTCGTAGCGGTGGACAATGCTCCTGCCATCATCCGACAGAATGTAGACGATAGCCCGGTAGCAGGTCTGGTCAAACTCTCGCTGCTGCTCGTAGACCTGGTACTCTGGTGCCCAATGGAACCCCAGATAGGTAACCATGTCTCTCAGCATCTCCGGATAACCGGCGGTGCTCTCACAGCGAGTCATCCGAACCACCTGCGGCTAGAACCTGAGATCCATCTGCAGATGATCGGGGAAGTTTTGATTAGACTCCGGTAGAAGAAAAAGGATGTGGAAAACAACAACAAGGTTTCAATGGACGAAAGGTTCTTCAGAAGAACATGATATCGAAGCAACATCGGGAAAACGAGACCAAAAGTCCTGAGGTACTATGGAGAACCCAAAACACGTGAAATCCTAACTTGAAAGTTTAGGTGAGAACAGAAAACAACGTTTAACTTCCTTACTAGAAAAGGGAGGGTGGGTGGGGAAAGAAGAAAAATGGCAGAATTCCTACTCTCACGTTTCATTTTCCCTATATAGCTACAAAATAGTTTCTAGACTCAACTGCGACCAGTAAAAAGGGATCCTACAGGCAGACAGGCTCTGATACCATTTGTCGCACCCGGACTTCTAGAGGATACTCACCGTACGAACTGAACAGTATTTTGGTTGGATTACGGGGCTTAACGGCTCCCGCGTCCCCTTACGGGTAGGCCAGCACTTATGTGCGACAACCAACCGTTACTGTTCACCGTCGATGTAAACTATCCTGTAGAAATCAGGACACTACCATTGACGTACTTCATACCATACACACATGGTACGTCAACGGCTTTGAACAAAAGGATAACACAACATGCCTCTACGACACAAAAGATTGAAATAAGGTAGCAAAAGGCCTTCACTAAGGCAGAAATAGCAAATACAATCATCCAGAGGACACATGTCCCAACATAGCATTCATTACATCAGCGGAAGCAATCAAAGGTGTCTGGGTACAGACAAATCCAACAGGCTTAAGAAGCCGGAGAAAATAAAGAAGGCGAAGCCCATCCACGTAGGTCCTGGATCCAGCCCTGGTCCAGCTAACTACTCGTCTGCAGTCTCGTCAAACTCCACGAAGTAGCCATCCTGGTGATCATCGTAGCCGTAGTCGTAGTCTGCATAAACAACAGCCCCAACGGGGTCAGTACATCCAAGTACTGGCAAGCAAGACTCACAGTTCACCAAAGTATAACCCGTCAACACAAGCACAGATGACTTGGGTACAACGGAAGAAAGGGGGTATATATAAGATGCTGCAACTGGCTGCGCTAACCAACTACAGAGATTCTATCACTTCCAACTATCAGAAAGGGGATAAGATCGAGGGTTGTAACCAACTGAAAGATAACATCAAACAAACCCATCCTGGATCTCGCCCCTTATCCAAAGAAGCAATCCGAGGATAACTCACACATTTGGATTAAGATGAAACAAGTAATTGTGACAATAATCCTATTACTAGTCAAATTGATAATCATGGGGTGTGAGATTGTGAATCATTAGGTTTAAGTTGTCCTGAGTACTTGTTAGCCAGAACTTTCACCAAGTAGTCCATAACCGCGGAAAACACGGCTTCTCGAGAAGATTATCACTGCAGGGTTGCACCAATTTGGCCGTACACGTATGAATAACCCGCCAGATGGGATGCCTCCCACCAAGCGGGGCACTCAACACAACTCAACTCTTCTCCGCATCAAGCCCAAAGCACCTTGGGCCTACGGCTAATCAAGCCCCGAAGAAAAGGGACCCTCATAGCACTCTAAGATCGTGTCCCCCTATATGCCGACTACAAAAGTTCCACCCTGCGCTGGGATCGCAAAAACATGCATGCGGCAAATAGAAAGCACGAACTAAATGAGATGATTTGGACGAGATGCGAATCGAATCAAATTGAGGGGGCGCCCATACTCGCTTCCCACATGCGGGTAGTGCGCTCATCATGGATCAGTAGACAAGACCCTTTTCCTATTAGGGTCGACACTAGCAGGCCTCAAAACCACACAGGGCCTCCTGCCGGTGCCTTATCATCAAATTATTATTAAGTAATACCATTAGCATGATTGATTGATTTATTAAACATCGAGCCCCCAGAACATAATAAAGATATAGTAACTGGAAGTAACGGGTAACAGACTCGAGCAAAACAACCTAAGCATGCTAGTAAGGCACTGGCTCAACCAACAGGGTTGTAGGAGGTGTGGTGAGGCAATATCAAGGTTAAAGGATTCATGTGATAGGTTCGTAACAGATACAACTACCACTAAGGCTAGCAAGGTATAGTCAACGGAAAGTATCGGTAACCAGGGTTGAAAGGAACACAATGGTTCATGTGAGTGATAACTTGCCTGCAAACTCAACAGCCGGGTACTGAGCTAGATCCTCAGAAGGGGTGCTGTAAAGGTCGTCTGCCTCAACGTCGTCGTCTATTCGAGAAGAAGCAAACAAACAAAACAGTAATGTAAACAATCATTTGCATGGCATTGTGCACAATCAAGATGATGCATGACAAATTAATGGTTGCATCAAAATAAACTAGCTAACATGATATCACCATTTAAATGGGCCCATATGCAATTGGATTGCATATGGAAAAGATCCATTGAATTAAGTGGAAACAAATGGTTTACAACTAATGATTATGTGAAAGTTGTTAGCATGATGCATGCATGATGATGATGACAAGATAACAACAAATAACAATAATAGATGCAAAAGAAAAGGAATAGAGCAAGTTTGGAAAATTTGGTTACTTAAACATATCAAACAAACAATTATTGTTTTCATCAACTCAAAGTGTGCAAAACAATTAACAAGTTTTATATTTGAAAAGAACATCAAATTTTAGTTGGATTACATGTTTCAAATATTGAAATTTGAATTAGGATGAATTTATTATGAATTAAACAATATTAAACAAGTTTTAATTGAATTTAAAACAAGTTTGAATATTATTTGAATTTTATTTGTTCAAAACATAAATTCAAGTTCACATTTGAAAAGTTCACATTTGAAAAGTTCACACTTTGATGGTTTGAAAACATATTTTGCATGTTCAAAAATATTTTATATTAAGCAAGTTATGATTTTATCCAATTTAAATGAATTAAACAAGTATTAAATTATTTAGGCAATTTAAATTATTCAAACAATGAAACAAATTTTATATTTGAATAGGATATTCAAAATGGTATGAAAAACATATTTTATTTGTATTATTTGGGATTAGTATGAATTATTTATGAATTATTGCAAATTACATTTGAATTATTTAAACTTGAAATTTAAATGTATTTTGAAAACTCAAAACAGAACACAAATAAGTTATTTGGAAACATTATTAAATTTGGAGCAAAAAACATATAAAGTTTTTATTTATTGGATTTACAGAATAAAAGATATTAAGGTTTGAAGTTTTGGTATTAAATCTGTTAATTAAAATGCTTTTGGAATTCAGAAATTCGCAGAACGTTTCTCACCGCACTGGCAGCCAGCCACGGTCACTGCCCCGTGGGGCCTAGCCAGCGTGGCGCGGAGCAAAGCTTGCGTGGCCGTGGCTGTCACTGCAGCGTGGGCCACGGCTGTCAGCGTGTGCACCAAAAAAGGGTGGAAAACTCCACTGCGGCCGCGGGGGATCGAGCCCACGACCGCGCGCTTGCACAGCGCAGTTGTTGCCACTGCGCTACTCCGTCAGTTTCGACAGAGTAGCAGACGCAGGCAGGATATCGTTCAGATCCGCGCAAAGACTGAAAATTTAACTGACGAACCCCTGCTTGCTCGACTGACAGAAGAGGCAGTAGGCTCGCCGGCGTTGAGGTGATCGTGGACGGCGGCGCTGCTGTGGTTGTGCTGGATGCGAACGGTGCGCGTGTGCAGAAGGTAACGGAGAGGGAAGGAGGGAGGAGTTGGTGGACGCTCACCACGGGGCGTCGAGGTTGCAGAAGATGGAGGTGGCGCGGCCGGCGACGATGACGGAGACGGCGGCGCGGCTCTGGCTGCTTCCCGTGGCTGCTCAGGTGTGTAAAACGAAGAGGAGAGGGTGGCGGTGTGATCCCAGTGAGCAAACAGCGGCGAGGGACTCTGCCAGGAACACGACGTCCACGGGTTCAGTTAATCGGCGCCACGGTGGCCGGAGAAAAGGCGAGGATCGCGGCGGCGACACAGATGCTTACCGGTGGTGATTGAGTGTTCAACAGAGAGAGGGGAGAGTGGCGAACTGATTCCAGTAGGTGGACAGGGAGGGGAGAGGCTAGGTGGGTGGCGCCATGGTGATGTTCAGAGGCTGTCGCCGGCGACGAGAAACAGAGGAGGGAACTGGCGACTGCGAGGGGGAGAAATGGCGGCGGAGGCGAGGAGCAGTGAACCTAGGGCCTAGGGTTAGGTTCCAGGGGGGTCCAGGGTAGATATAGGGGTGCCGGGAGCCTCCTGGCCGTCGAGTAGTCGCCGGTGTCGCGGTGGCGCTCGGGATTTCCTGCCGTACGGGAGACAGATGAATCGCACGAATTGCGAGGCGGTAAGTTAGGGGCTTAGGCGGGCTGGGCCGCGCGCGCGTAGGTTAGTTGGGTTGGGTTCGCTTAGGTGCCGCGCGCGCACGCTGGTTTGCTCCTTTTTATTTTTTTCTGTTTTATTTTTTTTTGTAGTTTTGCTTTTGGAAGAAATAGGTGGGTTTTAGCTTAGGGAAAAATCCAGAAAAATTAGGTTAGACTTTTTAGAGGATTAGAAACCACTTTCCAAGTTTGGATTTCAAAATTGACATTTTAAAATAGTGTTTGTATTTGAAACCAAAGTTGGGAAATTTTGATATTAAATAACCTTATTGAAAACAATCATTTGAATAGGGTTACCCCTAGGGTTTAACAATGATTTAAAGATTAAAAAAATAGGGTGGTGAACTTTAAGGATCCAAAAGGTACTGATTTGAAACTTGGTTTGAATTTAAAAGATGATTTAGAAATAATTGCTTGAATTAATGGTTTGATTAAACCAACA
The DNA here is from genome assembly GCA_028641055.1 of Alopecurus myosuroides. Classification (NCBI taxonomy): domain Eukaryota; kingdom Viridiplantae; phylum Streptophyta; class Magnoliopsida; order Poales; family Poaceae; genus Alopecurus; species Alopecurus myosuroides. Next base: position 101,507,711 of record CM054059.1, read on the forward strand.
ACTTAATGAGTGATTAACAAGGAATAAAAATGGTTGTTTTTATTTGTTATTTTTATTCCAAAAGTTGTAAAAGATCAAGTATGAAAATAACCATTTGAAATTGTTTGGGTTTGATTATGAAAACAAGATAAAACAGATGCAAAACAGATAGTAACAATGCAAACAAAAATAAAACAAATGCAATGAGATGATGACATGATGCATTGATTGAAATAAAACAATTAATCAAACATTCTAAGGGGTATTTCATACTTGGGATGTTACACACATTGTGTGAATTTGTCAGTTACTTCAGCCCTGGGATCTTAACCATGTAGTAGACGTCTTGCTACGTCCAAACCACAATAGGAAAGAGATTCCTTATTACTTTCGGTGTTTCAACCCTCATTGGTTACCCATCCTTATGGTGTGATCAAGAATTCCTCCTTTGTTACGGTGTTTCCACATCTTTCGGTTACTCATCTTCTATTTTGAAGTAACATCTCGATCTTTGACAAAGTTTTCGACAAAGTTTTGACGGAGTGAAAGGTCCGTTATCTTCCGTGTCCACTCTGAAGAGTGAACATGATCTTGTATCGATTTTGCTCTGACGCACGATTACAGTGTTTTCTCGTGTTTTCCTTCGTCTATGGATATTACTTTGTGGTATCCAAGACCATCCTTTCCATCTTGGTTTTCTGTTTGAAGAAACCTCGGTGTTACAAGTTGTCCAACTTTTCTTTTTCCAAAAGGATTTAAAGTCTTATGTAAAGCTCATACTCTAAATCCTTTCAAGACCATCGTCCGTAAACTTGGAATCATCTTTTATTCCCTCCGTTATCTTGATGTGTTTCAGGCCTGCTAACTCAAAAGTTCCTTATGAACATCCCTGTCATGAGTTACCCATGAGATACTCGATCTTCGTGAAGATCATTTTCCTAAGAGTTCCCCTCTTACCTAAGTGTGTTCGTTCAATACTTCAAGGTGCTACGGATTAACCTCTTCGAGAAGAGAACCGTAAGGTTCAACAAGATCGTTCTATACCGGTGTTCCTTCTTTCTTCTCCTTCAAGAATCTCGGGACGAGATTCTTGTAAGGGGTGTCGATTTGTAACATCCCAAAGTTTGCTACATTAGGGTTCGTGGTGTTGAGTTCATGTCATAGCATGCATGAAAAATTTGAACCAAGTTTTAATTTGAATTTAACTGAAACTTGCCCAAAAACCACTTAAAGTGGTCACCCGAAATTTGAATTAAAAACATTTTCAATTTTGGCAAACCAAGTTATGGTTTTGTTGGAAATTTTGTGAGCTTTCAAAAAACATTTTCTGAGCTTTCAAAAAACATTTTCTGTTTCCAAAAAGGTCCCTAAAATTCTGTTTTCTGTTCTGTTTTTAAAAGAGAGAAGGGCCTCTTTGTGGTTTCTGAAACTTTCCAGGGGGGTTTTCGAAAATTGTTTTTCTTTTAGCTCTCTTCCTCCTTTGGACAGAAAGCAGAGCAGCTGCGTGGCCGCATCCGCCACGTCCTCCTGCCCGCTTCACCGTGGGGGATAAGGGAGCAGGGCGACGCCGTTCCTCCTCACTCTCTCCCTCCTCCCTATCCTTCCCCTTGCCGCCCTCTCTCTGTGGTATTTCCCTTTCTCCCGAGAACCAAACCGAAACCCTACCGTCCCCGGCCACCGCCGATTGCCGCTGCCTCCGGCCATCCCCGGACGTTTGGAAGATACCAGGAGCTGCGCCTGGTGCTCCTCTACCTCCTCGTGCTGTATCGCTTGCAGGGACATCCAGAAAACGCTGAATCGGGCCATCCCTCCCCAACTCCGGCCGCCGCCGCGATTGGCAATTCCGGCGAGCCCCGTCGTCGCCTCGCTTCCCCGAGCACACCACCGCGCTCCCGGTTAGCTCCTGAACGCCGTGGAGGGTCCCATTGTCCCTCTCCCCCTCTAATTTGCTGCGCCGGCGACCACACCCGAGCGCCACCGCAGTTTCTTGTCGACGGCGAGGCTCCGGTGGAGTCTAGGTAGCAGCGCTGCCACCATCCGACTCGCCATCGAGTCCTCTCCACATTGCACCAAACGGCTTCGGCCAATTTTTAGCAATTCGCCCGATTGAATTCCATCTGAGAAGATCCTCTCCCTGGGTGATGTCACAGTGACGTCCTGCTGACGTCATAACTCCCTGTTTAATTAATTCCAGAAATGAGTTAAAATGGTAACCTTAATATCTCCTAAATTATTAATCAGAAAAATGTGTGCAAGATATCAAAATGTTTAGAAAATTATTTGGAACCCAAAAATGTCACTTTCATACATGTTTGACACATTTCATTTTTGGACATTATTTTAATGTTGTTAATTCTTTTTAAATAGAAAAATAAGATTTTATTCCATAAAATCAGAAAAATACAAGTTATATACCAAATTGCTCAAAATGACAAGTACAATCTAGTTATGATGTTTTCAACCTCATTTGAGCAACTAAAACGGTACCCACTTTCAGAATCGCCCGAAACCCCCTCCGGGGTCTATTTCGGGCAAATTTCAGAAAATCTACATAACTGACATATGAACCCTAGCAACCCAACGATCATGCCTAGGGATTTATTTCAGTGCATTAACCTGCTCATGCATACATATTGCGCATTGCATCGATGCCATGTGTTGATTGTTATTTCTCTTTCGGTGTTGTTTCCCCCTCGGTAGAACGTGACTCCGAAGAGAAGGCCAATAACTCCATGACGAATACTTGATCTTAACCGACAAGTCAAGCACTTATTCCAGAAGATTTTTATCCGGTTTTCTTATAACCAAGGCAAGCATAACCTCTTATCTGCTCATATATGGTTTCAAAGTGTTTTGAATCTCGTACTTTGCATTCGGTTCCAAACTATTTGATGTCAGTAGATAGAGTTCTCCTATATACTGCATAACCTAGATATCCTGATCCACTGCACCTAGCAGCTATAGGTTTGCTTGTGTGCGCTCCGCTAAACCCTGTGAGTCTTGCTTAGCCATGCTTAGTTGTGATCTGATCCATCCGGTCGATGAATCTGGTCAATACGTGAATCTACTTTGTCAGGTTGTTGTGAATTGTATTATCTTTGATAACTTGACTAAATAACGGCATGGATGTGAGGCCACAATGGGTTGTGGCGTTTTGTCCTGTTCATGCCCCTAGGAGCGAGTTCTCGCCTTCGAAGCCAAGACTGAGCGTGCAACCACACGCGGGGCCTAACAGACCGCGCTCGACCAACTAAATTGTTTGGCCACGTCCATGAGTCACGTAGTTTGATCTTTCCATCTGCGTGTGAGTCAGAAAACGTTTTGGAGAAAACTTAGGGCGTGACCGGGACAAGTGATGGACGTACACGGATCTTGTTCCCGACTCACAGAACAGGTGCCGTCAGGAGGTGGCCAACTCCCTGTTGACGGGGTGGCCCTGTTTGGGTTGACTCACGGATAGGGTCGAGCAAGGTAAAGGTCGTGGCCAGCCACCCTCTGCCGCGCTCCATGGACGAGCGTACATGTGGCGTTAAGAGTCGGATGGTACGTGTGGGTAAAGTGTACCCCCTGCAGGGATAAATCTCCTCGAGAAGCCGTGTCCACGGTTACGGACGACTTGGCAACGGATTCTGTGATCATAGATAACTTCAACGGAATGACTAAAACTTGTTAACCATGATTGAAGGGTGCCTCCCCGGAAATGCCGGGAGGGGTGATCCTTGTAGCATGTGAGGTGCTGGGAATGATGTTGGTGGTTTCAAAAGATGATCTCAGTAGTTGAGTAGCTTTCTCATCTGTTTTCAAAATACTCCATGAGACGTGCTATTCCTTCCTCAACTTGCAAAACAAAGATTGCTTTACGCAAATCAGCCTTCATAAAACACTTTCCGAAGATAGCAGATATATAATAGGTTAATTAAGTCTTGTTGAGTACCTCCCGTACTCAGGTTTGCTTAATTTTGGTTCAGGAGAAGATCTCACATCGGTGGTGATTCAACGTGGACATCGACGAGTAGTTTGGGGTTCCCAGGTAGCAGCCTGGAATCTATGGGCTAGAACGTCGCCTTATGTTGCGGCCTCTTAGGCCTTTTTGGTTCTTGTTGATTAGCAACATAATTTGCCTTCCGTTGTCTGATGTAATGTTGGGTCGTGTGACCTCTTCTTGTAAGCTATACTCTAGTAACACCTGTTTAATACAAGTTTCTTGTTTAGAGTACTGCTTTGATCGGTTGTTGGTTTCGAGCTCATTGTTATACAGTTTTGGCTATGCCTGCATAGTTGTCGCAGTTGAGGGGTTGTGGAGCCGATGATCCATGTCCGAGCCCGCCTGTCGATTTGATCGGCCTGGGGCGAGGTAACCCCAGTAACCCTCGATTGTTGTTGCACTTTCTGGACACATAGCAGCTCTGTATAACTTTGGTCCCGTTCCTTCAGTTTCATTCGATTCGTGGACGCTTTGATATGCATAGTTGGTTATGACTAGCATGGATACAAGGAGTAGTAGACTGGGGATCCGGACTACGTGCCGATGAATCCAGTCTGCCTGCCGTTGTTTGTTGCGGCCGGGGCTGGTAACCCTGAAGCCCTCGTGAGTCCATGGCTAGGAGCACATAACAGTATGTATATCTCTGGGTCCGGGGTCGTGACACACGGGCCAGTTTGACTCTCACGCAGCGCGGGGTCAAGGGAGGCATGACGCCAGCACTGCGTCACCACGACGTCATCCCGCCGGCGGGAATGTTTCCGGCGAGCTCGCAATCGACGCATCCGTGCACGGTTTCTCAAAACGAGGGCATCTACGCATTGCTTGAGACGAGGGGCACTACCCTAGGGGCAACTCGCTTCCAGGGAGACGCCGGAAGGCAGTCGGGGACGGCGGCCCGCGGCGGCCGGAGGGTGAGCGCGGCTCGGCGGTGATTCAGAACGAGAGGGAGGGGGAAAAAGCACGGCGGGGGTCTGGCTCCTTACCCTAGACGCGCAGGGTGGCTCGGAGAGGACGGAGGAGGGTCGTGGCGGCCGGGATTCGTCGCCGGAGTCCGTCGGGGCCGAAGAAGAACGAGGATGGCGCGGCCACCTCGAGCCCTTCCGGCTCGATTCCTCCGGCAGGGAGGACCACCACGACGAGGCGGAGCTGTTGGAACACTCGGTGGCCGGCGGCGAGCTCTGCAACCGCCGAATCGCCGGCGACCTAGTAGCTAGGGTTCGGTTGCAAAAGAAATATCTAAGAGAGAGAGTGAGGAGAGCTCGAGGAGAGAGAGAGGGGGGCAGGTAAGAGGTGCACATGGGGTTTTATCTACCTAGAAGACTTCCACTCGAAGCTATGGAAGCATGGGCTTCCATGCCTCAACTTGCAGCTACAGGAAGAAGAAGAACATGGATGACTCAGCTTACAATTTAGTCCCTGCCAATTTTACAAGTAGGTCCTTTTCTCTCTGAAAATGGTTGTTTTCACAAGGAGAAAAAGTCTAAAATTGAAACCCTTTTGCCCAAAATTCTTATTAGTTAAGATACACAACATATGTGAAAATTGGCTCATTTGCCTAAACTTGATAATTCAAAGTTGTTCAAATTTGAATTCTTACATAAATGGACATTGAATTTATGAACCTACTTAGGAGCTTCCAAAAATGATAATTTTTGGCACACATTCCTTATTTGATGTGTTCCTTATGTGGTAGAAAATTCAAGTCATTTTGAGTTACTTCATAGAACAAACTTGTTCAAATTTCTAAAAAGGTGCTGTATAGAAAACAGGGTTTTTTGGCAACTTACACAATTCAAAAACTTGTGCCCTTTTGGTTTTCATCCTTATTTATGATATAGAGAATGTGGTATTTATTTCTTGGCATTTGGAAAAAGTTTGTAGAACAAACTTGTTCAAAATCCCAATTGTTGCTGTGGAGAAAAACCATGTTTTCAGGACTTTAATGGATTCAATTTTTGGTCTCCTCTTGTGTGTGTTCCTTATTTGATATAAGGAAGCAATGGTATGAATTTCAAATCATTTTAAGAAAGTTTCCAATAGTAACTTGTTTTAGTTTTCTGTTTCTGGAAATATTGGAATTTCTATTTAATAAGGCACTTGGCTTTTCTTTAACAATGCTTTGCCAAAATATTTATGTGACTAGAGATAGCAAGTCAATGCTCTCCATTAACTTTGTTTTTAATCTTGCAAGGTTGGAAAAACATTTGATAATATTTTGGTGAAGCATCTAAGAATGCCTCTTTTTCTGATAATCTTTTAGGGAAATTTATTTAGTGTTTCCTCTTTCTTAATTTAGGCCTTGGAATAATATTCAACAAGTATGGGATTCATAAGATAGTTTTGGAAAACTCTTTGATCAATATTTACTTTAGAAAATATTGCCAAAGTAATTGGAACAATATGTTGAATATTTTTAGTTCACTGCTTTGCTATCTTTTTAAGTTTGCTTTCCATTTCTTAGCCATGTAAGTTTATATAATTAGTTTGTTTAGTTGCACTCAAACAAATACAACCAAAGTTTAATTGTCAAGAAATTAGCAAAACAACTGTGTTAACATGTATTCCAAAACTGGGATGTGACATTGGCGTGCAGCGCATCATCTGTTTTGGCGACTCGGATTTGGTGTGCAGCAGGTATCCGGCACCTAGGATGCTCCGGATGCCAACATGGCTTCATATCGGTTTCTGGTGCAAACCATGACTGACTTCTTTGAAGGATGTGAGTTCCAACACATACATCGAGCAGAGAATGACGCAGCTGATGAGCTGTCCAAGTTGGGGTCTTCTCGGCAGTTCATCCCGGCTGGGATTGCCTTGGAGCATTTGAGAAAGCCATCTATCAAGCCATCCCCCAACTCGGAGTCTATATTCGTTCCTTCTCTGCCAGGCGAGGAAGCTGTTCCAATGGAGATTGACTGGGAGGCTGCAAAATAGAACCCGGGGACTGTCGTCTCCAACCCGGGGACTGGCACCTGCAACCCGGGGACTGCTCCATTCAACCCGGGGACTGTCGCATTCATCGAGGGGGTCCTTGCCGGGTGCTCGGGGACTCGAGGACTCGTCTCCAACTCAGAAAAAGTATTGGTGGCTGATCCAATGGAAGTGGACGAACCAGTGTTTCCCACACGGGAGACACCGAGTTGGGCCCTGCCCATATTATCCTTTCTAACGGATGGCACCTTGCCGAGCGATGAGGTTACGGCCAGGCATATACAGAGAAGATCCAAGGGCTACACTATACTCAACAAGGTGTTGCATAGAAGGAGCCCTACTAGCGTGCTGCAACGCTGCGTTGAGCCAGAGGAAGGAGAAGAAATTCTGGTGGAGATACACCAAGGAGAATGCGGACATCACGCCTCTTCTCGGGCTCTGGTCAACAAGGCTTTCCGGCATGGCTTCTTTTGGCTCACTGCCTTGAACCAAGTTGAAGATATAGTGAGCAAGTGCAATGGCTGCCAGAGATTTGCAAGTAAGATTCATATGCCAGCTTCCGAGTTGAAGACCATTCCCATTACTTGGCCATTTGTTGTTTGGTGTTTGGATATGGTGGGTCCTTTCAAGCCGGCTAGAGGCAACATGACTCATATCTTGGTCATGGTTGACAAGTTCACCAAGTGGATTGAGGTCAAGCCTATTCGGAAATGTGATGGAGCCACAGCTGTGAGTTTCCTAAAGGATGTAATCCTGAGATACGGCTACCCGCACAACATCATCACTGATAACGACACAAACTTTGCTGAGGGTGCTTTTGCGAGATTCTGCAAGGAGAAGCGGATCCGGCTAGATGTTGCATCTGTTGCGCATCCGGCCTCCAATAGGCAAGTTGAAAGAGCAAATGGCATGGTGCTATCCGGCATAAAGCCAAGGCTGATGGAGCCATTGCTGAAAACACCTGGGTGTTGGCTGGACGAGTTGCCAGCGGTGTTGTGGAGTCTAAGGACTACCCCTAACCGATCAACCGGATACACACCATTCTTCCTGGTATATGGAGCTGAGGCTGTGTTGCCCACTGACCTAGAGCATGACTCGCCCCGAGTAACCCTCTACACTGAGGCGGAGGCGAGAGAAGCTCGAGAAAATGACGTTGACCTGCTAGAAGAAGCAAGAGAGTTAACTCTGTCACGTTCAGCTATGTATCAGCAAAACCTGAGGCGTTATCACAGCCGGAAAGTGAACCCAAGGGTTTTCCGAGAAGGAGACATGGTCCTTAGGCTCGTGCAACGCACGGCCGGGATGCACAAGCTATCCCCTCCGTGGGAAGGACCTTTCATTGTGAGCAAGGCTCTGCACAATGATGCCTACTATCTAGTTGACGCACAGGCACCCCAGAAGAACAGGCCGGATAGAGCTGGAGAGGAATCTAAGCGCCCCTGGAATGTAGCTCTACTCCACCGTTTTCATTCATGAGCAGAAAGTTGTATGTGTCTCCTCAACCGAGTTAAAATTCTAGTAGGCACTCCGAATTCAAACTCGGGGACTGCCCTTGTCCAAATTTGTTATGTGTTGTTCTACTCTGCTTTACTTTGTCTACTCGGTTGCTCTACTTAGAATTTCATAAGTATATTTAGTAATGTGTTTAAACCTACGGGTCAACTCTTCGACTCTGCTGCTGTCCGCAACCCGGCTGCATGGCAAGCAAGAGAACAAGCCAAAGGTCAATGAACACACGAAAAATTGCTAAAGAGAAGAGAGGTGTAGCAACCGAGTAGGGTGTTCTTCTCTGTTTTCGTTGCCTTTTTCGGCTAAGTGGTGGGCAACGTTATTATGAATTTTTCTAAGTGGCTAAGTATTTGAAACTCAAACATTGAAATCTTGTGACTCGACTACCAAAAAAGCCACAAGTGGCAGGTAAGAGCTGAGACGAAAAGAGAGAGTGGATAAAAAATGCAAGTCGGGGACTTGCATAATAACGCAACCCGGCATTGAGCCAGAGTTGCAAAAAACTTCAACTAAAATAAAAACTGAGTAGCAACAAACATAATTGTTTTGGTTACATATGTATCCGGCATCCCGGGGATCTGATAAGAGTTTGGAGATAAAAGTTTTGCAGCAATTACACGGCAGTGGAGCCCGTGTTGTCAGCATCGGTGTTGACGGAAGCAGTCTGATCGAGGTTGCGGTGGCCGCGGAGATGGGGTCCGTTGCTGAGATGGAGGCTGGAGTAGACTGGGAGCTGGGCATTGGGTAGGCACCAGTCGCGCCCAACTCGGGAGCTGGCTGCTGGATCACCATCTCGGTGGTGATAGTGGCCTCCCGAGTGGCGGGCTGCGGCTGCTCGGCACCCGCGTTGGCAGTCAACTCGGATTCCTCCGTGTTGCCCTGCTGCTCGGGTTCCTCGGCCTCCTTGGTCTCCTCCTGCTCGGCTCCCTCATCTCCGGCACCCTCCTCGTCGTCATCGTCTTCATCACCGTCCTCCTCATCATCATCTTCTGGCTCAGTATCCGGCTCAGGGAGGCCGTCGATGTAGACGCCCGTGTCGGCGTAAGATGCAAGCTCATAGGCTATCTCCTTGCGGCGAGCAATGCAATCTGGTTCCTTGGTCCACTTGGAGTCTTCTCGGCGCTCGCGGATCTTTTGGAGGTCCAGGTTCTCATACCAACTCAAGACGAAGTGCAGCAGCTCGTCAGCTCCTGCCCGAGCTGTGGATGCCCGCCACTTCTTGAGCTCTACCTTGACCTCGTCCAGATGGTCAGCAATCTCACGGAAAGTATCCGGGACCTCCTTCTCGGGCCAGAAAAGCTTGTGAAGCTTGATACCAGTGGAAACCATGGAGGTGCCCAGGCCTTTGAGGGAGCGGATCTGTGTCTTGATGCTGAGAAGGTAGTCGTTGATGGTGGATGTATTGTCAATGGGTAGACCGGCGGCAGCCCTGGCCTGTCGTGCCTTCTCCATGGCGGGCACGCCAGCGGAGCGGAGTTCCGGGAAGATATCTTCATAAGTAACTAGGTTGAGTCAGAAGCAGAACCGAGAAGAAGCAAGACCGAGAAGAAGTAAAACAGAGAAGAAGAAAGGAGGAGCGGCAACTCACATTCCATTTCAACCAGCAATTGCCTCAGCTTGATCTTCCAGTCATTCTCGTCCGAGATGTGCCTGTCTTCGATGCGGCGCGAGTCTGCGATCTGGACAACGAGTTGCCGGTTGTGTTCCTTCAGCATCGAGATTTCCATCTCGAGCGTTTTTTCTCTGGCCTTGGCGGTCTTCTTAATCTCGTCCTTCTCGGCAGCTTGGTTGATGGCATCCTCGAGGGCAGCCTTCAAGTCGACCTGCATCTTCTCATACTCTGCCCTCTCGACGGTGCGCTCTTTCTCGATCTCCGCTTCTCGGGTTTCCAACTGCTGCTGCACCTCGGCAGGCATAAGGCAGTTCAAGTGTTGCTCCCGGAATTTCTTATACTCTTCTGCGAGAAGAACAACATTGTCAGCAGAGTAACCAGATAAGTGAATAGACACAAGTGCAGAGAAGAGGGAAAGAGGCTCACCTTCCAGAGTTTGGATCTTGCTTTGGGCAGAGGCAGCAAAGACTTCACAGTCCCGGTGTCTGTCCATCAAGTCCTTGAGCTTGCCTGCAGAGTAAAATAAGATGAAGCAAAAAGCAAACACGGGCGCAAACACAAAACGCACAAACCGAGATGCTGAAAGCTTACCTTCAACTTCTGAAATCTGGAGAGTGCGGTCCAGAGTCATCTTTTCCATCGCCTCGCTATCTTTCTTGTTGGCTTCAAGAGCCACGATACGATCCTTAGTGATGCGATGGTTCCGGAGCACCCGACGGAAAACCCTAGTCCTCTCTTGGACTTATCCTGCATAGAAGAAGAGAAAGAGTGTAAGTCTTTTGGGAGATTTGGCTTGAGTAGATGTCAACTCGGTTGAGTCTTCAACTACTCGGCCCGAATCTCGGGGACCGGGGGAATGACTAAGAGGAACAGAGAAAGCGAGAAGAGAAAGAAGAAACTAGCAACTCAGAGAAAGCAAGATGAAGAAGAAACACTTACCGCGTAGCCCTGCTCAATATCCTCCATGTTCTTGCGCATAACAAAGAGCTTCCCGGCAAGAGTGCAGGCAGGGCTGGAAACCGTCATAGCGACAGAACCAACATCTGCTTTGTTCTAGTCAAGGCGGTGGTGGTCGATCTCGCCCAGCTCCATGCCATTCCATTTGGGGTTGCCACATATCTGGCTGTTCCAGGCCCGATCGACGAAGCCAACTCGGTCCAGGAGGGCAGTGAGGCCTTCTCCTTCAATTTCGTCGTCTTCTTCGCCACGCGACAAGATATCAGGAGTAGCTACTTTCTTCCCCTTGGACTTAGTGGTTCCCACTGCTTGACCTTCTTTGAGAACAGCTAGCTGCTTCTCTCCTTTGGATAGCGGGATCTTGTACTGCAGCGACAGAGTCATCATGTACCCGGGGAAGGTAGCGCTCCGCTTCTCGTCAGGAACAATGGTAACCCCGGAGGCAGCCGGGTTGGTGTTGGAGCCAGAGGGAACAAGCGTGAGCTAGGTGCTCTTCACCTGCTTCCCGGAAGGCTTGCTCTGTGGCTTGGGGGTGGCATCTGCTGCCCGGCTTGCGAGGCATTGCGCTTCGGCTGTATCCGGGTGGCCTCGGTTCCAGACTTGAGTATTTTCCTGGGGCTTGGAGTGGGGTCTGGCCGAGAAGCAGTTGGTGGCGCTTGGGGGGTTGGCTGAGGAGGTGGCGGTGCTGATTGAGTTGGTGGAGGAGTTGGTGCACAGGGTGGAGTCACCTGTTGAGTTGGCGGCACTGGTGGCCGGCTACCCGGTGCGGCATCTGGCTGCACAAGATCTTGATGGGTGAGCTCCACCACGTCTTCTTCTACCCGATGCTCTGCAGCGGGGTCTGGCCTTGAGTCTACGTTGTAGGCCGCGGGATCGTCTTGAGCTGCAGCGTTGTTATCTTGCTGCTGCTCGGGGTTGGCGTCTGGCCGCTCCAGGGCGGCATCGTCTCCTTGCTGCTCGGCAGCATGCTCAGTGTTTTCCCCAGCTGATGCAGCTGGGGGATACGACGGCGTCTCGTCGTTGGCAGCTTCCCGAGCAGTTTCCCGCACGTCAGGCGGTGACTGCTCGGTGGTGAGGTCAATTTCTACCCTGGCGCCGTCGTTCTCGGCGCCAGCATCTTCTTCTTCATCGACTGGGGAGGACGCACGCGCCCTTCCCAGTGGCCTTTGATCTTCGTCATCATCCGAGAGATGAACAGTCTCTTCTCGGGTAGTAGTGGTGTGTGTCTGAGGAGCATACGAGGTAGCGGCATCAGCATCAAGAGCCGCGCTGGAAGTAAAAGTAGTACAAAGTCAGAAAGAGGAGAAAGGACTCAAGGGAATGATGCATCAAGAAGCAGAAACAAGTTAAGGTTACTCGGAGGAACACTTACCCTTTGTGGGTAGGGGCCTTCCTCTTCTTGGAAGCGCCGGTCTTGGGCACGGCTGCCTTCTTCTTGGGTCTCTTGGAGGGGGGTTCCTGGGCGCCACTACCCACCCTCTTCCGGGTGTTGGGAGCGGCCATAGATAGAGGATTAACCTCCAGGGGCTCATCATCATCGTCCAGCTCAGGCTCCTCTGCAGAGTAGAAGGAGAAATGAATTCAGAAATAGAGAAGGGAATCAAAGTGCACTACTAGTGAGCAGAGAGGTGAACTCAATCACCTTCGTCATCTTCGGACCAATCCCGAATAGACGCATCAGCTCAGGACTTACCAGGCTGATTGGCGTGAGGGATGCAGAGGGTGTCTTGGGTGTCGTAGGCGGTCGCATCATCCTCTTCTCGGTCCTTGGACCTGTTGGCCTCGAAGATCTCATTGTCTTCTTCTAGCTGGCGATCGACGTGTTGTTGAGGCAAACATGAAGCACTATGAGTTGGGTTCTCGGCTAAGGATTTCTACTCGGGATAGCATGCAAACACAAAGCATACTAAGCTAAGGATTTCTACTCGGGATAGCATGCAAATACAAAGCATATTCAGCTAAGGATTTCTACTCGGGACAGCATGCAAACACAAAGCATATTAGGCTGAGTAATCCTACCCGGCACGGCGTGCTAACACAAACATATAGAGGCAAAAGGATGTTTGTGATGTCCTACTCGGTGCATCATGCAAAGATTAAGCATATAAAGCTGAGAAACTACCTACTCGGTATCAAGGTGCAAATATAAAGCACATAACGCTAACCTGTTCAATGGGCTTGAGGCGGCTATACGGCGCGAAGCCGTATGCCCAGTTGTCGGAGAGCGAGGTCTGCATGATGGACCTGGCCTAGATAGCCACCTCATCCTTGCTGAGCTCGAATGTCGTTGTCCTTGTGCAGTCACGGGGTCCTCCCATGTGGCACATCTTGTGTGACCGGCGCTGGAGCGGGAGTACTCGGCGTGATATCCAGCACGCAATGGGATCGTCCTGGAGAAACCCTTTCGAGATCAACTCGGTCAGGCGTCGCTCAACCTGGAGGACATCCTGGATGGTCTTCTTGGGGTCGTAGCCCAGTGCTGCCTGGTGGGCAGTGCATTCTTGAATTTTGGGAGCCCTATCCGGTCTTCGATAGGCTTCCCCTCTTCGGCAGCAACATTCTTCACATATAGGAAACCGCGCTGTCACTTGCGCACGGTTTCCAATCCCTTGACCCTCGGGTGATGCCCGGTCTTGCGCTGCAACAACATGGCGCTACCCGTCTGGGTCATCGCGCGAGTGTTCTTGGTGTTCCCAGGATGGGGAACACTTTGTTTTCGGAAGAAAAAGTATCTGGCCCATGTGTGGATTGTCGGGTAGACACCTAAGAAGGCCTCACACACGACGGCGTGTATGGATAGCATTACGATTGCATTGGGTGGAAGGTGATGCGGTTGGAGGCCAAAATGATTGAGGAATTTGAAAGAAAATCGGAGATGGGAAGGCCGAAGCCACGCTTGAAATGTGAGAGAAAGACGACGTATTCGTCCTTGTCAGGCTTTGGGATGATCTCGTTACCTGGAGGCCTGCAAACGACGCCGGGAGGGATGCGACGCGTGTTGACGAGCCATTGGCAGTCTTCCGCCGTCACATCTGAGCCTTCCCAGCCGGCTCGGGCGGCAGCAACGTCGTCTCCGCGAGGAGCCATGGAGGCGGAAGTGCTCGTGGGAGATTGGAGGCGGAGTTGAGCGGAGGCGCTTCCCTCTGTCTCTCTCGCGGTGCGTGGAGCAGCGGCGCAGCGAGTGCTTGCGGTGGCGGTGTGCTCGACGGCAGCGGAAAGGCGAGGAGGCGTGAGATTGGGAAGAACGGGAAAGAGGGGAAGGAAACGTCGCGGGGGTATTTATCTCTTCCCCTCGAGTTGCCGTTACCAGTGGATCGATCGTGGCATTGATCGTGGGCAATGATCGTGCGGCGTGGGTTAAGCCGACCGTTAGAAACGCACGCAACGCATAACGCGCGCGTAACGGGTGCAGTTAATCCCACGTCTGGATCATGGGCTCTCGAGTACGGTTGACGTGACCTAACGGGCTAGTGGGCCCAGGTTGCAGAGACTGGCGCGTGGCCTGCCGTGTCCCTGGCACCGAGGCGTCGGGGGCACAGGGGTTTGACACGTGCCCAATAGCGACACGGAGAGGTGGATTTGGTCCGTTTCAGCGGGATCGCGTTCGAAATTTCACTAAGTTATTTTACTCGGCAGCTCAGGAGAGAAATTGCTCTGCTCAGCTACCAGGAAGGTTGTCTCGTAAGCACAGTTGAAGAGATTCGAGAAGGAGTTACTGGTTCAAGTTGGAGTGCAACTCGGCGTTGCTAATTCAAGAAGACGATTTGGTTTAAGCTGGCAGGGACGAGTGAACAAGTTCGCATGACTCTACCAGCTTCGGGGACTAATGTCGGGGGGTTACCCCCGAGTAGGGGTAAGGCAAGTGGTAAAAGGCAAAGATCAGTGCACTGTTGGCTGGGTTGGTGGCTACCTGGTACCCCTCTACCCGGTAGACTCTATCCGGTCATAAGTGTTGAAGACCAAGAGAAGATATTGAGCAAGTTTGTATTCGTCCGGATAGCGGTCAAGTGGTCCGAGTAGAGGGACTGCGTTCCTACTCGGGCAAGAAGTTAATGGAGCCGTTCTGACAAGGGATCCCGCGTATCCTGCGTCCGTACCGGCGTGCGGTTCAACTTACGGAGCGCGTGATTATCCGCGCTACGGCGTGGCTACAGTATGGTAGGCGCCTGTCAAGTCATGTCACTGACAGAGGGGACAGGACAGGTCTAGGGGCCTACCCTATCTCACTGACAAGGTGGACAGGTCCCATCTCCCGAACGGCGCGACGACTTCCCGCACCCGCATCAGCGAGAAGCCTGGAGGCGTGCTCTGTTCTGCAGTGTGCCTGTCCCATCAAGTGTACCTTATAGTCTTTCTTTATTCGGCTGGGCAGCAGTATATAAGGTGCCCTACCCCTCCTGCGCGAGGGACGTTACACAAGGTTTCTTCACTTCACATTTATTACTAGAGACAACACTAGAGCTAGAGAGAACAGCCGAGTGGCTACTCGGCCAAGAGGCATACTGTGTACTGTGGCTACTCGGAGAACACACATATAGAGAGAGAGGCAGGAGTAGGGGTGTTACCTCCACACGAGGGCCCTGAACCTGGGTAGATCTTGTTGTTTGCAGTGCTACAGATACCCTACGCGCGGCTACTCGCCGTGCGATCCCTCCCCGGATACCTCCAGCGTCCATCGGCCCCAACACTTTAGCCATCCTATGGCATCTGTCGTGATACCACCACGACAATATCTAATATTAATAAGTTGGAACTAAACATGAGATAGCACGAACTACTAAGCACCCATTAAATAACATACACCTTACACGAACAAACTAAGCATGTCAACATGGATGAGTATATGTACAAAAATGAAAACAAATAGAGTTCATACCAACCTCTTACCACAACTTGTATTGTCGTAATTCTTCATTAATGATCTTCACTCGTGTGGATTGAATAATATAAAATAATAACCAAGCTCCAACGGAGTCATGGAGGACTACTGAACTCTGCAACAAACTTTACAAAATCAAAGAAGAACAACAATATTTTTGGGGGTTTTGAATTTAAAACAAGAACAAAAGGAAACAAGCAAACAAAGCAAAATCTTTTTGGATGGTCTTTTTGTGTTCTGGAAAGCAAGAACAAAACAATAAAAACAAATGAAGCGAAAGAAACGAAAACATGGATATACAAAGAACCGACAGAAACGTCATATATAGATGAGCGTGATGTCGGCATACCTCCCCCCAAGCTTAGACTTTTGGCCTAAGTGGATATCAATCATGGCGTCGGAAGTATCCCCACGCTGGTGGGTCATCCCTAGCATGGTCGTACTCGGGCGCCCATGAAGAAAATGACGCAGCAGGCGCATAATCATAACCGAGGTGCTGGTAAGGAAACCCCGCAGTGTCGGAGGGTTGGACGAAGAAAATTTCGTACCCCTCTCCAGCATCCTTTACATGCTAGGGGTGCTGCTCAATGTATGCATCCAAGTCGCTCTCTGAGTGTGACCATCCCTGCCATTAAGGTTAAACAAAAGAGGTGCAAGCAAAAGTACTACTCTATCAGATTTAGTCACTCTCCACCTTGATTGCTTGGAGAAAGTTATTTCATAAGATAAATTGTTCAGGTTAGCATAGGTGGAAATAAACTTATGTTGTATCATGGAATTAAGGTCAAACCTCTCTATGGGAAACTGAAGGTCTAAATGATATGGCTCTACACCATGCAAAGCTAGCAAACGAGAGGCAATAATACCTCCACAAATTCCGCCCTTCTGACGGTTAGGTGAGAAAAGGAAAGCAATTAAAGCGTCAAAATTATAAGACCTATCATGCCTCAAAGCAGCTGAGATAAAAGCTAGATCATACACAAATAACTTGTTGGCAGTTTTTCTAGCAAGCACACACTTGGCAATAAAATAGGCAAAATATCGAATAGATGGGAGTTGAATTTCTCGAATTTTACCACTCTCTCATGTGAAGCTTCTACCTTGGAAAATATCTTCATATAGATCCATCAATGGTTTGGGTTTCCCTCTTATCTTCCCACATGATCCCCGTTGTGGCACTTTGATAGCTGCACAAAACTCATCGAAAGGCAAGTCGACAGTTTTATTATAAATTTTATAATGGACCGTAGGGTCAGGCAAGGACCAGCTAAAGCGAAACTCCTGCACCACATCTAGAGTTAGTTTAATATGTTGGGTAGTTTCAACCTCAATAAAACTTTCCAATCTTGCATTAGCCACAAGAGTATAGAAATCTTGTAGAATTCCTGTAGCGTGGATGAATTCCTGGCATGGATAAATTGATGGAAGTACTCTTTATTCACCGTGTACGGGCATGACCTCATGCAATTCCAACTCATTCTGATTAAGTTGATACACATTGTTATCCGTTTCTGAAATTTTTAAACAAGCATTACAAAAATTGATTTCAAACAACTATATGATAGGAACTACTATAGAGACTTGTGGGAGAGCTATACATGCATCAAAACAAAATTATTTCACACAAATCAAGCATGCTAGCTCACATAAGTTGTCACCTATAGTACCAAAATACTCAAGAAATACTCCATCAAATAAAATTCTACTTGGTTAATCGGAGGAGTCACCTACCGGAGAGCAAATGCACAAAATTTCAGCAACAATGATGGGCTGAGCAAAGAGATCGAGAAATTCGCGAAGAAGAGGAGCAAAAACTCGGGTTCCATGAATGTTTTCGAGTTTGGGAGAGAGAGAGAGAGAGAGAGAGAGAGAGAGAGACGAGTGTTTGGTAGGGAGGAGAGTTGGTGGAGGACTAGGGGGCCCCACACCATGTGCAGGCCCCACAAGGGGGCTGGTCGCGCCCAGGCATGGTGTGCCTATATGGTGGGTACCCCTGGGGTCTACCAGGTGCCTCTCTGCCTTATTTTTGACGTAGAAATTTAATATAATTTTCTCGAATTTTTGGAGAAACTTCATTTTTGAGCAATTTCCAGAATTTAATACATAATTAAAAACCAGAAAAAAATGTGGAGAGGTGGAAAAAAACCAAAACTAGAACTACAGAGGTTCTAAGACACTCAAATAGGCAAATAACCGGTGAAAACAAAGGTGGAAGTGGTGAAAACAAAATTATGGGTGGTGAAAACATGCATATCCACAGTAATCAAGATGAAAACATGACTATGGATGGTGGAAAACATAATTATACTAAAGTAGCAAGGTGAGAACATGGTGAAAACATAATGGTGAAGGTGAAAACATAGTGGAAATATTGTCCTCTTCATTCAAAATCACTTCTGTTAACAAGGTTGATCAATTCTTGTTCCCAAATTTTTTTATATGAAGCAAAACTTTGCTTATCACTAAATAATTATGTTACCTCAACCTTGATAGACATAGTCCCAATCATAATAATTTCATATTCTTTTGGTGGCATTGGAATGGGACAATAAAATTCTCCAATCTTGATGGTCTCAATATTTTCAATTGAATTTAGACCATATCTCCTATAAATTTTCTTGGGAAAATAAACTGTTTGCTCTTTATCATTAACATTCAAAGTTACTTTCCCTTGATTGCAATCAATAACAACCCCTACAGTGTTAAGAAAAGGTCTCCCAAGAATAATAGATATATTATCATCTTCAGGCATTTCCAACACAACAAAGTGAGTTAATATCAAACAGTTAGTAGTCACTTGAACATGAACAATCTCACATATACCAACAGGAATAGCAGTAGATTTATCAGCCATTTGCAAAGATATATCAGTGTGTATCAATTTTTTCAGAGAGATCCTCTTATAGAGAGGAAAAAGGCATAACACTAACTCCAGCTCCCAAATCACATAAAGCAGTTCTAACTTAATTATTTTTAATAGAACAAGGAATAGTGGGAATACCAGGATCTCCAAGCTTCTTGGGAACCTTTCCATTGAAAGAGTAATCAGCAAGCATAGTGGAAATTCCCTCCTTAGGATTTTTCCTGTTGTTAGAGACAATATATTTCATATATTTAGAATAAGAAGGCAGTTTAATAGCATCGGTCAAAGGAATTTGCAAAAACAAAGGTTTCATCCGTTCACAAAACTTGTTATAATGTTCTTCCTCCTTTGATTTATGTTTCTTATTAGGAAAAGGCATTGCTTTTTGTACCCAAGGCTCTCTTTCATTACCATATTATTAGCAATGAAATCCTCCTTAGTATACTTTGCATTTTTAGCTTGCTTTTCAGGTTCAGCTACAATTTCTTCTTTATCAGAAGCATCACTTTTATCATTACCACTTTCAGTTTCAGCAGAGACAGATGTACTATTAGGATCTTTAGCAGGTTCAGAAGATTCTACAACAGTTTTATGTCTCTTCTTCTTTTTTTAGAAGGAGAACTATTGTTTTTAGGTTGTTGAGAATCTTGTTCAATTCTTTTAGGATGTTCCTCATGATACAAGGGATCCTGAGTAGAAATACCACTTCTAGTAATTATTTCACAAACATGTTTTTCTTTAGAAGCATTAACGAGCAAATCCTTTTCCACTTTAGTGAGTTGATCAATTTGAGTTTGAACCATATGAAAATCATTAACAAACATTTTAACATCATTAGAGGTTCTCTCAATAATACCTTGTAAATTATCAACATCTCTAGAGTTTTCCATTAGATGATTTTGCACTCTCATATTAAAATGATCTTGCTTAACAACATAATTATGAAATTCATCTAAGCATTGATCATGTGGTTTAGAATAGGGAATGTCTCTATTATCAAAATATTGGAGAGAGTGTACCTCAACTGTTGATGAATGAGGAATTGTCTTACATAATTCTTCTATAGGTGGTAGATTCTTCACATCTTCAGATTTAATACCCCTCTCTTTAAGAGATTTTTTGGCTTCCCTCATCACTACATCATTTAATTCAATCATTCCCCTCTTCTTGGGTGTTGGTATTGGTGTTGGCTCTGGCGTAGGTGTAGGCTCAGGTATAGCCCAATCATCATTATTTTTTGGCTATTTTAGCCAATAATTCCTCATCTTCTTCTCGAGTTCTTTTCCTGAAAACACAACCAGTACAACTATCCATGTATGTCCTAGATTCAACAGTTAGTCCATTATAAAATATATCTAGCAGCTCATTTTTAGGTAATGGATCTCTAGGGCTATCTCTTATTACAGAACAAAACCTTGACCAAGATTCGGGTAATTTCTCTCCTTCAATCCGCTTAAAGTTAAAGATATTCTGCATAGCAACATGTTGAGCCCTAGCAGGAAAATATTTTTGAAAGAAAGCATTAACCAAACCCATAGGACTATCAGTAGATCCAGGTGACAAATTGTTAAACCAAGTTTTAGCTTCATCTTTCAAAGAGAAAGGGAAGATCTTGGTAAGAAAGTAAGTGCGTAACTTAATATCATCGGAAAATAAACTACTCAAAGATGAAAGCTCATTCATATGTTCCATAACCCTTTTACTTTCAGTCCCACAAAAAGGTTCTTTCTCAACAATATATATGTAAGATAAATTAAGAGATAAATCATAATCCTTATCTTTAATGTATATGGGAGATGTAGCAAACCTAGCATCACGAGAAGATTTGTATTTAACAGCATGTCTTGCAAGAATACTCTTAGAGCACTTGCACTAGTAGTAGCTTGAACTTCTTCAATAAAGTCATCATTAAGTTCAATATAGGTTTCATCAGGATCACCACTAGGAATTTCTCTAGACTCGGGTGTGTCAGAGAGAGCTTGTCTGTCCTGGACAGGATAGATCTCAAAGGTTCGAACACTGGGGGCTAAACACGCTTCTAGAGGAGGCTCCGAGAGAGTTTACCCAGGTTTAGGCCACCAGTGTGGTGTAAAACCGTACTCATGCTTGTCTGATGGATTACACTGTGTTGATTACAGTACAAAGGCGAGCTTGTGCTCGGAACAGACTACTGGGAGTCTATGATGGTTCGAGCTCCTCTTGCTCATGGGCCGGTGGTGCCCTTCTTGTACTGGCGTTTGGACCTCCTTCCCGCTCATTTGGCGGGAAAGGGTTACCACAAAGTGCCAAAGGAGGAGTGTCTCGTACTTCTGCGCCTCCTGCGTGGTCCTGGTCGCTTGGGGATAGCTCCACCGTCCATGGCGTCACGGTGGGGGATCCCAGTGACGCCTCCTTCGTCTTGTAGTGTGGTCTTGGTCTTCCTGCACCAAAGGGGCAATCTTTGGGAACCCCTTTGGTCGCCGCAGTTGTCCTTCTGGCCTTTATACACCAGAATGGCAATTGGGGACAAAGTGGCTCTGCGGCGCCTCCGTCACCGCTAAGAGGAGCGATCGTGAGAGGCACGTGGGCTGCCTCCTCTCGAAGGGAGATACCCAAGGAGGGGGCAAACGCGAAGTAAAACCCCTCTCCAGGGCAAGATCTCCAGCGGGCCAGGCCCACCCAGCGGGTGGGCCTAGGAAAGGGAGCACCGCCTGACGTGGATGGAGCTCTTGCCCTTGGAGCTGCGTACTGGGCTGGGCCATAGCTGTCGCCTCAGGGTACCCTGGTATCCAGAGGCCCAACAGTAGCC
The DNA here is from genome assembly GCA_028641055.1 of Alopecurus myosuroides. Taxonomy (NCBI): domain Eukaryota; kingdom Viridiplantae; phylum Streptophyta; class Magnoliopsida; order Poales; family Poaceae; genus Alopecurus; species Alopecurus myosuroides. The sequence goes on from CM054059.1 coordinate 101,529,214, forward strand.
CCCGGGCCCGCGGGGCACACGTGTCTGTAGGATGTGAGGAGACACGGGGCCAACTGCTGCGGGCCAGACCTCAGCACGTGTCGACAACCCACGACCTTCCTGAGGCAACGGCTTCTAGCGACGTGGGGGGCCCCGCCCATAAAGGCTGCGGATTTACTGAGGCTCCATTCTCCCTCTTATCCTTCTGCCGCCTGGAAACCGCTCATTCTCCAGATCCCCATTTTCCTTTGAGATCTTCTCCCCGTGATGGCCGACAAGAAGGCTGCTCCAGCGGCGAAAGGCAAGCAGGTTGTCACGGCGAAACCTTCATCGTCGTGGCCGCACTCGATCTTGGAGCCATCCCGCATCCACTCGGTGACTTTGCTAAAGAGGGTACTCCCGATGGTGGCCTCCTCCACCAACAAGTATGGGCCCACCTTGCTCTTTGTTGGGTCGGCTCGACTCAACTTCCTCCCAGCGGACGCCTATTCCTTCTTCCCCCACACCCTTTTCTCCGACCTTATTCATCCTTTCTCCAACTTCTTTTTGGCCATCTTGGATTGTTACCAAATCCACGCTCCTCACCTTCACCCCAACTTCGTTCTAACCCTGGCCATTTTCGTGTTCTGGTGCGAAGCTTTTCTCAGTGTTAGGCCCTCGCTGGCCTTCTTCCGCTCCTTCGTCAGCGTTTGCGTGACGGGCCAAGGTCGTTGCGCCTGGTGCGCCTACTTCCGCATCGGTCTGGGTAGGGGAGCTCTATTCCCCCTACTGGACCACAAAAAGAAGGTGGATGCCATTGTCAGCCGCTCGGTGTTTATGGATGCTGGTGCCTCCACGGTTCTTCTTGAGGTGCCTACAGGTAGGCCCAGGAAGCATGTCGTCTGGCCCAGGAAGTCCTTGATGGTCCGGACATGGCTCCCCTAGTGCAGAGGATGGAGGATTAGCACGAGAGCAGGCTTGAGGCGCCCATGCTTGTCCACGAATTCGTTCGCCAAAGGTTGGCGCCTCTTCAAGAACACGAGCACCTCATGTGTGCTACTGTGGCAACACAGAGGACAACATGAGGCTCAACAGCTCCCTCCTTGAGGGCAGGGAGATCGAGGTAATGATGTGGACCCTCCTTGGCAGGGACACCGCGCCACCTCTTCCTCCCTCCATAGTCTCCCTTTACAGTCTTGAACAAGCGGGGCGTGACGCGGTGGTCGGGGCCATGCCTCGCTTCGATAGGTGGGGGCTCCTGGCTGAGGGTGAGACGTCTCGCCAAGAGAACCCCTTTCTCCCTTGCCTCCCTGCGGAGAGCGATGCGGAGCCGGCTGAGACGGAGGACTCCACCCCAACTGAGCCGGCTCCCGGGCGTGTGTCGAAGAAACGCCCTCTTGAGAAGGTCACGCCCGCCCCGGCCCGAGAGACGGGTAGCGAGTCGTCGATGGACTTGAGCACTCCCTCTCCGCCTACTGCACACTCGACGACCCCCGATGCGGCAGCAAGAGTCGAGGGGCTCTTCGATGGCCAAAGCTGCCGTGACACGCCCCCTTGGTGGAAAACGCGTTCCACGAGCTTGGGGGTACTAGGGAGAGTAAGTCCCTAATTATGTTGGTCTTCTTTTCTTCAAGTGGTACCGGAGCTGATTCCGTTATTGTCGCAACTCCCCGAAGAGGGTGAGGGTGTCGGAGACACCTAGCCCCCAATCCTCAAGATGGAGGCTGGAGTGCCGCCCGGTGAACCTTCTGCTGATGATGCCCCGTGGCCTGAGCCAGACGTCCTGATCGAGGACGACCCTGTGTCTCCTCCGGCGTCGCCTCCGACCGCCACCGCTCGCTCAGGGACGACTTCAGAGCCCCCGAGCAATGTGGTCGGGGCAACCTCCATCGTAGTGGGCGTCGGGGAGGAGAGGCTGCCTCCACTGTCGTGGTGGTGTCACGGCAGATGCCATAGGATGGCTAAAGTTGTGGGGACGATGGACGCTGGAGGCGTTCGGGGAGGGATCACGCAGCGAGTAGCCGCGTGAGTGTGAAGCTAGCACTGCAAACAACAAGATCTACCCAGGTTCAGGGCCCTCGTGTGGAGGTAAAACCCCTACTCCTGCCTTTCTCTCTGTATATTAGTGTCTCACCGAGTAGCCACAGTACAAATGTTCTTGCTACCGAGTAGCCGCTCTTCTCTCTACCTGAAGAACTAGGTCAAGAATGTGAAGCGGTTCTGGGATCCCTCGCGCAGGAGGGGGCAGGGCACCTTATATACTCGGTGCCCAGCCGGATACAGCCAAATACAAACAGATGTCGACATAGTGTGCACATCGTCCTTCTTCCGAGCTCCCGCTGACAGCTTTGGCTTCTAAGTTTGTCCGATGCGGAAAGTCGTTGGGCAAAACCAAGTAACCGATTTGTTATCACTGCCACAAACACAGAGTAGGTCCCCCTATCCTGCGACGCCCTGCTGACACACTGTTGCTGTCAGGCACGCGCTCCGTAGATGAACAGTGCCATGAACAGTGCCAAAGTACGGACCCGGGATACGCGGGATTCTGTGTCAGAACGGCTCCTTTGACTTCTGGCCCGAGTAGGATCCCGCCATTTCTACTCGGGCCAATTCTTCTACTCGGGAGAACGTTACTTCCTTGATTCGCCCTTCCGGCCATCTATATGTAAGACCAAATAGCAGTCGACCGGGTAGCACGTACCGGGTAGCCAGCTACTCGGCCCAACATCCTCTTCTGATCTTGCCCTTAGCACTTGCCTTTACCCTACTCGGGGGTAACCCCCCGACAGCAGTCCCCGAAGCTGGTAGAGTCCAGCGAACTTGTTTACTGGGCTCTGCCAGCTTAAAACCAACCTTGACAATCTTGCCCTTGAACCTTGGGATGCCGAGTAAAACCTCCGAGTAGCCCTTGATTTTGTCTTAAGTTTCTTCCGAATAGAACCACTTCTCTTCTCTGTAGCCGAGTAAAAGGACTTGGCGAAATGTCGAATCGAAATCTCTATGTGGCCGAGCAGAATCCGGCTTTCCGCGGTGCAACTGGGCACGTGTCACGCGGACACGACCCCGACGCCTCGGTACTCGGGAACTGACAGGCCACGCGCCCAGTTTTCACGGAGTAGGCCCACTAGCCCGTTATGTCCCATCAAAGGCAGTGATTACCCACGATCACGTCGTGGGATTAATTGTGGCCGTTACGCACACGTTCCGCGCTGTGTGCGTTTCTAACCGGTCCACACGGCCCACGCCGCACGATCTATGCCACGATCGATCCCACTTCCTCAAATCGTAACGGCAACCCAAGGGGAGGTATAAATACCCCCTCGGTGACTCCTTATTCCTCTTCCTGCTCTCACTTTCCCCTCGCCTCCTCGTTTCTCCGCCGCCAGCGAGCACCTCGCCGCCGTGCGTTTCACCGCACCGCTGCGATTCTCCCCGCGCCGAGAGGCCGGCTCTTCCATCCAAATCCACCACTCCTTCACCAAATCCATGGCCCGTGACGACGACGCCCGCGCTGGCTGGTCCCGATCTAAAGTCACAGCGGAGGAGTGCCAATGGTTAGTGAACACCCGGCGAGTTCCTCCCGGTGTTCGCTGCCGGCATCCTGGCCGCGAGCTCGTCCCCACTCCGGAGGAGGGCGAGCACGTCGTCTTCCTCGCGCACTTCACGCGAGGATTCGGGTTGCCAGTCTCCAACTTCTTCCGGTCTTTTCTCAACTACTACGGCCTTCAGCCGCACCACCTCCCGCCTAACGCCATCGTCATGCTCGCCTACCACGCTGTGGTGTGCGAGGCATTCTTGGGCATCCGGCCCACCACGACGACCTTGGCTCGATATTTCTTCTTTAGAAAGCAGAGCAAGGCCAAGAAAGATGGCGCGGACAGCAGCCGCGGCCTGACGGAGACGGGTAGCGCCATGATGGTGCAGCGCGACGGGACCAATCACCCGCGCATCAAAGGTTTGGATTCTGTCCGCAAGTGGCAGAGAACCTTTCTCTACGTGAAGAACATCTCCGTCGAGAAGGGAGTTCCCCCTGCGGACCAGATTAATCTGCCCAGGTGGACCAACACTGCTCCCACCGGGCAGAATTGGAGGACCAAGCCGCCAGTGGATAGCAACCTCAAGCAGATGGACGGGCGCCTTGCCAAGCTGATCGAGAAGGGGCTCAAAAGTGACGACCCTATTGCTTGTTGGATCTCCAGACGGGTGCTTCCGCTCCAGCGCCGCGCACACCTCATGTGCTACATGGGTGGCCACCGGGACTGCACTCGGACGACCACGTTCGCGCTCAGCAACGCGGACGTTGCCGTCTGGGCGCGTTCCATCATGACCACCGGCCTCAGGGACAACTGGCAGTACGACTTTGTGCCGTTCAGCCGCACGAAACCAATCAAACGGGTAAGTCTTTCCCCTCTTGTTTCCTTTGTACTGACACCGAGTAGATACTTCTCTTAGCTTAACATACCTAGTATCCGCACTCCGCGCCGAGTAGGACACTTAATCAGTATTGCTCAGGCTTCATGTGCTTTATGTCTGCACGCCACGCTGGGTAGAACACTTGGCAATATTCCTTAGGCTTTATATGCTTTATGTTTGCACGCCCTGCCGAGTAGAACACTTAGCAGTACTCCTTAGGTTTTGTGTGCTTTGTGTTTGCACGCCCTGCCGAGTAGGATGCCTTCATGCTACTCGACTAATCTGTGATACTTGCCTATGTTTCCAGGTTCTTGCTCGTCAGATCGCCGAGAGCGAGGAGCGCTTAGAGGCTAACTGGGAAGAGGACCGACAGGAGGACGATGAGGTCTCCTACGACACCGCGGACAAACTCAACATCCCTCATGCCGCCCAGACGAAGAAGCTTCATGTGGACGCGTCCGTTCGGGACTGGTCCGAGGACGATGACGAAGGTGATTGAGCTCACCTTCATGGTTGCGAGTAGCGCTATCCAATTTCCTCCTGTTTCTTAACTGTTTCCTTCTCTCCTTTTCTGCAGATGATGGTGATGCCGCCGCTGAGGAAGAGGACGAGGACGAGGGTGAGGACGAGGATGCCCTTAACGTCGATCCGCTTGCAGTCGCTGCTCCCGCCACTCGCAAGAGGGCAGGTAGCGGTGCTCAGGAGCCCCCCAGCAAGAAACCCAAGCAGGCGGTGAAGAAGGTTAGACAGGGGAGACGGCTACCGCCTTCCCGTGCGGGGTAAGTAACTTTCTCCCGAGTTGCGCATCGCTGTTGCTGCTTTTTGGTTCCTTCTGCCTTTCTTCCTTTTCTGAATTTTCTCTTCTCTTCAGCGCCCCCTTGGATGCTAATGCTGCCGCCGCTCCGTCCAAATCCAAGAAGAGGCCCGCCATCGATGTCGACAAGCTTATTGACCTCTCTGAAGAGGATGAGACCGCAACAAAGGACAGGGCGCATGCGTCCTCTCCTGTGAAAGGAGAAGACGAGGACGACATCCAGTACATGGTTACTGACGCCCACGACGCCGAGCAGGAGCAGCGGGCCCGCGCAGAACAAGAAGCGCAGGACGCTGCTTACGACGAGAGACAACTTTCTCCCTCAGCTGCCACAGCCGGGGAGAACACAGAACAAGACCCCGAGCAGCACGACTAGGCCGCCCTTGAGCGGCAGGAGGAGAACCAAGAGCAGCCAGCAACAGGGGCTGCTGACCCAACTGACCCTGCGGCCCAGCCTCGGGTAGAGAGACAAGAAGAATCACAGCAAGATCCCGCTGCCGAGCAGCGGGTTGAGATATTTAACGAGATGGAGCAGGACCTGCAGAGCCACGCGCAGCAAGATGCTGCGCCGGGTAGCGAGCCCTTGGTGCCACCTACCCAGCATGCCACTTCATCCACCGCACCGAGCTCCCCGCCGGTGAAGAAGACCAAGATTACAGCGAGCCCTCCAGCCAAGAAGGAGGCTGCCGAGAAGAAGGCCCCCGAGAAGAAAGACACCGAGAAGAAGACCGTCGATAAGAAGGCCGTCGAGAAGAAGGCCTCTGAGAAGCAATCTGCCCAGCCTGACGCCAACGTCCGCAAGAATCCTCCTCGTGGTGCCGCGCAGGACTCTGCCGCGATGCCGCCGCCCCAACCAATTGCAAGAACTGTCGCCAAGGCCGGGCAGCTCACCATTGGCGATTCCGGCGCAGCCGTTGACGCAGCCGCAGGACCAAGTTTGCCAGATCCGCCTACCTATCCGCCTTACTTGGTGAAAATGAGCAAACAGCACAGCATCCCGCTAACCGCGGCCGAGAAGAAACTTGCTATCAGGAAAGGCAAACAGGCCACGGCTGTAGACTCCAAGCCGCCAGCCAGGAACAAGGACAGATCCCTCTCAATTTTCTCGCGCGAGGTCCAAGAGGCCGAGGTTACGTCCACGGGGCTCGAGGAGATGATTGACCGTGTAGGCTTCATCGACGCCAAATGGGACAGCGACATCCTTGGCAACAAAACCTGGCACGGCTTGGCTTTGGGCGATTTGGACCATATGCGCATTGACTGGAACAAGGCGGACATGGGCTACAATCTCATGACCATCTCGTCCAAGACCAGCACGCTTGCCGCCAAGCTATTCGTCCACCGCAAGGCCGCAGAGGATATCGAACAAACTTATGCAGTAAGTTTCACTCACCCAATTCGAGTTGCATTTTTCTTCTCTTCTACTCTTCTCCTTCTTCTTATCCATTACCCAGTCCCCGAGATTCTGGCCGAGTAGACGGATACTCAACCGAGTTGTCGTCTTCTCGGGTTGAATCTTCCCGATTTGTGTCTGATTCGTTTTCTTTCTGCTTCTCAGAATAGCCTTTTGAAGAGAACAAACTTGTACCGGCGACTGCTCTGGAACCACAACATCGCTAAAAGGCGCCTTGAGGCCCTCGAAATGGAACGCAAGACTGACGAAGCGACGGAAAAGGAGGTCATGGATCGTACCCTCCAGATTTCCGAGATCGAAAGTAAGCTTTTAGCTACGCGGTTCCTGCGTTTTGTGTTTACGCCCGCTTTTGCTTTCTGCTCTAATCGATTTCTTTCTGCAGGCAAGTTTAAGACCTTGGCAGAGGAGCATGCGAATTGCCGCGCTTTTATTGAGAGCGGTCAAACTACGATTAAAAGGCTGGAAGGTGAGTTGGTGTTTTTCTCGGCTTGTTTTCCTTCCTCCCATCTTTACTACTCTGCTGACCGTGGTTTGCTCTTCACAGAAGACCATAAGAAATTTGTCGAGGAGCATCTCGACTGCCTCAAACCCGCCGAGGTGCAGCAGCAATTGGCGAGTCAGGCTGTAGAGTTGAAGAAAGAGCACACCACCGAGATGGAACCTCTCCAACTCCAGCTGCGAACCGCTCTTCAAAATGCCCTCGATATAACTACTGAGAAGAACAAGTTAGCAGCCGAGAAGAAGAAGATTGAAGCAGCTGCCAAGGCCGAGAAAAGGGCTCTCGAGCTGGAGTGCGATACGCTGAGGAAGAGCAACTCGGATCTCATGCTCCAGCTGGCCCAGTTCCGGAGGGTGGAAGAAAGGCACGCTGCTGACGAGGAGTCATGGGAGAAGACGCTGCAGTCGCTACTTTGCGAGTTGAACAGTAAGTACCCGCTTCCCTGTGCTTCGCTGTTCCTTTTGCTTCTCTGTTGCCTGATTCGCTTCTCTTCTCTGTCTCTGTTTCTAATCTTTTTGATAGCTTTTTCAGAAATCTTCCCCGACCGTTGCTCGGCCTGCAAACCTGCTCTTTCAAAGGCCCAAGCAGCTCGCACCGAAAAGGGGCAGCCCATGGATACTAAAGCTTCGATTGAAGACTGCTTCACAAACATGCAGGGGCAGCTCCAGCGTCTAAGGGGCGTGGGCACCGATCTGGTGCGCACTGCCTTCAAACTCCATGACTTGTTCTGGCCTCGAGACTCTGCGCCAGCAACCATCCGTGGACTTGCCGAGAAGCTGAATGGCGTTAAGGCCGAGCTGAAGAAGTGGCGAGCATCCGGAGCTCGGGCAGGCGCTGATATGCTGCTCCTCTTCGTCTGCAGCTGGTACGACAATCTGGATCTCAACCTTATCCTCGAGATGCGCCGGGATTCGAGGTGGGAGAAGGATACCGACTGCGTGGCTCGCCGCCAGTTGGTTGCGTACGAGATCGCATCCTACGCGGATACCGCGGGCTACATCGAAGGCGTCACCGAGCCCGACACGGATGTGGAGGGCGAGGGTGACGACGAGGATGAAGATGACGACGAGGAAGCCAGTGAGTCCGAAGGCCTGAGCTGCTTCAACAGTGCTGACGAGAAGACCGGGAAGGGGAAGGCCGCGGTCGTCGCGGATAGCGAAGATGAGGCCGAGAGCGAGAAGATGACTATCGACACCGCGGCGCTCGAATTCGGCACCACATCAGGTGCTGCCCTCGACGACACGACGCTACTCCGCACCCAAACTGCTGCCTCCACCTCGGCGACGGACCTCATCTCGGTGGCCACGGCCACCTCTGATCAGGCTGCCACCAACCCAGAAGCTGATGCGGCGAAGACTGACGCCACCAACTCGGAAGCTGACACTGCCAAGGACACCTCCGAAACTGATGCCGCCAGGACCAACACCGAAGCTGATGTCACCAAGGCCAACATCGAGGATGCTGCTACTTCCACCTGATCACCTCCTGCAACTTTGTCCTTAAAACTTTTATCAGATCCCCGGGATGTCGGGTGCAGATGTATCGAAACAATTATGTTTGTCGCTTGCTACTCAGTTTTATTCGCGTTTGATGTTTTTAACTTAGTCAATTTGAGCAGCCTTGGCCCGATGCCGGGTTTCGTTATTATGCAAGTCCCCGAGTTGCATTTCTTATTCGCTCTTCCTTTTTATCTCAGCTCTTACCCGCAACTTGTTGCTTTTTTGGTATTCGAGTCACAAGAATTCAAAGTTGGAGTTGCAAATACTTAGCCACTTAGAAACACTCATAGTAACGCAGCCCACCACTTAGCCGAAAAGGAGTTAACAAAAAACAATAGTAAAAGACTCCCTACTCGGTTCCTGCACTTTTTCTTTCCTTAGTAATTTTTCTTGTGCTTATTGACCTTTTGCTTGTTCTCTTGCTTGCCATGAAGCCGGGTTTCGGACAGCAGCAGAGTCGAAGAGTTGGCATGTAGGTTTAAACACAATACTAAATGTACTCATGAAATTTTAAGCAGAGCAACCGAGTGGACAGAAGTGAAGCCGGGTAGAAACACACAGAGTAATTTTGGACGAGGGCAGTCCCCGAGTTCAATTTCAGATTGTAGAGTAGAATTTTAACTCGGATAAGAGGGTACATACACATCTTCGCTCACGAATGAAAGCGACGAAGTAGGGCTACATTCCAGGGGCGCTTAGATTCCTCTCCAGCTTTATCTGCCCTGTTCTCCTGTGATGGACGCACGTCCACGAGATAATAGGCATCATTGTGCAGCGCTTTGCTCACAATGAAAGGCCCTTCCCATGGAGGAGACAATTTGTGCATCCCGGCTGTGCGTTGCACAAGCCTAAGGACCATGTCTCCTTCTCGGAAAACCCTTGGGTTCACCTTTCGGCTATGATAACGCCGCAAGTTTTGCTGGTAGACAGCTGAACGTGACAGAGTAAGCTCTCTTGCTTCTTCGAGCAGGTCAACGTCATCTTCTCGAGCTTCTCTCGCCTCCACCTCAGTGTAGAGGGTTACTCGGGGGGGGTCATGCTCTAGGTCTATTGGCAACATGGCCTCAGCCCCGTATACCAAGAAGAATGGCGTGTAGTCGGTTGACCGGTTAGGGGTAGTCCTTAGACTCCACAACACCGCTGGCAACTCGTCTAACCAACACCCAGGTGTTTTCAGCAGTGGTTCAATTAGCATTGGCTTTATGCCTGCTAGCACCATGCCATTTGCTCTTTCAACTTGCCCATTGGAGGCGGGATGCACAACAGACGCAACATCTAGCCGGATATGCTTATCTCTACAGAACCGCACCATTGCGCCCTCAGCAAAATTTGTTCCGTTGTCCGTGATGATGCTGTGCGGGTAGCCGTATCTCAGAATCACATCTTTCAGGAATCGCACAGCTGTGGCTCCATCACACTTCTGAATAGGCTTCACTTCTATCCACTTGGTGAATTTATCAACCATGACCAAGATGTGAGTCATGTTGCCTCTAGCCGGCTTGAAGGGGCTGACCATATCCAAGCACCAAAGAGCAAATGGCCAAGTAATGGGAATGGTTTTCAACTCGGAAGAAGGCATGTGGATCTTACTCGTGAACATCTGGCAGCCGTTGCACTTCCTCACGATGTCTTCAGCTTGCTGCAGAGCTGTGAGCCAGTAGAAGCCATGCCGAAAAGCCTTCTTGACCAATGCCCGAGAAGAGGCGTGGTGCCCGCATTCTCCTTGGTGTATCTCCAACAGAATTTCTCCTCCTTCTTCTGGGTCCACACAGCGTTGCATCACGCCGGTGGCACTTCTCTTGTGCAGCACATCTCTGAATATGGTGTAGCCCTTGGATCTTCTCTGAATCTGCCTTGCGATCACCTCATCTTCTGGCAGAGTGCCGTCCTTTAGAAAGGATAATATGGGCATGGCCCAACTCGGTGTCTCCCGTGTAGAAAACACTGGTTCGTCCACTTCCATCGGGATAGGCACCTCTGGCTGCTCTTTAGGGTTGGGAGCACTTCTCTGAAGCCCTGAACGATTGGCAAGAACCTCCTCAATGAATGCGACAGTCCCCGGTCTGAGGACAGCAGTCCCCGAGTATGGAGCGGCAGTCCCCGAGTAAGGAGTGGCAGTCCCCAGGTTCTCTGTTGCATTCTCCCAGTCAATCTCCATGGGAACGGATTCTTCACTTGGCAGAGAAGGAACAAATATGGATTCCGAGTTGGGAGATGGCTTGATGGATGGCTTCCTCAAATGCTCCAAGGCAATCCCCGCCGGGATGGACTGCCGAGAAGACCCCAACTTGGACAGCTCGTTTGCTGCTTCATTCTTTGCCCGATGAATATGCTGGAACTCGCAGCCTTCGAAGAATCCAGTCATAGACTGTACCAGGAAGCGGTATGATGGCATGTTAGCATCCAGAGCATCCCAAGTGCCAGAGACTTGCTGCACCACCAGATCTGAATCGCCATAGCATATAATGCGCTGCACGCCAACCTCCTTGGCTACTCGCAAGCCGTGCACTACGGCCTCGTACTCTGTAACATTGTTGGACGCCTTGAAATGGATTTGCAGCACGTACTTGAGTTGATCTCGCTTGGGTGATGTAAGCACCACGCCAGCACCAAGGCCTTCCTTCACCTTCGAGCCATCAAAGTGCATCTTCCAGTAATTGGAAACTGGAGCAGGAGGTTCGTACTGCACCTCAGCCCAATCCACCAGAAATTCCGCCAGAATCTGAGACTTGATGGCTTCTCTTCTCGCATATGCGGGAGCGTATGCGGCCAGCTCAATCGCCCACTTGGCTACTCTGCCACTTGCTTCCTTGTTGCCCATGATATCCGAGATGGGAGCAGAGCTCACAACCGTGATGGGGTGTGTAACATCCCAAGTATGAAATACCCCTTAGAATGTTGATTTATTGTTTTAATTCAAGCAATGCATCATGTCATCATCTCATTGCATTTGTTTTATTTTTGTTTGCAATTGTTACTATTTGTTTTGCATCTGTTTTATCTTGTTTTCATAATCAAACCCAAACAATTTCAAATGGTTATTTTCATACTTGATCTGTTACAACTTTTGGAATAAAAATAACAAATAAAAACAACCATTTTATTCCATGTTGATTCACTTATTAAATTGTTGGTTTAATCAAACCATTAATTCAAGCAATTAATTCCTAAATCATTTCTAAATTCAAACCAAGTTTTCAAATCAGCACCTTTTGAATCCATGAAGTTCACCACACATTTGTATTCTTAAAATCATTTTAAACCCTAGGGGTAACCCTATTCAAATGCTTGTTTTTCATAAGGGTTCATTAATATTAAAATATCCCAAATTTGGATTCAAATACAAACCTCATTTTAAATCTCAACTTTCTGAGATCCAAACTTGGAAAGTGGTTTCTAATCGTCTAAAAAGTCTAACCTAATTTTTCTGGATTTTTTCCCTAAGCTAAAACCCACCTATTTCTTCCAAAAGCAAAACTACAAAAAAAAAAAAAAAAAACAGAAAAATAAAAAGGAGCAAAACCAGCGCGCGCGCGCGGCACCTAAGCGAACCCAACCCTCTAAGCCTACGCGCGCGCAAGGCCCAGCCCACCTAGCTACGTACCGGTTCGATCAGACGGCTGCCACCGTCGTCTCCCCGTACGGCGCCCCATCTACAGGTGCCACGGCGGCAGACGGAGGCGTCGACGGCCGATCGCGCACCCTAGCCTCTATAAGAGAAGCTCCTAGGGTTCCCGGGCGCGGCCCTATCCCTTACCTCCCTTCTACATCGCGCTCCGCCGCCACTTTACCCCTCTCGCTGGCCGGTTTCGCCACTGCTCTGAACCACCCTGCCGCCGTTCTCTGAACCTCGGTGATCAGCGCCGCCATGCCTCAACGCCACCCCTCTTAGCTACCAAAAACCGACTCGCCACCTTCTACTCTCCCTCTTGGACACCAGCGGTGAGCACGCGGGAGACAGCAACCGCGCCGCCGTCCACCGATCTGACGCCGTCGAGCACCTCCGCGAGCCTCTGCCCTTCTGCAAATCGACGGTGAGCTTCACCTGATCACCACCGTGCCTTCCTCTCCACCTTGCGCACTTGGCACCACATCCGCGCACCACCCGTACACACCCAACCCAGATCGCGAGCACGGCCGTGCAGGTCGCCGCCGGCGAGTTGTTCTGACAGTCGAGCAAGCGTTTGCTCGTCAGTTTCGTCAGATATAGTGCGGATCTGAACCTCAACCCGTGTCCATCTCTGTATCTGTCAAGCGAGTGCGAGCAGCGCAACTGGTTCAGCGCGTTTGCGTGCGAGCGCGCGGGCGAGGGATCGAATCCCCGCGGCCGCATAAAAAACCCCAACTTTTTATTCTACCGCGCTGACAGCCAGGGCCCATCCGTCAGCCCCTCTGGTGCCACGCGGGCACAGTGAACCACGGGGCCCCCCCTGGCAGCGTGTGGGTATAGTTCCAGTGGGTGTAAAACGTTTTTTAAACATTCTGTCTTCCATGAATACCTCGACAAGTTCGTTGTGGTATATCTCGATGACATTCTAGTCTACTCAAAATCCGAGGAAGAGCATGGAGAACACCTTCGTCTCACACTCATGAAACTTCGCGAGCATCGTCTGTATGCCAAGTTTTCCAAATGTGAGTTCTAGATTCCAGAAGTTGCATATCTTGGTCATATCATCTCTGCCAAAGGCATCGCCATTGATCCTGAAAAGGGTAAGGCAATTGTTGACTGGAAACCCCCTAAGACGGTGAAGCAAGTCAGAAGTTTTCTTGGCTTGGCTAGCTATTGTCGTCGTTTCGTCCAAAACTTCTCCAAGATTGCTAAACCTCTCACTGATCTCACAAAGAAGGACAAAAAGTTCGTTTGGACTCCACAATGTGATGAGAGTTTCAACCTCCTGAAGACTAAACTCACTTCCACCCCAGTTCTGGTTGGCCCAGATACTACCAAACCTTTCCAGATATTATGTGATGCATCTCTCCAAGGCCTAGGAGCAGTTCTTATGCAAGAACGTCAAGTTGTGGCTTATGCTTCACGTCAGTTGAACCCACATGAGCAAAACTATCCCACTCATGACCTAGAACTTGCAGCAGTTGTGTTTGCCTCAAGAAATGGAGACAATACTTGTTGGGTAACAAAACTGAAATCTTTTCAGATCATAAGAGTCTGAAATACATCTTCACTCAGCCAGATCTGAACCTCAGGCAAAGGAGATGGATTGAGAAGATTAAAGACTTTGATCTCACCATTTCTTACACTCCAGGCAAGGCTAATGTTATGGCCGACGCTCTCAGTCGCAAATCCTATTGCACTAATCTCATGATCATGGAAAGCCAACCTCCACTTCATGAAGAATTCCAGAAGCTGAACCTTGGTCTTGTCCCAGAAGGATACCTTGCTAGCTTGACAGCCAGTCCAACTCTCGAGGACAAGATTCGTTCTGAACAACTTCGTGATACCGAAATCAAGAAGATTGTAGAGCACATCAAGGAAGGCAATGATAAATTCAAGTCCTTCTCAATTGATGACAAAGGAACTGTGTTCTTCGAAGGACGCATTGCAGTTCCTCAGATTCAAAGTCTCAAGGATATCATTCTTAAGGAGGCTCATGAAACTCCTCTCTCCATTCACCCTGGGAGTACAAAGATGTACCAGGATCTCAAGACTCTGTATTGGTGGCCTGGCATGAAACGTGAAATTGATCAATACGTTTCTGAATGCGACGTTTGTCAACGTGTTAAGGCAGTCCATCAGAAAACAGCAGGTCTACTCCAACCTCTGAAAATTCCTGAGTGGAAGTGGGACATGATTGAAATGGACTTCGTTACTGGGTTTCCAAAGTCCAAGAAAGGCAACGATGCAATCTTCGTTGTTATTGATCGTCTCACTAAGGTTGCTCACTTCTTTGCTGTCAAGGAAACTATCTCAGCTAGCCAGTTAGCAGAGCTCTACACAGCAAAGGTTGTTCCCCTTCATGGTGTTCCATTGGAAATAAGCTCAGACCGTGGAAGTATTTTCACTTCTCATTTCTGGAAGAGTTTTCAAGAAGCATTGGGCACCAAACTTCTGTTCAGCACAGCTTATCACCCTCAGTCTCAGGGGCAAGTCGAAAGAGTCAATCAGATTCTCGAGGATATGCTCAGAGCATGTGGTCTCTCCTTTGGCATGAAATGGGAGGATTGCCTTCCATATGCTGAATTCTCCTACAACAACAGCTACCAGGCAAGCCTAGGCATGGCACCATTTGAGGCACTGTATGGTCGCAGATGCAGGAGTCCAATCAATTGGTCTGGAGCTGGTGAACGTTCACTCTTGGGCCCTGACATTGTTAAGGAAGCCGAGGAGAAAGTTCGTATCATTCGTGACAATCTCAGGATTGCTCATTCTCGTCAGAAGAGCTATTATGATAGCAAGCACAGGGATATGATCTATGCACCTGGTGATAAGGCATATCTCCGTGTAACTCCCCTCAGAGGCACTCATCGTTTTGGTGTGAAAGGAAAGCTTGCACCAAGATACATTGGTCCTTTCAACATTCTCTCAAGGCGGGCAGAAAATGCTTATCGTCTTGAACTTCCAGAAAAACTATCCAAAGTGCACGATGTGTTCCACGTGTCACAGCTCAAGAAGTGTTTCAAAGATCCAGATCATGCAGTTGATCATGATTCCATTGAACAGCAAGATGATCTATCTTATGAGGAGCACCCTATTCGTATTCTCGATGAGACCGAGCGTAAGACTCGCAACAAGAGCACCAAGTTCTTGAAAGTGCAATGGTCGCATCATTCCGATAAAGAGGCAACGTGGGAGACCGAAGAGGATCTTCGCAAGAAGTATCCGGACCTTTTCACATCTCAGTAAGGAATCTCGGGGCGCGATTCCTTCAAGGGGGGGCGTTTTGTAACATCCCAAGTATGAAATACCCCTTAGAATGTTGATTTATTGTTTTAATTCAAGCAATGCATCATGTCATCATCTCATTGCATTTGTTTTATTTTTGTTTGCAATTGTTACTATTTGTTTTGCATCTGTTTTATCTTGTTTTCATAATCAAACCCAAACAATTTCAAATGGTTATTTTCATACTTGATCTGTTACAACTTTTGGAATAAAAATAACAAATAAAAACAACCATTTTATTCCATGTTGATTCACTTATTAAATTGTTGGTTTAATCAAACCATTAATTCAAGCAATTAATTCCTATATCATTTCTAAATTCAAACCAAGTTTTCAAATCAGCACCTTTTGAATCCATGAAGTTCACCACACATTTGTATTCTTAAAATCATTTTAAACCCTAGGGGTAACCCTATTCAAATGCTTGTTTTTTCATAAGGGTTCATTAATATTAAAATATCCCAAATTTGGATTCAAATACAAACCTCATTTTAAATCTCAACTTTCTGAGATCCAAACTTGGAAAGTGGTTTCTAATCATCTAAAAAGTCTAACCTAATTTTTCTGGATTTTTTCCCTAAGCTAAAACCCACCTATTTCTTCCAAAAGCAAAACTACAAAAAAAAAACAGAAAAATAAAAAGGAGCAAAACCAGCGCGCGCGCGCGGCACCTAAGCGAACCCAACCCGCTAAGCCTACGCGCGCGCAAGGCCCAGCCCACCTAGCTACGTACCGGTTCGATCAGACGGCCGCCACCGTCGTCTCCCCGTACGGCGCCCCATCTACAGGTGCCACGGCGGCAGACGGAGGCGTCGACGGCCGATCGCGCACCCTAGCCTCTATAAGAGCAGCTCCTAGGGTTCCCGGGCGCGGCCCTATCCCTTACCTCCCTTCTACATCGCGCTCCGCCGCCACTTTACCCCTCTCGCTGGCCGGTTTCGCCACTGCTCTGAACCACCCTGCCGCCGTTCTCTGAACCTCGGTGATCAGCGCCGCCATGCCTCAACGCCACCCCTCTTAGCTACCAAAAACCGACTCGCCACCTTCTACTCTCCCTCTTGGACACCAGCGGTGAGCACGCGGGAGACAGCAACCGCGCCGCCGTCCACCGATCTGACGCCGTCGAGCACCTCCGCGAGCCTCTGCCCTTCTGCAAATCGACGGTGAGCTTCACCTGATCACCACCGTGCCCTCCTCTCCACCTTGCGCACTTGGCACCACATCCGCGCACCACCCGTACACACCCAACCCAGATCGCGAGCACGGCCGTGCAGGTCGCCGCCGGCGAGTTGTTCTGACAGTCGAGCAAGTGTTTGCTCGTCAGTTTCGTCAGATATAGTGCGGATCTAAACCTCAACCCGTGTCCATCTCTGTATCTGTCAAGCGAGTGCGAGCAGCGCAACTGGTTCAGCGCGTTTGCGTGCGAGCGCGCGGGCGAGGGATCGAATCCCCGCGGCCGCATAAAAAACCCCAACTTTTTATTCTACCGCGCTGACAGCCAGGGCCCATCCGTCAGCCCCTCTGGTGCCACGCGGGCACAGTGAACCACGGGGCCCCCCTGGCAGCGTGTGGGTATAGTTCCAGTGGGTGTAAAACATTTTTTAAACATTCTGTTTTCCAAACTAGGTCCAAAAAATCACAGATTGGCCCCTGGTTTCAAAAACATCATATCTTTTATTTTATAACACTAAAAACTGCAAATAAAATATGCACACTGATCTAATTTCAATTGTCTATCTTTTGGTAACTTTTGTTTCCTGTTTTGAAATTTCAAAATGCATTTAAAAATTCAAATTTGAATAATTCAAATGTAATTTGCAATAATTCATACTAATTCCAAATAAGGCAAATAAAATATGTTTTTCATACCATTTTGAATATCCTATTCAAATATAAAATTTGTTTCATTGTTTGAATAATTTAAATTGCCTAAATAATTTAATACTTGTTTAATTCAATTAAATTGGATAAAATCATAACTTGCTTAATATAAAATATTTTTGAACATGCAAAATATGTTTTCAAACCATCAAAGTGTGAACTTTTCAAATGTGAATTTGAAGTTATGATTTGAACAAATAAAATTCAAATAATATTTAAGCTTGTTTTAAATTCAATTAAAACTTGTTTAATATTGTTTAATTCATAATAAATTCATCCTAATTCAAATTTCAATATTTGAAACATGTAATCCAACTAAAATTTGATGTTCTTTTCAAATATGAATTTTGTTAATTATTTTGCACACTTTAAATTGATGAAAACAATAATTGTTTGTGTGACATGTTTAAGTAACCAAATTTTTCCAAACTTAATAAATAGTTTCCAAACTTGTTTTATTCCTTTTCCTTTGCATCTATTATTGTTATCTGTTGTTATCTTGTTATCATCATCATGCATGCATCATGCTAACAACTTTCACATAATAATTAATTGTAAATCATTTGTTTCCACTTAATTCAATGGATCTTTTCCATAAGAAATCCAATTGCATATGGGTCCATTTAAATTGTGTTATCATGTTAGCTAGTTTATTTTGATGCAACCATTAATCTGTCATGCATCATCTTGATTGTGCACAATGCCATGGAAATGATTGTTTACCTTCCTGTTTTGTTTGTTTGCTTCTTCTCGAATAGACGACGACGTTGAGGCAGACGACCTTTACAGCACCCCTTCTGAGGATCTAGCTCAGTACCCGGCTGTTGAGTTCGCAGGCAAGTCATCACTCACACGAACCATTGTGTTCCTTTCAACCCTGGTTACCGATACTTTCCGTTGTCTATTCTTGCTGGCCTTAGTGGTAGTTGTTCCTGTTACGAACCTAGCACATGAATCCTTTAACCCTGATATTGCCTCATCACCCCTCCTACAACCCCATTGATTGAGCCAGTGTCCTACTAGCATGCTTAGATTGTTTTGCTCGAGTCTGTTACCCGTTACTTTCAGTTACTATATTTCATTATGTTCTGGGGGCTCGATGTTTAATCAATAAATCAATCCTGCTAATGTTACTACTTAATAATAATTTGATGATAAGGCACCGGCAGGAGGCCCTGTGTGGTTTTGAGGCCTGCTAGTGTCGACCCTAATAGGAAAAGGGTCTTGTCTACTGATCCATGATGAGCGCACTACCCGCATGTGGTAAGCGAGTATGGGCGCCCCCCTCAATTTGATTCGATTCGCGTCTCGTCCAAATCATCTCATTTAGTTCGTGCTTTCTATTTGCCGCATGCATGTTTTGCGAGCCCAGCGCAGGGTGGAACTTTTGTAGTCGGCATATAGGGGGACACGTTCTTAGAGTGCTATGAGGGTCCATTTTCTTCTGGGCTCGATTAGCCGTGCGCCCAAGGTGCTTTGGGCTTGATGCGGAGAAGAGTTGAGTTGTGTTGAGTGCCCCGCTTGGTGGGAGGCATCCCATCTGGCGGGTTATTCATACGTGTACGGCCAAATTGGTGCAACCCTGCAGGGATAATCTTCTCGAGAAGCCGTGTTTTCCGCGGTTATGGTTAACTTGGTGAAAGTACTGGCTAACAAGTACTCAGGACAACTTAAACCTAATGATTCATAATCTCACACCCCATGATTATCAATTTGACTAGTAATAGGATTATTGTCACAATAACTTGTTTCATCTTAATCCAACTGTGTGAGTTATCCTCGGATTGCTTCTTTGGATAAGGGGCGAGATCCAGGATGGGTTTGTTTGATGTTATCTTTCAGTTGGTTACAACACCCGATCTTATCCCCCTTTCTGATAGTTGGAAGTGATAGAATCTCTGTAGTTGGTTAGTGCAGCCAGTTGCAGCATCTTATATACCCCATTCCTTCCATTGAACCCAAGTCATCCGTGCTTGTGTTGACGGGCTATACTTTGGTGAACTGTGAGTCTTGCTTGCCAGTACGTCTATGTACTGACCCCTTTGGGGCTGTGGTTTCCGCATACTACGATTACGAGGATCCAGGTGACGGCTACTACGTGGATTTTGACGAGGCTGCTGACGAGTAGTTAGCGGACCCGGGCAGGATCCGAGACACCGTGGATGGGCTCCGTCTTTATTTCAGTTTCCGGCTTCTTAAGCCTATTTGGATTTTGTCTGTACTCAGACCCCTTTGAATGCTTCCGCTGATGTAATGAATGCTATGTTGGGACATGTGTCCTCTGGATGATTGTATTTGCTATTTCTGCCTTAGTGAAGGCCATTTGCTACCTTATATCAATCTTTTGTGTCGTAGAGGCATGTTGTGTTATCCTTTTGTTCAAAGCCGTTGACGTACCATGTGTGTATGGTATGAAGTACGTCAACGCTAGTGTCCTGATTGCTACAGGATAGTTTACATCGACGGTGAACAGTAGCGATGGGTTGTCACACATAAGTGTTGGCCTACTCGTAAGAGGACGCGGGTGCCGGAAAGCCCTGTAATCCCATCAGAATACTGTTCAGTTCGTACGGTGAGTATCCTATAGAAGTCCGGGTGCGACAAATGGTATCAGAGCCTGTCTGCCTGTAGGATCCCTTTTTACTGGTCGCAGTTGAGTCTAGAAACTATTTTGTAGCTATATAGGAAAAAAATGAAACGTGAGAGTAGGAATTCTGCCATTTTTCTTCTTTCCCCACCCACCCACCCTTTTCTGGTAAGGAAGTGCAACGTTGTTTTCTGTTCTCACCTAAACTTTCAAGTTAGGATTTCACGTGTTTTGGGTTCTCCATAGTACCTTAGGACTTTTGGTCTCGTTTTCCTGAAGTTGCTTCGATATCATGTTCTTCTGAAGAACCTTTCGTCCGTTGAAAACTTGTTGTTGTTTTCCACATCCTTTTTCTTCTACCGGAGTCTAATCAAAACTTCCCCGATCATCTGCAGATGGATCTCAGGTTCTTCCCGCAGGTGGTTCGGATGACTCGCTGTGAGAGCACCGCCGGTTATCCGGAGATGCTGAGAGACATGGTTACCTATCTGGGGTTCCATTGGGCACCAGAGTACCAGGTCTACGAGCAGCAGCGAGAGTTTGACCAGACCTGCTATCGGGCTATCGTCTACATTCTGTCGGATGATGGCAGGAGCGTTGTCCACCGCTACGAGGCAGTAGGTTCCACAGTGGATATGGCCGTGCAGCAGGCAGCTTACGTGAGTCTCACCGTCCTCCGTGCTGACTACTGGGGGTTTGATGATTCCATCTATCGTCACATTCCCCGTGGTTACAGAGCTCACAACCGTGATGGGGTGCTCTTGGAAATAATGATTCAATTTCTTGGCGCCCAGGTACACGCCGTAGGTCATCTTCTGGTAATGCGGGTAGTTCTGCTTGGAGCTGGACAGCACTTCACTGAGGTAGTATACTGGGCGCTGCACACTTTTGCCTTCCTCTTCTCGTTCCACCACAATCACCACGCTAACTACCCGGTTGGTAGCAGCGATGTACAGCAGCATTGGTTCCTTGGGTAGCGGACTAGCCAAGATGGGAGCCCTACCCAGCATTGCCTTCAGCTCATTGAATGCCACGTCCGCTTGCGGAGTCCAGACGAACCTGTCACTTTTCTTCATTAACTGGTACAGAGGCAGTGCCTTCTCGCCCATTCTGCCCAAGAAACGGCTCAGAGATGCCAAGCAACCAGTGAATTTTTGCACATCCTTCAGGGATCTCGGCAAAGACATGCTCTCAATAGCTTTTATCTTTGAAGGATTGGCTTCAATGCCCCGACTAGACACCAGGAAGCCGAGTAGCTTGCCAGCCGGAACGCCAAAGGTGCATTTACTCGGGTTCAGCTTCATTTTATACTTGCGCAAGTTAGCGAAGGTTTCCTCAAGATCGGCAAGCAGAGTATGTGTTTTATTCGTTTTGATGACAATGTCATCTACGTACACCTGCACATTCTTGCCGAGCTGGTTGTGCAAGCATTTTTGCATGCACCGCTGATAAGTGGCACCCGCATTTCGCAACCCGAAACACATGACACGATAGCAATAAGCCCCGTACGGGGTAATGAAGGCAGTCTTTATTTGATCAGCAGGATTGAGAGCTATCTGGTGAAAACCAGAGTAGGCATCTATGAAAGACAGCAGTTCACAACCAGCTGTGGAATCGATCACCTGATCGATGCGAGGTAGCGGAAAAGGATCCTTGGGGCATGCTTTGTTCAAGTCGGTGTAGTCGACACACATGCGCCATGCAGTAGCAGCCTTGGGGTCCTCCTTCTTCTTCTCGACCATGACCGGGTTGGCTAGCCAATCCGGATGCAGCACCTCCATGATGAAATTTCTTATCAGGAGCTTGGTGATCTGGTCACCAATGGCCTTCCTTCTCTCATCTCCGAAACGGCGCATAGCCTGCTTCACTGGTTTGGCGTCAGCACGCACATGTAACGAGTGCTCAACCAACTCCCTCGGGACTCCTGGTAAATCTTCATTGGACCAGGCGAACACGTCCCGATTCTCACGGAGGAAGTGGATGAGCTCGCTTTCCTATTTCTCCGCCAACCCGGAGCCAATGATGGCTACGCGGTCGGGGAACTCAGGGTCGACCTAGACCTTCTTTGTCTCTTGAGATGCCTGGAACGTGGTCCCGTGCTGGGTACTCGGCACGCCCTGCGCACCAGCTTGCGCGGATTGCGCCATAGCCACCACCTCGTACATCTTTTTCTTCTCGGCAGCAATCACCATGGACTCCGCCAACTGAGAACCAGCAGAGGCACACTCCATGGACTTCTTGTAATCACCAGAGATGGTAATCACGCCATTGGGACCAGGGATCTTCATCTTCAGATATGCAGTGTGGGTAGAGGCCATGAATTTTCTCAGAGCAGGCCTGCCGAGTAGGGCATGGTAGGGGCTCTGATGATCGACCACTTCAAACTGCAGGCTCTCTGTGCGGCAGTTTTCCCTGGTGCCGAATAGCACATCTATCCATACTCGACCAATCGGATTGCAAGAGACCCCTGGCACAATGCCATGGAAAGTGGTCTTGCTGGGTAGCAGCATGTTCTCGGCCATACCAAGCTTCTCCAGCGTGTCTCTGTACACGATGTTGATGCTGCTGCCGTTGTCGATCAGTACCTTGCTGAACCTCACATTCTTCTCGGGACCTAGGAAAGTAGGGTCCAGCACCAAGGCGTAGCTACCCGGGTTGGGCATCACCTTGGGATGATCTACTCTGGTCGACGTGATCTCTTGGTTGCACCAATGCATATAGTGAGGAACAGCAGGGATCACGGCATTGACCTCCATGGCACGCATGTGCTGTGATTGCTTGTCGATGGGCTCAGAAGTGAAGATCATGTAGCTCTCGTGGTGTTCTTGGTACTGGTTGCGGCCTCTACCCTCATTGTTGTCGTTGTTGTTGCCCTGGTAGTTGTTGTTGCCTCTGTTGTTGTTGTGGTTGTGGTTGTTGTTGTTGTTGCGGTAGCCCTCATTGTTGAAGTGGCGATTGGCTCCTAAAGCCACTTGGTTCACGTTTTCTCTTCTCGGAAACACTGGAGGCCGAACTGCGGTTGCGCGAGCAGGCTGCACATTGGCGTTTGCAGCTGGCAGAGGAGGAGGAGGAGGCAAGCCTTCATTCCTGATCAGATCCCACCACTCGCATTGTCGGGTAGTGTGGTTAGCAGGCCTCGAGGGGTGCTGAGTATGGAAACTGCATGGGCCATCCCTCATGTCGTCGAAGACGAACTTTCTTGTCGGTTCCGAGTTGCCGCTACCCGACTGAGGAGCGCGGTATGGCTTCTTGTTGCCTTGGCCCTGGTTCTGGTTCTGCCCATACTGGGCTCCAGCAGGTTTTTGCCTTTGGCTACCCCCAGCTCCGACAGTCACTGCATTCACTTCCTCAGGGTCGTACCGAGTATCTATTCGGTCACCCCTGCGCTTATTGCGGAACTCGTTGTGCTTGTTGCTGTTGAAGTTTCTTCTCGGCTCAGAGGAATCCATCAGGGGCTGGGTAGGGTCACCGAGTGCGTACTGATCCGCGATCTTGATGGTCTCCGCCAGAGTGTTTGGCATCTCCCTCTGCAACCTTTGCCACAGCATACTGCCATGTCTGCAACCCTGCGCAAACCAAGTGATGGCCTAGGCTTCATTCACACCTTCACAGGTGTTCCGCAATGTGCTCCACCGAGTAAGGTACTCGCGGTCCATCTCGTCTTCCCGCTGCCTGCAAGCGGACAACTGTTGTGGCCTATTCGGCCTCTTGTAAGTGCTGGTGAAATTGCTGATGAAGGCCTCCGAGAAGTCCAGCCAGCAATTGATGCTGTTCTTGGGCAAGTTGTTGAGCCAAGTGTGAGCTGGACCCTCTAGCATCTGCGGAACGTATCGCACTGCCCATCTCCGGTTGCCGTTCGCGATATGAACCGCGGTGACATAGTCATTGAGCCAATCCTCCGGCTTGGTGCTACCATTGTAGCTCTTGGTGCCCCTTGCGAGCTGGAAGTTCTTCATGGAAGGCTCGTTCATGATGCGCGGGCCAAAGCACTCAGGGCCAGGAGGCCCCGTGTTCTCGAGCCGTGCAGATAGACTGATCCGGTCCAACTGATGCCTTGCATCTCCAGGCGCCAGCACGCGCTCGCCCACACGATCCAGGATGTCATAGCCAGCCAATCCCATGGCCGAATAGCCATCATCATATCTGTCCACCTACACAGCTGCAGGCTGCTCCACCGGGTTGGCGGCTGGCGCCACCGCACGCGGTTGCTGCCTCTGCCGAGTAGGCTGAGCAACTGGATGCTGAGAAGGGCATGGACGCTCTCCATCTCGGGCCTGGCTTTGAGCTTTATGGGCTTGAAAGCCTGCTCCTGCAGTGTTGTGTTTCTGACCGGACTGTCGCGGCACAGCGAGCTGTTTCGCGGCGACAGCCGGGTCGTACACCTGCATCTGCCTATCCTTGCCGGAATGCCCACTCCGGCTTCTCTCATGGCTAGGATGCGGTGATGAAGCCTGATCGTTAGATCTAGCCACGTGCGAGTGCACCACCTGAGAAGCTCCAGCACCCGGGTTGGCTTTCCGAAACTCCTCATTCTGCCTAGCAGCCTCTAGCACCAGCTCGTTTAGCCTCTCCTGCTGCCTAACGCGCGCGTCGCCAGCTAGATGCGGCAACTCGGCAGCTACGGCCTCAGCAGCTCTAAGTGTTTTGGCGGGTGTGCTGTATCTGGGTCTAGTTGAGGAGTTTGCGGTGGCGGACTGACTGGGAGCCTCTACAACCGTTGCCATCTCGGCGCCTAGGTTGCGACGCGTAGCACCTACTTTGCTAGCTCTCCTAACAACCGGTGTAAAACCGTGAGCCTTGTTGTACTCAATCTGATCTAGGCTAAGCTCTAGCCTAATCTTCTCCAACTCCGCCTGCTCAGCGAGCAGCTCCTGGCGCTGCCGGTCGAGCTGCGCCTTCATGGTCAGGAGCTCGAGGTCAGTGGGAGGTGGCATTCCCGTCCGCGCAGCTGACGTAGGGATTGTCGGAGTAGTGGAAAGGGGAAGGTTGCACTCCTTCTCGTAGGGCTTGTGCGTCTTCCCGCCAGCACTCGAGCCAGCGAAGTCCTCGACGACGACCGCGGCGGCAGCCGCGCCCTTTCCGGCGTCCGCAGCTAGGCCAGCCACCATCACCTCCGCGACGTCCATAGAGTGGCCCATAGGCCTCCCGCGTGCAGCGATGACGGCGGGGGGATCCTCCGCGACGTGCACCAGCTCGGGGTACTCGCGGTCGATGACGGTGGCGACGTAGACGAGGTGCACGCCGAAAGAAAGCACCGAGCCGCCCTCCGGCATGGCCGTGCCGCCGAAATCGCCGGCGTTGTCGGTGACAAAGCCGAAGGAGCCGAATCTGTGGACGAGGCCGCAAACCACGCGCTCTCCGGTAGCCGAAATCGATCCCGTCCGAACGGAAACTCCAGCCAGCGCCGCTGGTTGCCCCACGGTGGGCGCCAACTGTCGTGGTGGTGTCACGGCAGATGCCATAGGATGGCTAAAGTTGTGGGGACGATGGACGCTGGAGGCGCTCGGGGAGGGATCACGCAGCGAGTAGCCGCGTGAGTGTGAAGCTAGCACTGCAAACAACAAGATCTACCCAGGTTCAGGGCCCTCGTGTGGAGGTAAAACCCCTACTCCTGCCTTTCTCTCTGTATATTAGTGTCTCGCCGAGTTGCCATAGTACAAATGTTCTTGCTACCGAGTAGCCGCTCTTCTCTCTACCTGAAGAACTAGGTCAAGAATGTGAAGCGGTTCTGGGATCCCTCGCGCAGGAGGGGGCAGGGCACCTTATGTACTCGGTGCCCAGCCGGATACAGCCAAATACAAACAGATATCGACATAGTGTGCACATCGTCCTTCTTCCAAGCTCCCGCTGACAGCTTTGTCTTCTAAGTTTGTCCGGTGCGGAAAGTCGTTGGGAAAAACCAAGTAACCGATCTGTTATCACTGCCACGAACACAGAGTAGGTCCCCCCTATCCTGCGACGCCCTGCTGACACACTGTTGGTGTCAGGCACGCGCTCCGTAGATGAACAGTGCCATGAACAGTGCCAAAGTACGGACCTGGGATACGCGGGATTCTGTGTCAGAACGGCTCCTTTGACTTCTGGCCCGAGTAGGATCCCGCCATTTCTACTCGGGCCAATTCTTCTACTCGGGAGAACGTTACTTCCTTGATTCGCCCTTCCGGCCATCTATATGTAAGACCGAATAGCAGTCGACCGGGTAGCGCGTACCGGGTAGCCAGCTACTCGGCCCAACATCCTCTTCTGATCTTGCCCTTAGCACTTGCCTTTACCCTACTCGGGGGTAACCCCCCGACATCCACTGATCGGGAAGCGGGCGCGACGCTTTCTTTCTCGCTGGCGCGAGGGCTGCTGAGTTCTTCCTCTGTCCTCTTCCCTGGTGCGTCGCAGCAGGATTTCAACGATGCGGTGGAGAGGTGGCTTTGGGACACCCCTCCCGAGGGGCCGGATGGCTCCTTCCTTTCTGATGACTTCTTCCGTGACTTGATGGTGGAGGATCATTGGTCCGCTTGTATTCTCTCCGGAGCTCCCGCCAAGCTCTACTCGGAGGGCCCCCTGCTCGATATCGTCAAGGACGGTGTAGAGGCGCTCTAGGTCAGGGCGAGGGCACACTCCCATCTCCTCATCAAGGAGAGCGAACGTCTGGAGAACCTGGGCGCCTGGTTCCTCCAGGTGATGTTCACCTTCCACGAAAGGGAAAATGCGGGGAAGGCAGTGCGCCATCAGATGTTCTTCGAGGCCACACGCAAGTGCGAGGACTCCACTCGCGAGGTGGAGGCGCTTCGTGAGGAGGCCAAGCGTATGCTGGATGCTTCCCGGGATCTGCAGTCTCGGCTTAGTCTGGAGAAGGAGTAGCACCGCTCGGCAGTGGACGCGTGGAACTTTGGCAGCGCGGAGCGAGAGAAAGCCGTCATCCCGCGTGAAGAAGCTCTGGTGCGCCGCGAGGCGGCTGTCTCCTCCCGTGAATCCGCCGCTTCCCTCAGGGAGGACAAAGTCCATGGCCTTGAGGAAGACGTCAAGAGACGCGAGGCGGAGGTCACCCGCCTCGTGGGTGAGGTGAGAGAGGAGCGGGAGCGCCTCGAGAAGCTGGAGAGTGACCTGAAAGATGGACAAGAGAGGCAACGGCAACAGGTAGAGAAAGAGATCCAAGCGGGGTTTGAAGCGTACCGCAAGGAACTCGAGGCAGGCCTAGCTGGGAAATAGCCATCTATGGAGGTCATGGCCGTGCAAGCGCTACCCTCGGAGGTTGATAGGCTCTCGGCTGAGCTTGGTCGGCTTCGTGTGCAGCTTGCCGAGGAGAGCATCGCTAGGGAGCACGTCATTGCTGCGTCTGCGGAGTTCCAGTTGGACTTGTTTGCCCTGCGAGAGCGACTGGCCCCGCTCGCGGAGGGCGTGCCTGAGCGAGTGGAGCTGGCCGCGCTGGCACTGGAGATTCAACGCCAACTGGAGGGGGTGTTCTAACAAGTTGTCCTATCGGCCCAGGTGGTCGGTGAATGACTTAACCTCGAGCTGCCTCCTTCGCATGCTAGGTACGACGTCGTGCGTGCTCTTCACTTATTTGCCGACCTGCTGGATTCGCTGTAGGAGGGTGCCCAGAGCGTGGACGCAATTCTTGACACGGAGTGCCACCAGCTCCTGTCGGAGGGAGCGACACACTTGTTCTCCAGGCTTTTGGCGGTTCAGCTAGGCTTCAAGCTGAGCACCCTAGCGAGGGAGGTTCCCCCGACCGTGTTGCCTCTCTCTCTCTGCCCTTGTGAAGGACGCCGTCATTGCCTTCGTGAAGGCCTTCACACCAACTCCTCCTGCTTATGAAGCCCCAGCTCCTAGCGCTGGAACCGAGGGTCCTTCTGCTTAGTGTTCCTTCGTATTTGTGGCATTTGCCTGTGAACTATTTTAAGTGTCTTGTAAGGATAAATTATGCACTTCGTTGCCAATTGTACTCCTATCTTGTATTCTGCTTTTGAGAATACTTAGCTTTTCTGTGGTGACATCCTTCAAGATGCTCTGTTTGTGTCCTTCGTGGTGATCCTCCAGCTGCTCCTTGCGGAGGATCCTCTTGAGCTTTGTGGGGGGAGGGGGGTTTGCGTGCTGCTCGCTTGTCCCTTGAAGTGAGGTTTCCACCGTTACTTGCAGTTTGTGCCTCTGAAGAGGTGCGTGCTTGGTTGTTCCTTCGTGAGCATCTCGTGAGGAGAAACGCCGAGGGACTTGGCGAAGTGTTTGTGTGCGGTAGCGACCCGCCCACATACACTGTTCCAGCCCCCGCCTACATCATACTTTCGAGAGGAAAAAGGACTTCCTGCGCCTCTGTTGAGAGAGGAAGGATGCATGCTTGGATGAATGCACATGATGTTTTGCTGGATGCAAGATGCATGCATGCCAGCATGCAAGGAGAGATTGCTTTGTGAAAGCAACACGATTTTACTGCTAGGGTGAGGCATTGTTCTCTTACAAAACGCTAGGGGATGTCGTGACCTTGTGGTCCCCCAAGAGGCACTTGACGTCACCGTGCGGACACGGGACTCCCATTTTCATGTGGCTCATACTCGCGCGGGTTCAGGTGCATAGCTTGAGGATGTAGTGGCCTTATGGCTCCCTCTAGTAACAAAAGATTGCCCCGCCGGAGCGAGGCTCCCACTTGTGTGGGTAGAAGCTCCCGCGGCCTTGTGGTCTGCCTGGCGAGAGCTCCATGATACCCTCACGGAGAGAGGTCCTGGCGTCGTTTTTACCGTGGTGTCACAGGGTCCCCTCGAGGGTGTGTCTCCATGGCCTTGTGGGGGCCATGGAACGAGCATGTCGTGAGCGCTCCTCCCTAGGAGAGAGGCGCACTCGCATGGAGAGCAATGGCAGCCCCCGAGCCTCCAGCGCTCTAGGGGGTCTTCTGGGTGGTAGCCCCCGAGCCTCCAGCGCTCTAGGGGGTCTTCTGGGTGGATTCTCCTTCGCGAGAAGCGAGCAACCTCTTCTTAGGAGCCTCATCGAGGTGTTCCATGTCGTATTCATCGGCCGGGTGGGAGATGGCCACCTCCTTGTAGGCTCGCTGGACTGAGCGCGTCGCCTCCTCCACCTCTCCATGGATGGTGATGGTGCCAGCAGGCCCGGGTAGCTTGTAGAGGTTGTACACGTGGTGCGTCACGACCATGAACTTCGCGAGAGTAGGGTACCCGAGGATGGCATTGTAGGGGAGGGAGATGTGCGCGACGTCAAAGTTGAGAGTCTCGGTGCGGTAGTTCTGGCAAGTGCCAAGCATGACGGTGAGGCACACCTGTCCCAGGCGGACCGTGGTGTCGTCGGTGACAGTGGTGTACAGCCTCGTGGGGGCCAGGTGCTCATAGGACACCTGGAGCCGCTTGAATGTAGGCACCGAGATGATGTTGAGGCCCGCACCCCCGTCGGAGCAGCGTCTTGTTGACGGTGATGTTGTTGATGGTGGGGGTGCAGACCAGAGGCAGGACCCCCATGGTCCTTGTGGACTTGGGGTGGTCGTTGATGTCGAAAGAGACCTTGTGGTCTGACCACTTGAGTAACTTTATCGCGGCTGTGCCTGAGTGGACAGCGGCGATCTCGCGCAAGATCTTCTTGAAGTGGTGGTTCGAGAGTGGAGCTTGTGCTCCGCCAAGAATATAGGCCATGTAGCCCGTTGGTTCTTGGTAGTCCCCGCAGTGTTCGTCGCCCCGCCCCTAGTTGCCCTCGGTGTGTGGCTGTGTGGCAGCGTTCACCTGAGGTGCGGGTGGGTTGGGACGCTGCAGCTGCTGCGGGGGTGGCTGCCGCATGGGTGGCTGGTAGCCGCCGTTGTTGTGGCCGCCGGTGTTGTAGTTGTCGTACTCGTTGTACTGGTTCGGGCCGCGCTCCTCCCATCTTCCTACAGCATGGCCTCTCCCTCGCCCGGGACTATGCCAGCCGTCGCCTCGAGAGTAGCCCTCCTGGCCACCCCTCATGAGGCGGTCTCCCCGCATCCTCTCCAGTTGGAAGCAGTCCCTTGTGGCGTGTGAGTGCATGCGGTGAAACTCACGGTAAGGGCGGTTGTCCGCCATGGGTGCAGCGTCGCTACGGCCTTGCTTGCATTCTAGCTCGGCAACCAGGACGTCCTGAGCTTTCCGTTTGGCATCCGAATCATCACCTCGAGCCTTTGTCTTTGTCTTGGGGGCCACCGGCTTGATTCATCGACAGGCACGTTGTGCCTGAAGAGGCGTCCCTCCTCAGCCTTGACGCACCTGTCGGCCATGTCCACGAGCTCGACGGCGGAGGTGATGTCGTCCCTGATGCCGAGCTCTTCGAGCATGCGCACGTTGGTGACCCTTCCCTGAAGGCGGAGATGACATTTGCGTCGGCGATGCGGGTGATCTTGTTGCGCGTATGGATGTAGGTACTGGCGAAGTGTTTCGTCGGGCTGCTGGCGTATGCCGTGGAGGCCGTTGTAGGAGAGAGGCGCTCGTAGGAGCCCTTGAAGTTGGCGACGAAGTGGAGGCACAACTCCTCGAATTGTCTGATGGAGCCCTCTTTCAGATTCATGAGTCAGACGAGGGCTGGGCCCTTGAGGGCCATGGGCAACCAGTTCGCCATGCACTTGTCGTCCCCCTTTGTAGCTCCTACGCTGAGGCAGTACAGCTGCAGGAAGTCGAGGGGAGGAGTAGTGCCGTTGTAGCAAGATGGCAGCGTGGGGTTGAACTCCGATGGCCAGGAGATCGTGCGAAGTCGCTTGGTGAACACGAGGGCGCCACTGACGTAGACCGTTGCACGCGTCGAGGTCTACCGGGCGTTTGGGACAGCCGGCCCTGGCGACGTCACGGATGGTGCGGTGCTCGTGTTCGTGGCAGCGATCAATTTGAACGCGCGCATCCGTCGGGGTGCGCAGGATCAGGCAGCTGTTGCTGCTCTTCTAAGGCATCTTAGTGGTGGGTGCCTTGTCAGGGAACTTGGTGCGGGGGTCGCCGTGCACCGGTGAGGTTACACTATGAGAAGAGTGCGGCGCGTCATGAGCTGTCGCGCTCCTACGCTGCCCGACATCGCCTTCCCGTGGCTCCCGCGGGGGGACGTTTGCGATAGTGGCGAGCTCCTGGAGTCGGGCGAGCCATGCGGCGTGTCCTTCAGGTGCGGGCGGGTACGTAAGCAGCTTCCGTACCAGTTGCTCCTGGCGCCCCTGCGTTCCTGACGGCAGTGGAGGCGGATGTTGAGACGTAGGCGCGTCTTGCTGCGGAGTGTGGGAGGAAGCGTCCTCCTCGGCGTCGTGTTCTCCTTCCACGCCAGTGGTGTTGCGCTATGGCGCGTCGTTGTCATTGTTGTAGCCAGTTGGCTCGACATGCCCTTGGCGGCGAACGCGCTCGGAGCGGGTGAGGTGCGGGCTGGTCCGAGCGGCAGGTGCCATGGCAATAAAGAAATGAAGGAGCGCCTTAGCCCCCTACCTAGCGCGCCAATTGTCGGAGAGAGCTCGTCTGTCCTGGACAGGATAGCTCTCAAAGATTCGAACACTGGGGGCTAAACACGCTTCCAGAGGAGGCTTCGAGAGGGAAGCTTGAGCGCGACAACAATGGCGACACGGAGAGTTTACCCAGGTTCAGGCACTAGTGTTGTGTAAAACCCTACTCCTTCTTGTCTGATGGATTGCACTGTGTTGATTACAGTACAAAGGCGAGCTTGTGCTCGAAAAAGACTACTTGGGCTCTATGATGGTTCGAGCTCTTCTTGCTCAAGGGCCGGTGGTGCCCTTCTTATACTGACGTTTGGACCTCCTTCCCGCTTATCTGGCAGGAAAGGGTTACCAAAGTGCCAAAGGAGGAGCGTCTTGTACTTCTGCCTCCTGCGCGGTCCTGTTCGTTGGGGGACAACTCCACCGTACATGGCGTCACGGTGGGAGAGCCCAGTGAATCCGCCTTCGTCTTGTAGTGTGGTCTTGGTGTTCTTGCACCAAAGGGGCAATCTTTGGGAACCCCTTTGGCCGCCACAGTTGTCCTTCTGGCCTTTATACACCAGAATGGCAATTGGGGACAAAGTAGCTCTGCAGCTCCTCCGTCACCGCTCAGAGGAGCGATCGTCCGAAGCACGTGGGATGCCTCCTCTCGAAGGGAGATACCCAAGGAGGGGGGCAAAGGCGAAGTAGAACCCCTCTCCAGGGCAAGATCTCCATCGGGCCAAGCACACCTGGCGGGTGGGCGTGGGAAAGGGAGCCCCGCCTGGCGTGGATGGATCTCTTGGCCTTGGAGCTGCATACTGGGTTGGGCTGCAGCTGACGCCTCAGGGTACCCCGGTATCCAGAGGCTCGACAAGGTGAATTAACAGTTGTACCAACATTTTCAACAGGAATTTCAGTGTTTTCAATTTGTTTAGCTCTAGCAATTGTAGCATCTAGGAAAGGACCTAGTGAACCAGTATCATCAAGCACAGTAGAAGCATCATCAAAAGTATCAGAAGCATTTTCACACTCAGTAGAAGTAGTAGTGTGTGAAGCATGCGGTGGTGTAAGAAGATTACTCATTACATATGGTGAATCAAGAGCGAGGTGTTCAAGGTTGTACCTCTCCTTGTAGTGGATGGTAATATAAGAACTTTTCCATCACGAGTTTTACCCATGATGAAAGGCTTGCATCGAACAATATCACGTTCAAGTGAGAAAATAAATAAAGTTATGCTCCGCGGCAACGGCGCCAGAAAATAGTCTTGATGACCCACAAGTATAGGGGATCGCAACAGTCTTCGAGGGAAGTAAAACCCAAATTTATTGATTCGACACAAGGGGAGCCAAAGAATATTTATAAGCCTTAACAGCTGAGTTGTCAATTCAGATGCACCTGAAAGTAGACTTTCTCGAAACAGTTTATCAGTGGTAACAGTTTTATAGCAGCAGTAGTAATAAAATACACCAGGAGTAAAATAGTAACAACAGTAGCAATTGCGGAAAACAACAATATTAACGGACTATAGGCATAGGGATGGATGAACGGGCGTTGCATGGATAAGATAGTTCATATAATAATCAAAACATGGGCATTGCAGATAGATAATAATAAAGCATCCAAGTTCTAAGAAAACCATAGGCATGTGTTCCAATATAGTCATACGTGCTCACAATGAGAAACTTGCACAACATCTTTTGTCCTACCAGCCCGTTTTCAGCGGGGCCTCAAGGGAAACTAGTCATAATTAAGGTGCTCCTTTAAATAAAGCATCGGAGCAAAGCATTAACACTCCATGAAGACATGTGATCCTCACATCACAGCCAACCCCTCTGGTTGTCCCAATTATTGTCACTTTGGGGCCTCGGGTTTCGGACAATGACATGTTTAAACAACTTGCAGATATGATCAAGAAACATAATTATACTAATGAAACAATAACATGTTCAGATCTAAGATCATGACACTCAGTCCCTAGTGACAAGAATTAAGCATAACAAGTTGCAACAACGGTAGAAAACACTAACAACGGATACTATGCACTATGCCCTAACAATCTGGCATTATTACATGAACGATATCATGCAATCCCTTCCATCCCTCTCAGCCTACAGCGGGGATTACTCACACATGAACGGGGGGGGGTCATGGCTGGTTGATGGAGAAGTGGTGGTGGTGACGATGGCGATGATCTCCTCCAAATCCCAGTCCTGGCAAGGCGCCAGAATAGGAAATTCCAATCCCCGAATTGAGTTTCGAGGTAGAGGCGGCGCTCTGATGTGTTTTTCTGGGATATGACAAACCCCTTGATTTTAGGTTTACGGGGCGTAATTAGTCGAAACGGGAGCCCGAGGGGTGTCTGGGGCCACCACACCACGTGTAGGCGCAACCTAGGGGGCGCCCAGGGGTGGTGTGGGCCCCACCTTGCTCTCCTTCTGGCTCTAGGGGTCTTCGGGTAAATTAAGGACTTCAGGATCTTTTCTGGGCAATTTCCTGAAAGTTGATTTTTCTGCACAAAACGAGACGCCAAGGTAATTCTGCTGAAAACAGTGTTAGTCCGTGTTAGTTGTATGCAAAACTCACAAGTTTAGTGGCAAACAATAGCAAAAGTGTTCGGAAAGGAGATACGCTTTGGAAGTATCAGTGATCCACCTAAAGGAGAGTGAGAGCAACAAGCCAAACATGAGTGGAAAATTTTCAAGTGCTCCCAAAGGCCTTGCCTTACTTGCCACCAAAAGAGAGATGTGAGAGTTACGAGATGACCTATCCATGCTTCACTTCGTCCTCGTGTGCAAAGGAGAAGCACTTGAAACTAACGCCATAACAAGATTTCCTTCGTCTTTGTTACCTTTGTTGCAGGAATTTGAGGAAGAACTACCACCGGATCTACCTCCTCTACGAGGCAACGAGCACCGCACTGACCTCATACCGGTGCACCGATTCCAAACTGTGCTTTCTACCGCACCAACCCCGAGGAGACTAAGGTGATCGAGCGGAAAATCCAAGAACTTGTTGATACGTTATAAATGTATCCTTAATTTCTGATGTTCCATGTTGTTTCCCTCATGTTTGATATACACTTTATGTCATTTTTATCGATTTTCCATACTAACCTATTGACAAGATGCCACAGAGCCAGTTCCCTGTTTTCTGCTGTTTTTAGTTTCAGAAAAGTTGTTCTGGAAATATTCTCGGAATGGGAAAATTCCAAGTCCCCTAGAATTCCCGAAGGTTCCACAGAATCCCAAAGAGGCCCGGAGGGGGCACAAGGGGGCCACACCATAGGGCGGCGCGCCCGTTGGCCGCGCCATGGGGTGGTGTGGGCCCCCAGGCCTCCACCGCCTTTGCCCTTTCGCCTATTTATACCCCTCGGCATATTAACCCTAAAAAGATACTACTTCATCCCGAGAAACATCCGAGGCCACCGTCTTCGTCATCCCAAGATCGGGAGGGTTCTGGAGATCTCCCCGGCACCCTGCCGGGAGGGGAATTCATCACCGGAGGGGTCTACACCACCATGCCCTCCTCCAAAGTGATGCGTCAGTAGTTCATCCCTGGACTACGGGTCCATAGCAGTAGCTAGATGGTTGTTCTCTCCACTTTGTACCTCATGTTTAGATCTCGTGAGCTTCCTCACATGATCAAGATCATCTTTATGTAATGCTACATGTTGTGTTTGCTGGGATCTGATGAATGTTGAATGCCATGTCTTTTGATTATCAATCTATCATGTTATCCTCATTCTTATGTTATTTATGATCTTGCATGCTATCCGTTATTAGTAGATGCTCTGGCCAAGTAGATGCTAGTAACTCCAAGAGGGAGTATTTATGCTCGATAGTGGGTTCATGCCTCCTTTGCATCTGTGCTCGAGTGACAGAAACGTGACGGATGGAGGATGTGTTGTTTCCATTAGGGAGAAAACAATAGTGTTTACCTAGTTTACATTACACACTTTGCTTATTGCGATAATCTGTTGCTTGCAACTTAATACCCAACGTTTATTCGGATGATATTCGGAGGGTGGGCTATTAGACATAGATGCAGTTGGATGACGGTCTATGTATTTTGTTGTAATGCCCGCATGAAGCACATAGTAATCTTTATGTCTTGCATATGCACTACGGTGCAACCTTCATTTTTATCAATTGCCCAGCTGTAATTTGTTCACCACGCATGTTATTTATCTTTCTCGGAGAGACACCACTAGTGAACTGTGGACCCCGGTCCATTTTCTCATACTGATAATATACACATTGCTTTCATACTTCTGCTATTGCTTTCATATTGTTTTTCCTACTGTTTTCCACACCATACGTTTAACCTCTTTGTGTTCAGCAAAACCGGTGAGATTGACAACCTCACTGCTTCGTTGGGGAAGTGATTTGAATGTGTTGTGTAGGTTCCAAGTTGTTGCTGAACCAGTAG
The DNA here is from genome assembly GCA_028641055.1 of Alopecurus myosuroides. Taxonomy (NCBI): domain Eukaryota; kingdom Viridiplantae; phylum Streptophyta; class Magnoliopsida; order Poales; family Poaceae; genus Alopecurus; species Alopecurus myosuroides. Next base: position 101,564,989 of record CM054059.1, read on the forward strand.
TGCGCCCTTCCACCTCAGCTGCATAAACCTTCAGAGATTGCTTGTCCTCCTACTGGTCGATTCAACCTTGGTTTCTTTTCTGAGGGAAAACTTGCTGCTGCACTCTTCACACCTTGCACTTGGGGTCTCCCAAACGAGCGTGTGTCCACACGCCATCACTAATCTTTTATTCGAGAATCCCTTAGCCCTTGTGCCGCTCCGGTTATCCTTGTCCCAAAACAAGATGATACTTCTCGTATGTGCATGGATTGTCACCCTATAAATGCTATCACCTTTCGATATAGACATACCATCCCTAGGCTTGATGATATGCTTGATGAATTAAGTGGTTCTACAATCGTTTCCAAAATTGACCTTAAAAAAGATATCATGAAATTCGCATGAACATAGGTGATGAATGGAAAACATCTTTCAAAACTAAACCTGGTTTGTATGAATGGCTTGTCATGCCCATTGGTCTTTCGAATGCTCCTTCAACATTTATACGTCTTATGAATGAAGTTTTGCGTCCTTTCATTGACAAATTTGTCGTGGTTTATTTTGACGACATTCTTATCTATAGCAAATCTTTGGAGAATCATCTCGAACATATTTCTCAAGTCTTGCTGGTCCTTCGCAAAGCAAAACTTTTTGCAAATCTTTCCAAGTGCAATTTTGCACCAACAAGCTTGTTTTCTTAGGTTTTGTGATTTCCTCCAATGGTATTGAAGTTGACAACAAGAAAGTTGAGGCAATTAGAAATTGGCCTAACCCTCCTTCCGTGGGTGAGATAAGACGTTTCCATGGTCTTGCCGGTTTCTATTATCGTTTTGTGAAGGATTTTTTAACCATTGCTTGCCCTTTGAGCTTACAAAGAAGAATGTACCGTTTGTTTGGGGCAATTCTCAACAAAAAGCTTTTGATACCCTTAAGAAATGCTTGACCGAAGCACCTTTGCTTGTTTTGACGGATTTTGAGAAAAATTTTGAGGTTGAATGTGATGCTAGTTGAATAGGCATTGGTGGCGTTCTTATGAAAAATGGACGCACTGTTGCTTATCATAGTGAGAAATTAGATGGTTCTAGACTCAACTACCCAATTTATGACAAGGAACTATTTGCTTTGGTTAGAGTCTTGGAAGTTTGGCAACACTATCTTTGGCCTAAAAAATTTGTTATTCATTCCGATCATGAATCATTGAAATATTTGAAAAGCCAAGCCAATTTGAAGAAAAGACACACTATTTGTTCACCATGCATGTTATTTATCTTTCTCGGAGAGACACCACTAATGAATTGTGGACCCCGTTCCATTTTCTCATACTGATAATATACACACTACTTTTATACTTCTGCTACTTCTTTCATATTGTTTTTCCTACCATTTTCCACACAATACGTTTAACCTCTTTGTGTTCAGCAAAGCTGGTGAGATTGACAACCTCACTGCTTCGTTGGGGGCAAAGTGATTTGATTGTGTTGTGTAGGTTCCACGTTGATGTTGAACCGGTAGTACGCCCTGCCACCTCAGCTGCATCAACCTTTATAGATTCCTTGTCCTCCTACTGGTTGATTCAGCCTTGGTTTCTTTTCTGAGGGAAAACTTGCTGCTGCACTCTTCACACCTTACGCTTGGGGTCTCCCAACGAGCGTGTGTCCACACGCCATCAAAGCTTTTCTGGCGCCGTTGCCAAGGAGGAAGAGAATTTCTGCAAGGGGAGTCTCTCACTTCCAATCTCTTTTCTTTGTTTTTGTTTTACTTAGTTTATTTTATTTTGTATTGTTTGCTCCTCTTTATCAAAAAACACAAAAAAATAGTTCTTATTCTAGTTGTAGTTTTATTCCTATTTTTAGTCTTGTTAAAATGAGTACTCCTGTTCCTGTTACCTTGTCGCATGAGGAAATGATTTTCACTTTCAAACAAAGGAATGATGAGAGTTTCAAGGAAGCTTAGTCTAGATTTTTTGATTCCTATTGCAAAATTGAACCTAAAATGACTCTAAGCCTGTTTATGCGTAGCTTTTATTTAGGTCTTGTTCTTTACTATAGATGTGCTTTGGATACTGTGGTAGGAGCAGATTTCCTTCATTGTCATGGAGATCAAGATTTCAATGCTATAAAAAAATTAATTGCCACCTACAACTCACCTAGTAGCTCTGATAAAGCCTTTGCAAGTATTTATGCTAGATTGAATACTCTTGAGACGCATGTTTCTTGCTTAAGTGAGGGTCATAATCGGATTCGTGAACACCTTGATCATGTTCCAATAAACTCTGAAGCCTCAAATATAATCCATACTGTGAAGGTTATTATTAATGGTGAAACTTTTCATGCTTGCTGTGATATTATTTCTGAATTTCGTCTTATGCCTAAAGAAATTTATGAATCTTTGAATACTTGGAGACTTATTGAGGGAGGAGAAGAAATACGTCTCACTAATAACACCATTATATTTCCCATTGGGATAGCTGAGGGAATATTTACAAAAATCCTATGAAGAATGGTAACCACTGATTATCTTGTTATTGAATGTGTAGGAGAGGGCCAAATTACTCTTGGAAGATCTCCGCTGAAGCTCTTAGGAGCAACTATTGATATGGGGAGAGGTACCATGACTTTTATTCCAAAATCATGTGCAGAACATCAGTTCCCAAAAAGAAAGAATAAGGGTAAGAAAGGTAAACGTAAGTCTCGTAACAATTTGGATGCTTCTTCACTTGAAAATACCTGATTCCACTTTTTGGGCCTAGCTAAAAGGTGTTAAAGAAAAGCACTTTTTCGGAGATAACCCATGGTTTTATTTTTCTTTGTTTTTCTCTGTTTTCTTTGAGTCAAGGGGTTGTATACTTCTGTAGAAACTCCTTCGTATCTTTATTTTTATTTTTTAGTTGTGCCAAGTAAAGTTTCTGATGAGAGTTGGAGTTGGTTTTTGGATTTCTGCGCAGGAAACAGATTTCTGATGTCCACCATAAAAAATCGTATAATTCACATAAAAATTAGAATTACCTGAAATTTCTTGTGCCTATTCCTCGGCTCATTCCTCAACTTTTTTGTTCTTTAAGTTTTTCGATCTGAGTAACATAAGTTCCCCGAAAAAACTCGTATTAACACACTATTCTGGTTTTGACAGATTCTGCCATTTTTTTGCATTTGCTCTTTTGTGATGTCAAGTGGATTTATTTGCTTCACGAAACATCAGTGGTTGTAGCTAATGTTCAAAAGTATAAATATCACTTGTTCCCTTACAGAACCCATGGATTTTTTATTGTTTCACTAACCCTCTAATGCGAATTACTCTTTGAGTGTGGTGTGAAGGAAGTTTCCAAGGGTCAAGAGAAGAGGGTGATATATGTGATCAAGAAGAGTGCAAGGTCAAAGCTTGGGTATGCCCCCGTGGTTCATCCAAGAATATTTTTAGAATAATCAAGCATCTAAGCTTGGGGATGCCCAAGGCATCCACTTCTTCATCAACAATCTATCAGGTCACTTCTAGTGAAACTATATTTTTATTTGGTCACATCATATGAAGTTTACTTGGAGCGTATGTTTGTTTTCTATTGCTTTATTTTGTTTTCCTTGATTCAATAATATAGTTGGACCCTAGAATTCCTTGTTTCGGAGAGAGACACGCTCCACTTTTTCGTTTGAATACTTGGTATGCTCGTATTCTTAGTTTTTCTTCTAGCTGCAGCCAAATTCCTATTTAGCTCTTGTTTTCATTGCATCTCTTGTTCAGAGATGTTAGTTTTAGTAGTGTTATGTGATTAATATCATGTTTTCTTGTTGTAACATTTAGAGAGTTTTGTTAAACCATGTTTTATATGGTGCTTGTTGGGAAAAGAAACTGTTGCTTGTAGTAGAATTTATAACAGTGCAAGTAGAAACTTGTATAGACTGTGGCTAGACTTTTTCATATCATGATAGATTTTTTTTTATTCTAAATCCTTGTGGTTATTTAGTAGCATGATTAGCCTCAAATATCTAAGAGTGTTTAATGTGTCATTGAAAGAATCATGAGTTGTTCTTGTCATATTGAAGCATAAATTTGTGGTGTTCTCCTTTGAATGTTTTATTTGTTTGACATGGCGCATGCTCACACCATGTTTATGACTATGAACCAGTTACTTATAGCCTCTATAATCATTTATTTTTTGAACTTGTGGTACCACTTATGCTTTTATTAATGATGTTTATGTCGCTATGCATGATTATGGCTCTTATGCTCTCTTGATTTGTCGCTCTTAGTCTTTTGCTAGCCTCCACCTGTACTGAGCATGAGCTCTACTCGTGCATCCAACTCCCACAAACCAAAATTTACCAAATGTGTCCACTATACCTACCTACATGTGGTATTTAACCGCCACTCAAAAGTAAATTGCTTATGTGTTACCTGTAAAACTTTCAAAATTACTCATGTTTTGTGCTCATGTTTTAGCTCATGAGAATGTAAATAGAGAATCTCTATCTCACTTGTTGATTGGACTTTCACACACTGGACTAGTGGCTTCATCCGCTTATCCAATGATAGAAGATCTAGCAGCGGAGTGCCCAGCCCCAAATTAATAAAAACAAATTCTCTTCACTATTTTGCCCCTGATTTATCAGTCAAAGCATAATTGTGTAAACAAAAGAGAGAGCGATGACCATCTACCCAGATGCGTCCTTCTATGGGAGCCGCTCTTGTGAAGTCTGGTTGGCTTGTGACGTACTGTATTTTCTGTTTACCATTCGTTGACATAAGCATAAACCTCTCTAAAAAATGTTTTCAATACCTCTGTTTAATAAAATAAAATCTCTAGCACATGAGTTGATCCCTGCTTCCCTCTGCGAAGGGCCTTTCTTTTACTTTTATGTTGAGTCTCCATCTTCTAACTTTATGCACAGTTGAGAGAGCATAGTTGCCATTCTGAGTTTTATGTGCATTTGTCCCAGAAACATTATTAATTGATTCATGGTGTGTTATTGCTTGTTCTCTAATTGTTTGTTCTAGTATTCGTCATGAACTTTAAAGGTGTCCTAACATTTATGTTTTGCCCCACTCTTAAGGACTAGCTAAATATCACTTTTCCATGTTTTCTCTATACTTGAAACAAACGTATATCTTTTGTTGCATTTTTATTCGTGATCTTTTATTTGTGTTACTTCTCATGATGCAAGGTGATCTTTTATGCTTTATTGTTAAATATCTATTTATCATGCTTGTGTTGAAGTTCTATGATCTCAGCTTACTTATGCTTTTACATTATTCATGATCAAGTTTATGTTGGTAGCATGTCACCTCAAAAATTATATGTTTTAATCGTTTACCTACTCGAGATGAGTAGGAACTAAGCTTGGGGATGTTGATATGTCATAAACGTATCCTTAATTTCTGATGTTCCATGTTGTTTTCATGTTGTTTCCCTCATGTTTGATATACACTTTATGTCATTTTTATCGATTTTCCAGACTAACCTATTGACAAGATGCCACCGAGCCAGATCCCTGTTTTCTGTTGTTTTTAGTTTCAAAAATTTGTTCTGGAAATATTCTCGGAATTGGAAAATTCGAAGTCCGGAGGTCCTAGAATTCCCGAAAGTTCCACGGAGTCCCGAAGAGACCCGGAGGGGGGCCACACCATAGGGAGGCGCATCCCCTGGCCGCGCCAGGGGGTGGTGTGGGCCCCCAGGCCTCCACCGCCTTTACCCTTTCGCCAATTTATACCCCCCGACATATTAACCCTAAGAATATACCACTTCGTCCCGAGAAACACCCGAGGCCGCCGTCATCTTCATCCAGAGATCGGGAGGGTTTTGGAGCTCTTCCCGGCACCCTGCCGGGACGGGAATTCATCACCGGAGGGGTCTACACCACCATGTCCTCCTTCGAAGGGATGTGTGAGTAGTTCATCCCTGGACTACGGGTCCATAGCAGTAGCTAGATGGTTGTTCTCTCCAGTTTGTACCTCATGTTTAGATCTCGTGAGCTGCCTCACATGCTCGAGATCATCTTTATGTAATGCTACATGTTGTGTTTGCCGGGATCTGATGAATGTTGAATGTTATGTCTTCTGATTATCAATCTATCATGTTATCTTCATGCTTATTTTATTTATGAGCTTGCATGCTCTCCGTTATTAGTAGATGCTCTGGCCAAGTAGGTGCTAGTAACACCAAGAGGGAGTATTTATGCTCGATAGTGGGTTCATGCCTCCTTTGCATCTGTGCTCGAGTGACAGAACTGTGAAGGATGGAGGATGTGTTGTTGCCATTAGGGAGAAAACAACAGTGTTTACCTAGTTTACGTTGTTTACATTACACACTTTGCTTACTGCGATAATCTGTTGCTTGCAACTTAATACCCAACGTTTGTTCGGATGATATTTAGAGGGTGAATTATTAGACATAGATGCAGTTGGATGACTGTCTATGTATTTTGTTGTAATGCTCGCATGAATCACATAGTAATCTTTATGTCTTGTATATGCACTATGGTGCAGCCTTCATTTTTGTCAATTGCCCAGTTGTAATTTGTTCACCACGCATGTTATTTATCTTTCTCGGAGAGACACCACTAGTGAACTGTGGACCCCGGTCCATTTTCTCATACTGATAATATACACACTCCTTTCATACTTCTGCTACTGCTTTCATATTGGTTTTCCTACTATTTTCCTCACCATACGTTTAAACTCTTTTTGTTCAAAAAAATCGATGAGATTGACAACTTCACTGCTTTGTTGGGGAAAGTGAATTGATTGTGTTTTGTAGGTTCCACGTTGCTGCTGAACCAGTAGTGCGCCCTGCCACCTCAGCTGCATCAACCTTCAGAGATTGCTTGTCCTCCTACTGGTCGATTCAACCTTGGTTTCTTTTCTGAGGGAAAACTTGTTGCTGCACTCTTCACACCTTGCACTTGGGGTCTCCCAACGAGCGTGTGTCCACACGCCATCACTTCTACAGAAAGGTTTTATTTGAGAATCCCTTAGCCCTTGTGTCGTTCCGGTTATCCTAGTCCCAAAACAAGATGATACTTCTCGTATGTGCATGGATTGTCACCCTATAAATGCTATCACCGTTCGATATAGACATCTCATCCCTAGGATCGATGAATTAGGTGGTGCTACAATCGTTTCCAAAATTGACCTTAAAAAAAGATATCACCAAATTCACATGAGCATAGGTGATGAATGTAAAACAACTTTCAAAACTAAACCTGGTTTGTATGAATGGCTTGTCATCCCCTTTGGTCTTTCGAATGCTCCTTCAACATTTATGCGTATTATGAATGAAGTGTTGCATCCTTTCATTTACAAATTTATCGTGGTTTATTTTGACGACATCCTTATCTATAACAAATCTTTGGAGAATCACCTTGAACATATTTCTCAAGTCTTGTTAGCCCTTCGCAAAGATTTTTTTTTTGCAAATCTTTCCAAGTGCAGTTTTGCACCAACAAGTTTGTTTTCTTAGGTTTTGTGATTTCCTCCAATGGTATTGAAGTTGACAACAAGAAAGTTGAGGCAATTAGAAATTGGCCTAACCCTACTTCTGTGGGTGTGATAAGACGTTTCCATTGTCTTGACGGTTTCTATCGCCGTTTTGTGAAGAATTTTTCAACCATTCCTTGCCCTTTGAGCTTACAAAGAAGAATGTACCGTTTGCTTGGGGCAATGCTCAACAAAAAGCTTTTGATACCCTTAAGAAATGCTTGACCGAAGCACCTTTGCTTGTTTTGACGTATTTTGAGAGAACTTTTGAGATTGAATGTGATGCTAGTTGAATAGGCATTGGTGGCGTTCTTATGAAAAATGGACGTACCGTTGCTTATCATAGTGAGAAATTAGATGATGGTTCATGTTCAAAAATAAATTAGATGGTGCTAGACTCAACCACCCAATTTATGACAAGGAACTATTTTCTTTGGTTAGAGTCTTGGAAGTTTGGAAACACTATCTTTGTCCTACAAAATTTGTTATTCATTCCGATCATGAATCATTGAAATATTTGAAAAGCCAAGCCAATTTGAACAAAAGACATGCTAAATGGGTAGAATTCATTGAATCTTTTCCTTATGTCATTAAGTACAAGAAAGGTAAAGAAAATGTTGTAGCGGATGCTTTGTCTTGTAAAGATTGTCTTCTTACCCACCTTGAAATCAATGTGATTAGTTTGGATGAGATCAAAGACTTATACTCTTCCGATGTTTTCTTTGGACCCATTTTCGAAAAATGCTTGCCCAATCGAGGTTTTGATGACTACTATCTCCACAAAGGTTTCTTGTTTAAGGCTAACAAATTGTGTATTGTGGAGTCCTCTCTTCGTTTGTTGATATTGAAGGAATCACATGAAGGAGGTCTAATTGGACACTTTGGAAGGGACAGACCTACGCCATGCTTTCCAACCACTACTATTGGCCTAAGATGAGGCGCCAAGTTGAAAGACTTGTCAAGAGATGCCCTACATGTCTCCGAGCTAAGTCTAATTCCAACCCCCATGGTCTTTATTTTCCATTACCTACACCACATGTTCCTTGGAGTGACATTAGCATGGAGTTTGTGTTAGAACTACCACGCACTAAAACAAACATGGACTCAATCTTTGTCGTTGTTAATTGTTTCTCTAAGATGACACATTTCATTCCCTGCAATAGAACAAACGATGCTTCACATGTCTCAAACTTGTTTTTCAGGAAAATTGTGCGCCTACATGGTTTTCCCAAGTCAATTTTGTCGGATCGAGATGTCAAGTTCACATCCTACTTTTGGAAGACTTTGATGGCCAAACTCGGTGTCAAGCTACTTTTCTCCACCTCCTACCACCCAGAAACAGATGGCCAAACCAAAGTGGTGAATCACACGCTCTCTTCACTCATACCGGCATTGATCAAGCCCAACCTCAAGAATTGGGAGGAATGATCCCCCATGCCGAGTTCGCCTACAATTGAGCACTTCACCGAGCTACTAAGAGAAGCCCCTTCGAGATCGTCTACGGTTTCAACCCAAACACCGCTCTTGACATCCTACCATTGTCTCTACGCGAACAAGTCAACATGGACATCGACAAGCGCACCAGCTACATCAAGAAGCTACATGAATCCACAAGAGCTACACTTGAGAAGCATGCCGAGCACCACACGTCCATGATGAACAAGAACAAGAAGCCCATGGTGTTCCAAGAAGGAGACCTCATTTGGCTACACTTGCGCAAAGATTGTTTTCCACAAGAGCGCAACTCCAAGCTCAAGAAAAAAGGTGACGAACCTTTCAAGATCATCAAGTGCATCAACAACAACGCCTACAAGCTCGACTTACTGCAGTCCAAGTACCTTGTCCACAACTCCTTCAACGTCAAGGATCTCTCTCCATTCCATGGATATCCAAGTGTTGAGGACGACCACGAGTCGAGATCGACTCTTTTTCAAGGGGGGGGCGAGATGATGCAGCACACCCGATTCCACGAAGCCCAACACCCATGGACCCATGACAAGATCATGAGCAAAGGCGATACATGATAAGATGAACTCACTCCTCTCGCTCTATGCATTCGATGACTTGGTGAATGGCGCGCTACCTCATGGAACCACCCTATGCGTGCTCAGGTTTGATCCCACAATGGAGCCCCAAGACGATGCCTAAGAAGCTCAGGAACATGCCCAATATGGTGCCCAAGAAGCTAGCAAGGATGACCCAGAAGATGGCCTCGAGGAAGACGAAGAGAAGGGAAACGGTGAAAATCCTAGGAAACCCGGCCTCTAGGTCGGCCTAGGCCGGCCACTCTGCGTCCCAGGCCAGCGACCATCCAGACCGCCCTGGCCTCCAGCCCGGCCTAGGGCGGCTTTCCTGCGCACTAGGTGAACGGACAACGACGTCGCCTAGAGGGGGGGTGAATAGGCGATTAAAACTTTTCCGGTTAATGCTTGCTAAATGCGGAAATAAACTAGGTGTTTAAATTAACAAGCATACAACCTAAATATTCTAGGGTCAACTAGATGAACCAACAACTTATGCTAAGCAAGACAAGTAACAAGGTGATAGCAAGATATATAACTTCAAGCTCGAAGGCTATCACAATGTAAATTGCATAAGTAAAAAGCTCGGGTATAGAAATAACCGAGGCACACGGAGACGAAGATGTATTCCCGAGTTCCTCCCACAAAGGGGAGTACGTCTCGTTGGAGGGGTGTGAGCTCACCACGAAGGCCTACTCAACGCCACAAAGGCCTCACCCTATTCTCCGATGAACCCCGCCACAAAGGCCTAGTTCACCTTCCACTATTGGCAACCTTCAAACCCGAGGCACGCATCCACAACTCAATTGGAGGCTCTCGGTGTCACCACAATCTTGGGGCACGCATCCACAACTCAATTGGAGGCTCCCAAGAACACCACAAGTCGTCTAGGGTCCAAGACCCAAGAGTAACAAGCTCACAAACTTTCAACTTCCACGAATCCTCGTGGAGAGAGCAAAACGATGCAATCGATGCAAATGGCAAGAGCACAAGTGCTCAAATCCTTCACTCTCAAATTCCAACAAAGCAACAAATGCTTATGGGGGAATAAGAGAGGAAGAACAATGGAGGAGAAACACCAAGAACTCCAAGATCAAGATCTACTAAGTTTCCCTCACTAAGAAGGAAGATGGATTGGTGGAAATGTAGATCTAGATCTCATCTACCTTCTCCCTCAAAGATATGCAAGAATCATAGGAGGGATTGGGAGAGGGGCAAGCTTTCCAAGGTCAACAATGGTGGGGGAGAGGGAAAAAATCGTGCTTGGAAGACTTGGGGACCAATGGAGAAGAAAGCCCCCTTAAATAGGTCCCCACAAAAACTAGCCGTTTTGTGTGCAGTCTGAGCAGAATATTTCGAAATATCCGGTTCAAAACTGGACCAAATAATCCGGTCGACAGGAATATCCGGTCCGAAGTGAATAATCCGGTTCAAATAATCCGGTTCACTCCAGTGAGAAATATGGTCCGAAAACTGCCTAAACCGGAATATCCGGTATGCCCCGAATAATCCGGTTCAAATAATCCGGTTCACTGCAGAAAGTTTTGACTCCGGTCCTTAGCCGTTTTCGAGCAAAAACTCCGGAGTGGAGGGACAGATGCCAACCGGATATTCCGGTTCAAACTTGAACCGGAATTTCCGCCCCTCGCAAGACTAACAAAAACAACAACACGAAAACTGCAATAAATTTTTCATCCGGACTCCGTTTTTGATGATCTTGGGCTCATTGAAATCACCACAACGAGATCTACAATAATATGCATAGAAACATCATTGTCCACCAAAGTAAGATAAAACCAAATGGGTAAAGTTTTAGACCTCTCAAATAGGAACACCCGGTAAAACTTTCAACACGAAAATTCACATAACTTTTGCGAATGAACTCCGAATTAGGTGAGTGCAAATGCATTGGAAACATAACAGCAAGAAGTATCCAAATAACAAGTGAAAATATTGATACCTCAAAGTATGGAGAAGTTACCACACATGGAAGGTGTGGGAACATTCTCAAAGACGAACGGAATATTTTCACCACCGAAAACGCAACAAGCTTTTCTTACGAAATCCGTTTTCGAGAAACCAAGGCTTGTCATGAATATAACGACAAGCACTAAAACCCAAAGGAGACAAAAGCCAAATAAGAACCAAGAAAGATGATATGAAAAGTATGCAAAGGTTTGATCTCTCCATAACGATTCAATCAAGTTACTCACTTGAGAGCCCCTCTTGATAGTACGACTATCTATCCTATAACCCGGTCTCCCAAAGACATGAGACCGGTAAAATAGAAAACCTATCAAGATTATACCTTTGCCTTGAGCATTCCGCTTGAGATAGATGATGATGATCTTGACTCTCTCAAGTTGGATCTTCTTTCTTGATCGCGCTTGCTAGCACAAGCTCCGCTTGATGAAGACTTGCAAGTTGCTCCCCCATACACCATTATAGGAGAGACTAGCTCCCCCATACACCATTATGGGAGAGACCCTTCGGAAAATCTTCAAAAGACCACAATCTCCAAACGGGTGGCAAGCATCAAGCATAGGATATCTTCATGATGCTTCACTTGAGCTTCCACGTCAAGCTAGATGACAAACACCGCTTGACGACGACATAGACCATGGGCAATGTGAAATCTTCCTTTTGGTTCATGACCATGGAAAGATACCTAACCACACATAGAGATGCGACACACACATATCATGATTTAGTTCACAAAGCTATATTGACAATTGCTTACCATACCATGAGATACACAATCCCACTTGGTACAACTTGTAGCTTTGTGTGTTGATCGCTTGCTTGATCAACCTTGTATCTTTGCTTCTCACTACTAAAGATGATGTCTTGAAGATGATAATGAAAGATCACCTAATCCTTTTCTTCAAAACATACTAGCAATAAGCTCAACTCAAACCATGACCATTCTTCGTATAAAACCATGAATATAACAATGGCCATCAAGGAAGCTAATAGAGTTCAACACATGAACTCCATTATTTCCTATGGACAAGATATACAAAGATAACTCAATGCAAACATTAGTCCATAAGGATTGTCATTAATTACCAAAACCACATATGGGGGAACCATGCGCTTTCAATCTCCCCCATTTTGGTAATTGATGACAATCCCTTTTTACGAGGGTTTATATGATGAATAAAGCAAACATGCTAAACAAGAGCAAGGATGCAATAACATGGAAAGGCAAATGCTTAAGAACGAAACTAAAGCATAAACCAAATTCCCTTAAACCCTCTAAACTTCTCCCCCATTGGCATCCATTGCCGAAATGGGCAAAAGGATTAGAAGGCCAATATAGTAAGAGCTCCCCCATAGTGTATGCATTCCTCATGATATGAGTGAAATCAAGTGCATATCTCCAACTATGAATAGATGGAGGGAGATCAAACTATATTGAGGATCCAAATATTTACAAGAAAAGTAAAATTGAAGGATACTTTCACAAAGAAGCAACCAACCACAAGGATCCGAAAAACCGATTGACCAACATCAATATTTTGATAGGATCAACCAAGTGTTCTAGAAAATCAAGAGGGAACTCCCCAAGGTACATGCACAATGTTAGATTTGAATTACTATATAATGTGCACAACATGGAATCATCACTCCCTTAGATAATTTTGAACACAAACAAGAGCAAGAGAATAGATTGGAGATGAAGCAAAGCAACTTGCAAACAAATTACTCAACCGAAATAGATGCGTGTGACAAGGAAAAACATTTTTAGGAGACTAATAGGATGATAGAATCATCAACATAGTCTTTCAATATAGGAGGCACATAGTGCATATCATGTCTTTCCCATACACACAAACCATCAAATGATAAAACACATAGGTCCACAAGCTTATTAAGATGCAAAAGGAATACCAAAACAAAAGCAAAGCTTGTGCCTTTTAGGAACCACCAAGGAATATAAATCAATAACAAGTGGTCACTAAAGAAATAGAATATCAATTAAAGATGTAGCTATTATCGTGTGTATAAGTTTATAAGTGGACAACAATCACAAAGATATATATCCACAAAGAAACATGCACACACAAAATAGGTACAAAAGTGAAGAACATGAGATCCAAGAGAGGTTCATTAATATACAAATAAGATTTTTGCTTGAAAGCAAAGCACTAAGCTTAGTTTAATCTTAAGGGGATATAGATGAACACACAAAACTCATCAAAGCATCACAAATATCACAAGGGAAAAGTGATAGTTGGAATGCTTCGAGAAAGGTAACGCATATCACAAAAGATTCAAATGGTTTTTGAGAATTCATCAATATTGCATATGAGATACTTCAAGAAGAAGTTGCTAGATTAAACTACTTGGGATTGGTGAATCATGGAAATGATTATAAATATCCCCTTAGTATGTAATCATCCCGGCTTACTCATAGTTGCAATAAATATGCTTTTGATAAGACATTTGCAAGAACCAAAATAAATGCAACAAAGGGAAATCATGCGAAGATGCAACCTACACAAGGTTGAAAGCTAGAAATGTATGCATGAGATCGATACTTGTTACCGAGACGACATTGGTGATGAAGAGGATGCGAGTTTGATAATCATCGAAGCTTGACTCCTATAATACCATGGTGAGAACACCTTCCTTATGAATGGAGCAAGCAACCAATGTATCTCCATTGTACCTAAAAACAAAATTCAAGTACAAAATGGTACCCAAACTCATTGGGTCCAAAGTAGTTAGAACAACTACAATACATAGGACAAACTCCAAGTAAATATGTGCATATTAATATGAATTTGAATTTCATGCACATCTTAGCCATTTAGGATTTGATGGAGTTTATCCTATATATTGGATCAACGAAAGTAAGCATGCCAAAAGATATAGATAGTAAATATACATGCACAAAACTTTCAAGAACGAAAACAAGATACAAATTGGACAAAGAACTAATTAAACCAAGAAGCCACTCACAAGAGTGAAAAGAAAGAGAATTGTCCAAAATATATCAAGACCCAAATCAACACATGATTGAGGAAACCAACATAGAGAGGATACCAAAAAAACACAAAAGAGTGAACAAACCCTCTACACTTTTCATGATAGCACACAAAGTACCAAGACGAAAAGTGTTTGTCTTCCAAAGATACAAGTCATTGGGATAACAAACAAATTTAAAGACAACAAGTGTTCAAACGCATATAGGATAGTTCTTCCAATAATAGTGCATTATTTATGATCTTGCATTTGAATACAAAATGCACACAATGGAATCATTACTCTCCATATATATTATTCAAACACTAGTCATGTTTAAATAAAACCAATTAGATGCAATACCAATTTAAAGAATGGTGATCTACTCAATGTAGGATAGCTTCCCCAAGAATAGTGCAACCCAAACAAGTATGACTTTGAACACAAGTGCACAAGTATGGGATCATTGCTTTTCCTAACTCAAGAAAGCATAAAACAAATTTTTTGAGTAGAGCAAGGAAGACACAAAGGAGTTTGAACCAAACAAAATCCTTGGCAAGAAACAAGGCAATATTAGAGCAATGGCCAAAGTAAATATGATCAATAAACTTACCACAAATTATTATAACTTGTCAAAGACAAGAGATGTATGGAGATATTTCTCGGTGGTAGATTTGTTCACAATCATATTCACAAAACATAAGCATGTGGTAAAAGATAGGAATAAAAACATGCTTAGATAGAGATTCTTGAAGGCTTCAAATAAAAACCGAAAAGCAAGGCAACAATAAGCTCTCTAACAAACAAGATACCAAAGAAGAGAGACACAAGATATTTTAAGTAAATATGGAACTTGTTTGAGCAACATGCCACTTAGGAACAAGATAACTAGAATATCAACTCTAGGTGGCAATACCTCACATGTTCACATTTTCTAGGCTTGTAATATGCACATAGCTTATTACTCCCCCATAATGTGATAATCCATTGAAATCAACAAGAGGCAAAAATAAATCCAACTAGAGAAAGTTAATGGACATTTTAGAAATGAATTTCTCATGAGAATGACATACCACATAGAGAATAGATAATATTGATATATCAACACTAAGTGGTATTCCTCATGTACACACATTTTAGGATAGTAAAGTGCAAAGCATATTACTCCCCCAAAATGGGTAGTCCATTAATCTCCCAAAGAGCCAACTAAGATAAGAAATAATAGCAATGAAGGCTCAACACAAAGAACACAAGTACATGGAGTGCAAACCAACAAACATAACTAGATTACTCAAGATAGGTAAGTAGGAAGCACAACATATACAAACACATGCTAGAAACAAAACTAACATATGCAAGGGAGCAAGCAACTTTCAATGTATATAGAATTAAATACAAGTTACCGCTTGGAGGAACATTGGGTAAGAGATATATATAATCCAAGTGACTTGGCATGAGGAAATATAATTGATGAAGATCCCTTAATTCTTCATGAAATAGCCAAGTCTCCAATGCCCTCCAACACCACCTATTGATCAAGTTTGAGCTTGTTGGTCCCCAACCAAGTTGGGTCCTAAGAGGTTAGTCACAATAGGTTTGGCAACCCAAATGGTTCTTTTCTTGACACCACTTGGTGTACCAACATACTTGGCAAACACATTGCCCACATTATCCTTCCTAATGGAATAAACATCATCAACAAGTATAGGGTTGGATAATGTACCATTAGTGCATGAAGAAGCAAAGTGTCCCTTCTTGCGACAAAGGTAGCAACATCGACTCTTTTCTTTCTTCTCAATAGGATTCTCAACAAGAGGAGCATTGGATTGAGTCTTCTTAGGAGGTGACCGTTGTTCAACTCGTGGTTGAGCAAGAGATTGAACAAGAGGCCGCTTCCCTAGTTGCTTCTTCTTCAAAGGGCAAGATCTAACATGGTGCCCTTCATTCTTGCACTGGAAGCAAAAAATCTTGGCCGAATCTTTTTCTTGTTCTTGGCCCTTCTTCTTGTCAATAATGGACTTGTTATTGATATTGGAGTTGAATCCAAGTCCACTCTTGTCATTGGGAAGTCTTCGCACTCTCAACATTTTGTCAAGTGTGGAACTCCCTTCATGACACTTTTCCAAGTCTTTCTTCAAAGAAGTGACTTGGGCCTTGAGCTCTTTATTTTCCTCTACATGGTTAGAAACAACACAAGAGCTAGAGGAAGTATATGCTTCATTGTTAGAGCAACAAGGCAAGGAAAGCAATTCATCACAAGATGTAGAAACATTATGGGAGGATGAATTCCTAATACGAGCACAAGTCAATATAGCATTATTAGAATATATTGTGCTAGTACCCACATGAGGCTCACAAGATGTCACCTTTGTAGTGATAGCCTCAAGAGCTAATTTTAGCTTGGTATGGGATTCTAGAAGATCCTCATGAGAGCTAGATAGCTTTTCATGACTTTCTTCCAATTTCCCATACTTGCTAGTCATTAGCTCAAGTTGAGCCCTTAGCTCAACATTCTCCTTCAAAATAGATGATTCACAAGATGTGGAGTTAGTAGCACAAGCATCATTTGAAATAGAAGAAGATAACTTGGCAAGCTCATTATTTAACCTAGAGTTTTCTTCAATTAGATTAGCATTTCCAACAACAAATTCAACCTTTTCATTTTTAGCACTTTATATTTAGCATTGGTATGGTCACGTGCTTTAGTGAGATAGGTTATTTGTTCATTATAGAGCTCCTCTATAGATTCAAGTTTCTCCTCAAGAGTAACTCGGAGCTCATACTCTTCCTCAAGAGACGTAGTGAGGGATGCCTTTTCATCGGCATCACTTCTTTCAATCTCACCTTTAGTTTCAATGATTTTAGCGCTATAAATAGCAAAAGCCAATATTTCACTAAAAGGAGTGATAGCTTTACTACTTTTAGGGAGATCAAGAAGAACCAACTCACCCTTCTCCATTAAGGAGGCCTCATCCTCATACTATCCACAAGATAAATCCTCATCCTCATCATCACAAGATGTAGTGGGTTCCAAAGGTGGAGATACCTTTGAATCCCTAGCCATAAGGCACAAGTGAGGATAGGAAGGTGATGAAGAGAGAATGCATGAGGCTCCATTGAGGTCCATGTCTTGTTCCAACAAAAGTTGGGATTCCTCTACATTGTTAGCCACACAAGTACTAGAGGAAATGGAAGCATTGTTTGTATGAAAACAAGACATAGGAAGCATATCATCATGTGATTTAGTTTAACAACTATTACATGATATGCAAGGACTATCAATACTAGCATGTAAGGAATTTTGAGTGTTAGAAGAGATTAAGTCCAAAGATAGAATGTTGCAATGAGATACAGATGAAGTATACTCAATAGTAAGTTCACTATCTACAATGCAATTTCTATCACCACTCACCAAATCATTACCTTGTGACAAATCACATGTTGGTGGAGTGGAGAAAGATGTGAACTCATCACGGCCGGAAGTGGATGGAGAACAATCATCCTCAATAATATTTGACACATCATATATATCTTGAAGTTTTGTCCATAGCTCATGAGCGTTCCGAAAAGTCATGATTGATTCAATAACTACATCGCTCAAAATGCACAAGAGACCATTAGATACAAGAGTATCGAGATAAGAGTTTTCCTCATCCTCTAAAGATAAATCTTGAGAATCCTTTGGAGGAGGAAAATCCATATCTACAATTCTCTTAACATACTTTGGACCCATGTCCTCAAGAAAATTAATAATGCGAATTTTCCAAACATCATAATTTCTACCATAGAATATAAAAGCGGGATCATGTTCTATTTCTCTAAACGACATCGTACTCTCTAGGATGTAAAGCCTAATAAAGAGAGACGAGGCTCTGATACCAATTGAACGGACAACGACGTCGCCTAGAGGGGGGGGTGAATAGGCGATTAAAACTTTTCCGGTTAATGCTTGCTAAATGCGGAAATAAACTAGGTGTTTAAATTAACAAGCATACAACCTAAATATTCTAGGGTCAACTAGATGAACCAACAACTTATGCTAAGCAAGACAAGTAACAAGGTGATAGCAAGATATATAACTTCAAGCTCGAAGGCTATCACAATGTAAATTGCATAAGTAAAAAGCTCGGGTATAGAAATAACCGAGGCACACGGAGACGAAGATGTATTCCCGAGTTCCTCCCACAAAGGGGAGTACGTCTCGTTGGAGGGGTGTGAGCTCACCACGAAGGCCTACTCAACGCCACAAAGGCCTCACCCTATTCTCCGATGAACCCCGCCACAAAGGCCTAGTTCACCTTCCACTATTGGCAACCTTCAAACCCGAGGCACGCATCCACAACTCAATTGGAGGCTCTCGGTGTCACCACAATCTTGGGGCACGCATCCACAACTCAATTGGAGGCTCCCAAGAACACCACAAGTCATCTAGGGTCCAAGACCCAAGAGTAACAAGCTCACAAACTTTCAACTTCCACGAATCCTCGTGGAGAGAGCAAACCGATGCAAATGGCAAGAGCACAAGTGCTCAAATCCTTCACTCT
The DNA here is from genome assembly GCA_028641055.1 of Alopecurus myosuroides. Lineage (NCBI taxonomy): Eukaryota > Viridiplantae > Streptophyta > Magnoliopsida > Poales > Poaceae > Alopecurus > Alopecurus myosuroides. The sequence goes on from CM054059.1 coordinate 101,583,971, forward strand.
CAAATTCCAACAAAGCAACAAATGCTTATGGGGGAATAAGAGAGGAAGAACAATGGAGGAGAAACACCAAGAACTCCAAGATCAAGATCTACTAAGTTTCCCTCACTAAGAAGGAAGATGGATTGGTGGAAATGTAGATCTAGATCTCCTCTACCTTCTCCCTCAAAGATATGCAAGAATCATAGGAGGGATTGAGAGAGGGGCAAGCTTTCCAAGGTCAACAATGGTGGGGGAGAGGGAAAAAATCGTGCTTGGAAGACTTGGGGACCAATGGGGAAGAAAGCCCCCTTAAATAGGTCCCCACAAAAACTAGCCGTTTTGTGTGCAGTCTGAGCAGAATATTTTGAAATATCCGGTTCAAAACTGGACCAAATAATCCGGTCCGACAGGAATATCCGGTCTGAAGTGAATAATCCGGTTCACTCCAGTGAGAAATATGGTCCGAAAACTGCCTAACCCGGTATATCCGGTATGCCCCGAGTAATCCGGTTCAAATAATCCGGTTCACTCCAGAAAGTTTTGACTCCGGTCCTTAGCCGTTTTCGAGCAAAAACTCCGGAGTGGAGGGACAGATGCCAACCGGATATTCCGGTTCAAACTTGAACCGGAATTTCCGCCCCTCGCAAGACTAACAAAAACAACAACACGAAAACTGCAATAACTTTTTCATTCGGACTCCGTTTTTGATGATCTTGGGCTCGTTGAAATCACCACAACAAGATCTACAATAATATGCAGAGAAACATCATTGTACACCAAAGGAAGATAAAACCAAATGGGTAAAGTTTTAGACCTCTCAAATAGGAACACCCGGTAAAACTTCCAACACGAAAACTCACATAACTTTTGCGAATGAACTCCGAATTAGGTGAGTGAAAATGCATCTAGGACCGTATCAAGCCTACTCCTATGATGTGTATCTAGGATCGTATCAAGGCTACATCAAATTACCTACCCTTTCCCCTTGGGATTCAACTAGGAACTTTCCAATCTCCTCAACTAACCCTTGAGGTTCTATTGGCGTGGTGGACCGGCCACGGGTGTTAAATCGGTTTCTTATAAGGTGAGTTCGGTTGGATTGATCGTTCCATAGGCGGGCGTTGTGGCTTAGTTGACGGGAGATCGAGTCTTTCAGTTCACGCTAGTTATCTTCACTCCTCGACCCCCACTTTGTGTTCTTCGCCATGTTCTTGAGTTCTTGGCCAATTCGTGAAGATCGGGCAACCCAAGAGGTTAACCCCTCCATCAAACTATATCACGAGGTGAGACAATGTGATCTAGTATGCTCAAACTCTTTTGATCATAACACATATAAAACTCGTACCTATAACGTTCTCTTTTCTCTTACATATCCCCGATGTCCTTGTGATAAATCACACTATTTATGGACACACGATTGGTTGACATCGGTGATACTGAGAAAGTCCAGAGGACATATCTCTCTATCGTCTGGAGGAGTTAGGTACTATTATTGAACGATCTCAGTTCCATTACGTCATACCCAAACGTCAACATTATAATCTCCTGTTACGGTAGACGTTTGAAGACATCAAAAGCATACCGTGCCTTGGTGACTCAAAAAGGGCGTGCAACTCGAGAGGAGATGGAGTATACTAGGACTTGAATGACAAATGACATATGTTAAAACTTTATGGAAACTCAATGTGATGCCAAATAATACCTGTCTTTTGGTGGCAAGTAGCCGGAGGTATTTTCCCGGATGAAGCCACTCTTAAGTATCATCATATCAAGTTGCTGAGTATATGTAATATGCACTTGGGGGGGGGGGGAGAGGAAGACCGAATGCATGCACTTATGCATTTCTCACATGCGAAGCTATTCTAGGACGAGGCCCTTGTTCGACTGGATGCCAGAATGTCATACCTTCATCCTCGAACGTGGGCTCGTGACATTTTATGTGATCCTAGCTTCACCGATGGAGATAGATCAAAGTTCATTTCAGTTATGTGGTCTGTTTGGCACTCGAGAAATCGATGGTCACGTGATAGTGAAGGGTATAATCCTTCTACTGCCGTGCTTCATATTAGAGAACCGTTTGCTATTTTGGACATTCCTTACAATCTTACAAAATGCTACCGGGACATGGATGGAGACCACCTGACGTAGAAGAATTAAGATTAATGCTGACAATGTTATCAACTTTGCTGCGGAAGTAAGCAGTGTAGGTGGAGTGGGTCGATCAGCTACAACCTTCCTTGGAGCGTGGAGTAAATCATATGATGGGGTTACTAATCCCCTCGTTATGGAGGCTTTGTCACTAACCCCTGTTTGGATGTAGGAAAAAACGTCCCAGAATTAGGTCTGTAATTGCATACCCGCTTTCCGTTGTTTGGAGTGGTATAGGAATTGGACGACAGAAACAAAAACGAATTCCGCGTGAGGCCCAACCGAGCGTCCGCACGCGCGGCGAGTGTCCAAGGCCCGCACCACAAAATCGCGTGGAAAAATCCCTTAGACCCGTGAGCCTCCTCCCTCCCTGCTGCGCTCGTACATGTGAGCCTCCTCGTCCGCTCCTCGCTCGAGGGCCCTCCTAGTAGAAACTGACGGCAACACCGGTGAGCCTACTCCCTCCCATGCTTCGATGTCCTCTTCCTTTCCCGTTCCCCTCCCTTCTCTCCCTATTCCACCATGGCACCATGCCTTCCCATGCGCGCTGAAACCCTAGATCGGCAAGAATGGCGGGGGCAAGAGGTCAAAAATGGAGGGAATGGCTCGTCGGCCTCTGCCTAGTCCGCCCCAAGCAGGGATCTTCCCTGTCCCTCGCTGACCATGGCACTTCCCTACCTTGTTCTTCCATGTCCCTTTTCCTACAAATATGAGAGAGTGAACTCAAAATTTTGTACTGCTAAAATACAATTCGATCGATCTATGCAGGTTTCAGAGTAATTAAGGTCAAACTCAAGAAAACATCAAATTGGTTTGATTGGTCTATTGCTAAAATACAATATAGTCCAAACTAAAAAACCCGAATACCATGGTTTGCACATCCAAAGAGGAACTGGGTGATACCCTTTGATTCCAAACACAAATTCCATGCACAAACAAACAACATAATTCGAATTAGAGCCCATTTCCTTTCTATCTTAGATTTGGAATTCCTAGTACAATTCAATTCCTACCGGTTTTTCTATATCCAAACAGAGCATAAGAGATTGTGTCCGCTTTGCAACTCCGCGGGGATTCAGAAGGTGATCGTTGAAACGGACTGCCATGAGGTGTTAACATTTGTCACTTCGAGAGAGGCATCGCGATCGGTAATTGCACCGGTGCTTGACGAGATTAAAAAGCTTTGTTAGTCTTTTTTTAATCTTTTTCAGTTCAACATGTAATAAGATCAGCTAATTCCCAGCTCATCTTTTTGCCAAATGCTTGCACGATTCGACGGACCGAGAGTTGGCTGACTGCTCCAGGAATGCATTTGTTGAATAAAAACTCTGGAATTCTAAAAAAAAAGAGAAATGAGTAAGAAAATGTGCGCAACTTGGGGCATGTCAGTGAAATATATTTTTCTTCGAGGGGTTCTGCCGTAAAACACGCAGAATCCAAAAGGCACCGCCCCCACGCTCTCGCGTCGCCGCGGCCCGGTCAGGCGGCCACAGTGCCTCGCGCGCCCACGGCAGCCAAATCCACGCTTGCCCCTTCTCCCCTTGACCGCGAGTCCGCGACACGCCGTCGCACGCGGCCCGCGAGGGTTTCGATGAGGCCGGCGAGTGGCGCCCATTTGGATTTGCGTGGTCGCGGTGAGACCGCAGCGTGCGGAAGGTACGGCGCGCGGCGGATCGCTCTTCCAGTGCGGCCGGGCAAGCCGGAGCAAGCGACGCGGGCGCAACTGGACGGAAACCAGCGGATACAGTGGCGGCGCCGTAACAGCTTCTCCAGGTGTGTCCCCCGCTACCTCTTCCCTCGTACGAATACGCATGCACGCGCGCGCAAGTCGCGGCCATTCTACCTGGATGGCTGGATCGGAGCAGCGGCCACGAGGGTTGCGAATCTCTGATGCTCTTTTTTGCGACTTGTTTTTCGGGATCTGCAGGGTAATTGGCAATAACAGCGAGAATCTGTTTTCAATCGAACACGTTGCGCGCACGCCTGGTGAGCGTGTGAGTGGTACGCAAATGCGAGTCGATCCGGTCGTTCATGAGGATTTTGACGCCGTTTGATCTGGTCAGATGGGACCGACGGGTGGACACGCACATACGAGCTCTCCTGGCGAATTGGATTTCGTCACGGGATGTTTAGCTGGATTGCTTTGCTTTTAGGTCCAACTGGGTCTCGATTGGATATGCAGAGACGGTAGCTAGCCAGGTATCTCCTCCAGGCCCCTCTATTGCTCCAACAACACTGTTATTGGGCAAAAGTTATAGTGAAACAAATAACAATACATGGATAGTGTTTATAGAAGAGTTAGGTCAGTCAGGGATTCGGTTAGGCAGCCAAGTTGAACAACAATGTTCATTGATTATGGATTACTTGCAGTCTTGTACGACTAAAATATTAGACTACACTATTTGCTGTGATGTAGCCTTGAGGTTTGATGAGATACACATTTGCGTCACAAATCACAATTCACAAATCCCCACGGTGACCATTTCACAAAGAAAAACAAATCCCATGGTCATATTGCATACTGCCTAGCAGATATTACTGACACTTGCATTTTGTAAAGCCTGACTTCCAGTGACATAGGCATTTTTATGCATTGTTCATTGCCACGGGCATATCGTCTATGTAGATCAGGCCATGCATCTCTGTAGATTGTTCTACGGTGGTGATATGAGATGTGCTACAGTGAAAATGATGCAAATATGCAAGTGCTGGACCTAGGGATGGTATAGCCCACACGAGGTAGCTACATATTTCCATATTGTATAATTGGTCTGGATTAAGAATGAATACATGATTTTATATAGTGTGTCTTGCTCAAATAGCAGCAATCCAATTTATCAATAGCGCTGAATAAACTTAAACACAGTAATGAATCTTGACTAGCGCGAGAGGATGCATCCAATTAAGTAAGAATACCATGATTGCTCTTCAAAATTTAAATATGAGTCCAGCAATGAAAAAGTAGATTAGTTTTATCAATAGTTGGATTCCCACTGTTAAATGCAATAATAGTCACTTTCAAAAACACTATGTAATTTTTTATGATCGATCATTTTGGTTTGCATCCCAAGTGTGTATTGTGCCACAAAATTGCCTCTCCTTGACATAGATTAAAAACAACTACCCTGTCTGGACGTGACATTGCTATACTAGTTTCTTGAACAGTGTTATAAGCTAGACACAATGTGTTGGAATCTTCCTTCTGCCACATCACAATTATACTCTTATATTCTGCCAGCATAATAGTGCCCTGTCTCTAGGTTATTGTAAGTCACCAGCTATCAGTTTTCCTGCAACAGACTTGCAAAGAACAGAACCTGAAGTGGAGCATGAGATACGCCAGGATTATCCCTGAGAATTTGATGATAAATCTCAGCTGGATGGAATCGCATATGGTCAACTTTTATGTTAGGCTTTAAGCTTACTCGAAAGAGTTTCCTATGTTTGAAGGCATCTACTTACTGCGGGTTAAATCCAGTCTGTGTCTCTAGTCCCTCTTTCTCAGTTTGGTGATCCATGCTGACTTCTGTTTTTCATTATAAACCTATGGGAATTCACTGTCACTGTTTGCTAGGCAGAATTTAGTGCTGTAAATTATGTAACTGTATATAGTAGTGGTGACTTGTGAGTAGTTAGTCGTCAGCAGGCAGCATCAAGTGTAATTAACCATGCGAATGTTTTATTCACAGACAACATTTTTAGTGTAGGAACTGCATGTCTTATATGTGAAATCAGATATCATCAGATGTGATTTGGAATAGTACTACATTGATGTCACAACTTCTACGGAAGTGTTTCAGCGTAGTAGACTTGTTTCCGAGTTGACTACAATAGGTACCAATCTTACAAAATAGGTATCTATTATGTATGCATTTTTGAATGAGTGCTTCCCAGGATCATTCAGTATGCATGGCAATATCTCTCCAATATCTGATGTTAGCAAACTTATAAGGACACAGGAGTGATTTATTGTGAGGGAAATGGAAAAAAATCAGTTTATGTTATCACACGGCTGCATGTCACTATTCCGCATTTCCTGTCATGGGCAAAGAATGGAAGTTATTATCTAAGCACACATTTGGTAGGGAATGGAAAGAGGAGGTAGTCGTGATCTGCCATAGATATAACGACCAAGAAAGTCACTTGATTCTCCTTTATAGCTGCACCACTTATTGTATGAATTAGCATCAGCAAAAGAACTGTTTTGTCCTGAGCCATCCTTTAATTATTCTGTGAAACAGAGATACATGTGCCTTTGGTCAAAGTATCCTCTATTGTGTTACGCTAATACTTAATACTCCATCTGTTCCACAATATAAGATGTTTTAGACATTTTCCACATTCACATATATACACATGAATCTAGACATGTTTTAGCGTATATGTCCACTCATTTTAGTCCAAATCTAGACAACATGTAAAATCCCTAAAACATCTTATATCATGGAACGGAGGGAGTAGTTAGTAGGACGCATTTCTTCCAGTATTTCTTTCCCTTCACCTGGGTTACTAGTTCCTGTGGTGAAATGTAACTTGCTATTTTTCACTATCTATTAAATTTATTTAATACCTCCGTTCCATAATTCTTGTCGTGGTTTTAGTTTTTGGAACTGAGGGAGTAAAATACATGAAACTTGTTCTTCGCCAGCCTTTTGGATCTTATACTGATATCCTGGCTAGTCCTTAGTTGGCAAATTAATGCACTGCACCTTGTTTAGAATATGTTACTTTTAATCTTTGTGAACTAAGTAATGCTATGCTTCTTCTGCCTGGATGAAGAAAAAAAGTGCTACATGTGCTTAAGTGCTTTAGAGTAACATAAACCAGTCTCTTTCATATACTGTGATGTATAGTTTCATTCTGATCTCTTTTATTTTAATATTTTTTGATAAAAAAGGGATTTCTCCATGAGCTTCAGTTAAGGGTTAGCAATTCATTTTTATTAATATTCTGTGTTTATATGCATGCTCTCCATGATGGATAGTGTAGTGCCATACCATGAATCGTGCCCGTATCAGAATGATAATTTCAACTACATGATCTCAAAGACATGCAAACACCAAGATACAGTGAAATTTGTAAGTATATGTATTATCTCAATAATCACGCTGGAAAGGCACTGCTGTTGGCATATTTGTTTTGTTGATTTTATCTGCGTACTTTGTCTTTCTAAGCTAGTGATGTTGAATGATCAAAATGCTCTACTAGCCTGAGTATTGCAGGTCAACAACATGCAGTTCATTTCTATTGGCACCACATGGAGTTTATGTCTAATACTATTCCCTGCACACATGCATCAATTTGTTGCAAGCCTGACAGTTGGTAGTTTTCTAACATGTGATTAGTGTTACCTCTATGGAAGAAGAAACACCGGGCAAATTCAAGTTTCTCCAGGCCATGCAAGAGCAAGACACAAGAGGTCGAGAGTAAGGTGTAGCCAAGGACGGACTTGCCGGGCAACTGGGAATCATGTCTAGATTACCACCTAAATCTGTGCTGTCGGCAAGTCATCCTTGGCTGCATTCCACTCTCTGCCTCTTTGTGCATGGCCCTTGCGGCAGTGAACCCTTCAGTCTTCATCTCCCAGCTAGCTATCGAGGTGCTTCTGGTATACATTAAGGGGAGGGTATTTATAGGCAGGGCTGCAAGTTGATCTGGAACGATGCTGAAGTCTCCTTTTGATTAGTTTATAAAAAGGTATTGGCATAACTTTTCTCTTCTTTGAGTGAAGATGGTGACCTATCCCATATATTGGGGCTTTCTGAATTTCCAACTTCTAATAATATTTGTGGACCAAAAGGCTGGTCGCTGGCATCCATGGAATTGTTTTGTTAGCCAGGTTATGTGAGGCATCTAGGTCTGATGGGGCTCAGTCTACAGTGGATTCCAGGGCTCTTTATTAGAGTAGTAGTATCACAGAGGGAAAAATAGTGCTGGTTTACAGTAAGGTAGTTTCTAATTTTCAACCGGTCTAATATGGCTTTCATGTTATAATTATGCATCACCGCATGATACTAGAACCCATGCTTCTAATTAACAAAGGCATCTCAAGTGGGTCCAGTGCTTGTGCAGGAGGTGCTTCTGGCTTTAGCATGAGCATATACTAATAGGATGTTGTTGGTTTCCATTTTTGGCTTCTTTCCTCTTGACCATTTGATGGCTCTGGTTCTTACTTAGGTTGAGACATTTGTTTCTCACACCACCTTTAGTTTCCTGCATCATTATTTTGTGGTAAACACTAAAAGCTTTGTAAAGCTAAGTCGCATGTTCAGGCTCAAGGAAAACTTCCACCGTGTCTTGTCAATCTAAAAGGTGCGCATTCCACTTCTAATGTGTGGTGACGTGCTGCCAGCACCTTCTGTCATGTGGAACTCATGAGTAGATCAAGTTGGAAAATTGCTGTAATTGCTTGATCTCCAAGGCCTGAAAATTACATAGTTCAAGTTCGAGGTTACTTTATTTTATTTTGTAAGATCCAGTTTGGCCATCGACCGATCTATTGAATCCAAATCTGTGTAATACATTGAGAAACAAATAGCACAAAGTACCCAAAAGCTACTACTAACAGTAATTTTTCTCTCTCGCAAAAACGCAAAAGCTTTGCGTTTCATTGCATTTGATAGAAAAAGAGTTTATGTACAAGACTACAGAAGAGGCCACCCCACACAGTACAACACCCAGCGACCGAAACTATGAGAGAAGCTGTCCAAGGCCTCGGGCCACAGCACTCACCCATTCTCGAGCTTCTGTTTTGATGATTCCCATCAAAGCGCTAACTGAAGGACTCACGTTTTAGAAGACGATTGCGTTCCGTTGTTTCCAGATCCACCATGTCATGAGCATAATCATCGTCGAGGTGCCTTTGCGCAACAGACGAGGGGTGGAGTGTAGGACCAGCGACCACCAATCCACGAAGTCGTCTTCCACAACCGGAGGCCTAGATGTTGATCTTATCCAGGATTTGAATTAGCTCACATCACGGTTTACCTTTTTGTTTCTCGGTCTGTGGACCAGATTTGTTTTGGTGATTCTGTGCCATGGTAGATACATGTACTGTCAATGTTGTGTAATTTTTTATGACAACTGTGTCTTTAGTGCACTGGTACACATATACCCCTGTTTACAGGTATACTTCAGAAATATTTCTTCTTGCTCCTGTTCTTTCCATTTATGTGGTAGAAGTAGGTTCATGATTCATTTTGTCAAACTAGATGTCTTCATCAATATGAGTGGTTTAATATCTGTTAGTTCAATATAATCTGAAGCTTGGATTCACTAATATATTCTCTTCATACTCTATGTGCATTTTTCAGAGTTCATATTTTTACTACTCGTATTTCTTAGGGTGAAATATCTTTGTGGTAATTAATATTGGACTTCTCTTCAAATAATATAGGTTGAAATGACTGGATCAGTGTTAGGGTAATGCTCAATTCTTTGCAATTAAGGTCAGTTACAAATTGCTATCTTTCAAGAAAACTTTTATTTTTGTTATCGATCTGCATTTGCTAGTCATTGTTAGTAATGCTTCGTTTATCGGGAAAGAACCAAAGCTGACCATGTGACACGTCTTGCTGACCAATCCTGTTTTTTCTTTATAGACATCAGCAACATGAAGATTTTTTGCTGTTAGTTCATGTTGATACTTGCATCTGGACATCTTAGCTAGTATTCTGCATTACGCCATTACCCCATGATTTATTAGCACACTATTCAACTTGACACTGGTAATGGTCTGCTACAGTAATTATCGTCGTCTGGTGCATCAAAAAGGATGTTGGCTGGTCTCGCCATTTGATTAAAGATTATATCTACTGGCTTCCTGTGTAATATTTAGCGAAGAACATATCTACAAAATGTACCATGTGTTTGCTGTGCACATTTATAAGAAGACCAAGGGGGGAATGATCCCTCCCTTGATTTTACGTTGTTAGGTAGATGAGACACCCGGTTTATTCGAGTATTCCTCAGCTGGGACTCGATTTTTCGAGTATGCCGCAGCTGGGACTCGAACCCGGGCGGGCTGGCGCGCACTCGCTGCCTCTTGCCACTGAGCTAGCACTCTGTTCTCGCTGTGCACATTTATTACTTCCAGATTTATCAGATACAGGTAATGGAGGTCTGTGGGCTCGTGACCTTGTGTTTTAGACTTTGTACTTGTCCATATCAGTCTTAGTAAGAAACTCATGTCTCTAGTCTTAAAATCTATGTTTCATCACCAACTTTGAGGTAATTAAGGGTTGCATACTATGAAACGAAGTTTTACACCTTCATGCTGACGTTTTATAATTTCTGTTGCCATAGAAGCTAAATATTTGAGCCTTGCTCTTGATTCTTCCCTCAAAAAAAGATGTATCGGTCATTATGATTTTTACTGATGCTGGGCGTTTACCCATGGTACACATGGTAATTTACATTCCCTGTGCTAATAACGAGGTAAAGGTTGTTAACATCGTCACCTTTAGGCTTTTAAGCAATAAAGTAAAGTTCTCCACTGAGAGGACATGAACGGGGCAACTAAGGAAGCGCAACGCTTTCTTAACATGGCTACATCACCGGTGTACCTTCCTGCTTCCCATGTCGTACATGTTTAAGATTTTCTTTTATATACACAATCTTTGTGGTACAATATCGTAAGAACAATTTCTGTTGCTAAGTGTCTGCCTTGAGGAATCTTTTGTTGTTCAGTGCTTGCTATACATCTTTTGGACTTGAGATCTCTTTGGACTTCGATTTCCATCATGTGGGCAACAAAGAAAGTCATTATCTTATTTAAAAAATCATCTATGAGCATAAAATAATGGGAAAGGAACAGTGATATTGTCTGATATATATAGAGATCTGATGTCAAGTAGGTTGAGCTTGTATGCAGGCCCTCTATACTTATTATTGCTTTCTTATTCATGCATTTTGCTGATGGCAGAGTAAGCTATTTTTGTACTTGCACATATAGAGCTGGAGAGATATGATGTCAAGTAGTGGTTACGCTAGCTAGAGATGCATACCTTTAATGCTTTGCATACTTACCCATTCATGCATTTCTATCATTAAAGTTGACAGAATTGCAGATGTTGTAGATCTCTTGACAATGCTCGAGGGCCAAACACCAGAAGAAGAGAACTAGGTGTAGCCAAGGACAACCTGCCGGCTAACTCTAAGGCTCAACAAAACTGAGATCCCCCCAGCACCAGGAGCCGGCAAGTCATCCTTGGCTGCATCCCGTTCTCTGCCTCTTAGCGTATGGCTACCCAGCAGAAGCTTTCTCAGTACCCACACTACAGGTAATTCCCACTCTTCCTCTCCTTTGCTTCCCCTACCATGGCTGCTTTGCTATCGTGTGGTATGGTATGCAAGTGTGCATTGCTATAGGGTGGGATGGCCTGCATTTATAGGCATGAGCGAGTTGGACTTGGAATAACACGGTGACCACTGCCAAATGAATTCTTTATTACAAACACCCCATCACAAAGTTTGCCGTTTTTGGGATGAGACATGATGACTCACCAATTGCTTGTCCTGGGTCTGATGTACATTTTTAAATCAAGGATTCGGCATCTTCTGGATTGGTTGGTTGAGACTTGGTATTGAGCCTTTGATCTGTCCTGCATGTGCACATGCGGTGATGGCAGCTCTTGTCTTGGCCAAAATTTATAACTATCTCTATCTCCAAAATTCTAAGAATTGCAAGAACTTAGTACACAGCTTGTACTGTATTGGACTATTGGAAATCCATGAACAGTAAGCATGCTCCCTTTTTTTTTTACCGAAAGTCATCCTCAATATGTTGGTAGGGTCTATTTCACCATTATTTTGGTTGTATGTTGAGAATTAAAACTGGCAACTAAATTCTGCACAAATTAATGCATCGATCTTCAGTATTTTTTTTTTTTTTGTAGGAAGGACCAAGCTGTGCCATTCTAGAAATGTAAGGTTGGAACTATTCTATGAATGCCTGAAAATAGATAGGAGTATTTTGTCCATCCTGTATAACAATCTGATAATTATACCAAAAAAATAAGTTGTATGAAACAATTGTATGCTTTTATTAGTCACATTGTGTTTATAAGAAGAAACGGTTGTACGAGTACCTTTCTTTTAGAGAATAGCTTTATTTGAAAGCTCGAACCAAGGATCACCGATATTCTGCTGAGGTTACTATTTGATATCAAAATGGATTCTTAAAATAGTATAAGTGCAATACTTCCTTCGTTCAAACTAAAACCACACGAAAGTATTATGGAACAGAGGGAGTAGTATGAGTGCAAACAGTTTATGGAAAAAAAAATGGTTTTGGTAATTCTCCGTTGACTCCTGAACCATTGAATTGTAATTGAGATTTTCTAATCGCACAAGCTTAATTCTTAGTCAGACTCTCGGACCATTGGATTGCAACTAAGAATTTTCTAATTGCACATGGGGTTGCAACTGAAATTTGTTACTTTCACATGGGTTGTACCTCATGAGTTGCAATTGATGACATCACCTAAGTGAGAATTAAGTTAATTTTTAGTTGAATGAGAATTAGTCATAAAAAATGTTTAAACTGGTTGTATTAATTCATGCTTAAATCATATAGATATAATCTAGAAGAATCTACTAATGACATAACCCTAATTACTAAAATAGATAAAAGTAAACAACTATATTCTTCTCTACTTTAATGAGATATATTCTTCTCTACTTTATTGAGAGGGGTTCGGCCCTTTTATATGAAGGAAATATGCTCTAGAGACAATTAATAAAGATGTTTTTATTATCATATCTTATTTGTTCATAATATGTTCTATATTATGTTATAACTGTATCAAATGGAAATAGCAATACACGTATGGTATATAAATAAACAAGTCCATAGAAAAGACTATTTAACTAGTCCATTGGGAAATAGATGATCAAGGTTTCCTGATCATGGACATTTTACGTCATTGAGTCATGTCATTGTATGAATGATATGATGGCCACACACCCAATTTATAAATATCTAGAAAACCTAATACACAAACCTTTGACCATGAGATGATATTTAATCACTATCTCGAGATTGGTTTGATTGCCTCCACCGTCAGATCGTAAAAGAGTGACTATAAAGGTGTACGTTAGGTAATCAAAGCGATACATAGAGCCATATGCATCGAGAGCGGGATTTGTCAATCCAGATAATGTATAGATACTCTGATCCCACTCAGCGGCGTTGCATCAAGTAAAGTTTGCTAACATGTGACTAGGTCACGGGGATGCTATATCGTGGTAATGAATAAATGTGTTTGTCGGTAACGAGATCGTACTAGGTATAGAGATACTGAAGGAGTGGAAACTTGACGTTTAAAGTTCAAGCGACGAAGATAATCGTGGATTGCATAGGGCTATCATGGTTTTCAGATCCCGCTGTTGGTCATTGATCAGAGAGGGATCTCGATCATGTCTAGAGTGATCTGGAACCGTAAGGGTGTCACACTTAAGGGTGACCGACGCTAGGTTGATTTTTTTTTACCAAAGAGAAATAAGAGAGAATAGGGCCGGAATAGTTCCAGAATTTATGCGGTGAAGATCGGAGGGCAACAAAACGTGTTTCAGTGTTGAAATGAGTTAAATAATATGTATTTATTATTAATTAATATAATTAATAATAACATATTTTTATTTCATTTATAAAGCCATTTTCCCCTCAATGTACCTTAGTTTCAAAAGAGCCCCAATAGGGAAAAGAGAAAAGGAGAAATGGAGGGAGGTGGGAGCACCAACTCGGAATGCCTCCCCTCCTCCTATATAAAGGGAGGCGCCCCTCTCCCTTTTGGAACCAATTTCCTCTCTTCCTCCTCTTATCTGGTGTTCCTATTTTGGAGCCGCGCTAGAGTCGAGGTTACCGCCGTGTAGTGTTCTCTTCGGTCCATCTCTCCAACTTCAACTGCTTTGTTGGGCCGGAGCCTGGAGGTCGTCGGTTACACCATACGTGTGTAATTCCTGCGAGGTGCCATAGTTTTGGTGATATAGTCGCGTCGTCTTCGACTACATGACCTTGAGGTCGGCATCACACAATTTCATCATCAACTTTTGTGCAGGAGCGTAATCCCTGCTATCGGGCTTCAAGGGTATGATTTCTGATCTTCTCCGTTACTTTATATCTGCACAGTGATAGATCTTGACTATGTTTCGGTTATCGTTGTTAGGATTTTTTTTGTTATTCAGCTACGAAACCATTCAATGCTATCAGAGCCGATCTATGTGTAGATATAAAATACGGTTAGAACTCGCGTTGATTGAGGGCATTGATCTTGTAGTTGTCACCTCCTAGCGCGCACTTCCTCATGTTGTTGGCACTGTTTGATAACGCGGTCCTGTATCGTTACGCGTACGCTTATGCGAGACTGTTTCCACGACTGACATATGACTTGTACCGTATATGTGGCTAGCAGGGTGTTTGTCTCTCTTATAATAGATGATATGCCATTTTCAGTGGGAGACCCGAAAGGGATATGTAACAGACAATTATCTGCTCGGTGTTGTGATTACAGGTCCGTAAGTAGAAATAGTTCTTTTGTGAAAACCCTAAGACATGTAAAAGATGCACAAGTAAAGTAGAGACATCTAACTTTATTTTGCAGGGGCATGTGATGTGGTCATGGTAAGTTTATTATAACTGTCAACGTGGAGACGCGAAGACCATATCACATTGCATTACATTATGAATGTTTTTGTGTGCATCTTATATATTGTATATACTACATACGGCGGTAATTATATACGATGATCGCTCAATTAATTCCAGCATTACTGTTCTCTCTTTAGTATGCATCACTAAGAAAGTTTGCAGTAGCGAAGTGGGCCGTGACGATCGAGTGCTTCCTTCTGCGTTTGCATACGGCGGATGTAAGCACGAGTCACATGTACGATGTGATCGAACATAAAGATGTCTACCTTTGAATTTATACCATCGGCTATGACAATCGGGAGTGGTGTAGTGGATGGGCAGCAGACAAAAAGTCCGGCAAAACTGTCGATAAAGAGAAAGGTATATTTGATATACATGTTATAGATGTTTGCCTTACTAGCGCCCGGAGTAACATTTGGGTATTTGATACCAGTTCTGTTGCTCACATTTGTAACTCTCAGAAGAAGTTGTCGAATGAACAGCGGCCGGCAAAGGACGAGGTGACGATGCGCGTCGGTAACGGGAATCCGTTGAAGTGATGGCCGTCGGCACTTTACCTCTATATCTACCGTCGGGATTAGTTTTAATGTTGAATAAATGTTACTATATACCTGAGTATAAACATCATAAGTGGGTCTTGCTTGCTTCAAGATAATTATTCATTCAAATCAGTGCCCAAGAGTTGTACTATTTCTATGAATGATATATTTTATGTTCATGCACCGGAGCGTAACGATTTAGTCATGTTGGATCTCGATAGTAGTACTCACATCCATAGTATATAATCAAAAAAAATGGTAATGATAATTCCATGTATATATGGCATTGCCATCTTGGTCACATTGGCGTGAAACGCGTGAGACACATGAAGAAGCCCCATTCTCATGGGCTTTTGTAGTCACTAGATTTTGAATCTCTCGATACTCGTGAACCATGTCCTATCGGTGAGGATATATAAAAAAAATGAAAAAGCCCCTCCCCCCAAAAAGGTCCAAAATTGAGAATAAAGAGAGAGAGGGCGCATCACTATCCTTTATAGCACACTTGTGCTTCATGTTTAGCACCAGTGTTTCAGTTTGGAGAAAGTTTTCATATTATCATTCATTCATAACTATGTGGGGAATTTTACATTATAGAACTTGGCTTGTATATTCCAATGATAAGCCTCCTCAAATGAGCTCTAGGTCTTCGTGACCAAGAAAGTTGGATGCACCCCCACTAGTTCCATTAGAGAGCTTTCATATACTTATAGCTCTATGTGCATCCATTGTGTGGCAATCCGTACTCCTTGCATAGTTTTGGTTGTAAGACCTTCTCTTGTCTAATGACCACTTTCATCTTTGTGAGTCTTTCTTTCATTGACCTTCCAAACACCCCATAATGTTCTCTTTGCCATAACATCCCGGTGCCAGGGACCAATGCAGAACACTTGCTTGTTTTTAGTGCGCAAATAGTTTAAGATTCAAGCATTGCATCGTGTGGAAAGTTTGACTTGATCCTAACACGGGTTGTGAAGATCGTTTGACGTGCATGATATTGTTATTCTTGAAAGATTAAATATCTGTAATAAACTTTGCACGGTTGATAGTCTTTTAGTATTGATTCATTAATTTTTGTTACTTCTTTCTTCTTTGTTTATGCATTACTTATTGTTATCAAATATAGATCATAGTTTTAGTTCATTTGATCCTAGTTTACATGCTCTGCTTTACATATTATGATCAAAATTGTGTGGTAGCATGTCACATCAGAAATTATTTTGTTTTATCGTTTACCTACTCGAGGACAAGTAGGAACTAAGCTTGGGGATGCTTGATACGTCTCCAACGCTTCTATAATTTCTGATGTTCCATGTTGATATTATGTCAATTGCTACATGTTTTCTCCCTTCTTTATAGCATTTTTACACGTTTTTCGGGACTAACCTATTAACAAGATGCCAAGTGCCAGTTCCCTGTTTTCTGCTGTTTTTTATTTCAGAAAAGTTGCTATGAAAATATTCTCGGAATTGGACCCCACGAATCTGGAAGTTCCTATTTTCTCCGGAAGCATCGAGAAGTACGAAGAGGAGTCGAAGACGAGCACCAGGATGGGCTCACCATAGCCAGGCGCGCCCCCACCGCCCCCTGGTCGCCCACCGACGTCGCCCTTTCGCCTATTTATTCCCCTCCGAAGGAAAATCCTAAGTACCTGATAAAAAATCCCCGAAAAGTTCCATAGCCGCCGTCGTCGTCAACCCTAGACCAGGGGTTTTTTGAAGCGGTCTCTCGGCACCCTGACGGAGAGGAGATCATCACCGGAGGCCTCTTCATCACCATGCCTGCCTCCGGCGTGATGCGTGAGTAGTTCATCCTTGGACTACGGGTCCATAGCAGTAGCTAGATGGTTGTCTTCTCCTCCCATGCCTCAATGTTTAGATCTCGTGAGCTGCCTAACATGATCGAGATTGTTCTTATATAATTCTATGTGCTGTGTTTGCTGGGATCCGATGAATATTGAACTTATGCCAAGTTGATTATAGTCTTTATTGCATATGTCATTTGTGATCTTGCATGCTTTACGTTTCTAGTGGTTTCTCTGGTCAACTAGTTGCTAGTCATTCCAAGAGGAAGTATTTATGCTCGATAGTTGGGTTCATGCCACCTTTTCGTCTATGCTCGAGTGACAGAAACGTGACAGGGGAGGATGTGCTGTTGCGACTAGGGAGAAAACAATGGTGTGAGTGCTCGCATACACAATCATTGCTTACATTACACACATTGCTTAATGCGGTTATCTATTGCTTGCAACTTAATACCTAAGTGGGTTCGGATGATAAACTAAGGGTGGATTATTAGTCATAGATGCAGTTGGATTACGGTCTATGTATATTGTTGTAATGCCCGCACTAAATATCATAGTAGTCATCATGTCATGAATGTGCACTACGGTGCAACCTCTATTTGTCAATTGCTCAGCTGTAATTTGTTCATCTAGCATGCTATCTTTTATGGAGAGAAACCACTAGTGAACCTATGAACCCCGGTCCATTTTCCTACACTGTTAAACAAACCACTACAATTCCCTGCTTTCTTTACTTACTGCAAGCATACACCATTTTCCATACTATACGTCTAATCTTTGTTTTCAGCAAGATCGGTGAGATTGACAACCTCACTATACCGTTGGGACAAAGTATTTTGGTTGTGTTGTATGCAGGTTCCGCGTTGTTGCTGACACCGGTGAGGCTCCATCACCACCGTCAGTGGCATCAACCTTCCGAAGATCCTTTTTCTCCTACTGGATTGATAACCTTGGTTCTTAACTGAGGGAAATTCTTACCGCTGTACTCATCACACGCTCCTCTTGGGGTTCCCAACACGCTATCCACAGCAACAAGAATTTCTAGCGCCGTTGCCGGGAACTTAAAATTCATCATCATCAAGAAGTCTCCCCGTCAAGGCACCATCAAGGCGTAATAGGGGGTGGGGGGTGAATAGGCGATTAAATTTTTTCCGGTTAAAGCTTGCTAAATGCGTAAATAAACCAGGTGTTTAAATTAGCAAGCACACACTATAAATAACCTATGCTCAACTATGTGCACCAATAACTTATGCTAAGAAAGACAAGTAACAAGCTGATAGCAAGATATATAACTTCAAGCACGAAGGCTATCACAATGTAAAGTGCATGCATAAGTAAATAGCTCGTGTATAGAAATAACCGAGGCACACAGAGACAATGATGTGTTCCGAGTTCCTCCTTTTGAGGGGAGTATGTCTCGTTGGATAGGTGTGGGCTCGCCACAACAGGCCTACTCAATGCCATAAAGGCCTCACCCTATTCTCTGATGAACCTCGCCACAAAGGTCTAGTTCACCTTCCACTGTCGGTAACCTTCAATCTCGAGGCACGCATCCACAACTTAATTGGAGGCTCTCGAGGTCAGAAGAATTTTGGGGTACGCATCCACAACTCAATTGGAGGCTCCCAATAACACCACAAAGTCATCTAGAGTCCAAGACCCAGGAGTAACAAGTCCACAAACTTTCACTTCCACGAATCCTCGTGGAGAGAGAAAATCAATCCAACTAATGCAAATGGCCATAACACAAGTGCACAAATCCTTCACTCTCAAATTCCAAAAAAGCAACAATTGCTTATGGGAGAATAAGAGAGGAAGAACAAATGATGAACTCAACAAATGAATCCTAATATCTAAATCCACAAGGGTTCCCCTCACTAAGAGAAGAGATGGATTGGTGGAAATTTGAATCCAGATCTCCTCTCACTTCTCCATCAAAGATATCCAAAAATCATGGGAGGTATTGAGAGAGGGGAAAGATTTTCCAAGGTAAACGATGGTGAGAGAGCGAGAGAGAAAAACGTGCATGAAAAACTTTCTTTGGGAGAAGAAGGGGGCCTTTTATAGGTCCCCACGAAATAGAGCCGTTATGCATTTTTTCGCGAAATCCGAAATGAATCCGGGGTCCCCGAATGAATCCGACGTCTAACTAAGAAATTCACGTTCATGTCGGAATGAAACCGGAATGAAACCGACTAGCTCGGAATGAATCCGGCTAGCTCAAAATGAATCCGGAACCTAACAGAGAGATACGAAAATTGCAATAACTTTTGCACACGGACTCCGGTTTTGATGATCCTAGGCTCGTTGAAATCTCCACAATGAGCACTACAAGAATATGAAGATAAATATCATTGTCCAACGATGGAAAATAAAACCAAGTGAGGAAAGGTTTGACCTCTCTATAAACAACAGCCGGTAAAACCTCCAACACCAAAAAACGCAATAAGTTTCTCTTACGAAATCCATTTTCGATAAACCTTTATTTGTAATGAAGATCATGACAAGCACCAAAACCCCATTGATATAAAAGCCAAATAAGAAGCAAGAAAGATGATATGGCAAGTATGCAAAGGTTTGAGCTCTCCACACAGATACGATCAGTACTCACTCGAGAGCCCCTCTTGATAGTACGACTATTCATCCTATAACCCAGTCGACCAAAAGCATGATATCGGTAAAATATAAAATCTATCAAGATTATACCTTTGCCTTGAGAATTCCACTTGATCTAGGTGATAACGATGTTGACTCTCTCAAGTTGAATCTCCTTTCTTGATTGTGCTTTCTAGCACATGCTTCGCTTGATGAAGATTTGCAAATGGCTCCCCCATACACCACTACGGGAGAGACCCTTTTTGGCAATTCTTCACATGGACACTCTCTCCAAATGGGTGGAAAGCATCAAGTATATGATTTCTTCGAGACACTTCTCTTGATCTTCCACAGCAAGATTAATGACAAACACCACTTGACGCCATCGACCATGGGATATATGAAATCTTTCTTTTGATGCATGCCCATGAAAAGATACCTAACCACACATAGAAATGCCACACACACACACACACACACACACACACACACACACATCATGGGTTAGTTTACAAAGCTACATGAAAAAATGCTTACCATACCACGAGATACACAATTCTACTTTGTACATCTTGTAATTTTGTGTGTTGATCACAAGTTTGATCAATTTGGTATATTTCCTTTGCTCTTTATTTGATGATATCTTGTAGATAATCATGGAAGACCACTTAATCCTTTTTCTTCGAGTCATACTTGCAATATGCTCAACTCTATACATGATCATTCTTCATATAAATCTTTGAATATTACAATGGTCGTTATGAAATCTTCTAAAGTCCAACACATGAACTACACTATTTTCCCATGGACAAGATCTATAAGGATATCTAAATGAAAATATTAGTCCATAAGGATTGTCATTAATTAACAAAACCACACATGGGGACACCATGCACTTTCAGGTACAAGGGCTCTCTAGGCGCAGAAGGCTGGTGTGGTGATAGTGTTGGAGGTAAAAGTTGTTACTCATAGGCCTTGAGGAAGAAGATGGAAATGTGGAGGTCATATGGTCATTGGAGCTCGATGTTAATACGAAGACCATCCAACATCCATGTTGGGTACATAAACCATTGGTGTGATAGTGTTAATGGCTCATTGTTGAGATTCACGGGGCTAGAAACATACGGTGTAGTCTGTCTCGCCCAAGGAATTTGCACGAAGCAAAGACCCAAACGAAACATGGCAAGCCTCGAAAAGTTGCTCACACTTGTTGAGCAAACCAAGAGGATCGACTGAGCCATCATATGTTGGGAAGTTGCGCTTTTGGAAGCGAGACACACCGGAACCTGAACATGAGCCAAGGTAATTGTTAGGCAGGGGCGGAAGGGAGGTGATGGCGGTTGAACAGGGGGCACAACCATAATGACATAGGAAATCAGTTGGTAGGTGGAGTCATGAAGGCGGTTGCGATCCGCGACTGTTGTTGCTGGTAGGTGGGCGGAAAATTGGGGTACAATTTTAGTTGTAAGTTGGGTGTGTGAAGTTTTTTTTTGAAATAGGGGTTCTACCGCCAGCCTCTGCATAAAAGTGATGCACATAGCCGGTTTTCATTTATCAATAAAACAAGAAACATCATGTCTTACACGAAAATACATCAATCAACAGAACCTGAAGCCACCAACCTAGCGACATCACGCTAAATCTACAATACTGATAAAGAGGGTGGCTAAGAATAGGGCCCTGCGCCCCGTCAACACATCAACGTGCTTTATCTCAAAACCGAAGGCATCACCAAGCCGCCCGACAGCGAGCAAGTGGCACAACCAATCTAGCAGACCCAGACACGCACCGACGTACACGCTCAAGAAGTCGCCGCCTCCTTCTTCCGCTAACCCATCTTCAGGACAGGGATCAAGGCATCGACCATGTCAAACATGTTGTCGACGCCACCATGACGCCAGACGGAGCCACGGCTAGGGTTAGGAGACGGGAGATGCGGAGGGGAGATGCGCCAGGGGTAGCTGGGGTGAGTAAGGAGATGGATAGAGGTTGTTGGTAGGAGTCGTCACATGGTCGTGTTGCGGTGGCAGGTAGGTGGCAGAAGACAAGAAAGCGAGGGGGTAGTGAGAGTGGGCAATCTGCCTAGTGGGTAGAGGTCCCGTGGCGAAGTGATGATGGTGGCGATGGCGATTCCCCTGTTGGATAAGGGGACACTAGAGGTGCTGTTGACGAGGGGAAGCACCTCTCTGGGAGGGGGGGGGGGTGGTGCCGCGGGTCTAGGACCGATAGGTGGCGTCATGGGCGGCTCCTATTTCTGCGTTATTTAATGGCGGGAGAAGGGCCGGTAACCGTTGCTCTAGCGCCGTCAAGTGTCAAGAGTTGCATCAGCCGGACGAGGAACATGTGTCCTCCCCTCGTCGGCGCATGAAGTTCTCCAATTGCATTGTGATGATTTTCATCTTCTCCACAACCTCGATCTCGATTTCCTTAGCCACTGCTACCAAACCGGAAGAATTTATACTGACATAACCCTAATTACTGAAAATGATAAAAGTTAAACGCTAATATTCTGCTCTTATTAAGAGTGGCCGGCCCCTTTATATAGACAACTTAGATCAACAGGGAAGTAAGTCTGTTAAACTCTAATATGATTTCTAAACTGACTTGTGGAACTCGTATGATTTCTAAAATAACTGGACTCTTTCCTAACAAAGTTCATCATTCAACTATAGGACTCTAATTAAGGGATTAGACTCAACGTTGGAAGGGTTGGCCAAACAAAGTACTCCCTCCGTTCTAATACGATTTGTATGTATCTGGACACATCTTAATATGTATGTTCACTCATCATTTTGGTATGTACGTAGTCAATATTGAAATAGCTAAAAGGTAGGAGTACATTAGTGATGAACGGAGGGAGTACTTGGTTTCGTGAAGAAAATTCAGGGGAGTTTGCTTCAACTCGAAAATTCAATGGGGATTTGCCAATCTTGGGTGAAGCCAACCCTGTCGTTCTCTTGTGATACTCCGGTGAAGCCAACCCTGCCGTTCTCTTGTGATACTCTGTGAAGCTTTTAGCAGATCTCATATATCAAATCAATACCTACCAAAGCATTTAAAGACTAGTGAGGTTGTACTATATATGTGATTAAGTCAATTTTAAGACATGATAGCAATTCTACTGATGGAGTTTGCTAGGGGCCCGGCCAAATATTTTGAGCTACGCCATAAAACAAAATGTGTCCCCAAAGCAAAGCCTACGAGTTACATCAACTAGAAAGATGCACTGTTTGTGCTCATCTTGCCGGGACCTACAGAATCGATATTGGTATGGTGGTGGCGATACTGTTTGTCGATGCCTCGGTGGCCGTTGTTCTTGCACCACTATTCTTTACCATATCAGGCTGGTGGTTCATTTGGAGCATCTGGCAATTGGTTATTTGGCCGCGCGCGCCTTCTTTTTGGTGGGGGTCCTCCTTTCTCCCATGATTTGATGCCCAGCGTATCTCGATTGGATTGTGTGGTCTCTCTCCCGCGCTCCTTTCCCCTTATTTGATTGGTGAACGATCCGGTCGTAGGATAACTGGTCGTAACCACACGATATAGATCTTCCAGTACCGATGTACTGTGCAGAGTTACAGAGGTAGCACCCCTCCAGAGTCGAGCACTCCCTCATTGGCTCGCAAAACTTCGGCACCAGTTCTCTACCGTTTGGCAATGGCGACCCTAAGAATTCTTGGTTGGTTGAGTGAGCTTTTTTTTTAAAATGAATTGCTTTTTTTTCTTCTTCCACTTAAACCAGCCGGTGAAAGTGAATGCTTGTTTAGACTCGACATGCTGGGCTCGAGCCGAGATCAGGCACCTATATATCCGGTCCTACCGCAGAACACAAAACTAGTTGACGTCCACATGCACTGGCGAGTGGCTCGGGTGTTTTGACTTTAAAAATAGTGGCTCAGATATGGAAATGAGCTTTCGCTTGGAATAATCATAGTTTAGTACTGCGAATTCAATCATTAAAGCGGGAAAATGTGTACATAAGTACATATTCGTGGGCAAAAGATTTAGGTCGACACGCTACTTTTCGGAGAAAAGGATATTTTTTTCTGCCGGTGGTGCGACGGAGGGTCAAGATATGCTATCGCTTGCTACCACGAATTTTGGGTTTGTCGTCCCAATCGCTATAGTTTACGCATAAACGGTAATTAGTCAAATACAAGTGGTATCATGCTTGTGCGACCCAAGATCTCGCCAGCTCTCTTTTCGTTCCTCACCGTGATCTGCTCGTCTCATCGCTAGCGCTGCGGCGAGGGCGTCAGTACGGGTACCTGTTTTCTGCACCACTTGGTCGGCAAAATATGCAGAAACAAATTCGGATCGGCTGGCCTCGGGAATTGGATTCCCTGAGGGCGTACATACCGCGCGGTCCGTCCAAAATTTCAGAATGCGGCGCCTCTTGGCCTCCACGGAGAGCCGCTTTGATGAACGGCACGAGGCAAAGGCTCCGTCTGTTGCAGCAACGGACCGAGACCCCATCGGAAGCAGTCCAGTCAGTGAGGGCTGGCTTTCTGGTCGCTTCGCTTCGGTGCCTATCATGTGGCCATCGATGGTTCTTTGACACGTCTCCAGGGAGGGCCGGTGAGAAGGCACGGCTACAAAGGTTGCCCTGCATTCTGCTATACTCCACGTGCGCATTCACGTGCACCGACTACCACTTGCTCCGTCCGTTTACAGAAAAGAATAAAGTCCGTCTACAACATCTAATCTTGTCGGTCAGATCAAATGGGAGAAAATTGAGGGATGCACCTGAGCACCAGTGTACTCGTTTTTCAAAATAGTTACTAGTTCTGAAAAAACATCGATTTTTTATTAAGAAAATATATTAATATCAGAACACCCAGACTCTGCAACCTGGATGCACTCAGGCAGAAAAAAATAAAAAAGAGAGAGAAAAAAGACCCGTCGTGGTGATAAGGCACCCACAACAGAAGCACTCTAACCGCCACCGAAGACAACACCATGATCACAGATGAGATTCTCCGGTAGCAACGTCTCTAAAAAGGAAACAAAGCACACGCATTGTCGTCGTCCGATCGTAAATCTTAGGTTTTCACACTTGAGAAAATCTGAGTTTCCAAAACAATACTTTTAATAAAGTCATTGCGAGATACAAGCAGTGAAGGCCATATCTTGGGTTTTCACGCTGGAAATCATGGCTCGGTACTCAAACAGCACCCCCAAGAATGCCTCCGCCTGTGTTGCCACTCCCGCTTGCCGAGGCTGCTGTTGAAAGTCTCCGAACACCCGACACACAGAAAACCTGTGCCGCGTAATTCTCGACACCTCCAATACCTCCTCTACCATTACCAACCTCTGATCCCAGCCACCATAAACTTTCTCCGCCCATGTTAGTTTCATGGAAATCTATAAAAAGAATGTCCCATAACACCGACGTAAGGCTAAGCTTAGCACGTCGCCCAAAAGAAGCCACATTGGCTGAAGGAGGACGCGCACGACCGCATCAATTCCCATCTCAACATCCAGTAGCAAATCGCCAAACTGCGGAAATATTTGAAAGGAAGACCGGAACTCGCCGGCAGCTAGATCAATGAAGTTTTCATAAAACAGATGGGCACTTTGTTGTCGAAGAACAGCGAGATCCAACCGCCCTTATTCTGGACGCCGGCACAACCTAGAAACTCCTTCCCCCCTGAAGGGCATCAGATCACGTAGGAGCAACGCTGGCAACCGACCGGGTGAGCGTAGAGACTCCCGACCCAGATCGTCCTATTGGGCTCAAATCGGTCTTGTTCATCGCGGTCTGCCGCCGCTGCACACGTCACTGCCAGCCGTCCCGGTCACCGCTACCAACCACCGAACGCAGAAGCCACCGTAGTGGCCCTCCCAACCCAGATCGGGCCCAAATTGGGCCCAGATCGGGCTTGCTCGTCGCGGTCCGCTGCCGCAGCACGGCGCCACCAGCTCCTCCAACTCGCCTAGCAGACCCATGCCATCGTCTCGCCGCACCACCGGGCGCTGCCGCCAAGCGCAACCCCTCCGCGCGTCCAGGCCCTCACCACTACCCCGCTTGCGGTGATGCTGCCCCATTGCGCCAGCCATGCTTGCGGTCACTGACCGGCCAGGCGCCGCCAGCACCGCCGACATCGACGACAACGGTGCCCGAGGGATCTCGTCGTGGTTGTGATGTAGGGTAGGGAGTCGGGAGGCCTTTGGAGTCGCTCGAGGGGGAGCGACCCGGGAGGGAGGGCCTGTAAAAAATCGGTAACAAAGTATACAACTACATATACCTGGTGACACACAAAAGACAAATTTTGGGATAAACTGGAGTATTTTTAATTTCTTCATACAGCCATTTTTTTAAGCCGAAAATGGGATGCCTTTTTATTGGAACCTTGCACAAATGTACAGAACATGTATAAGATACTTACGTGGAAATAATGGAATTTTTGAAACTTTAAGGTAGCATTTTTTTTCTCGAAAAACTGAGTAACAGGGTACTGGGCTCCCACAAATCCAGTGTTCATATCAAATGGTCGCTATACTTAGATACCTTGCTTCTTTGACAGGTCCCATAGAAAGCCCAGTGACCAGACACACGAAGAAAGGTTGGCCTGCATTATGCAGGAATCTACATACGCATTCACGTGCAGTAATTAGCACTTGCTCCCTCCATAATAAAAGAGAGAAATCCATCTACAGCCTATAATTAGCACTTGCTCCCTCCATAACAAATGGTCGCTATACTTAGAGCAAACCCAACGGACACCCAGTCCCCCCAAACCAACGGTTTCTTTCGGTCCCTGCGGAGACCGAATTTCCCTCAAACGTGGCCAAAATTTGAGACGGTCTGGGGACAGGCATCTCATCCTACCTGGTCCACCTAGCAGTGTGCCGCGTTGACGCGTCCTTGGTGGCCCACCTGGCGGTGCGTCGCGTTGGCGCGTCCATGGTGGCCCACCTAGCAGTGACATGCGCCCTCTCGCCTACCTTCCCGCGTCCTTTTTAATGGGACCGAAGTACGTCCCCATCTGTATCCCCACCCCCAAACCCTAGCACAAAACCCCCACAGGAGCTCCCTCCGCGGCGACCATGGCCCCCTCGCAGATGAGGATCTCGGTGGACATCGCGAACACCTTCTATCGCGACCGCCGGCCCTTCCCGTGGCCCCAGGTGCACCTCCCGCCCGGCGTCCACGACGACATCGACGTCCATGACGACGACGGCGGGCTCGGCGAGTGTCGTGGGATAATCACGGCAGACGTTACCGGGGGTAACTGATCTTGGGGCAAGGCGACACAAGCGTTTTGGAGAGGGTTTAGCTCAGAGGAAAACATGATGGAACTCGATCTGGTAGCCGGCAATCAAGTCGCCGAGTCTCCGATCTTAATATATTAACTTGATCTCTCGTATACACTGGATGCTCGATACCAAACGATGCTGCTAGGGTTCTTGGATCTCCCTCAACTAGACCTAGGGGTCGGTTTATAAAGCACCCGTACCCCCTGGCTTACTCTCCAAGGCGCACCCTGAATCCTACCCGGACACCGCATACAAACTCTAACCTTCCTTTACCGTAACCCACAATCCGGGTTACGAGGCCTACAAACTTGGGCCTTCCAGAAGTTTCTTTATCCTTAGCCGGATCTTGCGCAGCGTCCTTTGGGCCGGGTTATGCCTTGGAGTTGGCCTACCGGGTTAGCATCCCTCCATCAGTAGTCCCCAGAATAGCTTGGGCTTCACGGATCCTTCCTTGAAGCGCTTGCTATTCCCTGAAAAAACATCAAATGCCCAAATGCATGAAGGCCGGGTTAAAACGCTTCGATAAACAGCTAGGCCCAACTCCACGGTGGCCATATAGTAACCCGGCTTCTCTCCAAACACCCGGCTTAGCTTTCCGGGTCTAAGCCCTGATAAAAATGTCAAGATCCTGCACTTTACTCGATAATTGATCTTGATATTATGAAGAATATCTCCTTCTTATTCCTGCCCAGATATCACGTTCAACACTTAAAGCATATTTCGCAAAACTCAAACAGATAGCCGTTACTTCCGTAATCCCCGGCTCCCGCTCGTGGAACCAAACTTATCCACCCGAACCATTATAAATATGCTCGTAGGGTAACCATAACCCCAACGGCTCACTTTCCCCCATTCCTCTTCCTTTCTTCCTCCGTGCTCAAGCTCACAGAGCGCCACCACGGAAACCCCGCGCGCATCACCGGAGCCCATCGGCCGCCGGCTACGCTCCGCCACAGCGCGCTCTGCACCGCCGCCAAGATCCGCCGCCAAACCCCCGACCGGCCCGTCGGGAATCGCAAAGGGGCGCCAAGCTTGTGCTATTTGCCTCCGTCGAGCTTCACTTCGATCTCCTCCGGTAAGCCTCCCATACCCGTTAACTGGCCTCCGCAATTTCTTGATTTTCTTTAGATTAGATCTAGGTCAACCCGCCGGTCATTTTCCCGGTCATGCCGAATTAAGTTACTTGTACTCATTCTAATTCACCCAATGGATTGGATACTAACTTTATTTTACTTCCCTACCGCCCATAGCTGCTAATTTTGCCACAAATCCAGAAATGGAATCTCTAGCCTGGGCTCGGGCCGCCCAATTTTTCCGCCCTCACCTCTATCATCCGGAAAATCTTCCCCTTTCCGATTCCCTTTATTCGTAATAGGTACCTGTGTAACCATCTATCACCCTCGAACATTCTTTCAATGCATAAGCCTCCATGATTTTTATAATGATGCTTGGTACCCGGATAGCTTGAACCTTGCTCCACGGAATGACACCCGGATAGTATGTAACTTCCATATTGTCTCGATGCCACTCACCGATACTCGACCAGTTTATGGTTTCCGAGTCTTATTCCTTGCATCCTTTTACCTTGTGCTTTGCAGGTCAATCACATGGCTCCCAAGAAGCAGGGAAAAACCCCAGCCAAGGCCAAGACCACCAACTCCATATCCGCCAACTGGGCGCGATCTTCGGTCACCAAGGCCAAGTTAGAAGAACTGGCCGAGTTAGGGGTTCTACCCCCTCAAAAGGAAATCCACTGGAGGGTGCCGGGCAACGAGACCCGGCCTACCCCGGCGAAGGATGAGGTAATATGTTTTGTGGAACACGTGACCCGGGGCTTCCGTGATATTCTAAGCCATTATGGCCTTCGCATTTTTGACACAGGGCCTAATTCCGTATTAAACATCTCCCACTTCATCGTTCTCTCCGAGTCATACTTGTGCACTCCGCCAAGTTTGGCTCTTTTTGTCGAGCTTTTCCAGTGCAAACCGTGCCGCGAAAGCGGTGACGGGGCACTTCTCGCTTGCGGCGGGGTTTCTATCCAGCGCCGCAAGAATTCTCTGATGCCACCCCTCACTCTCAACTCCCACGTCAAACACTGGCAACTCTCGTACTTCTATTGCCGAGACACCTCCCCACCCGGCCAAAAGAAACTGCCGGGTTACTCGGAGGGCCTTCTCGATATCTTCGAGTCTTTCAACGCCTTTGCCCCTGACTCAGACAGGGAGGCCATCCGGCCTTTACTAGCCAAAATCTCTGTTCTGTCGGCCCAAGGTCTCATTGGGCTTAACCTGGTGAAAACTTGGGTCGATTTCCGGATCCAACCCAACTCCATCCGCACTAAGTTAATGTGCGAGTATTCAGGGCACGCTACGGACTCGCTCCGGTACTCCACCCACAGCTTTGCAGCCGGAGATACCAACAAAACTATCAAGAGCTTCTTGACAGAGAAACTGGAGGTAATCCGGAACATAGCCGGGTTAGAACCCTTCACTCGTGAGAACCCAGCCCCCAAGGTAAAAACTCGGTTTCCATACTCTTGCTTTCACACCTTCCACTCGATATGACTAATAACCCTTATTCTTACACCTTCTTCCCAGGCTGATGATCCCTTTTGGAAGACTGAAACTCCTCCTAACTCCGAAAATCCAGAGGAGCAATAGGATGACATTAACTCGGATGAAGGTACGTTTCGAACTTCACTTAATTCCCTTGAGTTCATCGTGTCCCGTTCTTCATTTTCCAACTGTGACCTTTATAACTTCCAGAGCCAGAGGATAAGGACGAAGAAGAAGAGACTGACGGCAAAGTAGAATCCGCCAGTGATGAGGAGGAAGTGGAGCCGACAGTCAAAGTCGGATCTAAGAGAAAACCCCGAGGGGTCGTCCTCAAGGTTTCATATCGCCTCCTTGCATTCAATTCGTATTCCTTTGATGATATACATGAGCTAACTTGACGTTACTCCACTGGCCATATTTGAAGGAGTCGCCCATGACCAAGCGCAGAGCGACTCGAAATTACCCGGGTGATGATGCTCTTAACCCGGGTATTTCATTGTCTCCGACTCGGCGCGCTGGTATTTACATTATCCTTTATCGGACGAAACAATCTTCCTGAACCATTCCCTTACGAAATCTTGCTTGATGCTTTTCAGTTTCGCCCGGGTCTAGCAGCGAATTCCCTTCGGACTTTGCGGTGAATACCGGGTAAAACTCCTTTCCTGACGTTCTATCACATTTTCATCATCCTTTCCTGATTGTACACTAACTGCTCACTCATACTATCTATAGGGCCACGGTCGTTATTAGCGACCAAGAGGATATGGAGACTGATGACCCGGGTAAGGGGAACCCGGCTGATAAGACAACAGCCGCGTCTTGCGGCGAAGAACAAGCGTCACCAATAAACCCGGCCAGACAAGAAGCCGAGTATCCAATAGCCTCTCATGCAAGCAAGAAGGAAAAAACTGCAACTTTGGGTGCGGGAGAGGGAGCATCAGATTCCGACATTCGAATGACCCGGATGCCGCCTTCTACTAAGAAGAAAACTCCTTCTCCGAGGTTCCAAGGCCCCGGGTCCTCTAATACGGGTAATGATACCTTTGATGAACTGATGAGCGCTCTCCTCACTATGAAGACCTCAGAGAGCAATATTCTGGAGCGCATGGCCGCCGAGCACCAGGCAACAACACTTGATATCTCACAGTATACACTTAGTCCCCAAGTTTCGAGCATAACTTTGTTGAAGTTATGCTTGGTACTTTATACAATAGTCAGCTTGCCATGATACCCGACTGATACTTGTGCTCCTTGTTCTTTACAGGCACAGATGACCCGGTCTGACGAAGTTTTGCTCAAGACCGAACAACTTCTTCTTGCGGAGGTGAAGCGTAGAGAAGCCCTTGAGGCTGACGTGGAAACCTTGAAGAAGGATGTTTCTAAATACAAGAAGAAGTGCACTACTGCTCAAACCGCACTGAAGAAATTATCGGACCAGGTTACCGATACCCATCGCATCTTGCTTAGTAATTTTTTGGTGCCGACTGACTTCATGCCTTTACTTTATTACATGATACTCGGGATTACTGATGCGTTCTTCCTTTGTTTCAACTGCAGGTGCCAACTTTGCGGCCCCAGAGGAGGTTGCCATTGCAAAGGCTAGAACTTTAAAGACTGTGCTCCGGACTTTCTTTGCCGGCACGAAGTTTATACTGGATGCCGTGAAGTGGCCTACTGAGGTATATCCGGGTGAAGAAAATCTCATCCAAGCCTGCTCCACCGTGCCTGCCTGGATTGAAATCTGGAAACGCTCTGCACGCCGGATTGGTATGACCCGGGCCTTTACCCTGGCTAAGGCTTATTTTCCGAAGCTCGATCCGGAAAAGGTAATATCCGGGTTTCCGGAATTCAAGGCAGATGGTTCCAAGTTTGCACCCAAGGACTTCAAGGCCATACAGTCCGCAGTGCGTCACTCGGCCACCACTTTGGCCGATAGTATGGATCTGAACACAATTATGAGCGCATACGATGCTGAAGGCAAAATCGTTACAGAGGACGCACCCCCGCCCTTTGATATTTTGGAGAAATGGGATGCTGACTCGGCCAGGAAGAGGGAAGAAACTGCAAAGAGAGAGGCCGAGTTAGGATCAGGGCCAACCACCTCTACACCAGCTGTTCTTCCGCCTGTCCGTCCTGCCTCGAAGAATCCGGGTGATGATGCCGGTAGAGCCAAAGAGCAAGTCCAGGAGCAAGACCCGGAGGCCAAGGGCAAGGATGTGGACCCTACTCAGGAAGCCGAATAGGCAGATGCCATCGAAATACTTCGATCATCTGATGCTTTTATTCGAAACAAGTATTCTTTCGACGGTGCGCCTGTGCACCCTTGATACCGGTGTCGCAACTTGTAACGCACTTTAATTCTGTGATGCACTTCGTGCCTTTCTAGGCTTTTTGATGAACTTGATACTTGTCTATCTTATTCTTGATAATCCAACTTTCTTTTCATTTCTTTTTATTCCCCTCTTTATTTCCGAGTATCGTGAGTTTTGACAGGTGGACTTTTCTTTAAGTCCCCAAGTCCCCACGACTCGGACATTGGGGTCTTTCGAGCTTAGCAACGAAATAACTTGATCCTGTTTCGAAACCCACAGTCCCCAAGGCCCGAATATCCGAGTCTGTGGTGTGTGGTCTTTTCGAAGAGAACAAACTTGTTGTTGCTAAGCCGAAACCCGGAATTGTTTCATACAGATAATGAAGTTATGCTTGATAAACGTTGAGTTTCCAGCTATTAGCCTTGTACTCTGCATAACTTGTGGTTTAGATGACCCTTTTGACTATCTTGTACTGTAAGCCGGCTTTCGCGTGGATACCATGTTGTTACATCTATAAGAAAACAGGGTCAGACAAGTCCCATTGGGCTTCATGGCTGATTGTAATCGTAAGCGAGCAAATCATGCCACTTTAGTGCGAGTCACATCGAGCTTAAGTAAGAAAAGTCAAGAAAATTTGGCTCCTTTGTCCGGTTATAAGATTGCAGCCGTACTCGTTTGCGAGTAATCGGCCCTTATAACTCATAGGCATCAAGGCCGGGTCTTTGGGTTTGTGGCCATGCTATTTAAGCAATCAGCCCCCGAGACCTATATATATTCAACATACTTAATGATACTGATGTATTGGTAGCAGTGGATACTACTAACCTGTAACTGAAGTAAAGATCGTAACAAAATAGGACTTGATAACCATCTCTTTATTGATACGAGAAAGTTTGGATCAGCAGGCCGCCTCATTAAAAACCTTCCAGTCCCCTTAGGTACCCTGGGTAGGAAAAGAGCGCGTCTGAAACCTGCTGCCCGTTACATTGTTTAGTTCTTCTTGGGAACCGGTCCCGGGCTGACGTAACCGATACACATTCTCCATTTGCTGGACTTTTTCATGATGAGTACCGGGTTTACTAGCCAACCCGGGTGAGGTGTTTCCATAACGCGGCTGGTTGTGAGCGGCCGTGCAATTTCTTCTCCTATGGCAGATTGTTTGGGGGAATCATCCTTGATAAAAGCCACCATCTTAGCATCTTGTGCTACCTTGGACTTTGCTCTTTCGCCTTCAGTACTCGGCCTTTTTGATGTGGCTCTGTCCTCCGGGTCTGCTTGAGACCGGTAATGCTTGAGTTCCTCTTTTCTGCAGGCTTGCTCGGCCATTGCTGCGTCTCCTTCATCGCATTCAGCTGCTATATCTCGATTTCCATGTATGGTAATGGTCTTCTTAGCACCCGGGATTTTTAGCTGTAGATACACGTAACACGGCCTAGCCATGAATTTGGCATAAGCCGGCCTTCCGAATAACGCGTGATAAGGACTGCGCAATTTGACCACCTCAAAAGTGAGCCACTCAACTCGATAGTTATCCTTTGATTCCCCAAAAGCTACCTCCAATGCGATTTTTCCCTCGGGGCACGCTGAATGACCCGGCACTATCCCATGAAAAATTGTTGAGCTTTTTTGTAGCTGAGACTCCTTGAGGCCCATGCGTAAGAAGGTTTCCCAATACAGTATATTAATGCTACTTCCACCGTCCATCAAAACCTTTTTCAGCTCATACCCATTGACCTGCGGTGCGACTACTAATGCTAGAACATGTTTCCGGGTGGTCCCTTCTGCTCCATGTTACATCCTGTTCTGACCATCTCAGGTATCTCGGGACAGCCGAAGAAACTGAATTGACCGCTTGCTTCAGTATCTTTTTGTCCTTGTTAGAACCTCCTGTGGTATGCACGTGATATTGACCCAACTGTTTGGGGTTGGCCTGGAAACCTCCTGCTCCCCCTTGGTTATTACCTTGATTTCCAGCTGCCGGGTTACCGGCTGGGGGTGGTCCGTTGCCCGGGTTTCCACCTGGACCCGGTCCTCCTCCCCGTCCTGCACCTCGCATGGCTCTGTTCACTTCCTCATTCTTCCATCTCTGTAGGTCGGCGCACTGCTCCAAGGAGTGGTTAGCTGGCCTACCGTTCCTGCTGTGCTTCGGGCATGCCATTCTGAATATGTCCCAATTATTACTCGGCCTTGGTGGCCCTTGATAGTTTCCTCCATTGTGATTTCCAGCATTGAAATTTCCTTCTGCCCTGGGTCTGGAAGATCCAGCTTCAGTATTGGCGACAAACTCGGAGCCTCCTTCAAACAGACGCTTGTTCTGGCTGTTGTTACCCGGCGCTGATCCGTTGCCGGTTCTTCCGTTATTACTTGTGTTTGCTTTTGCTTTTTTATCATCAGTTTCCTCTTCCGTAGTGTCCGTTGCGGCATGTTTGTTGCATGCATCCATCAATTCTCCCATTGTAACCTCTGAAGCATTCCGAATAGATTTCATGCGAGTTAACTTTTGTACTAAAGGTGTGTACTTGCAGGTCTTTGCCATAGCTTGCAGCGCATCCTTGGGCTGAATATCCGTAGATGAATGAAGAATTTCCATAACCCGGCGCACCCAGCTGCGCGCCGATTCTCCCTTCTTCTGAACACATCGCTCTAGGTCATCAATAGTGAATAACTTTCTACACGTCCCGTGAAAGTGCTTGATAAACGCAGTTTTCAATTCTTCCCATGACTTAATAGATCCTTCCGGTAGATTGGCGAACCATAACTTTGCTGCTCCCTCTGACATCATTAGATACATGAATTTGGCTTGAAGATTCTCGGACGCATTGCGAATCGACATGGCCATCTCATAGCTGCTCAACCATGTTTCCGGATCCATAGTCGGCTCATAATTCACCACTTTACCCGGTTCTTTGAACTTTTCCGGGTAAGGTTCAGCCCTGATGCTATCCGAAAGACACTTAGGCCCTGCAAGAATGGTTGAAGCTGGTCTTACTCGGGAAACGTGTGATCCCGCAGGGGGTACAGCTGGATGCGGTACTGCTGGTGGCCTATGTGCCGCAGACCCGGCCACGGCTCTCCTGGCTCTGGAACTATCCACGATGGCCTGTGCTGCTGATGCTGCTGGTACTGCCTGAATGTGTGGAGGAGGCGACATTTGCTGCTGCTCTTCCCTCCGCCGTGCCGAACTTGTTTGGATGTTTCCAGCGTTACCTTGTTGTTGGCTGACATATGGCGTCCCATGCATTCCACTTCTGTGATCCGGGTAATTAACCTGTTGCGCCACCGCGGTGCGCAGCATATCTATCGCCCGCCGGGTCTCCTCTGCGTGGGGTGACTCTCTCACGGGGATTTGATTTAGTGCAAGCGTTGCCGCGTACACGTTGTCCATGGGATTGTTGTAATGACCCGCTGGTGTGCGAAAACGCGATGGTGGTGGTGGTGGTGGCGGTGGTACAGTATTGCCGGCAGTAACTCCAGTCTGTGGTGCGGGTAACCCGGCCTGCGTATCTACTGGTTGTACTCCTCCGGTTGTCGGCTGGGGGGCGGTTCCTTGATTTGCCGCTGGAATCGGCTGATCCTGAGGCGTGATAAATAGTGCGGCCGGGTTTATGACTCCTCCCAATGCTGGTAATCTAGTTTGGTGCCTTTGATGTATTCTAGTCGTTTCCTCTCGGAGCCGGGTTTCCAGTGCATCCAGCTCGCGTTGCCGTGTGGCCATCCCTTGCCTTTCTGCTTCTACTTGCCTCCTCTGCTGCTCCAGTGCACGACGGGCTACGTCCGAATCCCTAACACGTTCCGCCGCGTTCTCTGGAGTGATAACTGTGGCCAGAACCGTCGGATCTAGGATCAGATTGTTGTCGAACAAGGCCGGATATTGTGGATTGGAAGGACCCGCTCCTGGTGTCCGGTTTGTTAGGAATCCGAACGTGTTCGCGTGTAACTCGTTTTCTGGCGCTTGACTGGTAACCGATGCCGACTCTCCGTCAACCTGGGCAAAAACCGTGTTTCCTTTAGCCGGCCCCTGCTGCCGGGTTAATGCTTGTGCTGACCCGGCCGCGGCCGCGGTTACGGTCTCTTGGTTGAGATTGGTCGCGGGAGCCGTGTAAACCGCAACTCGGCGTATGATGCTTGGCGCGAATTCATGCTGTTCCTCTTCGCTGTTATTCTCCTCATACCGGTTCTCCCGCAGATCCAGGATGGACTCGGCATCATCTTCTCTTTCGACCCGGTCGTGCGGGGTCCATGCCGGTTCCTCCGGCTGTTCCCAATTCGTGATGGGTTCTTCTGTCGGATATGTCGTTCCAACTGATTCTTCTTCATCTGATTGGATATAAGTGGCCTCCCCTGACACAGAATCAGATCCAAAATTGTCAGGGATCGAACCGGAAGTACATACCATACCGATGAAGACACTGATCCGGCCGATTGTCACGACGGATCCGGATTCAAGGTGATCCGACTCTGGCCCCCAGCCGGAATCGTCCACCATCTTCTCCCCTTTGTGGTCGATGTAGATCTCACCGACGACAAGATTCTCCATGTTCTTCCGAGCTTCTCCCGTGATGTAAACACCTTTGGACGCAGGCCCCACGGTGGGCGCCAACTGTCGTGGGATAATCACGGCAGACGTTACCGGGGGTAACTGATCTTGGGGCAAGGCGACATAGGCGTTTGGGAGAGGGTTTAGCTCAGAGGAAAACATGATGGAACTCGATCTGGTAGCCGGTAATCAAGTCGCCGAGTCTCCGATCTTAATATATTAACTTGATCTCTCGTATACACTGGATGCTCGATACCAAACGATGCTGCTAGGGTTCTTGGATCTCCCTCAACTAGACCTAGGGGTCGGTTTATAAAGCACCCGTACCCCCTGGCTTACTCTCCAAGGCGCACCCTGAATCCTACCCGGACACCGCATACAAACTCTAACCTTCCTTTACCGTAACCCACAATCCGGGTTACGAGGCCTACAAACTTGGGCCTTCCAGAAGTTTCTTTATCCTTAGCCGGATCTTGCGCAGCATCCTTTGGGCCGGGTTATGCCTTGGAGTTGGCCTACCGGGTTAGCATCCCTCCATCAGCGAGTACCTCGACGAGCTCGACGCCATGGAGGCGGAAGAGGAGGCCGAGGCGGAGGACGAGCTCCTGTCCGACGAGAAGGAGGAGGACCAGGATATGGACATCGAGGACGTCGAGGAGCTCCCGCAGAAGAAGGACTAGGTGGTGGTGAAGGAGGAGGAGGAGGGCGTGGACCTCTGTCGCGTCGATCTGGCGGCCGCCCTCGAGGTCTCGGCGGCCGAGGTTCGCGCGGAAAGATGGTCACCGTGGCAATGCTCGCGAGGCGAGGCAGTCATGGGCTCCTCCGCCCGCATGGCCACATACCCCTGCCGCGCGAGAGACTCCGTCTCCGGAGCATGCGCCGGCCCACATCAACGTCGGCGACGACGAGTAGGCACGCCGGCCGGCAGGAGGCCACAACAGCGGCGGGCGGCACATAGGCAAACTCTAGCATCTAGATAGGGTTTTTTTGGGTTAATATTTCATATGTATGTACTGGTCTTCAGGCTAAAATATATGCATTGGCCTTTGGACCATATATGAAATACATCTACTTTTTAACTAAGTTTAGCTAAATTCCTTCGGGATAGAGTTTGGAAGAAAATCCTGGGTTGGATGGAACAAATCTTGTCTGTTGGAGGAAAGGAGGTCTTGATAAAGTCAGTGGCTCAATCAATACCAACTTACTCGATGTCATGCTTTAAGATCCCCCGAGGTTTGTGCGAGCATATCACCTCGATGATCCGCAAATTTTGGTGGGGTAGTAAACAGAGCCAGCGGAGAACTTGTTGGGTGTCATGGGAAGCAATGATGCAACCGAAACATGCCGGGGGGCTAGGATTCAGGGATTTGGAATTGTTCAACTTGGCTTTGTTGAGTAAGCAGGCGTGGAGGATTTTGCCGATGCCAGAGTCTTTAAGTGCGAAAATTCTCAAGGCAATATACTTCCCAACAAGTGATATCTTGAGTGCACAACTCGGCTCCCACCCATCACTTGTGTGGAGATCTTTGCTTGAGGGACGTGATGCGCTAAAACTGGGGCTGATCAAGCGAATCGGCAATGGCCGTGAGACCCGGGCATGGACAGAGAACTGGTTACCTAGAAGCGAACGGCTCAGACCGATTGCGCCAAGGGAACAAGACGCACCGGTGAGGGTGTGTGACTATATTGATCATCATACAGCCTCGTGGAATAGTGAGAAGCTGGAAAGATTTTTCCTCCCTATGGATGTGGAGGTGATAAAAAATATACCGCTGTGTACGCGTCAACAGGAGGATTTTTGGGCCTGGCATTTCGAAGACGGGAATTTTCTCGGTACGTTCTTGTTATCGTGCTTTGGCTTCTGTGAAGAGAACTAGGGAAGATTGGCTGGATGGAGTATCCGCGAGCTCGAATACAGTGGGGGAAGGAAAAATGTGGCAAAAGTTATGGAAAATTTCGGTACCTTCGAAAATAATTTTTTTCCTGTGGAGATTGGCAAAGCAGTCGCTATCTACGGAAGATGTCCGCCACACGAGAGGGATGGCAGCACGCCCATCATGTGTCGTGTGTGGACAAGAGGATTCCTGGAGACACTCTTTGATCGAGTGTAATTTGGCTCGTTGCGTGTGGGCACTGTCAAAGGAGGAGATCACCGAACACATTGCTATGTCGCGGGAACTTAATCCAAAACAGTGGCTATTCTCAATGATGGAGATTATGGACCATGAGGATCTTATTCGCATGTTAGTAACCCTATGGGCTATCTGGCATGCAAAAAGAAAAGTGGTGCATGAGGAGGTTTTTCAAAGTCCGATGGGAACGATATCTTTTGTGGATTCTTTCATCGGGGAGCTCACAGGCATCCGGGAGCTCGGTCATCGTCATGGAGGACGAAGGCCAGCGGAAAGGGGAGGTGGATGGCTGCCACCACCTGAGGGAACTGTGAAGGTGAATGTCGATGCGGTTGTGGCGCGATCGGGAGCAAAGGGAGCGGCAGTGGCAGTCAGTAGATCGGAGGATGGAACTTACCTCGGAGCCTCGGCTATGGTATACGAGGGAATCACCGAACCTAGCAGCCTGGAAGCTTTAGCGTGCAGGGAAGCTTTGGACCTCGCAGAGGACTTGAACTTGGGAGCTATTCTCGTGGCATCGGATGCTCTGGAAGTGGTTCGAGGAATCAATGGGGAGTTTATGGGTAATTATGCCAGCATCACGACGGAGATCAAGGAGAGAAGCGCCGGGCGGGGACCTACCTCTTTCAGGCATGAAGGAAGAGAGAAGAACTTGGAAGCTCACCGTCTGGCAAAGCATGCGCTAACCTTGGCTTTTGGTAGGCATGTTTGGCTTCTGAGCTCCCCGAGCGAGCTCAATTTCCCTGTAAAGGTTTCCCCAGTTTCGAACTAGTGGTGTGTGTAAGTCTCAAAAAAAAAAAAACACACCAAGAATGGTCGGCCTGCATTCTGCAGGAATCTACGTACGCATTCACGTGTCTCAGCTAAAGAGAGAGAGAAGATAATTCCATCTACAACATATAATCCTTGCCCCGGGGGATTTCGAGGTAATTGCACTCGTAGTATTAATTGCTGTCCAGCGGATGAACAAGTTGTAAATTATGTTAGAGCATCTCCAAAGCGCCGATCCATTTAGGGTCTGCTCCGTTTTCATCCGTTTTGATCCGGCAAACGGACAGAGAAATCCGCGCACGTCCACGCATAGACCAAGTGCACCCAACGCGCTCGACCCATTTCACATTTTTTTTAAAGTAGCTGCATTTCATATAGGGTCCGAGGCCAATGCATACATTTTGGCCCGAAGACCATTACATACATATAAAAAATATATAAATATTAACCAAAAAAACCCTAGCTAGCTGTCAGGGTTCGCTCTGTGCCCGCCATGGTGGCCTCCCGCCAGCCGGTGCGCCTAATCGTCGCCGTACTCGTCGCCGTCGATGTTGGCCGGCGCTTGCTCCGTAGTCGGAGCCTCTGGCGTGAGAGGGGTCTGTGGCCATGCGGCCGGAGGAGCGCATGGCTGCGTCGGCTCGCGGTCCTGCCACGGTGACCAAGGTTCCTTGCGAACCTCGGCCGCCGAGACCTCGAGGGAGGCCGACAGATCTGGCCACATCTTGGCCTCTGCCGAATGCGAGTCCTCAATGGCGCGGCCTCCTCCTCCTCCACCTGGTCCTCCTCCTGCGGGAGATCCTCGACGTCCAGCTCCTGGTCCCCATCCTTCTCGTCGGGCGGAAACTCCTCCTCCACCTCCGCCTCCATGGCGTCGTGCTCGTCGAAGTACTCGAAGAGGGAGCCACCACTGTCGTTGTCGCCATCGTGGACGTCGAGGAGCTCGTGGACGTCGGGCGGCAGTGGAACGCGGGTGGCGCTCAGGTGTCAGCCGGGCGGAAGGTGCACCCGTGGCCAAGGGACTGGCTGGCGGGCGCGGTAGAAGGTTTTGGCGATTTCCGCCGAGATCGTCAGTGCCGGGGGGGGGGGGGACCATGGCCGCGGTAGAAGGCGCTCCGGTGGGGTCTTGGGTGCTAGGGTTTGGATGTGGGGGATGCAGATGGGGACTGCGGTAGAAGGTTTTGGCGATTTCCGCCGAGATCGTCAGTGCCGGGAGGGGGCGCATGGCTGCGGTAGAAGGCGCTCCGGTGGGGTCTTGGGTGCTAGGGTTTGGATGTGTGGGATGCAGATGGGGACGCGCACCGGTCCATTAAAAAGGAAGCGGCGAGGTAGGTGAGAGGACGGTGTGCCACTGACCGCTGGGCCTGAAAGGCGAGTGCACGTCGTTGACCAGTCCCGTGGGGACGCACGCACGCGATCCACACGGCCCTCCGCCCGCGTCCGCGCCGGCGCATTTTGTCCCAAATATGGGACGAGAATGGGTCCAGACGGAGCAAAACGGGCCATCCGCTCGTCTGTTTCTTAAATGGGTCGGCGCGTTAGGCCGTGATTTTGCAGCGCGCGGAGTAAAACGGATGCGCGTGGACCAAATGGGTCGGCGCGTTGGAGCTGCTCTTACGCAGTACAAAATGTAATCAGGGGGTGCAAATAGACACAAAAGAGTCCCAAATAATCTCAAACCGACACATGGCGCCCCGCTGGATTGGTGTTTTTCTTAAAAGCCCTTGAGAAAAGATATCACAGATGGGTCCATCAGTCAGGCCACCAAAATTTAAGAAAAATGACCTTATTTGTTTGAGCATTTGCCTCAAGTGGTACAGAGACCGTGATGTTGCCGGATGATCCACACCTCCGCGAATGGATACACACTACGGCTAGTGACCACATCGCTTGCGCAACTTCTCTATTCATGTCTGCTGTTGGAATTTATGGGCTGCACCATGTGGCCCAACTAAGCCCAATAAATTCTGAAATTATCATGGCCCATTCATGAATAATAAAAGTGGGGAGTGAGACTAAAGTTTAATCCCATACTACTAGTTTGGAGAGAGTGGAACCAGCTTATAAGGTGAGCCATTCTAGCTCATGTATGAGTTGGCAAGGCAAGAGGAGAGGTGTGCCACACGCGCGCTCCTCCTCTTCCGCCTGCCTCGCCACGCCTCGTCACGACGCGACGCACCGTGCCGCGCCGTGGGTTGACGTGGAGTGCGCATACGGTAAACCCTAGCCACAACTTT
The DNA here is from genome assembly GCA_028641055.1 of Alopecurus myosuroides. Classification (NCBI taxonomy): domain Eukaryota; kingdom Viridiplantae; phylum Streptophyta; class Magnoliopsida; order Poales; family Poaceae; genus Alopecurus; species Alopecurus myosuroides. The sequence continues at coordinate 101,625,486 of CM054059.1, forward strand.
TAGTCTTATGATTTCGCACCGTTCCAAAGCACTGCGCCACCAATCAAGTCTTCTCCATCCCTTCTCCCGGCGTGCACCGCGAGGAGGGACAACAGACCTCCGGAACCCCGCCTCTTCTGATCCTGTACGGGGGAGGGGCGATCAGGTTTTTGTGGAGCGCACTCGCGCGACTGCTGACGGCGACTACTTCCCCAATGACGATTTCTTCCCCGACATCGGTAACCTCTTCATCGACGACATGGGCGACAACATGGACAACAACAACGGCGGTGTCGCTGCCGCTGCATCGTACGTATCTCTATTCCATCTGTATGAGATATTACTGGAATTCATATGTCTAGTTCTTGCTATAGATTGGATCAGTTTGTCTACTGTACTAGATCTAGATATTTGCATGATTACTGTATTTGCTACTGTCATGATTTACATAATGCTATTTCAAATTAAATCATATACTAAATTGCTTATATGTTCAACAATCCAAAAACCTGATTATAGGCAATTTACTGCACCTGCACCGTCTATCATTGCGGCGACAAGGCCAAACCCTTTCAAGGGTGTGGATTATAAGAGGTGGCGCACGAGAGCAGTGCTATGGTTTCAAACCTTGCGCTGCTATGCGGCCACCAAGGGCAAGCCCGAGGGCGATCTCAATCCAGCACAACTGAAAGCTTTTGAGAATATGGACACTATGTTTAAAAGTGCCCTCCTCGGTATAATTGATGATTCCATTGTGGATCCTTATATGTCGTTTGACAACGGCAAAGATATGTGGGTTGCACTCGAGGCCAAATTTGGGGCCTCGGATGCTGGCAGCGAGCTGTACGTCATGGAGCAATTCTATGACTACAGGATGACTGATGAGCGTTTTGTTGTTCAACAGACTCATGAGATACAGTCACTCGCTAAAGAACTTGAGCACTTTAAGTGTATGTTACCGGAAAAGTTTGCGGCCAGAGGCATTATTGTCAAGCTTCCATCTTCATGGAGCACCTTTGCTACTTCTCTGAAACACAAGAGACATGAGTTTTCTGTTTCAGACCTCATCGGATCTCTTGATGTGGAAGAGAAAGCGAGAGCAAAGGATACACGTGCTCGGGTTGCTGAGGTAGGTTCTGCTGCCCATGTGGTACAGAAGAAACACTACCCGCCCAACAAGACTACATATAACAAGAAGAAATCCGAGTTTAAAGGCAAACCTGATGGCAAGTTTAAGCCTTCGCACTCTAGCTACCAACTTCAAGAAGAAGAAGGGGTCCTGCCATGTGTGTGGTGACCTAACTCATTGGGCTCCAAAATGCCCAAGACGTTATGAGTTGTAGCAGCTGGAGAATAGCGGCAAAACCGCTAATGTTGTCATTGGTGACACTGAGATGAAGGATACTGGGTACGGTATAGTTCCTACTATTATTTCAGTTTATCATTCACCTGAATGGTTAATTAACACAGGTGCCAATGTACATGTTTGTGCTGATGCTTCCATGTTCTCTTCTTATCAGGTCACATGGACTTCCCCCGTGCTGATGGGGAACGGGTCACATGCTATTGTTCGTGGTGTTGGTACGGTCGATCTGAAGTTTACTTCGGGGAAAATCTTGCGACTGAAAAACGTTCATCATGTGCCCTCCATCAATAAAAATCTCGTCAGCGGCTCACGTTTATGTCGAGATGGTTTTAAGTTGGTTTTCGAGTCCAATAAAGTTGTAATTTCCAAGTATGGACAATTTGTTGGTAAAGGTTATGAGTGCAGCGGCTTGTTCCGCTTATCCTTGTGAGATATTTGCACCAAAGTTATTAATCATGTTTGCCACGATAATGATTCTGATGTTTGGCACTCACGACTTTGTCATATTAATTTTGGTTGCATGACTTGATTAGCAAATATGAGTTTAATTCAGAAATTCAGTACTATTAAAGGTTCCAAATGTCAAGTTTGTGTTCAAGCTAAGCAACCTCGCAAATCTCATAAGACTGTGGAGGCGAGAGACTTGGCACCACTAGAACTTATACATTCTGATCTTTGTGAGATGAATGACGTATTGACAAAAGGTGGAAAGAAATATTTCATGACACTTATTGATGACTCCACTAGATATTGCTATGTGTATCTTCTGAAATCTAAAGATGCAGCTCTAACTTATTTCAAGAACTATAAGGCCGAAGCTGAGAACCAACTTGATCGTAAAATTAAACGGCTTAGGTCTGATCGTGGTGGAGAGTATTTTTCCAACGAGTTTAATTCTTTTTGTGCTGAACACGGTATTATTCACGAGAGGACGCCTCCCTACTCACCTCAGTCAAATGGGGTGGCTGAAAGAAAGAACCGAACGCTGTCTGATTTGGTTAACGCCATGTTAGATACTTCGGGTCTCTCCAAGGCATGGTGGGGGGAGGCGCTAATGACTGCATGTCATGTCCTAAACCGAGTTCCCACAAAGAATAAAATCATTACTCCATTTGAGGAATGGGAAAGGAAAAGATTGAAACTCTCCTACTTACGTACTTGGGGTTGTTTGGCGAAAGTCAATATACCAATTCCCAAGAAGCGTAAGCTTGGACCTAAAACCGTAGATTGTGTTCTTCTGGGCTATGCTTTTAATAGCATTGGTTATAGATTCTTGATAGTAAAATCTGAGGTATCCGACATGCATGTTGGTACGATTATGGAGTTGTATGATGCGACTTGCTTTCAGAACATATTTCCTATGAAGGATATGTCTAGCTCATCAAATCAGGAGAAACTTCCTGAACCCACCATTCCGATAGAACACGTTGAGAATCCCGAGGAGGATGACAATGAAATTCCTGTAAGGAGCAAGAGACAAAGGACTTCCTTTGGTAATGATTTCATTGTGTACCTCGTGGATGACACACCCAGGACCATTTCAGAAGCCTATGCATCTCTTGATGCTGAGTACTGGAAGGAGGTTGTCCGTTGCGAGATGGATTCCATCTTGGCTAACGGAACTTGGGAAATCACTGATCGTCCTTATGGGTGTACCTGTAGGATATAAGTGGGTGTTCAAGAAAAATCTTAGGCCTGATGGTACAATTGAGAAGTACAAGGCAAGGCTTGTGGCCAAGGGTTATACCCAGAAAGAAGGTGAAGACTTCTTTGATACTTACTCACCTGTGGTTAGATTGACCACTATTCGTGCTACTTTCACTGGCTGCCTCGCACGGTCTTCTCGTTCACCAAATGGATGTTAAGACGGCTTTCCTTAATGGAGCGTTGGACGAGGAAATTTATATGGAGTAGCCAGATGGTTTTGTAGTACCCGGTCAGGAAGGCAAGGTGTGCAAGTTATTGAAATCATTATACGGCCTCAAGCAAGCACCTAAGCAATGGCATGAAAAGTTCGAAAGGACTTTGACTGCTGAAGGCTTTGTTGTAAGCGAAGCTCACAAGTGTGTATACTATCGCCATGGCGGGGTCGAGGGAGTTATTCTATGTCTATATGTTGATGACATAATGATCTTTGGGACCAATCTTGATTTAATCAAGGAAGTTAAGGATTTCTTATCTCACTGTTTTGAGATGAAGGATCTAGGAGTAGCTGATGTTATCTTGAACATCAAGCTGTTGAGAGATGATAATGGTGGGATCACACTGCTTCAATCTCACTATGTGGAAAAGGTCTTGAGTCGCTTTGGGTATAGTGACTGCAAGCCTTCTTCAACTCCATATGATGCTAGTGTGTTGCTTCGAAAGAATCAATGAATTACTAGAGATCAACTGAGGTATTCTCAGATTATAGGCTCGCTTATGTATTTGGCGAGTGCCATGAGGCCAGACATCTCTTTTGCTGTGAGCAAATTGAGCCGGTTTGTTTCCAATCCGGGAGATGATTATTGGTGTGCGCTTGAGAGAGTTATGCGCTATTTAAAAGGCACTGCGAGCTATGGAATTCACTATACCAGAAACCCGAGGGTTTTGGAAGGATATAGTGATTCTAATTGGATATCTGATGCTGATGAGCTTAAGGCCACTAGTGGTTATGTTTTTACACTTGGTGGTGACGCTGTTTCCTGGAAGTCTTGCAAGCAGACCATCTTAACGAGGTCAACTATGGAAGCAGAACTCGCGGCATTAGACAAAGCCACTGTTGAAGCAGAGTGGCTTCGTGAGCTATTGATGGACTTGCCTGTGGTTGAAAAACCAATACCCGCAATCCTAATGAACTGTGATAATCAAAGTGAATAGTTTTAAGGATAATGCGAAGTCATCAAGACATGTGAAGAGGAGATTGAAATCTGTCAGAAAATTGAAGAAATCCGGAGTTATTGCGTTGGATTATATCCAAACATCTATGAACTTGGTAGATCCCTTCACAAAGGGTTTATCACGAAATGTGATAGATAATGCATCGAGGGAGATGGGTTTGAGACCCACGTTATGAGTTTTCCACAATGGTAACCCACTCTATGTGATCGGAGATCCCGTGAATTAGAAGTGGGAGACAAGCTGTTGGTCAGCTGAGAGGAGAGTATCCTTATATTTTATTCCACTCCATAAAGATGCAATACTCTCCTAATCTGTATGGTAGGTTGACATTTGTCTTAATGTGTTCCAAGTGTCTTATTTATATAAGCAGAGATGTCTCATGCAGAACATCTCCTGAGAAACTCACCTATATGAGTCTGACTGTTAAACGTCGCAGTCTATGAGAATCGGGTGCTCTCTAATAAACTCATGAAAGGCCTTCGGAGTATGACGCATACGCTCCAAACCGCGGGGAAGCATTGCGGCAGCCTAGTATCGGTTCAGACGTTGTGTGAAACTGGTATCACAACAAACTTGTAATTCAAGGCGTAGTCCACTATTCAAGTTGTGAACTAGTGTAGCATGATATTCTAAGTGGAAGTTTAACTTAACAGTCTCCACTAAACACCGGTATATAAAACAATGTTTTGGAACTAAGATTATGAGATGTGCTAATGACACTTTGTGGGGGATTGTTGGAATTTATGGGCTGCACCATGTGGCCCAACTAAGCACAATAAATCCTGAAATTGTCATGGCCCATTCATGAATAATACAAGTGGGGAGTGAGACTAAAGTTTAGTCTCATACTGCTAGTTTGGAGAGAGTGGAACCACCTTATAAGGTGAGCCATTCTAACTCATGTATGAGTTGGCAAGGCAAGAGGAGAGGTGTGCCACACGCGCGCTCCTCCGCCGCCCGCCTCGCCACGCCTCGTCTCGTCACGACACGTCATGACTCGCCGCGGGTTGCGGGAATGAGCCGAGCCGAGAGCGTTTATTTTGTTGCTTGAGAAACTTAATGAGTCATTAATTTGGTAATTAACGGACGTGTTAATTCCTAAACTGTTTCCGTTTCCTTCTGGATCATGGAACCGAACCGACTCAGGCGTGGAGTTACGCCCACGTCTCTCCCAGACCGCATATAAATACGCGCATACGGTAAACCCTAGCTACAACTTTTAGTCTTATGGTTTCGCACCGTTCCAAAGCACTGCGCCGCCAATCAATCCTTCTCCATCCCTTCTTCCGGCGTGCACCGCGAGGAGGGACAGCAGGCCTCCGGAACCCCGCCTCTTGTGATCCTGTATGGGAGAGGGGCGATCAGCTTTTTGGGGAGCGCATTCGCGTGACTGCTGACGGCGACTACTTCCCCAACGACGATTTCTTCCCCGACATCTGTCATGGGATAATCACGGCAGACGTTACCGGGGGTAACTTATCTTGGGGCAATTCGACTCTGGTGTTTGGGAGAGGGTTTAGCTCAAGGGAAAACATGATGATATGCGATCTGGTAGCCGGCAATCAAGTCGCCGAGTCTCCGATCTAGATATATTAACTCAACTCTCGTATTACACTGGATACTCGATACCTAGCGATATTGCTCAAACTCTTGGATCTCTCTCGTCTAACCCTAGGGGCCGGCTTATATAATATCCGGACCCCCTGGCCTACTCTCCAAGGCGCACTCTGAATCCTACCCGGACACTACTTACAAACCCTAAACTTCCTTATCGGAACCCACAATCCGGGTTACGAGGCCTTCGTTCTTGGGCCTTCTAGAAACTCCTTTATCTTAAGCCAGGTCTTGTGCAGCGTCCTTTGGGCCGAGTTACTCCTTGGCGTTGGCCTACCGGGTTATCATCCCTCCATCAGTAGTCCCCAGAATAGCTTGGGCTTCATGAGATCCTCCTTGAAGCGCACGCTATTCCCTGCAAAAAATAACAAACATACAAGTTCATAGAGGCCGGGTTAGATTGCTTTGATAAACAACTAGGCCTAACTCCATGGTGGCCATATAGTAACCCGGCTTTCTCCAAGTCCAGTGTTTACTTTTCCGGGTCAACGCCCCTGATGCAGACGCCAAAGATCTGGCTTACTTTACTTGTTTAATTAGTCCAGGTATCACGAAGAAGATTTGTTTCGCATCCATTCCGGATATCTCGTCCAGCACTTAAAGCATATCTCAGAAAATCCGGGCGGGTATCCGTTATCCCGAAATTTCCGGTTCCCACCCGTTGGACTAGGTTTATCCGCCTGTACCTCATAACAACCTAACCCCCAACGGTCCATTCCAACTCCTTCTTCCTCCCCATCTCTCGCGCTTGCGCAACACCACCACGGGAACCTCGAGCTCACCGCCGGAGCAAAGCCGCCGTCGGCTACGTTCGTCCTCGAACCGCTCCGCGCCGCCGCCAAGCTCCGCCGCCGCGCCCTCATCTTGCCCGCCGGGAGTCGCGAAGGGACATTCAGATTGCGCCATCTGCCGCCGTCGTGCTTTACTCCAATCTCCTCCGGTAAGCTTCTTGCTCCCGTCGAATTAGCCTCGCAATTTCTTGATTCGTTCTAGATTGGATCTAGGTCAACCGCGGGCTATTTCTTGCCCCGCGCCGGATTAGGTCGCTTAGACTCATTCTAGTTCATCCAATGGCTTGAATATAGGCTCCACTTCATTCTCCTATTGCTTGTAGTCACTAATTTCACCACGAATTTGAAAATGAAATTTCCAATCTAGGCTCGGGCCGCCCAAATTTTTCGCAACTGCCCTTGATACCCGGAAAGTCCGTTTCTTCCGGTTCATTTACTTGCAGTAGATACATGGGCAACCAACCTTCTTCCGCAAACGATCATCAATACGTAAGTCCCCCATAGTTTCTGTATTGCTACTCGATACTCGGATAATCTGCAATTTTCGCTCCATCCAGTGATACCCGGATAATTCATAGTCCTCATGCCTTCCTTTGATACTGCTTGCATATATCCGGATAACCCGTGATTTCCGAGTCTTATGTCTTGTACCTTTTTGTCTTGTGCTTTGTAGACTGAACCCATGGCTCCCAAGAGGCAAGGGAAGCAGCAAGCCAAGACAAGGACGACCCAATCAATATCCGCCAACTGGGCGCGATCAACAGTCACCAAGGCCAAGCTGGAAGAGCTGGCCGAGTTAGGGGTCCTCCCCCCTCAGGAAGATATCCATTGGAGAGCGCCGGGTGATGAGACCCGGCCTACACCTGCTGCCCGTGAGGTAATCTGCTTCATTGAACATGTGACCCGGGGGTTTCGCCCTCCGGGTCACCCTTTTTTCCGCGAGGTCTTGAGCCACTACGGCCTCCGGGTGTTCGACATAGGGCCTAACTCTATGTTGAACATAACCCATTTTATCGTCCTTTCCGAGTCATATTTGTGCATTCTGCCAAATTTGGCTCTCTTCATTGAACTCTTCCAGTGCAAACCGTGCCACGAAAGCGGTGACGGGACACTTCTTGCTTGCGGCGGGGTTTCCATCCAGCGCCGTAAGAATTCCCCACTGCCGACTCTTAACCTGAATTCTCACGTTAAGCATTGGCAACTTTCCTTCTTTTACTGCCGAGACACCTCCCCACCCGGCGAAAGGAGACTGCCGGGTTACTCGGAGGGCCTTCTAGATATCTCCGAATCTTTCAACACCTTTGCCCCTGAGTCGGACAGGGAGGCCATCCAACCGCTCCTCTCAAAAATAGCCGCCCTTTCCGCCCAAGGTCTCCTTGGGCTCAATTTGGTCAAGACCTGGGTGGACTTCAGGATCCAGCCCAACTCCATCCGCACCAAGTTAATGTGCGACTACTCGGGGCACGTCACAGACGCGCTCCGGTATTCTTCTAAGAACTACCCCGCCGGCGATACCAACAAAACCATCAAGAGCTTCTTGACGGAAAAATTGGAGGTGATCAAAAACATCGCCGGGTTAGCCCCATTCACCCGGGACAACCCGGCTCCAGCGGTAAAATCCGACTCTTATACTTTTACCTTCATGCTTTCGCTTGATATGACTGCTGATTCTTACCCTTGTGCTTTTGTCTCAGGCTGATAACGTCTTTTGGAACATCGAGACACCCCCTAACTCCGAGAGTCCAGAGGAGGAAGAGGACGTAGTCAACTCGGAGGAAGGTACATTCCGGGTCCCACTTAGATTCTGCAAGCTCATTGCTGTTTATTCTCTGTTGTTCCCACAATATACCTTGGCAACTTTCAGAGCCAGAGGACAAGGACGAAGAAGAAGAAGAGGAACCGGAAGGCAAGGTGGAAACAGCAAGCGATGAAGATGAAGCTGAGCCGACAGTCAAGGTCGGAGCAAAGAGGAAACCCCGAGGGGTCGTCTTTAAGGTGCCATATCGTTCCCTTGCTTCTAAACCGTACTCCTTGGCTAACATGTGCGAGCTAAACCGAGAGTTGTCTAACTGGCCTTACTTGAAGGATCCGCCCGTGACCAAGCGCAGAATGACCCGGAACTTTCCGGGTGAATCCGCACTTAATCCGGGTATTCCATCATCCCCTCCTCGATGCGCTGGTATCTTTCAATCCTTTTCCAAATATCGAATTCTTATTCTTTTCGAATCATCTTTTAATAGGGCAGTTCCATGCCTTATTCTCTTGATATTTATCAGCTTCATCCGGGTCCAGCAACGCGTTTCCCTCGGACTTCGCGGTGAATACCGGGTAAGGTTCTTCTCCTGATGTTCCATTACTTTGCCGTAATTTTCTCCAGTCTACATGCTAACCGCTTTTTTATAATATCCACAGAGCCACGGTCACAATCAGTGACCAAGAAAATATGGAGACCGATGACCCGGGTAAGGAGAACCTGATTGACGACATGATGGCTGCAGCTGGAGGCGAAGGGGAACAACAAGCGCCACCAACACACCCGGCTGATCAGGAAGCCGAATACCCGATAGCCTCACATGCGCGCGAGGAGGAAGAGGACGCCGACCTGGGCATGGGAGGAGGCGACCCGAGCTCCGATATCCGTGCTACTCGGGCGCCTTCCCCTGCCAAGGAGAAAACCTCCAATTCGAGTTATCAAGACCCCGAGTCTTCCAACTTGGGCAACCATTCCTTCGACCAAATGATGAGCGCCCTCCTCGCCATGAAGGCCTCAGAGAGCAGCATGTTGGAGCGCATGGCCGTGGAGCATCAGGTACGTTAGTTGATATCTCATAGTGTCCACCTAGTCCCCAAGTTCTGAGTCTAACTTGTCAAAGTTACACTTGGTACTCCTTGCAATACTCGGATGATTGTGATATCCGACTAATGTTTAACCTTCCATTCTTTTAGGCGCAGGCGTCTCGGTCCGAGGAGATTTTGGCCAAGACCAAGCAGCTCCTGGACACCGAGATAAAGCTAAGGGAAGCACTTGAGTCCGAGGTGTCAGCCTTGGAGAAAGATTTCACGAAATACAAAGAGAAATACACCACTGCTCAAGCTGCGCTAAAGAAGCTATCAGCCCAAGTGGCCGACACTTATCGTGTCCTCGTTGGTGAGATTTCGCTACTTACTGGTTCGTGCCTTGGTTTCTTGTTTTCTTGATACATGATATCCGGAATACTTTGATGTAACCTTTGTTGTTCATATTGCAGCTTCCAACCTTGCGCCTTCAGAAGAAGATGATATCGAAAAGGTAAAGAGATTGAAGAATGTCCTCCGGAGGTTCTGTGCCGGCACCAAGTGGATACTAGACGCCATTTAGTGGCCGACTGATCTATATCCGGGTATGGAGACCCTAATCCATGCATGCTCTACTCTCCCTGCATGGATTGAGCTCAGGAAACGCTCAGCATGCCGGGTTGGGATGACCCGGGGACTTATGCTGGCGAAAGCTTATTTTCCTAAGCTTGAGCCGGCAACGGTGGTGGCCGGATTTCCAGAATTCAAGGCAGATGGCTCGAGATTTTCCCCCAAGGATTTCAAAGCCGTACAATACGAGGTACGTCACTCGGCAACTGCTCTTGCCGACAGTATGGACTTGAGTAGGTTTATGTCTCCATACGATGCTAAGGACAAGGCTGTGAAGGAAGATACGCCCGTGCCCTTCGATATTTTAGAAAAGTGGAATGCTGACTCGGCCAGGAGGAGGGAGGAAGCTGCGAAGAGGGAAGCCGAATTGCAATCAAGACCAACTTCCTCTACACCAGCTGTCCGTCCACCTGTTCGTCCTGATGCTGAAAAACCGGATGATGATGCTGGGAACTCTTCTAAGAAGCGAACCCGAGAACAAGACCCGGAGGGCAAGGGTAAGGATGTGGACCCGACTCAGGAGGCCGAGTAAATTACTACCTGATGCCATCCTAATACCTTGTTCGCTCGATGCCCTTGTAAAGACAGATATTCTTTTGATAGTGCAGATGTGAACTTTTGATACTATCATCGCATCATGTAAATACATTATGAAGCTTTAATAGCTTTCTTGGCCCTTCCGGCCTTTGGATGAATTTGATATCTATCTGCCTTTGAGCTTATTTACTCTTGATACTCCGACTTTCTTTATGGTTCCTTTTGTGAGACTCGGTTTCCGGGTCTCGTGGGTTTTGACGGGTGAACTTTTCTCTAAGTCCCCAAGACTCGGATTTTTGGGTTTTTGTGCTTTAATAGCTAGATAACTTGCCTCTTTGATCAAAATCCCCAGTCCCCAAGGCCCGAAATTCCGAGTCTGGGGGGTGAGGTTTCTCAAAGAAAACAAATTGTTTCTGCTAAGCCCAAAACCTAGAGCCGTTTCACATAGGTTTTGAAGTTATGCTTGATAGACTTTGAGTTTCCGGTTATTACCCCTGTACTCTGCATAACTTGTGGTTTAGATGACCCTTTTGACTCTCTTGTACTGTAAGCCGGCTTTCGCGTGGATACCATGTTGTTACATCTGTACGAAAACAGGGTCAGGCAAGTCCCATTGGGCATCATGGCTGATTGTAATCGTAAGCGAGCAAATCATGCCACTTTAGTGCGAGTCACATCGAGCTTAAGTAAGAAAAGTCAAGAAATTTGGCTCCTTTGTCCGGTTATAAGATTGCAGCCGTACTCGTTTGCGAGTAATCGGCCCTTATAACTCATAGGCATCATGGCCGGGTCTTTGAGTTTGTAACTGTGCTATTCAAGCAATCAGCCCCCAAGACCTAAATATATGCAACATACTAAAGAAACTAACGCACTAAGAAAACAATAAATAATACTTACCTGGAAGAAAAATAAAAACATAACAGAAGAATAAAACTTGCGTAACCATCTCTTTATTGATATGAGAAAGTTAGGTCAGCAAGCCGCCTCATTAAAAACCCTCCAGTCCCCTTAGGTACCCTGGATAGGAAAAGAGTGCGTCTGAAACCTGCTGCCTGTTACATCGTGTAATTCCACTTGTGAGTCTGGTCTATACTAGGTATAGTAGGGACGCAGCTGAGCTACGTTCCATGGTCTTTCTTTCTCTTGCATAGATGAAGTGGTATGAGCGGTGTCGTTAACCGTAGCCGACTCTTCCCTTGCATCTATCAAGTAATACGATCCATTGTGCAGATTCCGGCTTATGATAAACGGTCCTTCCCATGGCGGTGATAACTTATGTTTTCCTTCCTTTGACTGTACCAGGCGCAGAACCAGGTCTCCTTCCTGGAAGACCCGGGTTTTCACGCGCCGGCTATGATATCTCCGCAGATCCTGCTGATATATGGCTGATCTTTCCAGTGCTTGTTCCCTTTCTTCTTCTAGCATATCCACGACGTCCTGCCGGGTCTTCTCGTTCTCTACCTCGACGTAAGCCGACACTCGAGGCGAGTCATGGATGATATCACTCGGCAACACCGCCTCTGCACCATAAACCATGAAAAACGGTGTCATCTGAGTGGATCTGTTAGGCGTTGTGTTTATACCCCAAACCACTGCAGGTAACTCTTCGACCCATGCACCAGCAGCTCTGATACACGGAACTCGCAATCGTGGCTTTAATCCACGAAGCAACTCTTGATTTGCCCTCTCCACTTGTCCATTAGCCTGTGGATGGGCCACTGAAGCTATGTCAAGCCGGATTCCATTGTTTCCACAAAATTTCTCCATCTCGCCAAGGGACATATTGGTTCCATTGTCGGTAATTATGCTATGGGGATACCCGAACCGATAGATAATCCTTTTCGGGAACTTGACTGCTGTAATTGCTTCACAGTTGGTAACTGACATAACCTCAACCCACTTGGTAAACTTGTCAATGGCCACCAAGAGGTGCGTCTTTTTGCAAGGTGACATGTGAAAGGGGCCAACGATGTCCATACCCCAAACAGCAAACGGCCAAGTTAACGGGATAGTCCGTAGTTCCATAGCCGGCACATGGGTTTGGCGAGTGTACCTTTGACATCCGTCACACCTTGCCACCAAGCGCTCCGCGTCTGCTAGGGCCGTGAGCCAGAAAAAACCATGTCGATAAGCTTTGGCCACCAGGGATCTTGTGGATGCATGATGCCCACAATCACCTTCATGGATTTCCTAGAGGATCTGTCGGCCTTCTTCTGGTGCTACACAACGCAAAAAGACTCCTGCTGCACTTCTCTTGTATAACTCTCCGTTGATGATAGAATATCCTTTTGCTCGCCTCAGAATTTGTCTTGCTAATACTTCCTGCTGTGGTAACTCGCCCCGTGATAGGTAGGCCAAGAATGGCTCTGTCCACTCGGGAACAACACGTACTGTGGCCACGAGCTCCAAATCCGGGTCTTGATTTGCCAGTTCTTCCTCAGACTCGGTTTTAACTGATGGTCGCCATAGTTCATCCAGGAAAACATTAGGTGGAACCGGCTCTCTGCGCGAGCTGAGTCTGGCGAGTGCATTTGCTGCCTCGTTTTTTCTTCTGTCTATGTGCTCCACCTCGTACCCGGAGAAACACCCGGCAACTCTATCAACCTCTCTGCGGTATGCTGCCATAGTTGCATCTTTTCTATCCCAAGTTCCTGAGACCTTCTGTACCACAAGGTCCGAATCTCAAAGCATCGTATCCTCTTAATATTCATCTCCTTGGCTACCTTTAAGCCGTGCAATAAGGCCTCATACTCGGCCACGTTGTTGGAACAATCAAAGTGAATCTGCAGCACGTAGCTCAACTTGTCTCCTTTGGGTGATGTTAGCACCACTCCAGCTCCTGACCCCTCGTATTGCTTGGAGCCATCAAAGTGCATGATCCAAGACTCGGAGTTTGGAGCCATGGTAGGCATGCCTGTGTGTGTCCAATCATTAATAAAATCGACTAGAGCTAGAGATTTAATTGCTGACCTTGGCTCGTAATTGATATGATAATCCCCCATCTCGATCGCCCACTTGGCTATTCTACCTGTTGCATCCGAGTTTCTGATGATATCCGACATTGGTATAGAACTAACCACTGTTATGGGGTGTTCCTGAAAATATGGCTTCAATTTCCGGCTGGCCATGAAGACCCCGAAAACCAGCTTTTGCCAATGTGGATAGCGTTGTTTTGCCTCTGATAATACCTCACTGACGTAGTAAACCGGCCTCTGGACCGGGTATTCTTTTCCATCTTCTTTTCGCTCGACAACAACCACTGCGCTAACCGCCCGGGGCCCTGCTGCAACGTATAATAACATAGGCTCTTTAGGACCCGGAGCTGCTAGGACTGGTGCCTCAGATAGCTGCTTTTTTAGTGCCTCGAACGCCTCGTCCGCCTCTTGATCCCATACGAATTTGTCAGATTTTTTCAAGAGCCGGTACAAGGGTATCGCCTTTTCTCCGAGTCTGGATATAAACCGGCTGAGCGCTGCCACGCACCCTTTGAGCTTCTGAACATGTTTCAAATTTTCCGGCTTTTTCAGGCTCTGGATAGCTTTGATTTTGTCCGGGTTTGCTTCAATTCCTCTCTCAGAAACGATAAAGCCGAGTAGTTTCCCGGCTGGAACTCCAAAAACACACTTTGTCGGGTTGAGCTTCATCTGATACCTTCTCAAGTTCTTGAATGTTTCCTTTAGATCATCGATAAATGTCTCCGCCTTTCTGGTCTTGAACACCACATCGTCTACATAAGCATGGACGTTGCGTCCAATTTGGTCCTCAAAGCACTTCTGAATACACCGTTGATAGGTTGCGCCAGCGTTCTTTAATCCGAATGTCATGGTTTTGTAACAAAAGGCCCCAAAAAGGGTTATGAATGATGTTTTCTCCCAATCCTCCTTCTTGAGCTTGATTTGATGATACCCGGAATATGCGTCCAGGAAACATAATAGGTCGCTGCCAGCTACTGCGTCTATGATCTGATCTATCCTTGATAGAGAAAACGGATCCTTTGGGCAATGCTTGTTGAGACTCGTGTAATCAATGCACATCCTCCATTCATTGGTCTTTTTCATCACGAGAACCGGATTTGCTAACCAGTCCGGGTGAAACACTTCCATAATAAAGCCGGCTGTGAGCAGCCGAGCAATTTCTTCCCCTATAGCTTTCCTTCTTTCCTCATTCATCTTTCTCAAGCCCTGTTTCACGGGTCTGGACTTGGGATCGACGTGCAAACTGTGCTCTGCCAACTCTGTGGGAATACCCGGCATATCGCTAGGCGTCCAGGCGAACACATCCTGATTTGAACGAATGAACTCCACAAGTGCTTTCTCCTGCTCGCTGTCCAAGTTAGATCCTATAGCAAATTGCTTGGAGGGATCACCCTCGACAAAAGCTACCATCTTGGTGTCCTGTGCTGCCTTGAATTTTGCTCTCTCATCTTCAGTATTTGGTCTTTTTAACACTGTTCTGTCATCCGGGTCTACTTGAGACCGGTAATACTTGAGTTCCTCTTTTCTGCAAGCTTGGTCCGCCATGGCTGCATCTCCTTCATCTCACTCAGCTGCTATATCCCGGCTCCCGTGTATGGTGATAGTCTGCTTGGGCCCCGGGATTTTTAGTTGTAGATACACATAACACGGCCTGGCCATAAACTTGGCATAAGCCGGCCTTCCGAATAGCGCGTGATAAGGACTGCGCAACTTAACCACCTCGAAAGTAAGCCACTCGACTCGATAATTATCCTTTGATTCTCCAAAAGCTACCTCCAATGTGATCTTTCCCTCGGGGCACGCTGAGTGACCCGGCACAATCCCGTGAAAAACCGTTGAACTCTTCTGTAGCTGAGACTCCTTGAGACCCATGCGTAGAAAGGTTTCCCAATACAAGATATTGATGCTACTTCCACCGTCCATTAGGACCTTTTTCAGCTCATAGCCATTAACCTGAGGTGCCACCACCAATGCTAAGACTCCCGGGTGTTCTATCCTTTCCGGGTGATCTCTTCTGCTCCATGTTACGTCCTGCTCCGACCATCTCAGGTATCTCGGAACAGCCGAAGAAACCGAGTTTACTGCTTGTTTCAGTATCTTTTTATCCTTGTTAGAAATTCCTGTGGTATGCACGTGATATTGTCCCAGTTGCTTGGGGTTAGCTTGGAAACCTCCAGCTCCCCCTTGGTTGTTACCCGGATTTCCGCCTGCCGGGTTACCGGCTGGGGGTGGGCCGTTGCCCGGGTTTCCACCCGGACCCGGTCCTCCTCCCCGACCTGCACCTCGCATGGCCTTGTTTATCTCCTCATTCTTCCATCTCTGTAGGTCCGCGCACTGCTCCAATGAGTGGTTAGCCGGCCTACCGTTTCTGCTGTGCTTTGGGCACGCCATTCTGAAGATATCCCAATTTTTACCCGGCCTCGGCGGTCCTTGATAATTTCCTCCGTTGTGGTTTCCAGCATTGAAATTTCCTTCTGCCCTAGGTCTCGAAGACCCGGCTTCTGTGCTGGCGACAAACTCGGAGCCTCCCTCAAACGGGCGCTTGTTCTGGTTGTTCCCATTGTTACCTCCATTGTTACCCGGCGTTGATCCATTGCCGGTTCTTCCACTATTATTTGCATTTGCTTTTGGTTTCTTGTCATCGACATCCTCTTCTGTAGTATCCGTTGCAGCGTGTTTATTGCATGCATCCATTAGCTCTCCCATCGTAACCTCTGAAGCATTTCGACTAGATTTCATGCGAGTTAACTTTTGCACTAAAGGTATGTACTTGCACGTCTTTGCCATAGCTTGTAGCGCATCTTTGGGCTGAATATCCGTAGATGAGTGAAGTATCTCCATAACCCGGCGCACCCAGCTGCGCGCCGATTCTCCCTTCTTTTGGACACATCGCTCTAGGTCATCAATAGTAAATAGCTTTCTGCACGTCCCATGAAAGTGCTTGATAAACGCAGTTTTCAACTCCTCCCATGACTTGATAGATCCTTCCGGTAAATTATTGAACCATAACTTTGCTGCTCTTTCTGACATCATCAAGTACATGAACTTGGCTTGAAGATTTTCTGATGCATTGCGAATCGACATAGCCATCTCATAACTGCTCAACCATGTTTCTGGATCCATAGTCGGCTCATAATTCACAACTTTACCCGGTTCCTTGAACTTATCCGGGTAAGGCTCAGCTCTGATGTTATCCGACAGACACTTAGGCCCAGCGAGATTAGTCGGAACTGGTCTCACCCGGGAAACATGTGATCATGTGGGAGGAGCAGCTGGACGCAGTACGGCTGGTGGCCCATGCACTGCAGACCCGGCCGCGGCCCTCCTGGCTCTGGAACTGTCCACGATAGCTTGTGCTGCTGATGCTGCTGGTACTGCCTGAACGCGGGGAGGAGGCGGCATTTGCTGCTGCTCTTCCCTCCGCCGCGCTGAACTTGTCTGGATATTGCCGGTATTTCCTCGTTGCTGGCTGATATATGGTGTCCCATGCATTCCACTTCTGTGATCCGGGTAATTAACTTGCTGCGCTACCGCAGTGCGCAATAGATCTATTGCCCGCCGGGTCTCCTCTGCGTGGGGTGACTCTCTCACGGGGATTTGATTCAATGCGAGCGTTGCTGCGTACACATTATCCATGGGGTTGTTGTAATGACCTGCTGGTGTGCGAAATCGCGATGGTGGCGGTGGTGGTAATGTATTGCCGGCAGTGGCTCTAGTCTGCAATGTGGGTAACCCGACTTGTATGTTTGTCGGCTGTGCTCCTCCAGTTGCAGGTTGCTGTACGGTTCCTTGGTTTGCTGCCGGAATCGGTTGATCCTGAGGTGTGATAAATAGGTTGGTCGGGTTTATAACTCCACCCGTGGCTGGTAACAGGGTTTGATGCCTTTGACGCACCCTGGTTGTCTCTTCTCGGAGCCGGGTTTCCAATGCATCCAGCTCACGTTGGCGGGTGGCCATCCCCTGCCTTTCTGCTTCTACTTGCCTTCTCTGTTGCTCCAATGCACGGCGGGCTACGTCTAGATCTCTGACACGTTCCGCCGTGTTTTCCGGAGTAATAACTGTAGCTAAAACGGTTGGATCCAGAATCAAGTTGTTGTTGAATAGGGCCGGGTGTTGCGGGTTTGAAGGACCCGCCCCTGGCGTCCGGTTTGCCAGATATCCGAACATGTTTGCCTGCAACTCGCTTTCCGCCGCGTGGCTGGTAACCGATGCCGATTCTCCGTCAACTCGGGTGAGAACCCGGTTTCCGTCAACCGGACCTTGCTGCTGGGCCACTGCTGGTGCTGTTCCGACTGTGGCCGCGGTCACGTTTCCCTGATTAAGATTGATCGCCGGGGCCGTGTAAACCGCAACCTGGCGCGTAATGCTTGGCGCAGATTCGTACTCTTCCTCTTCGCTGCTATTTTCCTCGTACCGGTTCTCCAGCAGATGCAGGATGGACTCGGTATCATCTTCTCTCATGACCCGGCCACGCGGGGTCCATGCCGGCTCCTTCGGCTGTTCCCTCTTCGTGGGGGGCTCTTCTGTCGGATCTACCGTCCCGACCGATTCTTCCCCATCTGATTGGACGCAGGTGGCTTCCCCTGACACAGAATCAAATCCGAAATCGTCAGGGATTGAACCGGACGTACGTACCATGCCAATGAAGACGTTGATCTGGCCGATTGTCACGACAGATCCGGATTCGAGCAGATCCGTCTCTGGCCCCCAGCCGGAATCGTCCACCATCTTCTCTCCTTCAGGGTCGGTGTAGATCTCGCCGATGACAAGGTTCTCCATGTTCTTCCGAGCTTCTCCCGTGATGTAAACACCCTTGGACGTAGGCCCCACGGTGGGCGCCAACTGTCGTGGGATAATCACGGCAGACGTTAGCGGGGGTAACTTATCTTGGGGCAATTCGACTCTGGTGTTTGGGAGAGGGTTTAGCTCAAGGGAAAACATGATGATATGCGATCTGGTAGCCGGCAATCAAGTCGCCGAGTCTCCGATCTAGATATATTAACTCAACTCTCGTATTACACTGGATACTCGATACCTAGCGATATTGCTCAAACTCTTGGATCTCTCTCGTCTAACCCTAGGGGCCGGCTTATATAATATCCGGACCCCCTGGCCTACTCTCCAAGGCGCACTCTGAATCCTACCCGGACACTGCTTACAAACCCTAAACTTCCTTATCGGAACCCACAATCCGGGTTACGAGGCCTACGTTCTTGGGCCTTCTAGAAACTCCTTTATCTTAAGCCAGGTCTTGTGCAGCGTCCTTTGGGCCGAGTTACTCCTTGGCGTTGGCCTACCGAGTTATCATCCCTCCATCAACATCGGTAACCTCTTCATCGACGACATGGGCGACAACATGGACAACAACAACGGTGGTGCCGCTGCCGCTGCATTGTACGTATCTCTATTCCATCTGTATGAGATATTACTGGAATTCATATGTCTAGTTCTTGCTATAGATTGGATCAGTTTGTCTGCTGTACTAGATCTAGATATTTGCATGATTATTGTATTTGCTACTGTCATGATTTACATAATGCTATTTCGAATTAAATCATATACTAAATTTCTTATATATTCAACATCCTCCGCTTGTCGGCTTCGCTGTTCGTGTCCCTGCGGGTGAGGGGTTTATGTCATAGGGTTCATGTGATCAGGGGCATGTGATAAAATCGATGCGACTAAGGCTCGTCCTACAAAGGGATGTTTAAGAAGCACCCCCCATGTGCGGGCGAACTATATGTGCGGTTACATCAAGGCCCCAAAGTTGTTGTTGATTGCCCTCTGCTAGGGTTTGTGTTGGATTGTGTTTAGCGAATAGCGAATTCTTAGGCACTAATGCGGGTGTATGATCAAGAAAATAGGAAAAAGGGAGATGCCCTATTTTAGTAGATGGTAACACCGAAAATTAAGGCTAAAAGTGTTACTTTTTTACTGAAAATGCTTTGTTTCAGTAGATTCTTTGTTTGATCTTATGTAATATGTACAAATTCATCAATTTTATAAAAAAATCTCAATGATCACACTTAACTGAATTTTTCCTGTGTCAGCTGAATTGTTAAATGATTTTTTTCTTGTGTAAAATGAGCAGTTAATTAAATTTTTGCATATGTGACTCAATATTGATATTGTAATGTTGGAATTTCACTATTCTAGTATTTGTTAACTCTAAACCTTTTTTGTGGAGTAGATGATCTTGATAAATTCACACTTCAATTGGAGCACAATGGATATTTTTTTGTGTGGTATATATGCATGGGAACATAACATACATACATGGTACTAAGTGGAAGACCTAGGCTTTTGCCATTGGATATACCATACAAAAAAATTATTGGACATTTCGATAAAATGTATTTGCCAATTCAATAAATAATTGTAAATTTGCATTGTAATACAATATAAAAGCAATGAATCAATAATATGTAACTGGAAGATTAAGTACCGAAGTTGCATTACCATACCAGTAGTTCAAAACCCATACTAATAGTATAAAATATGCATAAATGAAACTTACAGTATTACTTGTCTGACCTATGCTTCCTTAAGTACATGACAGTATCGATTATATCATCTACATCCGCATCGAAGAAAATATCCCGCTCAATGTATGTGACTAGACAATCATGCAATAGACTATCACCCATCTTATTTGTTAACTTTGTTTTCACTTAAGTCATTGCAGAAAACACCCTTTCAACACTTGTTGTTGCCACCGGTAGAACCAGTACAAATTTGAGAATCAAGTAAACCATGGCATACACTTTATGCCTCTTTAGTTCAACAAGGTTAACTGATAGTGCAACAAGACTTTATAGACCTTCAAATCTTTCATTTCGTCTCATGTTACCAATGAAGTTATCAAGTTGCAATTCAAGCGTTAACAAGTAATTTCCTGGAATATCATTAGGGTATAACTCATCTAGACTAATAATTGCCTGGAATATCAAAAGAAGCAATAGTTTGAAGGATTCAAGGATGTCATACATGACAATAACTACATATTAACCTCGTCAAACCGATTATCAAGCTCTTGGATAATTTTATCAATGACACCAATATATACTTCTTTTCTGAAGTGGTCATCATTTGTTTGGTTCCACGCACGGGCATTCCTTTGTTGATTTTCTATAAGGCACATAAATACCATCCATAGAAGAAACTTTCACACCATGTTTGTCACGAAACAGAGTGACCCTCTCAAGAAACTAAGCCCAAACATTAGATCTCAATTGTTGAATTCTCTCCTTTGCCCAATTGACAAGTTTGATTGAGATAAGAATACTTGTTCCCTTCTTTGCAAACACTGAGAAAAATCATTTTTATACCCAAGAATAAGAACTATTAAGTGTGAAAAGAAAACAAACTCAAAACTCTCAAATGCTCCAAGCACATAATTTATTCTTTCCCAATCATCCTTATATGAAGTATCATCTCCAAGTGCGGTGAGTACATCATGAATTGTGGCAAACATAACATCAATGTTGTACACAATTTTGTAATGAGAGAGCCCCACCGAGTGTCACCAGGTCTCGGAAAAACCATCTCTTGATTTAAAACAGTCCCAGTTTCAAGTTCACCACAATCAAGTGCTCTTTGGATACTCTCAAGCCTAGAATTTTGATGCATGTCATGACACTTACATGAAATTCCAACAATATTCATCAAGAGAAATATTTGATTGAAAAAAGTGACACAATCAGTAATGCCCTTAGCAACGACAATAAGAACTAGCTGGAGTTTATGTGCAAGACAATGAATATATTAAGCAGAAGGTGACTCTTTCATGATCAATTCCTTTGATATCTCCTTTCATGTTGCTAGCCCTATCACAACCTTGACCACGAATTTGACTCATAGTCAAGCCCCAAGCCCCGACTAGTAAGTAAAGGTTCAGTTGCATCTTTAAGTGATATAGAGGTAGTATCATCTACATGAACAAGTCCAATAAAGTACTCACATGGTCTTCCTAATTGATCAACATAATTCAAGCAAAGGTCTAGTTGTTCTTTATGTGATATATCACCAGATTCATCAGCTAAAATTGCATAGGCCTCATCACCAAGTTCTTCAATTATTTTCTTTCGCGTTTCTATGGCACAACATTGAATAATCTGATTTTGTATCTTTGGGATAATTAAGATGCAATTATCTGGAGCATTGATCAAAACATACTCATTCACCTCTTCACTATTTCCAACAAGAAACTCCAAAAGTTCAAGATCCCTCTATTGCTAGATGCTTCTATTTCATCATGTCTGCGGAATGCCAAGCCTTGATGCAAAAGAAACTTGATACATCTAAGCAAATAAGTTAACGTTTTCTTGTAGAGACGAAAATCAATTTCTACCTTGGGATTTGTGAATCCAATGTATGTCTCTCGAGTTGCATTATGTGCCTTTGAAGCCATGTGTTTTAAAGTGCTTTCTCTCCTATATTCCAATTTCTCCAACCATCAGAACTAAATGCATCCAATCCAGTACCCTTCTTAAACAAGAGCATACAAAGAAAAATGGGGAATCCTTCTTGATACTATATTCAAGACACTCATGAGTATCAAGCCATACAAAATTGAACTTGCGATATCTGTCTGAAATCATTGTTTTGGGAAAACATGTGTGTAAGGTTTGGATGGACCCTTATACGTCATAAACATATCCTTAATTTCTGATGTTCCATGTTGTTTTCATGCCATATGCTACATGTTTCCTTTACACTTTATGCCATTTTTATCGATTTTCTGGGACTAACCTATTCACAAGATGCCACAGAGTCAGTTCCTGTTTTCTTCCGTTTTTAGTTTCAGAAAAGTTATCCTGGAAATATTCTCGGAATTGGAAAATTCGAAGCCTAGAAGTCATAGAATTCCCGGAGGATCCATGGAGTCCGGAGGAGACCCGGAGGGGGGCCACAAGGGCCCAACACCACAGGGAAGCGCGCCTCCTGGCCGCCCACCGACGTTGCCCTTTCGCCTATTTATTCCCCACGGGAAGTTAACCCTAAAAAGATCGATCTTTTCCACGAAAAACACCCGAGACCACCGTCATCGTCAACCCGAGTTTGGGAGGGTTCTGGAGTTCTCCCCGGCACCCTGTCGGGAGGGGAAATCATCACCGGAGGGCTCTACACCAGCATGCCCGCCTCCGGAATGATAGCAGTAGCTAGATGGCTGTTCTCTCCTCTTTATGCCTCTTGTTTAGATCTTGTGAGTACCCTACATGATCAAGATCATATTATTGTAATGCTACATGTTGTGTTTACTGGGATCCGATTAATATTTAATGCTATGTCTCTTTATTATCAATCTATCATGTTATCTTCATGTATATGTTATTTATGATCTTGCATGCTCTCCATTGTTAGTAGATGCTCTGGCCAAGTAGATGCTAGTGACTCCAAGATGGAGTATTTATGCTCGATAGTGGGTTCATGCCTCCTTTACATCTATGCTCGAGTGACAGAAACGTGACGGATGGAGGATGTGATGTTGCCATTAGGGAGAAAACAACATTGTTTACATTGTTTACATTACACACTTTGCTTACTGTGATAATCTATTGCTTGCAACTTAATACCCAAGGATTGCCCGGATGTCAATCTGAGAGTGGATTATTAGTCATTTATGCAGTCGGATAACAGTCTATGAGTCTTGTTGTAATGCCCGCATGAATCACATAGTAATCATTATGTCATGCATATGCACTACGGTGCAGCCTTTATATCTATCAATTGCCCAACTGTAATTTGTTCACCACACATGTTATTTATCGTCTTGGGAGAGACACCACTAATGAACTGTAGACCCCGGTCCATTGTCCTCATACTGATAATACAATCACTGGAATCTCTGTTTTACTACT
The DNA here is from genome assembly GCA_028641055.1 of Alopecurus myosuroides. Taxonomy (NCBI): domain Eukaryota; kingdom Viridiplantae; phylum Streptophyta; class Magnoliopsida; order Poales; family Poaceae; genus Alopecurus; species Alopecurus myosuroides. The sequence continues at coordinate 101,648,893 of CM054059.1, forward strand.
ACCATCACTGTTCTCTTTCATCTACTACAAAGAAATATTGTTTTCCACATGGTATGTTTAAGCTCTTTGTGTTCAGCAAAACCGGTGAGATTGATAACCTCACTTCTTCGTTTGGGCAAAGTGATTTGATTGTGTTGTTTAGGTTCCACATTGCTTCTTAACCGGTAGTGCGCCCTTCCACCTCAGCTGCATCAACCTTCAGAAGTTGCTTCTTTATCCTACTGGTCGATTCAACCTTGGTTTCTTTCTGAGGGAAAACTTGCTGTTGTGCTCATCACACCTTCCTCTTGGGGTCTCCCAACGAGTGCAAGATCTGCACCATCAACAACATAACTTTGAATGGGATGCCTTTCACGTAGATCATTGATACGTCCATTTCGCATCACTATTTTATATAATAATTTTCTGTTATTCATCGATATATTTCATGTTATGATGCATCTCTTATGTTATTTTATCTTATTTTGCATGTTTTATATTTTTTGGAGAATAAACACCGGGACCAGAAATCTGATGGAAAAAGCACCATCGAGATATCATATTTCAGAAGATCAGAAGAAGAAGGGGGACATCCGGGGGTTCCTAAAAGTCCCGAGGAGGAACACAGCCAGAAGGGGAGCCAGAGGGGGGCCACGAGGGGCCAACACCTAGGGGTGGCGCGCCCTCCCCCCGGCCGCGCCACCTAGGGGTGTGGCCACCCTGGCCCACCTCCGGGGGTCATATTTGGCCCCCTGACCCTGAGGGAACCATAAACCTCATTCCATCCTCAAAGAATTATTCCGCCGCCGCTGCAGGGCGGAAAACACCCGAGAGAGAAAAGCTCTCTAACAGGGAGAAATCTGCCGGGGAAATTCCTCTCCGGAGAGGGGAAATCACCGCCATCGTCACCGTCATCGCTCCAGACTTCATCAAGATCGTCATCATCATCGTCATCGCCACCAGTACCATTAACCTCATCATCCACCTTCATCCCTCTGTAACAATTAGGGTCCTCTATCGTTGTTTTGCATTAGATCTCTCTCCCGGTGTGGATTACTTGTTAGTAGTTGATGCTTGTGAGATTTATCGGTGTTTGCACTTTATGAACAGATTGTTATCATCCATTATATCACCTCTGATTATGATCCATATGATGTGTTGTGAGTAGTTCGTGTTGTTCTTGAGGACATGGGAGAAGTCAAGTTGTTAGTAGTGAAGTAATGTTGAATAATATTAATGTTTGATATTTAAGTTGTGGTGTTATTCTTCTAGTGGTGTCATGTGAACGTCGACTACATGATACTTCACCATTTATGGGCCTAGGGGAACGCATCGTGTATTTGGATACTAATTGTGGGGTTGCCGGAGTGACCGAAACCTAAACCCCCATCAGGAAACCATTACACGAGGGAGCGTAGGATCCCGGAGTTTAAAGCTGTGGTTAGATTTATTTCTTAATTACTTTCTTGTAATTGCGGATGCTTGCAAGGGGTATAATCACAAGTATGTATTAGTCTTGGATGGGACGGTACATTAGCATAGATTCACCCACACAACACTTATCAAAACACCAAAGTTATTCAGCTGCATGGAACAAAAGCACTTGAAAGAAACCTCCCGTGTGTCCTTGAGAACGTTTGTTAATCATAAGTAAACTCACCGGCTTGTTCTTTGCTGAAGAAAGGATTGGGCCACTCGCTGCAATTATTATTACTTCATTTTATTTACTCGCACTTTATTTATGTGCAATATCAAAAACCCCTACAAATCTGTTTTCCAGTATTTACAGTTATTACTTCATCGAAACTGCTTGTCAACACCTTCTGCTCCTCGTTGGGTTCGACACTCTTATTTATCGAAAGTACTACGATACACCCCCTATACTTGTGCGTCATCAAGACTATTTTCTGGTGCCGTTGCCGGAAAGTGAAGAGCTATTGGGAAGTGTCATTGATAAAGGAAGCTTCTGCTGTAAGTGCTATTTTTATTTATGTTTACTGCTTTATTACACTATGTTTGGAACTCCTTTTGAGTCCCCATTTGCGGGAACTGCTGCCACTACTAGGGTAGTAAGTTACCCACTGCATGATGATACAGATCCCTATAAAATACCTATAAAGATTGTTAAACATGTTATGGATAACTACTATTCAGATGATGGAAATGTTCATCCTAGTGATCATTTGCTCTTTTTACATGAATTATGCGAGTTGTTCAATTGTGCAGGTATTACAATGAGCCAAGTGAAGAGAAAATTATTCTCTATATCATTGATGGGCCGAGCCTTTGAATGGTTCAAGGTGCTGAAAAATAGCCAGACTATTGAATGGGAGGAAATTGTACCTCTCTTTTATTCTAAATTCTATCCTCCAAGTGAAATCCATAGAGATCGGAATTATATATACTAGCAAACACGCCCGTGCGTTGCAACGGCAGAGAAAAAACCAGTGTTAGGAAACCGTAGAGAGAAATACAAATTTAAATAATTATGTACATATGTATAATAAAATGCCAAAAATACAAACATTTCTCATAGACAAATGCAAAAAATACATAAATATCTCATATATAAATGCACAGAAATTACACAAAATGTTCTACATACTCACATTTAGCTATCACAACATCATCATATAAATACTTAGGTTCGTCTAGCACAACAGCACAATAAGTAAACCGTTATATTTATTGCCATTAACACCCTACTCCAGTCCCAAATATTTCATAAGCAATAGCGCATAGCTCATGTAAGGATTTCTCATAAGATATTTCTATGTATTTTAGTCGAAGTTCTTGCGAAGACACAAAGAACTTCCAATATTAGTAGAGAAAACCTAGCAAGTGTTTTTCTCGGATTGGCAACTTCATTCCGTTTCCTGATTAGTTTCCACCTCAGAACAAGATCTTTCTTTGTGGATCTTTTGTAATTCCTGGCCTTCATTGACTTGCCAAACTGATCGTTCCTGTTGGAGACATAAAAAGTCACTATAATCTCGAGCAGCAGCTGCATTTTGACAACAGCACCTATCGCTATAATTTTGTTTCACAGTGGTTTGTCTTGTTGGAGTAACAAAGCAACCCAAGCAACCCATATACTTAATAAGCCTGAGAAGTTCACTAAGCAACAACCTGAAGTAAAAGGATTGCAAATTTTTATTTTCCACACTACCCGACATATTCATAGAGGTTCCAACTGGATGTGTTTTTTTTTTGGCATACCAGCCTACAACCTGCACCAAAGGGAGAGAGGAGGCTCGAGCTGCACCGCGCGGTCGACAACGTCAACACGTGCGTGAAGAGTCGTGTGGCTGATGACGACAACGCTCAACGCACATGACCATGTCTAGCGCGCACACCTCTCGGATTTGGACCTCGGACGCGCATGACCCAAGAAATCTCTTTTGCCGGTGAGAGGAAATCCAGAGTAGCCATGGATGCCCTGCAACACGGGAAGGGCGACGCCGTAGACCAGGAAAGAACTTGATCGAAACCTAAATCTTCATATCGGGGTTTCAAAACACTTCCTGCCGCCTCTGATCAGGCCACCATGGACATGTCAAATTGCCAATAAGGGAAGAAGAGATCCAATTTATTCAAAACGCCTAGAGGTGGCCACGTGGTCTAGGATCGTCCGGAGCGTTCGTCACGCCATGTTCGCCCCGACCCCGCCGCCGCCACACTTCACCACGGGCGCCAGCCTCCTCGACGCCTGCCGCGCGCGAGTACGCGGAAGCTCAGGAGTCACGATGCCTTGCTCATCCCTCGTCGGCGTGTCGGAGACTAATTCCCGATGATGAAAAGCGGAACAGATCAACGCCTGTGTTGTTTGTGGCGGACGGATTTGAACACCCTGCACTCAGCAACGCATGACAGAGTTGTGCTCTGATGCGGTGACGCAGGACAGAGTTTTTCTTGGATTCATAACCTCACGCAAGCTAGTACTGACGGAGCTGAACCGCTGAATTCGTCGCCACGGCAAGTGTCACATCCCAATTTTGGAATACCTGATAACATAGTTGTTTTTCTAATTGCTTGACTAATAAAGTTTGGTTGTTTGTTTGAGTGCAACTAAACAAACTAATTATAAACTTGCAAACTTAAAAAGATACCTCACAGTAAACTAAAAATATTCAACATATTGTTCCAATGACCTTGGCAATATTTTCTAAGGTAAATGTTGATCAAAGAGTTTTCCAAAAACTATCTTATGAAACTCATACTTGTTGAATATTATTCCAAGACCTAAATTAAGAAAGAGGAAACACTTAATAAATCTCCCTAAAAGATTATCAGGAAAAAGAGGCATTCTTAGATGCTTCACCAAAATCTTATCAAATGTTTTTCCAACCTTGCAAGAAAATCTTATCAAATGTTTTTCCAACCTTGCAAGCTTAAAAACAAAAGTATTGGAGAGCATTGACTTGCTATCTCTAGTCACATAAATATTTTGTCAAAGCATTGTTAAAGAAAAGCCAAGTGCTTTATTAAATTGAATTTCCAATATTTCCAGAAACTGAAAACTCAAACAAGTTACTATTGGAAACTTTCTTCAAATGATCTGAAATTAATACCATTGCTTCCTTATATCAAATAAGGAACACACACAAGAGGAGACCAAAAATTGAATCCATTAAAGTTCTGAAAACATGGTTTTTCTCCACAGCAACATTTGGGATTTTGAACAATTTTGTTCTACAAACTTTTTCCAAATGCCATGAAATAAATACCACATACTCTATATCATAAATAAGGATGAAAACCAAAAGGGCACAAGTTTTTGAATTGTTTAAGTTGCCAAAAACCCCTGTTTTCTTGACAGCACCTTTTAGAAATTTGAACAAGTTTGTTCTATGAAGTAACTCAAAATGACTTGAATTTTCTACAACATAATGAAAACATCAAATAAGGAATCTGTGCCAAAAATCATCATTTTTGAAAGCTCCTAAGTAGGTTAGTAAATTCAATGTCCATTTATGTAAGAATTCAAATTTGAACAACTTTGAATTATCAAGTTTCTCCAATTGAGCCAATTTTCACATATGTTGTACATCTATGCTAATAAGAATTTTGGGCAAAAGGGTTTAAATTTTTGACTTTGTTTGATTGGTGAAAACAGCATTTTCCAGAGAGGGAAAAGAGAGAAAAGGACCTTTTTGTAATTAACCAGGGACCAAAATGTAAGCTGAGTCACCTCTTCTTCTTCCTCCTGTAGCTGCAAGTTGAGGCATGGCTTCCCATGCCCATTGCCTTCGAGTGGAAGTCTTCTAGGTGATTAAAAACCCCCATGTGCACCTCTTACCTGCCCCTCTCTCTCTCCCCCTCGGACTAGCTCTCTCTCTTAGATATTTTGCTCAAACCAAACCCTAGCCCGAAATAGCTCGTCGACGATTCGGCCGCAGGTGACCTCGCCGCCGGTCGCTGTTGGCGCCTTCGTCCCCGCCTCGTCGTGCTGGTGCTCGGTGCCAGAGGAATCAAGCCGGAAGGGCTCGAGGTGGCCGCGCCATCCATTTCCTCTCTGTGGGTCCGGCGGACTCCGGCGACGAATCCCGGCCGCCTCGCTCATCCTCCGTCCTCTCCAAGCCCTCCCGTGCGTCGAGGGTAAGCAGGCGCTCCCCGCCGATCGTTTTCCCCTCTCCCTCTCCCTCCGAATTGACGCCGAGCCGTGGCCGCTTTCCGGTCGCCGCACGCCCTCGTCGCCGGCCACTCTCCGGCCTTTCCATGGAAACGAGGTTGGCCCTAGTTGGTAGCCCACGTCGAGAGGAACTCGTAGATGTCTTGGTTTCACAAAATGGTGCTCGGTAGCAATGGATTCGAGCTCGCTGGAGACGTCTCCCGCCGGCGATGACGTCGCGTTGACGTCGTGCTGACGCAGCGCGCGCTGACCCCGCGCGGGAGGAGTCAAACTGGCCCGTGGGGCCACAGATCTGCCGCGTGGCTGCCCGCGTGGCGGCTGGCCCACGAGTCAGCGGCGTTGGCTGGCTCTGCCCGCGGTGCAGTCAGATCTGGCCGGCCCATCTCTGGATCTGGCCCATCTGTGCATCTTTTTCCATTTTTATTTGTACAGAATGATACATGTTTACTTTTGGCTCTAAAAACCTATCTAAAGGATGAATTTGACCAAACTAAAATTCACAGTGGTAACTAAACAAAATCTAAACCATCTAAAACTTGTAGATCTACATTTGGATGTATATTTTTGAAATTAAAAATGATTTGGCAACAGGTACCAGAAACACCAAAATGAGCACCATTTTAATTTCACAACTCCAATAAAGGTGTATCCAATTGCATTGGAAATCCCTTGAAATTTACAAACAGAAGCAATTAACCTTGCTTCCAAATTCCTAACATTTTTGAAATGGCATGCAATTTTGTAAAACACCAGAGAGCACTTTGGTTATTTTTATAAAATTATTAAAGATGAATTTTGGTGCAAACTCAATTGGATGGTCTTGTATATGTTTAGGGATATCCAAACCTAGTTGGGTTTAATTTTTAGAGCATCATAGAAAATTTGGTGGACAGATCTTTAAATTGCTTGTTTCTGCCATTTTGGCATTTTAGGTAATTAATTTGTGTGAGTTATTTTTGTGTTGCAATATTGTTTTCTAGCATGTAAAAGTTGTGTGAACTTGTTTTCTAAGTGTTACTTAGCTATTTTAGCATGTTAGATTGTGTGTACTTGAGTTGAGAAGAAATAGGATTTTTGTTATTAACATATGATTATTCTCTAGTTAATATTTGCATAGCATTTTTGAGTGTTAACTTTATGTGCAAAAACTTGGATTGTTGATTGGATCCAGTACCATGTTGGTACTTATATTGTGTTGTTATCACCTCTTCTAGCTTGCATTTGAGTTGGTAGAAAAGCATGAGTAGCTTTGTCATGACTATGAGAATGTTATGGAAAAATTCCCTCATGTGTGGAATTTTTGACACAAGCATTTGTGGTTGTGTAGCCACATATTTTTGTGTTATGCTCATAAGGACCAGTAGCATTTTGATTATGTTATTATGAGTACTTGACCCCTAGAGTTTTCACTTGTGTGGAAATAATAGCATGAGTAGCATTGCCTTGCTTATTTTTGCATCCTATTATTTTCTACTAGTATGGTTAATGCACTAGATGCTAGTTAGGCTTTTGTTAATTTTTAGCAAGTATGACCAGAGGCTTTGTGACATCTTAATTCTTTGTTATGCTAGTGGAACACCCACTAGTGTCATTGCATTTTTGGTGGAAACATTATTTCCCCCACACTAGATGTGTTTCTTTTATATAGTTCTCTAACTATTGAGTGCCTAGTATTTTTGCTTGGGATTTTTTGTGCTAAATGGAAATGTGTATGCTTCTGTTTGTAAGTGGTTTTAATCATGTGTGGCTTTCTAGGAAAAATACATTCTTGAAGTGTTGATTGATTCCTCTAGTAATGCCCTTTTTTATTACTACTAGTATGTAGGAGTTGCCCTGCAAATTGATGCATTGTTTTGTTAAATGGGATATTTTTGTTATAGCAAGTATAGATGTTTTTCACTCCTGTTTTTATGACATGGACCCTCTGGTTGTATTTCAATTACTTGATTGAAATGCATCCATTGATTCTTCATGTTTGAGTAGTACTAGTTTCCCTAGCATTTTTGTGTTGAATTATTTTTCCTGCCAACTTGTGTTTGGTAGATATTTGTGTATCCTTGCATGAGGACATGTTTTCATTCCCATTATGATAACATGGTTCCTTGTTTGCATTTTAGTACTTTACTTATTATGCTTGCTTGCATAGCAAACTTTTAGTAGAAAAATGTCAGCAGGATTCCTCCTTTTTAGTCGTTGTTTCTATTGTTCTCACTATGAGAATTGTGTGTTTTGTGATGAGTATATTTCCTTGTTGCACTTGTGTAGGCTCACTGATTTGTAAAAGTAACTTTTGCAAATCATGTGTCTTATTTATTCTTGATGGGAATTCAGGCTTAGTAGATTAGCTACCTTTTTCTTTTTGTGGTCTGGTTGATAGACCCATTGCCATGATTATTATTGTGCATGTTTTGTATACTTTTAGTAGTCTCACCCTTGTGAAACTAAGTGTATTTTGGGTTTATTAATATCTTGGTATGAGAGTGGCACACCCACTGAATCCATGATATTGAGGTTGTGAGATATGTTCCTCCAACCTTAAGCTGTCTTATTAAATGGCATTTCTGCCAAGTGTGTTTGTTTGATTGTTTGCCTCCATTAATAATTGTGTGATTGGTTATTATTAGTTTCCTTGCTGTATGTATTGTTATGTATGGTTGCTTTCCTTGATTGGTTCTGAATGTGTGTCCTTTATTCCTTTTTACGACGTTAGAAAAACGAAGGGGAAGGAAGTGTCGTGAAGCTCTGTTTCAAGTTCCAGTCACTCCAAAACCAGGGACACAAGGAGATACCAGGCAAGCCATCCTGATGCTTGCTGATACAATACTTATCATTATCTATCATGCATGTTTTACCTCTGAAGTTTTACCAAAACTTGATTATCAAAACTATTTTTGATGTGGCTATTACTACTATACTAGTATATAGGTTACTGTTATGCCAGTAGTTAAACTTGGTAATACCAAGCCCATAAGCCACCATATGGTATTTATTACCATAAGAATATACTAGTCCCTAAGTGGACACCCTAAAATTGTGATTCTACAAAACAAAGGCTTTACGGAAAAACCCGGAGAAAAGGCGGATCCTTGTTCTCCGGAGGAATGTGGAAGTGGTCATTTTTGAGAAAGTGGTGTTTTCAAAAATGACACATAACCTAGTCTTCGCTGGATAACCTTTACCGTACTGCCACTTTACCCCAATATGGGTAGGGGCTTCATTAAAAACTTGTTATGGTTAGTATGTGTGCTATCTCAAGTGCTATAGGGGATGGGATCCTCCGAACCGAAATGTCGCTAGGAGTGGAGAATACGGGACATCTAAAGTGTGGGATTAATTTTCCCTCCGGATGCAGCAGTTGGGTCTCCTGTTTGGGCGGTGTGGGACACGGCTTGCCAGGGAGGGTAACCCCAATTGAAGAGATAGTCATATGCTAGCTTGTACATAGTGGATAGTCAAGATCAGTTATCTGATGTTCTCATAGGTTGAGGACAGTCCATGGTTGTTTCATGGCGGATTCTGGATCTAGTGGAAATGTGTACACCTCTGCAGAGTAAAACTATTTCGAGATAGCCGCGTCCTCGGATATGGACGGTTGAATGGCCATGTAGCTAGCATTGTGTCAATGTTTTCAAAAGAGGAAGTTTTTGAAAAGGAATTTTGGAAAGGACGTGTTGAACTTGTGAACTTCGGAAAGGAATGGAAAGTTATACCGTGGAGGTTTCGTCGATGATGAAAAGCCAGATGTTGTTATACAAAACAAAATGTTTTGCAAAGAAAAACCTTTTCTACTCTAAGCAAGAATTCTGGAAACTGATTCCAAGAAGTTTTGCAAAGAGAAAATATTCTTTAACAAAGCTTTACAAAACCTCTTGTACATGTGATATCTACAAGAGAAATAAAACTATATTATTTTATTTTCTTCTGAAGTATCTTCTTCAACGAAGATACAGATTAACCTGACTGCAACTGTGGTGTCATCATATATGAACACCATTGGTAGTGAACCCTATTTATAGCCTACCTATTCCACCATATAAGCATATTTGCATGTTTGGTAAGTGACATGATGGATGTCTTGCTGAGTACATTCAAATGTACTCATTATGGTTTCGCCCCTGCTATCTACTTGCCAGACTTTGAGAAGGAGCCTCCGAAGGAGATCTATGAAGAGAAGTACGGAGTTGACGGCTTTGCGAACTAGGATCGTCTCCGGGTCAGCAGCCTGTAGGTTAAGGCGTGACTTGGGCTCAACTACGTTGTGTTTTTAATTGTCTTCCGCTGTGTTTGATAAGTTGCCTGCCCTATGTGGCAGTTGCGTTAAACTTGATCATGTGATATTTTATGTAATACCTTTATGTATTCGTGTAATGGATGATGTATTTCTGTGTGCCAACTGTGTATGTTGTTCACGACTGATCTTTCTGGGATCGTGAATGTATGCATACGGAGGGTTTCAGACTGCCGGTCTGGGGTCCTTACAGAGTTGGTATCAGAGCCATCCTGACCTTAGGAGACCTTAGTTAGCATGGACGTCAGATAGGAAAGAAAAGTATTTTTGAGTAAAAACCTATTTACTATCTACATTATTTTTATCTAAGGGAATTTTAGCATATTTTCCCTCCTTATTATCTTTTCAAAAAATTCTAAATGCATATCAAGGGCGTCCTTGAACAGTGGTTCGAAGGGCGGGCCTTACAGAGTTGGTATCTCTTTCGGTTAAGAGTTTATTTCTTCCTTGTTTGCAACTGCTCCGCTCTGTTTTTGAAACATCTCTTGTATTTGAAATTTTCTGTCCAGAAAATAGTTGGGGTTTCAAAAACAAATTGTTGCATATTCTTACCTCTCTCAGTTAAAGGTTTTATCAAAACTTTACTTCTATTATCTTGTTTCCATCCAAAAAAATTTATACTTGTCGATGTCCCGAGAAGACCAAAATAATTGCATAGCTCTAGAGTGATGATGGTCAGAAGTAGATATAGTTCTTCAGCCACTTCTATGATTTTGGATCAGTCTAGTTTGGAGTAATTTAGCAATGACTCCATGAGTAGTCTCCCCCGACGTAGCTCCAATGGAGCATTGCTTGTGTGTTATGGCTTGCTTATGTGTGTCCGTAGGACTTTTTGCTATTGTGTGGTGTAGAATTTGGTTCATCTAGGCTTCTATATGTTTGTGGGGTGCTCAAAATTTGCAGATTTGTGCTTGCCCCGCTCTTGTTTTTGAATCGCCTCTTGTTAAATTTTTGCAAGCAAAAATGTTTGTATAGCATTCAAAAACAAGAATTTGTTGCTTAGACTTATACTTGTTTTCGCTTCATAATGCGACCCGTCGTGAACCACCACCATCTCCCCCACCATCAATGAAAGCACCGTTGGGCCTAATAATAGAGGACCATCAAGCCACACGAGCTGCTAGCGTTGCTACCAGTGATGCACTCCAACAGATAAAGCTCCAACAACGACAACCCTCAAAGAAGAAAAGGCGTGAAGAAAACCAACCAATACTGACCAAAACCTCTGTGTTTTGTCTGATTGAAAAAGACTCGTTTTGCCCTGTTGGCTAAGCGTTGTTTCTTTTTATGTTCCCTTTTAAAAGACCAAACAAGAGAAATCCCTTTTTAAAAGTTATATACCTCCCTCCTCTGGAGAAAGGTACAAAAAGAAGTCTTCACTTGCCATGATGCGCAACCCCCTCAGAAGCCAATCAAAAGAGCACAATTCAATATTCGACGTACGATGATGCTAGTCGTATCTTGTCGGACAAACATGATTAAATTGAAAGCTAACAAGAATAGCATGCTTTGCCTAATCTTAGGTTGACACCTAACCAAAGCATGCGAACTACTGACAACTCTTTCTAAACCAAAGAAATTAAGTGACTTACGACACCTTTTAATCTAGTTGGTAAAAAGGAGAAGTCACGAGAAAATAAAATGATGACCTATTCGTTTACTAGTCAATAGGATATCGGGTGTACCTACTTTGGAAACCAAATCTTAGTAGACATTGTAGGTACTATGAAATTAGGGGTGTAGAAATTAAGTGAACGATGGAATGGTTACAATAGATCTAGAAAACAGCAGTTTTCCTGTTTTTGTTTCTTTGTGTGCTTTTGATTGAAATAAATTTGTGTTTTATTCAATCTTGCTTCCTAACTTATATGGAGTTGTTAGGACTTGTTATTATGTTGTTCTCTTACAATAAATCTACCCTAGAAAGTGTGTGCATGATTGGAAACTCGAATAAAAATGAAATAGCATTTGTTACCTTCTAGTTTATTATTTGAAAGTATTGTGAGAGCTAAATCTGTGTATACTTTCTTAGCAAATTTTTGTGCTATGTTTTTCCTTGAGTCCAGTACCATTTAGGTACTGTTATTTTGATGCTTGTACCTATGTTAGCTTGCATGTCTTTTAATAGTAAAGCATGTGTAAGCATTGCTATCAATATGCACTAGTATGCTTCACTAGATTAAATAGCCTTATATTTTTATCTGGTATGCAAAGTTTTTCATGAGTAACCAGAGGCTTAGTACCTATTTTTGCCTTGTTATTAGTAGGCCATAGACCACTGGTCCCATTGTATTTTGGCTTGAGGATGAAAATCCCCAACCATACACAGGTGTGAAAATAGCATGTTTCACTATGTGATTGATTTCTATTTTCCACCATGGAAAATATAATTGTTTGTTTTCACTTATGCAAGTGAGAAGTTTATTTCTTATTAGTAAATACTAATGTTTAGGTGTGATCCTTTTGTTAGCATAATATTCCTTAGGGGTATCATGTTAAGAAATGTTTCACTATCGTGTGCTAAAATTAAATTGTTCACAAATAAAATAAATTCCTCTTGATTGGTAGATTGTTTGTGAATAATTTTAAATTGAGTGTATGGATTTTTGAAAAGGTTTAGATAAATTTTCATTAATTTCATAGCTACTGGTTGTGTGAGTTATACCTTGCTTGTTTGCTAGTAATTGTTTAAGAAAAACATAAATTGCTAGAATTAATTTATGCATGTTTAATAGTTGTTTCATGGGATTGTTTTGATGTTTGTGCTTACTAGCATGAGTAGGATTGATGTACTGTTATTAGGTACACTTATATTCATGACTTGCTGGTTTAAGTTTAAACATCATGATAGCATTGTTTGCTTCTCTAGAGTGAAACTAGTTCACCACTAGAAAATGGTGATTTTTGCTCTAGTATTACCCTCTTTTTATTTTTTGGGTATATGTGGTGATATAGCATGTTTAGGAAGTTATTACTTCTGTTATCATGCCATGAATTATTTAGTTTCATGTTCTATTGTTATAGGATATGATTATCTCTTATAGCATGCTGGTGTAGATTTGTCATACTAGTGTGTTATTTGTGCAGTCCTGTTTTTTTTATGCCTGTGTAATAGGAGTTTTATCTTGTGTGAAGATGGTGTTTTAGAGTATCTTTATGATTGGATTCATTGGTTTTTAGCTACTGGTTGTTTGCTAATTGTTCATGATTGATGGATTCCAAAACCTCTAGTAAACAATAACCTAGTGAATAAATAGTCTATTCATCTGTGGGGTTGTTTGCTTGCTTATTGGATTTTGTTTAAATCTTTTACTTTAGCATGAGTTTATACTTGTGTTATGATTGTGCTTAAGAGTATCTTATGAAACTAAAACATCCAACTAAAATCATGAACGTATTAAGTGATAGTTGCTTGTGGGGAGTAACACCCACTACCGTGAGTATTGTTCTGTCTGTTTATTTTACCTTAGCAATCTAACCTTTGCACCCACAAGCTATATTTTTAGATTCTTATATACCTTGTTATGAGAGTGGTACACCACTCCATATGTGTTATGTAAGATGTGGGATATAACTAGGAACTCGTGTAATAATTGTCGGTATCAGAAATTTTAAAATTGGCGGTTGGGTAAATTTATAGCTAGAAATTTTTTAAGACGGGTGTTTGGATCTAAGGTTTTGAGTATGACACCCAACTCCCGTGAAAAGAATTTGTTAATTTAGGGGAGTAACCCTCCTCCCAAGAAAAGTCAAAGGGGGGAAGCACCTGCACTCCAATACTAACATTGTGTTTGTTGGCCCTCCCTTAGTCCTCGCTTGCGAATCTCGGGGACGAGATTCTTTTTAAGGGGGGAAGACTTGTCACATCCCAATTTTGGAATACCTGGTAACACAGTTGTTTTGCTAATTGCTTGACTAATAAAGTTTGATTGTTTGTTTGAGTGCAACTAAACAAACTAATTATAAACTTGCAAACTTAAAAAGATAGCAAAGCAGTAAACTAAAAATATTCAACATATTGTTCCAATGACCTTGGCAATATTTTCTAAGGTAAATGTTGATCAAAGAGTTTTCCAAAAACTATCTTATGAAACTCATACTTGTTGACTATTATTCCAAGACCTAAATTAAGAAAGAGGAAACACTTAATAAATCTCCCTAAAAGATTATCAGGAAAAAGAGGCATTCTTAGATGCTTCACCAAAATCTTATCAAATGTTTTTCCAACCTTGCAAGAAAATCTTATCAAATGTTTTTCCAACCTTGCAAGCTTAAAAACAAAAGTATTGGAGAGCATTGACTTGCTATCTCTAGTCACATAAATATTTTGGCAAAGCATTGTTAAAGAAAAGTCAAGTGCTTTATTAAATTGAATTTCCAATATTTCCAGAAACAGAAAACTCAAACAAGTTACTATAGGAAACTTTCTTCAAATGATCTGAAATTAATACCATTGCTTCCTTATATCAAATAAGGAACACACACAAGAGGATACCAAAAATTGAATCCATTAAAGTCCCGAAAACATGGTTTTTCTCCACAGCAACATTTGGGATTTTGAACAAGTTTGTTCTACAAACTTTTTCCAAATGCCATGAAATAAATACCACATACTCTATATCATAAATAAGGATGAAAACCAAAAGGGAACAAGTTTTTGAATTGTTTAAGTTGCCAAAAACCCCTGTTTTCTTGACAGCACCTTTTAGAAATTTGAACAAGTTTGTTCTATGAAGTAACTCACAATGACTTGAATTTTCTACCACATAAGGAACACATCAAATAAGGAATGTGTGCCAAAAATCATCATTTTTGGAAGCTCCTAAGTAGGTTAATAAATTCAATGTCCATTTATGTAAGAATTCAAATTTGAACAACTTTGAATTATCAAGTTTCTCCAATTGAGCCAATTTTCACATATGTTGTACATCTATACTAATAAGAATTTTGGGAAAAGGGTTTCAATTTTTGACTTTGTTTGATTGGTGAAAACAGCATTTTCCAGAGAGGGAAAAGAGAGAAAAGGACCTTTTTGTAATTAACCAGGGACCAAAATGTAATCTGAGTCACCTCTTCTTCTTCCTCCTGTAGATGCAAGTTGAGGCATGGCTGCCCATGCCCATTGCCTTCGAGTGGAAGTCTTCTAGGTGATTAAAAACCCCCATGTGCACCTCTTACCTGCCCCCTCTCTCTCTCCCCCTCGGACTAGCTCTCTCTCTTAGATATTTTGCTCAAACCAAACCCTAGCCCGAAATAGCTCGTCGACGATTCGGCCGCAGGTGACCTCGCCGCCGGTCGCCGTTGGCGCCTTCGTCTCCGCCTCGTCGTGCTGGTGCTCGGTGCCAGAGGAATCGAGCCGGAAGGGCTCGAGGTGGCCGCGCCATCCATTTCCTCTCGGCGGGTCCGGCGGACTCCGACGACGAATCCCGGCCGCCTCGCTCATCCTCCATCCTCTCCGAGCCCTCCCGTGCGTCGAGGGTAAGCAGGCGCTCCCCTCCGACCGTTTTCCCCTCTCCCTCTCCCTCCGAATCGACGCCGAGCCGTGGCCGCTTTCCGGTCGCCGCACACCCTCGTCGCCGGCCACTCTCCGGCCTTTCCATGGAAACGAGGTTGTCCCTAGTTGGTAGCCCACGTCGAGAGGAACTCGTAGATGTCTTGGTTTCGCAAAATGGTGCACGGTAGCAACGGATTCGAGCTCGCCGGAGACGTCTCCCGTCGGCGATGACGTCGCGTTGACGTCGTGCTGACGCAGCGCGCGTTGACCCCGCGCGGGAGGAGTCAAACTGGCCCGTGGGGCCACAGATCTGCCGCGTGGCTGCCCGCGTGGCGGCTGGCCCACGAGTCAGCGGCGTTGGCTGGCTCTGCCCGCGGTGCAGTCAGATCTGGCCGGCCCATCTCTGGATCTGGCCCATCTGTGCATCTTTTTCCATTTTTATTTGTACAGAATGATACATGTTTACTTTTGGCTCTAAAAACCTATCTAAAGGATGAATTTGACCAAACTAAAATTCACAGTGGTAACTAAACAAAATATAAACCATCTAAAACTTGTAGATCTACATTTGGATGTATATTTTTGAAATTAAAAATGATTTGGCAACAGGTACCAGAAACACCAAAATGAGCACCATTTTAATTTCACAACTCCAATAAAGGTGTATCCAATTGCATTGGAAATCCCTTGAAATTTACAAACAGAAGCAATTAACCTTGCTTCCAAATTCCTAACATTTTTGAAATGGCATGCAATTTGGTAAAACACCAGAGAGCACTTTGGTTATTTTTATAAAATTATTAAAAATTTGGTGGACAGATCTTTAAATTGCTTGTTTCTGCCATTTTGGCATTTTAGGTAATTAATTTGTGTGAGTTATTTTTGTGTTGCAATATTGTTTTCTAGCATGTAAAAGTTGTGTGAACTTGTTTTCTAAGTGTTACTTAGCTATTTTAGCATGTTAGATTGTGTGTACTTGAGTTGAGAAGAAATAGGATTTTTGTTATTAACATATGATTATTCTCTAGTTAATATTTGCATAGCATTTTTGAGTGTTAACTTTATGTGCAAAAACTTGGATTGTTGATTGGATCCAGTACCATGTTGGTACTTATATTGTGTTGTTATCACCTCTTCTAGCTTGCATTTGAGTTGGTAGAAAAGCATGAGTAGCTTTGTCATGACTATGAGAATGTTATGGAAAAATTCCCTCATGTGTGGAATTTTTGACACAAGCATTTGTGGTTGTGTAGCCACATATTTTTGTGTTATGCTCATAAGGACCAGTAGCATTTTGATTATGTTATTATGAGTACTTGACCCCTAGAGTTTTCACTTGTGTGGAAATAATAGCATGAGTAGCATTGCCTTGCTTATTTTTGCATCCTATTATTTTCTACTAGTATGGTTAATGCACTAGATGCTAGTTAGGCTTTTGTTAATTTTTAGCAAGTATGACCAGAGGCTTTGTGACATCTTAATTCTTTGTTATGCTAGTGGAACACCCACTAGTGTCATTGCATTTTTGGTGGAAACATTATTTCCCCCACACTAGATGTGTTTCTTTTATATAGTTCTCTAACTATTGAGTGCCTAGTATTTTTGCTTGGGATTTTTTGTGCTAAATGGAAATGTGTATGCTTCTGTTTGTAAGTGGTTTTAATCATGTGTGGCTTGCTAGGAAAAATACATTCTTGAAGTGTTGATTGATTCCTCTAGTAATGCCCTTTTTTATTACTACTAGTATGTAGGAGTTGCCCTGCAAATTGATGCATTGTTTTGTTAAATGGGATATTTTTGTTATAGCAAGTATAGATGTTTTTCACTCCTGTTTTTATGACATGGACCCTCTGGTTGTATTTCAATTACTTGATTGAAATGCATCCATTGATTCTTCATGTTTGAGTAGTACTAGTTTCCCTAGCATTTTTGTGTTGAATTATTTTTCCTGCCAACTTGTGTTTGGTAGATATTTGTGTATCCTTGCATGAGGACATGTTTTGATTCCCATTATGATAACATGGTTCCTTGTTTGAATTTTAGTACTTTACTTATTATGCTTGCTTGCATAGCAAACTTTTAGTAGAAACATGTCAGTAGGATTCCTCCTTTTTAGTCATTGTTTCTATTGTTCTCACTATGAGAATTGTGTGTTTTGTGATGAGTATATTTCCTTGTTGCACTTGTGTAGGCTCACTGATTTGTAAAAGTAACTTTTGCAAATCATGTGTCTTATTTATTCTTGATGGGAATTTAGGCTTAGTAGATTAGCTACCTTTTTCTTTTTGTGGTCTGGTTGATAGACCCATTTCCATGATTATTATTGTGCATGTTTTGTATACTTTTAGTAGTCTCACCCTTGTGAAACTAAGTGTATTTTGGGTTTATTAATATCTTCGTATGAGAGTGGCACACCCACTGAATCCATGATATTGAGGTTGTGAGATATGTTCCTCCAACCTTAAGTTGTCTTATTAAATGGCATTTCTGCCAAGTGTGTTTGTTTGATTGTTTGCCTCCATTAATAATTGTGTGATTGGTTATTATTAGTTTCCTTGCTGTATGTATTGTTATGTATGGTTGCTTTCCTTGTTTGGTTCTGAATGTGTGTCCTTTATTCCTTTTTACGACGTTAGAAAAACGAAGGGGAAGGAAGTGTCGTGAAGCTCTGTTTCAAGTTCCATTCACTCCAAAACCAGGGACACAAGGAGATACCAGGCAAGCCATCCTGATGCTTGCTGATACAATACTTATCATTATCTATCATGCATGTTTTACCTCTGAATTTTTACCAAAACTTGATTATCAAAACTATTTTTGATGTGGCTATTACTACTATACTAGTATATAGGTTACTGTTATGCAAGTAGTTAAACATAATAATACCAAGCCCATAAGCCACCATATGGTATTTATTACCATAAGAATATACTAGTCCCTAAGTGGACACCCTAAAATTGTGATTCTACAAAACAAAGGCTTTACGGAAAAACCCGGAGAAAAGGCGGATCCTTGTTCTCCGGAGGAATGTGGAAGTGGTCATTTTTGAGAAAGTGGTGTTTTCAAAAATGACACATAACCTAGTCTTCGCTGGACAACCTTTACCGTACTGCCACTTTACCCCAATATGGGTAGGGTCTTGATTAAAAACTTGTTATGGTTAGTATGTGTGCTATCTCAAGTGCTATAGGGGATGGGATCCTCCGAACCGAAATGTCGCTAGGAGTGGAGAATACGGGACATCTAAAGTGTGGGATTAATTTTCCCTCCGGATGCAGCAGTTGGGTCTCCTGTTTGGGCGGTGTGGGACACGGCTTGCCAGGGAGGGTAACCCCAATTGAAGAGATAGTCATGTGCTAGCTTGTACATAGTGGATAGTCAAGATCAGTTATCTGATGTTCTCATAGGTTGAGGACAGTCCATGGTTGTTTCATGGCGGATTCTGGATCTAGTGGAAATGTGTACACCTCTGCAGAGTAAAACTATTTTGAGATAGCCGCGTCCTCGGATATGGACGGTTGAATGGCCATGTAGCTAGCATTGTGTCAATGTTTTCAAAAGAGGAAGTTTTTGAAAAGGCATTTTGGAAAGGAAGTGTTGAACTTGTGAAGTTCGGAAAGGAATGGAAACTTATACCGTGGAGGTATCGTCGATGATGAAAAGCCAGATGTTGTTATACAAAAAAAAAATGTTTTGCAAAGAAAAACCTTTTCTACTCTAAGCAAGAATTCTGGAAACTGATTCCAAGAAGTTTTGCAAAGAGAAAATATTCTTTAACAAAGCTTTACAAAACCTCTTGTACATGTGATATCTACAAGAGAAATAAAACTATATTATTTTATTTTCTTCTGAAGTATCTTCTTCAACAAAGATACAGATTAACCTGACTGCAACTGTGGTGTCATC
Organism: Alopecurus myosuroides; assembly: GCA_028641055.1. Taxonomy (NCBI): domain Eukaryota; kingdom Viridiplantae; phylum Streptophyta; class Magnoliopsida; order Poales; family Poaceae; genus Alopecurus; species Alopecurus myosuroides. Next base: position 101,668,192 of record CM054059.1, read on the forward strand.
ATATATGAACACCATTGGTAGTGAACCCTATTTATAGCCTACCTATTCCACCATATAAGCATATTTGCATGTTTGGTAAGTGACATGATGGATGTCTTGCTGAGTACATTCAAATGTACTCATTATGGTTTCGCCCCTGGTATCTACTTGCCAGACTTTGAGAAGGAGCCTCCGAAGGAGATCTATGAAGAGAAGTACGGAGTTGACGGCTTTGCGAACTAGGATCGTCTCCGGGTCAGCAGCCTGTAGGTTAAGGCGTGACTTGGGCTCAACTACGTTGTGTTTTTAATTGTCTTCCGCTGTGTTTAATAAGTTGCCTGCCCTATGTGGCAGTTGCGTTAAACTTGATCATGTGATCTTTTATGTAATACCTTTATGTATTCGTGTAATGGATGATGTATTTCTGTGTGCCAACTGTGTATGTTGTTCACGACTGATCTTTCTGGGATCGTGAATGTATGCATACGGAGGGTTTCAGACTGCCGGTCTGGGGTCCTTACAGCAAGCCCGAGAGGTCACAGTGAGGAAGAGTGCGAGCCCATTGTGGTCGTATTGCTTCCTTTTTCTTTTCACGTGGGTCGTTCGTGCTGGTTTTCTCATACGTAGGCGTCGCTGGTTTTCCTATACGTAGGAAAAGCTGGGCCTATGGGCCTTTTTTCCCGATCGTGCGACAGAGGTACCACGCGGGTAGTTTTACCAATCGACCGCGGTGACTTTACGTGTTGCTAAGGGCTATTATACAGTGGAGATATACGTATACGTATAGGTATAGATTATAGATAGATTAGAATAGCGGTGGCAGGGTGGGTAATTTATGTCTAATTTTAGGGGCAGTTTTAATGACCTACCAAACCAAACCAGGGAAGGCTTAACGTCTTTATTATTAGGTATAGATAATTTTTGGCCTTATGACGGAGAGAGTATTGCCCAAGCAAGGGGGAGATTGAAGTTACTAATGCTCAAATGTCCCATTCATGAGCTCCCAAGTAATATTGTTATTAATAATTTCTATGCAAGACTTCCTCTTCATGATAAAGATTTATTGGATGCTTCTTGTTTTGGATCATTTGCACGTATGAAAGATGAAACTAAATGGGATCTTCTTGACCGTATTCAAGAAAACACTGAAGCATGAGAGAATGACAAAGGTAGAAAGTCAGGTATAAATTATGAATATGAATGCATTAAAACCTTTATGTCCTCTGAGGATTTTCATAATGTTAGTACTGCTTATGGTCTTGATTCTCAAATTGTTGCAAACTTATATAAGGCTTTTGCTTCTTATTTTGAGATTCCTAAAAAGGAGTGAGAAAAGTACCATGCACCTTATAAAGATACAATTAATTGTGTTCCTGCTAGAGATATAGAAGTTCATACTGTTGATTCTATTGTGCCTGAACCTTATATTGAGAAAATTCCTTTCCCTGCTAAGGTAAAAGAACATTCTATGTTAGCTAGTGTAGTTAATAAAAGTGCAAGGAAACCTGTAGAACTTGAGGAACAAATAACTGTAGAACCTACAATAGCAATAGTAAATGACCTTGTTTCTGAAAATGTAGAAGAGGGACACATTATATTTTGTGAAGATGCCTCTAATATTGTCTCTCATCCTAGTAAACCTAGGAAACCCAGTGTTCCTATGCTATCTGTTAGGATACGTGATCATTGTTATTATGGTTTATGTGATATTGGTGCTAGTTCTAGTGCTATTCCTTATGAGCTTTATATAGAAATCATGCATGAAATTGGTTCTTGTGAACTTGAAGACATTGATGTGATTATTCAACTTGCTAATAGGGAAAATATTTTTCCAATTGGTATTGTTAGAGATGTGGAGGTCTTGTGTGGTAAAACTAAGTATCATGCTGATTTTCTAGTACTAGGAACTTCTGCTAGTGACACTTGTCCTATTATATTTTATAGAACTTTCTTAAACACCTGTGGTGCTGTTATTCATTGTAAAAAGGAGAAAATTCTTTCAAAGTTTGATGGAGAGTCTTATGAATTTAATTTCTCCAAATTTGCTAAAGCACCTTACGAAGCTGAACTGCCTAATGAAAATTATAAAGTTGAACAATTGGCTGCTATTGCTCTTGCTCCTAACAATCCTTTGCAGCAATACATGGAAGACCATGAAAGTGGTGTCTTTATGGAAGAAAGGAATGAAATTGATGAGATTTTCCTACATCAGCCAGCAATGCTGAAACATAATTTACCCGTGGAAGACTTGGGTACAGCATTACCACCCAAGGAAGATCCTGTTTTTGATTTAAATCCTTTGCCTGATAATCTTAAATATGCTCATATTGATGAAAAGAAATTATATCCTGTTATTATTAGTTCTCAACTTTCTGATAAAGAAGAGGAGAGATTATTAGGGATATTGAAGAAACATAGAGGCGCTATTGGTTATACTCTTGATGATTTGAAAGGGATTTCTCCTACTATTTGTCAGCATGCAATTAATATTGAACCTGATGCAAAGCCAATTGTTGAGCATCAACGCCGTTTAAATCCTAAAATGAAGGATGTGGTAAGAAATGAGGTATTGAAACCCCTTGATGCTGGTATTATTTATCCTATCGCTGATAGTAGATGGGTTAGCCCTGTGCATTGTGTCCCTAAGAAAGGAGGGATGACTGTTGTGCCAAATAAAAATAATGAACTTATTCCTCAAAGAGTAGTAGTTGGTTATAGGATGTGCATTGATTTTAGGAAGGTTAACAAAGTCACTAAGAAAGATCATTATCCTTTTCCTTTTATTGATCAAATGTTAGAAAGGTTGTCTAAGATAACTCATTTCTGCTTTCTTGATGGTTATTATGAGTTTTCTTAAATTGCTGTTAAAAAGCTTGATCAAGAGAAAACAACTTTCACTTGTCCTTATGAGACCTATGCTTATATACGTATGCCTTTTGGTTTATGTAATGCTCCTGCTACCTTTCAAAGATGCATGTCTGCTATCTTTCATGGTTTTTCTGAAGAAATTGTGGAAGTTTTCATGGACGATTTCTCTGTCTATGGAACTTCTTTTGATAATTGTTTGCAGAAACTTGATAAAGTTTTGCAGAGATGTGAGGAGACTTATCTTGTTCTTAACTGGGAGAATGCCATTTTATGGTTAATGAAGGAATTGTTCTTGGACATAAAATCTCTGAAAGAGGCATTCAAGTTGATAGAGCTAAAGTTGAAGCTATTGAGAAAATTCCCTGTCCTAGGGATGTTAAAGGTATTCGTAGTATTCTTGGTCATGATGGTTTCTATAGAAGGTTTATTAAAGATTTCTCTAAAATATAAAAACCTCTTACTAATCTTATTCAAAAAGATGTACCATTTGTTTTTGATGAAGATTGTAAAGAAGCTTTTGAAATTTTAAAGAAGGCTTTAATATCTGCCCCTATTGTTCAACCACCTGATTGGAACTTACCATTTGAAATTATGTGCGATGCTAGTGATTATGCTGTAGGTGTTGTTCTTGGACAATGGGTAGATAAGAAGTTAAATGTTATTCATTATGCTAGTAAAACTCTTGATGCTGCTCAAAAGAATTATGCTACCACTGAGAAAGAATTCCTAGCTGTAGTTTTTGCTTGTGATAAATTTAGGCAGTATATTGTTGATTCTAAAGTTACTATTCATACTGATCATGCTGCTATTAAGTACCTTATGGAAACGAAAGACGCTAAGACTAGGCTTATTAGATGTGTGCTTCTCTTACAAGAGATTGATTATATATGGATAGGAAGGGTGTTGAAAATCCAGTTGCTGATAATCTGTCGAGATTAGAAAATATCCCTGATGACCCTATTCCTGTTAATGATAGTTTTCCTAATGAACGGTTAGCTGCAATAAAAGTGAGCTCTAATGAGAGTCCATGGTATGCTGATTATGCTAACTTTATTTTTTCGAAGTATATTCCTCCTACCTTTACATCTCAGCAAAGAAGAAAATTCTTCAATGATTTGAGGCATTATTTTTGGGATGACCCACACCTATATAAAGAACATGTTGATGGTATTATGAGAAGATGTGTTCCTGAAAATGAACAACAGGAGATATTGAGAAAATGTCATAGTAGTGCTTATGGAGGACAGCACGCTGGAGATAGAACTGCACATAAAGTTATACAATCAGGTTTTTATTGGCCTACTCTATTTAAAGATGCTAGAAAAATTGTTTTATCTTGTGATAAATGCCAAAGGGTTGGAAATATTTCTAGACGTAATGAAATGCATATGAATTATTCTCTTGTTATTGAACCGTTTGTGTGACATCCCAATTTTGCTAAACTAGGGTGTGTGGTGTTGTGTTCATCTCATCCATGCATGAAAACAAAAATTTAAACCATGTTGAAACAATTGTAATTGTTAATTTAAATGGTTTGAGAAAAATCCCCCAAATAGTACTTAAAATGGGTTCCAAAATTTTGTACTGAAAAATATTTCAAATACACCAAAGAAACGCATGGTTTTGTTGAAAATTTTACAAGGTTTCCAAAACTTAGTTTTTGCCAATTTTTCTGTTCACAAAAAGGCCCGGAAAACATGGTTTTTGTTGCAGTTTTAAAGGACAGAAGGGCTGTTTTATAATTTCCAAAACTTTCTAGTGGGTTCTATGAAAATTTGTTGTCCTCAACCTTGGACAGTAGGAGTAGCTGCGTGGAGGCACCGCCGGCGTCGATTGCCACGTCCTTCTCGTGTATGTGCGCCCCCCCTTGCGTGGATGATTTCCCAGGACACCGTGGCCTTCTTCTCCTCTTCCTCCCTTTCCCTCTCGCTCTCTGTTCCTCTGCGCGGACCAAACCCTAGCTCGCCCCACGGCCGCCGCCGTTTGCCGCCATTGTAGACTACCCCGAGGCTCACCTATGGTTCCTTTAGCTGCGTGGAGTTCCGCTCTACCTCCTACCCACAGGAATCGAGCTGAGAAGCACTGAGTCGCCGCTGCCGTGCGCTTCTTCCCGAGCTCCGGCCACCTGTGGTCGAGCTCGATGCCGTCGCCTCCGTCCGCCCCTGCCACCTCCGTCCACACCACGAGCTCCAAGGTGAGCTCCCGGACCTCCCGGTGTCCGCCATCCCCTCCCTCCCCTCCGTAGAACCTCCGCGCCATAGCCGCCGCCGGACCTCGTCGCCGGCGAGGAATCCAGCCACCATTCGGCCTTCCGCCACCACCCCTCAACTCCCCTCGAGCTCCTCTCCGTTGTGGTATAGTTTGTTTCCTCAATTGCACACAAATTCGATCGAATTTGATCTTAGCTGTGAAGAATAGAGATGATTCATGCCCGTGTGATGTCACAGTGACATCATGATGATGTCATAGTTTCCCTTTTTAGTAATTCCCTTAAATTCCAGAAAATGAATTAAAAAGAGAAAATGAATAACTTTTATTATGTTAAGCAGAAAAATAATAGGAAGGTCCCAATCTATTCAGAAAATTATTTGGAACCCAAAAATGTCACTTTCATACATGTTTGACATACTTCATTTTTGGACCATTATTTAATGTTGTTTAATTCATTTAAAAATAGGAAAATAAGTTTTTATTCATTAAAATTAGAAAATTAAAAGTTATATACCAAATTGCTCAAAATGACAAATACAATCTAGCTATGATGTTTTCAAACCCATTTGAGCACTATAATTTGTGGTCACTTCTAGAATCACCCGAATTGCCCTCCGGGGTCTATTTCGGTCTAATTTCAGAAAAACTGCATAACTGACATATGAACCCTAGCAACCCAACGATCATATTTAGGGCTTTATTCTAGTGCATTAACCTGCTGATGCATACATATTGCGCATTGCATCGATGCCATGTGTTGATTGTTGTTCCTCTTTTCGGTGTTGTTCCCCCTCGGTAGAATCCGACTCTGAAGTGAAGGCCATCAACTCCAGTGGTGAATACTTGATCTGAACCGATAAGTCAAGCACTTATTCCAGAAGATCTTTATCTGGTTTTCTTATAACCAAGGCAAGCATAACCTCTTATCTGCTCATATATGGTTTTCGAAGTGTTTTGAAATCTCGTATATTGCATGCGGTTCAAAGTATTTATGGTCTTAGATAGAGTTCTCCTATACTTGTTGCATCGCCTAAATATCCTGATCCACTGCTCCTAGAAGCTATAGGTTTGTTTGTGCGCGCCTCGTTAAAGCCTGTGAGTCTTGCTTAGCCATGCCTAGTTGTGATCTGATCCATCCGGTTGATGAATCTGGTCAATGCGTGAATCTATTATGTCAGGTTGTTGTGATTTAAATTACCTTTGATAACTTGACTAAATACTGGCATGGATGTGAGGCCACAATGGGTTGTGGTGTTTTGTCATGTTCATGCCCCTAGGAGCGAGTTCTCGCCTTCGAAGCCAAGACTGGGCGTGCAACCACACGAGCGAGCCAATGATCCTCGCCCGACTAACTAACTTGTTTGGCCACATCCATGACTCACATAGTTTGAACTTTCCATCTGCGTGTGAGTCAGAAAAAGATTTGGAGAAAACTTAGGGCGTGACCGGGACAAGTGATGGACGTACACGGATCTTGATCCCGACTCAGAGAACATGTGCCGTCAGGAGGTGGCCAACTCCCTGTTGACGGGGTGGCCCTGTTTGGGTTGACTCATGGATAGGGTTAAGCAAGGTAAAGGTTGGAGCCAGCCACCCTCTGCCGCGCTCCCAAGGAGCGTACATGTGGCGTTAAGAGTCGGATGGTACGTGTGGGTAAAGTGTACCCCCTGCAGGGATAAATCTCCTCGAGAAGCCGTGTCTACGGTTACGGACGACTTAGCAACGGATTCTGTGATCATTGATAACTTGAACGAAATGGTTAAAACTTGTTAGGGCCCGCTTGGAATATCTGTAAAAAATACCGTCCGGGAATATTTCGGGCGCCGTTTTCTTGTGCCCGCGAAATCCGGCCGGATTTCTAGCAGGGGCTCAGCAGGTCCGTAAAATTTTGCGGAGCTTCCACGCACTAGACGCGGGAGAAAAAATACAGACCGACGAGAAATAAGACGAACCAAGCGCTCTTCTCGTAACCGTTTCCGTCCATAATTTTTACGCCCGTTTTGGCTAAAAACGGGGAACCAAGCGGGGCCTTAACAATGTTTGAAGGTTGCCTCCTCGGAGATGCCGAGAGGGTGATCCTTGTAGTATGAGAGTTTCTGGGAAATGATACTGGTGGATGAAAAGAATGACGATCTGAGTAGTTGACAGGTTTCCTCATCTGTTTTGAAAACACTCTTTGAGACGTGCTATTCCTCCTCGATTTGGAAAACAAAGATTACTTTACGCAAATTAGCCTTCATAAATCCCCTTTCTGAAGATAGCAGATATATAATAGGTTAACTAACTCTTGTTTAGTACCTCCCGTACTCAGGTTTGTTTAATTTGGTTCAGGTGAAGATCTCACTCCAATGGTGGTGATTCAACGTGGACATCGACGGGTAGTTTGGGGTTCCCAGGTAGCAGCCTGGAATCTATGGGCTGGGACGTCGCCTTATGTTGCGGCCTCTTAGGCCTTTTTGGTTCTTGTTGATTAGCAACATAATTTGCCTTCCGTTGTCTGATGTAATCTTTGGTCATGTGACCTCTGCTTGTAAGCCATACTCTAGTAACACCTGTTTAATACAGTTTCCATGTCTAGAGTGCTGCTTTGATCGGTTGTTGGTTTCGAGCTCATCGTTATACAGTTTTGGCATAGTTGTCGCAGTCGAGGGGTTGTGGAGCCGATGATCCATGTCCGAGTTCACCTGCCGATATGATTCGACCTGGGGCTAGGTAACCCCAGTAACCCTCGATTGTTGTTGCACTTTCTGGACACATATGATCTCTATATAGCTTTGGTCCCGCTTCCTTCAGTTTCATACGATTCGTGGACGCTTTGATATGCATAGTTGGTTATGACTAGCATGGACACAAGGAGTAGTAGTACCGTGGTGATCCAGCCTGCGTGCCGATGAATCTGGTCTGCTTGCCGTTATTTGTTGCGGCCGGAGCTGGTAACCCTGAAGCCCTTGTGGGTCCATGACTAGGAGCGCATAAAAATATGTATACCTTTGGGTCCGGGGTCGTGAAAGTTTGATTGTTGGGGTTTTGACTTTATGGGTCCTTTCCCTCCTTCAAAAGGCTATACTCATATTCTTGTTGTTGTTGATTATGTTACTAAATGGCTAGTGCTGATGATAAAACCTCATTAAAAATGCTTAAAGATATTATTTTCCCTAGGTTTGGTGTGCCTAGATATCTTATGACTGATGGAGGTTCTCATTTTATTCATGGTGGTTTTAGAAAAACTCTTGCTAAATATGATGTTAATCATAGAATTGCTTCACCATATCATCCTCAAACTAGTGGGCAAGTAGACTTATCAAATAGAGAAATCAAATCTATCTTGCAACAGACTGTTAACAAATCTACTAAGAATTGGGCTAAGAAATTAAATGATGCTCTGTGGGCTTATAGAACTGCTTACAAAAATCCCATGGGCATGTCTCCATATAAAATGGTTTATGGAAAATCTTGTCACTTGCCCCTAGAATTAGAACACAAAGCTTATTGGGCAGTGAAAGACCTAAATAGAGATTTTAAACTTGCTGGTGAGAAAAGACTGCTTGACTTAAGTTCTTTAGATGAATGGAGGAGTGAAGCATATAAATATGCTAAGATCTTTAAAGAGAAAGTTAAAAGGTGCCATGATAAAAGAATTATTAAAAGAGTTTCATGTTGGTGAGAAAGTGTTATTGTATAGGTATCGTCTTAGATTTTTTGCAGGAAAATTACTCTCGAGATGGGAAGGACCCTTTGTTATTGAAGAGGTATATCGTTCGGGGGCAATTAAAATTGTTTCCCTTGAAGACAACTCTTCACAAGTAGTAAATGGCCAAAGAGTCAAGCATTATATTTCCGGAGATCCTTATAATGAAAATGTTGATTGTATTCAAGCCATGATTCTGGAGGAGTTTATTAGGAAGGATATTTCAGAAACTGCAGAGTCAGTTTTTGAATAGGTAACATAGTTGGTAAGAAAATGTTCGCGAAACATCTTTCAACTTATATTTTTACTGTTTTTGGAAAATATGAAAAATTATGAGCCGGAAACAAGAGGGAGACGGAGCCCGGAGGCTCCACACCATAGGGTGGCGCGGGCCCACCTCTAGTCGCGCCAGCCCTAGGTGTGGGCTCCCCGGAGCCCCTATCCGACCCGTTTTCGACCTGGACTTTCCTTTTGTTATTGAACTTTTTGCTATATAATCCCCCGGCCCCCCCGAAGTCCGTGACGGGGGGACGATAACCCGGTAGGTCAAACTCCAAGGAGTAACCCGGCCCAAAGGACGGTGCGCAGGATCCGGCTAAGGATAAGGAAACTCGTGGAGGCCCAAGTTGGTAGGCCCAGCAACTCGGGTTGAGGGCTATTGTAAAGGAAAGCTACAATTTGTGCGCCGTATCCGGGTAGGATCCAGGGTGCGCCTTGGGGAATAAGCCAGGGGGTACGGGTGCTTTATAAACCGCCCCCCAGGTCTAGTCTAGAGAGAGATCTAAGAACCCTAGCAATATCGCGTGATATCGAGCATCCAGTGTAAACCCTAATCGAATTATCATATCGAGAATAGAGATCCGGCGACTTCGACTGCCGGCTATCAGATCAAATTGTACCATGTTTTCCCTTGAGCTAAACCCTCTCCCAAACGCCTGTGTCGACTTGCCCCAAGATCAGTTACCCCTGGTAACATCTGCCGTGATTATCCCACGACAGTTGGCGCCCACCGTGGGGCCTGCGTCCAAAGGTGTTTACATCACGGGAGAAGCTCGGAAGAATATGGAGAATCTTGTCATTGGCGAAATCTACATCGACCACGAAGGAGAAAAGATGGTGGACGATTCCGGCTGGGGGCCAGAGTCGGATCACCTCGAGTCCGGATCTATATTGACGATCGGCCGGATCAACATCTTCATCGGCACGGTACGAACGACTAATTTAAAAGGACAATATCATGTGCATACTACAGGAACTTCTAGCAGGAACAAAGAGACGTCAAAGCAAGCGGCAAATTCGGTTTCATCGGCCGCGCCGGGATATCTTAGATGGGCAGAACAAGAGATAACGTGGAGTAGAAGAGATCATCCGGAAAAAGTAGAGCGTCCAGGAGTCTTGGCATTGGTGGTTGCTCCACAGGTTAATGGTTAAGAACTGAAGAAGGTCCTGATGGACGGTGGAAGTAGCATCAACATCCTTTATTGGGAGACCTTCTTACGGATGAGTCTCAAAGAGTCCCAGCTGCAGAAAAGTTCGACAATCTTTCACGGGATCGTACCGGGTCACTCGGCGAGCCCCGAGGGAAGGATCACCTTGGAAGTTGCTTTTGGAGAATCGACGGATAATTATCGAGTTGAGTGGCTCACGTTCGAGGTGGTCAAATTGCGCAGTCCTTACCACGCGCTGTTGGGGAGGCCGGCTTACGCCCAATTCATGGCTAGGCCGTGCTACGTGTATTTGCAGCTGAAAATCCCGGGTCCTAAACGGACCATCACTATACATGGGAACCGGGATATAGCGGCCGAGTGCGACGAAGGAGATTCGGTTATGGCCGAGCAAGCATGCAGAAAGGAAGAACTCGAATATTACCGGTCTCAAGTAAACCCGGACGATAGAACGGCCTTGAAAAAGCCGAATACCGAGGATGAGAGAGCAAAATTCAAGGCAGCGCAAGACACCAAGAAGATAGATTTTGCCGAAGGGGATTCCACTAAACAGTTCACCATAGGGTCTAACTTGGGAAAAGAGCAGGAGGAAGCGCTCGTGGAGTTTATTCGTTCGAATGCAGATGTGTTTGCCTGGACACCTAGCGACATGCCGGGTATCCCTACAGAACTGGCTGAGCACAGTTTGCATGTGGATCCCAAGTCCAGGCCCGTGAAGCAAGGTTTGAGGAAAATGAATGAGGAAAGAAGGAAGGCTATAGGCGAAGAGATCGCTCGGCTATTGGCAGCCGGTTTTATCATGGAAGTATTTCACCCGGATTGGTTGGCTAACCCGGTTCTAGTGATGAAGAAGACCAATGAGTGGAGGATGTGCATTGACTTCACGAGTCTCAACAAACATTGCCCAAAGGATCCGTTCGCACTGCCGAGGATAGATCAGATTATAGACGCAGTAGCTGGAAGCGATCTGTTATGCTTCCTGGACGCATATTCCGGGTATCATCAGATTAAGCTCAAAAGGGAGGATTGGGAGAAAACATCATTCATAACCCCTTTTGGGGCCTTTTGTTATAAAACTATGACGTTTGGGTTGAAGAACGCTGGCGCAACTTACCAACGGTGTATTCAAAAGTGCTTTGAGGACCAAATCGGACGTAACGTCCATGCCTATGTGGATGACGTGGTCATCAAGACTAGGAAGGCGGAGACATTCATCGATGATCTAAAGGAGACGTTCAAAAACTTGAGGAGGTACCAGATGAAGCTTAACCCGACGAAGTGCGTGTTTGGAGTTCCAGCTGGGAAATTACTCGGCTTCATAGTTTCCGAGAGAGGAATCGAGGCAAACCCGGATAAAATCAAGGCCATCCAGAGTCTGAAAAAACCGGAAAATTTGAAGCATGTTCAAAAGCTCACGGGCTGCGTAGCAGCCTTGAGCCGATTCATATCAGGACTCGGAGAAAAAGCAATACCCTTGTACCGGCTCTTGCGGAAATCAGATAAGTTCGTGTGGGATCAAGAGGCGGACGAGGCATTTGAGGCACTAAAGAAGCAGCTATCTGAAGCACCAGTACTAGCGGCGCCGGGTCCTAAAGAGCCTATGTTACTATATGTGGCAGCTGGCCCCCGAGCCGTCAGCGCGGTAGTCGTTGTGGAACGCAAAGAGGACGGGAAAGGATACCCGGTTCAGAGGCCGGTTTATTACGTCAGCGAGGTATTATCAGAAGCAAAGCAGCGCTATCCACATTGGCAAAAGTTGGTGTTCGGGGTCTTTATGGCCAGCCGAAAGCTGAAGCCGTATTTCCAAGAACATCCCATAACAGTGGTTAGTTCAATACCAATGTCGGATATCATCAGAAACTCGGACGCGACGGGAAGAATAGCCAAATGGGCGATAGAGATGGGGGATTATCACATCAACTACGAACCCAGGTCAGCAATCAAATCTCAAGCTTTAATTGATTTCGTTAACGACTGGACACATACAGGCATGACTGCAACGGTTCCAAATTCCGAGTCATGGATCATGCACTTCGACGGATCAAAGCAGTACGAGGGATCAGGAGCTGGGGTGGTGCTAACATCACCCAAAGGGGACAAATTGAGTTACGTGCTACAAATTCACTTCGACTGTTCCAACAACGTGGCCGAGTATGAGGCCCTATTGCATGGCTTAAAGGTAGCCAAAGAGATGAACATCAAGAGGATACAATGCTTCGGAGATTCGGACCTTGTGGTACAGCAGGTATCAGGAACGTGGGATAGAAAGGACGCAACTATGGCAGCATACCGCAGGGAAGTTGATAGGGTTGCAGGATGTTTTTCCGGGTATGAGGTGGAGCATATAGACAGAAGAAAGAATGAGGCAGCCGACGCCCTCGCCAGACTCGGCTCGCGCAGAGAGCCGGTTCCACCTAACGTTTTCCTGGACGAATTATGGCGACCATCAGTTAAAATCGAGTCAGAGGAGGAATTGGCAAATCAAGATCCGGATTCAGGACTCGTAGCCACTGTACGTACTATTCCCGAGTGGACAGAACCGTTTTTGGCCTACCTATCACGAGGCGAGTTACCACAACAGGAGGTATTAGCAAGGCAAATTTTGAGGCGGTCAAAGGGATATTCTATCATCAATGGGGAATTGTACAAGAGAAGTGCAGCAGGAGTCTTTTTGCGCTGCGTAGCGCCGGAAGAAGGCAGACAGATTCTCAAGGAAATCCATGAAGGCGACTGTGGACATCATGCGTCCACAAGGTCTCTTGTGGCTAAAGCTTATCGACACGGGTTTTTCTGGCTCACGGCCCTAGCGGATGCGGAACGATTGGTAGCAAGATGTGACGGATGTCAAAGGTACGCTCGCCAAACACACGTGCCGGCTATGGAATTACGGACCATCCCGTTAACTTGGCCGTTCGCCGTCTGGGGCATGGACATGGTTGGTCCCTTTCATATGTCACCATGCAAGAAGACACATCTTTTGGTGGCTATTGATAAGTTTACCAAGTGGGTTGAGGTTATGCCAGTTACTAATTGCGAAGCAGCTACAGCAGTCAAGTTCCTGAAAAGGATTATCTACCGGTTTGGGTATCCCCACAGCATAATTACCGACAACGGAACCAACATGTCTCTTGGCGAGATGGAGAAATTCTGCGGCAACAATGGCATCCGTCTTGATGTTGCATCGGTGGCTCACCCGCAGGCCAATGGGCAAGTGGAGAGAGCAAACCAAGAATTGCTTCGCGGGTTAAAACCACGGTTGCGAGTCCCCTGTGTCAGGGCCGCTGGTGCATGGGTCGAAGAACTATCTTCTGTGGTTTGGGGTATCAACACTACACCTAACCGGTCTACCCAGATGACGCCCTTCTTCATGGTCTATGGTGCGGAGGCAGTGTTACCGAGTGACATTATCCACGATTCACCGCGAGTATCAGCTTACGTCGAAGTGGAGAACGAAAAAAACCGGCAGGACGCCGTAGATATGCTAGAAGAGCAAAGAGAACAAGCCCTGGAGAGGTCAGCTATATATCAGCAAGATCTACGGAGGTATCATAGCCGGCGCGTGAAAACCCGGGTATTCCAGGAAGGAGACTTGGTTCTGCGCCTGGTTCAGTCAAATGAAGGAAAGCACAAATTATCACCACCATGGGAAGGGCCATTTATCATAAGCCGGAATCTGCATAACGGATCATATTATTTGATGGATGCAAGGGAAGAGTCGGCTACAGTCAACGACACCGCACACACCACTTCATCTATGCAAGAAAGAGATAGACCATGGAACGTGGCTCAGCTACGTCCGTATTATACTTAGTAAAGACTATATTGGCAAGTGGAATTGCACGATGTAATAGGCAGCAGGTTTTCAGACGCACTCTTTTCCTATCCAGGGTACCTTTGGGGACTGGACGGGTTTTTAATGAGGCGGCTTGCTGACCTAGATTTTTCATATCAAGTAAAGAGATGGTTATCAAGAAAAGAGATGGTTATCAAGAAAAGAGATGGTTATCAAGAAAAGAGATGGTTGTTATCAGGTTATTTACTCTCAGTATGATGCGTATATCTAGGTCTTGGGGGCTGGTCGCTTGAATAGCACAGTTACAAACTCAAAGACCCGGCCATGATGCCTATGAGTTATAAGGGCCGATTACTTGCAAACGAGTACGGCTACAATCTTATAACCGGACAAAGAAGTCCAAATTTCTTGGCTGTTCTTACTTAAGCTCGATGTGACTCGCATTAAAGTGGCATGATTCGTTCGCTTACGATTACAGTCAGTCATGAAACCCGACGGGGCTTGGCTGGCTACGTTTTCGTATGGATGTAACAACATGGTATCCACACGAAAGCCGGCTTATAGTACAAGATAGTCAAAAGGGTCATCTAAACCACAAGTTATGCAGAGTACAAGGCTAAAACAGCTGGAAACTCAACGACTATTAAGCATAACTTCAAAACTTATGAAACAACTCAGGGATTGTTGTGAAATTGGCAGTTGGCAGTTCGTTTCCCTTTTCAAGGTCAAGTGTCCTAGACTCAGCGATCCGGGTCCGGATTGCTTGAAATCTTGAAGAGAGAAAAAATAGCTTACTTGCATGATTCCAAAAACACAATTATCCGGGTCTTGGGGACTTGGGGACTTAGAAGCAAAATCCGCTTGTCAATACCCATGAGACCCGGAAATCGAGTTTTCGCAAAAGAAACAATAAAGAAAGCCGGGTATCGAGAACAGATGAGTTCAATAATTGACAAGTTCAAAAGGGCCGGCAGAGGCATAAAGAGTATCAAGATACTAGTGTGCATTACAAAATTCAGGTGAAAAGACATCAAAGGTGCACAGGCGCACCACCCATAATATAATTGTTCAAGAAGCATACTGGCCAACCGGCACATAAGAGGAGGCATTAAAGATTAAATGTCACTCAGCGCCCATCTTGGCCTTGCCCTTGTCACCATCGGTGGTAACAGCAGCGCCCGGATCAGCAGTACCAGCCCGTGCCAGAGGAGGAGCAACTGGTGTTGAGGTTGCGGGGGCAGAGCCGGCTTCAGCTTGCTTCTTGGCGGCTTTGGCCCTTATCGCAGCAGCTTCCTCCTTCCACCGAGCCATCATGTCGTACGGTTCGGGAGGAGCCGACTTAATTGCTACACCAGCAGCATCATAAGCTGGGACAAGAGTATTAACGTCCAATTCATCAGCGATCACGCTAGCCGGGTAACGGACCTCTTTCTGCACAGCCTGAAAATCCTCCCGCGAGAATTTTGACCCATCAAGCTTGAACTCGGGGAAGCCGCCCATGAGCTTCGCTAATTCGAGCTTGGGGAAGTAAGCCTTGGCGAGCGCAAGCCCCCGGGTCATCCCAACCCGGCAGGACGAGCGCTTCCAGTGCCAAATCCACTCAGGAATAGTGGAGAAGGCATCCAGCATCCTCTTCAGATCAACATGTCCTCTACCCGGCCACCGTAACTCTTCCAAGATCCATCTGGTTCCGGCACATAGCTGCCGGATAACACTCTTTATGGTTTTCAGCTTGGCAATGTCATCTTCATCCGGCATGGCTTCGTCCGGGCCTGAAGTAGAATGAAGATATAAGTTGGAAAAATTTTGCTGTTTGTCAAAAGGATAAACCCGGAGAAGGAAGCGTACCAAGCAAAGAACGATAGGTATCAGATATTTCGACGGAAAGGCTTGTCAGGTCATCTTCGGCTTGGTGAGCCCTTCTTCGGTACTTCTTCATTAATTGCCTATTCCTCCTGGCTTCAGCCTCGGCTGCTTCACGTAAAGATATCTCCTTTTCAATGAGCTTGGCGGCGTCCGCAAGTTTCTCCTCGTATTGAGTCACGAAAGACTGCACGGATGTTAAAAAAGCATTAGTCAGGTAGAAGAGCACATTTATCAGTCATTGGTATAATAAAAGTCCCGAGCAAGTCATGAATGAACTCACTCGGAACTTGGGGACTGGACAAAGGTACAAGCAATATTAATCGAATTTACCTCGTGTTTGGTTATCAAAGACCCCAAGATGTTTTCCTTGTTAGCCCTTAAGGTGCGCAGAGTTTCCAGCATCTGGGCAAAAGTTAACTCCTCGGAGCGAGTCCCGGAAGAGCCGGCAGCTTGATCATCTGGTAGGGGGGTTCTCCTCGCATTTGGAGTGGAGACTCGGACAGTCTGAGTGTCCGGGTTGGGAGAACTCATCCTTGTATCTAGAATTTCTATCTCTTCGTCTACTGGTTCCGATAAGGAAGGAGATCCGACGGTTTGGGAAAGTGGATTGTTCAGAGGGCCTTGTTCCCGGTTAGTTGTCGCATCACCACCAGTTGCGGCGTCTGCGTCGTCAGTCGGCTTCTCCACCTGGAGGTTATCCGTTTCTGTGTTTTCCGGGTCACTGACGGTGACTTGAGCGCTGAAGGAAAGATGAGAAAAGGCAGTTATTAATGATGACGGCGGCTTGAATGAAAGTTCGTCAGATGCAAAAAGAAATAATATAGCAAAAACTTACCCGGCATTTACGGTGTAATCCGGTGGGAGCTCGCCACTGGAAGCAGATGAGGTCTTTGCAGGAACCACTAATGGAACCCGGAATTGCCCGGCACGTGGGTGGTTAGGAGAAGGGTGGCGCTGAGGAGAGTTGGAAGAACGAGATGGAGGAGCACTGCCACGAGGGACCGAGGGGGCGGAGATGCCCGAGTTAAGGGGACCTTCACCTGGGGAACTCCGAGTTACTCTGCGCTTGGCTGGGAAAGAATCCTTCAAGCATGACGAATTTGATAATTGATGGTTAAGTCGTCGCATGACGTCAAAGGAGTAAGGTTCAGAGGATAATGAGGAAAAAGGAACCTTGGACACTGTCCCCCTGCCTTTCCTCTTGGCCCCGACTGTTGCCTCCGGGTCAGACTCGGTTCTCTCCGGGTCGTCTTCATTGTTTCCACCCTCGTCCTCTAGCCCTGCGAACCAGGTGTGTATTCATTGGAAATAAGACAGACGAGAGGAAAGTAATGCAAGTAAAAATATGCAGATCTTGAGTGAGTACCTTCACTATCGTCAGCCGCCTCGTCCTCCTCTTCCGGGTCTCTGGAGGGGGGGAGTGGTTCAACTCTCCAGAAAGGGTCATCAGCCTGAGGTAAAAAGATAAGATTAAGGCTTAGAAGCAGTATCGAGTTGAAATGTGGAAACAAGTTATGAGCGCCGGGTATTACCGCTGGAGCTGGATTTTCCCGGGTAAACGGGGGTAACCCGGCGATGCCCTTTATCACCTCCAGTTTCTCCGCCAAGAAGCCCTTGATGGTCTTTATAGTATCACCGGTCGCAAAGCTCTTGGTGGAGTAGCGGAGTGCGTCTGTGGTGTGCCCCGAATACTCGCACATCAATTTGGTGCGAACGGAATTAGGTTGGATTCGGAAATCGACCCAAGTTTTTATTAAATTGAGCCCTAGGAGGCCTTGGGCTGAGAGAATGGCTATCTTGGCTAGCGAAGGAAGGATTGCCTCCCTGTCTGAGTCTGATGCGAAGGCATTGAAAGACTCGGAGGGCTTGAGGGGGGTCTCTGAGTAACCCGGCAGCTTCTTTTCGCTGTCGGGGGAGGTATCGTGGCAGTAAAAGAAAGATAGCTGCCAATGTTTAACGTGGGAGTGCAGGTTGAGGGTTGGCATCAAAGAATTCTTACGGCGTTGGATGGATACCCCGCCGCAAGTGAGAAGCGCTCTGTCGCCGCTTTCGCGGCACGACTTGCACTAGAATAACTCAATGAAAAGAGTCAGACTCGGTGGAATGCACAAGTACGACTCAGATAGAACAATGAAGTGGGTAATGTTCAACATGGAGTTAGGCCCTATGTCAAACACCCGGAGTCCATAATGATCTAAGACCTCCCTAAAGAAAGGATGACCCGGAGGACGGAATCCCCGGGTCACGTGCTCTACGAAGCAGATTACCTCGTTTTCTGCGGGTGTGGGCCGAGTCTCATTACCCGGCGCTCTCCAGTGAATGTCCTTCTGAGAAGGGAGAGTTCCTAACTCGGCTAGCTCCTCCAACTTGGCTTTCGTAGTTGTGGAACGCCCCCAGTTGGCGGATATGGTTTGGGTAGTTCTCGCCTGAGTCGGTTGTTTTCCTTGTCGTTTGGGAGCCATGGGATCAACCTGCAAAGCACAAGAAAAAGAGGCGTGTGAAATAAGGCCCGGGAGTGTTGAATTATCCGAGTATAAGGTATCAAGAAAGTATGAAGCTGGCAATTATCCGGGTATCATGTTATGAAGCGGAAATCGTAAGGTATTCGGGTATTAAGTATAGCTGTGGAAATTATTGGTCACTTACGTATTGAAATGAGTTTGGGGAACACGGATGGTTGCCCATGTCTCTACTGCAAGCAAAGTAACTGGAAAAGGAGGATTTTCTGGGTGTCAATGATGTGCGCGGAAATTTGGACGGAATGGATCTAGGTTGGAAAACTCGCGAATGATTCTACGAAGAAATTGGTGATTAATGGCGGTAGGAGGGTGGCGTGAGATCATCCAACAAGTTGTTGAAGGAGTTGGCGAGCATCTAAACCGTCTAATTCGGTGTGACGGGAAAAATGGTCCGCGGATTGACCTAGATCCAATCTAGATTAAATCGAAAAAAGTCGTGGGGCTAGATTAGCGAACGCTTACTGGAAGAAGCTGGAGAATGGCCTGGCTGAGGCCGGTGTCGTGATCTAGATCCCACCTTGCAGCGTTTGTTGAGCGGAACGAGGGCGCGGTGACGGAATTTGGCGGCGGCGCGGAGCGATTAGGGGTTGAGTGCAGCCGGCGGCGGCCTTGTTACGGTGGCGTGCTCGGGATTCTCGAGATGTTGCGTGGCGCAGGGAATGAGGAAGCCGATGAAAGATTGGAGTGATAGGTGGGAGTTCAAGTTACCCTCTGGGCTCTATTTATAAGGTGTGGGCGGATAAACCAATCCCAACGGGCGGAATCCGGAAGATTTGGGGCAATGGCTATCCGCGCGGATTTTATGAGATATGCTTTGCAAGCTGAGCGAGATATCCGGACAAAAAAGAGAAAGGGATCCTCTCCATGGCATCAGCATCAGTTATCGAGTAAAGTATAGAGTTTTGGCATTTTTATCAAGGCTTAGACTCGGAAAGTTAAGCAAAGCATCTGGAGCAAAGCCGGGTTACTGTATGGCCACCATGGAGTTAGGCCTAGATGAATATCAAAACATCTTAACCCGGCCTCTGTATGCCCGTATGTTTGATATCTTTGCAGGGAATAGCAAGCGCTTCAAGGAGGATCCACGAAGCCCAGGCTATTCTGGGGACTACTGACGGGGGGACGATAACCCGGTAGGTCAAACTCCAAGGAGTAACCCGGCCCAAAGGACGGTGCGCAGGATCCGGCTAAGGATAAGGAAACTCGTGGAGGCCCAAGTTGGTAGGCCCAGCAACTCGGGTTGAGGGCTATTGTAAAGGAAAGCTACAATTTGTGCGCCGTATCCGGGTAGGATCCAGGGTGCGCCTTGGGGAATAAGCCAGGGGGTACGGGTGCTTTATAAACCGCCCCCCCAGGTCTAGTCTAGAGAGAGATCTAAGAAGCCTAGCAATATCGCGTGATATCGAGCATCCAGTGTAAACCCTAATCGAATTATCATATCGAGAATAGAGATCCGGCGACTTCGATTGCCGGCTATCAGATCAAATTGTACCATGTTTTCCCTTGAGCTAAACCCTCTCCCAAACGCCTGTGTCGACTTGCCCCAAGATCAGTTACCCCTGGTAACATCTGCCGTGATTATCCCACGACAGTTCGTATATCGTTTTTTCGTCGTGTTTCTATTTCGAGCTGTTTTCCTGGCAGGAGTTCGGAGTTTCTAGGTCAAGATGTCCTCCTTCAACTCTAGCGTAGAGGACTATGCTGCACATCGTCTTCGACAAATCCAGCAAGACATCCATGAGAGTGCTTTCGCGGGATGGGCGACAGAGGAAGAGATAGATGCAAGGAGGGAAGACATGATCAACAGTTTGAGGGAAGAGATCCGGAGGGCTGCACCAGCACCAACAAGAAACCCCACCTTTGTGGGATCCATTAACCCTCAGCTTCGCTACTCTCATAATGCGCAGGGGACCGTGCCTCATGATCAAGACCCCAACGTGTTTCCTGTGATAGCTGAAGCACACCGGGTTGCCGATCAATTATGTGAACAATATCGTATTCTCAAGGTCAAAGTAGCAATTCTGGAAGCAGAAAACATTGAGCCTCGTCGCATCATCAAAGGCTTTATGACTCCTCTCCGGGGATGAGAAGGAACTACCACCACCGAAGTGTTGATTCTTCATTGGTTTTTGCATCCCCTCGGCTTGTTCCAAGCTTGGGGGGAGTGCCACGGTATCACATCACTATCTTTTATCTTTTTACCTTTTCAGTATAGTCATATCATCGGTAGAGAGGTTATCATATAGGATGGTTTGCATCATGGAAGTGTCTCTCCCTAGTTGGTTATCGTTGTATCCGTTGGCGTGAATTGCCGGTTTGAAATATTAATGAGAAGTTTCATCATTTACTTTCTATGCACATTATTTCAGTTTTCAACTTCTGTCATATGTGCTATTAGTGTTTGGTATCACTCTAGAGATCATCAATTTAATCTAGTTGGTTTTGGCAAAATTAGCTTGGGTCTGCAGAAATAATAATTTGAGTTGCTAGTATAAGAAAGAGGAATTTGCCTAATAGCTCATAAACTTAGTATTCACAAGTTAAGATCGCTTGTGCTTTCAATGAAGATTGCATGATTGGTTTCATCATATGTATATTTGTTTGTTTTCCTTCAACTCTTATGCTTGCTACCCAGCCTTGCTAGCCAAAAATCCTGTACCGAGAGGGAATGCTTCTCGTGCATCCAAACCTTAAACCCAAAACCTTGCCATTCGTGTCCACCATACCTACCTACATGTGGTATTTCACCGCCACTCCAAGTAAATTGCTCATGTGCTACCTTTAAAACTTTCAAATTACACCTGTTTTGTGTTCATGTTTTAGCTCATGAGGACGCAAATAGAGAATCTTTATTTCACTTGTTGATTGGACTCACACACCTGGACTAGTGGCTTCATCCGCTTATCAAAATGCTAGAAGAGCTGGCAGCGAGGTGCCCAGCCCCAAAATAATAATACAAATTCTCTTCAATCTTTTTGCCCCTCATTTATCAGTCAAAGCATAATTGTGTAAACAAAAGAGAAAGAGGGATGACCTTCTATACCAGTTGCGTCCTTCTACGGGAGCCGCTCTTGTGAGTCTAGTTGGCTTGTGACGTACTGTATTTTCTGTTTGCCATTCGTTGACATAAATATACACCTCTCAAATTTAGACACTCCTCCAGGGTTTGTGATTGTTGGCAGGCACCCGAGGATTCAGTTAGCCATGGGTTGTGTAAGATGGATGGGAGGAGTGTCATGCATTTTATACATCTGTTTATTAAAATAAAAGCTCTAGCACATGAGTAATCAATGCTTCCCTCTGCGAAGGGCCTATCTTTTACTTTTTTGTTGAGTCAGTAAACCCATTTCCTTCTGTCTCCAGCAAGCATTTGAGTTGTTGTGTTCCCATCATTTATATGTTGATCTATTCAATCTTGTTTTTCTATCCTTCTTTGTTTAGCACATGCATTATTATCTGAATGAATATTACTTTGAAAGCTATGAATCACTGTAAAAGAGTTGTTACAATTTAAGCTCTACGATATAAACCTTGTTATAAAGACTTCACCTAAGATGAGTATATTTTAATTAAATGTTGTCTCACCAAGAACGAAGCTTGCCATTACCAATTTTGATTCTCTCTCTTGTATCTTTGTTTGTGACTCCCTTTACTTGTTTCAAGTTAAGTTATATGAGAGGAAGTTGATGTCTGTAATGATTGGTACATATGTAAATGTGATGCTTCTTGTCTGTATTTTATTTATTGACTCTTCACTCCATAAACCCGAGGTCATGTTTTCTGAGTTTAGTTTCGCTTGGGGACAAGCGAGGTCTAAGCTTGGGGGGAGTTGATACGTCCATTTTGCATCACTATTTTATATCATAATTTTCTGTTATTCATCGGTATATTTCATGTTAGGATGCATCACTTATGTTATTTTATCTTATTTTGCATGTTTTATAACTTTTGGAGAACAAACACCGGGACCAGAAATCTGATGGAAAAAGCACCGTCGAGATACCATATTTCAGAAGATCAGAAGAAGAAGGGGGACATCCGGGGGTTCCTAAAAGTCCAGAGGAGGAACACAGCCAGAAGGGGATCCAGAGGGGGGCCACGAGGGGCCCACACCTAGGGGAGGCGCGCCCTCCCCCCTGCCGCGCCACCTAGGGGCGAGGCCACCCGGGCCCACCTCCGGGGGTCATCTTTGGACCCCTGACCCCGAGGGAAACCTAAGCCTCATTCCATCCTCGAAGAATTATTCCGCCGCCGCTGCGGGGCGGAAAACACCGGAGAGAGAAAAGCTCTCCGGCAGGGAGAAATCTGCCGGGGAAATTCCTCTCCGGAGAGGGTAATCACCGCCATCGTCACCATCATCTCTCCGGGCATCATCAAGATCGCCATCATCATCGTCGTCACCACCAGCACCATCACCCTCATCATCCACCTTCAGCCCGCTGTAACAATTAGCGGCATCTATCGTTGTTTTGCATTAGATCTCTCTCTCTCTCGGTGTGGATTACTTGTTAGTAGTTGATACTTGTGAGATTTATCGGTGTTTGAACTTTATTACCATATTGTTATCATCCATTATATCACCTCTAATTATGATCCATATGATGTGTTGTGGGTAGTTCGTGTGGTTCTTGAGGACATGGGAGAAGTCAAGTTGTTAGTAGTGAAGTAATGTTGAATAATATTAATGTTTGATATTTAAGTTGTGGTGTTATTCTTATAGTGGTGTCATGTGAACGTCAACTACATGATACTTCACCATTTATGGTCCTAGGGGAATGCATCGTGTATTTGGCTACTAATTGTGGGGTTGCCGGAGTGACAGAAACCTAAACCCTCATCAGGAAACCATTACACGAGGGAGCGTAGGATCCCGGAGTTTAAAGCTGTGGTTAGATTTATTTCTTAATTACTTTCTTGTAGTTGCGAATGCTTGCGAGGGGTATAATCACAAGTATGTATTAGTCTTGGATGGGACGGTACATTAGCATAGATTCACCCACACAACACTTATCAAAACACCAAAGTTATTCAGCTGCATGGAACAAAAGCACTTGACAGAAACCTCCCGTGTGTCCTCGAGAACGTTTGTTAATCATAAGTAAACTCACTGGCTTGTCCTTTGCTGAAGAAAGGATTGGGCCACTCTCTGCAATAATTATTTCTGCATTTTATTTACTCGCACTTTATTTATCTGCAATATCAAAAACCCCTACAAATATGTTTTTCAGTATTTAAAGTTATTCCTTCATCGAAACTGATTGTCAACACCTTATGCTCCTCGTTGGGTTCGACCACTCTTATTTATCGTAAGTACTACGATACAACCCCTATACTTGTGGGTTATCAATCATGCAGAAGGTGATTGATGTTATAAACCGGTGGCGGCGGAGGTGGCGGAAGGGGTGGTGGTGGCACATTGTTCACAACTTCTTCAATCAATCTATTTTGCTCTTGTGTGTCCACTTTCCTCAAAGTTCTATCCGGGCAAAGATTTAAAGCAACGGTAAAAATTTTGTGTGTGTGTTTCTGGAAAGGAGATGGAATGTATCCATCTCTCTTCATAATAGAAAAATTACAATAAAAATGTGAGTATAACACGACACATATGATGATAGAACCAAAAAATCATAGAACATCGTGCAATAGTTTCAACCTGTTCTGCTGTCATGGGGTGCCGACATTGGCTAAAATATTTCTTGCTGGATGGTGGTTTGCGGTCGTCAGCGAGGCGTCACTATAATTATAGAAAAAAATAATTTTTTTTAATTCAAATCTTCCGGCTAGAAAACTCAGTACATTCATATTGCATCTAACATTAATGTGATAAGTAAAACACTAGGAGGAATACCTAACCCCAGAAGTCTACCAGTCGTGGCGACGTGACTGATGCCTGCAAGTGCACAAGTACGTTAAAGCATAATTTAGTGGAAGCATGATCTCCCGATTTATATCGTTCCCACAGAGAGCTGATCTGGTAAAAGGTTTTTAAGCATGCCTTTGTCACATAGAAGGTGTCAGATTTATGTGAATTGACTCACAGAAATATTAATTCGCTTAAACCCGCGGAAAAGAGAGGGTGAGTTGTACGGAAATAAAAATAGAATAACTCACTAGTAGTAAATAATTGAAAGAAAGAAATACTGTAAATTTGTGTTGTATTGCTTATGGATGTAGTAGGGTGCGGAGAGATTTTTGGTTCATGGTTCTTGTGAATGTGCCCGATGGAGGTACCAGGTATGTGATTCATATTCTCTTCTATTGAATGGTCGGTAGGTGAGTCACCATGGGATAGTTAAACGTCCACATGCGTGGATCTGTTTATCATTATTGTCCTGCATCCATGTTCCATTGCCATGGTTAGTTCAACTATTTAAAGCCAATAGGTTAGACCAATACTAAGGAGGCCGCACAATCGTTGAACAACAAGTATATGTTTACGTGGGTCTCTACTTGAATCATGTTGCCTGGGCCCTAGACAATAGGCATTACTTACATCGTAAACACATAATCCTATAGAAAATATCGAAACGATTCTCCCACATAACATGGAATAAGTTAGCACAAACACATATCACCAATTCACTTCATTTCCCACACCTTGGGGAATCTACTCGCACATGAGAGAGTTAGAAAACTTAAACTCAATAACTGGAAGTGGAAAGTTCATCTCTATATTACCGTAGAAAGCCACAATAATTCTTGGATCAATTAAGACCAAACCAAGAGTTCAATCTAAATGAGAGTTCTCAAAAACCTAATCTTATTACAACAATGATCTTAATCTCTCTATGGGATGGTGGAATGGATGGCGTGGTGGATGGTGTTGAAGAGAATGATCTCCGACGGGATCAGGCAAGGCTTCTCCTCTCCAGATCTTCTTCTTCTTCCTTCTGAGACTGCTATCAGCGTCTGTGTATGTTTTTCGTCCCAAGCCTCTTCAAGGAAGTTGTTCCTTTTGATGTGCTGGAGGCGGTGGCGAGTGGTACGGTCAGCAGTGACCGTACTAAGGTCGTTAAAAGCTTCTGCAAATTAATTCTGAATTCCTTTTTCATAATTGCTTGTTTTCCTCCAATTATCATTAATATGCATCATTTCCTTCCTTCCTAGCGGTATTCATGAAATCTCCATGAAGAAATGAAACATCTCCAAACATAGCAATGTTTGGGTTAGTGTAGGAGTGAAAATCATATGAAAATCCAAAAAAAACAAGGGGGAACGGCTAGAGAAAATAACACAAAAAAATGAGCCATCAGTGACTATGTGGCCAAGATTGTTATTCGCTCAAAGAGGTTTAGATCAATCGATCTATTCTAGATGAGAAGAGTGCGTCGTGTCGTATAGGCGCTGAAAACTGCTCGCGTCGCCGCGTCGATGGATGTACTAGTGCATGGATCGCTAATTTGGATCGATCACACTTTTTTTCTTCTAATACATGTACTGATATATGTAGACGGGCTAGGTCGTAGTGTATGCTCGGTCTTGGGCATACCCTGTAGACCCTCCACTGATGGTACTATGGATTTCTTTGGAAACTACAACATTGAGTTGTACTTTTCCCTCATATGTACTGGATATTTCATTTGGAGATTTCATTAGGAAGATATGCCACTAGGTCAATGAAAGAACACTTGTGTATTGGTGTCCTCCTAGAATATCTATCAAAGATGGAATGGTTTGAATTTGTTAAGATTCTACATTTAAGCTGCGACACAAGCTATTTTGGAGCAGAAAACCTTGGGCATATTGGTTGATCACACCAAATTTTTGAAATGGCTAAGGGAAGATGTCATAATAAATGGGCAGCCACCACTGCCACCAGTTATAAGCCCAGAAAAACCGAAGATGAGCTGAACATCTAGTAGTTCAAAAATGTGTGTTACATTGGACAAACAAAGTGATTATTGTTGTAGCAGCTACAAATGAGGACACCGACTGACAAATAACGTGGGTCTCTACTAGATGATGAGTTATTTGAAGAAATTTTGATAAGGATGCTAATGATCACAATGAGCAGGTGGAGATAATTGAAGAGGACGATGAAGAGGTCTTGAGCATGAAGATTTAAACTTGCCAAAGAATTAGCATATGGAGATCAAATACAAATTCAAAGTATTCAATCCAGAAGTGGTTTGGAAAGTCCAAACTTCAAATCAGGCATGTTTTTTCCCTATGTGAATGGGTTCCTAAATGCTTTATTGCATATAGTATCAAGAAAAAATTGAAGGTGATCAATACAAGGAATGAAGCTAGCAGGGTATATGCTTAGTGACAAGATGGTTGCCCATGGACGATGAAAGTTTCAAAGGACAGTAGGACAGAGGCATTATAGTGAAAAAAAATTGTCGGTACTCACGCTTGCGACATATTTTAACACTTAAAGGTGTTGACAACTCCTTTTCCCGCTCAATATTTCATTGAAGAGTTCCGAGATGACCAAAAGGTATCCTTGCAAACATTTGTTGCTAGGGCACAAAGGAAATTCAACATGTGCCCAAAAAGATTTATGTTGGGATGAACAAGGAAATAAACATTTAATATTATCCATGGTGATGGAACAAGTTAAACTGTTGTGGGACTATGGGAAAGAGTTGAGGAGATACAACACTCCTTTCACAGTTTTTCTATGCACTAATATAGTAAAAGAGCATAGTGATCCGTTTCAAAGAAACATCTAGCAACCTTGTTATGGTCCTATATATGATGCATACAAGAGGTGTCTTCTCAAAGGATACATACCTCTCATTTGCATTGATGGATGTCACATAAATACTAGATACAAGGCCCAATTGCTTACTGGATTTGGCATTGATCACAATTATTGCATCTTTCTAGTTGTAATGGGGCTAGTTAAGGTAGATTGCACGAACTCTTGAGAATGATTTATGGTAACATTGAAATATTATCTACATATCACAAACACTTATCCTTCACGATAATGGGTGAGCAAGTAGATATTACACTATTTGTCCCGAACCTTATTGTTTTTACATGATCTATTGTTGCTAAAAAAAATTCAAGAAAAAAATCACCAATATTTCATAAATGTTCATTAGATCTGCTATTATTTTTAAATTTAGTTAGTGCTTCTATAATTTTTTTTAAAAAAATTGAATGTTGCTTACATATTCACTATATCTCCTAGTATTTCTTACTTGATCTATTATTGCTAAAACATCCAAGGGAAAATCACCGAATATTGCATACATGTTCACTACCTATATTGATATTTGTTACATTATTTTTTGCTGCACAATTTTTTTTGGAAAATTCAATGAATATTTCATACATGCTTACTACATATGATGGTATTTTTACTTGATTTTTCCACAAAAATAATCTCCGGAAAAAGACTAAATATTTCATACATGTTCACTAGAGATGTAGGTATTTTTTATCTAATGTTTTGCTACACAAATAATCTTGGAAAATTATTAAATATTGCATACATGTTCACTACATATGCAAGAAATTTTACTACATAAATAATCTTGGAAAAATCAATTAATAATGTTCAATGGTGTTTAGAGACTAATAAATCTTGTGATGAAAGTGTATCCTGATGTAGAACACAGTATATGAGGCATATCTATCAATTATTGCACAAAGTGCACAAATGAGAGACTTTGAAAAAAAAATTGTGGGCAATATATATAAACCTACCAACCAGGCATAAAAAAAATGGGCAAACTGAAATCTAGCAATGAATCTACATTTGATTGGGGTTAGGAACTTTAACCAAACACTTGGATGAATGCCTTTTTAGTGTATTTATAAAATTTTGCATATTGAAAAATAACTGCTCTAAAGTTTTTAACAAGTAATTTACTTGAAAATCTTGTAATTAGCTGCACCCAATGCTTTGTAATTTACTTGTTTATCTTGAAATCATGGAACTACGTGATAGAGGTTAGGGAAATGCCCATGTTCTCCATGCTTGAGAATTGTTTCTACTAGATGTTGCATAGGATTGTTATAAAACAGAAGCAAACTGAGATTTGGTCTAAAAATATAAATTATTCCTAAAATCAAGAAGAAGGTTAAAAAAATTGACATATTTGAAGCTAACTATAGTGTGGTGTGGGCTGGGAATGGTTTGTTTCATGTCACACCAGAAGAAATTGCAAAATATACAATATGTGCATGGTTGGCAGAAGTTGTTATTGCAATAGGTGGAATTTGAAAATGCATTCCTTGCTATCATGCTATATAATGTTGTATGCCAGAAATAATAGACTCATATAAGTTGGTGCATGATGACCCACAAGTGTAGGGAATTGATCGTAGCTTTTTCGATAAATAAGAGTGTCAAACCCAACGAGGAGCAGAAGGTATTGATACATAGTTTTAACTAAAGTTTCACTTTAAACACTATAGAACAATTGTTTAGGGATGATTGTGATAGTATCAAAGAGATAACAATTATATAACAAAGAAATTAAATAGTTGTTGCAAGTGGCCCAATCCATTTTAAGCATAAAGGACTAGCCGGTGGTACTTCTTATAAAGGCTAAAATGTTTATCGTTTTATCTAGTTATTTTCATCACACACTGTTCATTAATATTTATTGTTTTGGTAAGTGTTATGTGGGCAGACCTATGCTAGTGCACCGTCCTATCCAAGACTAATGCACACTTACGATTACACTACTTGCAAGCGTCCGCAAATACAAAAAAGTAATTAAGAAATAATTCTAACCGTAATAATAAACTCATTGTATCTACTACTACTCCCTTATGTGAAGTATTGCAACGTGGGGTTTAGGTTTCTGTCACTCCGGAGACCCACCGCAATCAATCCAACACACAATGCCTTCCTCTAGGCCCTTAAAAGGTGAAGTGCTATGTAGTCGATGTTCAAATAACACCACTAGAGAAATAACAACATAACTTAAATATCAAACTGGTAAATCTTACTCAATGAAATATGACTACTAACAACTAGATTTGTCCCATGTCCTCAAGAACCAAACGATCTAATCACAACACATCATAAGTGTAGCGTTACCACATTTAAATAATGTAAGAACACCTGTGTTATTGTGCTAGTCCCTGGATCGATTGCTAGCACCACAGTGCAAAATGAAATATCATGCAAATGCATCAAATTCTATTACATCGCATGATCCAGTCTTTACAAAATAGGGTTACAACTTGCATAGTCTTAGAAGACTAGCAGAAAACAAAGTAATACAACGGAAAACATAGAATAACATTGAGCCCATCTTCTTCATGTGCCACAGGCAAAACATGTTGGCGATAGTCTCGAGATCCTAAACGAAATCCTCACTCGTCTTCACAAACATCTGCAATATGGAATATGCAGCCACAAGGGAGTCAATACAATTTAATGTATTGGCAAGTAACACTATGGTGGATATAAATGGCAATACTAATACTACATGCTTATTTGGCCGAGTGGAGTTTCTGGCTAAGTTTGCATAAAGCAAGTTTTCTCCTATCTCTTTTGTAAGACAACTTTTGTTTTCAAGGGGTGGCATCATTGGACTAAAATCCAAGCACCACAAATACTGTTCACTTGGTCAAAATTTTACTTATTGAAAATGGTGATGTGATTCTTCCTTCCTTCCTTGTCCAGCTGCTCATAGTTGTCCATAACCGGGGACACGGCTAAGATCTTAGTTTGTTGACTCTGCAGAGTTTGTGCACTTTCACCTTCAGACTCAAATCAGCCCAAACATCCTATACACCCTGAGTGCATTAAGGAAAGGAGAAGATTGAGACGAGATATTTCAGAAGCAAGAATTCAACCTAATGGCAAGACCCGTTCCACCTATAATTATGCTACATCTGCTTGTCAAGCCCAGGCTGAACCCTCGCAACTTAATTAATCAAGACAGAGCCCATATGACTAAAGGCTGCACTGGAAGCAATCTAAACTTGGGGAACATCATAATCACTTTGTTCCTGGGTGGCATTCCTTCAAGTGAACTCCCCTCGGGGAGACACTCAACTATCAACAACCCCGCAATACCAATCCACACAGGTGGTTCATTGAAGTTGTTACTTAGAATTTTTCCACAACATCAAGTAAAACGCATTTTGTAGCAAGGCTAAGCATCAACTAAGTAACAAGACTTCAAAATAACAAGGTATAAGGATGGCTAAACACTACTAGGAGATAGCATAGCATAATATAACTTAGTAAAACTTCCTATCATGCATACTACTCAAAATCAACTAATGCATATAGAAAATAATGGGTAGTTGAATGATGTGTCACTTGCCTTGTTGAAGTTGGTGAAGAAATCACACTCTCTTCACAAAAGATCGTTGCTCTCCGTACAATCTATTCATTGAAAACACAACAAAATAAACAAAAATACTATCAAGTAATATACAAGTGAAGAAAACATACAAAGCAACAATCATGGAAAAGGGGATGTAACCAAGTTGTCTAGGATAAGGTCAAGGTTTGACTTTTGAAAGATTCATTCTATAATGATTCAATACATTGTTAAGGGGTTTCCAAGGGTTTACTTGGAAAGGACTAGGTTGAGTTTGTAGAAAACTAACTTTATTATAACCATACTTGTCGAGGAAGTTCCAAGAGTTCACCAAGGTGATCTCACTATTTCAACTAAAGTATCACATGATAAAGTGTAACACTTAGTTGTTTTCATCAAAACATTTGAGTGATCTAAGTTAGTCCTTCCATTTTGGCTTAGGGTAGGTCTAGATTCCACTAAATTCATAGAAATAGAGATAACAAGATAAAGTATTGGTATTTTCCATTTGGGTCTAGGGTTGGACAAAAACAACTTGTTATTCTTCAACTTGTGGGGATGGCTCCAAGTCTTCATATGCTTATCTTCTTGAAGATCATCTTCATGCTTCTATTGTAGACTAATTCCTTGGATGGATTCTTCTCTTGGTCTTGGTAGATTCTTCATGGCTTATCACTAGTTCGTCCAAGGTAGTATGGGCACAAAATATCACTAAGTCCATTTGGAAAGAAAAGAAATAAGAAAAATATAAAGAGAGAGGAAGATGTCTTCTTCTTCATTTATTCATACACCTGTACTTCATTGAGTTGCTTCTAGTTGTTGTTTTCTTCAATATTTCTTTAATGATCTTCCTTGTAGCTCTTCATGTTGCCACCAAGTTGAAAATGAAGTACCTCCTTGTGCTTGAGTCTTGATTTCCTTTTTGCTAACTTGATGAATTCTTGAAGCAAGAATAGGGGTGTGGAGAAGTAGATAGAAGACTAGGGTGCTAGTGTTTGAGGTTCATTAATTGGTCTTTTATGTGGTTTACATACTAGGGACTTGGTCTTGGATTCCAAAATAGTCATAACATCAAGGAATAGATGATGAAAACGACTTCTAAGACATGGTGGAACTCGATGTATCACTATGTAGGGTTTTTGGTCAAAAGCACATGGTGTCCAAAATGGTTAGGCACTAATGTATATGGTTCAAGGTTACCAAATGGAGCAATTTTGGTTAAGGAACCATAATCTAATTATTTATAGAATTAAATCTGTGTCAAAAATACTCAAATATAAAAAATAATTCTAAATTCAAATTCAACTTGACCAAAAATTATTTTGGGACAGAGGCTGTGAAAGTACCCATCCTAAGGTTTCCAAAAATATTTTATTTGTAATTTTTTGGATTTGTAGAATTTGAATTATGCAAAAATTCATCAAACAAGCATAATCAAATTTGAACCAATTTAAGTTTGTCAATTTTGAATTTAGACAGTGCTTAAAGATTCTACACATTATGGGGATTTGAAAAAGTACAAGTTTGCTTAATTTGGCCTTATGGATCAAAAGTTATGATGATTACAAGATACATGGACTAATCTACAAAACTGCCAATATAATTCTATTCGGGACAAAAATAGAAAAACAGAATGGATAAGGCTAGTCCACGTGGTGCTCTGGGAATGGACAAAGGTGCTGACTGTGTGTCTAGGTGGCAAGCTGACTGGGCGCGCTGACTGTGCAGGTATCATTAAATCTAGAGCGTTGGATCTAGATCCAACGGGGCGTACCCCTTCGGCGAGATCTAATCCTAGCCATCCCTCCTGATCCAACGGCTGCGGGGGAAACAGAGGCTCACCGTGGTTCTGTGCTCGCCGGACAATGGTTGCGCGGTGGCCGGCGTCGCAGAAAATTCAACGGCGACGGTATCCGGTGGTCTTCTAGATCCGGGAAGGTGACGAAGGTGTGAGCCGCGACCAGGGGATCTTGTTGGTGGCAGTGGTGTGCTCCGAGATGGCCTCTACGGACGGCGCCGTGCGAGTGGAGAAGACGGCCGCTCCAGTGATCTCGGGCGTGCGCGGACTCAAAGATTACCTGCGGCAAAAATTCGAACAAAATGCTTACGAGGTGCGCAGGGACAAGGGAAAGGAGAGGAGGAGGAAATCAGGGCCGATGACCTCCTGTAACTGCCGGAACGACGAAGAACAGCGGCGGAACCGTGGAACTCCGGCGAGAGATCTAGGTGGCCTCGGGTCACGATTGGGAGAGGAGGCAGAGGGGAAAAGGAGAGGGAGGGGAGGGCTATAAGTGGAGATAAACGGGCCAAATTATGGTGGATTAATTTGGCCACAATCAACGGAATCAATTCGGCAGTAACGGGCGTTCTTCCTCTTCCAGGGATTCAAGACGATGATGACGTCAGCATGATGTCATCTTTTCTTTTCCTGTTTTCTTGTTTATTTTATATCTTCTATTTTATAACTCCAAATAACCTCATTTAGATTTCTAAAATCTTGAAATATTAATGCCTTTCCAACAATATCATTTTTTTAAACATTTCAACATATTTTATTTTTGAATTTTGAAAATTGAAATAATTCCTCAATAGTGATTAATGTGATTTTTAATTTATAAGATTATAAATATAAATATTTGTCAAATAAAATTTCAGTAGCTTTATAATTATCAAATACTATTTTCCAAAACTAATTCAGAAAAGGAGGGTTAATTATAGAAATATGATGAAAACATGAATAGTCACTTAATAGAAAAGGAGGGTTAATTATAGAAATATGATTTAAATGATTTTAGAAAATATTTCTATGATTCAAGTTAATTTTTTTCTAGGAACTTTTAAAATGTTTTCAACATATGAGAAATTCACTCATGGTATCTTATTAACATAATAAAAATAGAGAATTTATTAATAAATTTTAAACTGAGGGTGAGTAAGAATGGAGAGATTTTCCCTAATGAAGATGTTGTTTTTCCCATTGAAAACATTATTTTTCCAAGGCACTTTACTTGTTTTAATAACTCAATAATATATATAACACCTTATTGTTTTGTTGATTTACATAATACTTGGAAAACAAATAACCAACTTTTATCCATTTGAGCTTAATAATAATAGTGACACGATTTCTTGGAGACAAGTAGAAAATATTAGAGATAGTAAATCTCTGGTTTTTAATGATCATAATCATTTTAAAAATGGTAGTTTCGTTGAAAAGATGTTTGCTAAAGGTGTTTGTTAAGAAAATATTTTATTCACATGAGGGATCATATTTTATTTTAGAAATGGCGTTTAGGGTTTATGGAATTAAGGCAATTTGGATTCTTTATTCCAATTACATATTGTTTTCTCTTGTTTCTTGCATCTCATTTAGTTTTTGATGACTTGCTTTGTATGAAAACAAAAAGTTTCAATTTTTTGTGATTTTTGCACTTTCCAAAAATCAGGGATGTTACAATAAGGTACATGATCAGAGGTGATAAATGGACGAATAACAATTTGGTCATAAAGTGCAAACACCGATAAATCTCGTAAGCATCAACTATAAACAAGTAATTTACAACAGAAGAAAGATCTAGTGGAAAACAATGATATAGAACCCTAATTTTTAGAGCGGGACGGAGGTGGATGGTGAGTATGATGGTGCTGATGGTGAGGACGATGTTGATGATGATCTTGATGATGCCAGGAGCGATGTGTAACATCCCAATTTTGCTAACAAAAGTGTGTGGTGTTGTGTTCATATCATACATGCATGAAAACAAAAATTTAAACCATGTGTGAACCAATTTAATTTGTGAATTTAAATGGTTTCAGAAAATTCCACAAAAGTACTTAATTTGGGTTCCAAAATCTTGTATTGAAAAATAATTCCAATGCATCAACCCAAGTTATGGTTTTGTTGGAAATTTCATGAGCTTTTCAAAAAGTATTTTTGCCAAATTTTTCCTTTGCAAAAAGGCCCTCAAATAAATGGTTTTTGTTCTGTTTTTAAAAGGAGAAGGACCTTGCTGCTATTTCCAAAAACCGTAGGGGGTTTTCGTAAGATGCCCTTTGTCTTCTACCTCCAGTCACAAGCAGCTCGGTGGAGCTGCTCCTGCCGTCGAATCCCGCGAGGGGATCCTCGCCGTCGCTGCTTACTGTGAGGGGGGATAAGGACCCGGCGATTCCCCATCTCCCTCGAGCTCCCTCTACCTCTCTGTAACTTCCTCACGTCCGAAACCCTAACCCTACCCGACGAGCCGCCGGACGCCGCCGTCGCTTCGAGCAGCCCCGAGCTCTTCCAAGCAGACCACCGTGTTCGCCGTCCTTCGTTGTCCCTCCACGATGCTGGAATCGACCCTAGGCGCCGTGAATCACCGCCGCCGTCCTCTTCTTCTCCGCGGTCGGCGAGCCTCCGCCGCGGCCGATTCGCCGCCATCCGGCGCCCCTCGCCCTCCCGACCCCTCCTCTAGCTTCCTCATGCCATGGTGAGCATCCCCGTCGCCTCCAATCTCTTCCTCCCCCTCTGCTTCTCCATCTCGCCGTGAGCCACCGCCGGCCGCCGCCGTTCTTGCTCGCCGCCGGCCACTCCGGCGACCAAATGGTCACCGGTTGGCACCCATCGACTCCCCTCGGCGAACTCTAGCCCATGCACTAGTTTGTTTCATCAATTTTGGACCCAATTCGTGGAATTCGTGAGCTTCTGTGAAGATCAGAGGACATGACGTCATATCTGCGTCATGATGATGTCATATTCCTTTTTTTTAGTTATTCCAGGAAATTCCAGAAAATAATTAAAAATGGAAAATTGAATAACTTTTATTATGTTTATCAGAAAAATAAAATAAAAATATGGTAATGTTCATAAAAATGTAAGCTACCCAAAAATGTCACTTTCATAAATGTTTGACACATTTCATTTTTGGACATTATTTAATGTTGTTTAATAATTTAAAAATAGAAAAATAAGTTTTTATTCACTAAAATTAGAAAATTAAAAGTTATATACCAAATTGCTCAAAATGACAAATACAACCTATTTATGATGCTTTCAAACCCATTTGAGCTTTTAAAATGGTACCTACTTTCATAATCGTCCGAATTGCCCCTCCGGGGTCTATTTCGGGATAATTTCAATAAAAATGCATAACTGACATACGAACCCTAGCAACCCAACGAACATGTCACTAGTAGGAAAACGCTTACCAGTGACGAACAAAAACAAGCTACCGCTGGCGAACAAGTGTTCGCCAGCAGTACACCGCCAGTGGTAAGGGGTTACCGCTGGCGAACAAATTTTGTTCGCCAGCGCTATCTAGTTACCGCTGGCGAACACAGTGTTGTTCGCCAGCGGTAAGTCTGAAATTTTGAAATTTCGTAAATAAATTTTTTCGCATTATTTTTTTTTCAAATTTTCAAAACATTTGAATTCGAGGAACCTCTAAACCACTGTAGAATTTTTTCCTTTTTTTTTTCTTTTTTTTTCTTTTTTTTTCAACTTTGAATGCCCACTTCCCGCTCGGTCACCCATCCTCCCACTACTCTAGCCTGAGCACGCTTAACTTCTTAGTTCCATCCCACTACTCTACCCATGACTCCCTCATTCTTTCTTGTTAGTATAGTACTATCAATCCTCTTAACTATTGCACCATATATACAAATCCGTAATTCCAAATTCGACAAATGATATGTCTAAATTGATCACAAGAATACGAGGAATCCAAATATGACATCCTTATTATCTTTTCTCGAAAAAAAAACATTTTTTATTTTTTTTTGAATTTTGAATTTATTTAATTAAATTGATTATGTAGGAAAATTTAGTCTGTCTCAAATAACTTTTTTTCCTTTTGGAATTTGGCGATTCTGAAAAAAGCTCACATGCCGAAGTTATGGCCGTTTTACGTTTTATTTTTGAATTTGCTCACGTTTCTTTTGATATATTAAACGCGTTTTTTCGACGTCGTATGCAAAAGTTATGGCCGTTTTACGTTTTATTTTTGAATTTTGCATAAAAGGTCAAATGGTGTATTTCAAATTTTCTATATCAACTAGACAGTGCACTCTACCCACATATCCCAAGAATTTATTTTTTGAACGTTTTATCATTTTCGTTTCTGCTTTACAAACGTAAAAAAGACGGTCCACGGGGGGGGGGGGGGTGTGGAGGGAAATTTTTCAAAACTTACCGCTGGCGAACCAAAATAGTGGTTGGCCAGCGGTATAGTTAGCGCTGGCGAACCAAAAGGTTGCCCAGCAGTAACCATACCGCTGGCGAACCAGCTGGTTGTTCGCCAGCGCTAAGTAACCATACCGCTGGCGAACGAGGTGCCATGTTCGCCAGCGGTATTTCCTGCCGCGCGCAGACCCCACCCCCACTGTTACCGCTGGCGAACGAAGTGCCATGTTCGCCAGCGGTACATAACTTAGCGCTGGCCAACATGGGGGCGCGTTCGCCAGCGGTTACTAGCACTGGCGCACAGGAATTTTGTTGCCCAGCGGTAACCCGGTGGCTATAGCCTGTTTCCTACTAGTGTGTTTAGGGCTTTATTTCAGTGCATTAACTTGCTCATGCATACATGTTGTGCATTGCATCGATGCCATGATTGATTGTTGTTCTTCTTTTCGGTGTTGTTTCCCCTCGGTAGAACCTGACTCCGAAGAGAAAGCCAACAACTCCAATGGCGAATACTTGATCCTAACTGACAAGTCAAGCACTTATTCCAGAAGACATTTCAATTGGTTTTCTTATAACCAAGGCAAGCATAACCTCTTATCTGCTCATATATGTTTTCCAACATCATTTGAGTCTCGTACTTTGCATTCGATTCCAAAGTATTTGATGCTAGTAGACATAGTTCACCTATATGCTGCATTGCCTCAATATCCTCATCCACTGCTCCTAGCCGCCATAGATTTGCTTGTGCGTATCGCCAGAGCCTCATACATGCTTCGCTTAGCTTTACATGCTTGTTTACCTCTACTCCATCCGGTTGATGAATCAGAGCTGCGATAACCTAGTATGATATGATGACGTGGTAAGATGAGCACTGTGTGGTTAACTTGTTTAAGGCTTGTACGGAAGGCCACTTGGGAAGTGGTTGTTCGTTCCGTACTTGCCACCCCTAGGAGTAAGGTCGGACGCAGAAGCCAAGACTGAGCGTACAACCACGCGCGATGGCCATGAGCCTCGCCGACCGACTAACTTAGCTGGCTTTATCCATGAGTCACGTAGTTTGAGATTTCCATTCGGCACCGCAAATAAAACGTTTTAAACGGTTTTGAAAACAAAATTCTCCGCTAGGGCGTGACCAGGGCCAAGTGATGGACGTACACGGATCTTGACCCCGCCTCACAGAGACAGGTGCCGTCAGGAGGATGGCCAACTCCCTGTTGATGGGGTGGCCCTGTCTTGGGTTGACTCATGGATAGGGTTGGGTGAGGTAAAGGTCGTGGCCAGCCACCCTCTGCCTCGTTCCATGGAAGAGCGTACATGTGGCGCTAAGAGTCAGATGGTACGTGTGGGTAAAGTGTACCCCCTGCAGGGATAAATCTTTTCGAGAAGCCGTGTCCGCGGTTAAGGACGGCTTGGTGAAAGTAATTTGGCCATAGATAACTTGAACATGACGTAAAAGATGTTGACAATGCATGGAGGCAATAGATGAAGGGTGCCTCCCCGGAGATGCCGGGAGGGGTGATCCTTGTAGCATGTGAGGTGTTGGGAATGATGTTGGTGGATAAAAAGAATGATGATTTCAGAAGTTGAGTAGTCTTCTCATCTGTTTTGAAAATACTCCTTTAGACGTGCTATTCCTCCTCATCTGTTTACGCAAAACAGCCTTCATAAAACCTTTCTGACGTTAGCAGATATATAATAGGTTAACTAAGTCTTGTTGAGTACCTCCCGTACTCAGGTTTGCTTAATTTTGGTTCAGGTGGAGTTCGTCACTTCAGTGGTGTTTCAACGTGGACATCGACGAGTAGTTTGGGGTTCCCAGGTAGCAGCCTGGAATCTATGGGCTGGGACGTCGCCTTATGTTGCGGCCTGTTAGGCCTTTTTGGTTCTTGTTGATTAGCAACATAATTTGCCTTCCGTAGTCTGATGTAATGTTGGGTCGCGTGACCTCTGTTTGTAAGCTATACTCTAGTAGTACCTGTTGAATACAGCTTCATGTATAGAGTGTTGCTTTGATCGGTTGTTGGTTTCGAGCTCATTGTTATACAGTTTTGGCTATGCCTGCATAGTTGTCGCAGTCGAGGGGTTGTGGAGGCGATGATCCATGTCCGAGCCCGCCTGTCGATGTGATCGGCCTGGGGCGAGGTAACCCCAGTAACCCTCGATTGTTGTTGCACTTTCTGGACACATAGCATCTCTGTATAGCTTTGGTCCCGTTTCCTTTAGTTTCTTTCGATTCGTGGACACTTTGATATGCATAGTTGGTTATGACTAGCATGGATACAAGGAGTAGTAGACTGGGGATCCGGACTACGTGCCGATGAATCCAATCTGCCTGCCGTTGTTTGTTGCGGTCGGGGCTGGTAACCCTGAAGCCCTTGTGAGTCCATGTCTAGGAGCAAATAACAGTATGTATATCTCTGGGTCCGGGGGTCGTGACAAGTCATGGTATCAGAGCAGGACTGCATGTAGGAAAACCTTACTGCTTGGTCGATGTTGAGTCTAGAGTTTGTGAAAACTACTTTGAAACCTCAAATGAGTTGTGAAAAACCTTCTTAGGATTCTTTTTACTCCTTATCTGGTATCGCTCTAACTCTGGGTCACCTTACCTGTTTTGATTTGAAAAGTTTTTGCTATCTCTTCTAGTCATTCAAAACTCAGGTGCCTTCTCTGGCAAGGACGTTTTTACCCAAGTTGACCTAGTGTTAAAGTTTCTAGAGTCGTGTGAGTTCCATCCTCCGTTACCTCTTAAACTGGGAGATTTCCTCCCATTCATAATCTCTCAAAGTTGTATGGATTCCACATTCTTCACATGTTTCAAAGTTCTAAATCCTGAACCTCGAGATCTGCTTTTCATCTCGAATGTATTCTTTGTCTTTTGATCAGATTCTTCCGGAGCTAAGTTTGTTGTGTTTTGAAAGATACTTCGTAATTGCTACTCATAGTGTCCTTCAAGGCACTAAGATAGTAGTTACTCCTTTCTTTAGATTTTTAATCTCGGACTTGAACCGAAGGTCCCGGAATGTGCTGAATTGTGGTGAGTTGGATCGTGTGGTTTCTTAATCATGTGATTGTCATGCTATCAGTACAGGATGCTCACCTTTAACCCAAGTTCTGTTTCCATGGATCCTGAAGAATCTGTTTTACCTTGGGATTGTTAGGAATTTCCAACTCTCATAGCCGTAGGCTTTCCTTTGGAATTAAAAGGGATCACAACAAGAGTGTTCTTATGATTCCCATATCCTTGTTCTTGATTCAGCTATACCTTCCTTTTAGCATGGGTTTTACAAATGTGTATTACACTGTGCATTCACCGTAATCTCTGGATTTTCTGGAGCATGATCTTAATCTTTAGTTGCTTTCCTACCTTTGTCCATGGTTTGGAAACCAAGTTGCTTAGTTGTATTGGATTTTTTCCAATGCAATTGCTCCTATTTTTCCGTCAGAACGTTCCACTTTGGAATGTCACGAGAAACAAACTCCAGTACCTCGTTCATCTTTTGGACCAGGTCAAAGTTTTGTAATTCGCAGATTAAAGAAGTTACATTAACTTCTATTCTGTTCTACCTTCGAGTATCACACTCCTTTATATCAAGAGGTCGTGTTAAGTTTCATGGCCTTATAGATGAAGTGGTGCTCCTACACATTCTCACTCACCCTTCCTCCAAGCCTGAAATGCTCGAGAAGGTTGGGTGTGTACCGATGTGTGCATCAGATATTCTTAGCAATTTCTATTGCTTTGAAAAATCTAAGAAACATCTGTATCCTTCTTAGCGCTATTGGTCACCCGGTCTCTATATAAAGTTTATCGTGTTACCAAATCCGTTCATTCCGGTGCACATTCTTGATCAGAACGTTAGGTTCTTACCAAAGCTCTCAAGACCTTATCGGGTGCTTTGAAAAGCAAGATTCCTTTCTAACTCCGAGACATATCGGTAGGTTGTGATATTCTAGTAGTCTTTCTAGAAGTATCACCAGGTTGTTACCTGACCGTAATGTCTAAATAAGGGGTAATTTGAATTACTCTCTTCTCCAAGAAACTCCGCTGGATACCTTGGACTAGTCGGTTGAGCTTAAACAATAACTTGGAGAGTTGAAAGACAAAAGCTCATCCTAACTTGTTCCTTTGTTAAGGGATATCTAGTTTTCCTCGTGTTGAAGCAGGATAGTATCTCCTTTGTGGAAATGTTGTCATTCTACCTTGATTTGATTTGGGCTATTGTAGAATCGAGAAAAGATCCAAGGACTATCTTTATGGTGTTTTGCCCGAGTACACCTTCATGTCCTTTGGTCTGACCAATACCTTGCCCTGTCCATATATCATATGAACCCCTCTTCTTGGAGTGTTCTGATAAGCGTGTTGTCGAGCCCATCGATGACATTTCTAATCATCCAAGTTGCAAGAGGTTCATGTTGAACAATTGGCACTAATGTTGGAACTTTGAGAACCATCTTTGTGTCCCCACGAAGTTTGTGTTCTAGATGTTCGAAGTGACTTTCTCCGGTCCATGTGCTTATGGTGAAAGTTCTCGCCATGGATTTGAGTATAGTTCCATGGTTCCCTCGGGGATAATCTCAAGTCGGTCATGCATGTGTGGACTACTCTTGAGATGGATGGTTGTTACCTCCATTCCTTGAAGAAGTTGTACATCCACACTAGGCCACTGACTGACCGTTCGTGAAAGAGAAGAAGTCCAAGAACTTTGTTATCTTTGTTATCATCTCCCCAACAGGGACTCCGATGTGTTTCACTGCAAGTAGTCCATGTAGGTGCAACCGTCTCTCGCAAGTTGCTAATACTTGAGTTCTGCAATCTCGCTCATCTTCTTGAGCTTAGCATCGTAGTCTATATCTTGAGAATCCAGCATATGTATCTCGTTGATAACCGGTGCAATCTTCCTGATCAAACATACCGAGTCTGAGTTATCTTCCCACTAACCAGAGCTGAATCTCAAGCAGTAACGATGGTTGGTGTTTCCTCAAGGGTATTGGACTAGGTCCATTTGAGAATACGGCATGGTTGATGTTGTGGTTGACACAATTAGCCGTAAGGCCTAATGTCATATCTCTTTGAATCAGTAAGAACAACCACTCCCCGTGAGAATTCTTGTGTGGCTAATCCTAACAAGTTTTTCCTCACCGTTCTCCTAATCCGAAGTTCCACTTCCACTTGATGACCTATAGAAGGCTTGTCATGAGCCTGCTGTCGGTATCCAGAACATCCAGGAGAACCTGGAAGTTGATCTTTCCAATATCTCCCCGTTGAACCTCCAAAACCATGGTGTTTCGTAACCGCTGCTGATCAGTTCACCTTTTCAAGTTGTTATACTTGAAGTTCCGTTCATCTCACACATTGTGTGAATTTGTCAGTCACTTCAGCCATGGGATCTTAACCATGTGTTCGATGTATTGCTATGTCAAATCCCCAATATGAAAG
Source organism: Alopecurus myosuroides (assembly GCA_028641055.1). Classification (NCBI taxonomy): domain Eukaryota; kingdom Viridiplantae; phylum Streptophyta; class Magnoliopsida; order Poales; family Poaceae; genus Alopecurus; species Alopecurus myosuroides. Next base: position 101,710,400 of record CM054059.1, read on the forward strand.
AGATTCCCTATCCTCTTCCGGTGTTTCAATCCCCGTTGGTTACCCATATTTATGGTAATACCAAGAATCCCTCCTTAATTACGGTGTCCCAACGTCCTTTGGTTACTCATCCTCCGTTGTGAAGTAACATCCTGATCTTTGAAAAGGACTTCGACAAACTTTAACGGAATGAAAGTTCCTTCATCTTTCGTGTCCACTCCAAAGAGTGAACATGATCTCGTATCAAATTTTCTTCGACGCACGATTACAGTGTTTTCTCGTGTTCTTCCTCGTCTATGGATATTACATCGTGATATTCAAGACCATCCTCTCCATCTTGGTTTTCTGTTTGAAGAAACCTCGATGTCACAAGTTGCTCAACCTTTCTTTTCAAAAGGATTTAAAGTCTTGTGCAGAGCTCATATTCTAAATCCTTTCAAGAACCATCATCCACAAACTTGAAACCATCTGCTATTCACTCCGTTACCTTGATGTGTTTCATGCACGTTAACTCAACAGTTATTTATGAACATTCATGTCCTGAGTTATCCATGAGATACTCGATCTTCGTGAAGATCATTTCCTAAGAGTTTCCCTCTCACCTAAGGTGTATCCGTTCAATACTTCAAGATGCTACAGATCAACCTCTTCAGAAGGGAACCGTAAGGTTCGAGAAGATCGTTCAAAACCGGTGTTCCTTCTTTCTTCTCCTTCGGGAATCTCGGGACGAGATTCTTGTAAGGGGGGTAGATTTGTAACATCCCAATTTTGCTAACAAAAGTGTGTGGTGTTGTGTTCATATCATACATGCATGAAAACAAAAATTTAAACCATGTGTTAACCAATTTAATTTGTGAATTTAAATAGTTTCAGAAAATTCCACAAAAAGTACTTAATTTGGGTTCCAAAATCTTGTATTGAAAAATAATTCAAATGCATCAACCCAAGTTATGGTTTTGTTGGAAATTTCATGAACTTTCAAAAAGTATTTTTACCAAATTTTTCCTTTGCAAAAAGGCCCTCAAATAAATGGTTTTTGTTCTGTTTTTAAAAGGAGAAGGACCTTGCTGCTATTTCCAAAAACCGTAGGGGGTTTTCGTAAGTTGCCCTTTGTCTTCTACCTCTAGTCACAAGCAGCTCGGTGGAGCTGCTCCTGCCGTCGAATCCCGCGAGGGGATCCTCTCCGTCGCTGCTTACTGTGAGGAGGGGATAAGGACCCGGTGATTCCCCATCTCCCTCGAGCTCCCTCTACCTCTCTGTAACTTCCTCACGTCCGAAACCCTAACCCTACCCGACGAGCCGCCGGACGCCGCCGTCGCTTCGAGCCGCCCCGAGCTCTTCCAAGCAGACCACCATGTTTGCCGTCCTTCGTTGTCCCTCCACGATGCTGGAATCGACCCTAGGCGCCGTGAATCACCGCCGCCGTCCTCTTCTTCTCCGCGGCCGGCGAGCCTCCGCCGCGGCCGATTCGCCGCCATCCGGCGCCCCCTCGCCCTCCCGACCCCTCCTCTAGCTTCCTCATGCCATGGTGAGCATCCCCGTCGCCTCCAATCTCTTCCTCCCCCTCTGCTTCTCCATTTCGCCGTGAGCCACCGCCGGCCGCCGCCGTTCTTGCTCGCCGCCGGCCACTCCGGCGACCAAATGGTCACCGGTTGGCACCCATCGACTCCCCTCGGCGAACTCTAGCCCATGTACTTGTTTGTTTCATCAATTTTGGAGCCAATTCGTGGATTCGTGAGCTTCTGTGAAGATCAGAGGAGATGACGTCATATCTGCGTCATGATGATGTCATATTCCTTTTTTTTAGTTATTCCAGGAAATTCTAGAAAATAATTAAAAATGGAAAATTGAATAACTTTTATTATGTTTATCAGAAAAATAAAATAAAAATATGGTAATGTTCATAAAAATGTAAGCTACCCAAAAATGTCACTTTCATAAATGTTTGAAAATTTTCATTTTTGGACATTATTTAATGTTGTTTAATAATTTAAAAATAGAAAAACAAGTTTTTATTCACTAAAATTAGAAAATTAAAAGTTATATACCAAATTGATCAAAATGACAAAAAAAACCTATTTATGATGTTTTCAAACCCATTTGAGCTTTTAAAATGGTACCTACTTTCATAATCGTCCGAATTGCCCCTCTGGGGTCTATTTCGGGATAATTTCAATAAAAATGCATAACTGACATACGAACCCTAGCAACCCAACGAACATGTTTAGGGCTTTATTTCAGTGCATTAACTTGCTCATGCATACATGTTGTGAATTGCATCGATGCCATGATTGATTGTTGTTCTTCTTTTCGGTGTTGTTTCCCCCTCGGTAGAACGTGACTCTGAAGAGAAGGCCAACAACTCCAATGGCGAATATTTGATCCTAACCGACAAGTCAAGCACTTATTCCAGAAGACATTTCAAATTCTTTTCTTATAACCAAGGAAAGCATAACCTCTTATCTGCTCATATATGTTTTCCAACATCATTTGAGTCTCATACTTTGCATTCGATTCCAAAGTATTTGATGCTAGTAGACATAGTTCACCTATATGCTGCATTGCCTCAATATCCTCATCCATTGCTCCTAGCCGCCATAGATTTGCTTGTGCGCATCGCCAGAGCCTTATACACGCTGCGCTTAGCTTTACATGCTTGTTTACCTCTGCTCCATCCGGTTGATGAATCAGAGCTGCGATAACCTAGTATGATATGATGACGTGGTAAGATGAGCACTGTGTGGTTAACTTGTTTAAGGCTTGTACGGAAGGCCACTTGGGAAGTGGTTGTTCGTTCCGTACTTGCCACCCCTAGGAGTAAGGTCGGACGCAGAAGCCAAGACTGAGCGTACAACCACGCGCGATGGCCATGAGCCTCGCCGACCGACTAACTTAGCTGGCTTTATCCATGAGTCACGTAGTTTGAGATTTCCATTCGGCACCGCAAATAAAACCTTTTAAACGGTTTTGAAAACAAAATGCTCCACTAGGGCGTGACCGGGGCCAAGTGATGGACGTACACGGATCTTGACCCCGCCTCACAGAGACAGGTGCCGTCAGGAGGATGGCCAACTCCCTGTTGATTGTAACATCCCAATTTTTGCTACAAAAGGGTGTGTGGTGTTGTGTCATCTCATACATGCATAAAAACATTGGTTAAAATTTTGCATTTAAAAATAACAAATGAAATGACCAAAAATCACTTAAAGTGATCACCCAAATTTTGTTCTAAAAATAATTTCAATTTTGGAAAGCAAATACATGGTGAGCTTGCAAACTTCATAAGGTTTTCAAAAAGTATTTTTGCCAATTTTTCTGTTTGCAAAAAGGCCCTCAAATCAGTGGTTTTTGTTCTGTTTTTAAATAGAAAAGGGCTAATCTGCGATTTCTCCAAAACTTCAGGGGGTTTTCTTGAAAATCTTATCTCTTCCTTTCTTCTACCTCTTGACAGAAAGCATCACGCAGATGCGTGGCCACCATGGCCACCTCATGCCTAAGAATCTGCGCCCGCGCGTAGATTACCTCTCCAGGTCGATGCCGTGACCCCTCCTCTCTCTCACTATGCTCTATCCTCTCCTCCTCTCCCTCTCTGTAGTCTCCTACCGTGAACGAACCCTAGCTCCGATGGTCCTCGATGGCGCCGCCGAATTGAACCTTCCCGCGCCCAACAGTGCAGCCCATCCTCGCCGTCGTCGCCTCCTTGTCCTTCCCACGGAGTCAATCGAGCGGAAGTGGCCGGAGTCGGCCGCGCCATCCTCATCTTCCCCGCGGCCGGCGAGTTCCTCCGTCGCCGATTCGCCACCACGGCAGCCCTTCCGGCTACGCCGATCACTCCACTAGCTACCCCTCGCCGTGGTGAGCTCCCTGATGCCCTCTATTAGCCCCCTCCCCCTCCGTTTTGTTCCCGCACCGAGCGCCACCATGCGCCGCCGCGGTACCTCGTCGCCGGCTGCGCTCCGGCGACCATAACAGAGCGGCGCTGCCACCATCCGACTCGCCATCGAGTCCTCTCCGCATTGCACCAAACGTCTTCGGCCAATTTATAGCGAATCGCCCGATTGAAGTTCATCTGAGAAGATACCCTCCCTAGGTGATGTCATAGTGACGTCCTGGTGATGTCATATTTCCTCTATTAATTAAATTCCAGGAAATGATTAATAATTACAGAATATGAGTAATTTTGTAAATTCAATAATTAATGTTTTATAGATCAGAAAAATAAAGTAAAAATATGGTTGTGCTCAGAAAAATAAAATCTATCCAAATATGTACTTTTCATACATGTTTGACAACCTTTATTTTTGAACATTATTTAATGTTGTTTAATCATTTTAAAACAGAAAAGTAAGTTTTTATTCAATAAAATTAGAAAATTAAAAGTTATATACCAAATTGCTCAAAATGACAAATGCAACATGTTTATGATGTTTTCGAACCCATTTGAGCAACTAAAATGGTACTCACTTCCATAATCGCCCGAAACCCCCTCCGGGGCCTATTTCGGGATAAATTCAGTAAAAATGCCGAACTGACATATGAACCCTAGCAACCCAACAATCATGTTTAGGGCTTTAATTTATTGCATTAACTTGATCATGCATACATGTTGTGCATTGCATCGATGCCATGTTTGATTGTGTTCTTCTTTTCGGTGTTGTTTTCCCCCTCGGTAGAACGTGATTCCGAAGAGAAGGCCAACAACCCAATGGCGAATACTTGATCTTAACCGACAAGTCAAGCACTTATTCCAGAAGATCTTTATCTGGTTTTCTTATAACCAAGGCAAGCATAACCTCTTATCTGCTCATATATGATTTCAAAGTGATTTGGATCTCGTACTTTGCATTCGGTTCCAAACTATTTGATGTGAGTAGATAGAGTTCTCCTATATACTGCATAACCTAGATATCCTGATCCACTGCTCCTAGCCGCCATAGAATTGGTTGTGCGCATCGCCAGAGCCTCATATCTGCTTTGCTTAGTCATACATGTTTGTTTACCTCTGCTCCATCCGGTTGATGAATCAGAGCTACGAGAACCTAGTATGATATGATGACGTGGTGAGATGAGCATTGTGTGGTTAACATGACTAAGGCTTGGACGGGAGGCCACTTGGGAAGTGGTTCTTTGTCCTGTACTTGCCAACCCTAGGATTAAGGTCTCGCCGCGGAAACCAAGACTGAGCGTGCAACCACACGCGCGAGCCAATGAACCTCGCTTGACTAACTAACTTGTTTGGCCACATCCATGAGTCACGTAGTTTGCTATTTCCATTTGCGTGTGAGTCAGAAAACGATTTGGAGAAAAACTAGGGCGTGACCGGGACAAGTGATGGACGTACACGGATCTTGATCCCGACTCACAGAACAGGTGCCGTCAGGAGGTGGCCAACTCCCTGTTGACGGGGTGGCCCTGTTTGGGTTGACTCATGGATAGGGTCGAGCAAGGTAAAGGTCGGAGCCAGCCACCCTCTGCCGCGCTCCATGGAAGAGCGTACATGTGGCGCTAAGAGTCGGAGGGTACGTGTGGGTAAAGTGTACCACCCTGCAGGGATAAATCTTTCGGAAAGCCGTGTCCACGGTTAAGGACGACTTGGTGAAAGTCACGAGGTCATAGATAACTTGAACGTGGCGTAAAAGATGTTGGCAATGATTGAAGGGTGCCTCCCCGGAGATGCCGGGAGGGGTGATCCTTGTAGCATGAGATAGTGTGGGAATGAGAAGGACTTGGTGGAATACAAGAAGATGATGATATCAGTAGTTGAGTAGCTTTCTCATCTGTTTTGAAAACATTCTATGAGACGTGCTATTCTTCCTCGATTTGCAAAACAAAGATTGCTTTACGCAAATCAGCCTTCATAAAACCCTTTCGAAGTTAGCAGATATATAATAGGTTAATTAAGTCTTGTTGAGTACCTCCCGTACTCAGGTTTGCTTAATTTGGTTCAGGTGGAGTTCTCACTTCAGTGGTGTTTCAGCGTGGACATCGACGAGTAGTTCGGGGTTCCCAGGTAGCAGCCTGGAATCTATGGGCTGGGACGTCGCCTTATGTTGCGGCCTCTTAGGCCTTTTTGGTTCTTGTTGATTAGCAACATAATTTGCCTTCCGTTGTCTGATGTAATGTTGGGTCGTGTGACCTCTGCTTGTAAGCTATACTCTAGTAACACTGTTTAATACAAGCTTTCATGTTTAGAGTACTGCTTTGATCGGTTGTTGGTTTCGAGCTCATTGTTATACAGTTTTGGCTATGCCTGCATAGTTGTCGCAGTCGAGGGGTTGTGGAGCCGATGATCCATGTCCGAGCCCGCCTGTCGATGTGATCGGCCTGGGGCGAGGTAACCCCAGTAACCCTCGATTGTTGTTGCACTTTCTGGACACATAGCATCTCTGTATAGCTTTGGTCCCGTTTCTTTCAGTTTCATTCGATTCGTGGACGCTTTGATATGCATAGTTGGTTATGACTAGCATGGATACAAGGAGTAGTAGACTGGGGACCCGGACTACGTGCCGATGAATCCAGTCTGCCTGCCGTTGTTTGTTGCGGCCGGGGCTGGTAACCCTGAAGCCCTTGTGAGTCCATGTCTAGGAGCACATAACAGTATGTATATCTCTGGGTCCGGGGTCGTGACAAGTCTTGGTATCAGAGCAGGACTGCCTGTAGGAAAACCTTACTGCTTGGTCGATGTTGAGTCTAGAGTTTGTGAAAACTATTTGAAACCCCAAATGGATTGTGAAAACCTTCTTAGGATTCTTTTTACTCCGTATCTGGTATCGCTCTAAACTCTGGGTCTTCTTACCTGTTTTGATTTGAAAAGGTTTTGCTATCCCTTCTAGTCATTCAAAACTTAGGTGCCTTCTATGGCAAGACGTTTTTACCCAAGTTTACCTAGTGTTAAAAAGTTTCTAGAGTCGTGTGTGTTCCATTTCCGTTATCTCTTAAACTAGGAGATTTCCTTTCCATTCATAATCTCTCAGGGGTTGTGTGGATTCCACATTCTTACATGTTCTAAAGTCTCAAAATCCTGAACCTCGAGATCTTCTTTCCATCTCGAATGTATCCGTTATCCTCTGCTCAAATTCTTCTGGAGTTATGTTGTCTTTTGGAAGATACTTCGTGATTACTATTCATAGTGTCCTTTAAGACATTAAGAGAGTAGTTACTCCTTTCGTTGTGTTTTCAACTTTGGACTTGAACCGAAGGTCCCGGAATGTGCTGAATTGTGGTGAGTTGAGTCATGTGGTTTCTTAACCATGTAATGCTCACTGCTATCAGTACAGGATGCTGACCTTTAACCCAAGTTCTGTTTCTTCGATCCTGAGGAACATCTTCTACCTCAGGATGGCTAGGAAATTCCAACTCTTATAGCCGTAGGCTTTCCTTTGGAATCAAAAGAAGTCACAACAAGAGTGGTCATCATGGCCTCCACATCTTTGTTCTTGGTTCAGCTATACTTCTTTTGTTAGCATGGGTTTTGCAAATGAGTATGACCCTGTGCATCCAACGTGATCTCAGGATTTTCCAGAGCACGTTCCTACTCTTTAGTTGCTTTCCGAACTCCGTCCGTTGTTTGGAAACCAAGTTACATATGGTGTTGGTTTCCTCCAATGCACTTGCTCTTGTTTTCTGTCAAAACATTCCACCTTGGAATGTCAGGAAAAACAAACTCCAGTACCTTGTTCATCTCCAGGACCAGGTCAAAGTTTCGTAATTCGAAGGTTGAAGAAGTTTTATTAGCTTCTGTTCTGTTCCACCTTCGAGTATCACACTCTTTAATATCAAGAGGTCGTGCTTAGTTTCATGGTCTTATTGATGAAGTGATGCTCCTACACATCTTCACCCACCATTTCTACAAGCTTGAATGCTCGAGAATGTTGGGTGTGCTTTGAGGTGTGTATAGTTATTCCTAGAAATTCTTATTTCTTTGAAAAATCTAAGAAACATCTGTATCCTTCTTAGCACTATCGATCACCCGGTCTCTATTGAAGTTGACTTTGTTACCAAATCTGTTCATTCCGGTGCACATTCCTGTTCAAAGAGTTAGGTTCATGCCAAAGCTCTCAAGACCATATCAGTTGCTTTGAAAAGCAAGCTTCCTTCCAAACTCTAAGACATACTCGTAGGTTGTGATATTCTGGTTGTCTTTCAGAAGTTTCACCAGGTTTTACCTGACCGTGATGTCCTAAACCAGGAGTAGTTTTAACTACTCCTTTCTCCAAGGAACTCTGCTGGATATCCTGGACTAGTTGGTTGAGCTTAAACAACAACTTGGAGAGTTGAAAGACAAGAGCTCCGCCTAACTGGATCCTTCGTTAAGGGATGTCTAGTTTCCTTTGTGTTGAAGCAGGATAGTATCTCCCTAGTGGACATGCTAACTTTCCACCCTTGATCTGATTTGGGCTATCGTCCGATCAAGTCCAGATTCAAGGACTATCTTGATGGTGTTTCCACTCATGGTGTTTTGCCCGAGTATCCCTTCATGTCCTTGGTTTAACCAATGTTTTGCCTTGTTAATATATCATATGAATCCCTCTTCTCGGAGTGTCGTGATAAGGTGTTGTTGAGCCCATCGGTGACATTCCTGTCTTCTCCAAGTTGCAAGAGGTTCATGTTGAACAAATGGCAACATGTTGGAAACTTTCGAGAACCATCTTTGTGTCATCACGAAGTTGTGTTCTAGAGGTTCGAAGTGGCTTACTCCAGTCCATGTGCTTATGGTGAAAGTTGACGCCGTGGATTCGAGAAAAGTTTTCTTGTTCCTTCGGGAATAATCTCAGTCGTTCATGCGTGTGTGGAGTATTCTTGAGTTGGAAGGTTGTTACCTCCCTTTCTTGAACCAGTTTTGTATCCACACCAAGCCACTGACTAATTGTTCGTAAACGAGAAGAAGTCTATGAACTTCGTTATCTTCTTAATCATCTTCCAAACAAGGACTCCGATGTGTTCTTTTGCAAGTAGTCCATGTAGGTGCAACCGTCTTTCGCAAGTTGCTAATACATGAGTCCTGCAATCTTGCTCATCTTCTCGAGCTTGACATCATAGTCCTTATCTTGAGAATCCAGTAAATGTATCCCGTTGGTAACCGGTGCAATCTCTTCGTTCAAACTTACCGAGTCTAAGTTATCAACTCACTAACCAGAGCTGAATCTCAAGCAGCAACGATGGTTGGTGTTTCCTCAAGGGTATTGAATCAGGTCTTTCGAAAATCCGGCATGGTTGATGTTGTGGTTGACACAATTAGCCGTAAGGCCTAATGTCATATCTCTTTGAATCCGTAAGAACAACCACTCTCCCTGAGAATTCTTATGTGGTTCATTCCGACAAGTTTTCCCCACCGTTCTTTCAAACCCGAGTTTTACTTTCACTTGATGACCTATAGAAGGCTTGTCGTGAGCCTGCTATCGGTATTTAGAACATCAAGGAGAACCTGGAAGTTGATCTTTCCAATATCTTTCCGTTGAACCTCCAAAACCTCTGTTCTGGTGGAAACAAGTTCATCTTGAAAGCATCTCTTGGTGTTTCGTAACCGCCATGGATCAGTTCCTTCCTTTTTCAAGTTGTTTGTACTTGAAATTCTGTTCATCTCACACATTGTGTGAATTTGTCAGTCACTTCAGCCATGGGGTCTTAACCATGTGGTAAATGTATTGCTATGTCAAATCCACAATAGGAAAGAGATTCCCTATCCTCTTCCGGTGTTTCAATCCTCGTTGGTTCTCCATTCCTATGGCGTGACCAAGAATACCTCCTTCATTACGGTGTTCCAACTTCTTTTTGGTTACTCATCTTTTGCCATGAAGTAACATCCCGATCCTTGACAAGGATTCCAAGAAAGCTGTTATGGAATAATTGAAAGTTTCTTCATCTCCTGTGTCCACTCCGAAGAGTGAACATGATCTTGTATCAAAATTCTCTCCGACTCACGATTACAGCGTTTTTTCGTGTCTTCCCTCGTCTACGGATATTACATTGTGGTATCCAAGACCATCCTTTCCATCTTTGTTTTCTGTTTGAAGAAACCTCGATGTCATAAGTTGTTCAACCTTTCGTTTCTAAAAGGATTTAAAGTCTTGTGCAAAGCTCATATTCTAAATCCTTTCCAGAACATTCGTCCATAAACTTGAAACCATCTTTTATCCCCTCCGTTACCTTGATGTGTTTCATGTCTGATAACTCAACGGTTCTTTATGAACATCCTGTCATGAGTTAGCCATGAGATACTCGATCTTCGTGAAGATCAATTCCTAAGAGTTTCCCTCTTACCTAAGGTCTATCCGTTCAATACTTCCGGATGCTACGGGTCAACCTCTTCAAGAGAGAACCGTAAGGTTCGAGGATATCGTTCAAAACCGGTGTTCCTTCTTTCTTCTCCTTCGGGAATCTCGGGACGAGATTCTTGTAAGGGGGGTAGATTTGTAACATCCCAATTTTTGCTACAAAAGGGTGTGTGGTGTTGTGTCATCTCATACATGCATAAAAACATTGGTTAAAATTTTGCATTTGAAAATAACAAATGAAATGACCAAAAATCACTTAAAGTGATCACCCAAATTTTGTTCTAAAAATAATTTCAATTTTGGAAAGCAAATACATGGTGAGCTTGCAAATTTCATAAGGTTTTCAAAAAGTATTTTTGCCAATTTTTCTGTTTGCAAAAAGGCCCTCAAATCAGTGGTTTTTGTTCTGTTTTTAAATAGAAAAGGGCTAATCTGCAATTTCTCCAAAACTTCAGGGGGTTTTCTTGAAAATCTTATTTCTTCCTTTCTTCTACCTCTTGACAGAAAGCATCACGCAGATGCGTGGCCACCATGGCCACCTCATGCCTAAGAATCTGCGCCCGCACGTGGATTACCTCTCCAGGTCGATGCCGTGACCCCTCCTCTCTCTCACTATGCCCTATCCTCTCCTCCTCTCCCTCTCTGTAGTCTCCTACCGTGAACGAACCCTAGCTCCGATGGTCCTCGATGGCGCCGCCGAATTGAACCTTCCCGCGCCCAACAGAGCAGCCCATCCTCGCCGTCGTCGCCTCCTTGTCCTTCCCACGGAGTCAATCGAGCGGAAGTGGCCGGAGTCGGCCGCGCCATCCTCATCTTCCCCGCGGCCGGCGAGTTCCTCCGTCGCCGATTCGCCACCACGGCAGCCCTTCCGGCTACCCCGATCACTCCACTAGCTACCCCTCGCCGTGGTGAGCTCCCTGATGCCCTCTGTTAGCCCCCTCCCCCTCCGTTTTGTTCCCGCACCGAGCGCCACCATGCGCCGCCGCGGTACCTCGTCGCCGGCTGCGCTCCGGCGACCATAACAGAGCGGCGCTGCCACCATCCGACTCGCCATCGAGTCCTCTCCGCATTGCACCAAACGGCTTCGGCCAATTTTTAGCGAATCGCCCGATTGAAGTTCATCTGAGAAGATCCCCTCCCTGGGTGATGTCATAGTGACGTCCTGGTGATGTCATATTTCCTCTATTAATTAAATTCCAGGAAATGATTAATAATTACAGAATATGAGTAATTTTGTAAATTCAATAATTAATGTTTTATAGATCAGAAAAATAAAGTAAAAATATGGTTGTGCTCAGAAAAATAAAATCTATCCAAATATGTACTTTTCATACATGTTTGACAACCTTTATTTTTGAACATTATTTAATGCTGTTTAATCATTTTAAAATAGAAAAATAAGTTTTTATTCAATAAAATTAGAAAATTAAAAGTTATATACCAAATTGCTCAAAATGACAAATGCAACATGTTTATGATGTTTTCGAACCCATTTGAGCAACTAAAATGGTACTCACTTCCATAATCGCCCGAAACCCCCTCCGGGGCCTATTTCGGGATAAATTCAGTAAAAATGCCGAACTGACATATGAACCCTAGCAACCCAACAATCATGTTTAGGGCTTTAATTTATTGCATTAACTTGATCATGCATACATGTTGTGCATTGCATCGATGCCATGTTTGATTGTGTTCTTCTTTTCGGTGTTGTTTTCCCCCTCGGTAGAACGTGACTCCGAAGAGAAGGCCAGCAACCCAATGGCGAATACTTGATCTTAACCGACAAGTCAAGCACTTATTCCAGAAGATCTTTATCTGGTTTTCTTATAACCAAGGCAAGCATAACCTCTTATCTGCTCATATATGATTTCAAAGTGATTTGAATCTCGTACTTTGCATTCGGTTCCAAACTATTTGATGTCAGTAGATAGAGTTCTCCTATATACTGCATAACCTAGATATCCTGATCCACTGCTCCTAGCCGCCATAGAATTGGTTGTGCGCATCGCCAGAGCCTCAGATCTGCTTTGCTTAGTCATACATGTTTGTTTACCTCTGCTCCATCCGGTTGATGAATCAGAGCTACGAGAACCTAGTATGATATGATGACGTGGTGAGATGAGCATTGTGTGGTTAACATGACTAAGGCTTGGACGGGAGGCCACTTGGGAAGTGGTTCTTTGTCCTGTACTTGCCAACCCTAGGAGTAAGGTCTCACCGCGGAAACCAAGACTGAGCGTGCAACCACACGCGCGAGCCAATGAACCTCGCTCGACTAACTAACTTGTTTGGCCACATCCATGAGTCACGTAGTTTGCTATTTCCATTTGCGTGTGAGTCAGAAAACGATTTGGAGAAAAACTAGGGCGTGACCGGGACAAGTGATGGACGTACACGGATCTTGATCCCGACTCACAGAACAGGTGCCGTCAGGAGGTGGCCAACTCCCTGTTGACGGGGTGGCCCTGTTTGGGTTGACTCATGGATAGGGTCGAGCAAGGTAAATGTCGGAGCCAGCCACCCTCTGCCGCGCTCCATGGAGAGCGTACATGTGGCGCTAAGAGTCGGAGGGTACGTGTGGGTAAAGTGTACCACCCTGCAGGGATAAATCTTTCGGAAAGCCGTGTCCACGGTTAAGGACGACTTGGTGAAAGTCACGAGGTCATAGATAACTTGAACGTGGCGTAAAAGATGTTGGCAATGATTGAAGGGTGCCTCCCCGGAGATGCCGGGAGGGGTGATCCTTGTAGCATGAGATAGTGTGGGAATGAGAAGGACTTGGTGGAATACAAGAAGATGATGATATCAGTAGTTGAGTAGCTTTCTCATCTGTTTTGAAAACATTCTATGAGACGTGCTATTCTTCCTCGATTTGCAAAACAAAGATTGCTTTACGCAAATCAGCCTTCATAAAACCCTTTCCGAAGTTAGCAGATATATAATAGGTTAATTAAGTCTTGTTGAGTACCTCCCGTACTCAGGTTTGCTTAATTTGGTTCAGGTGGAGTTCCTCACTTCAGTGGTGTTTCAGCGTGGACATCGACGAGTAGTTCGGGGTTCCCAGGTAGCAGCCTGGAATCTATGGGCTGGGACGTCACCTTATGTTGCGGCCTCTTAGGCCTTTTTGGTTCTTGTTGAATAGCAACATAATTTGCCTTCCGTTGTCTGATGTAATGTTGGGTCGTGTGACCTCTGCTTGTAAGCTATACTCTAGTAACACTGTTTAATACAAGCTTTCATGTTTAGAGTACTGCTTTGATCGGTTGTTGGTTTCGAGCTCATTGTTATACAGTTTTGGCTATGCCTGCATAGTTGTCGCAGTCGAGGGGTTGTGGAGCCGATGATCCATGTCCGAGCCCGCCTGTCGATGTGATCGGCCTGGGGCGAGGTAACCCCAGTAACCCTCGATTATTGTTGCACTTTCTGGACACATAGCATCTCTGTATAGCTTTGGTCCTGTTTCCTTCAGTTTCATTCGATTCGTGGACTCTTTGATATGCATAGTTGGTTATGACTAGCATGGATACAAGGAGTAGTTAGACTGGGGATCCGGACTACGTGCCGATGAATCCAGTCTGCCTGCCGTTGTTTGTTGCGGCCGGGGCTGGTAACCCTGAAGCCCTTGTGAGTCCATGGCTAGGAGCACATAACAGTATGTATATCTTTGGGTCCGGGCTCGTGACATTGATGCGGTGGCCCTGTCTTGGGTTGACTCATGGATAGGGTTGGGTGAGGTAAAGGTCGTGGCCAGCCACCCTCTGCCGCGTTCCATGGAAGAGCGTACATGTGGCGCTAAGAGTCGGATGGTACGTGTGGGTAAAGTGTACCCCCTGCAGGGATAAATCTTTTCGAGAAGCCGTGTCCGCGGTTAAGGACGGCTTGGTGAAAGTAATTTGGCCATAGATAACTTGAATATGACGTAAAAGATGTTGACAAAGCATAAAGGCAATAGATGAAGGGTGCCTCCCCGGAGATGCCGGGAGGGGTGATCCTTGTAGCATGTGAGGTGTTGGGAATGATATTGGTGGATAAAAAGAATGATGATTTCAGAAGTTGAGTAGTCTTCTCATCTGTTTTGAAAATACTCCTTTAGACGTGCTATTCCTCCTCGATTTGTAAAACAAAGATTGCTTTACGCAAAATAGCCTTCATAAAACCTTTCTGACGTTAGCAGATATATAATAGGTTAACTAAGTCTTGTTGAGTACCTCCCGTACTCAGGTTTGCTTAATTTTGGTTCAGGTGGAGTTCGTCACTTCTGTGGTGTTTCAACGTGGACATCGACGAGTAGTTTGGGGTTCCCAGGTAGCAGCCTGGAATCTATGGGCTGGGACGTCGCCTTATGTTGCGGCATCTTAGGCCTTTTTGGTTATTGTTGATTAGCAACATAATTTGCCTTCCGTTGTCTGATGTAATGTTGGGTCGTGTGACCTCTGTTTGTAAGCTATACTCTAGTAGTACCTGTTGAATACAGCTTCATGTATAGAGTGTTGCTTTGATCGGTTCTTGGTTTCGAGCTCATTGTTATACAGTTTTGGCTATGCCTGCATAGTTGTCGCAGTCGAGGGGTTGTAGAGCCGATGATCCATGTCTGAGCCCGCCCGTCGATGTGATCGGCCTGTGGCGAGGTAACCCCAGTAACCCTCGATTGTTGTTGCACTTTCTGGACACATAGCATCTCTGTATAGCTTTGGTCCCGTTTCCTTCAGTTTCTTTCGATTCGTGGATGCTTTGATATGCATAGTTGGTTATGACTAGCATGGATACAAGGAGTAGTAGACTGGGGATCCGGACTACGTGCCGATGAATCCAATCTGCCTGCCGTTGTTTGTTGCGACCGGGGCTGGTAACCCTGAAGCCCTTGTGAGTCCATGTCTAGGAGCACATAACAGTATGTATATCTCTGGGTCCGGGGGTCGTGACACGATGACGGTGACGATGGTGACGGTTCGCCTCTTCGGGAGGAAATTTCCCCGGTGGAATATCCCTGCCAGGAAGGTGTTTTCTTCTCTCTGTTGTTTCCGTCGCGAAGAAGCATCGGAAAATTTCTACGAATTGCCTCCCCGGGATTTTTAGGTCAAGGAGGGTAAGTACCCCGAAAGGGAGCTGCTGGAGGGGAACACTGGGCGCGACCAAGGGGAGGACACGCCTGGTGCCCTCCTGGTGGCCCCCTGGCTCCGCTCTGGCAGGCAATTTGGCTCCCTCGGTGATTTCTTACAAAACCTTGTTTTCAGATTTTCCCGATTTTTCTGACGTATGGAAAGTATCCCTTCTGACATGTGCTTTTTCCAGCTGTTTTCTGACTCTCATAAATAATTACGTAAAACTGTAAAACATAAAGAAAGAAAGAAATAACATAAGTATAGTGATCTAATAGAGAAAATATCAATGAATAAGGGAAAATTATCATATAGAATAGTGATGCAAAATGGACGTATCATTGCACATCTTCTACAACATAGAGACATACAAAAGGCTTAGGCATAAAACCCTACGCCTCTTACATCATAGGTTCACTGGGAGAAAAGGAATGGTGTTGTTGTGCACTCACCTCTGTACACCAAGGTAATTGGGAGTCCTAAAAATAATAGGAGGAGAACTACTAACAAAATAAAGATAGAAACGAGTCAAATGCATTACTAGAGTAGGCTTGACAATGTTCTTGTCAACTTTTGGCAAGGTTAACCACAATAATAAAATGCGTACTAAGTATATGGAAGAGTTGAGGAATAATGTGATTGTGGAAGAAGGAGATGATGATGATCCAGATGATCCATCAATATGCATGTGCCTCTTCTGCAATATTTTGCTTTATTTGTAATATTTGCCAATTTTATCATATGCTAATCTTCTACAATATTTGTAAATTTCGTAGCATATAAATTCTGGGATTCCAAACCCCACAATGGATCCAAGGCATCCAGTGGATAAAATGGTTTACATTATGGCACATGAGGTAAATCTACGCATTGAACTATTTTTTTTAAAATTCCTTAATGTGCATTTATATTTACTTAGTATTCCAAGAAATTTTTCCCCTCATGTTTTAGTTACTAAAAATTCTTGCAAAGATCCCTTAATGTGCATAAATATTTCTTGAGTATTGCTTTATTTCCCCCTCATTTTTAGTTACTGAAAATTCTTTTTAAATTCATAGAATGTTAATTAATATTTACTAAGTATTGCAAGTGTTTTTCCTTCGTTTTTTAGATAAAAAATTCTTCAAATATCCCTTCATATGCATTAATATTTACTGAATATTTCTTTAGCTTTTCCTCATTTTTTAGTTACTAAAAATTCTTGCAGAATTCACTGAATGTTCATTACTATTTAACGAGTATTGTATAATTTTAAAATCCGGGAAAGAGCACACACTCCACTGTAAGCGTGCAAGATCCATTCCCTAAGGAAATTTCATTTGTGGCGGATACAAGGGACCCAATTCCTTTTCCTAAAGTAACAACTGCCTAGACTAGAAGAGGATTGTGGGGAAGAGCAGAGAATGAAGAATTCTAAACGGTAGAGGTAGAGGGAGAGGAAATTGCAGGAAGATAAATACACTTTAAGAGGGAGCAACAACCTCTGAACCTGCCCAGACCAGAAGAAAAACAATATTCATGCTCAACAAGATAGTCTGCAAGAGGAAGAAACATAAGTAGCACTTAGAATACTAGAACATGATTAACACATTACCTAATTTATTTTGATGAGAAAGAGAGATCAATGAAATGTAAATTACAAGATTTTAGTGAGGTGTTTCTTGAAAAAACAACCAAAGAGGTGCAAATCACTCAAAATGCACCAAAGTGAGTTGTCTTGGAATATATTGTTGTTCTCAAAGAGGTGCAAATCATTCAAACAGCCAAAGTGGATGATTATATTGTTCTTCTCAAAGCTTAAATCATCTTTAATATAATTTGCACGGTTGATTGTCTCTAGTACTGATTCATTGAAAGTTTTTACCCTTTTCCCTAATGATTTATACATTAATCGTTTGATATCAATTATAAACCACACCTTTTACTCATTTGATCCTAATTTACATGTTTTACATTATTACTTTTTTCCCTATTCGAGGAGTTAAGCTTGGGGATGCTCATACGTTGCAAACATATCTATAATTTTTGATGCTCCATGTTTGTTTTTTCTACATGTTTCCCTATGTGGTGTGGGGGTACCCGAAAGACCCGTCATGATATGCCTACCCAGTGCGGCACATTAAGGGGTACCTTGAGGAGGCCCTCGAGTGGGTGCATGAAGGCCCACAATAGAAGCCCACACATAATCATAAACAAGGAAATACTTGGACAACCATATTAGGAAAGAGTATCAACTGACTCAGAAACGAGTTCTATTCATGTATGGATCCCAGGACTCGGCTATCTATGTAAAGCACAGGAGGGGGTCACGAACAGGCAAGCAACCCTAGATTCAGAACTACGTCAGATTAAATGTGTAGTAGCACCCCATGTACCTTGTTTTTCCACCTCATAGGAATAAAATCCAGCGGGCAGTAACCCGTCGAGTCAAGTAGTCCATTAGCGCATTTTCCCTTACAAAACCCCATGTATCTCACCATGGGGATTGTTGAGGTTAGATCCTCTTCATTGGCACCCACCGTGGGGCTCTGGATTCGAGGCTTCTTCGACTTCATAATCTTCAAACCGTGACTCGACAATCTGGGTGGACTCGATCCTCTTCGATTCTATCAACTTCAGCAAGCACTCGCCGGCATCACGCCTGGTTTTTTGACTCCC
Organism: Alopecurus myosuroides; assembly: GCA_028641055.1. Classification (NCBI taxonomy): domain Eukaryota; kingdom Viridiplantae; phylum Streptophyta; class Magnoliopsida; order Poales; family Poaceae; genus Alopecurus; species Alopecurus myosuroides. The sequence continues at coordinate 101,728,410 of CM054059.1, forward strand.
TCGACAGAAGCATCAATCTCAAGATCGGTAACCTAAACTTTCGTGCGGGTCACACGGGGGTACTACACATGCAGGACTCCCCTCAGATCCAGCCAATGGAGTCAATTGTGTTGGAGATCTTGCCGCCTTTGCTCAAGGAGGAAAGCTCGGAGTACTTCTACCCCACTAACCCTCATGTCCACTTGGTCACGATGGCGAGACGTACCGCGTCATCCTCCTCGGAAAGTAGCAAAGAAGACGAAATAACCAACTTGTCCAAAGCAACGGATGCAACTAACACCGGGACAATGGAAGATGAAGGGGAACTCAGTGAGGACCAGCAAAAGTCCCTGATACGTCATAAACGTATCCTTAATTTCTGATGTTCCATGTTGTTTTCATGCCATATGCTACATGTTTTCCTTACACTTTATGTCATTTTTATCGATTTCCCGGGACTAACCTATTGACAAGATGCCACATAGCCAGTTCCTGTTTTCTGTTGTTTTTAGTTTCAGAAAAGTTGTTCCAGAAATTTTCTCATAATTGGATGATTCAAAATCCAGAAGTCTTAGAATTCCCGGAGGGTCCACGGAGTCCCCAAGAGACCCGGAAGGGGGCCACAGGGTGGCCACACCATAGGGTGGCGCAGCCTACAACCTGGCCGCCCCACCAGATGGTGCGGCCCCCCTGGCCACCCACCGACATCGCTCTTTCTCCTATATATGCCCCCCGATGCGTAAACCCTAAATCAATTAGCACTTTTCCACGAAAAGTTCCGTAGCTCCGCCGCCGTCGCCGACAAGTTTCGGGGGACAGAAATCTCTGTTCCGGCACCCTGCCGGGACGGGGAAGTGCCCCCGGATCCATCTCCATCGACTCCACCGCCATCTTCATCGCCGTTGCTGTCTCCTATGATGAGTAAGGAGTAGTTCTCCCCGGGGCTGAGGGCTCTACCAGTAGATATGTGTTTCATCTCCCTCTCCCATGGTGTGATCTTTATGTGATCATGAGCGTTGTAATCTAGTTGAATAATTAGATGTTACTCTTCATCTGTTATGCTACTCAAGTGGTTTTGCTATGAGATATCCGTAGACAATTTGATCACGGTGTAAAGGTGACAGTGTGTGCACCGTGTGGTTTAGCATGATACCTATATCTTGTGTTGGATGACCCTATGAAATTGTGGTGTTTGTCTAGTACCTTCTAGGGCGCCCATAGTGATAGTGTGGGGTTAACTAGACATGGGAATGCGACTTTGAGGAGTGTTGTTACAGCCCTACGCAATGAATTGGTGTTTGTTATTCGACCGGAGAGTGGTTCGGAGTAGCATAGTGAAGAGATGATATTTATGCATTCGATTATGTTATCATTGTTGAGAGTGACCACTAGTGAGAGTAGGATCCCTAGGCATTGTTTCTAAGCATTGAAACACCATTTTACAATTAGTTCTGCTACATGTTTGCTTGCTTCCATTTTTATTTCAGATTGATATTATCACTTATAATCATCCATACTACTTGTATTTCACTATCTCTTCGCCTAACTAGTGCACCTATACAACTGAAAATTGTATTAGGTGTGTTGGGGACACAAGAGACTTCGTGTATCGTAATTGCAGGGTTGCTTGAGAGGGATACCTCTGACCTCTTCCTCCCTGAGTTCGATAAACCTTGGGTAATCTACTTAAGGGAAACTTGATGCTGCTCTATAAACCTCTGCACTTGGAGGCCAACACTGTCTACAAGAATAGAAGCGTGCATAGACATCAAGCTCTTTTCAGGCGCCGTTGTCGGGGAGGTAAGGTAAAAGGTACTCACATCCTCGAGTGTTAGTGCTCGAAGTTATTTCCTTTAGATTCTGCAATTATATCTTTTTGTTTCTTGTTTTCACTAGTTAGGCTTATTTTTACTTGTTGCTTGTTTTTATTTTTACTAGTTAGTCTTAATGGAAAACAACAAAAATATGAGAGAGCTTTATTTTCATGCTAGTAAAAATGTTATTAGCATTAATTCTTTGGATACCATTATCTATAATACTATGGAAAAGTCTAAGCTTGGGGATGCAAGTGTTTCTAAACTTTTTAATTCCCCGGTTCTAGAGGAGAAAATTTTCTTTGATGATAATTTATCTCCCATATGTGATAAATCTAATGATGCTTGTGATATTTTAAATCCTCCTGCTGAAAGTATTCCTTATAAGTACCTATGAAAATTGTTGAACATGTCAGGAACAACTGCTATTTTGGAGATGGAACTGTCCATCCTAGTGATGATTTAATATTTATACATGAATTATGCGGGTTGTTCAAGTGTGCACGTATTTCAATGGACCAAGTTAAGAGGAGGCTATTCTCTTTGTCACTTAAGGACAAAGCGAGGGATTGGTATGAGCTACTAGATGATACTCATCATTTGGAGTGGAAGGATCTTGAATTTCTATTTTATTCTTCTCCTGAATTGTATTTAGATAGGAATTACATTTATAATTTTTGGCCTCGTGATGGAGAAAGCATTGCTCAAGCTTGGGGAAGACTGAAAACTTCAATACTCAAATGTCTTAACCATGATCTTCCTAAGGAAATAATTGTTACTAATTTTTATGCAAGGCTTTCAAGACATTACAGGGATTATCTAGATGCCTGTTTAGAGGGTTCTTTCTCAAGTAAGAAGGTTGAAGCTAAATGGGACCTTCTTGAATTAATTCAAACCAATAATGAAGGTTGTAATAACGACAAAGGTAAATAATCATGTATGAACTACGAGTATGATTGCATTAAGTCTTTCGCTGAAACTGCTGATTTTAAAGAGCTTACTGCTAAATATGGTCTTGATCCTCAAATGATTGTTGGTTGGTATAGATCCTTTGCTTATTATATTAATGTTCCTAGAGAAAATGGGGACATATATCATGAAACTTTGAAAGACACTTGCATTGATGGAGGGATGATAACCCGGTGGGCCAACACCAAGGTGTAACCCGGCCCGATGGACGCTGCGCAAGATCCGGCTAAGCATAAAAGAACTTCTAGAAGGCCCAAGATTGTAAGCCTCGTAACCCGGATTGTGGGTTACGGTAAGGAAAGTTAGGATTTTGTACGTAGTGTCCGGGTAGGATTCAGGGTGCGCCTTGGAGGGCAAGCCAGGGGGTTCGGGTGCTTTATAAACCGGCCCCTAAGTTAGGTTAAGAGAGATCCAAGAGTTCTAGCAATATCGCTTGATATCGAGCATCCAGTGTAACACGAAAGTTGAGTTAATATATCGAGATCGGAGACTCGGCGACTTGATTGCCGGCTACCAGATCGAGTTCCATCATGTTTTCCTCTGAGCTAAACCCTCTCCCAAACGCCTGTGTCGTCTTGCCTCAAGATCAGTTACCCCCGGTAACGTCTGCCGTGATTATCCCACGACAGTTGGCGCCCACCGTGGGGCCTGCGTCCAAAGGTGTTTACATCACGGGAGAAGCTCGGAAGAACATGGAGAATCTAGTCATCGGCGAGATCTACATCGACCACGAACGAGAGAAGATGGTGGACGATTCCGGCTGGGGACCAGAGTCGGATCACCTCGAATACGGATCTATTGTGACAATCGGCCAGATCAGCATCTTCATCGGTATGGTAGGTACGTCTGGTTTAAAAGGACAATATCATGTGCATACTACAGGAACTTCCAATAGGGACAAAAAGATACTGAAGCAAGCGGTAAACTCGGTCTCCTCGGCCGTTCCAAGATACCTGAGGTGGTCAGAACAAGATGTAACATGGAGCAGAAGAGATCACCCGGAAAGAATAGAACACCCGGGAGTCTTAGCATTGGTAGTTGCACCATAAGTCAATGGCTACGAGTTGAAGAAGGTCCTGATGGATGGCGGAAGCAGTATCAATATTCTGTATTGGGAAACCTTTTTGCGCATGGATCTCAAGGAATCTCAGCTACAGAAAAGCTCAACAATTTTTCATGGGATAGTGCCGGGTCACTCAGCATGCCCCGAGGAAAAAATCGCATTGGAGGTAGCTTTCGGAGAATCGAAGGATAATTATCGAGTCGAGTGGCTCACTTTCGAGGTGGTCAAATTGCGCAGTCATTATCACGCGCTGTTCGGAAGGCCGGCTTATGCTAAATTCATGGCCAGGCCGTGTTATGTATATTTACAGCTAAAAATCCCGGGTCCTAAACAAACCATCACCATACATGGAAGCCGGGATATAGCAGCTGAGTGCGATGAAGGAGATTCGGTAATGGCCGAGCAGGCTTGCAGAAAAGAGGAACTCAAGTATTATCGGTCTCAAGTAGACCCGGATGACAGAACAACATTGAAAAGGCCGAATACTGAAGATGAGAGAGCAAAATTCAAGGCAGCGCAGGATACCAAGATGATAGCTTTTGTTGAAGGTGATCCCTCTAAGAAATTTACTATAGGATCTAACTTGGACAGCGAGCAGGAGAAAACACTTGTGGAGTTTATTCGTTCTAATGCGGACGTATTCGCCTGGACGCCTAGCGATATGCCGGGTATCCCCACAGAATTGGCAGAACACAGTTTGCACGTAGACCCTAAGTCCAGGCCTGTGAAGCAGGGCTGCGGAAGATGAATGAGGAAAGAAGGAAAGCTATAGGAGAAGAAATCGCGCGGCTGCTGACAGCCGGCTTCATTATGGAAGTATTTCACCCGGATTGGTTAGCGAATCCGGTTCTCGTGATGAAAAAGACCAATGAGTGGAGGATGTGCATCGATTTTACGAGCCTCAACAAGCATTGCCCAAAGGATCCGTTTGCACTACCAAGGATAGATCAGATCATAGACGCAGTAGCTAGAAGTGACCTATTATGTTTTCTGGACGCATATTCCGGGTATCATCAGATTAAGCTCAAGAGGGAGGATTGGGAGAAAACATCATTTATAACCCCTTTTGGGGCCTTTTGTTACAAAACTATGACGTTTGGATTGAAGAACGCTGGCGCAACTTATCAACGGTGTATACAGAAGTGCTTTGAGGATCAAATTGGACGCAACGTCCATGCCTATGTGGATGATGTGGTTATCAAAACCAGGAAGGCAGAGACATTTATCGACGATCTGAAGGAGACGTTCAAAAACTTGAGGAGGTATCAGATGAAGCTTAACACGACGAAATGTGTATTTGGAGTTCCAGCCGGGAAATTACTCGGCTTTATCGTTTCCGAGAGAGGAATTGAGGCAAACCCAGATAAAATAAAAGCTATCCAGAATCTAAAAAAGCCGGAAAATTTGAAGCATGTTCAAAAGCTCACGGGCTGCGTAGCAGCCTTGAGCCGATTTATACCCAGACTCGGAGAAAAAGCAATACCCTTGTACCGGCTCTTGAGGAAATCCGATAAATTCGTGTGGGATCAAGAGGCGGATGAGGCGTTCGAAGCACTAAAGAAGCAGTTATCTAAAGCACCAGTCCTAGCGGTCCCGGGTCCTAAAGAGCCCATGCTGCTATATGTAGCAGCGGGCCCCCGAGCCGTTAGTGCAGTAGTGGTTGTGGAGCGTAAAGAGGATGGGAAATGTTACCCGGTCCAGAGACCGGTTTATTACGTCAGCGAGGTATTATCAGAGGCAAAGCAACGCTATCCGCATTGGCAAAAGCTGGTTTTTGGAGTCTTTATGGCCAGCCGGAAACTGAAGCCGTATTTCCAGGAACACCCCATAACAGTGGTAAGTTCGATCCCAATGTCGGATATCATCAGAAACTCGGATGCGACAGGAAGAATAGCCAAATGGGCGATAGAGATGGGGGATTATCACATCAACTACGAGCCCAGGTCAGCAATTAAGTCTCAGGCTTTGGTTGATTTCGTTAATGACTGGACACACACAGGCATGACCACCTTTGCTCCGAACTCCGAATCTTGGATCATGCACTTCGATGGGTCCAAGCAATATGAGGGATCAGGAGCTGGAGTAGTGTTAACGTCACCCAAAGGAGACAAATTGAGTTATGTGCTACAGATTCACTTTGATTGTTCCAACAACGTGGCCGAGTATGAGGCCCTATTGCACGGATTAAAGGTAGCCAAGGAGATGAACATTAAGAGGATACGATGCTTTGGAGATTCGGACCTTGTGGTACAACAGGTATCAGGAACTTGGGATAGAAAGGACGCAACTATGGCAGCATACCGCAGAGAGGTTGATAGGGTTGCAGGATGTTTCTCCGGGTATGAGGTAGAACACATAGACAGAAGAAAGAATGAGGCAGCAGACGCCCTCGCTAGACTTGGCTCGCGCAGAGAGCCGGTTCCACCCAACGTCTTCCTGGATGAATTATGGCGACCATCAGTTAAAACCGAGTCTGAGGAAGAACTGGCAAATCAAGACCCGGATTTGGAGCTCGTGGCCACCGTACGCGCTGTTCCCGAGTGGACAGAACCGTTTCTGGCCTACCTATCACGAGGCGAGTTACCACAGCAGGAGGTGTTAGCAAGGCAAATTTCGAGGCGAGCAAAGGGATATTCTATCATCAATGGGGAGTTATACAAGAGAAGTGCAGCAGGAGTCTTTTTGCGCTGTGTAGCACCAGAAGAAGGCCGACAGATTCTTAAGGAAATCCATGAAGGTGATTGTGGGCATCATGCATCCACAAGATCCCTTGTGGCCAAAGCTTATCGACACGGATTTTTCTGGCTCACGGCTCTAGCTGATGCGGAGCGCTTAGTGGCAAGATGTGACGGATGTCAAAGGTACGCTCGCCAAACCCACGTGTCGGCTATGGAACTACGGACTATTCCGTTAACTTGGCCGTTCGCTGTTTGGGGTATGGACATGGTTGGTCCCTTTCACATGTCACCTTGCAAGAAGACACATCTTTTGGTGGCCATTGATAAGTTTACCAAATGGGTCGAGGTTATGCCAGTCACCAATTGTGAAGCAGTCACAGCAGTCAAGTTCCTGAAAAGTATTATCTATCGGTTTGGGTATCCCCACAGCATAATTACCGACAATGGAGCCAACATGTCCCTTGGCGCGATGGAGAAGTTTTGTGGCAACAACGGAATCCGGCTTGACGTAGCATCAGTGGCTCATCCGCAGGCCAATGGACAAGTGGAGAGGGCAAACCAAGAGTTACTTCGTGGACTAAAACCACGACTGCGAGTCCCTTGCATTAGGGCTGCGGGTGCATGGGTCGAAGAACTACCTTCCGTGGTTTGGGGTATCAACACTACACCTAACAGATCTACTCAGATGACACCATTCTTCATGGTTTATGGTGCGGAAGCGGTGCTGCCGAGTGATATTATCCATGATTCACCCCGAGTATCAGCTTACGTCGAAGTAGAGAATGAGAAGACCTGGCAGGATGCTGTAGATATGTTAGAAGAACAAAGGGAGCAAGCCCTGGAAAGATCAGCCATATATCAGCAAGATTTGCGGAGGTATCATAGTCGGCGCGTGAAAACCCGGGTCTTCCAGGAAGGAGACTTGGTCCTGCGTCTGGTACAGTCAAACGAAGGGAAACACAAGTTATCACCACCATGGGAAGGGCCGTTTATCATAAGCCGGAATCTGCACAACGGGTCGTATTACTTGATAGATGCAAGGGAAGAGTCGGCTACAGTTAATGATACCGCTCATACCACTTCGTCTATGCAGGAAAGAGACAGACCATGGAACGTGGCTCAGCTACGTCCCTACTATACCTAGTATAGACTATATTGGCAAGTGGAGTTGCACGATGTAACAGGCAGCAGGTTTTCAGACGCACTCTTTTCCTATCCAAGGTACCCTTGGGGACTGGATGGGTTTTTAATGAGGCGGCCTGCTAACCTAACCTTCGCATATCAAGTAAATAGGTGGTTATTCTTACGTTCTTCACTCTCCGTATGTTGCGTATATCTAGGTCTTGGGGGCTGATTGCTTGAATGGCACAGTTACAAACTCAATGACCCGGCCTTGATGCCTATGAGTTATAAGGGCCGATTACTCGCAAACGAGTACGGCTGCAATCTTATAACCGGACAAAGGAGCCAAATTTTCTTGACTTTTCTTACTTAAGCTCGATGTGACTCGCACTAAAGTGGCATGATTTGCTCGCTTACGATTACAATCAGCCATGAAGCCCAATAGGACTTGCCTGACCCTGTTTTTGTATAGATGTAACAACATGGTATCCACGCGAAAGCCGGCTTACAGTACAAGATAGTCAAAAGGGTCATCTAAACCACAAGTTATGCAGAGTACAGGGCTAATAGCCGGACACTCAACATTTATCAAGCATAACTTCAATACCTATGTGAAACGGCTCTGGGTTTGGGCTTAGCATCAAACAGCTCGTTCCCTTGGAAAAACCATACATCCCAGACTCGGCATTTTGGGTCTCGGGGACTGGGGATTTTGAAAAAAGGAAAAGTTGCTTAGTTGCTAAAACTCAAAAAACCCAAACATCCGAGTCTTGGGGACTTGGGGACTTAGAGAAAAGTCCGCTTGTCAAAATCCATGAAACTCGGAAACCGAGTCTCACAGAAGGAACCATAGAGAAAGTCGGATATCAAGAATAAACTCAAAAATCAGATAAATATCAAGTTCATCCAGAGGCCAGAAGAGGCACAAGGCGTATTAAGAACTTAAAGTGCATTACAAATTTCGGTACCAGCATCAATAGCGCACAGGCGCATCATCAAGAAATAATTGTTTAAACGGCCTATTGACCGACTGACGCACATGGCACAGCATCAGGTCACAAGTATCACTCGGTATTCTGGGCTGCGGCATCCATCTTCTCCTTGCCCTTGTTATTACTATTGGTGGCAGCAGCACCCGGATCAGCAGCATTGCCGGCTCGCGCAGGAGGAGGGACGACTGGTGTGGAAGTAGCAGGCGCAGAGTCGGCTTCAGCCTTCTTTTTTGCAGCTTCCTCCCTCAACTTGGCGGCTTCCTCCTTCCATCGGGCTAGCATATCATATGGCTTGCGAAGATCCGACTTAATCGCTTCACCATCATCACCATAGGAAGGGACAATAGAGTTGAGCTCCAAGCTGTCAGCAGTCACGCTTGCCGAGTAACGGACTTCTTTATGGATGGCCTTGAAATCCTTCGGGGAAAATTTGGACCCATCTCGGTTGAATTCTGGAAACCCGACCATCAGCTTGGCCAGCTCTAGCTTAGGGAAGTAAGCTTTAGCCAGGGCTAGCCCCCGGGTTACCCCAACCCGGCAAGACGAACGCTTCCAATGCCAAATCCACTCGGGAATGGTAGAGCAAGCGTCCAGCTCCTCTTCAAGGTGATGTGCCCAACACACGGCCAACGTAGTTCTTCAAGGATCCATTTGGTTCCGGCACATAGTTGCCGGATAACGCTCTTGATGGTCTTCAGCCTGGCAATATCATCTTCTTCCGGCATTACCTCATCCGGACCTGCAGAAAGAAATGAAAACACGAGTAAGGAAACCCGGCTATGTGTCAGACGGATGACCCGGATTATGAATATTATGCTAAGAGGCATACCAATCAAAGCGCGATACGTATCAGCAATCTGGACAGAAAGGTTCACTAGATTATCTTCGGCTGCATGAGCCCTCCTCCTATACTTTCTCATGATCTTCCCACTCCTCCTGGCCTCAGCCTCGGCCTCCTCACGCAGAGCCACCTCCTTTTCAATACGCTTGGTGGCCTTAGCCAATTTTTTCTCAGACTGGGTCACGAAGTCCTGAGTGGAGATACAGGGATAAATTAGTCGGAAATACTGTGAAGTTCCAGGCAAATTATCAAGAAATTCACCCGGAACTTGGGGACTAGATAAGAATACAAGCAATGTTAGTCGGATTTACCTCATGTTTTGCTATCAAAGCTTCCAGGATATTCTCTTCCTTGGCCCTTAAGGTGTGAAGGGCATCAAGCATCTGAGGGAATGTCATGTCTTCAGGCTTGGTGCCGGAAGAACCGGCAGCTTGATCCTCTGGATGAAGAGTCTTTCCTGGCTTTGGGGTCGAGACCCGGACCGTCTGGTTCTCAGGGTTTGGGGAACCCGTCCTCGTCTCTTGGATCTCAATCTCTTCATCCACATCTTCAGACGATTTTGGAGACCCGGCTTCTTGTCGGGCCGGGTCATTAAAAGGATCTTGTTCTTGGGCGTCTTCAGCTTCATCACCAGCTGTGGCGTCCACATTATCAGTCGGTCCCTCCGTCCTCTGGTTGTCTGCCCCCATGTTTTCCGGGTCACTGACTGTGACTTGAGCGCTAAAGAAAGATGAGAAGAGGCAGTTAGCAATAGTGATTGAAAGTTGTCAGGTATCAAAGGATGTCATATAGCAAAAACTTACCCGGTATTTACGGCGTAATCCGGCGGGAGCTCGCTGCTGGAAGCAGACGAAGATGTCAAAGGGACCGATAGCGGAACCCGGAATTGCCCGGCACGTGGATGGTTAGGAGAAGGGTGGCGCCGAGGAGAATTGGAAGGACGAGGCGGAGGAGCACTGGCATGATGGACGGGGGAGGTGGAGATGCCCGGGTTAAGGGGATCCTCACCCGGGGAACTCCGAGTTACTCTGCGCTTGGCTGGAAGAGAATCCTTCAAGTATGACGAGTTCGATAATTGATGGTTAAGTTGTCGCATGGTATCGAAGGAGTAAGGTTCAGAGGATATAGAAGAGAAAGGAACCTTGGACACTACCCCTCTGGCCTTCCTCTTGGCCCCAACTGTTGCTTCTTGATCAGATTCGGTAGCCTCCGGGTCATCCTCGTCCTTCTCATCTTCGTCCTCCAGCCCTGCGAACCGAGTATGTATCCGTGGGAAAAAGTTAAATGGGAGGAAAATAATGCAAGTAAAGATAATACAAGATCCGGGCAAATACCTTCATCACCGTCAGCCGGCTCATCTTCTTCTTCCGGGTCTCTGGAAGGGGGGGAGGTTTCAACTGTCCAGAAAGGATCATCGGCCTGAGACAGAAAGATGAAAATAAGAACTAGGAGCAGTATCGAGTCAAGATGAGGAAATAAACTTATGAGTATCGGGTCTTACCGCTGGGGCCGGGTTTTCCCGAGTAAACGGAGGTAACCCGGCGATGTTCTTTATCACCTCCAGCTTCTCCGTCAAGAAACCCTTGATGGTTTTGTTGGTATCCCCGGCTGCAAAGCTCTTGGTGGAATATCGGAGTGCGTCCGTGGCATGCCCCGAGTACTCGCACATCAATTTGGTGCGGATAGAATTGGGTTGGATCCGGAAATCAACCCAAGTTTTCACTAAGTTGAGCCCAAGAAGACCTTGGGCGGAGAGGACGGCTATTCTAGCTAGTAAGGGAAGGATTGCTTCCCTGTCCGAGTCAGGGGCGAAAGCATTGAATTTCTCGGAGATGTCAAGAAGGCCCTCTGAGTAACCCGGCAACCTCTTTTCGCCGGGTGAGGAGGTGTCCCGGCAATAAAAGTATGAGAGTTGCCAGTGTTTGACGTGGGAGTTAAGAGTAAGAGGTGGCATTAAAGAATTCTTGCGGCGCTGGATAGAGACTCCGCCGCAAGCAAGGAGTGCTCCGTCGCCGCTTTCGCGGCACGGTTTGCACTGGAAAAGTTCGATGAAGAGAGCCAAACTTGGCGGAGTGCACAAGTATGACTCGGACAAAACAATGAAGTGAGTAATATTCAACATAGAGTTAGGCCCTATGTCAAATATCCTGAGGCCATAATGGCTCAGGACCTCACGAAAGAAAGGGTGACCCGGAGGACGGAATCCCCGGGTCACGTGCTCTATGAAACAGATTACCTCATCCTTGGCAGGTGTGGGCCGGGTCTCGTCACCCGGCGCCCTCCAATGGATGTCCTTCTGAGAGGGGAGGACCCCCAACTCGGCCAGCTCTTCCAGCTTGGCCTTTGTGACTGTGGATCGCCCCCAATTGGCGGATATGGATTGGGTTGTCTTCGCTTGGGCCGGCTGTTTCCCTTGCCTTTTGGGAGCCATGGGATCAACCTGCAAAAACACAAGGAAAAAAGATACGGGAAGTGAGACTCGGGAATACCGGGTTACTCGGGTATGTGCACGGAGTATTAAGAAGATATGAAAACTAAGCCTTATCCGGGTATCATGCCGCAGAACGAAGATTACAAGAATTATCCGGGTATCAAGTGTAATTATGGAAACTATTGGTTACTTACGTATTGAAAGGTGTTTGAGGAAGACGGATGATTGCCCATGTATCTACTGCAAGCAAAAGAACCGGAAGAGAAGGATTTTCCGGGTGTCAATGACGTGCGCGGAAAATTGAGATGAAATGGATCTAGATTGGAAAACTTATGGATGATTCTACGAGGAAATTGGTGACTAATAGTGATAGGGGAATGGTGTGTGATCATTAATCAGGCTACTAGAAGAGTTAGCAAGCATCTGAGCAATTCTAACCGGCGCGACAAGAAAAATTTCCCGCGGGTTGACCTAGATCCAATCTAGAGGAAATCGGAAAATTGCGGGAGTAAATTAGTGGATACGAAGAACTTACTGGATAAGATGGGTGCAGCGCGCGGTGGCGGAAGACAGCGTGGTTGGAATGTCTCTTCAAAGCTCCCGGCGGGCAAAGTGAGGGCGCAGCGGCGGAGCTCAGCGGCGGCGCGGGGTGGTTTGAAGACGAACACAGCCGGCGGTGATCTTGCTTCGATGACGAGCTCGGGATTCCCTTGGTAGTGCTGCGCGAGCGCAAGATGCGAGGAAGGAGAAGGGGTTGAAGTGAGCCGTTGGGATTAGGTTTACCCCTAGGTGCCTATTTATAAGGGTGCGGGCGGATAAAACCCAGTTCAACGGGTGGGAGCCGGGGATTTCGGGATAACGGCTACCTGCATAAATTTCGCGATGTATGCTTTAAGTGCTGACCGAGATATCCGGACAGAGATAAGAAGGAGATCTTCTCCGCAACATTAGGGGCAGTTATCGAGTAAAGAGAATCAGATCTCTAAACATTCTTATCAGGGTGTTGACCCGGAAAAGCTGAGCAAAGGGCTTGGAGAAAGCCGGGTTATTATATGGCCACCTTGGAGTTAGGCCTAGCTGTTTATTAAAGCAATTTAACCCGGCCTCCATTGAATTTGTAAGCTTGATAATTTTGCAAGGAATAGCGTGCACTTCAAGGAGAATCTCGTGAAGTCCAAGCTATTCTGGGGACTACTGATGGAGGGATGATAACCCGGTAGGCCAACACCAAGGTGTAACCCGGCCCGATGGACGCTGCGCAAGATCCGGCTAAGGATAAAAGAACTTCTAGAAGGCCCAAGATTGTAAGCCTCGTAACCCGGATTGTGGGTTACGGTAAGGAAAGTTAGGGTTTTGTACGTAGTGTCCGGGTAGGATTCAGGGTGCGCCTTGGAGGGCAAGCCAGGGGGTTCGGGTGCTTTATAAACCGGCCCCTAAGTTAGGTTAAGATAGATCCAAGAGTTCTAGCAATATCGCTTGATATCGAGCATCCAGTGTAACACGAGAGTTGAGTTAATATATCGAGATCGGAGACTCGGCGACTTGATTGCCGGCTACCAGATCGAGCTCCATCATGTTTTCCTCTGAGCTAAACCCTCTCCCAAACGCCTGTGTCGTCTTGCCCCAAGATCAGTTACCCCCGGTAACGTCTGCCGTGATTATCCCACGACATGCATGAAAAATGAAATTGTTATTAACGATTGCAATGAACATGCTCAAACTTCTAAAAGTACTATTTCTTATAAGCATGTTAATTTTTGTGGAGCACTTAGACCTTGTGAAAAGAATCAAATCGAAGAAGAATATTGTATCCATCATAGGAATGAAAAACTAGAAATTGGGATAGGGCTTTAGATGATCTTGGTAAAAAAGTTTGTGCCCTCTATCCTTTTATTTGTGAACTTTGCTGTAAATAGGGTCATTTCAATTTTCAATGCTCAGGATGTAATAGCTATTCGAATACTGCAAGTTTGTATTGTGATGACATGATCACTCCTAATCAGCATGATGAACTTACATTATTTTTGGGGGTGTGAAGATTTATCAAGAAAAACTTCTTTGGTAGATATGAGTGCTTTTGATATGAATAATGTTCTGCATGGTTGTCATCTTTATCGTGTTAATAATTGCCACACAAATACTTACATACAAAATATTATAAAAGAGCATACTTTACCAAAATATGACATGGCTAATATTTCTTTTCATCTTATTAATGAAGAGGAGGGATCCTCCAAGTTCTTTTCTACTGTTTCTGACAATAAACCATGGTATGTGGAGGAGGTTCGTTTCAAGCCTCTCCCTCCTATAGAGATGAAGATGATGAAGAAGAAGAGGAGTAAAAGGAGAGAGGTAACGGTATCTCCCCCTAAGCATGTTGTTCCTCTCATGGTTATTCCTAGTGAGTATGATTCGAAAATTAATATTGAAGATGAGATACATGATTGTTATATTGGTTATTATTGTGATGTTAAGTCTGTAGGAACTATTGAAGATGTTTATTTTATGCCTACTACTGAATTTGATGATCATGAGTGGGACAATGATGATACTACTTATAATCTTGAAACTATCTTTGGTACCAATTCTGAAAATAATAATAATTGTTGTACTATTAGTACCATCCATGTTCCTTCCAATGATGATATAGAAAGCTCTGAGCATGTGGATGATGTGTTTGAAAATCCTTTTGCTACTGATGATTATATGCTTGATACATCTCTTTCTAGTAAAAATGATGATATGTTTACAAATGAATGCACTTTTGAAGATAACTATTCTATTGCTTATGATGATACTATGCCTCCAGTCTTTGATAACTATTATAAAAGATGCTATAACATAGGCTATGATTACAATTATCCTTATGAAACTTGTCAAAGTTATGGAGGGATTACCCAAAACCATCTCCCTAATATAAAACTTGTCTATCATGTTGGAGTTCTTTATGATGATTACAATGAAAATTATGATATTTTTAGTCCACCTACTATTGAGGAGAAAATTAATTATGATTGCAAAATGCCTCCTATATTTGCTGATTATGGTGATGAGAATTGTCGAGACATCGTAGTAGAGTTCACAGACGGGGGTGCCATGAGCCTACTAATAAAACCGCGGGGGGACATGACAATACGATGAACGAGGACACCGAGTTTTACCCAGGTTCGGTACGACGCAACTAGGCCACATTCCTACTCTTGCAATCTCACTAAATCTGGGCTGAATCCTGAAGTATACAAAGTACAATGTGAGTATGGTTTCGCTAACTCGGCGAGGATCAACTTCTCGGCGAGTTGGCTTCTAGCTAATTGTCTGTGTGTTCTTTCTCCCGTCCGTCTTTATATATATAGCAGGATTAGGGCTTACAGAAAGGAAACCTAGAAAACTATGGAAAGTATCTAACTTGGAAAGTAAGGAATCCGTCTTCTCCTCCAAGCCGCACCACTTTGGGCCATGGTCCGGGTTATTCTAGAATCCGGCTTCATGTGCTTCAGTTTACTGGGCCGCCCAATGGACTATGATCCATTACCTATGGGCCACCCTGGTAATCCGGCTTTTAGGCCAGTGTCGGACATACCCCTAATTGGTATATATCCGACAGTAGCCCCCAAGAAGGATTAAGACTTCATTTTGCCGCTCTTCATTCATTGTCATTCTTTTTCAGAAATGTTAGTGTTTTGTCTTGATTCTTCTTTCACCAAAAAAATCTCTTAAACCAAAACTCGGATTTTACCAAAGTTCGGCTTTTCTTCCACGAGCCTTCGCGGAGAAAGAACTTCGTGACATCAGTGATGAAATCCTGCTGATGTCACGGACGTTTGAATTCAGTCAAAACCTGGAACCATATCCTCTGATAGATTCTCTCGCCGGAAACGAGGAGATAGCAATAATCACCCCGTCTCCTCATTTCTCGGAAATTTTAGGCGTTACACGCGTCGCGCATCCAACGGCTAAAATAGCCGTTGGAGCTAATCTCCGCGTGCCTTGGCTATAAATAGCCGCCTCGGAGCCTCTGTATTCTCTTCCGCGCCTTCTTCTACCTCGAGCACCCAGAGCACCAGAGCCCTAATGCCCTTGCGCACTGAACTCCAGTTCCAGAAAAGCACAGAGACTCGAGCCTCCGAGCTCCTCTCCAGAAAATCATCGGAGGATCCAGCTCACGGTCGTGCCGCCCGAAGATGGTCACCGGTGAATCTCCCTGGGCTTCTGACTCCGCGACCGCTGCCCTCGAGATCGAGGATATCATAAACAATCTCGACCCCGTCTTCGACTCTCCGCCGCACACCGTCGCGAACGCACCGGAGGGTGCCACCAACGAGTCGGCGGGCAGGAATCCGCCTCGCGCAACTGGTGAGGTTCCGCCCCCGTAGACCACTCCTCCTCCTCCTCCTATGTTTCCTGAGTCCACAGAAGAGGGAAACACTTCTTTCGGCGGCGAGGACGCCACCGTCTCAGCCGATGCCGGAGCCGAGGAAGAAACCGAAGAAAATGCCGGCAATTAGAGCCACTATAATGTGGTTCTAACCCTTCTCCCGGTAATGGAGAAGGACGGCTTTGTGCTCAAGGACAAGTGGCGAGTGGGCGAGGATGACTCCGAGCTGTGTCCGCAACCCTGCGAACGCGTTCTGCTGGCTTCCCATATCAATAGAGGTATGGGATTTCCACCTTTCGCCTTTTTATGCCAAGTCCTAGACCACTATAAGATCCTTAGATGTAGGGAAGATTAGTTCCCCATATCAATAGAGGTATGGGATTTCCACCTTTCGCCTTTTTATCCTTTACTTAGCCGGATTCCAGGCCATGTTTGAGGGTTATCTAGGGATAGAACCCTGCCTAGACTTCTTCGAGTATTTCTTTAATGTTAGACGCAATACTTCGGAAGGCATACTTCCGACTTGCAGAAATATTTCATTCAATATCCTTAGATGTAGGGAAGATTAGTTCCCCAAGTTCAAAACTTCCGAGTCCGTCAAATTCTGGACGGGCTCGTTCTTTTATCATGTGGATGTTCCGTTTCCTAGAAAGGAAATGGGCATTCCACTTTTCGTCAATTCCGCGGCCATGCCCCAAGATAATTGGGCGTTGGACGCGATTCAGGTTCTGCCTCTAGACCTGATGATGATCAAGAGGCGAATCGCAAAACACGTCTCTTCCCCCCCCCCCCCCTCCGCTAACCGGCATGGATACAATCATCAGCTGGTTCGGAAGGCGGAACCAGCCCCTCGCTTATCGCAGAAAGCGGCTCATGTGTGAATACACGGGCCCAGACGATGCGATGAGGGCGACAAAAGCAGCTTTGAACAAGAAGGAGTTAAAGAAGCGCGTGAACCAACTCGTCTCCACTCGTGACCAGTACGAGGAAAATCGAGAAATGTATCACGCGAAGAACCCTTCTCCCAAGGTATGCTTTTATCATTTGGGGAATTTATTGAGTTTCTTCTTTTCTCGAATGTTTATACTAATCCAGATTTGGATTATCTCTTTTTCAGCTCCTCAAACTAGCTGAAAGCAAGCTTTCCACCGACGAAGAGTTGGCTATGCTTCGAGCCAACTTCTAGTCCGGAGGGCGGAACCGCAAGAAGTCATCCGCCACTCAGGAAATCATCTATCTTGACGGCGTGGCCATCACCACTTCCAGGTAAAAATCCGGGTTTTTTCATTTGTATGCTTTTTGTTGCATGTTCTTGTTTCTTGGAATCTCAAATCTCGGATTTCCTCTCCTTCTTTCTTTTCTAGCCTTGCCCCTACTAGCTTGAAGGGAAAAGGCCGGAAGAAACAGAAAGTTGTTGCCTACAGAGGAGCAAAGCCGTTTCCCACCGCTGCCCCAGATACTCCAATGGCGGCGGGGGAGAAAAACTCGGCTGCATGGGAGGATGAATATCCCCTGCAGTCCAGCAAGCCCATTGCAGCTGACTCGGATGCGAGGGAAAGGGCGGCGCCTGAAGAATCCGGGCCTTCAAATCTTCCCAAGGAAGACCCAATCCCCACTTTTGACGACAAATTCAAGGTAAAGCAAGAAGAATGTTTTGACGAACACGGGTATATTCATCCGTGGTAGAAAAAACACTTTTCCCAAGCTCCCCTGGTTCGTCCTTGGCCGCAATCCGGCCTAGTCGTACGGAATAATTATGTGTTCTTGCCTCGCCAGTTTTTACAAGACGGCATCCACCACATGGGGATTACCTTTGCGGAATACGCCAAGGAATTCTCCGAGGATCTCGCAGGTTTGGAGAGGATGAGCCAGGTATATAACTCTAGCCCCCAAGCATTAAGACAAAGTATCCTTTTCTTTTTGCCTTAATGCTTTTCTATTATGCCTGCTTATTATTTGACTAAAAACTTTTCCTTTGTATATTTCTCAACAAACCGCTGAGAGCATAAATGTGGAAGTTTTCAACAAGCTCACCATTAAGAACTAGGAGGTTAGATCTCTCCTTGGTATTCTTAATGACAAAGACTCGGAGTTGGCCTCAGTTCAGCAACAGCTGAAGGATGTAGCAGGTAAATGTCTTTCTTTTCAGCTTCTTTGGCCAAAGCCAAACAAATTGCTGAAGATGCTGGCAACACTGAAACCCTCCGCAAGGAAAATTTGGAGCATTACAAGATGGCTGTTGATCCCTTGAATTTTGATCATGTTTTACGGGAAATTTTGGCTTACTTTTGGCAATACTTTCTTGATTATATGTTAAATTATAGACCATACATGTGAGATTCTTTAAGTAGTGTTAAATTTTCCATTCAGGTGTGCCAAGGCAGCAAAGCTTCAAAAGTGACCTCAGGATGCCATGGAACAGAAGATCCTAGGAGTGGATCGCTTCTCCTGGATGGCACCACAAAGACCTTGCCACAGATGATCCCAGGAGTGGATCGCTTCTCCTTTTTTTTCTACCACACACGTACACCAAACCGGATCCTGAGGGTGGATCACTTCTGCTCTTTGGCTGGTGCCGCGAGGATAAAAGGCAGTCTTGGTGGCCATACCAAGGCATCTTCGTGTGAGGCAAGAAAGAAGGAGGGGAGAGAGGATGGAGGCGAGAAGGGTATGAGGGAGCGAGGCAGCGATCCGATCAAGATCCACATCTGTCCCTGTCTATTTTCCCTGCTTCTCCTTCTTCTGGTTCTGCCTTTTCACCTTCCTGTGCTTCTCCTTCAACATTAAGAACTAGTCGCCTCCGTCGTCAAAGAAGAAAACGGTGATAACTTTCCTGTAATCTTGCTAGTGACATCTGAAACTTGTTGTTGTTAGATCGACCCTTGGTACTGCTGTAGGAGTGTTGAGTTTGAGAATTGGGAAACTTCTGGTGTAATTCAAATTGCTAGAATTGTTTCGTGTTGATTTGTGTTGATCTCCATGGTGGATTTATTGTTCAACTGTTCTTCCCTAGCCCCATATTGCTTGTGATAATTTAGTTTGTTTTGTGCTCTCACTTTCACTTGCGGATCTTCGGCATAGTAATTGGAATTCAGAAAATTTGATCTGCTTAGCTTTTGGAAATAGTGAGCTTCAGTACTTTGTTCCCTGAGTTCGAACGACATAATCATTATATTTGCATCGATCAAATTGGCGCCGTTGTCGGGGATCAAATATTGTTTGTTCGGTAGAGTACAATAGTCTAAGCCTATTCTAGATTATTTCTAGTTGTTAAGAATCTCGTTGGGTGCGTGTTTTACACTTTATTGCACTAACTTTTAACAAGTTCTTGGTGGTGATTGTGTGCAGAGAAGTATGACTTCTAATTCTCTTTGCAGGGAATGAATGCAGTTAACTGATGAATCTCAGTTAGCACCTTTTGACCCAGAAATTGAGAGAACTTTTCTTGCCAGAAGGAGAGTAGCAGCAGCAACAGCTAATTTGAAAAAGATGGGGGACAGAAAACTTCGAGATCAGTGGATCCCCAACGAGCAAGTTTCTAATGCAGATGTGGTTATGCCTGCGATCCAAGCCGGCAACTGGGAGATCAAACCTGCTTTGATAAATATGGTACAGCACAATCCTGTCAGTGGTGCTGCTATGGAAAGTCCTCATGAGCATATCAGAAATTTCTTAGAGTACCGCAATACTCTTAAGAATAATGGTGTCCCACCTGAAGCCATCAGGATGCAGTTGTTTCCTTTCTCACTTTCTGGAAATGCTAAGGTGTGGTTTCATGCTTTGCCAGCTCACATAAGGGATACATGGGAACATTTAGTAGAAGATTTGTTTGAAAGGTACTTCCCACCTACAAAAGCAGCATAGTATAGAGACAAGATAATAAGATTTGTGCAGTAGAATGGTGAAAGTCTTTATGATGCATGGCAGAGATACCAGGGGCTTATAAGAATGTGTCCTAATCATGGGCAAGAGCAGTGGTTGATTTTGCAAACCTTTTACAAGGGATTGACTGAGCAAACTAGGTCATATGTGGATTCAGCAGCAGGAGGTGGAATTATGAACAAGACTCTTGATGAAGCATTTGATCTGATTGAGAGCATGGCTTCACATAATTTCTCCTAGACAAGTGAAAGAAAAGTGCACACTCCTCTGCACTCTATTCACCAATTGAGCAACCAAGATACTATATCAGCTAAATTGGACAGCTTGACTAATCAGATCTCTCAATTAATGGCAGGGAAGAACAACAGGAAGTGGTCCTAATGTCTTCACCAAATGCGGCTTGCCAAATATGTGGAATTGATAAGCACTCGACTCATGAATGTACTCTGTTGTCTGGAAATGAAAATCAGCTAGCAGAGGTCAACTATACTCAGAATCAGGGCCGTTTTTTCCCAGAGCTATAATCCCTCTTGGAGGAACCATCCAAACTTGTTCTATAAAAACAATGGGCAGTCCAACTTTGCTCAACCTATGCATCAGGGATTTAAGCAACAAGCTAGTTCATCTCAACAACAGCTTCAGCCAGTGCAGCAAAGTGCCCCTCCAAACAACTCCTCAGAAATTGGTGAAATGATGAAGTTACAGAAGGAAATGTTTAGTGGAATTCAGGAAACAATGAAGATGCAATCAGAGTTATTCTTCAAGTCTATGCAACAGATAACTGCCGGGATTGCCAATTTGCAAGGAAATCTAGTAGAAAATAAGCTTCCTACGCAAGGTGAACCTAACCCAAAGCAGCGTGGAGCAATTTCTTCAAGTGAAGCTATAAGTACGAGGAGTGGGAAGACCATTGAACAAATTGTAAAAACTCCTCCGAAACTGAATTATGTTCCACCTCAAATGAGAAATATAGAGAATGCTAAGCCTGCTCATGAAAGAGTCCCTTGTGAAGCTGAGGTATCAAATGAAGCTGTAGGGGGGTGCCCATTGAAAGTAAAGAGCAAAGAATCCCATTTCCTGAGAGACTTGATAAAACCAAAGAAGAAAAGCAGTATGCAAAATTTCTGGATATCATGAAGGAAGTCCAAGTCACAATTCCAATTTTGGATGCTATATTGCATATCCCAATGTATGCAAAATTCTTCAAGGAATTGCTGACAAAGAAGAGAAGTTTGGATGAACCAGAGATTGTAGCCCTAACAGAAGAATGTAGTGCTGTTATTCAGAACAGTGTGCCAAAGAAATTAGGAGACCTAGGAAGTTTCTACATACCTTGTAATGTTGGCAAAAGGATTTTCACTACTTTATGTGATCTAGGGTCATCTGTCAGTGTTCTTCCATTGTCAGTAAGTCAGAGTATGAATCTAGGGGAACTCAAACCTACTTCAATAACCTTGCAACTTGCAGACAGAACTTTGAGAAAGCCGGCATGAATCCTTGAAGATGTTCTTATTACAGTCGGGACTTTCTCCTATCCAGTCGACTTTGTGGTTTTAGAAATGGAGGATAACACTGAGAACATGATTTTAGGAAGGCCTTTTCTAGCAACTGCAGGAGCTGTGATTGTTGTTAAAAGAGGAAAGCTCAAGCTAGATTGTGGGAGTGAGCAAGCAGAATTTTGTATGAAACACGCTACACACTTGCCAAGGTGTCTGGACAATTGCTTCTCCATTAATGTGATCGAGAAGTCTGTATTGGAAGCATTCGAGGAAGCACAAAATGAATTTCTAGAAGCTCAGGTTTTTGTTACGCCAAGCTCTGTGAACATACTTGGAGTAAATGGCATCGACGGCTTCCAAGCTGAGGTATTTGATGTGGAAGAAGTTATCTCATCATTACTCCCTAACACCCTTGTTGAGTTCAAATAATTACCTGCACATCTGAAATATGCCTTTCTGGAAAAAGAAATGATTCATCCAGTGATTATAAGATCATCCCTAGATAGTGAACAAGAAGAAAAGTTACTATCTGTTCTAAGAATCTACAAGAATGTCATCGGATACTTGATGACATAAAAGGGATAGATGAAAAGGTTTGTTCTCACAGAATCCACCTGGAGGAAGGGAGTAAACCATCAAGAGAAGCATAGAGGAGATTGAATCCTCAGCTGCAGGAAGTGGTGAAGAAAGAAGTTTTGAAGTTATTGCAAGCTCGTATGATATATACAATTTCGGATAGTGAATGGGTGAGCCCAATTCACATAGTTCGAAAAAAAAGGAGGATATAATGTGAAGGAAAATGAAGAAGGACAACTAATAACAGCCAGGCCTGTCACCAGATGGAGAATGTGCACTAACTTCAAGAAATTGAACAAGGCAACAAGAAAGGATCATTTTCCTCTTCCATTTATAGGACAGATGCTAGAAAGATTGGCTGGACAACAGTATTATTGCTATTTGGATGGGTACTCAGGGTTCCTTCAAATACCTATTCATCCTGGAGATCAAGAAAAGACAACATTCACCTGCCCTTATGGCACATTTGCAGACAAGAGGCTACCATTTGGGTTATGCAATGCACCTGGCACATTCCAGAGGTGTATGATCTCAGTTTTCTCCAATTATATTGAAAAGATCAGGGAAGTTTTCATGGACGATTTTACTGTTTATGGGAAGGATTTCAATACCTGCCTTCAAAATCTTGTGGCAGTGTTACACAGATGCTCTGAACAAAATCTGATACTCAATTGGGAAAAGTGCCACTTCTTAGTGAATGAAGGGATTGTGTTAGGCCACTTAGTCTCAGCAAGAGGAATAGAGGTAGACCGGGCAAGAGTGGAAGTAATAGCAAAATTGCCTCCTCCACTAAATGTGAAAGGAATTAGGAGCTTCCTAGGACATGCTGGTTTCTACAGAAGATTCATCAAGGATTTCTCGAAGATTGGCAAACCCCTCACAAACCTGCTAAACAATAATGTGAAATTTGTGTTTGATGAGGCATGCCAAGAGGCTTTTGATCAACTCAAGAAATATCTTATTACAGCACCTGTAGTGCAGGCACCAGATTGGGAGTTACCATTTGAGTTAATGTGTGATGCTAGCGACTTTGCAGTGGGAGTAGTTTTAGGGCAGAGAAAAGATAAAGTGCTTCACGTGATACATTATGCTAGCAAGACACTTGATGATGCTCAGGTCAATTACACAACTACAGAGAAGGAAATGTTGGTTGTGGTTTATGCATTTGACAAATTTAGACCATATCTAGTGGGGAATAAATGCATTGTCTACACAGACCACACCGCCATCAAATATTTGTTGAATAAAAAGGATGCAAAGCCGAGGCTGATTAGGTGGATATTGTTACTTCAAGAATTTGATATTGAGATAAAAGATAAGAGAGGAGCTGAATATTTGGTGGTTGATCACCTCTCAAGGATTATCTGTGATGATAATTGTGAAATTCATGAAGAGATGCCAGGAGAGCAGTTGATGGGAATTAGTTCCTCTACACCTTGGTATGCCGACATAGTAAATTTTCTGGTTTGTGAAATTACTCCCAGTGACTTGTCGTACCAGCAGAAAAAAAAAGTTCTAGCATGATTCCAAAGGGTATTACTGGGATGAGCCATTTTTGTACAAGCATTGTGAAGATGGAGTTATTCGAAGGTGTGTACCCAGAGAAGAAGTGCATGATATAATTTTCCAATGCCACTCCGGGAAATATGGTGGGCATGCTAGACTCATGAAAACTCAGGCAAAAATTCTACAAGTAGGATTTTACTGGCCTAGTTTGTTTTCTGATGTGAATGAATTTGTCAAGAAGTGTGACCCTTGTCAGAGAACAGGAAAAATATCAAGAATAAATGAAATGCCTCAACAAGGAATCCTTGAGGTAGAGTTGTTTGATGTCTGGGGAGTGGATTTTGTGGGCCCCTTGCCATCATCACAAGGATTTAAGCATATTCTAGTGGCAGTCGACTATGTGTCGAAATGGGTAGAAGCTGTTCCAACTGTAAATGCTGATGCAAAAGCAGTTTGCAAGTTATTCAGAAATGTCATCTTCCCTAGATTCGGAGTGCCAAGGGTTGTGATTAGTGATGGTGGAGCTCATTTTAACAATGACCAGCTTGAGACATTATTGAAGAAATATGGGGTTCACAATCATAAAGTCACAACGCCATACCATCGTCAAGCCAATGGTCAAATGGAGGTGTCAAACAGAGAAATAAAGCACATTCTGGAAAAGGTGGTTTCCAAGTCGAGAGCTGATTGGGCTAGCAAGCTACCATACGCACTTTGGGCTTATAGAACTGGTTATAAAATCCCAATTGGGATATCACCTTTCAGAATGATATATGGAAAATCTTGTCACTTACCAGTTGAGCTTGAGCATAGGGCACAGTGGCAATCAGAAAACTCAATATAGATTTGGGAAAGGCAGGAAAACTAAGGAAACTACATATGTGTGAGCTAGAGGAACTAAGGCATGATGCCTATGACAGTGCAAGGATTTACAAAGAAAGGACCAAGAAATGGCATGATAGGGACATCCTAAGAAAGGAATTCAAGGAAGGAGAATCAGTGTTGGTATATGACAGTAAACTGCACTTGTTCTCTGGGAAATTCAAATCCAGGTGGTTTGGTCCCTGCATAATAAAAAGAGACCTGGGAAATGGTGCTTATGAAGTACAGAGTTCATCAAAGGGGGTTTTCAAGGTGAATTGGCAGAGGTTAAAGTAGTATCACCAAGGAGAAAAGGTCCCAGTTATTTACAGTGAAGAGATGGAAGAGGAAGGAGAAGCGGAGCATTTAGCCCCTCCACAACAAGAATCTTGAAGCTCGGCTAAGGTCTAGCTTAGGACCTTAAACAAGCGCTCTTCAGGAGGCAACCTGAACTTAATAAGTTAATTCAGTTTATTTTCTTTTAGTGGAGGTGTGTTTTATGTTGTCTTTTATTTTCTCTCTGTTCTTAGGGGAATCTGAAAGACGGCTTGTTCGAGGAGTAGGGGACAAGTGCCAAGCTTCAATATGTTGATAAAAGACTTCACTTCAATCAGGTGACAATGTTTCAACTCTTAAAAATCGTTTAGCTTGTTAGTTTTAGACCAGGACAGGAACTTTGCAGCACATGTTTATCTACTTCTAGTTCAGTTTATTTTAGGAGCATTATCGAACTAAGGCTCAAAATTTGGTTGAACTATAAACTTTCAAAGTTTATGAACTTTTATGTGGCTTTGAATATTTTTAAGAAGTGGATATGATTTGTGCAAGTCTAATTGTGATTGATCCTTCTGTAATAAATTTCTTACTTCTTTGCTTAAAACTCTTGAAGAATAAGGATGCTTCTTGGCGAAATCAAAACTGTACTTCTCGCTCACCTTCGAGCCTAGCTAATAGCTAACCCTTTTTGCATTAGCATTCCGTGATCCTGGGATCGGTGGCATGTCACGCACTGACTTGAGCTTTGTTGAATTAACTAACCAAGTCCAACAGCTAACCCTTTTTGCATTAGCATGCCGTGATCCTGGGATCGGTGGCATGTGACGCACTGACTTGAGCTTTGTTGAATTAACTAAACAAGTCCAACAGCTAACCCTTTCTGCATTAGCATGTCATGATTCTGGGATCGGTGAGATGTGAAGCACTAACCTGATTAACGTCATTTCGCTGCGAAAATGCAATTTATAATACTCAACATGAAATTCTGCATTAGCATACCATGATCTTGGGATCGGTGGTATGTGACGCACTAACCTAAAAACTTGAAAGCATCCTAACCAACTGTGGGCCTGTGATTGCAATTTTGTGCATTTGAGTTATTACTATTGGTTTTTCAACTAGGCTCGTTTGTGGACTAATTTTACATTTTCGATTTCAGCAACAATATCCTAGTTACTCAATAGTTTTAATCCTTTAGGAGCGGAAATTTGCAACTAAATCTTTACCCAGAATTAAACTTGCACAAATCATGGACAATTGCTTAAAATGAATCAATTTCAGATAAAAGCTCATAACCTGAAGAATGTTTTCATTTTGTGTCGTCTTTCATGTGATAATTTTCTTAGGGACAAGCAAAGATCCAAGTATGGGGGTTTTGATCCCTTCAATTTTGATCATGTTTTATGGGAAATTTTGGCTTACTTTTGGCAATACTTTCTTGATTATATGTTAAATTATAGACCATACATGTGAGATTCTTTAAGTAGTGTTAAATTTTCCATTCAGGTGTGCCAAGGCACCAAAGCTTCAAAAGTGACCTCAGGATGCCATGGAACAGAAGATCCTAGGAGTGGATCGCTTCTCCTGGATGGCACCACAAAGACCTTGCCACAGATGATCCCAGGAGTGGATCGCTTCTCCTTTTTTTTCTACCACACACGTACACCACACCGGATCCTGAGGGAGGATCACTTCTGCTCTTTGGCTGGTGCCGTGAGGATAAAAGGCAGTCTTGGTGGCCATACCAAGGCATCTTCGTGTGAGGCAAGAAAGAAGGAGGGGAGAGAGGATGGAGGCGAGAAGGGGCTGAGGGAGCGAGGCGGCGATCCGATCAAGATCCACATCAGTCCCTATCTATTTTCCCTGCTTCTCCTTCTTCTGGTTCTACCCTGTCACCTTCCTGTGCTTCTCCTTCAAGATTCAGAACGAGTCGGCTCCGTCGTCGAAGAAGAAAACGGTGATAACTTTCCTGTAATCTTGCTAGTGACATCTGAAACTTGTTGTTGTCAGAGCGACCCTTGGTACTGCTGTAGGAGTTTTGAGTTTGAGAATTGGGAAACTTCTGGTGTAATTCAAATTGGTAGAATTGTTTCGTGTTGATCTGTGTTGATATCCATGGTGGATTGATTGTTCAACTTTTCTTCCCTAGCCCCCTTTTGCTTGTGATAATTTGGTTTGTTTTGTGCTGTCACTTTCACTTGCGGATCTTCGGCATAGTAATTGGAATTCAGAAAATTTGATCTGTTTAGCTTTTGGAAATAGTGAGCTTATGTACTTTGATCCCTGAGTTCGAACGACATAATCATTATATTTGCATCGATCAACTGTAAAGCTCCAGAAAGACCTGGAGGCAAGCCAACTTGCTGTCGGATTAGCCGAGTCCCGCGCTACTTCTCAAGCTGAGAAAGATAGGGAGACTATCCGAGACTTATAGAATGCTGTCAATAAACGCCTTGAAGAAGGTGTTGAGATGGAAAAAATTCTCGGTAAGTTTTTACTTCTTTTACCGAGTATTTTCTTGTACTTTTTAAGCACGCCTTCCTTTTCCTCCTTCTGTGCTTTTCTAACCTTTCTTGGTTGTTTTAAATAGAAGGGAATCCTTTGCTCACCCGGATTGACAGAATCCGGGCTTTCGGGAAAACTTCGCCGACCTCAAGACTGTAGGGATGCTACTTGTGAACAGGTGCATTCCCGACAAAGCTGGAGATTAATTGGAAGTCAGCAAACTCTCGGAAGCCATTGAAGAGGTGGCAAACCAGAGGGAATCCTGGCTCCAATCTGCCGCTCGAGGTGGTGCTCGCATGGTCCTTGGACTAAAGCGTATGCACTACACCACCTCGAAGTCATGGCGCGTGGCTACCGGTATCCCTCAAGGATCCACGGAAGCACGGAGGGCGTAAATCTTCGAGTCAGTGAAGGGGCACGCCTCCAAAATTGCTCGGATGGTTTCTACCTCCATGTTCTACCCGGAGGAAGAGATTCCAAAGACTCCGGAGAACCCCAGCGACGGCGACGAGGAGGATGACGAGGAGGCCGAGGACACCGCCTAATTCCCGCGTAGCTAGCCGAGAAAATAGAAGCATTACTATTCTCACAATGTAATATCAATTGTAATGCATTCTATCTTTTGTATGAACAAGTACTTCATCATTTTGCAGTGAAATTTTTAAGTCTTTGCAAATTTTTTCATAGTTTTAATTCCTTTCCTTCTAAGTTCTCTAGTTTGTATGCTTTAACTTTCCTTATTGTTGAAGTGGCTCGAAAGTAATTTAATCTTCATGCCATGTGACTGGGTTCAGACATGTCAGTCAATACTCCGAGTCATGGATTATACTAAGGTACTTTTACTTACTAATTCTAGTGACCCAACACACAAACAATCAGATAATACTTAGGAAAAACAAGGAATTTTGAAAATTATGAACCTTAGGCACACAGGAACAATTTGGGGTTCTTAAGCCTCCTTAGGACAAAAAGCATTCAGTTTTATAACTCCGAGCACGCAGGCACAATTAGGGTTAATATTGAAGCTAAATTGAAAGATCATTGGGAAATAGATAATACAGACTTATGCGTTGAACACGGTGGGCGCCAACTGTCGAGACATCGTAGTAGAGTTCATAGACGGGGGTGCCATGAGCCTACTGGTAGAACCGCGGGGGTACGTGACAATACGATAAACGAGGACACCGAGTTTTACCCAGGTTCGGTACGACGCAACTAGGTGGCATTCCTACTCCTGCAATCTCACTAAATCAGGGCTGAAGCCTGAAGTATACAAAGTATAATGTGAGTATGGTTTCGCTAACTCGGCGAGGATCAACTTCTCGGCAAGTTGGCTTCTAGCTAACTGTCTGTCTATTCTTGATCCCGTCCGGCTTTATATAGATAGCCAGATTAGGTCTTACAGAAAGGAAACCTAGAAGACTACGGAAAGTATCTAACTTGGAAAGTAAGGAATCCGTCTTCTCCTCCAAGCTGCACCACTTTGGGCCATGGTCCGGGTTCTTCTAGAATCCGGCTTCCTGCGCGCCAGTTTACTGGGCCGCCCAATGGACTATGATCCATTACCTATGGGTCACCATGGTAATCCGGCTTTTAGGCACATACCCCTAATTGGCATATATCCGACAAGAA
This sequence comes from Alopecurus myosuroides, assembly GCA_028641055.1. Lineage (NCBI taxonomy): Eukaryota > Viridiplantae > Streptophyta > Magnoliopsida > Poales > Poaceae > Alopecurus > Alopecurus myosuroides. Next base: position 101,757,411 of record CM054059.1, read on the forward strand.
TGATAATGATACCTATTTTGTTGAATTTCCTCCCACTGCTATTAATATGAAATACTATGCTTATATGGAGAGTAATAATTCTTTTATGCATGTGGTTCATGATAAGAATGTTTCTTGTGATAGTTATATTGTTAATTTCATTCATGATGCTACTGAAAGTTATTATGAGAGAGGGAAACACAATTTTATGCATCCCAACAATATCAAGTTTCCCCTCTCCATGTTGAAATTTTTGAAGTTGCACTTGTTTTTCCTTCCTATGCTAGCCACTTTGTGCTTCATTGACTTGTTTTTATACAAGATTCTTTTTCGTAGGAAGTGGGTTAGACTTAAATTTGTTTTATGTTTGCTTCTTGATGCTCTCTTTTTCTTCAATTAATATTTCGCATGTGAGCATCTTCTGAAATTATCATGCCTAGCTAAAAGGCGGTAAAGAAAAGCACTTCTTGGGAGATAACCCATGGTTTTATTTTGCTTTGTTTTTCTCTGTTTTATTTGAGTCAAGAGGTTTTATACTTCTGTAGAAACTCGTTTGTATCCTTATTTTCATGTTTTAGTTGTGCCAAGTAAAGTTTCCGACGAGAGTTGGAGTTGGTTTTGGATTTCTGCACTGGAAACAGATTTCTGCTGTCCACCGTAAAAATCGTATAATTCACAAGAAAATCATAATGAGCTGAAATTTTTTGTGATTATTCCTCAGTTAATTCTGAATTTTTTTCATTCTTTAAGTTTTTTTATCTGAGCAATGTAAGTGCCCCGAAAAAATCCGTCTTTATAGACTGTTCTGGTTTTGATAGATTCTGTCATTTTTCTTGCATTTGCTCCTTTACGATGTCAAGTGGACTTGTTTGCTTCATGAAACATCAGTGGATATATCTAATGTTTAAAAGTATCAATAGAACTTGTGCCCATACAGAACCCATAGATTTTTGATTGTTTCACTAACCCTCTAATGCGAATTACTCTTTGAGTGTGGTGTGAAGGAAGTTTTCAAGGGTCAAGAGAAGAAGGTGATATATGTGATCAAGAAGAGTGCAAGGTCATATCTTGGGGATGCCCCCGTGGTTCATCTAAGAAAATTCTAAGAAGGCTCAAGCGTCTAAGCTTGGGAATGCCCAAGGCATCCCCTTCTTCATCAACAATTTATCAGGTCACTTCTAGTGAAACTATATTTTTATTCGGTCACATCATATGAATTTTACTTGGAGCGTCTCTTTGTTTTATTTTGGTTTACTTTGTGAAATAATATGGTTGGAACCTAGAATTATTTGTGTGGGATAGAGACACGCTCCGCTTTTTCGTTTGAATACTCGTTATGCTCGTATTCTTAGTTTTTCTTCTACCTGCTGCAAAATTCCTGTTTAGCTCATGTTTTTCTTGCATCTCTTTTTTAGAGATGTTAGTTTTAGTAGAGATGTGTTAGTACTCTCTTGTTTCATTGCTATATCTTTTGGAGATTTTTTAGTGTTTGGTGTTTGGTAGAAAATGCTACGTGTGGTAGATGGTATAACGCAAAAAAGCTTGCATATTCTTGTACATCATTAAACTGGTTCACTTGATTATTTGTTGTCGTTTTGAGATATGAATTTGCTTAATGGCAAAATTGCTGGTTTACTAGAGTAAGAACAATTAATGGTTGGCCTAGAAGATTGAAATTGTGCCACACTCAAATAATCAGTTGATGGGATAATGTTATATGACTTCCCCTGCTGATAGTAATCGTAATGGCTTTTTGTTACGCGCTACGGTCGGGTTAGCTAACAGTGACTTGTCATTGCCATGGACCCTCTTGGAGTGATTTTCATTATTCCTTGTGATATCATGATTTTATTTGGAATCTTTTAACTTGTAGTTCTATGTTGTGGTTTTCTGGCACTCCCACCATCCATATTTGCTAGCCTCTTCGGTACGGTGCATTGCTCAATCTCGCATTGAGAGTTGGTGCAAACTTCGCCAGTACAGCCCAAACCCGTTGGAGAAATTTGTTCTTCTACACATAAGCCAAAAAAGTATCTTCCTAAAAACAGCCACCATAACTACCTACCATGGCATTTCCATAGCCATTCCGAGATATATTGCCATACAATATCCATCATCATCATCTTACTTGTCATGCTTCATTTTTATTTTGCATACTCGGACACTGGCAGGAGCATTTAGTTTTATTTACATCAGAGATATTTCAGTTTGAGTTATGAGTACTAAAAGTGTGTTGATTCATTGTAAAATAGAGTGTTTCCCTACCAATGAGGTTATATATAAAAAAAAGCCCAAAAAAAGAAAAAGAGAGGCAAAAGAGAGAAAATAAAGAGAGAGGGAGCGGCACTACTATCATTTATTCCACACTTGTGCTTTGTTTAGCATCATTACTTCAGTTTGGAGAGATTTTTCATATTATGACTTGCATGCCTATGTGGGGAACTTACATTATAGAACTTGGCTTGTATATTCCAATGATGAGCCTCCTCAAAAGAGCTCTAGGTCTTCGTGAGCAAGCAGGTTGGATGCACCTCCACTAGTTCCATTGGAGAGCTTTCATACACTTATACCTCTATGTCTATCCGTGGTGTGGAAATCACTACTCCTTGCATAACTTTGATTATAAGACTTCCTCTTGTCTAATGATCACTTTCAGTTGTGTGAGACTTTCTTCCATTGACCATCCAAACCCTCCATAATGTTCTTTTAGCCACAACATCCTGGTGCCAGGAACCAATACAGAACACTTACTTGTTTTAAGTGCACATTTATTTGAATGATTTTTCTATGTGCATATTGTTGTCACTTGACTTGATCCTAACAGGAGTTGTTATGAGAGTTTGATGCCTTGGATGATTATATTGTTGTTCTTGAAGCTTAAATTATCTTTAATATACTTTGCATAGTGCATTGTCTTTTAGTATTGATTCATTGAAATGTTTTACTTTGTTATTCCTAACGGTTTATACATTACTCTTTGATATCAACTATAAACCACAACATTTATTCATTTGATCCTAGTTTACATGCTTTACATTACTATGATGATAAAGTTTATGTTGGTAGCATGTCACCTCCGAAATTATTTGTTTTGTCATTTACCTACTCGAGGACGAGTACGAACTAAGCTTGGGGATGTTGATACGTCAAAACGTATCCTTAATTTCTGATGTTCCATGTTGTTTTCATGCCATATGCTACATGTTTTCCTTACACTTTATGTCATTTTTACCGATTTACCGGGACTAACCTATTGACAAAGATGCCATAGAGCCAGTTCCTATTTTCTGCTATTTTTAGTTTCAGAAAAGTTGTTTTGAAATATTCTCGGAATTGGACGATTCAAAAGCCAGGAGTCTTAGAATTTTCAGAGGGTCCACGGAGTCCCGAAGAGACTCGGAGGGGAGCCAGAGGGTGGCCACACCATAGGGTGGCGCGGCCTACCCCCTGGTCGCCCCACCAGGTGGTGTGGGTCCCCTAGCCACACACCGACATCGCTCTTTCGTCTATATATGCCCCCGATGCATAAACCCTAAATCAAATAGCCTTTTCCATCAAAAGTTCCGTAGCTCCGCCACCTCCGACGACAAGCTTCGGGGGGACAGAAATCTCTGTTCCGGCACCCTGCCGGGACGGGGAAGTGCCCCCGGATCCATCTCCATTGACTCCACCACCATCTTCATCGCCCTTGCTGTCTCCTATGATGAGGAGGGAGTAGTTCTCCCCCGAGGCTGAGGGCTCTACCGGTAGCAATGTGTTTCATATCTCTCCCATGGTGTGATCTTTATGTGATCATGAGCTTTGTATTCTAGTTAAATAAGTAGATGTTACTCTTCATCTGTTATGCTACTCAAGTGGTTTTGTTATGAGATCTCCGTAGACACTTTGATCACGGTGTAAAGGTGACAGTGTGTGCACCGTGTGGTTTAGCATAATACTTATATCTTGTGTTGGATGACCCTATGAAATTGTGGTGTTTGTCTAGTAACTTCTAGGGCGCCCATAGTGACAGCGTGGGGTTAACTAGACATGGGAATATGACTTTAGGAGTGTTGTTACAACCCTATGCAATGAATTGGTGTTTATTATTCGACCGGAGAGTGGTTCAGAATAGCATAGTGAAGAGATGATATTTATGCATTCAATTATGTTATCATTGTTGAGAGTGTCCACTAGTGAAAGTAGTATCCCTAGGACTTGTTTCTAAGCAATCAAACACCATTTACAATTAGTTCTACTACATGTTTGCTTGCTGCCATTTTTATTTCAGATTGCTATTATCACTTATAATCATCCATACTACTTGTATTTTACTATCTCTTCGCCGAACTAGTGCACCTATACAACTGACTATTGTATTAGGTGTGTTGGGGACATCGAAAGGTTTATAGCAAAACTTGGACAAAAAGCACCCCCTTTCTATAAATTGTTGAAAAATTCAGATAAGTTCGAGTGGACACCCGAAGCCAGGGAAGCTTTCCACGCACTCAAACGGACCTTGTCAACTCCACCTTTCTTGATGGCACCTCAGGAAAAGGAGCCAATGTACCTATACATCTCAACAACAAGACAAGTGATCAACACAATACTGGTAATAGAGAGACCCCAGGAAGGGTCCATATACCAGGTACAACGCCCAGTATTTTACCTCAGTGAAGTATTATCGACATCCAAGCAACGGTATACACATTACCAGAAGCTAGCCTATGGAGTTTACATGACAACTCGAAAACCGAGGCACTATTTCTAGGAGAACCCAATCACCTTGGTGTCCAACGCACCCTTGTCAGGAATACTCAACAACTATACAATGCAACTAGTCGAGTGGCCAAGTGGGGGATCGAGATTGGCCCACGGGATATCACTTATGAGATACGCATGGCAATTAAATCACAAGTACTCCCAGACATTGTTTCAGAGTGGCTCGAGTTGGAACAGCCGAGACTGTCGGACATCTCGAGTAACTAGACAATGTACTTCGATGGATCCAAACAAGCATCTGGAGAAGGAGCAGGAGTGATACTCTCATCCCCTAGAGGTGATAGATTGCTATATGTAATACAAATGAACTTCAAGAACGCATCAAACAATGAAGCCAAGTACGAAGCACTCATACACGGGATGAAAATGGCTAAAATATGTGGATTCACTTGACTCGCTATTTATGGTGACTCAAACCTCGTGGTACAACAAACCATAAAGGAGTGTGATGCCCCAGCAGAAAACATGTCTGCATATCGAGAACTCTACAACAAACTCGAGGCTGAATTTGATGGATGCAAACTGCAGCACATCGGTAGAGGGAGTAACTCAGAAGCAAACTCTCTAGCAACAATCGGGTCCACGTGTGCACAAAAACCACCCATTGTTTTCTATGAGGAGATTGGTCAGCCCTCTATTAAGCATAAATACTAGCTACAAAAATAGCTAAAGACTCGGAAGCCAGCAATACGGAGCATTGAGAGGAAGAGGCAGAACCCACACATATGGACATACCAGGACAAATCAACCAGGTAGAAACCACCTGGATGCAACCATTGATTGATTACATGACACGAAACGGAACTCCCTGATCGAGGACTAGCCAGAAGCACGTCGAGTGATGCATAGAGTTAAGGCGTTTTCCATCCACGATGGGAAACTCCATAAGCGCAACATATCGTACATACTATAGAGGCTCATCACCCCAGAAGAAGGAAGAGAGGTCCTACTTGACATACATCAAGGAACCTACGGACACCACGTAGGAAGCAGAAACATAGTCCACAAGGCATTCCGAGATGGATTTTATTGGCCAACAGCTGAACACGATGCTAAAGCTATCGTACAACACTACGACGCATGCCAAATGTTCGCAACAAGGCCCAACGTTCTAGCCATAGAACTTCACATGATACGTCTCGCATGGCCTTTCGCGCAATGGGGACTCGACATGGTTGGGACACTTAGTCGGTCGTCCAACGGTGGATACACTCGAATACTAGTAGCAGTCGATAAATTTACCAAATGGATTGAAACCATGCCTGTCACGTCACAGGATGCAGAGTCAGCAATAAAGTTCATAAGATCCATAGTACATAGATTCGGAGTGCCACACAACATCATCATGGATAATGGTACCAACTTTACAGTAGTAGAATTACAGGATTATTGCAAGCAGCTAGGGATCAACATCAGCTACGCATTAGTCGCACACCTGCACACAAACGGGCAGGTGGAGCGATCGAATGGATTAATCGCAACGGGACTCAAGAAACAGTTATTGATACCACGCAAACGAGCAGCTGGAGCATGGGCAGAGGAGCTGCCCACAGTGCTTTGGATCCTGAGGCAACACCAAAAGATCCACAGAGTATATGTCATTCTTCATGGTATATAGAGTCGATGCAGTTTTACCAGCAGAAGTACGGTACAATGCCCCTCGGGTTGCCTTGTATAAAGAGGAGGAATCGAATAAGGCACTCAAAGCCATGACAAGTTGACACCTCACGGGAAGGACCCTATGTCATAGGGGAAGTACTCAGGAACGGCGCGTACAAGCTCAAGGACAAAACAAACAGGGAACTTATACAAGAATCCATGGAACGTCTCGCAGCTACATTGTTTTTACGCTTAGTTTTTCTTATATTCAGTACAATTAGAATAAGGCTATTTTAGCCACCTCTATATCCCGTGCGAACAAATCGAACAGATTTACCCTCTAATGTGAGGCTTTTTCTCTTTTTTGTTTGACAATTACAATTGGACACCAACCGCAGCCCCACCTGAGCATAGGAAAGGCATAGGTTCTCGATCACACTCAGGGGCCATGCAGGAAAAGGCCCAAACAGACAATGGGGTGACTCCCAGCCGCAGTCCCACTCGAAACACTCGAGGGCTGCACATAAATCAGTTCAAACAGAAAAGGGGTGACTCCCAACCGTAGTCGCACTTGAAACACACGGGGGCTACACAGAAATCACTTCAAACAGAAAAAGGGGTGACTACCAGTTGCAGTCATACACGAAACACTTGATGGCTGTGCTGCAATCAGTTCAAACAGAAAAAGGGTGACTCCCAGCCACAGTCGCACTCGAAACACTCGGGGTCTATGCAACGATCAGTTCAAACAGAAAAGGGGTGACTCACAGTCGCATTAGAAACACTTGGGGTATGCGTAGAAATCGATTCAAACAGAAAAAGGGTTACTCCCACCTTAGTCGCACTCGAAACACTCACGAACTGCAGAGCAATCTGTTCAAACAGAAAAAGGGGCGACTTATTAGCCGCAGTCGCACTCGAAACACTCAGGGGGCAACACCACAATCAGTTCAAACAGAAAAAGGGGTGACTCCCAGCCGCACTCGCACTCGAAACACTCGAGGGCTGCGTAGCAATCAGTTCAAATAGAAAAGGGTGACTCTTAGCCGTAGTCGCACTCGAAACACTCGGGGGGGAGGGGCACGTAGCAATCAGTTCAAACAGAAAAAGGGGTGACTCCCAGCCGTAGTCGCACTCAAAACACTCGGGGGCTGCACAGCAATCAGTTCAAACGGAAGAAAAGGGTGACTCCCAGCCGCAGTCGCACTCGAAACACTCAGGGGCTGTGCAACAATCAGTTCAGACAAAAAAGGGGTGACTCCTAGTTGCAGTCGCACTCGAGACACCGGGGGCTACGTAGCAATCAATTCAAACAAAAAAAGGATAATTATAAGCTGTATTAACACTCGATCATACCAAGTGGATTGCACAGTAACCAGTTCAAACAAAAATCATATAGGTGAAATCCCGAAGAAGATAATCCAAGGAAAAAACGCAAGGCAAAGCACATTTAATCAGAAAAAGCTGGGACTTTATTCATATACATATCAGACAGTTATAGAGTCATTTACAAGGGAGGCCGAATGACTAAATCTCTAAAATTGGGGAGTCCAACCACTCGCCAGCGGCACACCTGTTTCTTCCTCTGCAAAGCGCATGAGTGCAACCGCTGCAGGCGTGGCTGATTCACATCGGGCACTCATATTGACGCGTTGGCGAGCTCGAGGAGCGAGAGAACCTCTGCCATTTTTTTTATAAAAACCATATGAGGATAGTGAGTCTTAGTAGCTGGCAAAGCAGCTTTGGCTCCACCAACAAGTTGACGATGAACAAGGGCCTTAGCATGATCATAACTACTAAATTTACGCATCAAGTTGAAGAGTCCTTCGGGCAGCTTTTTGAGTGGAAACAAGGATCCGTATATGTTGTAAAAGGCGGCTTGGCAGGAGCCAATCACCCCACCAACTTGTTGCGCTCGAGTACGCAGTGTCAAGAGTACTCGAGATTTCTCAACATTAGCCCAAAAAGAAGAAGAACTGAAAGCAGCAAGTTTTTGGTGTTCTTCCTTGATATATCGGGTCTCTTCAGCAGAGTTCTCGTGGACACCTACAGAAGCATACTAATTTGGATCAGATGAACACACTGACTCAAGCCAAGCTAAAATTTGTCACCCAAAAACTTACATGATAGATCTGTGGCTATAGCGGTTAACTTAGACAGAATAAAATCTTCATGGTCCATAGCAACCCGCTCTTTGGACTTTGAAGAATCAAGTAGCGGAAGGTTTTGAGCTCCTCCTCTTTTCTCAAAAGCTTTGGGGGTGTTTACTTCAGAATAACGAGTAGCGGAAGGATTTGAAGTTGATTCGGCTACTGGAGTTTGAGTATCATCACCGGCTGGAGTCATAGAATTAGTGGCCCCTATTAACTAAATAAGAGATAAGAAGGTTTCAAGACTCGATATGCTAATCCGTTCGAGTGCTCGGCAGCATTTCTACTACCTTACACTTGGGGTCTACTCTAATCGGGAAAAGTTATGCAAGGATAATTAAGTTACACATGAGAGTTTCATTCATCAAAAGGACAAGTACATTACAAGAAAAAGGCGGATTTTATGCACTACGACACCGCTCCTACAGAGACTACTAAAAATAAATAAAACTAGTTCTTGGTGGCTGCTTTGAGAGTGTCTTCGATAGCCTAATCAGGTTTGGTCTGAACCTCAAGCATTGCCAGAAGTTTCTAGGCTAACTTAACAGAATCTTTAGTGTACGGGTCGAGGTCTACCTCTTGCCCGCTCGAGTCCTTCAAAGGCCTACTCAATGGATCTTCAAAGTCTGCTTCGATAACATGCACCCGCGCAAGAGTGAGCATCGTCCCAGCCCTAGAGAGAGTCTTCTCCCGACTGAATTCAGCTAAGATGTTCGTGTTATGAAACACGCCCATTAGAGCATTCAGAGTGGACGGTATCTTGTGTCCTGGAAACAGGCACTCGTGGAAGGAAGCGAATATGCCCTTGAGCTTCACAAGTGTCTCTTTGGCCTTATACACTTGCTCCTTGAAAGAAGTGACAACATCCAAGAGAGGACCTTCTCAAAGACGAGCGGCAAGCTTGGGAGGACTACCCAAAGCAGCTGTAGCACCAAAGAGAAATTGGTAAGGTACAGGAAATACCAAATAGGCGTACAAGAAGGAAGGTAAAATTCACATACCCATCAGAGAATCTGTTAGGACATGGAGTCGAGGGACTAGCGCCTCCTCTAAGTCTGCAAATTGCTTGAGAGCTTTGGTCTCCTTTTGCTTGGACTCGTCTGCCTTCCGACTAGCAGCTTCAGTTTTCTTCTTGGCAGTCGTAGCCTCTGCACGAAAAATCGCCTTCTGAGCCTCGAGTTCCTTCACTCGAGTAAGCACATATTCTTTCTCCGCAGAGTTAGCAATCATAAGTTCTTAGGCAAGAAAAAACATTGGAGGTGTAAACCGAAGAGAAAAAAGTGTTAGAAATTCAGAGAAAGAAGGTACCTTTGGACTTTGTAAAATAGGACTGGGCTATGTCCCTCTTCCTCCGAATATTGAGAAAGAGAGTGCTCAGGTCCTGCATACTGGCCAGGAAAGGCTGCAAAAAATAGTCAGTCAATATAAGAAATGCAGGGTTTGAGTCTACGCTCGCGTGCAAGTAGCCAAACATAGACTCGGGGGGGGGGGGCTACTCCCATCGGGAGTGCTGACCGCACACCCGGCAGAATGAGCAAGGAAAAAAAGTATAAGAAAGAATCACGTGGTTCCTAACCTGGAATTCGGGTGCCAACGTATTCGCGTTAGTCAGATCAACAGTCCATTACCCTGGAGCAGAGGGTGCATGTTGCCTTGGTTCAGCCACAGGATGGCCAAGTCCCTAGGAATCTCCTCCTGAACAACCGATTTATCCCACATGCTTGGAGAGGAAGTCAAAATGGAAGGCGTTTGAACATGAGGGGCAGCACCCGAATCAATCCCTCCCGAGGAGGAGGAGTTGGAGTGGCACTCGAATTAGTGCCCCCTTGAGGAGGAGTCAGAGCTCTAGGAGGGTTACTGAAAAAACAACAAGCAAAAAGAAGGAAGAGTTAAATCAAAATCAGGACTCGAAGAAATCAGAGGTAAAGGGAAAAACTTACCTGCTGAAGGACCCCGGGCCAAACATATGGCAAGTGTCGTGGGATAATCACGGCAGATGTTACCGGGGGTAACTGATCTTGGGGCAAGTCGACACAGGTATTCGGGAGAGGGTTTAGCTCGAAGGAAGACATGGCGGAAAGCAATCTAAGAACCGGAAAATAACTCGCCGGATCTCAATATGAATTATGCTGGATACTCGATAATAGGTGTTACAACTATGACTTGGATCTATGGCAAACCAAACCTAGGGGCCGGTTTATAAAGCACCCGTACACCCCTAACTTGCCCTTCAAGGCACATCTTGAGTCCTATTCGAACTTTACTTACAAACCCTAGCTTTCCTTACCGCAACCCACAATCCGGGTTACGAGGCCTACACACTTTGGGCCTTCCAGAAGTCTCTTTATTCTTAGCCGGATCCTGTGCAGCACCCTTTGGGCCGGATCACACCTTGGAGTTGGCCTACCGGGTTACCATCCCCCCCATCAGTAGTCCCCAGAATAGCCTGGGCTTCCAAGATTTACTCTTCGAAGTGCTGGCTATTCCCTGCAGAAATATTGGATACAAAAACACATGAAGATCAAGATACAATATGTTGACGAATGGCTGGGATTAGCACCAAGGGGATCAGGTAGCAACCCGGCTCTCCCCCAAAGGCTCTCCCTCAATCTTCCAGACTTGAGTCTTAATAGGAAACTCGATGATTTCACATCTTCCTCGATAACTGTCGCTAATACCAGGAAAGAGATTTCCCCTTCCTTTTTCTCTGGATTATATCGATCTGTGCACAAGACGCGTCTTTCAAATTTCAAAATAGCCAACTATTACTCCGCACCTCCCGGGTTTCGCCCGTTAGGTTAGGCTTTTCCACCCGGGCTATTATAAATAGACCCCAAGGAGCAAACTCAACCCTAACGGCTCATTTCCCCCACTCCTCTTCTCCTCACGCTCGAGTTCGCGGAGTGCCACCACGGAAGCCCTACGCACATCGCCGAAGCCCATCCGCCGTCGCTTGCGCTCTGCCACCGTGCAACCCACTCCAGCTCCCAAATCCACCACTAAGCCCCCGATTCGCCGGCCAGAAATCGCGAAAGGGCATCAATCTTGCGCCATCTGTCTCCGCAAATCCCTACTTCAACCTCCTCCGGTAAGTTCTTGATATCCTCCAACCTAACCTTGCAATCTCTTAGCTTTTCCTTAGACCAGATCTGAATCGAGTCGCCTGCAATTTCTCGGGCCCTGCCGAATTGACTCACTAGTGTTTACCATAACCACTCCCATAGATAGGATGCGCAGCTTATCTTACTCCCCTACCACTAAGTATCATTAGCTTGGCCTTAAATACAGAAATTGGATTTCCCATCTGGGCTCGGACCACCAAAAATTTCCGCCCTTGTTCTTATCATCCGGAAAATCTCACTTCTCCGGCTCACTTGCTGATAATAGACATAAGGGTATCCCTCTACCTTCCCCAGACACTTGCTTTACGGAAAAACTTCAAAGCTTCCGTAACGACATGCGATACCCGGACAGATCGTACTTGATCCAGCAAGGCAATACCCGGATCATGTTTAAATTACCGGTAACTGATTATTCATTAATTTCCGAGTTTTCGCTTCTCACCTCCTTTCCTTTGATGTTTCACCAGGTCAACCCCATGGCACCCAAGAGGCAGGGGAAACAGTCGGCTAAAGCTAAATCCACTAACTCCATTTCAGCCAATTGGGGGAGATCCTCCGTTACCAAGGCCAAACTGGAGGAGTTGGTCGAGCTGGGAATCCTTCCTCCCCAGGAATCTATCCACTGGAGAGTACCAGGCAACGAAACCCGGCCTTCTCCAGCAACAGATGAGGTAATATGTTTCGTCGAACACGTGACCCGGGGCTTCAGGCCTCCGGGTCACCCTTTCTTTCGTGACGTCCTAGATCACTACAACCTCCGCATTTTCGATATAGGCCCAAACTCCGTTCTGAACATCTCCCACTTTATCGTTCTTTCCGAGTCTTACTTGTGCACTCCGCCAAGTTTGGCTCTCTTCGTTGAACTCTTTCAGTGCAAGCCGTGCCGCGAAAGCGGCGACGGCGCACTTCTTACTTGCGGCGGGGTTTCTATCCAGCGCCGCAAGAACTCCTTGATGCCTCCTATCACCCTCAATTCTCATGTAAAGCACTGGCAGCTCTCGTACTTCTACTGCCAGGATACCTCCCCTCCCGGCGAAAAGAAGTTGCCGGGTTACTCGGAGGGTCAGCTTGACATTTCCGAGACTTTCAATGCCTTCGCCCCTGACTCGGACAGGGAGGCTATCTTGCCTTTGCTGGCTAAGATCTCTATCTTATCGGCTCGAGGCCTCGTCGGGTTAAACCTGGTGAAGACCTGGGTCAACTTCCGCATCCAGCCAAACTCCATTCGTGAGAAGCTGATGTGTGAATATTCGGGTCAAACCACGGACCCGATCCGATACTCTGCCAGCACCTTCGCCCCTAATGACATGAACAAAACGATCAAGGGTTTTTTAACAGAGAAGCTCGAGGTAATCCGGAACATAGCCGGGTTAGAACCTTTTACACTCGAGAACCCCGCCCCCGCGGTAAGCTTTCTACCTCTTGATTTTGGATTTTAACAAGCTTACCTTTATCCGCTTTTCTTGACTCAATATTAACCATTGCCCTGGCATTTTCACCTCAGGCCGATAATGACTTTTGGACGGTCAACACTCCTCCTAGTTCCGAAGACGCGGAGGAGGAAGACGATGCCGCTAACTCGGATGAAGGTGCATACTCAATCCCCTCGCACGCATTATATCCTGCTTCCTCTTTTTCCTTATGCTATAACTTCAATATCTTTCAGAACGAGATGACCAAGACGAGGAAGAAGAGACAGATGGCCGGGAAGAGTCCGCCAGCGAGGAGGACGAGCCGGAGCCGGCCACCAAAGCTGGATCCAAAAGGAAATCCCAGAGGATCGCCCTCCGGGTTTTTATTTCGTTCCCTTGCACTTTAATTTTTGTTCCCATAACGTCATTTCGGGGCTAACCCCGCCTTCACCCCTTTTGATCATAAATGAAGGATCCTCCCACGACCATGCGCCGAGTAACCCGGAACCATCCGGGCAACGAGGCCCTTAACCCGGGCACTTCATCGCCCCCGGCTCGACACTCTGGTATTTATATCGTAAATAAAAACTCTTTCCGGACATTCCTTTGCAACATAATCTCAAACCTTGCTTGGCATTTTTCAGTATCTTCCGGATCTAGCAGCGGCTTTCCTTCGGACTTCCCGGTGAACACCGGGTAAACGCCTTTTCCTGACCTTATACCGAGCTTTTATCGCCTTTTTCATAACCAAAGATTAATTGTGCCTTCGCACCTTCTTTAGAGCCACGGTTGTTATTAGCGACCAGGAGGACACTGGGGCTAAGGTCCGGGTCGAGAACGAGCCGGCTGATGATGCCTTCACCACAACTGGCGACGAGCAAGCGTCGCCACCGGAGCTAGCTAGGCATGACACCGGGTATCCAATCGCTTCGCACGCAGGCGAGAAGGAGAAGGGAGCAGCTTCGAGCGCGGGAGGGGGACCAGACTCCGACATTCGGATGACCCGGGTGCCACCTCCTGTTACAAGAAAAGCTCCTTTTCCCACTTTCCAGGTACCCGAGTCATCTAACTCGGATAACGCTGATTTTAACCAGCTGATGAGCGCTCTTCTCGCCATGAAAGCTTCAGAAGGAAATATCCTAGAGCGTATGGCTGCAGCACATCAGGTAATCTTACTTGATACTTCTTACTATACATCCAGTCCCCAAGTTCCGAGCATAATTTTCTGTAATTATTCTCGGCACTTCGCATAATAATTTTCTGTAATTATTTTCTCAGAAGGAAATATTCTCGTGATATCCGGCTTACAGTTGCACTCATTCTTTGCAGGCGGAGATAACTCAGTCGGATGAAACATTACTTAAAACTGAGCAGCTCTTGCTTGCGGAAACAAAACGTAGAGAAACCCTTGAAGCGGAGATAAAGACTTTGAAAAAAGATGTCTCCAAATACAAGAACAAATACAATGCTGCCCAATCCTCGCTGAATAACCTGTCGACTCAAATTACGGACACTTACCGTATCTTGCTAAGTAAGTTTGTTATTTGCAATTAACTTGCGTATCTCTATCTTGTTGTTGTAATAATCAAGATTACTGATATGCTTCTGTGTGTTTCGATTGCAGGTGCTAACCTTGCTGCTCCGGAGGAGAACACCGTTACTCAGGCTAAAACTCTGAAGACTGTGCTCCGGACATTTTTTGCCGGCACGAAACTTTTGCTGGATGCTATAAAGTGGCCTTCGGAGGTATACCCGGGCGAAGAAAATCTCATGCAGGCCTTGTCCACAGCGCCTGGATGGATTGAAATATTGAAGCGTTCGTCTTGCCGGATTGGGATGACCCGGGCTTTGACGCTGGCGAAGGCTTATTTTCCTAAGCTTGACCCGGCCAAGGTAGTATCCGGGTTCCCAGAATTCAAGGCTGACGGGTCTAAGTTTAAACCCCAGGACTTCAAAGCTATACAATCTTCGGTACGTCACTCGGCCACAACTTTGGCAGATAAAATGGATCTAAACACAATTATGAGCTCATATGACTCTGAGGGCAAGGTTATTCTGGTGGAGGCACCCCCTCCTTTTGATATGCTGGAAAAGTGGTCGACTGACCTGGCCAGGAGGAAAGAAGAGGCTGCGAAGAGAGAGACCGAACTAGGCGTAAAGCCGTCTACCTCAACACCAGCCGTTCCTCCGCCTGTCCGTCCTGACGTGAAGAGTCCGGGCAAAACTGCTGGCAAAGCCAAGGAGCAAGTCCAAGACGAAGACCCGGAGGACCACTCCCAGGATGCCGAGTAGGATGATACCTAGTGCTTTTGCGTTTCTCGAGACTGATATGATTTTTAGCGGTGCGCCTGTGCAACATTGGTACTGATATTATGACTTTGCGCTTGTTAATTTATGATAACTCTTTGCCTCTCCCGGCTTTTGATAATCTCGATCCTTGTGTTACATGTAAGCTTATTCTCGATACTTTGAACTCTTGCTTTTGATTCCCTTTTGAGACTCGGCTAACCGAGTATCGTAGGTTTTGATAGACGGACTTTTCTTTAAGTCCCCAAGACTCGGAAACTAAGGTTTACGAGCTTTAGTAGTTAAGCAGTTTGTTTCTGTCTCGAAGTCCCCAGTCCCCATGACCCAAAGTACGAGCTAAGGGGGCGTGGCCTTTCTCAGATGACAAACTGCTCTTTACCAAGCTGAAGACCAATAGCTGTTCACATAAATACTGAAGTCATGCTTAATACTTGTTGAGTTTCCGGCTATTTGAGCCTTATACTCTGCATGGACTTGTGGTTTAGATGACCCTTTTGATTATCTTGTACTGTAAGCCGGCTTTCGCGTGGATACCATGCTGTTACATCTATACGAAAAACAGGGTCAAGCAAGTCCCATTGGGCTGCATAGTTTGATTGTAATCGTAAGTGAACAGATCATGCCACTTTAGCGCGAGTCACATCGAGTTTAAGTAAGAATAATCAAGAAATTTGGCTCCTTTGTCCGGTTATAAGATTGCAGCCATACCCGTTTTTTCGAGTAATCAGCCCTCATAACTCATAGGCATCGAGGCCGGGTCTCCGGGTTTGTGATTACTTATTTAAGCACACCAATCCCCGAAGACCTATATGTACGTGACGTATTTTGATGATATTGACGTATTGATAATAACAAGCATTACTTACTTGTAACTGAAGCAAAGACCATGATAAGACTCGAGACCATCTTCTTTTATTGATAAAAATTTCTTTTTTGAATCAGCAGGCCGCCTCATTAAAAACCTTCCAGTCCCCTTAGGTACCCTGGGTAGGAAAAGAGTGCGTATGAAACCTGCCGCCCATTACACTGCTTTAGTTATTCTCGAGAGTCGGCCCCGCGTTGGTACGGCCGATGCACATTCTCCACTTGCTAGGCCCTTTCATAATGAGTACCGGATTTGCTAGCCAATCCGGGTATATCGTCCTTGAAGCGTGATCAGCTGCGGATGGCGGTACGTCTTCTTCTTCCCTGCTAGGAGTTTTGAAAGGATCGCTCCTGATGAAGCCTACCATCTTAGTGTTTTGTTCTGCCCTAACTTTTGCTTTGTCCCCCTCAGGAGTTGGCTTTTTTGACGTTGTTCTCTCTTCTAGGTCCACCTGAGAACGGTAATGTTTGAGCTCTTCCTTCCTGCAGGCTTGCTCGGCCATTGCCGCGTCTCCCTCATCACATTCAGCTGCTATATCTCGATTTTCGTGTATTGTAATGGTCTTCTTGGGACCCGGGATTTTCAGCTGTAGGTACACATAACACGGTCTTGCCATGAACTTAGCATAAGCCGGCCTTCCAAACAATGCATGATAAGGACTGCGCAACTTTACTACCTCAAAGGTAAGCCACTCGACTCGGTAATTGTCCTTTGACTCTCCAAAAGCAACTTCCAGTGCCACCTTTCCTTCGGGGCATGCCGAATGACCCGGCACTATCCCGTGAAAAACTGTTGTACTCTTTTGCAGCTGCGATTCCTTTAAGCCCATACGCAGAAAAGTTTCCCAGTACAGGATATTGATACTACTTCCTCCATCCATCAAGACTTTTTTCAGTTCGTAGCCGTTGACCTGTGGCGCCACTACCAAAGCTAAGACTCCCGGGTGGTCAACTCTGTCCGGGTGATCCTTCCTGCTCCATGTTACCTCTTGTTCTGACCACCTCAAATATCTTGGAACAGCGGAGGAGACCGAATTAACTGCTTGTTTCAGTATCTTCTTATCCTTGTTAGAGCCTCCCGTAGTGTGCACATGATATTGACCCAGCTGTTTGGGGTTAGCTTGAAAACCTCCCGCTCCCCCTTGATTGTTACCTTGATTTCCAGCTGGCGGGTTGCCGGCTGGGGGCGGTCCGTTGCCCAAATTTCCACCTAGGCCCGGGCCTCCTCCTCGGCCTGCACCTCGCATGGCTCTGTTCACTTCCTCGTTCTTCCACCTTTGTAAGTCGGCACATTGCTCCAATGAATGATTGGCCGGCTTGCCGTTCCTGCTATGCTTCGGGCATGCCATCCTAAATATGTCCCAACTGTTGCTTGGTCTTGGAGGTCCTTGGTAGTGTCCCCCATTGTGATTTCCAGTATTAAAATTTCCTTCGGATCTAGGTCTTGAAGACCCGGCCTCCGTGTTGGCTACAAACTCGGGATTCCCTTCAAACGGGCGCTTGTTCTGGCTATTTCCATTATTGTTTGGCGCCGATCCATTGCCGGTTTTCCCACTGTTACTTGTGTTTGCTTTTGCTTTCTTGTCATCAACTTCCTCCTCTGTGGTATCCGTTGCAGCGTGTTTGTTGCATGCATCCATTAACTCTCCCATCGTAACCTCCGCTGCATTCCTACTAGATTTCATGCGAGTTAGCTTTTGCACTAAAGGAACATACTTACATGTTTTTGCCATAGCTTGTAGCGCGTCCTTAGGCTGGATATCTGTAGACGAGTGGAGTATCTCCATAACCCGGCGTACCCAGCTGCGTGCTGACTCTCCTTTCTTCTGAACGCATCTTTCTAAATCATCAATAGTAAATAACTTTCTGCACGTCCCATGAAAGTGCTTGATAAATGCGGTCTTTAGCTCCTCCCACGATTTGATCGACTTTTCCGGTAAATTGGTGAACCATAACTTTGCTGCTCCCTCTGACATCATCAAGTACATGAATTTGGCTTGGAGATTCTCGGATGCGTTGCGAATTGACATCGCCATCTCGTAGCTGCTCAGCCACGTTTCTGGATCCATTGTTGGCTCATAATTTACTACTTTCCCCGGTTCTTTGAACTTCTCCGGGTAAGGTTCTGCTCTGATATCGTCCGAGAGGCACTTGGGTCCCGCCAGGGTGGTTGGGGCTGGTCTTACTCGGGAGACACGTGACCCGGCTGGGGGTGCCACGAGGTGCGGCGCCACCGGCAATTCGTGCCCTGCAGACCCGGCCCCGGCTCTTCTGGCCCTGGAGCTGTCCACCACCGCCTGCGCTGCTGATACTGCTGGTACTGTCTGGATACGCGGTGGAGGCGGTATTTGCTGTTGCTCTTCCCTTCGTCGTGCCGCACTTGCTTGGACATTGCCCTGCTGCTGACTGACGTATGGCGTCCCATGCATTCCGCTTCTATGATCCGGATAATTGGCTTGCTGTGCTACCGCGGTGTGTAGCAGATCGATCGCTCGTCGGGTTCCCTCTGCATGAGGCGAATCTCCTACAGGAATCTGGTTTAATGCGAGCGTTGCTGCGTACACGTTGTCCATGGGATTGTTGTAATGGCCTGCTGGTGTGTGGAATCGCAGTGGTGGTGGTGGCATGGTATTGCCGGCTGTCACCCCCGTCTGCGGCAAAGGTAACCCGGCTGGCGCGTTTACCGGCTGTGCTCCTGTTGACGGTCGCGGTATGGTCCCTTGGTTCACCGGTGGAATCGGCTGATCTTGAGGCGTGAACACCAGGGCAGTCGGGTTAATAACCCCTCCTGTTGCCGGCAGCATAGTTCGGTGCCTTTGGTGCATCCTTGTCGTTTCCTCCCGGAGCCGGGTCTCTCGGTCATCCAATTCGCGCTGCCGCGCGGCCATCCCCTGCCTTTCTGCTTCTACTTGCCTTCTTTGCTGCTCCAATGCACGACGAGCCACGTCCAGGTCTCTTACGCGCTCTGCCGCGTTTTCTGGGGTAATAACTGTGGCCAAGACCGTGGGGTCCAGGATCAAATTATTATCAAACAGAGCCGGGTGGCGCGGATTCGAGGGGCCCGCCCCCGGTGTCCGGTTTGCTTGGAACCCAAACATATTTGCGTGTCGCTCCTCGTCTGCTGGGCGACTGGTGACTGATGCCGACTCTCCATCGACCTGGACCAAGACCGGGTCAACTGTACCTTGCTGCTGGGCCACTGCCTGAGCCGCCCCGACTGGCGCCGCGGCTGCGTTTTCTTGATTGAGATTGATCGCGGGAGCCGCATAAACTGCAACCCGGCGCATGATGCCCGGTGTAGATTCGTATTGTTCTTCCTCGCTGTTTTCCTTCTCATACCGATCTTCCAGCAAGTCCTCAATGGATGCAGTGTCATCCTTTCCATCGCTTGGGTCGCGCGGAGTCCATGCCGGCTCCTCCGGCTGTTCCCAACGTGTAATAGGCTCCTCTGCCTGGTATGTTGTTCCGACTGACTCTTCTCTATCGGGTTGGGCGTACGCAGCCTCCCCTGATACAGGATCAGAAAAATTGTCAGGAATCGAACCAGAGGTACATACCATACCGATGAAGACGTTGATTCGGCCGATCGTCACGACCGATCCAGATTCGAGGCGATCCGACTCAGGCCCCCAGCCGGAATCGTCCACCATCTTCTTTCCTTCGTGGTCATCGTAGATCTCACCGACGACGAGGTTCTCCATGCTTTTCCGAGCTTCTCCCGTGATGCAAACACCTTTGGACGCAGGCCCCACGGTGGGCGCCAACTGTCGTGGGATAATCACGGCAGATGTTACCGGGGGTAACTGATCTTGGGGCAAGTCGACACAGGTATTCGGGAGAGGGTTTAGCTCGAAGGAAGACATGGCGGAAAGCAATCTAAGAACCGGAAAATAACTCGCCGGATCTCAATATGAATTATGCTGGATACTCGATAATAGGTGTTACAACTATGACTTGGATCTATGGCAAACCAAACCTAGGGGCCGGTTTATAAAGCACCCGTACACCCCTAACTTGCCCTTCAAGGCACATCTTGAGTCCTATTCGAACTTTACTTACAAACCCTAGCTTTCCTTACCGCAACCCACAATCCGGGTTACGAGGCCTACACACTTTGGGCCTTCCAGAAGTCTCTTTATTCTTAGCCGGATCCTGTGCAGCACCCTTTGGGCCGGATCACACCTTGGAGTTGGCCTACCGGGTTACCATCCCCCCCATCAGCAAGGTTTCTTGGCAGCAGGCGGCTGTGAAGGTGTGGCCGTGGCCGGGAGATTGGAGGTCTCGAAGAAATGGGGACAGGGGGGATTGGGTTCCTCAGGTAATCCCCTCGAGTAGCACTCGAAGAACTCGAGTCCTTCGAGGTGGCTTCCTCGTGACCGCTATCTGCTCGAGTGCGCTTAGAGGGAATACCCGATTCATCGGCGGTCTCCTTAGCACCCTCATCCATGTCCTCAGGGTCTCGTGAAGAATGAGCTATGGCGGCAGAGGAATCGATTCACGGTTCGTAGGAACATTCATAGTTAGGCCCTCCATGAAAGGAATGGTGCCATTCTTGGGTGGATTGCTAGGAAGGATGTATGGATTCTGAAAAAGATCAAGGTCAAGACTGAGTAAGAGAAACAAAAATATAAACTCAAGCACGAAAAACAAAAAGAAAGATCGAGGACAGAACTCAGAGGAAGTAACGAGAGAATAGATAAAGTGAACAGAAAGCAGGATAGGAAGCAAACTAACCATGGTAAACTCACTCACGGCAGAGAAGGGAGGAATAGCTGGAACCAACTAGATGGGATCCGATTCCTTGACTCAAATCATTGCCTGTAGACATCGCTCGAGTTCGTTACTCGAGAGTTCCTCCCTACGCAGTCGATGAGATGCCTCGGCGCTCGAGTAACCCACATGGGCTGAGCTCTGTCCTAGAGGGGCTACACTCGGCGCTTCAGAAAGATACCAGCCAAGTGGCTCCCTGTGAGTCTGCTGACCTTAAGAGTAGCAATCTGGGACACCAAGGTCCTCAGTCTGCTCCATTTCCTCTTTAGTGATGTGGTTCTTCCAGGAGCTTTGCGGCACAACCGTGCTCTCTAGATCGACCAAAGGAGTACCATCCGGATTAGGCAAGTCCTTCACATAAAAGTACCGAGTCCTCCAGCCGGTGACTGAATAAACGAAGCCCATCTTGAAGTAACCCGACATCAGGTTGATCTGGATGATGCAGCCCTCGACTTCGTGGGGATCGTCCCTGCTTGGCTAGGCCTTGACATTGAATTGTCGCTTAAATAGCACCCAATGTGGTGCTATCCTGAGCTAGCACTCGCACAACACGAAGAAACAAGCGATATGTTGGATTGAATTGGGAAGTATGTCGTGTAGCTGCACGCCGTACATGACTAGAAGATCAAGGAATAAGGGGTGGATGGGGAAGGAGACGCCCCCTGGCGACATGGTCTATAAAAGTCACTCGCTCGTCGCTCACCGGAGTGGGGTGGCTCTCCTTCCTCAGGCGCCTCCACGACCCTTCTTGAAGGATACCTTCTCGTTCAGCGCGAGGATAAGCTTGGTAATCCTGGAGGATTTCGCCCACTTCCCCCTTTATTCTTCTGTCCCTTGGTGCTATCGTCCGCGGAAGCGCCTCCGTTCTTTTGGGTGTTCAAGATGGCGGGAAAGTGGTGGAGCTCGAGGAGCACAACAATTGGGGTGTTTGTTCTTCCTTCCCTGGGGGAAAGGAGAAAGTTACGGGGGCGAGGAACAAGAAGGGGAAAGTTACTTCTTTCCCCCTCTATAATATTTATAGGGGTGTGAAAGCATACTCATTGTTGGTGTTCCATGGAGCTGGCCTAGCCCTACACATGGCGCGGGGAGGCTAATCTCTACGCCTCCATGCCGCCCACTACGCACGGGAATCTAGACATTGACGGAGAAATCCCTAGATTACCATGCACTGAATTCTCAAAAAGTGGTCAAACCCCACTCGCACAAGTTATCTCCTGACAATATAAAATTACATCATAAACATCTAGTCTCCTGACAGCAAAAACAGAGCTGACATGGTCACTCGATGGAAAAAGTATTAGAGTGATGAGAAATATCACTCGAATCCCACTAGGCCTTTGCATGCGGTAAGAAGTTTTCGAGAAAGCACATGAGTTGAGATTTTCTCGTCTGTCACTCGGAAGACTGAATCTAATGAATTGTGCCAAAGGACTGTGTTCCCTATATCGCATAATTGCGTTAGAACTCTGGATGTCGTGCTTATTGTACGAAGGTAAGACCCGCAGATCAGTTCCAACGGCCCGGGAGTTTCATCTCTCCTATGCTACCTGGTACCTTTCGATGCCAACAGGTGTGATGAAAAACCCGACAGACACGCTGGGTAAAATAACTGACAATTGGAATTTGACTCGGTAAGACTTCAGCAAAGCGAGTCGAGTTACCCCAGGTTTTTCCAGGTTCGAGCCTGAGGACTCGTAGCCTGAGTAGGCCAATGGTGTTTTCTCCCAAGTGAGATTAATTGACCTTGACCAGTCGAGTAGATCGATCCTATTGAGTCACATTCTTCAGAAACTAAGCACAGAAGGGCACTCGAGTTAATCTGTTCCCGGAGTTTGAGTCCCTTGATCGATTCCTTGACTCCATGAGGGACTCGGGGGCTACTGATGTAGGGGTACCCGAGAGACCCCTCACGATAGGCTTATCCAGTGCGGCCCATTAAGTGGTACCTTGAGGAGGCCCTCGAGTGGCTGCATGAAGGCCCACAACAGAAGCCCGCGCGAAAGCAGAAACAAGAAAAGACTTGGACGTCAAGGTTAGGAAAGAGTAGAAATCAACTCAGAAATGAGTCATATTCATGTACAACCCCAGGACCCGACTATCTATATAAAGCACGGGAGGTGGTCACAAACAGGCAAGCAACCCTAGATTCAGAACTACACTAGATTCAATCTGTAGTAGCACCCACTATAACCTATTTTCCACCTCATTGGAATAAAATTTGGTGGGCAGTAACCCGTCGAGTCGAGTAGTCCACCAACGCCTTTTACCTTACGAAACCCGAGGTCCCTCACCATAGGGATTGTTTAGGTCACATCCTCTTTACTATGTTTTCTATTATTTTATTGGACTGACCTATTAATGGATTTAAAGTGCACAAGTTCTTGTTTTATACTTTGATGTGTAGAAATTAATTGGATAATGTAAAGAAAACACAAAAGGAGCCTTGTTGGAGAAGGACTCCGACTTTCCAAAAATATGTCCACCAAAAGTTTTTAGAGATAATCATTTTGACCTTCGAAGACAATGTCCATTGAAGACGAAATTCCCTACAAGGTTGTTGGTCATTTCCATACCTTTTTAAGCCCAAGAACATCCCAGTCCAAGTTCGTGTACGACCTGTGGACCCGTTTTACTGGACAACAAATATCTTCTTACGGGATTAGGATAATCAGTGACATGATTGAGTCCAAATCCTACCATATTTTATGGATTCGGCCAAGCCACGACTTTGGGGCCTCATGGGGCTGATAGAGGTCCCTAGGAAGGATCTAGAGGTTCCCAAGAGCCCTTGGATCAACGGGCCACCCATCGAGGGGCCAAGATCATCACGGAGACACATATAAGGAGAGGAAAACCCTAATTCTTGGGGAGCCACCAAAATCAATGAATTTTGCCTCCCTCATGGCCTCATCTCCATGGGGGAGGGCTCATCTACAACACCAAGAAGCCATTGAGGAAGGGGGCTAAGGGTCGATGCTCCCCCATGATGGACGGATGGCGCACGAGGAGCCCTCTTTTGTAGTATGTGGAGAAAGCTAGAGGGAGGGACGCTTGAGTGAAAGAAACATGATCCCTGTTCTAGTGATCGAAGCATATGGGATAAAGAGGACCATGTGATTTTAATGCCAGGGTTGGGTATTTTTACCTTAATGTATCTTCTAGTAGTTACAGATGTTTGCTAGATTTACAATCATAAGTACTTCCAATCCTTGGATAGTGAGAGCTTGTTAGCTTTGCCTCTCCCACATAAAATAGGAATATCAACTTTGTATTTGACTATTTGATCATGCACAAATTATCCACACGTTTCACCACTTTTACACACTCATACTTCTATTTTTTTAGTGTTCTTTATTGCTGCAACAACTAAAATTTATTTTGTTGTTCTTTATTCTCTTGCAAAGCTATCCTTTCATACACGTTTTGTTCCCATACTTTTATTTTCTAGATAGACCAAACGTTCGGTGTGCGTAGAGTTGTATCAATGGTTGATAGAACTTGAGAGAATACTAATCCTACCTTTAGCTCCTCGTTGGGTTCTACACTCTTACTTATCGAAAATGCTACAACTGATCCCATACACTTGTGGGTTATCAACTCCTAAGACTAATCCGAATTGGACTTTGGGGGAGGGTGCGTCTAGTTTGGGGGCTTCCCAAACCGATCTAACACCTATGGTTGGTGCCCTCTCCCTCCCACTATATAATCCCACCTATTCTCCCATTGTTTGGACACACAATTGGCTTTCGAGCCTCTATGTCTCTCTTGAAAAGAATTATAGCCTCTAATTAGGGATCCTCTAATTGAATTAGAGCCTCTATCTTGGATAGAGATTAACTTTAGGCGCTTGGTTAATTCACATCTTGATAATGTGCTTTCGGCTCAATGCAGTTATTGGAAAGATAGTTGTACCATGAGATGGCCCAAAGTGGGAGAGGATAACACTAAGTACTTCCATTCTATGGCTAATAACAGAATGCATAGGAATGATGTTTCTGGTCTTAGGATTGAGATGGTTATGTTATCACTGATCATGATTTAATGGCTGGAAAATTTTGGGATGTGTTCAGGAAGAGGATGGGTTGTGCTGTGGGTATTTCTCTCAGTCTTGATGTTGACGGATTGATTATTAAAGTGAATGATTTGGATACCCGCTCAAGACCTTTTGAGAAGGAGGAAATGGATAATGTTATTAAGTTTATGCCTGCTGACAGAGCACCTGGTCCTGATGGTTTTACTGGAATTTTTCTTAAGAAATGTTGGCATTTAATCGCTGAAGATTTCTATAATTTGACAAGAGATTTCCAGGAGGGGAAATTTGGTTTAGTGAATATAAATTCTTCTTACATTACTTTGGTTCCTAAGGTGGCTTCTCCTGAAACAGCTAATGATTATAGACCTATCTCCTTGACCAATGTGTGTCTGAAGTTTCTCACTAAACTAATTGCCAATAGATTACAAGATCATATTCTGAGGTGCATTAGTAAGAATCAGTATGGTTTCTTGAGAGGAAGCACAATCCAAGATTGCATTGCCTGGACTTTGGAATATATTCATTTATGCCATTCTTCTAAGAAACTTATGGTTATTCTTAAGTTGGATTTTGAGAAGGCATTTGATTCTATTGAGCATGCTGCTCTGCACAAAATTTTTGAATGCAAGGGATTTGATAGGACTTTCATTGGCTGGGTTAAGGAACTGTTGAATTCTGGTTCTTCTTCAGTTTTCCTCAATGGTCTGCCAAGAAAACAATTTTTTTGTAAAAGGGGAGTGAGACAGGATGATCCTCTTTCTCCTCTTGTGTTCACTCTGGAATCTAATTTGTTGCAAGAGGCTATTAATGATTTGTTGTTGAATGGTGATTTGAAGTTGCCTTTAGACACTGTAGATACAGATTTCCCAATTATTCAATATGCATATGATACTCTCTTAATAGTTCAGGTAGAGCTGCAACAATTGGTGGCTCTCAAGAGTGTCCTACAGAAATTCTCAGATACAACTGGTTTACATGTTAATTTCCATAAGTCATGTATGCTTCCTATGAGTGTAAGCAGTGACGAGGTTGATGTATTGGCTCAACATTTTGGGTGTCAGGTGGGCAGTTTTCCTTTTACTTATCTTGGGCTTCCTGTTGGTACCTCCAGGCCAAGGATCCATGATATTACTCCAATTGTCACTAGGTTGGAGAGAAGGTTATGTGCCACCTCTTGTTTTCTGTCTCAAGGTGCAAGATTACAGCTGGTGAACTCTCTATTTACTTCAATGCATGTTCACTTTCTCTCACCTTTGCACATACCTCAAGGAATTATTGAACAACTTAATAGAATGATTAGACAATGTCTGTGGAGATGAAATGATGAGGTCCCAAAAATCCCCATGGCTTCTTGGGAAATGATTTGCAAGCCTAAGCTCAAGGGTGGTCTGGGTATTGTTAATTTTAGGATAAAAAATGATGCTTTGTTGTTGAAGTTTTTGTACAAATTCTATAATAGATTGGATTTGCCTTGGGTTAAACTAATTTGTAATATGTACTACAAGGACAAGATTCCTCATGCTCAGGATGGTCGTGGCTTCTTTTGGTGGAGGGATGTGTTAAAGCTTTTGGATAAATATATCGAAGTTGTTAAACCAATTGTCAGAAATGGTGCTACTGTCCTCTCTTGGTCAGATCAATGGTATTTTGCTGGGTCTTGCACTCCCCTTAAAGATAGGTTTCCAAGGCTATTCTCATTTGTTCTGGAGGAAAATATTTCATTTCAACAAATGTTTGAGGAGTAGGACAAGGCTACTTGCTTCCATCTTCCATTACCTGAACAAGATTTTGAAAAGCTGCTATTCATTTCTGATTCTATGTATAATATTCAGTTGGATACAGCTGCTCATGATAGTTGGGTATGCCCCTGGAAAGGTGGTATCTTCTATGCTGCAAAATACTATAAATTGGCTCACAAACATATACAGGTTTGCCCTGTGTTCCTGTGGTTATGGAAGTGCAGTTGCATCATGGGGGTCAAGATGTTTTCATGGGTACTTCTTAATGATAGACTTAACACTAAGCATCTTCTCAGGAGGAGATGTTGGCAGGTTGCTGAAGATGATTTATGTGTCCTCTTCCCTACTGCCTGCTATGAGGATAGGAATCACCTTTTCTTTGAGTGTAATTTTACTTTGAGAATTTGGAATTATCTCCAGATTTCTTGGATTCAGAGTAATGATCTTTTGGAGTTGCCCCGGCTGCTAAGGCTAGTTTTGATAAGCCTTTCTTCATGGAGGTGGTGTTGATTGCCTGCTGGAATATCTGGAAGATCAGAAATGATAAAATCTTTAGGGATACAAGACCTAGATTCTTGGTTTGGAAAAATAGATTCATTCATGATATGTCTATGCATCTTGTTAGATTCCCTAGAGTTGTTTCCCCTTCTGTAAAAGCTTGGCTAGATTCCCTACCCTAATTTTCCATACATATAACTCTTTGTAAATAACTTTGGTTTTATGTAATTAGAAAATAAAATATTGTGGGGCTTTTGCCTCACAACCAGTAGTCAAAAAAGAAGAACAAATTAGAGCCTCTAATTAGAGACCCTCTAATTGGATTAGATCAACTAATTATAAACACTCGAATTTGATTAGATCTTCTAATTAGAACCTCTAATTTTTTTAGGGCTTCTTCTAATTGAGAGAGGATCATCATCTCTCGGTTAGACCTAGCTCTAATCTCTCTCGCACTCTCTCCTATGTGTTGGGATATCTCCACCCCAATATCGGTGCCTAGTCCTGAGCGGTGAAGCGATGCAGAACTTTGAGGGACGTATGTGTGCGGTCTCTCAGAGGGGTAACACGTGATACCCTCACTTAGCTGGATGAAGAAGGTGTGATACAGGGAACCGGCAACAGTACCACCACTTGACTTAGCCGTTGGACTCTTCATGAGGCATCACCGACATCGTCATCGACACTACTTTCGTGCTTTGTGTCGGTAATGAATCAGATTTATACATGCATTTACCTTCATAATATATCTTGTGTTACGTAGAATGGAATATTTTAAATTCTGCTACGTGACACAATACTCATCATCCTCCGTCAATTCGTTGGGGGTTCCCTCGGGCAAAGGTGTTTTAGGTTCCACTTCTGGGTTTTCCTTGTTATCCGCTTTTTGGGCGGGTTCAGCCATAAGGACTTCATGCAGACAACCTTGCATAGATTTGACTTTACGCTCAAAGGCTGCTCCGTCATCATCGGAATCTGCATCAGATCTGAGTTCTGAGTCTAACTTTGCTTTGATCACCGCAAGGATAGAGTCAACTTCCAAGTTTTCTGATTGATTAGCGGATTTTGGGTCTTTCGCTTGCTAAGTGGGCTCCGGGTCATCCACTTGTTCTTTGGGTTGTATCTCCAACATACCTACGAAGTGAGATCTAGATGTCGACATCTCCTGAGAGTTAACGGATCCAGTCATGATCTGCCGATATACAGTTAACAAATCTTGATCTTCCCCCATGTATGAATAAGGCATATCGGACTGAAGCCGGCATCAAAACCGTCTTCGATTGGTCATAGGGTGGGTGGGATAAATTTACTTCCACCACGGAACCCATGCGCTTCCGCCGTTAAACCTATGCATACGTTAGCAGATCCAATGGGAATAACGCAAGCACTTACCAGATGGTTTCGTGCCGGCATCTAGGAGCCGTTGTTGATGATGTGTGCGTCGTATTCGTCGAACTCGAGGCTACCAATCATGATTGTGTCGCCGATGCCTCCAAGTAGTCACGCTCGGAATGTAACCCTGGACGCCGCTGGCCCCATGGTGGGGGCCAGCTATCGAGTCTTCCTAGTAGGATTCATGGCAGGGGGTTCCATATCGCGGAATTAGAATGTGGTGCTAGTCGTAGGGAAGTTGCCAGTGGCAGGTACTCGAATTTACCCAGGTTCGGTAGGTCAGGACTCCCTAGAAAGATAGAGACGCTGATACACATTAGTCCACATGGTAAAGGATTTCTTCTACCGAATCCTTACAGGTATAACTTAATGTCAGGTTCTCCTAAACCCCCTTTGGGTCCTTCACCCGTAAATACTAAGGGATAATACTCAAATGGGATCAACGAGAACATTAGCGAGCTTGAACAAGTCTTTAAGTCCCACGTTAGCACTCTTGGAGAGGGAATTTATGGTTATTAATTCATGAGAAAATACCCTGAAAAGAAGGTCTGTCACATCAATGAAGTCTTGATTCTCTGCTAAGGATTGTTTTCGAGATAGCAAATAATAAGAAGAATATTTTGGAGGACACAGAGAGGGTAGAAAGTAGAGATCATGCGAATTTCTACATGTTTCACATGTATTGCCCATGTCTAAACTATGAAGGTTGACCAGGAGGAGACATAAGCTCCTGCAACCAATAAGGAGGAGAAGGAAATTCCTACGACCAACAATGAGGAGTAGGTATCTAATAATCATATGGATTATTTGATCCCGACTAGCTTGATTTTAAGCCTTGAGAGATTTATAAAGGCTTGTATCTTTACAATTTTATTTTCATTAATTTATTTTCAGTCTTGAATAATAAAATGGAACTCTCTTTAAATAGAAAACGACTCATGTCCTATGAATATCAAGTCTTTTGTTATGAGTGAATTTATTTTTAGTTTGTGGTAATTTTATTATATTTTTGAATTAGGATGGGTTCTACTTGTTACTTATTGATGATATAGAGGTCTTCCATACCATGAATGCTAGTTGAACAAGTGCAACATTTTCCCGCAACATATCAGAGCTTGTTTAGGATGATTATCTATAAGTGAAGAAATATATATTAATGATGAGTGAACTGCTAAGAGAATAACAATCACCCACTAGAACAACTTAAGTAGAGGTAGACTTTAAAACCACAACACCGTGATTGTTTCATACTATAATTTGAAGTTAAACTCTTCATTTGATCACTTTATGTCTCTCCATGAGATTATGTATGCGTTGTTCTTTGACACGCTGCTTAAAACAAGTGTGAAACTGATGCGCGTGGAACACACGTTCATCGGGAGACCCCAAGAGGAAGGCTTGATGAGCACAACAACAAGTTTCCCTCAGAAAGAAACCAAGGTTGAATCGACCAGTAGAAGGAAGAAGTAACTTCAGAAGGTTGATGAAGTTGAGATGGTAGGGTGCACTACCGGTTCAGCAGCAACGTGGAGCCTACACAACACAAGCAATTTACTTTGTCCCAACAAACCAGTGAGGTTGTCAATCTCACCGGTTTTCCTGATAACAAAGAGGTTAAATGTATGGTGTGGAAAATAGTAGTAAAACAATATGAAAACAGTAGCAACAGTGTGAAAAAAATAGAAGTAATGGTTGTATTATCAGAATGAGAAAATGGACCGGGGTCCACAGTTCACTAGAGGTGTCTCTCCATAAAATATAGCTAACATGCGTGGTGAATAAATTACAGCTGGGCAATTGACAGATAGAGAAACATGCATGACATAAAGATTACTATGAGATTCATGCAGGAATTACAACAAAAATACATAGATCATCATCCAACTACATCTTCGAAACATGCATGACTAATAATCCACCCTTCGAATATCATCCGAACAAACGTTGGGTATTAAGTTGCAAGCAACGGATAATCGTAGTAAGCAAGTCATGTAAACAAGGTAAACGAAGTAAACATCGTTGTTTTCTCCCTAATGGCAACAACACATCCTCCATCCGTCACGTTTCTGTCACTCGAGCACAGATGCAAAGGAGGCATGAACCCACTATCGAGCATAAATACTCCCTCTTGGAGTCACTAGCATCTACTTGGTCAGATCATCTACTAACAACGGAGAGCATGCAAGATCATAAAAAACATACACATGAAGATAACATGATAGGATGATAATCAAAAGACATAGCATTCAATAATCATCGGATCCCAGCAAACACAACACGTAGCATTACAAATAGATGATCTCGATCATGTGAGGCAGCTCACGAGATCTAAACATGAGGCATAAAGTGGAGAGGAAAACCATCTAGCTACTGCTATGGACCCGTAGTCCAGGGATGAACTACTCATGCATCACTCCGGAGCCAGGCATGGTGGTGTAGACCCCTCCGGTGATGAATTCCCCTCCCGGCAGGGTGTCGGAGAGAGCTACAGAACTCTCTCGGTCTTGGGTTGAGGATGACGGCGGACCCGGGTGTTTCTCGGAAAAAAAGTGGTATATATTTAGGGTTGACGTATCGGGGGGAATAAATAGGCGAAAGGGCGATGGCGGTGGACGCCCGAGGGGCCCACACCACCCCTAGGCGCGGCCAGGGGCGCCGCCATATGGTGGTGTGGCCCCCCTTCGGGCCTCTTCGGGACTCCTTGGAACCTTCGGGAATTCTAAGACTTCCGGGATTCAAATTTTCCCATTCCGATAATATTTTCGGAACAACTTTTCTGAAACTAAAAAACAACATAAACCAAGGAACTGGCTCTATGGCATCTTGTCAATAGGTTAGTCCCGGGAAATTGATAAAAATGACATAAAGTGTAAGGAAAACATGTAGCATAAGGCATGAAAACAACATGGAACATCATAAATTATAGATACGTTTATGATGTATCAACATCCCCAAGCTTAGTTCCTACTCGTCCTCTAGTAGGTAAACGACAAAACAAATAATTTCCGAGGTGGCATGCTACCAACATAAACTTGATCATCATAGTAATGTAAAGCATGTAAACTAGGATCAAATGAATAAAGGTTGAGGTTTATAGTTGATATCAAATAGAGTAATGTATAAACCATTAGGAATAACAAAGTAAAACCTTTCAATGAATCAATACTAGAAGACAATCCAATGTGCAAAGTGTATTAAAGATGATTTAAGCTTCAATAACAACAATATAATCATCTAAGGCATCAAACTCTCACAAAAAAACCTGTTAGGATCAAGTCAAGTGACAACAATATGCACGTAGGAAAATCATTCAAATAATTGTGCACTCAAAATAAGCAAGCATTCTGTATTGGTTCCTGGCACCAGGATGTTGTGGCTAAAAGAACATTATGGGGGGTTTGGATGGTCAATGGAAGAAAGTCTCACACAACTGAAAATGATCATTAGACAAGAGGAAGTCTTATAATCGAAGTTATGCAAGGAGTAGTGATTGCCACACAATGGATGCACATAGAGCTATAAGTGTATGAAAGCTCTCCAATGGAACTAGTGGGGGTGCATCCAACTCGCTTGCTCACGAAGACCTAGAGCTCTTTTGAGGAGGCTCATCATTGGAATATACAGCCAAGTTCTATAATCTAAGTTCCCCACATAGTTATGCAAGTCATAATATGAAAACTCTCTCCAAACTGAAGTAATGATGCTAAACAAGCACAAGTGTGGAATAAATGATAGTAGTGCTGCCCCTCTCTCTTTATTATCTCTCTTTTGCCTGTTTTTTTTTCTTTTTGGGCTTTTTCTCTTTTTTTATATATAACCTCACTGGTAGGGGCAACACTCCATTTTACAATGAATCAACACACTTTTAGTACTCATAACTCAAACTGAAATATCTCTGATGTAAATAAAACTAAATGCTCCTGCCAGTATAGCAATATGCAAAATGACAATGAAGAATGACAAGTAACATAATGGTGATGGATGTTGTATGGCAATATATCTCAGAATGGCTATGGAAATACCATGGTAGGTAGGTATGGTAGCTGTTTTGAGGAAGATAAATTTTGACTTATGTGTAGAAGAACAAAGTTCTCCCACGGGGTTTGGATGCACTGGCAAAGTTTGCACCAACTCTCAATGTGAGAATGAGCAATGCATAGTACCGAAGAGGCTAGCAAATATGGATGGCAGAAGTGCCAGAAAACCGCAACATAGAACTCACAAGTTAAAAGATTACAAATAACATCATGATCTCACAAGGCATTATGAAAATCACTCCAAGAGGGTCTATGGCAGTGACAAGTCACTGTTAGCTACCCCGACCGTAGGCATAACAAAAATCCATTACGATTGCTATCAGCAAAGGAAGTCATATACCATTATCCTATCAACTGGCTATTTGAGTGCGGAACAGTTTCAAGCTTCTAGACCAACCATTAATTGTTTTTACTCTACTAGACTAGCAAGTTTACCATTAAGCATATCAATACCTCAAAACAACAGTAAATAATCAAGTGAAACAATTTAAGGATCTACACTAATATGCAAGCTTTTTCGTTATACCATCTACCACATGTAGCATTTTCTAGTTCCAAAAAACACCAAACAACAAAAACTCTCCAAGAGATATAGCAATGAAACAAGATAGTACTAACACAACTCTACTAAAACTAATAGCTCTGAATAAGAGATGTAAGAAAAAAAAGGAGCTAAACAAGAATTTTGCAGCAGCTAGAAGAAAAACTAAGAATACGAGCATAACAAGTATTCAAATGAAAAAGCAGAGTGTGTATCTTTCCCACACAAAGAATTCTAGGGTCCCACTATATTATTTCAGCAAATAAAACAAAATAAAACAAAAGAAAAACAAATAGACACTCTAAGTAAACTTCATATGACGCGACCGAATAAAAATATAGTTTCACTAGAAGTGACATGATAAATTAATTATGAAGAAGGGGGTACCTTGGGAATCCCCAAGCTTAGATGCTTGAGTCTTCTTAGAATTTGGTGGGATGAACCACGGGGGCATCCCAAAGCTTTGACCTTGCACTCTTCTTGATCACATTATATCACCCTCTTCTCTTGACCCTTGAAAACTTCCTTCACACCACACTCAAAGAGTAATTCGCATTAGAGGGTTAGTGAAACAATAAAAAATTCATGGGTTCATGGGAACAAGTGCTATTGATACTCTTAAACATTATACAGCCACTGATGTTTCTTGAAGCAAAGAAATCCACTTGACATCATAAAAGAGCAAATGCAAGAAAAATGGCAGAATCTGCCAAAACCAGAACAGTCTGTAAAGACAGATTTGTTCGGGGCACTTACGTTGCTCATATAGAAAAACTTAAAGAACGAAAAAGTTTTGGAATTAGCTGAGGAATAAGCACAAAACATTTCTGGTCATTCTGATATTTCTGGATTTTATACGATTTTTTATGGTGGACAGCAGAAATCTGTTTCCTGCGCAGAAATCCAAAACCAACTCCAACTTTCGTCAGAAACTTTACTTGGCACAACTAAAATATGAAAATAAAGATACAAAGGAGTTGCTATAGAAGTATACAACCCCTTAACTCAAATAAAACAGATAAAACAAAGAAAAAATAAAACCATGGGTTATCTCCCAAGAAATGCTTTTCTTTAACGCTTTTTAGCTATGCCCAGAAAAGTGGATTCACGTGTTTTCAAGTGAAGAAGCATCCAAATCAATAATTTCCTCCAAAACACCAATTGTAGCAATGGGTACCTTAGACACCCCTGAAGATGTTTCAACATGCAAATCACTTTTAGTTTCACTAAATGTTTTATTAATTTTAAGCACATTAGGGGATTTTGGTTTAGGCACTTTGGGGATATACATAATTTTTTTTTCTCTTTTCCCATAGAAGGTTTCTCCCTCTTAAACTTAAGAGAAGAAAAGGTTGAGCTTAAAGTTTCCATAGCCTCCTCTAATTTACCAATCCTCATATTTTGACTATCATGGATATTGCTAGCTTCTAAAACATTAATTCTCTTGTTGATACTTACTATTGATTCATTAACTTTGCTAGCATTATCAAAGAAATTTGGCAAAATTTTATCCTCAGAGTTTAGCCTTTTAATAACATCATCCAAAGTGATATCGGTTTTAACAAACTTAGTGGGTGGTGTTCCAACTAAACTTTCAATTAAATTACATGCTTCGAAAGCAGGTGTTCCCAGAAAATTACCGCCTGTAAGAGTGTCTAGAACATACCTATACCAGCTGGTAATGCCAACATAAAAATTCCTAAGAAGGATTAAAGTGGAATATTTCTTAGTACATCTATGATGAGCATCGCTTATTCTATACCAAGCATCTTTCAAACTTTCTCCACCTTGTTGTTTAAAAGAACGAACATCAACTTCAGGAACACTCATTTTAGCAAGACTAAAAGCATGATAAAAACTACAACTAGAAGAAGAACTAATTTTTTTTGTGTTTTTGACAAAGAGAAGAAAATAAGACAAAATAAAATAAACTAAGAAAAACTAAAACACAATAAAGAGATTGGAAGTGAGAGACTCCCCTTGCATAAATTTCTTACTCTCCGGCAACGGCGCAAGAAAAGATCTTGATGCGCGTGGAACACATGTTCATTGGGAGACCCCAAGAGGAAGGTTTGATGAGCACAACATCAAGTTTCCCTCAGAATAAATCTAAGGTTGAATCGACTAGTAGGAGGAAGGAGTAACTTCAGAAGGTTGATGCAGTTGAGATGGTAGGGCGCACTACCGGTTCAGCAGCAACGTGGAACCTACACAACACAAACAATTTACTTTGCCCCAACGAAGCAGTGAGGTTGTCAATCTCACCGGTTTTGCTGATAACAAAGAGGTTAAATGTATGGTGTGGAAAACAGTAGTAAAACATTATGAAAACAGTAGCAGCAGTGTGAAAACAGTGGAAGCAGTGGTTGTATTATCAGAATGAGAAGATGGACCGGGGTCCACAGTTCACTAGAGGTGTCTCTCCATAAAAGATAGCTAACATGTGTGGTGAACAAATTACAGCTAGGAAATTGACAGAAAAAGAAAAATCCATGACATAAAGATAACTATGAGATTCATGCAGGCATTGCAACAAAATACATAGATCGTCATCCAACTTCATCTATGACTAATAATCCACCTTTCGAATATCATTCGAACAAACGTTGGGAATTAAATTGCAAGTAACGGATAATCGCAGTAAGCAAGGTGTGTAATGTAACCAATGTAAACGAAGAAAACATTGATGTTTTCTCCCTAATAGCAACATCACATCCTCCATCCGTCACGTTTCTATCACTCGAGCACATATGCAAAGGAGGCATCAACCCACTATCGAGCATAAATACTCCCTCTAGGAGTCACTAGCATCTACTTGGCTAGAGAATCTACAAACAACGGAGAGCATGCAAGATCATAAATAACATACACATGAAGATAACATGATATATTGATAATCAAAAGACATAGCATTCAATAATCATTGGATCCCGGCAAACACAACATGTAGTATTACAAATAGATGATCTCGATCATGTGAGGCAGCTCACGAGATATAAACATGAGGCATAAAGTGGAGAGGACAACCATCTAGCTACTACTATGGACCCGTAGTCCATGGATGAACTACTCACGCATCATTCCGTAGGCGGGTATGGTGGTGTAGACCCCACCGATGATGAATTCCCCTCCCGGCAGGGTGCCGGGGAGAGCTCCAGAACTCTCGCGATCTCTGGTTGACGATGACGGCGGCCTCGGGTGCTTCTCGGGAAAAAGTGGTATATATTTAGGGTTGACGTATGAGGGGAATAAATAGGCGAAAGGGCAATGGCAGTGGACGCCCGAGGGGCCGACACCACCCCCCAGGCGCGGAGAGGGGGGCGCGCCGCCCTATGGTGTGACCCCTCTGTGGCCCCCCTCCGGGCCTCTTCGGGACTCCGTGGAACCTTCGGGGATTCTAAGACTTCTGGGCTTTGAGTTTTCCAATTCCGAGAATATTTCCAGAACAACTTTTCTGAAACTAAAAACAGTAGAAAACATGAAACTAGCTCTGTGGTATCTTGTCAATAGGTTAGTCCCGGGAAATCGATAAAAATGACATAAAGTGTAAGGAAAACATGTAGCATAAGGCATAAAAACATCACGGAACATCAGAAATTATAGTTACATTTATGACGTATCAGAAACTTGTGTCAAGAATAACTAAGCATGCAAATGATCACGAAGGGAAACGAAATAGACCGTTCAAGACACCTGGAATAAAAAAAATATTGTGCGTAGTTCTAAAATATTTGAGACTTGGTCACAACTTGTTCGGTCAAACTAAATGTGTTATCCTATATTGTAGAAAGACTCTTAACTCCACAATTATCAATAAAGAGGTGTGTAAGCCTTCTAAATCATTTGATCAAAGTACATCTACAGATACTCACGAATGTTCTAAATATCTACTATCATTATCACTTTATTTAAAATGACTGCATTCATTTATGGGCATGTGCTTTATGAATATCTCCTTGCAGCAGCCTTGGTTGGGGACAAGCAAGAGTTTAAGCGTGAGGATATTGATGCGTCCATTTCATCTAGTATTTTTTACTTAAAGAATTCATATGTAGAATTATTCACGTCAAATAAGGAGGCCGAACCCCACGGAACGACTAGGGTAAGGTCCCTATTTCTATGTGGTGTGTCAACAAACTTCTTTGCTATGAGACATCCATTGCCAGGTAGACACGAGCTTCAATGTTGAACACATGGATGCATCATATTGACGTGCTTTGATGGGTGGTCTAGCACATCTTTAATCAAGATCACCCTCACTGGCATCATGCAAAATGGTAATAAATATCATTCATATTTTCCCATGAATTTATTGTTTGTCACGGGCATCGGATGAATCCTATTGGTTTCTATTGTTGTGAACATCCAAAGGCGAGGATATCGCTCACTTTACGAGCATCAAACAACGGCGGAGCTGGTATAGAGCCATTGGGTTCAGATGAACCCAACAAAATGCATTTAAACTTTGTTACATTAGTCTATGATATTGCTAATTAGTGGAAGATTACACTACAATAGAAAGAGTTGAACCCAATGATTTCTTGCTCTAGCTTCGCCTCTGCCGTCAAAGCACTCATATTCGTCAATTGGAGGGGCGGGGGGAGTAGATCAACCTAGGAGCCGCGTCGAGGATGCAACCATACACCAAGAATTACAGGGTGAAGCACGATGTCAAGTCTAGTCCACGACGGGAGCCTTAAATCCCGAGATTGCTATGCTGGACGAAACGGCATGAAGAATGGACGTCTATATGTTGCTGATGGTTTTGTCGACACAACGAACCTTCCAACTCTCTCCTATCTTCGTGCTAGCAGGATGACCTTACAACCTACTAGAAAGTAAAGAGTGCAACCCAGTAATGAATCTTAGTTTTAGTCAAAGTTAATCTTGAATACTTATATCAATATCTAAAAATTCAATTAAACTAATATGGTACTGTGAATTTTGATATGGTTTTACATAGTTGGTATATTTTGGCAAAGAGAGGATATGTATAACAGGTTTCTAGTGCATCTTCTTTTATTTTTCGTCATCTCAATACTGCGCATATCTCAAGAACAAATAAATAAATACCCGTGTAAAATAGGACGGGATGCAGCCGCATCACAGTTTCACGCAATTTTTCTCGGTAGGTGTACGTGGCAATGCTGTACTCCTACGGGTTTTTGTGTGGAGTAGGTGCTGTTTTTAAGTTTTTTTGGTTGCCGCTAGTGGCTGCAATTTTCAAAGCTGACTAAGAAAGGTCGGTCAGGAAAGTAGACCGAGGGGTCTACAGGCCTCATGGGCCTTTCGACTCTGCCATGTATTGGATACTACCTATTGGGTCATACATCTTGGGACTGGGCTCTATAAATGACCCTCTCACTCCCTAAATAATATAAGCCCGTCGATGCTGTCACTCCATGTACAAGAAACATCATAGATGATCGGATTACATAGTGAACACATTAGGCTAACTGCAGATCTATTGTGATCATACAGTAACGCCAAATTAACAGATACATATACATTGACGGCGATAATAAATCAGAGATACTCCTACGTCTCAGTACTAGCAATTGTAGGCTCGGTTACTTTGTCGCGAGCTTACGGAAGGCAATGGCTACGCCGTCCACTGGCTTCGGGTGTGGAAGGTATCCTATCTCTGCATCAGGATTCAGCAACTCCCATCTGAAATAATATAGGGCAAATTCTCAACCACACAACATAATTCAGCAAATAAATACCTCAATTTCTATCATATTGATATTGGACATTAGGAAATTAGGTATCTTAATTTGTACTAGCAAGCTAGTGCTTACTCGTAGCCGATGGAAAGATGATGAAGCATGATTGTGAGCTGCAGCCTGGCGAGCATGTTGCCGGCGCAGACTCTATAACCTCCTCCAAACACCTGGTACGTTCCCGGCTTGGCCGGTTCCTGCATGTATCATTCATCCATTAATAATTTCTTCATTAGCGGATTCATTCGTGTTGAACTTGAAATATTAGGTAGGAAAACATTAAGAACACATATACATTCTACTTACATCCCATCTGTCAGGGTTGAAGGTCAGGGGATCTTGAAAGTTGTTGGGGTCGGTGTGAAGTGACCTCACCCACACCAGAACCGGCCACCCCTTTGGTATCGTGTACCCGCCGTACTCCACATCCCTCTTCGCCACACGGTGCGCCATCGGAGAGATGTTGGCCATTCGGATTGTCTCCTCCACCACCTTTGCCATGTACTTCATCTTCGGGATGTCGTCGTGTGTGATAAAAGACGAGCCACCTTTGCTTTCGCTCATTGCCAGATTCTCCTCCTGATCATGAAAGATTACTTAGCGGTGACCTCTTTGTATTGCAAGAGGCTTATCAGTACTTCAGTAGTGATTGGAGAGGTATTAATGGCTCACCCGTAGCTTAGCAAGGGCTTCAGGGGATTTTGCAAGGTGGTAGGTGGCCCACATGATGGCACTGGCGGTGGACTCGTATCCGGCGACGACGAGGGAGACGATGTTGTCCACCACCTCGTCGTCGCTCAGTTTCTTCCCCTGCTCGTCCTCCATCCGCATCAAACCTCCCATTACATCATCATCTTCAGCCTTGGTCGCCATGGCTTTCTTCTTCCTAGCCTCGAGTTCCTCCCGGAACACCGCGTTCAGTTGTTGGCGACACTTGCGAGCGCCATGGAAGGCTGTCCCTGGGAAATCCAAGGGAAACGCCCTGAGGCCGGCGACCAGGCTACCGAACCACTGGTTGATCTTCTCCATTTGCGGTGACGGCTTCATGCTTACGAACATCATGCAGATGTTGGCGAACGTCACCTGCCAGCGTGCCAAAAAGCTTAATACAATTTGTTAGCGCGCGTTGCGTCGATCTGGCGGGCCGTCCCTTTGGTGTGCCCGACGGACGAGATTCGCCGTTGACGCTCGAAACTGCCGTGCATGCATGCAAGAATTACTCCCTCCGTACGAAATTAAATGTCACAAGTTTGACAAAAGTGGATGTAACTTTGTAACACTTGATTCCGGACGGAGGGAGTATTTCTCAACCTAAGGTGGACGAAAATATATTTCACTACCTATAAGATACATATATAATTGTAAAGGTAACTTGTTCTTACTTTCTTGATCTCGGTGGCGGCGACGATGGTGCCCTTGTCGGCCCAGGAGGCGAGCGCGTCCAGGACCCGCGGCTGCACGACGGCGGCGATGGTCCGGAGCGACCTGGGGCTGTTAATGGCGGCGAGGATGAAGCCGCGGAGCCTTGTGTGGCTGGCACCCTCGACGTTGACGACAGAGGCGTGGCCGACGAGCTCTGGCTCGGCCCAGTGCGCGCCGAAGTTTTCGGGGGACTGGAACACGAACTTGTTGGCTGCCGGTGTGCAGGCGATGATGGCGGGGGACCCGAACAGGTGCGTCCGGTACATCCCTGCCGCCTTCCCGTACACGGTCTTCTTGGCGCCGATGAAGTCGTCGGGGCGGCGCGCGTGCTTGAAGTACCAGAGCAGGGAGAGCGTCTCGCCGAGGAAGGGCACGCCCATGTGCCCAGGCGGAAGGCTCTTCTTCTTGCCGTGCTTGAGGAAGAAGGCGGCGAGGTACCACGCGTCGGCGGCGTGCCAGAAGGCGAGGCAGAGGAGGGGGACGGCGCCCAGCAACCATGCCCATGAGACCGCCATTACTGCAACCATATCGGATCGCTGATCACCTGATGCAGTGTTGCTACGTACTCGAGCGATGGCTTGAGATCTTGCCTCTGAGTGGGAGACACTCAATCGAGTGTATATATATATATATACACGTTGTGGTTGTGGGGATACCGGGTGGCTGATTCTTTCGTCACTCCACGGGAAGTAGGAACAAATTATTGCATGCATGATTAATCAAATTCGCTCCTTGTGGTTGGCGTATATGTGATTACGTGTGTACTGATGCATACACAAGTGATATTGTATGATATATGTATGTAGTATTACTCGAATAAGTACTGTCTAAGCAACACTAGGCAGATTATTCCTGCTAGATGATACCGTTTATGACTCGCAGCTAAGTTCCAAACGCGCGGTGGGCCGATCGAGTGACCACTGAATGAGGCGTACGTAACTAGGGTCTAATCAACGGCCGGCATCTCAAGTGAATATGCTGAATCAAACTTTGGTATGAACGACGTGTGTACGTACGTTTTGAGTATTTTGCATCTTTGACACCCACCCACGTATACTATTACTAGCAACTACTACGTTCCAAATCAGGCGCATGATCGATGCTTTAACCGAACTTGGTACGTTATTTCTTTTGTAAGATATAGAAGTCGATTTGTTGACCGGCGGCTATTTGGACCAGTGATAAACATCGTAGGCGAAATGCCTCAATGTGCTCCAATTAAGACGAAGGACGTTGTCTAGCTGATTCTTTTTTAAGTAACCATGGCAACGCCGGAAAAGGAGGTGGACATCTGTCATGCCCAGATCTAGGAGAGCATCTTCGTGTACAAGGATGCTTTTCGAGCCGATGAACCGGGTTCGGGTCGTCGAAGCGACAAGATCAAGACTTCGTGGCACGTCGGCTAGGATCTTCCCATGGTCACCAGATCCTGAAGCCGTCAACTTCATCCAATGTAGTCGGTGAAGAGGTAGGCGGGAGGAACGCTACCGCCTACCTTCATTCATGCTCAACTGCAAGACACCAAACACGACAACTGCGGCCAACACAACCGCCGCTTGCAAGAGTGCCGGACTCCAATGACAAAACACAAGTTTCACCAGATCCGGAAACCGGCGAGGTGACTAGGCTAGCCACTCCTTGACGCCATCGGTTGTATTAAATCTGAAGATGTGAAGAATCTACCACCTATAGAAGAATTATGTAAGCAAGTTCCTCACCCATCCACAATTGAGGTACACTCTCTCCAATGTTTTGATAATAGAGATATTCCCTATTTTAAACCTCCTGATCAATGCTTTGATGAATTTGATAATTATATTGTTAAGCAAGATAAGTTTAATATGAGAGTGTAGAATCATCTAATGGAAAATTCTAGAGTTGTTAATAATTTGCATGGTATTATGGAGAGAAACTCTAATGATGTTAAAATGCTTATTAAACATTTCCATATTGTTCGAACTCAAATTGATCAACTCACTAAGGTGCAAAAAGATTTGCTAGTTAATGCTTCTAGAGAAAAACATTTTTATGAAATAAGCACTAGAAGTGGTGTTTCTACTCAGGATCCTTTGTATCATGAGGGACATCCCAAAAGAATTGAACAAGATTCTCAATGAGCTAAATACAATAGTACTCCTTCTAAGAAAAAGAAGAAGAAACATAAAACTGTTTTAGAATCTCCTAAACCTACTAAAGATTCTAATAGTATATCTATCTCTGATTCTAAAACTGAAAGTGGTAATATTAAGAATGATGCTTCTGATAAAGAAGAAATTGAAGAGGAACCTGAAAAGCAAACTAAAAATACAAAGTACACTAAGGAGGATTTCATTGCTAATAAACATGGTAATGAGAGAGAACCTTGGGTACAAAAATCAATGCCTTTTCCTAATGAGAACTACAAATCAAAGGAAGAAGAAAATTATAACAAGTTCTGTGATTGGAAGAAACCTTTGTTT
The DNA here is from genome assembly GCA_028641055.1 of Alopecurus myosuroides. Lineage (NCBI taxonomy): Eukaryota > Viridiplantae > Streptophyta > Magnoliopsida > Poales > Poaceae > Alopecurus > Alopecurus myosuroides. Next base: position 101,800,219 of record CM054059.1, read on the forward strand.
TTGCAAATTCCTTTAACTGTTGCTACTAAATTGCGTCCTTATCCGAAATATATGAAAGATACTGTCTCTAACAAAAGGAAGATTCCTAATGAGGAAATCTCCACTATGCTTGCTAAATACTTGTGACGCCCCGGGATCGGGCACTATGCAGATTTCAGCATTCCCGCCAAATCCGCATAATAACCGATTCCAGGTTGCCACTTATGATAACATTACAACAGTTCACGAATATTCCGCAACAACAACAGAAAAGATATATACAAGATGACTCAAATGAGTCAGGGATACAACTGATACAATACAAAGATCCAAATAACAGCGGAAGAAACAACATAGCGTCCGACTACGGACAAGATACAAATTGGACTAAGAGTCCTGAAGATAACCGAGAGCGTCCAATCCCTGCCCAGGCCAAGCCGGAGGGATTCCCAAGCTAACATCGTCAGACTTCAAACCTGTTGACGGCAATGTTGAATATGCAGCCACGAAAAAGATTCGTGGGTCAGTACGGTTAAGTACTGGCAAGTGGATAAAACCCATACTCACAAGATACCGGCGTAGCCAGTCATCACAAGATACAAATACTTTGGATTCAACGGAAAGGAAGGGGTTGTTGCAAATAAGCGGCAGCGGGCTGCACTAACCAACTACAGAAACTCACTACAACATCCGGCTAAAAGAGGGGGATAAGATAGCGTATCGGAACCAACTACAACTACTCACCAAACAATACCCATCCAATGTCACCCCCTACTAAGGAAGCAACCCAAGGATAACTCACACTGTTGGATTAATGATGTTCAACTTATTGTGTCAATAAGACTATTACTAATCAAGTTATTATCATTAGGTGTAAGTTGTCTGAGTACTTGTTAGCCAGTACTTTCACCAAGTCGTCACATAACCGCGGACAACACGGCTTCTCGAGAAGATTCATCCCTGCAGGGTCTGCTCCAGTACCCGTACACACTCAAGCCACCAACTAAAACTCAGGTTGGCTTGACACGACCCAAACCGTCTCTACAACCCATCCTAGGAGCCACAGAGCTATAAGGTCCCAGCCACGCAGCCGAATATTCAGCGCAGGTGTGCAAAACTCCCGCAGGACACAACACCCCGGCACTACAGGCCTCGCCCTATATGCATCATCATCATCATCAGTAACCATGGGTGATCAACCCATTATGCAAGGAGCAAATGGAACACCCGAACTAAGTGTGGCTCTTCGGACAAGCTGCAGATCAGATCTAAGTCGAGGGGGGTCCCATACCACCACCCGGATGCGGTGAGCACGCTCATCATGGATCAGTAGACAAGACTCTTTTCCTAATTAAGTTCGACACTAGCATGCTCCAAAACCCTAACCCGGGCCTCCTGCCGGTGCCTTATCATCAAATTATTATTACCCAAAACATTAACAGGTTTTTGATTGAATTGAAACCCAACTATCAAACTAAACAGATGATAGGACGGACAACAAGACTTGAGCACAAACAACACTAAGCATGCAACTACGACACGAGGGCCAACGAGGTAAACAAACAACAGTTAATAGGAAGTGGAAGGAAGGCTATATCATGGTTGCAAGGTAAATATATAATAGGATCGAGACACAAGCATCGTATCAACGGGCTAGAATAAGAACAACGGAAAGAATCGGTAACAGGTGATGAAAGGTAGCCATATGGCAGCAAGTGAGTATACTTGCCTGAGATCCCGCAAGGTAGCAGAACTTGTCGTTGCTCACATCATCTCAACGTCCTATCCGCGAAGAAGCAACGAACCTCGAACAAACACCGAATTGCAACAATTACTACTACGGCAAAAGATCCAGCATGATCCTATTTTATATGCATGACATGGCAAGATGCAACAGGGGAAACAACTTAAGTAATTTAATCGGAACCGGAGTCCGGAGAAATAGGAATTGGTTCAAGTTGTTTAGCTAACCATCAATTTAATTGTTATTTAGCATGGCAAACAATAAAGTAGATGAGTTAGGCCATTTAAATGGAATGGGGCAACAGCTGGAAAATAATTAGCCCACACATTCCATATGTTGTCATATAGATGAACATGCATAACAAGATCTAAAATGCACAAGGAAAGATGCAAACAGGAATATGAATGGCATGAACATGTTAAAGATATGAAACTGATTGGAAAACATATTTTATTTGTTTGATTTGGAATTAAAATGAATTAGTTATGAATTTTGGCAATTTAAATTGCATTAAATAAGAGGTGAAACAATTATTCAAATTAATTGTTGCAAACCAGAAAACAAATTTGATAAACAGAAAGTTCATTGAATTTGGACTGAAAAACATATTTGATTTGGGTTATTTGAATTAGGTATGAATTAATTATGGAATTAACCAAATTGGAAAAGAATTGTTTGAATTTGAAATTTGAAACAATTTGAATTGTGCAAAACAGATAACAAATGTGATATTTGAAAAGTTCATGGAATTTTGATTGGAATACATATAAAATTTGTGTTATTTGGATGTGTGGTTTGAAAATTAGGAGCATTTGAAGTTTAGGGTTATTTCTGTAAAAAGCAGGGGCTTAACTGTGAAGGAAAACATTGGAACAGGGGCTTTGTGCGAAAAAAGAAATCACGCAGGGGGCTAGGTGCAAACTAGCCAGATCCAGATCTGGATCTGGTTGTGCACCGAGGCGCACCCCAGCCATAGAGGCTGCCGCGCGGGCCCGGTGCCACGCGGGGTGCCAGCGAGGCTGGTGCGGGCTGAGGTGGCCTGCCAGGTCCATGACCAGTGGGCCCAAACCCCCGCGTGCGGTGGGAAAATAAGAGGGAAAAGGGGTGCGCTCCCTGGGGATCGAACCCAGGAGCTGTACCGCGCGCGAGAGGGGCTGAACCAGTTGGGCTGGATGCGATTGCTTGTTGGGTAGCAGTAGCGAAGCTAGTTAACATGTGTTTGCGCTAACTGAATTTCTTGGTGCAGGTTCGGTCGCTGCCAGCGACAGAGGAAGGCATCGATGGCGGACGGAAGGGCACCGGCGGCTCGCTGTCCGCCACCGCGGCGGCGCGCGTGTGCCTGCGGGCGGGCCGGGCGTGGGCCACGAGGGCAGGGAGAGGAGAGAGCGAGGAAGAGGTGCGGCTCACCTTGCTGTCGGGCAGAGGGGGCAGGGGGCGGTCGTCGCCGGAGTTGGGGACGGCGGCGGCGGCTCGGAGGGGCTCCGGGGAAACGGAGGGCACTGGGAGGACGAGGGGAGCGGGGCGGTTCCATTCCCCTACCCGGTTGCTCCTCGAGGTGACCATGGCAGGGGATGGCCGCGAGCTCTCCCCTCTCTGTATTCCTCTCTCGTGCAGGTTCGGGGACAGACAGAAGGAACTCGAGGTGGAAGGGAAGAGGAGTTGGCGGCGCTAGGGTTAGGCACTAGGGTTTGCAAGCAGAGGGTAGGTGGTGGAGGTTTTATGGAGATCGGAGCTTGGTACGGCAGCGCATCCGGGAGGGGGCGGAAGGATCGGATGGTGGGGGTGTAGACGTACAGGTGACGACAGCCACGAGGAAGAAGAAAGCGGCGGGGGTGGGATCTTGGGCTCGCTTGGTGGGTTTTGGCTAGGGTGGGCTGGCCTGAGCTAGGTGGGCTGGGGTTGTGGGCTGTCTCCTTTCAGCTCACCCCTCTCTCTTTCATTTTTTTTCTCTTTTTGTTTTTCCTTATGAATACATTTTTTTGTAAAGGATGGAAGAGGAAAGGGAGAGAATTTGCAGGGTTATTCTATTAATTATTTTTATTACTTTTCAAACAGAAAATGAAAGCAAAGGTTTGCAGTATTTTTCACAAGTTTGAAAGTTTGAATTTGATTTAAAATAGTTAGTTGAATTTTCCAAATATAGCTTGGGGTATTTATTTGATAAATAATTTTATTAAGTTGCAAACAATAATCAAAAGCAAAGGTTAGTTAATGATTTTAAGAATTGGAATTATTAGTTTGATTTCTAAGTGGTTAGTGGAATTTCAAATAATGTTTGATTTGGGAATTTTGGAAATAATCAAGTTCTATTTAATAAGTTCAAGCAATTTGCAAACATTATTGAATTTAATTTGTTTGCCAAATTTTAATTTTTTTTAAACCCATATTGAAATATGATAAATAGGATTGATTTGATTTGAATTATTCAGTGGTGAGGCAAACATGGTGCAATGCAATATGATGCAGGTGATTGCAATGCAAAAAGAAACAACCAATCTACTAAGGGGTAACACCCCAGGTGTTACAGACGACACCACTAACAAGGGATTGCGCCCTCGCAATCCACCTGCTAACCCGGGAGGGGAAAGAAGTTCGACTATCGATTCTTCATGCTTCCAGCTGATCTCCTCGACACCACTAACAAGGGCTTCTCGACACCACTAACAAGGGATTCTTGCTCGGAGTGACGACGATGTTCTTCCACCAGGAATCTTCCGATGATCGAACCTATTAGGTTAAAGGCTCAGAAAACGTCCACCCACGTAGGATCCTAACACTTTGAAAGATAGACAAGGGGGGAAGACTCCAAAACAAATAAGATGGGAGGGGAAATAGAATAGAGATAAGGAGAAAACAAGAACCCTATTGAGATGTTTTTCCAAAATAGTTTAGAAGAAAATAGTTTTTGACACTCTAGAAACAACGACCGTTAGCGAGGTTATCCTACAGGCTTTGCGGACCCGTTGCTTCGATAACCATTCGTATCGAAACAATATCGGGAATCGGAACCAAGGCTCTGATACCATTTGTGACGCCCCGGGATCGGGCACTATGCAGATTTCAGCATTCCCGCCAAATCCGCATAATAACTGATTCCAGGTTGCCACTTATGATAACATTACAACAGTTCACGAATATTCCGCAACAACAACAGAAAAGATATATACAAGATGACTCAAACGAGTCAGGGATACAACTGATACAATACAAAGATCCAAATAACAGCGGAAGAAACAACATAGCGTCCGACTACGGACAAGATACAAATTGGACTAAGAGTCCTGAAGATAACCGAGAGCGTCCAATCCCTGCCCAGGCCAAGCCGGAGGGATTCCCAAGCTAACGTCGTCAGACTTCAAACCTGTTGACTGCAATGTTGAATATGCAGCCACGAAAAAGATTCGTGGGTCAGTACGGTTAAGTACTGGCAAGTGGATAAAACCCATACTCACAAGATACCGGCGTAGCCAGTCATCACAAGATACAAATACTTTGGATTCAACGGAAAGGAAGGGGTTGTTGCAAATAAGCGGCAGCGGGCTGCACTAACCAACTACAGAAACTCACTACAACATCCGGCTAAAAGAGGGGGATAAGATAGCGTATCGGAACCAACTACAACTACTCACCAAACAATACCCATCCAATGTCACCCCCTACTAAGGAAGCAACCCAAGGATAACTCACACTGTTGGATTAATGATGTTCAACTTATTGTGTCAATAAGACTATTACTAATCAAGTTATTATCATTAGGTGTAAGTTGTCTGAGTACTTGTTTGCCAGTACTTTCACCAAGTCGTCACATAACCGCGGACAACACGGCTTCTCGAGAAGATTCATCCCTGCAGGGTGTGCTCCAGTACCCGTACACACTCAAGCCACCAACTAAAACTCAGGTTGGCTTGACACGACCCAAACCGTCTCTACAACCCATCCTAGGAGCCACGGAGCTATAAGGTCCCAGCCACGCAGCCGAATACTCAGCGCAGGTGTGCAAAACTCCCGCAGGACACAACACCCCGGCACTACAGGCCTCGCCCTATATGCATCATCATCATCATCAGTAACCATGGGTGATCAACCCATTATGCAAGGAGCAAATGGAACACCCGAACTAAGTGTGGCTCTTCGGACAAGCTGCAGATCAGATCTAAGTCGAGGGGGGTTCCATACCACCACCCGGATGCGGTGAGCACGCTCATCATGGATCAGTAGACAAGACTCTTTTCCTAATTAAGTTCGACACTAGCAGGCTCCAAAACCCTAACCCGGGCCTCCTGCCGGTGCCTTATCATCAAATTATTATTATCCAAAACATTAACAGGTTGTTGATTGAATTGAAACCCAACTATCAAACTAAACAGATGATAGGACGGACAACAAGACTTGAGCACAAACAACACTAAGCATGCAACTACGACACGAGGGCCAACGAGGTAAACAAACAACAGTTAATAGGAAGTGGAAGGAAGGCTATATCATGGCTGCAAGGTAAACATATAATAGGATCGAGACACAAGCATCGTATCAACGGGCTAGAATAAGAACAACGGAAAGAATCGGTAACAGGTGATGAAAGGTAGCCATATGGCAGCAAGTGAGTATACTTGCCTGAGATCCCGCAAGGTAGCAGAACTTGTCGTTGCTCACATCATCTCAACGTCCTATCCGCGAAGAAGCAACGAACCTCGAACAAACACCGGATTGCAACAATTACTACTACGGCAAAAGATCCAGCATGATCCTATTTTATATGCATGACATGGCAAGATGCAACAGGGGAAACAACTTAAGCAATTTAATCGGAACCGGAGTCCGGAGAAATAGGAATTGGTTCAAGTTGTTTAGCTAACAATCAATTTAATTGTTATTTAGCATGGCAAACAATAAAGTAGATGAGTTAGGCCATTTAAATGGAATGGGGCAACAGCTGGAAAATAATTAGCCCACACATTCCATATGTTGTCATATAGATGAACATGCATAACAAGATCTAAAATGCACAAGGCAAGATGCAAACAGGAATATGAATGGCATGAACATGTTAAAGATATGAAACTGATTGGAAAACATATTTTATTTGTTTGATTTGGAATTAAAATGAATTAGTTATGAATTTTGGCAATTTAAATTGCATTAAATAAGAGGTGAAACAATTATTCAAATTAATTGTTGCAAACCAGAAAACAAAGTTGATAAACAGAAAGTTCATTGAATTTGGACTGAAAAACATATTTGATTTGGGTTATTTGAATTAGGTATGAATTAATTATGGAATTAACCAAATTGGAAAAGAATTGTTTGAATTTGAAATTTGAAACAATTTGAATTGTGCAAAACAGATAACAAATGTGATATTTGAAAAGTTCATGGAATTTTGATTGGAATACATATAAAATTTGTGTTATTTGGATGTGTGGCTTGAAAATTAGGAGCATTTGAAGTTTAGGGTTATTTCTGTAAAAAGCAGGGGCTTAACTGTGAAGGAAAAGATTGGAACAGGGGCTTTGTGCGAAAAAAGAAATCACGCAGGGGGCTAGGTGCAAACTAGCCAGATCCAGATCTGGATCTGGTTGTGCACCGAGGCGCACCCCAGCCACAGAGGCTGCCGCGCGGGCCCGATGCCACGCGGGGTGCCAGCGAGGCTGGTGCGGGCTGAGGTGGCCTGCCAGGTCCATGACCAGTGGGCCCAAACCCCCGCGCGCGGTGAGAAAATAAGAGGGAAAAGGGGTGCGCTCCCTGGGGATAGAACCCAGGAGCTGTACCGCGCGCGAGAGGGGCTGAACCAGTTGGGCTGGATGCGATTGCTTGTTGGGTAGCAGTAGCGAAGCTAGTTAACATGTGTTTGCGCTAACTGAATTTCTTGGTGCAGGTTCGGTCGCTGCCAGCGATAGAGGAAGGCATCGAGGTGGACGGAAGGGCACCGGCGGCTTGCTGTCCGCCACCGCGGCGGCGCGCGTGTGCCTGCGGGCGGGCCGGGCGTGGGCCACGAGGGCAGGGAGAGGAGAGAGCGAGGAAGAGGTGCGGCTCACCTTGCTGTCGGGCAGAGGGGGCAGGGGGCGGTCGTCGCCGGAGTTGGGGACGGCGGCGGCGGCTCGGAGGGGCTCCGGGGAAACGGAGGGCACTGGGAGGACGAGGGGAGCGGGACGGTTCCATTCCCCTACCCGGTTGCTCCTCGAGGTGACCATGGCAGGGGATGGCCGCGAGCTCTCCCCTCTCTGTATTCCTCTCTCTTGCAGGTTCAGCGACAGACAGAAGGAACTCGAGGTGGAAGGGAAGAGGAGTTGGCGGCGCTAGGGTTAGGCACTAGGGTTTGCAAGCAGAGGGTAGGTGGTGGAGGTTTTATGGAGATCGGAGCTTGGTACGGCAGCGCATCCGGGAGGGGGCGGAAGGATCGGATGGTGGGGGTGTAGACGTACAGGTGACGACAGCCACGAGGAAGAAGAAAGCAACGGGGGTGGGATCTTGGGCTCGCTTGGTGGGTTTTGGCTAGGGTGGGCTGGCCTGAGCTAGGTGGGCTGGGGTTGTGGGCTGTCTCCTTTCAGCTCACCCCTCTCTCTTTCATTTTTTTCTCTTTTTTTTTTTCCTTATGAACACATTTTTTTTGTAAAGGATGGAAGAGGAAAGGGGGAGAATTTGCAGGGTTATTCTATTAATTATTTTTATTACTTTTCAAACAGAAAATGAAAGCAAAGGTTTGCAGTATTTTTCACAAGTTTGAAAGTTTGAATTTGATTTAAAATAGTTAGTTGAATTTTCCAAATATAGCTTGGGGTATTTATTTGATAAATAATTTTATTAAGTTGCAAACAATAATCAAAAGCAAAGGTTAGTTAATGATTTTAAGAATTGGAATTATTAGTTTGATTTCTAAGTGGTTAGTGGAATTTCAAATAATGTTTGATTTGGGAATTTTGGAAATAATCAAGTTCTATTTAATAAGTTCAAGCAATTTGCAAACATTATTGAATTTAATTTGTTTGCCAAATTTTAATTTTTTTTAAACCCATATTGAAATATGATAAATAGGATTGATTTGATTTGAATTATTCAGTGGTGAGGCAAACATGGTGCAATGCAATATGATGCAGGTGATTGCAATGCAAAAAGAAACAACCAATCTACTAAGGGGTAACACCCCAGGTGTTACATTACTCTTTCAATGGCAAGGTTCCAATTAATGAATCTTGAAGATCCTGGTATACCAACTATTCCATGCTCCATTAAAAATAATTATGTTAGAACTGCTTTATGTGATTTGGGAGCAGGAGTTAGTGTTATGTCTTTCTCTCTCTATAAGAGACTTCTTCTTGAAATATTGATACCAACTGATATATCCTTGCAAATGGCTGACAAATCTGCTGATATTCTTGTTGGTATATGTGAGGATGTTCATGTTCAAGTGGCTAATAACTGTTTGATATTAACTGACTTTGTTGTGTTGGAAATGTCTGAAGATGATAATATGTCTATTATTCTTGGGAGACCTTTTCTTAACACTACAGGGGAGGTTATTGATTGCGACTAAGGAAAAGTAACTTTTAATGTTAATGACAAAGAGCACACAGTTTATTTTCCCAAGAAGATTGATAAGAAATATGGTCTAAATTCAATTCAAAACATTGAGACCATCAAGATTGGAGAATTCTATTGTCCTATTCCAACGCCACAGAAAAATATGAAGTTTTCATGATTGGGACTATGTCTATCAAAGTTGAGGTAACACAATCATCTAGTGAAATGCAAAGTTTTGCTTCATGTTAAAAAAATTGGTGAAAAGACTTGATCAACCTTGTTAAAAAAGTGATTTGAATGAAGGAAACAATGTTTTCACTATGTTTTCACCATGTTCACTTTTGTTTACTCATGTTTTCACCATCCCCAATTGTGTTTTCACCACATTTTCATATGTTTCTGTTGGCTATTTGCATATTAGAGTGTCTTAGAACTTCTGTAGATTTGGTTTTGAATTTGTTCTCCATCGTTCCATAATCGTTTTCCTAGATTATAATCATTTATCAAATTTTGGAAATTCCCCGAAAATAAAGTTTCTCGAGAAATTCCAGAAAACTTATATTAAATGTTTACGCTGAAAATGGGGCAGAGAGGCACCTGGGGCAACCTAGGGGGACCCACCATGCCACCACACCATGTGGTGGTGCGGCCACATGCCAGGCCGCGCCAGGGCATGGTGTGGCCCCCTGGCCCTCCACTTGCTCCTCCACCTACCACTTCACTCTCTCTCCCGACCAAACACACCACCCCTACTCAAACTCGTGTTCTTGCTCGCTATTATTGATCTCCTTGATCAGCCCATCTTTGTTGCTGAGATTTGGGGCATTTGTTATCCGGTATGTGACTCCTTTGATTATCCAATTAGAATTTTGTTTAGTGGACATTTCTTGAGTATGTTGGTACTGTAGATGATGGGTTATGTGAGCTTGCATGCTTGTTTTATGTGTAGATAAATTAGTTTTCGTGCATGTATAGTCCTCTTAGAAGTCTCTATAGTAGTTTCTTGCATATAGTTACTTCAAAATCATTTTTTATGATGCTTGTTAAAAGTTTCAGAAACGGAGGAGAATATACACCAACTTGACCAACATGAATTGGAGGTGCATGAAGTCATGAGAGTCCACCGTGAAGAGGGTGTATTCCCATCCATCTGTCCATACCATGAATTCTTGAATGTTGCAGGGATTCTGCAGGATTTCCAAACTTTAATCTCTAATGCAGGGTTGGAATTTTTTTTTTGATGGTGAACCTAGCCAATATACAAAACTAACTATGTCTATGGTGCAGGATTTTAGTTTCAGTTGGTCCTTGCCTAACCCCATGGTTCACTATAAAATTTACAATAAAACTATCAACTTGCCCTTTGATGATGTTTGTGCAGCCATTAAGGTGCCAAAGTGGGGATTGCGTGAGAAGATAAAAGGGCAGCCTAATCCACTGATGGACCTATATAAAGAAATCTGCCAAGGGGGAGCTTCTTAGATGGGCCTTCAGCTTCTTCTTCTTCGTGGGAGCCTGGTTACGACCATGCTAGGGACGACCCACCAGCTTGGGGTTTCTACCCCCGCCGCGATTGATCTCTACTTAGGCCAAAAGCCTAAGCTTGGGGGGAGGTATACCGGCATCACACTCATTTACATACCATAATTCTGTTGGTTCTTTGTATATCCATGTTTCTGTTTGTTTTGCTTCCTTTGTTTTTCTTTTTTAGTTTCTGCTTTCCAACCACAAAAAGACCAAACATATTTTTGTTGTTTCTCTTTATTTGTTTCTTTATTTTCTATTATTAGTTTTCTTTACTTTCTAGTTTTAGTTTGTTATTCAAAAATCCAAAAAGATTTTGCTTTGTTTGCTTGTCTCCTTCTGTTCTTGTTTGAAATTTGAAAACCCAAAAATATTTGTTGTTCTTCTTCGGATTTGTAAAGTTTGCTGCAGAGTTCAACAATCTTACGTCACTCCATTGGGGCTTGGTTATCATTTCATATAATTCAAGCCACACAAGTGAAAAGCAATAATGAAGATTTATGACAATTCAAGTTGTGGTGAGAGGCTGGTATGAACTCTATTTATTTTCATTTTTGTACATATACTCATCCATGTGGACATGCTTAGTTTGTTCGTGAGGTGTATGTTATTTAATGGATGCTTAGTAGTTCGTGCTCTCTTATGATCAGTTCCAACTTACTAATACTAGATAGCATGTTGTATAAATGTTTTCTTGCATTGTTCTATTCATAAAAGGCTATGGCATTGTGGTATTCTCCTCTGAATGTTTTATTTGAATTGACTTGGCACATCCTCACGCGCATATGACTGAAAAAAAGTAAATTAAGCCTTGATGATTTATTTTGCCTCAAAGTTCTTGTATCAATTTTATGCCCCCGTTAATTTTGTTCTATCGCAAGCAGGATTATGAAGGTTACTGCTCTCTTGATTTTCGCACCCAGTCTATTGCTAGCCTTCACTTGTACTGAGCGGGAATGCTTCTCGTGCTTCCAAATCCCTGAAAACCAAGTCATTCCAAAGAGGTCACTATAAATTCCTATGCATGGTATTTCAAGTCATTCCAAGTGAATTTTCATGTGCTATCTTTAAAACCTTCAAAATACTTCTCATTTTGTGACACTATATTAGCTCATGAGGAAGTAGTAGTTGGGTTTGTTATCTTCCATACTAAATTAAGTACCCCCTGACTTGCATGCTTCATCTGCTTTTCACTAATTTTGTAAAGAGCTGGTTAGTCCACTATAACATCCAAAAAGTAAAGAAAATAAAATAGGCACTCCTCCATGGTATGTGATTATTGGCAGGCACCCAAGGATTTGGTTAGCCATGGTTTGTGATAAGCAAAGGTTGGGAGGAATGTCAATCTATATATAAAAGTGCATACCATAAATGCTTAATATCAACAATTTGGAACCGCTCTCAACTTGTTTAGTATGGAAGATAATAAGAACTCTATTACCATTCATTGACATAAACAACCACCTCCCAAAATTATTTTACTTCTATTTTTAAAAATAAAAATATCTAGCGCATGTTAATCCCTGCTTCCCTCTGCGAAGTGCCAATCTTTTACTTTATTGTTGAGTCACCATCTTTTCTTTGAGCACCTTCTCGAGATCATAACTATCATTCTTAGTGTAATGTGCTTGTCCTAGAACACGGTTAATTGTGATATAACGTTGATGCTTTTATCTTTGATATCTCTACTTCTAGTCTTCACTTGAACTTCAGAGGTGAACTGGCATTTATGTTTTGCTCCACAAATAAGGGAAAGCGAGATACCACTGTATCATATCTTATTATGAATATTGCAATCCTGAAAATAGATATACTTCATGTTGCTTATTATTAGCGTGTTGGTATCTCTTCATGGTTTGCATAACTATTAGGTGGATTTATTTGCATACTTCTTATTATGGATTGCCTAAGTGCTTTATCATATAGTGAGAATATATACATCGTATGAAGCAAATGTGTTTGTAAAAGTTCTTTTATCGCCCTCAGTTGTTAACTAAATTGGTTGAGGACAAGCAACAAGCTAATCTTGGTAGGAGTTGATACGTCCAAAATGTATCTACTTTCCCTAACACTTTTGTTGTTGTTTTTCCTCTAAACTTGTGAGTTTTGAATACAACTAACACGGACTAGCGTTGTTTTTAGCAGAATTACCCCGGTGTCTTGTTTTTTGTGCAGAAATTCAACTTTCGGGAAAATGCCCAGAAAATATCGCAAAGTCCCTATTTTACCCGAAGACTCACGGAGCCAGAAGATGAGACGGGGACGGGCCACGAGGGGTCCACACCACGTGGCAGAGCGGGCACCCCCTAGGCTGCGCCGTGGCATGGTGTGGCTGCCTTGGCCACCCCTCATGCCCCCTTTCAACTACTTAAGCCTCTTGACCTAAAAACACCTGGGGACAAACAGTTTTTACACAAAAAGTTCAGTAGCTCCGCCGCCACTGAAAACCCCAATTTGGGGATCAAAAACTTCATTCTGGCACCCTGCCGGGACGGGGAATTGGAGGAGATCATCGCCATCATCATCACCGAAACCTCTCCATCAACCATCCATGATTCCCCCATCCATGTGTGATTAATCCCCGTTGAAGGCCGAAGGGGATGGTAGGGATTGGATGAGATTATTCATGTAATAGATGCCAAGATTGTCAGGCATAGTGCCTAGTATCCGTTATTAGTGCTTTGTACATTGTTGCAACTTGTTATGCTTAATGCTTGACACTAGGGTCCGAGTACCATGGTTTCAAATCTGAAGATGTTATTGATTCCTGAGGACAATTATTGTTTTTTATCTTACCTGCAAGTTGTATACACATATCGTTGTCCGGAACTCGAGATCCCAAAGTGAAAGCAATTGGGATAACCGGAGGGGTGGCTGTGATGTGAGGATCACGTGTGTTCACAGAGTGTTAATGCTTTGCTCCGGTGCTTTATTAAAAGGAACACCTTAATTACCGGTAGTTTCCCTTGAGGCCCCGCTGCAACCCTGCTGGTAGGACAAAAATGTTGTGCAGGTTTCTCATTGCGAGCACGTATGACTAAATACGGAACACATGCCTATGGTTACTTAGTACTTGGATGCTTTATCACTATTTATCTTCAATTTCCCATGTCTTGATTATTATATGAATTATCGTATCCATGCAACGCCCGTTCATCCGTCCCTATGCCTATAGTTTCTCCTCCAATCCAGGGTTTATTTATCCGATCTGTGGCTATTTTCATATCTTTGCTAGATCTAGATAGGTTCTTGACCTAGATTGATTCTAGAGATTTGTACATGTTAGGATTTTATTTGAGCACGTAGAATCATCTATTATACACCTGTGAATCATATGCCTAGTCTTGTTTAGTCAAAAACAATATCGAATTATTTATGCCCGAACTTACATAGTTAAATTTTATTTTATTTAGGGAAATGGCATCCAAGAAGATGAAGGGTGTAATGGGCAGCGGGAGCACCGTACCCAGTCACACGAGTGTGATGACCCACAAGTATAGGGGATCACAACAGTCTTCGAGGGAAGTAAAACCCAAATTTATTGATTCGACACAAGGGAAGCCAAAGAATACTTATAATCCTTAATAGATGAGTTGTCAATTCAGCTGCACTTGTAAGTAAACTTGCTCGGAACAATTTATCAGTAGTAACAATTTTATAGCAGTATCCGTAGTAAAATAGCAGCAGGAATAAAATAGAAACATCGGTAGAAACTGTGGGAAACAGCAGGATTAAAATACTGTAGGCATATGGACAGATGAACAGGCGTTGCATGGATAAGAAAATTCATATAATAATCAAAACATGGGAATTTGCAAATAGATAACAATAAAGCATCCAAGTACTAGGTAAACCATAGACATGTGTTCCATATTTAGTCGTACGTGCTTGCAATGAGAAACTTGCACAACACCTGTCCTGCCAGCCCGTTTGCAGTGGGGCCTCAAGGAAAACTACTGGTAATTAAGGTGCTCCTCTTAATAAAGCACCGGAGCAAAGCATTAACACTCCATGAACACATGTGATCGTCCATCACATCCATCCCCTCCGGTTATCCCAATTTCTGTCACTTTGGGGCCTCGGGTTCCGGACAACGATATGTGTAAACAACTTGCAGGTATGATCAAAAACATAATTATCCTCATGAAACAATAACATGTTTAGATATGAAATCATGGCACTCGGGCCCTAGTGACAAGCATTAAGCATAACAACTTGCAACAACGATAGATAGCACTAACAACGGATACTAGGCACCATGCCCTAACAATCTGGCAATTATTACATGAATGATCTCATCCAATCCCTACCATCCCTCTCAACCTAAAGCGGGGATTACTGACACATGGATGGGGAAATCATGGATGGTTGATGGAGAGGTGGTGGCGATGACGATGGCGATGATCTCCTCCGAATCCCCGTCCCGGCAGGGTGCCAGAGCAGGAACTCCAGATCCCCGAATTGGGTTTCGAGGTTGTGGCGGCGCTCTGGTGTTTTTCTCTGGAATATGACAAACCCCCTCGGGTTTTTAGGTCAAGAGGTATATGTAGTCAAAAGGGGAGCCTGAGGGAGTGCTTGAGGCAGCCACACCATGTGTTGGCGTAGCCTAGGTAGGAGGGCACGCCGCCAGGTGGTGTGGGCCCCTCGTGGCCCCTCTCCGTCTCTACTTCTGGCTTCGGGGGTCTTTGGGTAAAATAAGAACTTTCAGGTCTTTTCCAGGCATTTTCCTGAAAGTTGATTTTCTGCACAAAAAACGAGACACCAGGGTAATTCTGTTGAAAATAGCGTTAGTCCATGTTAGTTGTATTCAAAACTCACAAGTTTAGAGAAAAACAACAGCAAAAGTGTTCGAAAAAGTAGATACGTTTTGGACGTATAAACTCCCCCAAGCTTAGCTTATTGCTTGTCCTCAAACAATTCATTAACAACTGAGTGCGATAAAAGATCTTTTACGAACACATTTGCTTCATATGATGTAAATATTCTCACTATATGATCAAGTACTTAGGAAATTCATAATAAGAAGTATGCAAATAAAGTCACCTAATAGTAATGCAAACCATGAAGAGATACCAACACACTAATAATAAGCAACATGAAGTATATCAATTTGCAGGATTGCAATGATCATAATAAGATATGATAAAGTGGTATCTCGCTTGCCCTTAATAGTGGAGCAAAACATAAATGCCAGGGAACCACTGAGGTTCAAGTGAAGACTAGAAGTAAAGATATCAAAGATAAAGGCATCAAAGTTATACCACAATCAACAGTGTTCTAGGACAAGCACAATACACAAAGAATGACAGCTATGCTCTCGAGAAGGTGCCTAAAGTTAGAAGATGAAGACTCAACATAAAAGTAGAGGATTGGCCCTTCACAGAGGGAAGCAGTGATTAACATGTGCTAGATCTTTTTATGTTATTAAAAACAGAAGTAAAATGATTTTGGGAGGTGCTTGTTCATGTCAACGAATAGTAATAGAATTCTTGTTATCTTCCACACTAAACAAGTAGAGAGCGGTTCCGAATTATTTATATTAGGAATTTATAGCATGCACATTATATAGTATGACACTCCTCCCAACCTTGCTTTCACAAACCATGGCTAACCGAATCCTCGGGTGCCTGCCAACAATCTCATGCCATGGAGGAGTGCCTATTTATTTGTTTAGCTTTTTATGTTATAATGGTGTAACCAGCTCTTTGCAAAATTAATGACAAGCAGGTGAAGCATGCAAGTCGAGGTACTTAATTAGTATGGAAGATAACAAACCCAACTACTACTTCCTCATGAGCTTAAACAGTGTCACAAAGTGAGAAGTATTTTGAAGGTTTTAAAGGCAGCACATCAAAATTTACTTGGAGTGGCGATTAAATACCACGTAAAGGTAGGTATGGTGGACACATTTGGAAAACTTTGGTTTTTGGGAGTTGGATGCACAAGTAGAGATCATACTCAGTACAAGTAAAGGCTAGCAAAAGACTGGGAGCGACAATCAAGAGAGCAACAACTATCATAATCATGCTTGCGACAAAACAAAATTCATGGGGCATAAAAGTGATACAAATACTCCGAGGCAAAATAAATCATCATGGATTAATTGACAATTTTTTTCAGTCTTATGCATGCGTGAGAATGTGCCAATTCAATTCAAGTGAAACATTCATAGAGAGATACCACAATGTCGTACCCTTCTATGAATAAAACAATGCAAGCAAACATTTATACGACATGCTATCTAGTATTAGTAAATTGGCACTGATCATAAGATAGAACGAACTACTAAGAATCCATTAAATAACATACACCTTACGTAAACAAACTAAGCATGTCCACATGGATGAGTATATGTACAAAAATGAAAACAAATAGAGTTCATACCAGCCTCTCACCACAACTTGAATTGTCGTAAATCGTCATTATTGCTCTTCACTTGTGTGGATTGAATTATATAAAATGATAACCAAGCTCCAATGGAGTCACGGGGACTATTGAACTCTGTAGTAAAATTTACAAAACCAAAGAAGAACAACAAATATTCTTAGTTTTTTGAATTTAAACAAGAACAGAAGGAAACAAGCAAACAAAGCGAAATCCTTTTGGATTTTTGAATATTAAACTGAAACTAGAAAGTAAATAAAACTAATAAAAGGAACTAAAGAAACAAATAAAGAGAAACACCAGATTTGTTTTTGGTCTTTTTGTGTTTTGAAAAGTAGAAACAAAATAAGAAAAACAAAGGAAACGAAAGAAACAGGAATATGGATATACAAAGAACCGACAAAAACATGATATGTAAATGAGTGTGATGTAGGTATACTGTTGGGAATATGCCCTAGAGGCAATCATGTATGATGTAATTCCCACTGTATTCATAAAGTTATTAAGTTGTCCTTATTTTGAACATATGATATATGTCATTGAATATGTGATTCGATTGTGGAACTATATATTCATGTTGTTCATACTAGATTGTCCTTAGTCATTTAGGTTGTGCTGGACACACACCCTAGACTAATGTGAGTGTTGGCTGATGACACGGTTCCACTTGTCATGGGCATGGTGATGCCATTCCAACGTTCACGGATTTGGCTAAAGAGTTTAGCAAGTCGGACTGACCCACATTGAGATGCAACGATCAAGTCGTCATTTGCATGTCTCAATCAATGTAATCCTTAGACCTGAGATTGTCGCACAATCCGAGTTGTGGATCACCGACTTAGATTCTGTCAAACATTGTTCTATGACAAGGCAACTATAAAGGCAGAGTTCGGGTCGAATGAGAAGCAAGCTGCGTGATGTGGATAATCAAGATGGGATTTTGCCCCTCCGAATGGAGAGATATTCTCTGGGCCCTCTCGAGTGATATGATTCAGGAAGCATGGCCATGCGCAACTCAGTTAAGTGTTAACTGTGTCTGTTGACTAAGAGTTAGTCAGATGAATCACATATCACGGATCGAGAAGAGAGTTGAACTATTAAAGGGATGACGATGAATCGCCTATAGTTCGACAAGGTATATCGTGAGGCAAAAGGGACTAAGATGAATATCACATTGAAAGGTATGTCGTCATGACTCAATGGTACTTGGGAGTCGGCACGTTCTGCTAGGAGCCGCTACCGATTGATCGATTGGGAGTTGGACTCCAATCGTGTCCAAGTCGCCATGAGCCTGCAGGGTCGCACACTTAAGAGCGGGAGCAAATATTGGTTGGGTTGGACCCAAACCGGAAATGGACTGATTGTGTGAGTCGGACTCACAGAGGGAATGGGCCACAAGTGTTGTGAAGCCCATTACCATACGCTATATAAAGAGGGGCACAGGTTGCCCAGCGGGCACGTTAGTCCACTCTCCCATGCGTTGGGAACCCTAGCCCCACTCAGTCCAGCCGCCGCACCGGACCTAGCAGTCCGCCGTCGGAGCTCCTCCTCGTACGTGTGGATACCGGCAGAGGTGCTGTACGTTCAGCACTTCGACGTTCGAGGGATTGGATCGGCCGGACCGGATCGTGGGACTGCACTGCCCCGACCCGACGCGCTACATCGATAATCCGCACCTGCGCGTCTAGTGGTAATACTCGTGGCCTTCTACCTCGGCTAGATCTTGGTAGTATCGCGTAGGAAAAAGTTTTCGTTTATCTCTACGCGTGCCAACAGTGGTATCAGAGCGGTAGCTTCTGGTATTAGGCCCGAGATCCGTACATATGTGATATGTAGTTAGCGTTAGATGTGATCTAATTGCTGTTTTGGTGGTCGGTCTATGAGATAGATCGGTTTTGTACAAGGTTGATTGGATCAATCGTACTCGGGGTTAATGGATGATCTGGTTTCCGTGATCATACTGCTAAGGTCGTGGAACAACTTACCCCTACCGGTCGGTTTCCGCCATCGGGGTATACCGTGACACATAAATCCAGTTGCGGTGATCGAAGATCAAAGAGTTTGGTCGAATCGGAATACGGATCAGATTCGGGTAAAATCGTTTTATCCGATGAAGAAATCCATGATCGGAATGCAGATGAGATCTGCGGGACCGCCGTCGTCCTGTCGTAGCGCCTTAGATGTCGTTGCGAGTTTCACAACGCCGGTAGATATCGTATCTATGCATAACTTGTTTTTGCAGGAAGTTGTGAATGGTATGGCTTATGTGCATGTGATGTGTGTAATCCATACATGATCTGCGTATCATGTTTTTTGTCAGCCGGCTGGAGCCTAGGTGCTGTCATATTATTGTATACCGGCCTGCGTGTCGGATTCTCTATGTAAATTTCATTTACTAGCTAGTGTAGCTTGTTGGAGAACCCGGAAGGCATGCAAGTCGATGTACAAGTCGGCTACATGGCGTAAGATGGCGCGTGACAAGAGTTGGCACGAGTCGACTTACAAGCTTCGTGGAGATGGAGATCACCATGAAGAGAGCCATACCATTTCACATTTTAATTGCTTTATTTGTGTTATTGTTATGTCTCTATTTACCTCTATTTAGATAGTTGGTAGATTCTTTAATCCCTCAAAGAAGGTCTAGTCGGTCGCCCCGCCAGTGCTGCACCATCACAAGTCGGACATTTTTGGTAGTGGGCTCATGAAATTGAGGTGCTACCAATTCTTTCCGGTTAGGTGGGTTTGAGTCGGACTCTTACAAGCAGAAGCACTTGGTAATCTAGACGAGTCCATCACAACGGTTGTGGGGCTCGGGGCGAGGTAGGTTGGGAGCCGGGGCATGTGATGTCACCCAACTAACAGGAGTCGTATAGAGATACGATTGGCAAGGTGTTGCCTACCTAGATCACTTGACGGCTAGCGGTGATGCTAAAGCTCACTAGTCGGCTTGCTTATTTAGGGTCCTGAATCACTTAGCAACCATCGGAGGGATGTTGGTTCTAGTGGGAGCATAAGTATTAAAACGTTTAATATGCCTGCTCTTTTATGAATACATGTCTTAAGTGTTTTTGCGTATTTTCTGTTGTAGATCAATGGCACCTAGCAACCTTCCTCAGTTGTCCACTTTTGCGTTGAGGTCAATCCTAGAGAAAGATAAGCTTAATGGAATTAATTTCACCAACTGGTATCGTAATCTGAGGATAGTCCTCAAGCATGACAAGAAAGAACATGTTCTAGAAACTCCACTTCCAGAAGAGCCTGATGATGATGCGACTGTCGCCGTCACAAATGCCTACCGTAAGACTAGAGATGAGTCTACGGAGATTAGCTGTCTTATGCTTGCACACATGGAACCGGACTTGCAGCAGCAGTTCGAAAATGTTGAGGCCTACGATATGATCGAAAGCCTCAAAAGTATGTTCCAGGCTCAAGCAAGGACTGAGAGGTATCAAGTCTCTCAAGCTTTGCTTGGCTGTAAGCTTAAAGACGGCGATCCACTGAGTCCGCATGTAATCAAGATGATTGGTTACATACAGTCTTTGGATCGCTTGGGCTTCTCAATTAAAGAAGAGATCGCCACTGATATAATTCTGAACTCTCTTCCTAGTGCGTATGGTCCGTTCATCTCGAACTATCATATGCATGGTATGGATAAGAGTATCACTGAATTACATGGGATGCTCAAAACGGCAGAGGCTGATATCAAGAAAGGCGCCAGTCAAGTGTTGATGGTGCAGAATAAGGCTAAGTTCAAGAAGAGTTCTTGGACTAAGCAGAAGAAGGATAAGTCAGGAGGTAGCGCCCATGGCCCTGTCCAGAGTGCTCCCTCAAAGACTAAGCCTTCTCCTGCAGCCGGAGCCAATTGCTTCTATTGCAAGCAGGATGGCCACTGGAAGAGGAACTGCACCAAGTATTTGGCTGACAAGGCCAAGAGTGGAGGTATGACTTCCGACTCAGGTACACTTGTGTGCAATGTTATAGACATTTATCTTGCTGATTCCCCTAATAGTTCTTGGGTATATGATACCGGATCAGTCATTCACATTTGCAACTCGTTGCAGGGGCTGGTAAGAACTAGGAGCGTGGCAAGAGGAGAGGTTGATATTCGGGTCGGCAACAAGGCGAGAGTCGCTGCGTTGGAAGTCGGCACGATGCAACTTCATTTACCTTCAGGATTTATTTTGGAACTAAATAATTGTTATTATGTTCCAGCGCTTAGTCGAAACATTATTTCCGCCTCATGTTTGATGAGACAAGGTTATGAGTCGAATATTAAGAATAATGGTTGTTCTTTATATTTGAAAGATATGTTTCATGGCTTTGCACCCGTTCAGAACGGGTTATTTATTTTAAATCTTGATAGTGAATCGGTCTATAACATAAATGTTAAAAGGTTGAAACCAAATGATCTGAATATGACTTACTTTTGGCACTGTCGGCTTGGTCATATAAGTTGGAAGCACATGAAGAAGCTCCATGATGATGGACTTCTAACTTCGTTTGACTTAGAGTCATTCGAGACATGCGAATCATGCCTACTAGGCAAGATGACCAAGACACCTTTTGCAAGGAGTTGTGAAAGGGCGTCCGACTTGTTGGAACTAATACATAGTGATGTATGTGGACCAATGAGCACGACAGCCAGAGGTGGTTATGAGTACTTCATTACCTTCACTGATGATTTGAGTAGGTATGGATATATCTATTTAATGAAACACAAGTCGGAAGCCTTTGAAAAGTTCAAGGAATTCCAGAATGAGGTACAAAATCAGCTCGGCAAGAAAATAAAGTTACTACGGTCGGACCGTGGAGGCGAGTACATGAGCCATGAGTTTGATGACCATCTAAAGAGTTGTGGAATAGTTCCTCAACTCACTCCGCCGGGTACACCGCAGAGAAACGGTGTATCGGAACGGAGAAATCGGACCTTGTTGGACATGGTACGATCAATGATGAGTCGGACAGATCTACCTTTATCATTTTGGGGTTATTGTCTAGAAACTGCAGCTTTCACACTAAACAGAGTACCATCAAAGTCAGTAGAGAAGACACCACATGAGATGTGGACTGGTAAAAAGCCAAGTTTGTCTTTTCTAAAGATTTGGGGTTGTGAAGCATTTGTCAAGCGACTTCAGTCGGACAAGCTCACGCCCAAGTCGGATAAGTGTATTTTCGTGGGGTATCCGAGGGAAACCTTGGGGTACTACTTCTACAACCGGGAAGAGGGCAAAGTGTTTGTCGCTCGGAATGGTGTCTTCCTTGAGAAAGAGTTTCTCGGTCGGGAAGTCAGTGGGAGCACAGTGCAACTCGAAGAAATTCGAGAGGAACCGGCTAGGGGCGAATCGGCGAATGCCTTGGAGGCTGAGCCGGTCGTGGCACCTACACCGGTAACAGCACCTGAACCACGGAGATCTGCCAGATTACAGAGTGCTCGAGATGTTTTACTGTTAGACAGTAATGAGCCGGCAACTTATTCGGAAGCGATGGTGGGATCTGATTCCGAGTCATGGCTTGGAGCCATGAGATCCGAGTTAAAGTCCATGGATGAAAACCAAGTTTGGAATTTGGTTGATCTGCCTGACGGTGCAAGACCCGTCGAGTGCAAATGGGTCTTTAAGAAGAAAATTGATATGGATGGAAATATTTCCGTCTATAAAGCACGACTTGTCGCGAAGGGGTTCCGACAGGTTCAAGGAGTTGACTATGACGAGACATTCTCGCCTGTAGCGATGCTTAAATCAATTCGGATCATGTTAGCCATAGCAGCCTATTTCGACTATGAGATATGGCAGATGGATGTCAAGACGGCTTTCCTTAATGGAAATTTAACTGAGGACGTGTATATGATACAGCCCGAAGGTTTTGTCGATCCAGCTAATGCTGACAAGGTATGCAAACTTCAGAAATCCATTTATGGGTTGAAGCAAGCATCTCGGAGTTGGAACATTCGCTTTGATGAGGTAGTCAAATCGTTTGGCTTCATCAAGAGCGATCATGATTCTTGTTTATACAAGAAGTTTAGTGGGAGCAAAGTAAACTTTCTAATCTTATATGTGGATGACATATTGCTGATTGGAAATGATGTCATGATGTTGCAAGAAACCAAAGAGTCATTGGAAAGGAGTTTCTCAATGAAGGATTTGGGTGAGGCAACTTACATATTAGGAATCAGGATCTATAGAGATAGATCCAGGCGGCTCATTGGATTGAGTCAGAGTACTTATCTGGACAAGGTTTTGAAGAAATTCAAAATGGAAGAGTCCAAGAAGGGATTCTTACCGATGTCCCATGGCATAAAACTTAGCAAGACTCAGTGTCCTTCGACAACTGATGAGCGAAGACGGATGAGTGTGATCCCGTATGCTTCGGCAATCGGATCCATCATGTATGCCATGATTTGTACTAGGCCAGATGTTTCCTATGCTCTAAGTGTTACGAGCAGATACCAGGCTGACCCTGGCGAAGCCCACTGGGCAGCGGTTAAAAACATCCTTAAGTATTTGAGAAATACTAAGGAAATGTTCCTGGTTTATGGAGGTGATGAGGAATTCAGTGTAAAGGGTTACACGGATGCGAGTTATCTCACCGACTCAGATGATTCTCGTTCGCAATCGGGATACGTGTTCGTAATGAACGGAGGAGCTGTGAGCTCGAAGAGTTCCAAGCAAGATACGGTGTCTGCATCTACAACAGAGGCTGAGTATATTGCTGCCTCAGAGGCGGCAAAGGAAGCTGTTTGGATCAGGAATCTCCTGATTGATCTTGGTGTGGTTCAGGGCGCGTCCAATCCTTTGGACGTATATTGTGACAACAATGGTGCTATCGCACAGGCCAAGGAACCTAGACAACACCAGAAGAACAAACATATACTCATGCGGTACCACCTCATTCGCCAGTTTGTCGAACAAGGTGATATCAAGTTATGCAAAGTACACACGGATGCAAACATTGCAGATCCGTTGACAAAGGCGCTACCACAGCCTAAGCATGAGGCGCACACGAGAGGTATGGGCATTAGATGCCTAGGCATATGATGCCAAGATGATTGACTCTAGTGCAAGTGGGAGACTGTTGGGAATATGCCCTAGAGGCAATCATGTATGATGTAATTCCCACTGTATTCATAAAGTTATTAAGTTGTCCTTGTTTTGAACATATGATATATGTCATTGAATATGTGATTCGATTGTGGAACTATATATTCATGTTGTTCATACTAGATTGTCCTTAGTCATTTAGGTTGTGCTGGACACACACCCTAGACTAATGTGAGTGTTGGCTGATGACACGGTTCCACTTGTCATGGGCATGGTGATGCCATTCCAACGTTCACGGATTTGGCTAAAGAGTTTAGCAAGTCGGACTGACCCACATTGAGATGCAACGATCAAGTCGTCATTTGCATGTCTCAATCAATGTAATCCTTAGACCTGAGATTGTCGCACAATCCGAGTTGTGGATCACCGACTTAGATTCTGTCAAACGTTGTTCTGTGACAAGGCAACTATAAAGGCAGAGTTCGGGTCGAATGAGAAGCAAGCTGCGTGATGTGGATAATCAAGATGGGATTTTGCCCCTCCGAATGGAGAGATATTCTCTGGGCCCTCTCGAGTGATATGATTCAGGAAGCATGGCCATGCGCAACTCAGTTAAGTGTTAACTGTGTCTGTTGACTAAGAGTTAGTCAGATGAATCACATATCACGGATCGAGAAGAGAGTTGAACTATTAAAGGGATGACGATGAATCGCCTATAGTTCGACAAGGTATATCGTGAGGCAAAAGGGACTAAGATGAATATCACATTGAAAGGTATGTCGTCATGACTCAATGGTACTTGGGAGTCGGCACGTTCTGCTAGGAGCCGCTACCGATTGATCGATTGGGAGTTGGACTCCAATCGTGTCCAAGTCGCCATGAGCCTGCAGGGTCGCACACTTAAGAGCGGGAGCAAATATTGGTTGGGTTGGACCCAAACCGGAAATGGACTGATTGTGTGAGTCGGACTCACAGAGGGAATGGGCCACAAGTGTTGTGAAGCCCATTACCATACGCTATATAAAGAGGGGCACAGGTTGCCCAGCGGGCACGTTAGTCCACTCTCCCATGCGTTGGGAACCCTAGCCCCACTCAGTCCAGCCGCCGCACCGGACCTAGCAGTCCGCCGTCGGAGCTCCTCCTCGTACGTGTGGATACCGGCAGAGGTGCTGTACGTTCAGCACTTCGACGTTCGAGGGATTGGATCGGCCGGACCGGATCGTGGGACTGCACTGCCCCGACCCGACGCGCTACATCGATAATCCGCACCTGCGCGTCTAGTGGTAATACTCGTGGCCTTCTACCTCGGCTAGATCTTGGTAGTATCACGTAGGAAAAAGTTTTCGTTTATCTCTACGCGTGCCAACATATACCTCCCCCCAAGCTTAGACTTTTGACCTAAGTGGAGATCAATCACGACGCGGGTAGAAAACCCAAGTTGGTGGGTTGTCCCTAGCATGGTCAGAACCAGGCTCCCACGAAGAAGAAGAAGCTGAAGGCCCATAATCATAACCAGGGTGCTGGTATGGAAACCTCGCAGTGTCGGAGGGCTAGACGAAATCATTTTCGGCCTCCTCTCCAGCGTCCTCTACATGCTGGAGGTTCTCCTCCATGTATGCATGAAATTCACTCTCTGAGAGTGACCATCCTTCTGATACGTATCAAACGTATCTATAATTTCTGATGTTCCATGTTGTTTTCATGCCATGTGCTATATTTTTTCTATACACTTTACATCATTTTTATGGATTTCCTTGGACTATCCTATTAACAAGATGCCACAGAGCCAGTTCCTATTTTCTGTTGTTTTTTGTTTCAGAAAAGTTGTTATGGTAATATTCTCGGAATTGGACGAAACAAAATCTCGGGGTCTTAGAAATCTGTCACGTACACTGACTCTGGAGGGGGGCCCTGGAGCCACCACGCCATAGGGTGGCGCCCCGCCCCTTGGCCGCACCATCAGGTGGTGTTCCCCCTGGCCGCCCACCGACGTTGCCCTTTCGCATATTTAAGCTCCTCCTCGGGTTAGACCTAAAGACCCTAGCCTCCATCCAAGAAAAGTTCCGTAGCCGCCATCATCGTCAACCCTAGTTCGGGAGGGTTCTGAAGCTCTTCCCGGCACCCTGCCGGGAGAGGAATTCATCACCGGAGGGCTCTACATCACCATGCATGCCTCCGGAGTGATGCGTTAGTAGTTCATCCTTGGACTACGGGTCCATAGCAGTAGCTAGATGGTTGTCTTCTCCTTTTTATGCCTCATGTTTAGATCTTGTGAGCTGCCTAACATGATCAAGATCATCTATTTGTAATGCTACATGTTGTGTTTGCTGGGATCCGATGAATATTGAATGCTATGTCAAGTGATTATCAATCTATCATGTTTATGTTATTTATGATCTTGCATGCTCTCTGTTACTAGTAGAGGATTTGGCTAAGTTGATGCTTGTAACTCCAAGAGGGAGTATTTATGCTCGATAGTGGGTTCATGCCTCCATGTCATTCACGCTCGAGTGACAGAAACATAAAGGATGGGGGATGTGATGTTGCCATTAGGGAGAAAATAGCAATGTTTTCATTGTTTACATTACACACTTTACTTAAGGCAATAATTTGTTGCTTGCAAATTAATAACCGAGGTTTGATTGGATGACGCTCTGAGGGTGGATTATTAGTCATAGATCCATTTGGATAACGGTCTATAAATTGTGTTGTAATGCCCGCATGAATCACATAGTAATCATCATGTCATGCATATGCACTACGGTGCAACCTTTATATCTATCAATTGCCTAGTTGCAATTTGTTTACCCAGCATGTTATCTATCTTCTATGGACAGACACCACTAGTGAACTGTGGACCCTGGTCCATTCTTTTACACTGATAATACAACCACTTCAAACATTGTTTTCCTTTCATTCACTGCCATCATTGTTGTCTTTTCATTTAGTTAAAAAAGGATTGTTTTCCACACTATACATCTAGTCCTTTGTGTTAGCAAAACCGGTAGGATTGACAACCTCACTGTTTCGTTGGGGCAGAGTATATTGGTCGTGTTGGTGCAGATTCCACGTTGCTGCTGGGCCTGGTAGTGTGTCCTGCCAACATCAGCTGTGATAAACCTTCAGAAGTAATTTCTTTCTCCTACTGGTCGATTAAACCTTGGTTTATTTTTGAGGGAAAAGTTTATGATGTTCTCTTCATACCTTCCTCTTGGGGTCTCCCAACGAGCGTACATCTACACGCATCAAGCATATTTTCTGGCGCTATTACTGGGGAGGAAGAGGATTTCTGCAAGGGGAATCTCTCACCTCCAATCTCTTGTTTGCTTCTCTATATCAAAAAAAACTAAAAGTTAGTTCCTATTTAAAGTTGCCTTTATGTATGTTCCTATCCCTTTTACCATGTCACCTGAGGAAATGATCATCACTTTCAAACAAGGGAGTGAGGAGAGTTTTAAAGAAGCTTGGTCTAGAGTTTTTTATTCCTATTGTAAAACTAAACCTAAAATGACTCTAAGCCTGTTTCTTCGTAGTTTTTTACTTTGCTTTTTTTCTTTGCCATAGATATGCTTTGGATACTGTAGTAGGAGGGGATTTCCTTCATTATGATGGGATCAAGCTTTTAATGTCGTAAAAAAATTATTGCAACCTATAGCTCACCTAGTAAATCTTATATAGCCCTCGCAAGCATTTATGCTAGATGAAACACTCTTGAGACACATATATCTTGCTTAAAAGAAGGTTATAATCATATTCGTGAACATTATGATTATGTCCCAAAAAAATTTGAAGCCTTAAATATGATCCCTAGAGTAAAAGTTATTATAAATGGTGAAACTTTTCATGCTTGTTCTGATATTATGTCTGAAATTTGTCTTATGCCTCAAGATATTTGCGAATCTTTGAGTCTTTGGGACTTTCCGAGGGAGGAGAAGAAATATGTCTTACCAATAATGCCATTATATTCCCATTGGGATAGTTGAAGGAGTGTTTACAAAACTCCTAGGAAAAATGGTATCCACTGATTATCTTGTTATTGAATGTGTAGGAGAAGGCCAAATTACTCTTGGAAGATCTCTGCTAAAGCTCTTGGGAGCAACTATTGATATGAGAAAAGGTACCATAAATTTCACCTCCATACCGTGCCTCAATCATCAGTTCCCTAGAAGTAAGAATAAGGGTAAGAAAGGTAAACGCAAGGCTTGTGGTCTTGTTTTGGATGCTTCTTCACTTGAAAATACTTGATTCTTGTTTTCTGGGCCTAGTTAAAAGGCGTTAAAGAAAAGCACTTCTTGGGAGATAACCCATGTTTTTATTTTTTGCAATGTTTTCTTCTGTTTTCTTTGAGTCAAGATGTTGTTTACTTATGTAGCAACTCCTTTCTATCTTTATTTTCTCGTATTTGTTATGCCAAGTAAAGTCTATATTGAAAAGTTAAAATTAGATTTGGATTTCTGCGCAGCAACATATTTCTGCTGTCCACTATTAAATTCGTATAAATTCACAGAAACATCAAAACCACCTGCAAATTTTTGTGCTTAATCCTCAGCTATTTCGGAAACTTCTACTAGTTTTAAGTTTTTCAATTTAACAACGTAAGTGCCTCAAAAAATTTGTCTTTACAGACTGTTCTGGTTTTAACAGATTTTGTCTTTTTTTTTTTACTTTGCATTCTCTTTTTACTATGTTGAGTGGATTTCTTTGCTCCACAAAACATCAATGGTTGTAGCTAATGTTAAAAGGTATTAATAATGCTTGTGTCCATGGAGAACATGTGAGTTTTTGATTATGCACTAACCCTCTAATGAGAATTACTTTGAGTTTGTTGTGAAGGAAGTTTTCAAGGGTCAAGAGAAGAGGATGATATAATGTGATCAAGATGAGTGAAAAGCCTAAGAATGGTGATGCCCCGTTGGTTCATCCTAGCAAATTCCAATTAGACTCAAGCGTCTAAGCTTGGGGATGCCCAAGGCATCCCCTTCTTCATCAGCAACTTATCGGGTCACTTCTAATGAAACTATATTTTTATTCGGTCAGATCATATGCACTTTTCTTGGAGCGTCTGTTAGTTTTTATTTTTTTTTCTTTTATTTTTCCTTGCTGCAATAAACTTAGTTGGAACCCAACATTCTTGTGTGGGGGAGAGACACGCTCCGCTTTTTCATATGAATACTCGTATTCTTTATCATACTCGTATTCTTCGTTTTTCTTCTAGCTGCTGCAAATCCTTAAGCTCCTGTTTTTCATGCAACTCTTATTTCGATCTGTTAGTTCTAGTAGAGTAGTAGTAGTAGTAATCTCTTGTTTCATTTATATATCATTTGGAGAGTTTTTGTTTATATAATTTGATTGGTTTTGGAAAGCAATAAAATATTTCATGCTTATAACGGTGCAAAAAGAAGCTTGTTTAGACTGTGGCTAGACTTTATCATGTCATGTTGGATGTTATTTTAATTCTATGCTTAGTAGTTATTATTGTAGCATGACTTGTCTCAAATATATGAGAGTGCTTAATGTGCCATTGAAAGAATCATGAGTTGTTTTTATCACATCGAAGCATAATATTGTGGTATTCTCCTTCGAATGCTCTATTTGGTTGACTTGGCGCATGCTTACACCATGTTATGACTACAAACCAGTCACCTATAGCCTCTATGACCATTTAGTTTTTGACTCGTAATACCGTTTATGCTTTTATTAATAATGTTTTTGTCGCTATGCATGATTATGGCCATTACTGCTCTCTTAATTTTTTGCTCCTAGTCTTTTGCTAGCCTCCACCTATACTGAGTATGAGGTCTACTCGTGCATCCAATGCCCAAAAACCAAAGTTTGCCAAATGTTTCCACCATACCTACCTACATGTGGTATTTAACCGCCACTCCAAAGTAAATTTCTCATGTGCTACCTTTAAAACCTTCAAAATTATACCAGTTTTGTGCCCCTATTTTAGCTCATGAGGACATAAATAGAGAATATTTATCTCACTTGCTGATAGGACTTTACACACCTGGACTAGTGGCACTTATCCAAATTTATAGAAGAGATGGCAGTGGGGTGCCCAACCCCAAAATTGGTTACTATAAATTCTCTTCACTCTTTTTGCCCCTGATTTACCAGCCAAAGCATAATTGTGTAAAAAAAGAGAAGAGGGATGATCTACTGACCCCAGTAAGCGTCCTTCCCTGGGAGCCGCTCTTGTAAAGTCCAGCTGGCTTGTGACGTACTGTATTGTATGTTTACCATTTGTTGACTGTCGGGGGGTTACCCCCGAGTAGGGGTAAGGCAAGTGCTAAAGTGAAGGTCAAGGTACTGTTGACCGGGTAGACGGCTACCCGGGTACTTCCTACCCGGTAGGTTCTATCCGGACATGTTCACTAAAGGCCAAGAGAAGATATCAAGGAAGTTATATTCGTCCGGGTAGCGGTCAAGTGCTCCGAGTAGATGGACTGCGTTCCTACTCGGGCAAGAAGTCAATGGATCCATTCTGACAGGATCCCGCGTATCCTGTAGCCGTACAGGCGTGCGGTTCAACTTACGGAGCGCGTGATTATCCGCGCTACGGCGTGGCTACAGTGAAGTAGGCGCCTGTCAAGTCCTATCACTGACAGAGGGGACAGGACAGGTCTAGGGGCCTACTCTATCTCACTGACAGGGTGGACATGTCCCATCTCCCGAACGGCGCGACGACTTCCCGCACCCGCGTCAGCGAGAAGCCGGAGGCGTGCTCTGTTCCGCAGTGGGCATGTCCCATCAAGTGTACCTTATAGTCTTTCTTTATTCGGCTGGGCACCAGTATATAAGGTGCCCTACCCCCTCCTGCGCGAGGGACGTTGCTTCACTTTGCATTTATTGCAAGAGCCAACACTAGAGCTGGAGAGAACAGCCGAGTGGCTACTCGGCCAAGAGGCAAACATTGTACTGTGGCTACTTGGAAAACACACATATAGAGAGAGAGGCAGGAGTAGGGGTGTTTCCTCCACACGAGGGCCCTGAACCTGGGTAGATCTTGTTGTTTTCAGTGCTAGAGATTCCTACGCGCGGCTACTCGCCGTTCGATCCCTCCCCGGATACCTCCAGCGTCCATCGGCTCCAACACTTTAGCAATCCTATGGCATCTGCCGTGATACCACCACGACAGTTGGCGCCCACCGTGGGGCTACCAGCGGCGCTGGCTGGAGTTCATGTTCGGACAGGACTCGTTTCTGCTACGGGGGAGCGCGTGGTCTGTGGCCTTGTCCACAGATTCGTCTCCTTCGACTTCGTCACCGACAACGCCGGAGATTTCGGCGGCAGCCCCGTGCCGGCAGGCGGCTCGGTGCTTTCCTTCGGCACGCATCTGGTCTACGTCGCCACCACCGTCATCCGCGAGTTCCCGGAGAAGGTGCTCCTCGCGGAAGATCCTCCTGCTGTACTCGCTGCCCGCGGGAAGCCAACCGGCTGCTCTGCGGATAGCGTGGAGGTGATGATGACAGGCCCGACTATTGATGCCTGGAAAGGCGCGACCCTACCGCGGGAGTCATCGAGGAACATGCTGGCCCAAGGGTTCACAAGCCCTACGACGCGCCCCATAACATTCCGGGTTACGTGGCCCCTTCCACGACTACGACGATACCGGCATCCGCCGTGCGGATGGGCATGCCGCCTCCCACCGAGCTTGAGCTCATGACCATGAGGGCGCAACTCGAGCAGCAGTGTCAAGTGCTACTCGCGGAGTCCCAGGAGCTGGAGAAGGTTAGGCTTGAGCTTAACCTAGACCAAAATGAGTACAACAGGGCCCACGGCTTCACTTTTCTTTTAGGCAGCCTAGCAAGCTAGGCGCTACTCGTCGCAACTTAGGGGCTGAGATGGTAGGAGTTGGTGGGGCTGCTAGCCATTCTTTTAGACACTGCTACTAGGACCAAGTATAGTACCCCCCCCCAAAACTCTTAGGGCTGCAGAGGCAGTGGCTGCTGAGTTGCCGCATCTCGCTGGCGACGCGCGCGCTAGGCAGCAGGATAGACTCAGTGAGCTAGTGCTAGAGGCTGCTAGGCAGAATGAGGAGTTCCGGAAAGCCAATCCGGGTGCTGGCGCTTCTCAGGTTGTGCACTCGCATGCGGTCAGATCTACGGATCAGGACTCATCACCGCTTCCTGGCAACGAGAGGGACCAGAGTGTGCACTCTGGGAAGAGCAAAAAGATGCAGGTGTACGACCCGACTGTCGCTGCAAAATAGCGCGTTGTGCCGCGGCAGCCCGGTCAGAAACACAACACTGCAGGAGCAGGCTATCAAGCCAATAAATCTCACAGCAAGAGGCAAGGAGGAGACCGTGCAGGACCATCGCGGCATCATGCTGCCAACCCGGATCAGCCAAGAGTGCGGCAGCCAGCGGCAGCACAGCCGCATGCGGCTGCGCCAGCAGCCAATCCGGTTGTGCAACCCGCAGCTGTGCATGAAGACCGCTATGATGATGGGTACTCGGCGATGGGGCTAGCCGGCTATGCTGAGCCAAGAGATGTCACCGACCGTCTGGGTGACCGCATGCTGGAGCCCAGTGACGCAAGCTACAAGCTGGACCGGATCAATCGGTCTACGCAGCTCGAGAACAGGGGGCCACCTGGCCCAGATTGCTTTGGTCGCCGCATCATGGAGGAGCCCTCCGTGAACCATTTCCAGATGGCTAGGGGGACCAAGTGCGATTGAGGTAACTGCAGTGATCCCGGCTGTGCCTCACTACCTACACTAGTGCGACCAAGAGGTTACTTGGTCCAGAGCCGATCATCCCAGGGTGATGCCCAACCCGGGTAGCTATGCTCTGGTGGTGGATCCCACTTTCTTGGGAACCCAGAAGAATGTCAGGTTCAGCAAGGTGTTGATAGATAACGGCAGCAGCATCAACATCATGTACCGGGATACACTGGAGAAACTTGGCCTTGCCGAGAACATGCTGCTTCCCAGCAGGACCACATTCCATGGCATTGTGCCGGGAGTATCTTGTGCTCCAATCGGCCGCATCTGGGTGGATGTTCTTTCGGTACCGGGGAAAACTGCCGCACCGAGAGCCTGCAGTTTGAGGTAGTTGATCTTCAGAGCCCATACCATGCTCTACTCGGTAGGCCTGCCCTCAGCAAGTTCATGGCCTCTACCCATGCTGCCTACCTGAAGATGAAGATACCTGGTCCCAATGGTGTCATCACCATCTCGGGTGATTACAAGCGTTCCTTGGAATGCGCGTCTGCTAGTTCTCAGCTGGCGGAGTCCATGGTCATTGCTGCCGAGAAGAAGAATATACATGAGGTGGTGCCTTTGGCACAAGCAGCACAAGTCGGTGCGCTTGGCATGCCGAGTTCCCAGTACGGAACTGCATTCCAGGTGTCCCAGGAGACAAAGAAGGTCCAGGTTGATCCTGAGTTCCCAGACGTGTTGCCGTCATTGGCGCCGGGTTGGGAGAGAAATAGGAAAGCGAGCTCATCCACTTCCTCCGCGAGAATCGGGATGTCTTTGCATGGTCCAATGAGGGTCTGTCGGGTGTCCCGAGGGAGTTGGTTGAGCACTCGCTGCATGTGCGGCATGACGCCAAGCCGGTTAAGCAGGTTATGCGCCGCTTTGGTGATGAGAGGAGAAAAGCCATAGGTGATCAGATCACCAAGTTGTTGATCAGTGGATTTATCATGGAGGTACTGCATCCGGATTGGCTAGCCAACCCGGTCATGGTTGAGAAGAAGGAGGACCCCAAGGCCGATACCGCATGGCGCATGTGCGTGGACTACACTGACCTGAACAAGGCCTGCCCCAAGGATCCATTCCCGCTACCCCGCATAGATTAGGTGATCGATTCCACTGCTGGTTGTGAGCTTTTGTCTTTCATAGATGCCTACTCTGGTTTTCATCAAATAGCTCTCAACCCGGATGATCAAATAAAGACTGCCTTTATTACCCCGTATAGGGCTTATTGCTAGCGTGTCATGTGCTTTGGGTTGCGGAATGCTGGGGCTACCTATCAGAGATGCATGCAGAAATGCTTGCATGATCAAATTGGCAAAAATGTGCAGGTGTACGTAGATGACATTGTCATCAAAACGAATAAAACACATACTCTGCTTAGTGACATTGAGGAAACCTTTGACAACTTGCGCAAGTACATGATGAAGTTGAATCCGACTAAATGCACCTTTGGCGTCCCGGCTGGTAAGCTACTCGGCTTCTTGGTATCCAGTCGGGGCATTGAAGCCAATCCTTCAAAGATAAAAGCTATAGAGAGCATGTCTTTGCCGAGATCCCTGAAGGATGTGCAAAAGTTCACTGGATGCCTGGCTTCTCTGAGCCGCTTCCTGGGCAGAATGGGCGAGAAGGCCTTGCCTCTTTATCAATTGATGAAGAAGAGCGACAAGTTTGTCTGGACACCACAAGCTGATGTGGCATTCAAGGAACTGAAGGCCATGCTGGGTAGCGCTCCCATCCTGGCTAGTTTGCTACCCAAAGAGCCAATGTTGTTGTATATTGCAGCAACCAACCTAGTAGTCAGTGTGGTGATTGTGGTGGAAAAAGAAGAGGAAGGCAAGACTGTGTAGCGGCCAGTGTACTATCTCAGTGAGGTGCTATCCAGTTCCAAGCAGAACTACCCGCACTACCAGAAGATGACTTACGGCGTGTACCTAGGCGCCAAGAAGCTGACGCACTATTTCCAAGAGCATCCCATCACAGTAGTGAGTTCTTGTAACATCCCAAGTATGAAAACTTCCATTTAGAATGTTTGATTCTTGTTTCATTAAAGTTTTGCATCATGACATCATACTCTTTCCTTGTTTGCATCTGTTTTCCTTTTGGTTTGTATCTGTTTTTATTTGTTTTCACAATTGAAATTCAAACATTAATCAAATGCTTTGTTTCATACTTGTTATGTTACCACCTTCCAAATAAAAGGTTCAAATAAAACTCCCATTTGTTTCCATGAAAAATAACAAAAAGCTCAACTATTAAATTGTTCCTTAATAACCCACTTAATTCAAATTGCATTCGAAATTCAAATCACAATTTCCCAACAGCAACCTTTTTGAATTAATGAAAATTACCAAAACAATTCTAATCATTGTTTCCATTTAAACAATAGTGTTCACCCTATTTAAATTCTTGTTTTCAATAATTCACTTAATCCAAAATTCATTCAAATTAGAACCCATTTACAAACAGCACTTATATTTTGAATTTTTGGAAAAACCAAAACTTGGCAAGTGTTGCTATTACAATAAAGAGATTTTACAAAAATTTTCCCTAAAAATTTCTGACTCAAAACCCCTATTTCTCTTCCTATTTCTATTTCTGCAAAAAAAAAAGAAACAGAAGAAATTTAAAAAGAAAAAACGCGCGCGAGGGGCAGTGGGCTGCGCCCCACGCAGGCCCAGCCCATCGCCACGGCCCGGTACCCCTTCACCCTCGCCCCCTTTCTTCTCTGCGTACGGCGCGCATCCGCGGCCAGCAGCGCCTGCACACCCCTATATAGCCTACCCTAGACCCTCCCCGAGCTGCCGTAACCTCCACCACCATTCTCCCTCTCTCTGCCACCTCCCTCTCACTCTGAAACTCACCGCCACCGAGCCCCTCCTTGAATCCACCATGACCGCCGTCGTTGCCGTGCTCCACCTCCCAACTTGACCACGGGAATCGGACCACCTCACCTTCCTCGACCTCCTCGACACCCCAGCAGCCCCGAGGACGCTCTGCATCGCCGCTGCCATCCTCTCCCTTGCCGCCGGCGACAGCAACCCACCCCGAGCCGCGGCTACGACTACACCGACGGTGATCACCGTATCCTCACCCCTCTCCTTCCTCTCTCTCTCTCGTCGTGAGCACACGCACGCCACCCTACGCAGCAGCCCACCAGCACGGCAGCAACCACAGCAGCGTTGATCGCCGCCGGCCACCGTCGTTTCTCTGTCGAAAGTTCAGACAAACGCGCGAGCGCAAAAGTTCAGTTAACTTAACTGAACTACAACCTCACCGCGCACCCCTATCTGACAGAAACGATCGAGCACCGCACTGGTTGCAGTGCTAGCGCGCGCGCCGCGGGGCGCAGGTTGGAGTCCTGGCGCCCGCGGATTAAATCCGCTATTTTGCGCTGGGC
Source organism: Alopecurus myosuroides (assembly GCA_028641055.1). Classification (NCBI taxonomy): domain Eukaryota; kingdom Viridiplantae; phylum Streptophyta; class Magnoliopsida; order Poales; family Poaceae; genus Alopecurus; species Alopecurus myosuroides. The sequence continues at coordinate 101,836,506 of CM054059.1, forward strand.
ACTGACAGGCCTGGCCCACCTGTAAATGGCCACTGCTGCCACGCAGTGCCACGCTGCCCCAGGGCCCACTGACAGTGCCCTAGGGTAGATAACTGCGCGGTGTAAAAAGATTTTCAGCCTTTTCTTTTTCAGTTTAAATCCTTTTTATTCACAGTTTAGTCCCTAGTTTTAAATTGCTAATAACTTTTATTTTATAAGTCCAAATAATAAAAATAGAATATGTTTGTTGAACCAAATTAAATTCTCTACCTGTTTATAATATTTGTATTCTGTTTTGAATAATTCAAATGCATTCAAATTTCAAATTCAAACAATTCATTTGAAATTTAATTAATTGCATAACTAATTCATACTTAATCCAAATAATGTAAATAAAATATGTTTTCCATGCTATTTTGAACCATCTTTTCAAATATAAAATTTGTTTCATGATTTGAATAATTAAAAATTTCTTAAATAATTTAAACCTTGTTTAAATCACTTAAATTTTGCTAAAATCATAACTTGCTCAAAATAAATTATTTTTGAACTTGTAAAATATGTTTTCAAACTAGAAAAGTATAAACTTTTCAAATATGAATTTGAATTAATGTTTTGAACAAATAAAAATTCAAATAATATTCATACTTGAATTTAATTCATTTAAATCTTGTTTAACCTTGTTTAATTCATAATTAAATCATTGTAATTCCTTTTTCAATAATTGAAACATGTAATCCACCTAAAATTTTATGCCCTTTTCAAATATGAACTTTGTTATTTGTTTTGAACAATTTAAATTGCTGAAAACAACAAATGCTTGTGTAACACCTTTAAGGAACCAAAATTTCTTAACTTAATAAATAAATTTCTAAAATTGGTAAACCTTATTTCAAAATTATTCTATTGTTGTTATTTTTCTGTTTCCCTCATCCATGCATCATGCTAATTCACTTTCACCTGTTGGTTAGTTGTAAAACAATTATTCCAACCTTAAATCATGGGCTTTTCATATGCAACTCAAATTGCATGTGGGTCCATTTAATCATGTTGTTACCATGTCAACTAGTTTATTTCTATGCATCAATTAAATGGTCATGCATCATCCATGATTGTGCACTATGCCATGTTATTGTTTGGTTGTCTCCTTGAGTTGTTTGTTTGCTTCTTCTCGGATAGACGACGACGTTGAGACAGACGATACTTATGACACCCCTTCTGAGGATCTAGCTCAGTACCAGGCTGCTGAGTTTGCAGGCAAGTATTCACTCACATGAACCATTGTGTTCCTTTCAACATTGGTTACCGATACTTTCCGTTGTCTATTTCTGCTAGCCATATGTATCGTTGCTTCTGTTACGAACCTATCACATGTTATCCCTTAACCATGATATTGCCTCACCTCCACACCTATAACCCTTTGCTTGTTGCCCGTGTCTTACTAGCCTGCTTAGGGTTGTTTTGCTCGAGTCTGTTACCCGTTACTTTCTGTTACTATATTTCTATTGTGTTCTGGGGCTCGATGTTAAACAACAACCTGTTAATTTTGAGGTAATAATAATTTGCTGATAAGGCACCGGCAGGAGGCCCGGCGTGGTTTTGAGGCCTGCTAGTGTCGACCCTAATTAGGAAAAGGGTCTTGTCTACTGATCCATGATGAGCGCACTATCCGCATGTGGGAAGCGTGTATGGGCGCCCCCCCTCAATTTGATTCGATTCGCATCTCGTCCAAATCGCCACACTTAGTTCGGGCTTTCCATTTGATGCACGCATATGCAGGTACGAACCCGAGGCCAGGGTGGAACTTTTGTAGTCGGCATTTAGGGCGGCGTGGTCTTCCAGTGCTATGAGGGTCCCCTTTTCTTCGTGGGGCTCGATTAGCCGCGCACGCACAGCACGTGGTGCTTTGGGCTTGATGCGAAGAAGAGTTGAGTTGTGTAGAGTGCCTCGCTTGGTGGGTTTGATTCCCGTCTGGCGGGATATTCTTACGTGTACGGCCAAATTGGTGCACCCCTGCAGGGATAAATCTTCTCGAGAAGCCGTGTTTTCCGCGGTTATGGTTGACTTGGTGAAAGTACTGGCTAACAAGTACTCAGAACAACTTACACCTAACTAATGATAGCTTGACTAGTAATAGTCTTATTGACACAATAACTTGACCATCATTAATCCAACTGGGTGAGTTATCCTTGGATTGCTTCTTTGGATAAGGGGCGAGATCCAGGATGGGTTTGTCTGGAGTTAGTTATAGTTGGTTACGATACGCTATCTTATCTCCTTTCTGTAGCCGAAAGTTGTAGTATGTTTCTGTAGTTGGTCAGTGCAGCCAGCTGCCGCATCTTTTGTATCACCCTTTCTTCCGTTGAACCCAAAGCATCTGTGCTTGGTGTTGACGGGTTACACTTTGGTGAACTGTGAGTCTTGCTTGCCAGTACGTTTATGTACTGACCCCTTTGGGGCTGTGGTTTCCGCAGACTACGCTTACGAGGATCCCCGTGATGGCTACTACGTGGAGTTTGACGAGGCTGCTGGCGAGTAGATAGCGGACCCGGGCAGGATCCGAGACATCGTGGATGGGCTCCGTCTTCTTTTCGTTCCCGGCTTCTTAAGCCTATTTGGATTTGTCTGTACTCAGACCCTTTGAATGCTTCCGCTGAGATGTAATGATGTTATGTTGGGACATGTGTCCTCTGGATGATTGTATTTGCTATCTCTGCTCTAGTGAGAGCTATTTGCAACTTATTTCCATTTTTTGTGTCCTAGAGATATGTTGTGTTATCATTCTGTTGAACGCCGTTGACGTACCATGTGTGTATGGTATGAAGTACGTCAATGGTAGTATCCTGATTTCTATGGGATGGTTTGCGTAGACGATGAACAGTAGGGGTTGGTTGTCACACCTACGTGTGTTGGCCTACTCGTAAGAGATGCGGGTGCCGGTAAGCCCCGTAATCCAATCAACTACTGTTCAACGGAACTGCGAGTATCCTCTAGAAGTCCGGGTGCGACAAATGGTATCAGAGCCTGTCTGCCTGTAGGATCCCTTTTTACTGGTCGCAGTTGAGTCTAGAAACTATTTTGTAGCTATATAGGAAAAATGAAACGTGAGAGTAGGAATTCTGCCATTTTATTTCTTTCCCCACCCACCCTCCCTTTTCTGGTAAGGAAGTGCAACGTTGTTTTCTTTTCTCACCTAAACTTTCAAGTTAGGATTTCACGTATCCTGGTTTCTCTAGGATAGTTATATCTACTAGTCCATAGGAATGGAGGTGGTTGTGACATGATTTATCATGTTGCCTACTCATGATTGAGAACGGAGGCGTGTAAGCCCCGGAAGCAAATCCTCTATTCCTTGAGCAGTAGATATTGATCCTTTAGAAGCCCGGATGGGTTTTCCGTAGTACCTAAGGAGTTTTTGGTCTCGTGTTTCCCGATGTTGCTTCGATATCTTGTTCTTCTCAACATCCTTATCGTCCGTTGAAACCATGTTGTTGCTTTCCACTTCAGTTCTTCTACCGGCGTCTAATCAAAACTTCCCCGATCATCTGCAGATGGATCTCAGGTTCTACCCGCAGGTGGTTAGGATGACTCGTTGCGAGAGCACTGCCGGTTATCCAGAGATGCTGAGAGACATGGTCACTTATCTGGGGTTCCGTTGGGCACCAGAGTACCAGGTCTACGAGCAGCAGCGAGAGTTTGACCAGACCTACTACCAGGCTATCGTCTACATCCTGTCAGATGATGGCATGAGCGTCGTCCACCGCTACGAGGCAGTAGGTTCCACAGTGGATATGGCTGTGCAGCAGGCAGCTTATGTGAGTCTCACCGTCCTTCGTGCTGACTACTGGGGATTTGACGATTCTATCTATCGCCACATTCCCCGTGGTTACATCACTTCGGAGGGAGCTCATTTCTCTCTCTACGACAACCTGGATGTCTACGAGCATGATAACTCAAGGCTGCACACCACCGCTCAGTTTGTGAGGCACAGTGACGCAGTTGCCAGCACACTATCTCAGGAGTTGGCTTCAGTCAGAGAGCAGCTCTACCTTGCGTTGACTCGTCTGGCGACGTACACCACAGACTTTGTTGGAGACGAGCGCTTTGCACGTTTCGAACAGCCAGTTGGTCGTCGTCTGCCAGATGCTGGAGGTTACGAGCCGATCAGAGGTCCACTCCTCAACCTCGGTGCTGGTTACACTGGGATTCCACGCTTTGGAGCACAGGGAGTCGACGCTATGTACTTCACCACACCTAGAGCCGCTCTCAGGCCACGTCAGATCTATGTGGATCGTCGTTCTACCTACTTTCGTGGGCGTGCTCCTCACCGTACCTCTCGTCGTACTACTCACCGCCGTCCTGCGTGATGAGCATGGGAGTACCGATGTATCCATTCTTAGCTATGTTTAGTTATCCTTTGGCTTTCGAACCATTTATGGTGTGTTGGATATTCTGATGTATTTGAACATGTGATGATGTACCTGTTGGTTATCTATTCATGCGTCGGAATAATCTCTCTTTTCGGTTACCAAGTCTATCCTTTTCTGTTGTTGTGCTAAAATGCATTTCCATTCAGGATGCCGCCAACAAGGAACAACCCGCCTGAGCCACCGCCAATCACGGAGCTGTTGACTCAGATGACTCAGGTCGTGACGCAGATGGCCCAGTTCCAGGCTAATCAGCACAACAACCAGAATGCCCCACGAGTCAGCATCAAGGAGTTTCTGAGTCCGGGCCCGAGAGCTTTCGTGGCAACACGCGAGCCTCTGGATTCTGATGACTGGATCCGTGAGATGGCCAAGGCTCTGGACATTGCTCACGTTGCTGAGGAAGACAAGGTCAAGTATGCCTCCTATCTACTGAAGGGTCAGGCAGCTACTTGGTGGGAGAACTACCAGACCATGAGAGCTGGCTACCCAATCACCTGGGGTTGTTTCAAGGAAGCTTTCCTGAAGCACCACATCCCAGATGGTCTCGTGGAAAGGATGCGTGAAGAGTTTTGCTCTCTCAAGCAGGGCAAGCTGGACGTTATTGGCTATCAGAGTGAGTTCAATCGCCTCGCTCGTTACGCTGGTGATGAGGTGTCCACTGAGGCTAAGAAGATGGCAAGGTTCCGCAGAGGTTTTAACCCGGAGCTCAAGTACGCCCTCACCAACATCAAGGCCAAAGACTTCGAGGAGCTCGTTAACACCGCGCTCAATGAAGAAAATGGGCGCAGGGCGTTCGAGGAGTCTCGAAAGCACTCGCGTGAGGGTGGTTCCTCCTCCAACATGACCACCCCTCCGCAGAAGCGCCGCATCTGGGTGCCAAATGGTGCTGTCACTCGGGCTCCATATGCCCAAGCTTCTCCAGGCTTCGCTCCCCGCCCACCCAACCCAGCTCAGATGCAGGCTCAGAGGTTTTCAATGGGGCAGCCAAGGCCAGATGCACCTCGTGTCGTCACTTGCTACAAATGCAAGCAGACGGGGCACTACGCTGACAAGTGCACTCAGAGGCAGCTACCTCCACCACCACCTCGTCCCAACACAAACCAAGCAATGGTGCGTGCTCCCCCGGCTAAAGCCTTCAACTCCAACAACAGGCCTGTCGGGAGGACCGCAAGGGTGAATCATGTCAAGATCGACAAAGCTGAGGAAGCTCCTGACGTCGTTCTCGGTACATTCCCCGTAAACTCTAACCCAGCTAAAGTGTTGTTTGATACTGGAGCATCACATTCTTTCGTGTCAAAGATCTTTGCGACAGCAATTAAACTCCCTTTTGTTGGTTTGGGTTCCCCGCTAGTAGTAAACTCCCCTGGAGCAACTATGCAAACTTCCAAGATCAGTCATGAAAATCAGATTCAAATTGGAGGTCATATATTCCTTGCTTCTCTCATTCTGCTTGGCAATTCTGACATTGATGTCATTCTTGGCATGGATTGGTTGAAGGCCAATAAAGCTACGATTGATTGTGCTCAGAAGTCAATAACTCTTTTCCACCCTTCTGGCCAGATAGTCTATTCTCCAAATGAATCAAGTTCTGTTCAGCTTTACACCCTCGATGCTAAACCTCTACCTCTACTTGAAAATGTTCCGGTGGTTTGTGAATTCCCTGACGTCTTTCCAGAAGAGTTGCCAGGGATGCCTCCGGACAGAGCAGTTGAGTTCGTGATCGAGCTTGAACCAGGTACTGCTCCAATCTCTAAGCATCCATACAAGATAGCTCCTCCTGAACTGAAATTGTTAAAGGAGCAAATCGATATGTACATGGAAAAAGGTTACATTCAACCTAGTTCCTCCGCTTGGGGTTGCCCAACTCTGTTCGTTGCGAAGAAGGATCAAACAAAGAGACTCGTTGTTGACTATCGTCCTCTTAACGAGAAAACCATCAAAAACAAGTATCCAATTCCTCGTATCGATGATCTTTTTGATCAACTTGCTGGAGCCTCAATATTCTCAAAGTTGGACTTGAGAATGGGTTACCATCAAATAAAGATCAGAAAGGAAGATATTTTAAAAACAGCTTTCACCACTCCGTACGGTCTATATGAATACACCGTCATGTCCTTTGGTCTCACCAATGCACCGGCGACATTCTCTCGACTCATGAATTCTGTCTTCCATGAATACCTCGACAAGTTAGTTGTGGTATATCTTGATGACATTCTGGTCTACTCCAAATCTGAGGAAGAGCATGGAGAACATCTTTGTCTCACTCTCATGAAACTTTGCGAGCATCGTCTATATGCCAAATTCTCCAAATGTGAGTTCTGGATTCTAGAAGTTGCTTACCTTGGTCATGTCATCTCTGCCAAGGGCATAGCCATCGATCCAGAAAAGGTTAAAGCAATTGTTGATTGGAAACCTCCTAAGACGGTGAAGCAAGTCAGAAGTTTTCTTGGCTTGGCTAGCTATTGCCGTCGTTTCGTCCAAAACTTCTCAAAGATTGCCAAACCTCTCACTGATCTCACAAAGAAGGACAAGAAGTTCCTTTGGTCTCCACAATGTGATGAAAGTTTCAATCTCCTGAAGACTAAACTCACTTCTACCCCAGTTCTGGTTGGCCCGGATACTACCAAACCTTACCAGATATTCTGTGATGCATCTCTCCAAGGTCTAGGTGCAGTTCTTATGCAAGAACGTCAAGTTGTGGCTTATGCTTCACGTCAGTTGAATGCACATGAGCAAAACTATCCCACACATGACCTAGAACTTGCAGCAGTTGTGTTTGACCTCAAGAAATGGAGGCAATACTTGTTGGGTAATCGCACTGAAATCTTTTCCGATCATAAGAGTCTGAAATACATCTTCACTCAACCAGATCTAAACCTCAGGCAAAGGAGATGGATTGAAAAGATTAAAGACTTTGATCTCACCATTTCTTACACTCCAGGCAAGGCTAATGTTATGGCCGATGCTCTCAGTCGCAAGTCGTATTGCAATAATCTCATGATCATGGAAAGCCAACCTCCACTTCATGAAGAATTTCAGAAGCTGAACCTTGGTCTTGTTCCTCAAGGTTATCTTGCAAGCTTGACAGCCAGTCCAACTCTCGAGGACAAGATTCGTTCTGAACAACTTCGTGATACTGAAATCAAGAAGATGGTAGAGCACATTAAAGAAGGCAAGGATAAATTTAAGTCCTTCTCAATTGATGACAAGGGAACTGTGTTCTTCGAAGGACGCATTGCAGTTCCTAAAGTTCAAAGTCTCAAAGATGTTATTCTCAAGGAGGCTCATGAAACTCCTCTCTCCATACACCCTGGAAGTACAAAGATGTACCAGGATCTCAAGACCCTGTATTGGTGGCCTGGCATGAAACGTGAAATTGCTCAATACGTTTCTGAATGCGACGTTTGTCAACGTGTTAAGGCAGTCCATCAGAAAACAGTCGGTCTACTCCAACCTCTGAAAATCCCTGAGTGGAAGTGGGACATGATTGAAATGGACTTCGTCACTGGGTTTCCAAAGTCCAAGAGGGGCAACGATGCAATCTTCGTTGTCATTGATCGTCTCACTAAAGTAGCTCACTTCTTTGCTGTCAAAGAAACGATCTCAGCTAGCCAGTTAGCAGAGCTATACACAGCAAAGATTGTTCCTCTTCATGGTGTTCCATCGGAAATAAGCTCAGACCGTGGAAGCATATTCACTTCTCATTTCTGGAAAAGCTTTCAAGAAGCATTGGGCACCAAACTTCTGTTCAGCACAGCTTACCATCCTCAGTCTCAAGGGCAAGTTGAAAGAGTCAATCAGATTCTCGAGTATATGCTCAGAGCATGTGGTCTCTCCTTTGGAATGAAATGGGAGGATTGCCTTCCATATCCTGAATTCTCCTACAACAACAGCTACCAGGCAAGCCTAGGCATGGCGCCATTTGAAGCACTCTATGGCCGCAGATGCAGGAGTCCAATCAATTGGTCTGGAGCTGGTGAACGTTCACTCTTAGGCCCTGACATTGTTAAGGAAGCCGAAGAGAAAGTTCGCATCATTCGTGACAATCTCAAGATTGCTCAGTCTCGTCAGAAAAGCTACTATGACAGCAAGCACAGGGATATGATCTATGCACCTGGTGACAAAGCATATCTCCGTGTAACTCCCCTCAGAGGCACTCATCGTTTTGGTGTGAAAGGAAAGCTGGCACCAAGATACATTGGTCCTTTCAACATTCTCTCAAGGCATGCGGAAAATGCTTATCGTCTTGAACTTCCAGAAAAACTATCCAAGGTGCACGATGTGTTTCACGTGTCACAGCTCAAGAGGTGTTTCAAAGATCCAGATCGTGCAGTTGATCATGATTCCATTAAACTGCAAGATGATCTATCTTATGAGGAGCACCCTATTCGTATTCTCGATGAGACCGAGCGTAAGACTCGCAACAAGAGCACCAAGTTCTTGAAAGTGCAATGGTCACATCATTCCGATAAAGAGGCAACGTGGGACACCGAAGAGGATCTTCGCAAGAAGTATCCGGACCTTTTCCTTTCTCAGTAGGAATCTCGGGGCGCGATTCCTTCAAGGGGGGGGGCGTTTTGTAACATCCCAAGTATGACAACTTCCATTTAGAATGTTTGATTCTTGTTTCATTAAAGTTTTGCATCATGTCATCATACTCTTTCCTTGTTTGCATCTGTTTTCCTTTTGGTTTGTATCTGTTTTTATTTGTTTTCACAATTGAAATTCAAACATTAATCAAATGCTTTGTTTCATACTTGTTATGTTACCACCTTCCAAATAAAAGGTTCAAATAAAACTCCCATTTGTTTCCATGAAAAATAACAAAAAGCTCAACTATTAAATTGTTCCTTAATAACCCACTTAATTCAAATTGCATTCAAAATTCAAATCACAATTTCCCAACAGCAACCTTTTTGAATTAATGAATATTACCAAAACAATTCTAATCATTGTTTCCATTTAAACAATAGTGTTCACCCTATTTAAATTCTTGTTTTCAATAATTCACTTAATCCAAAATTCATTCAAATTAGAACCCATTTACAAACAGCACTTATATTTTGAATTTTTGGAAAAACCAAAACTTGGCAAGTGTTGCTATTACAATAAAGAGATTTTAAAAAAATTTCCCTAAAAATTTCTGACTCAAAAACCCTATTTCTCTTCCTATTTCTATTTCGGCAAAAAAAAACACAGAAGAAATTTAAAAAGAAAAAACGCGCGCGAGGGGCAGTGGGCTGCGCCCCACGCAGGCCCAGCCCATCGCCACGGCCCGGTACCCCTTCACCCTCGCCCCCTTTCTTCTCTGCGTACGGCGCGCATCCGCCGTAGCCACGTTGGCGTACGGCGGAGCAGACGGCCAGCAGCGCCTGCACACCCCTATATAGCCTACCCTAGACCCTCCCCGAGCTGCCCTAACCTCCACCACCATTCTCCCTCTCTCTGCCACCTCCCTCTCCCTCTGAAACTCACCGCCGCCGAGCCCCTCTCTGAATCCACCATGACCGCCGCCGTTGCCGTGCTCCACCTCCCAACTTGACCACGGGAATCGGACCACCTCACCTTCCTCGACCTCCTGGACACCCCAGCAGTCCCGAGGACGCTCTGCATCGCCGCCGCCATCCTCTCCCTTGCCGCCGGCGACAGCAACTCACCCCGAGCCGCGGCTACGACTACACCGACGGTGGTCACCGTATCCTCAACCCTCTCCTTCCTCTCTCTCTCGTCGCGAGCACACGCACGCCACCCTACGCAGCAGCCCACCAGCACGGCAGCAACCACGACAGCGTTGATCGCCGCCGGCCACCGTCGTTTCTCTGTCGAAAGTTCAGACAAACGCGCGCGCGCAAAAGTTCAGTTAACTTAACTGAACTACAACCTCACCGCGCACCCCTATCTGACAAAAACGATCGAGCACCGCACTGGTTGCAGTGCTAGCGCGCGCGCCGCGGGGCGCAGGTTCGAGTCCTGGCTCCCGCGGATTAAATCCGCTATTTTGCGCTGGGCACTGATAGGCCTGGCCCACCTGTAAGTGGCCACTGCTGCCACGCAGTGCCACGCTGCCCCAGGGCCCACTGGCAGTGCCCTAGGGTAGATAACTGCGCGGTGTAAAAAGATTTTCAGCCTTTTATTTTTCAGTTTAAATCCTTTTTATTCACAGTTTAGTCCCTAGTTTTAAATTGCTAATAACTTTTATTTTATAAGTCCAAATAATAAAAATAGAATATGTTTGTTGAACCAAATTAAATTCTCTACCTGTTTATAACATTTGTATTCTGTTTTGAATAATTCAAATGCATTCAAATTTCAAATTCAAACAATTCATTTGAAATTTAATTAATTGCATAACTAATTCATACTTAATCCAAATAATGTAAATAAAATATGTTTTCCATGCTATTTTGAACCATCTTTTCAAATATAAAATTTGTTTCATGATTTGAATAATTAAAAATTGCTTAAATAATTTAAACCTTGTTTAAATCACTTAAATTTTGCTAAAATCATAACTTGCTCAAAATAAATTATTTTTGAACTTGTAAAATATGTTTTCAAACTAGAAAAGTATAAAATTTTCAAATATGAATTTGAATTCATGTTTTGAACAAATAAAAATTCAAATAATATTCATACTTGAATTTAATTCATTTAAATCTTTTTTAACCTTGTTTAATTCATAATTAAATCATTGTAATTCCTTTTTCAATAATTGAAACATGTAATCCACCTAAAATTTTATGTCCTTTTCAAATATGAACTTTGTTATTTGTTTTGAACAATTTAAATTGCTGAAAACAACAAATGCTTGTGTAACACCTTTAAGGAACCAAAATTTCTTAACTTAATAAATAAATTTCTAAAATTGGTAAACCTTATTTCAAAAATATTCTATTGTTGTTACTTTTCTGTTTCCCTCATCCATGCATCATGCTAATTCACTTTCACATGTTGGTTAGTTGTAAAACAATTATTCCAACCTTAAATCATGGGCTTTTCATATGCAACTCAAATTGCATGTGGGTCCATTTAATCATGTTGTTACCATGTCAGCTAGTTTATTTCTATGCATCAATTAAATGGTAATGCATCATCCATGATTGTGCACTATGCCATGTTATTGATTGGTTGTCTCCTTGTGTTGTTTGTTTGCTTCTTCTCGGATAGACGACGACGTTGAGACAGACGATACTTACGACACCCCGTCTGAGGATCTAGCTCAGTACCAGGCTGCTGAGTTTGCAGGCAAGTATTCACTCACATGAACCATTGTGTTTCTTTCAACATTGGTTACCGATACTTTCCGTTGTCTATTTCTGCTAGCCATATGTATCGTTGCTTCTGTTACGAACCTATCACATGTTATCCCTTAACCATGATATTGCCTCACCTCCACACCTATAACCCTTTGCTTGTTGCCCGTGTCTTACTAGCCTGCTTAGGGTTGTTTTGCTCGAGTCTGTTACCCGTTACTTTCTGTTACTATATTTCTATTGTGTTCTGGGGCTTGATGTTAAACAACAACCTGTTAATTTTGAGGCAATAATAATTTGCTGATAAGGCACCGGCAGGAGGCCCGGCGTGGTTTTGAGGCCTGCTAGTGTCGACCCTAATTAGGAAAAGGGTCTTGTCTACTGATCCATGATGAGCGCACTATCCGCATGTGGGAAGCGTGTATGGGCGCCCCCCTCAATTTGATTCGATTCGCGTCTCGTCCAAATCGCCACACTTAGTTCGGGCTTTCCATTTGATGCACGCATATGCAGGTACAAACCCGAGGCCAGGGTGGAACTTTTGTAGTCGGCATTTAGGGCGGCGTGGTCTTCCAGTGCTATGAGGGTCCCCTTTTCTTCGTGGGGCTCGATTAGCCGCGCACGCACAGCACGTGGTGCTTTGGGCTTGATGCGAAGAAGAGTTAAGTTGTGTAGAGTGCCTCGCTTGGTGGGTTTGATTCCCGTATGGCGGGATATTCTTACGTGTACGGCCAAATTGGTGCACCCCTGCAGGGATAAATCTTCTCGAGAAGCCGTGTTTTCCGCGGTTATGGTTGACTTGGTGAAAGTACTGGCTAACAAGTACTCAGAACAACTTACACCTAACTAATGATAGCTTGACTAGTAATAGTCTTATTGACACAATAACTTGACCATCATTAATCCAACTGGGTGAGTTATCCTCGGATTGCTTCTTTGGATAAGGGGCGAGATCCAGGATGGGTTTGTCTGGAGTTAGTTATAGTTGGTTACGATACGCTATCTTATCTCCTTTCTGTAGCCGGAAGTTGTAGTATGTTTCTGTAGTTGGTCAGTGCAGCCAGCTGCCGCATCTTTTGTATCACCCTTTCTTCCGTTGAACCCAAAGCATCTGTGCTTGGTGTTGACGGGTTACACTTTGGTGAACTGTGAGTCTTGCTTGCCAGTACGTTTATGTACTGACCCCTTTGGGGCTGTGGTTTCCGCAGACTACGCTTACGAGGATCCCCGTGACGGCTACTACGTGGAGTTTGACGAGGCTGCTGACGAGTAGATAGCGGACCTGGACAGGATCTGAGACATCGTGGATGGGCTCCGTCTTGTTTTCGTTCCCGGCTTCTTAAGCCTATTTGGATTTGTCTGTACTCAGACCCTTTGAATGCTTCCGCTGAGATGTAATGATGTTATGTTGGGACATGTGTCCTCTGGATGATTGTATTTGCTATCTCTGCTCTAGTGAGAGCTATTTGCAACTTATTTCCATTTTTGTGTCCTAGAGATATGTTGTGTTATCATTATGTTGAACGCCGTTGACGTACCATGTGTGTATGGTATGAAGTACGTCAATGGTAGTATCCTGATTTCTATGGGATGGTTTGCGTAGACGATGAACAGTAGGGGTTGGTTGTCACACCTACGTGTGTTGTCCTACTCGTAAAAGATGCGGGTGCCGGTAAGCCCCGTAATCCAATCAACTACTGTTCAACGGAACTGCGAGTATCCTCTAGAATTTCGGGTGCGACAGTTCTGCTCCCATCTCGGATATCATGGGTAACAAGGAAGCAAGTGGCAGAGTAGCCAAGTGGGCGATCGAGCTAGCCGCGTACACTCCTCTGTACGCGAGAAGAGAAGCAATCAAGTCACAGATTCTGGCGGATTTTCTAGTGGATTGGGCTGAGGTGCAGTATGAGCCTCCCTTGCCAGAAACCAACTACTGGAAGATGCATTTTGATGGCTCCAAAGTGAAGGAAGGCCTGGGTGTTGGCATAGTGCTTACGTCACCCAAGCGAGATCAACTCAAGTACGTCCTGCAGATTCATTTCAAGGCATCTAACAATGTGGCCAAGTATGAGGTCGTGATGCACGGCTTGAAGGTAGCCAAGGAGGTTGGCGTGCAGCGCATCATCTGTTATGGTGACTCGGATTTGGTGGTGCAGCAAGTATCCGGCACTTGGGATGCTCTGGATGCCAACATGGCATCGTGTCGGTTTCTGGTGCAAACCATGACTGGATTCTTTGAAGGATGTGATTTCCAACATATACACCGAGCAGAGAATGACGCAGCTGATGAGTTGTCCAAGTTGGGGTCTTCTCGGCAGTTCATCCCGGCTGGGATTGCCTTGGAGCATTTGAGAAAGCCATCCATCAAGCCATCCCCCAACTCGGAGTGTATCTTTGTTCCTTCTCTGCCAGGAGAGGAAGCTGTTCCAATGGAGATTGACTGGGAGGCTGCAAAAGAGAACCCGGGGACTGTCGTCTCTAACCCGGGGACTGGCACCTGCAACCCGGGGACTGCTTCATTCAACCCGGGGACTGTCGCATTCATCGAGGGGGTCCTTGCCGAGTACTCGGGGACTCGTCTCCAACTCAGAAGAGGTATTGGTGGCTGATCCAATGGAAGTGGATGAACCAGTGTTTCCCACACGGGAGACAACGAGTTGGGCTCTGCCCATATTATCCTTTCTAACGGATGGCACCTTGCCGAGCGACGAGGTTACGGCAAGGCAGATACAGAGAAGATCCAAGGGCTACACTATCCTCAACAATGTGCTGCATAGAAGAAGTCCTACTCGCGTGCTGCAATGATGCGTTGAGCCAGAGGAAGAAGAAGAAATTCTGGTGGAGATACACCAAGGAGAATGCGGACACCACGCCTCTTCTCGGGTTCTGGTCAACAAGGCTTTCCGGCATGGCTTCTTTTGGCTCACTACCTTGAAGCAAGCTGAAGATATAGTGAGGAAATGCAATGGATGCCAGAGATTTGCAAGTAAGATTCATATGCCAGCTTCCGAGTTGAAGACCATTCCCATTACTTGGCCATTAGCAGTTTGGTGTTTGGATATGGTGGGGCCTTTCAAGCCAGCTAGAGGCAACATGACTCACATCTTGGTCATGGTTGACAAGTTCACCAAGTGGATTGAGGTCAAGCCTATTCAGAAGTGCGATGGAGCCACAGCTGTGAGTTTCCTAAAGGATGTGATCCTGAGATACGGCTACCCGCACAGCATCATCACTGATAATGGCACAAACTTTGCTGAGGGTGCTTTTGCGAGATTCTGCAAGGAGAAGCGGATCCGGCTTGATGTTGCATCTGTTGCGCATCCGGCCTCCAATGGGCAAGTTGAGAGAGCAAATGGCATGGTGCTATCCGGCATAAAGCCAAGGCTGATGGAGCCATTGCTGAAAACACCTGGGTGTTGGCTGGACGAGTTGCCGGCGGTGGTGTGGAGTCTAAGGACTACCCCTAACCGATCAACCGGATACACACCATTCTTCCTGGTATATGGAGCTGAGACCGTGTTGCCCACTGACCTAGAGAATGACTCGCCCCGAGTAACCCTCTACACTGAGGCGGAGGCGAGAGAAGCTCGATAAAATGACGTTGACCTGCTAGAAAAAGCAAGAGAGTTAACTCTGTCACGTTCAACGGTCTACCAGCAAAACTTGAGGCGTTATCACAGCCGGAAAGTGAACCCAAGGGTTTTCCGAGAAGGAGACATGGTCCTTAGGCTCGTGCAACGCACGGCCGGGATGCACAAGCTATCCCCTCCGTGGGAAGGGCCTTTCATTGTGAGCAAGGCTCTGCACAATGATGCCTACTATCTAGTTGACGCACAGGCACCCTAGAAGAACAGGACGGATAGAGCTGGAGAGGAATCTAAGCGCCCCTGGAATGTAGCTCTACTCCGCCATTTTCATTCATGAGCAGAAAGTTGTATGTATCTCCTCAACTGAGTTAAAATTCTAGCAGACACTCCGAATTCAAACTCGGGGACTACCCTTGTCCAAACTTGTTCTGTGTTGTTCTACTCTGTTTTACTTTGTCTACTCGGTTGCTCTACTTAGAATTTCATAAGAAAATTTAGTAATGTGTTTAAACCTAAGGGCCAACTCTTCGACTCTGCTGCTGTCCGCAACCCGACTTCATGGAAAGCAAGAGAACAAGCCAAAGGTCAATGAGCACACGAAAAATTGCTAAGGAGAAGAGAGGTGTAGCAACCGAGTAGGGTGTTCTTCTCTGTTTTTATTGTCTTTTTTCGGCTAAGTGGTGGGCAGCGTTACTATGAATTTTTTTAAGTGGCTAAGTATTTGAAACTCAAACTTTGAAATCTTGTGGCTCGACTACCAAAAAAGCCACAAGTGGCAGGTAAGAGCTGAGACGAAAAGAGAGAGTGGATAAAAAATGCAACTCGGGGACTTGCATATTAACGCAACCCGTCATTGAGCCAGAGTTGCTAAAACATCAACTGAAATAAAAACTGAGTAGCAACAAGACATAAAGGTTTCGGTTACATCTGCACCCGGCATCCCGGGGATCTGATAAATGTTTTGAGGTAAAGCTTGCAGGAATTACTCAATAGTGGCGGTGTTGTCCGCGTCGGTGGTGGCAGAGGCAGTGGGCTCAGAGGTTGCTGTAGCCACCGAGATTGGATCTGTTGCAGAAGTGTACGCGGTAGACTGAGTCCTGGGCAGCGGGTTGACACCAGTTGGCGCAGCACCAGTCGCGCCCAGCTTGGGAGCTGGCCCCTCGATCACCATCTCGGTGGTGATGGTGGTCTCCTGAGCGATGGGTTGTGACTGCTCGGCCTCTGCGTTGGTGGCCAACTCGGAATCCTCTGTGTTGACCAGCTGCTCGGTCCCCTCAAACACCTTGGCCTTCCCCTTCTCGGATGCTCTCTTGGCTTTGTCATCTTCAGACTCGGCATCATCATCCTCATCGTCCTCATCATCCTCTTCTTCAGCTTCTGTGTCCGGCTCGGGGAGTCCATCAATGTAAACGCCCGTGTCGGCGTAGGAGGCAATCTCATAGGCTATCTCCTTGCGGCGAGCAATGCAATCCGGATCCTTGGTCCATTTGGAATCTTCTCGGCGCGTGCGGATCCTGTCGAGATTCAGATTCTCGTACCAGCTGATGATGAAGTGCAGCTACTCGTCGGCTCCTGCCCGAGCTGCGGAGGCGCGCCACTTCTTTAGCTCGTCCTTGACTCCGTCCAGGTGCTCGGCAATTTCGCTGAAGGTTTCTGGCACCTCCTTTTCTGGCCAGAATAGCTTGTGAAGTTTGAATCCAGTGGACACCATGGAGGTGCCCAGGCCCTTGAGGGAGCGGATCTGCGTCTTGATGTTGAGGAGATGGTCGTTGATGGTTGAAGTGTTGTCAATAGGTAGACCAGCTGCGGCCCTGGCCTGTCGTGCCTTGTCCAAGGCTGGCACACCAGCAGAGCGGAGTTCCGGGAAGATGTCTAGATAAGGAACTAATAAGAATCAGAAACAGAGACCGAGAAGAAACAAAACCAGGTAGAAGAAGGCAAGGTAGAAAAAACCAAGCCAAGTGCGGAGTAAAGGCGACTCACATTCTAGGTCCACCAGCAAGGCTCCCAGCTTGACCATCTAGTCGGTCTCGTCCGAGATATGCCTGTATTGGATGCGGCGTGATTCCGAGATCTGGGTAACAAGAAGCCGGTTGTGTTCCTTCAGCATCGAGATCTCCATCTCGAGCGTCCGCTTCTCGTCCTTGGAGGTCTTCTCAATCTCCTGCTTCTCATTAGCTTGGTTGATGGCAGTCTCGAGGTCAGCCTTCAGGTCAACCTGGAGCTTCTCATACTCCGCCCTCTCGGTGGTGCGCTCTTTCTCGATCTCTACTTATCGGGTTTGCAACTGCTGCTGCACCTCGGCAGGCATAAGGCAGTTCAAGTGTTGCTCCCGGAAGTTCTTATACTCTTCTGCGAGAAGAACAACATTGTCAGCAGAGTAACCAGATAAGTAAAAAGACACAAGTGCAGAGAAGAGAGAAAGAGGCTCACCTTCCAGAGTTGAGATCTTGCTTTGAGCAGAGGCAGCAAAGACCTCGCAGTCCCGATGTCTGTCCATCAAGTCCTTGAGCTTGCCTACAGAGAAAACAGCAATGAAGCAAAAAGCAAACACGGGCGTAAACACAAAACGCACAAACCAAAATGCTGAAAGCTTACCTTCAACTTCTGAGATCTGGAGAGTGTGGTCCAGGGTCATCTTTTCCATCGCCTCGCTGTCTTTCTTGTCGGCTTCAAGAGCCTCGATACGATCCTTGGCTATGCGGTGGTTCCAGAGCAGCCGACGGAAAACCCTAGTCCTCTTCTGGACGCTATCCTGCAGAGAAGAAGAGAAAAGGTGTAAGTCTTTTGGGAGATTTGGCCCGAGTAGACGTCAACTCGGTTGAGTCTCCAACTACTCGGCCCTAATCTTGGGGACTGGGGGAATGACTAAGTGGAAAAGAGAAAACGAGAAGAGAAAGAAGAAACCAACAACTCGAAAAATGCAAGAAGGAGAAGAAACACTTACCGCATAGCCCTGGTCAATGTCCTCAATGTTCTCGCGCATAACAAACAGCTTTCCGGCAAGGGTGCAGGCAGGACTGGCAACCGTCATGGCGACAGAACCAACATCAGCTTTGTTCCAGTCGGTGCGGTAGTGGTCGAGCTGACCCAGCTCCATACCATTCCAAGTGGGGTTGCCATGCGCCTTGCTTTTCCAGGCCTGATCAACAAAGCCTACTCGGTCCAGGATGGCAGTGAGGCCTTCTCCTTCAATTTCATCATCTTCTTCGCCACGCGAAAAGAGCTCGGGAGTAGCTGACTTCTTCCCCTTGGACTTGGTGGTTCCCACAGCTTGGCCTTCTTTCAGAACAGCTAGTCGCTTCTCTCCCTTGGATAGCGAGATCTTGTGGCGCTGCGACAGGGTCATCATGTACTCGGGGTAGGTAGCACGCTGCTTCTCGTCAGGGCTAGTGGTAACCCCGGAGGCAGCCGGGTTGGTGTTTGAACCAGAGGGGACAAGTGTAAGCTGGGTGCTCTTCACCTGCTTCTCGGACGGATCACCTCGTGGCTTGGGAGGTGGCATCTGCTGCCCGGCTTGCGAGGTGCTGCGCCTTGGCTGATGTCGGGTGGGCTCGGTTCCAGACTTGATGATCTTCCTGGTGCTTGGAGTAGGGTCTAGCCGAGAAGCAGTTGGTGGCGCTTGGGGAGTTGGCTGAGGAGGTGTTGGTGCTGATTGAGTTGGTGGAGGAGTTGGTGCACGGGGTGGAGTCACCTGTTGAGTTGGCGGCACTGGTGGCCGGCTACCCGGTGCAGCATCTGGCTGCACTTGGTCTTGATGGGTGAGCTCCACCACATCTTCTTCTACCCGTTGCTCTGCAGCGGGGTCTGGCCTTGTGTCTACATTGTCTACTACCCGCGGCCCGGCCGCGGGATCATCTTGTTCAGCAGCGTTGAGGTCTTGCTACTGCTCGGGGGTGGCGTCTGGCCGCTCCAGGGCGGCATCGTCTTGCTGCCTGGCAGCGTCTTCAGTGTCTTCCCCAGCTGATGCAGCTGGGGGAGATGGCGGCATCTCGTCGTTGGCAGCATCCTGGGCAGCTTGCTGTGCGTCAGGTTGCTGCTTCTCGAGGATGGGATCGGTGTCTTCCCCGGCGCCAGTGTTCTCGGTGCCGAGATCACTTTCTTCATCAACAGGGGAGGACGCACGCGTCCTATCCTGCTGGTCCTGGTCTTCATCTTCGTCTGAGAGCTCTATGAGTTTCTCTCGGGGCACAGCTGTTTTTCTCTTGGGGTGAGGAGCGGCCGCAGCAGCATCCGCATCGAGAGGGGCGCTGGAAGAAGAAACAAGTTCGGAAAGGAAGCAGAAAGAGGGAGAAAAGGAAGCGGCAACAAATCAAAGTTCTACTCGGAGAAACACTTACCCTTTGCTGGTAGGGGCTGTCCTCTTGCGGGAAGCGAGGGCCTTGGGACCGCCTTTCTTCTTGGGTCTCTTGGAGGGGGGTTCCTGGGCACCACTACCCACCCTCTTCTGAGTATTGGGAGCGGCCATGGATAGAGGATTAACCTCCAGGGGCTCATCCTCATCGTCCAACTCAGGCTCCTCTGCAGAGTAGAAGAAGAGATGAATTCAGAAACAGAGAAGGGAATCAAAGTGCGCTACTAATGAGCAGAGAGATGAACTCGGTCACCTTCTTCATCTTCGGACCAATCCCGAATAGAGGGACCTGCTCGAGGCTTACCAGGTTGAACAGCATTGGGGATACACAGAGTATCCTGGGTGTCGTAGGCAGTCGTATCGTCGTCGTCTCGGTCCTTGGTCCAGTTGGCAGTGAGAACTTCATTGTCTTCTTCTCGCTGGCGTGGGATGTGTTGTTGGTGCAAACAAAAAGCACAGAGAGTTGAGTTCTCAGCTAAGGAGTTCTACTCGGTATAGCATGCAAACACAAAGCATATTGAGCTAAGGAGTTCTACTCGGGATAGCATGCAAACACAAAGCATATTGAGCTAAAGAGTTCTACTCGGGATAGCATGCAAACACAAAGCATATTGAGCTAAGGAGTTCTACTCGGGATAGCATGCAAACACAAAGCATATTAAGCTAAGGAGTTCTACTCGGGATACCATGCAAACACAAAGCATATTAAGCTAAGGAATTCTATTCGGTATCAGAGTGCAAACTCTATGTACAGAACACTAACCTGTTTGATGGATTTGGTGCGGCTGTACGGCTCGAAGCCGTACGCCCAGTTCTCGGTGAGCGATGTCTGCATGATGGACCTGGCCCAGATGGCCACTTCCGCCTTGCTCAGCTCGAATGTCGTCGTCCGAGTACAGTCCCGTGCACCTCCCATGTAGCACATCTTATGCACTCAGTGCTGGAGCGGGAGCACTCGGCGCGAGATCCAGCAGGCAATGGGGTCATCCTGGATCATCCCTGCCTTCACCAGCTCGGTCAGGTGCTTCTCAACCTGGACGACATCCGGAACCGTCTTCTTCGGGTCGTAGCCCCAGTTCTGCCCGGTGGGCAGCTCGTTGACAAACGGAGGGAGCCCTATCCAGTCTTCGACGGCTTTTCCCTTATCGACGGGTACGTTCTTGACGTAGAGGAACCCGTGCTGCCATTTGCGCACGGTGTCCAATCCTTTCACTCTCGGGTGATGTCCAGTGCGGCGTTGGAGCATCATAGCACTACCAGTCTTGGTCAACGAGCGAGGGCCAGAAGTATCGCTAGGATTT
Organism: Alopecurus myosuroides; assembly: GCA_028641055.1. Classification (NCBI taxonomy): domain Eukaryota; kingdom Viridiplantae; phylum Streptophyta; class Magnoliopsida; order Poales; family Poaceae; genus Alopecurus; species Alopecurus myosuroides. The sequence goes on from CM054059.1 coordinate 101,857,410, forward strand.
GGAACCTTTTGCCTACGGAGGAAGAAATATCTGCCCCATGTGTGGATTGCTGGGTAGACTCCCAGGAAGGCCTCACACACGGTGGCGTGCGTGGAAAGCATTACGGTTGCATTGGGTGGAAGGTGATGTGGTTGGATGCCAAAGTGGCGAAGGAAATCAGAGAAGAAATCGGAAATTGGGAGGCCAAAGCCGCGTTTGAAGTGGGATAAGAAAACAACATATTCACCCTCTTGAGGTTCCGGGATGATCTCCTTACCGGGAGGCCGGCAGACGACGCCGGGAGGGATGCGGCGCGTGTTGACCAGCCATTGGCAGTCTTCCTCCGTCACATCTGAGCCTTCCCAGCCGGCTCGGGCGGGAATTGCATCGTCTCCGGGAGCCATGGAGGCGGAAGTGCTCGTGGGAGATTGGAATCAACGGAGTTGAGCGGAGGAGCTTCTCTTTGTCTCTCTCGCGGTGCGTGGAGCAGCGGCGCAGCGAGTGCTTGCGGTGGCGGTGTGCTCGACAGCGGCGGAGAGGCGAGGAGGCGTGAGATTGGGAAGAACGGGAAAGAGGAGAAGTGAACGTCGCGGAGGTATTTATCTCTCCCCCTCTAGTTGCCGTTACTGGTGGATTGATCGTGGCATTGATCGTGGGCAATGATCGTGCGGCGTGGGTTAATCGACTGTTAGAAACGCACACAGCGCAAAACGCGCGCGTAACGGGCGCAGTTAATCCCACGTCCGGATCGTGGGCTCTCGAGTACGGTTGACGTGACCTAACGGGCTGTGGGCCGTGCGTGCAGAGGCTGGCGCGTGGCCTGCGGTTGAACCGAGGCGTCGTGGTCTCTGTGCGCGACACGTGCCCCACAGTGACACGGGAAGTTGGATTTGGTCTGATTCAGCGGGATCGTGTGCAAAATTTCACTAAGTCATTTTACTCAGCAGCACAGAAGAAAGAATGATTTACTCGGAGGTGAAGAAATTCAAGTAAGAGATACGTGGCCAAGTTGAGGCGCAACTCGGCCTTTATCAGTTATGAAGACTAGTTCTGTTTTAAGCTGGCAGGGCCCAACGAACAAGTTCACTGGACTCTACCAGCTTCGGGGACTAATGTCGGGGGGTTACCCCCGAGTAGGGGTAAGGCAAGTGCTAAAGTGAAGGTCAAGGTACTGTTGACCAGGTAGACGGCTACCCGGGTACTTGCTACCCGGTAGGTTCTATCCGGACATGTTCACTAAAGGCCAAGAGAAGATATCAAGGAAGTTATATTCGTCCGGGTAGCGGTCAAGTGGTCCGAGTAGATGGACTGCGTTCCTACTCGGGCAAGAACTCAATGGAGCCGTTCTGACAGGATCCCACGTATCCTGTAGCCGTACAAGCGTGCGGTTCAACTTACGGAGCGTGTGATTATCCGCGCTACGGCGTGGCTACAGTGAAGTAGGCGCCTGTCAAGTCCTGTCACTGACAGAGGGGACAGGACAGGTCTAGGGGCCTACTCTATCTCACTGACAGGGTGGACAGGTCCCATCTCCCGAACGGCGCGACGACTTCCCGCACCCGCGTCAGCGAGAAGCCGGAGGTGTGCTCTGTTCCGCAGTGGGCATGTCCCATCAAGTGTACCTTATAGTCTTTCTTTATTCGGCTGGGCACCAGTATATAAGGTGCCCTGTCCCCTCCTGCGCGAGGGACGTTGCTTCACTTCGCATTTATTGCAAGAGCCAACACTAGAGCTAGAGAGAACAGCCGAGTGGCTACTCGGCCAAGAGGCAAACATTGTACTGTGGCTACTCGGAAAACACACATATAGAGAGAGAGGCAGGAGTAGGGGTGTTACCTCCTGTCGCACCCGGACTTCTGAAGGATACTCGTCGTTCCGTTGAACAGTAGTAGATTGGATTACGGGGCTTACCGGCACCCGCGTCCTCTTACGAGTAGGCCAACACACGTATGTGTGACAACCAACCCCTATCTGTTCATCGTCGACGTAAACTATCCCATAGAAATCAGGATACTACCATTGACGTACTTCATACCATACACACATGGTACGTCAACGGTTTGAAACAGAATGATAGCACAACATATCTCTAAGACACAAAAGATTGAAATAAGTTGCAAATAGCTCTCACTAGAGCAGAGATAGCAAATACAATCATCCAGAGGACACATGTCCCAACATAACACTATTACATCTCAGCGGAAGCATTCAAAGGGGTCTGAGTACAGACAAATCCAAATAGGCTTAAGAAGCCGGAAACTGAAATAAAGACGGAGCCCATCCACGATGTCTCGGATCCTGCCCGGGTCCGCTAACTACTCGTCAGCAGCCTCGTCAAACTCCACGTAGTAGCCGTCACTGGGATCCTCGTAAGCATAGTCTGCGGAAACCACAGCCCCAAAGGGGTCAGTACATAATCGTACTGGCAAGCAAGACTCACAGTTCACCAAAGTGTAGCCCGTCAACACCAAGCACAGATGCCTTGGGTTCAACGGAAGGAAGGGGATATAAAAGATGCTGCAACTGGCTGCGCTAACCAACTACAGAGATTCTACCACTTCCGACTAACAGAAAGGAGATAAGATCGAGTGTTGTAACCAACTGAAAGATAACTTCAAACAAACCCATCCTGGATCTCGCCCCTTATCCAAAGAAGCAATCCGAGGATAACTCACACCGTTGGAATAAGGATGAATCAAGTTATTGTGTCAATAAGCCTATTACTAGTCAAGTTGTTAATCATTCGGTGTAAGGTTGTTAATCATTAGGTTCAAGTTGTCCTAAGTACTTGTTAGCCAGTACTTTCACCAAGTTAACCATAACCGCGGAAAACACGGCTTCTCGAGAAGATTATCCCTGCAGGGTTGCACCAATTTGGCCGTACACGTATGAATAACCCGCCAGATGGGATGCCTCCCACCAAGAGGGGCACTCAACACAACTCAACTCTTCTTCGCATCAAGCCCAAAGCACCTTGGGCGCACGGCTAATCGAGCCCAGAAGAAAATGGACCCTCATAGCACTCTAAGAACGTGTCCCCCTATATGCCGACTACAAAAGTTCCACCCTGCGCTGGGCTCGCGAAAACATGCATGCGGCAAATGGAAAACACGAACTAAATGAGCTGATTTGGACGAGATGCGAATCGAATCAAATTGAGGGGGGCGCCCATACTCGCTTCCCACATGCGGGTAGTGCGCTCATCATGGATCAGTAGACAAGACCCTTTTCCTATTAGGGTCGACACTAGCAGGCCTCAAAACCACACAGGGCCTCATGCCGGTGCCTTATCATCAAATTATTATTTAACAATAACATTAGCATGATTGATTGATTAAACATCGAGCCCCCAGAACAGAATATAAATAGAGTAACTGAAAGTAACGGGTAACAGACTCGAGCAAAACAATCTAACCATGCTAGTAAGACACTGGCTCAAACAAAGGGGTTGTAGGAGTGGAGGTGAGGCAATATCAGGGTTAAGGGATTCATGTGATAGGTTCGTAACAGAAACAACTACACATAGGGATAGCAAAATAGACAACAGAAAGTATCGGTAACCAAGGTTGAAAGGAACACAGTGGTTCATGTGAGTGATAACTTGCCTGCAAACTCAGCAGCCGGGTACTGAGCTAGATCCTCAGAAGGGGGGCTGTAGAGATCGTCTATCTCAACGTCGTCGTCTATTCGAGAAGAAGCAAACAAACAAGACAGAAATATAAACAATCAATATCATGGCATAGTGCACAATCATGGGATGATGCATGTCAATTTAATAGATGCATCAAAATAAACTAAGTGACATGGTAACACAATTTAAATGGACACATATGCCATGGGAGTGCATATGGAAAAAGGTCCATGAATTAAGTGGGAACAAATGATCTACAACTTAGTACCATGTGAAAGTTTATTACCATGATGCATGCATGATGATAACAACAAAATAACAACAATAGATGCAAGTGGAAAAGGATTTTAACAAGTTTGGAAATTATTTATTAAGTTTGGAAATTTTGGATTACTTAAACATGTCACACAAGCATTTGTTGTTTTCATCAATTTAAAGTGTTCAAAACAATTAACAAAATTTATATTTGAAAAGAACATCAAATTTTAGTTGGATTACAAGTTTCAAATATTGAAATATGAGTTAGGAGGAATTTATTATGACTTAAACAATATTAAACAAGTTTTAAATGAATTTAAAACAAGTGTGAATTTTGTTTGAATTTTATTTGTTCAAAACATAAATTCAAACTCACATTTGAAAAGTTCATACTTTTCTAGTTTGAAAACATATTTTGCATGTTCAAAACTAATTTAATTTGAGCAAGTTATGATTTTATCAAATTTAAATGAATTAAACAAGGATTAAATTATTTAGGCAATTTAAATTATTCAAAACATGAAAAAAAAATTATATTTGAAAAGGTTATTTGAAATAGCATGGAAAACATATTTTATTTGCATTATTTGGAATAAGAATGAATTAGTTGTGAATTTTAGCAAATTACAATTGAATTATTTGAATTCAAATTTGAATTGCATTTTGAAACTTCAAAACAGAAAACAAATGGCACCAAAAGATAGAATATTTAATTTAGATCATCACACATATTTTATTTTCATTAGTTGGAGTTGTAAAATAAAAGTTATTAAGGTTTTTGTTGTAGGGATCATTCTGCAATTTTAAAAGGACCTGGATTAAAAACAGAAACGTGCAGGAAAAACTTTTGTTACCGGGTATCAATCCAGCCACAGCCACTGCCCGTGGGCCTGGGGCCAGCGTGGCGTGCGCGTGGCCACTGTGTGGCTTACAGGTGGGCCATGGACGCGGGGGAGAAAATCCCAAAAAGTTTGGGGCGTGCAGGGATCGAACCGTGGGCGCGGTGCGGCGCACAGTGGGGGTGTGCCACTGCGGTGGTGTGTTGTTCTCTGTCAGATAGGGGTGCTCTGGGAGGATATTGTTGCAAGCCCGCGCTAACTGAACTTTGCAGTTCAGAACTGCACCAACTGACGACGACATGGACAGCAAGGGCATATCGGCGGCGAGCGCTGGCTACCGACGTGCTGCGGCTGCAGGTGGGTGCGCGATGCGTGCAGGGAGGTACCGTGAGCATCAGTGACAGAGGAGATGGAGGTGCTTACAGCGGTGCGAGCGTCGTTGACAGAAACAGGGAGGAGGTCGACGGGGAGCAGTGGTTGTCGACGGCGAGGAAGGTGGCGACCACGGCTCCAACAACCCCCTCCTGGGAGCGACGGTGACGAGGACGGTGCGGCGATCCCGTCCCCGAGAAGAAGGAGGCTCGACAGCGAGCAGAACAGCGGCGGAGAGCTCCTTCAGTTACCGGCCATGGCGGACAGAAAAGGGTTCAGTCGTTGGGGTGACGCCATGGGGAAGAAAGGAGGCGGCTTTCGCCGGGGATCAGAAGGGGAGCTCACCGTGAGGGTGTTGCAGTAGCGGATCGAGGTAGAGGAGGACGACGGCGATCACCTTGCTCTGCTCCCACTCTGGTTCAGAGAATAAACAGGGATCAGGGGGAGGAAAAGAAAAAGACGGCGGCGGCTGTGAGGAGGCTAGGGCTAGCAGGTGCTCGGGGGGGTGGTTTATAAGGTGGAGCTCGGGATGTACGGCCGGCCATCTGAGGGAGGAGGAGGCGATCGGGTGGTGGCGATGGCGTCGTACGCAGGGTGACGTAGGGGGGGAGGTAGACGACAAGCAGCAAGGTGGGCTGGGCTGGGTTTCTCGCCCCCCTTGAACCGTTTTTTTCTTTTTATTATTTTTGGCTTTCTGTTTTTTTTTGTAGCAAAAGAAAATGGAAGAGAAGAGGGGTTTTGGGGTTAGCAAAAATCCTAGAAAAATTAGGGTGAGCTCATTAGGTTAATTACAACCAAATACCAAGTTTGGAATTCAAAAATATTTAAATTTTTGTGCTGTTTGGAAATAAATCAAATTTAGATGATTTTGAATATTTAAAATGATTATTAAAACCAAAACTTTAATAGAGTGACCCAAATGACTTAATTGGAAACAAAGAGTAAAAAAATGTTTTGATTATTTTTATAATTTCAAATTGGTGTGTTGTTTGAATGTTTTTGGTTTGAATTTGAATAAGTTGATAATTAATTGATTAATATTGGAAACAATGTTTTTATTAGGGTGACCCCTATTGATTAAATAGAACAATTGTGATTAGAATTTGTTTGGTATTTTTATAATTTTCAAATGAGGTGCTGTTTGAAGATGCTTTGAATTTGAAAGCAATTTGGAATTACTTAATTGAAATAAAAGCATCATTTTAGTAGTTGATCAAATATGGAATAATTGGAAACCAAAAGGTTGTTTGAATTGAATTTTTATTTGAAAATGTTGTAACAGAGCAAGTATGAAATAAAGCATTTGAAATTGTTTGAGTCTCATTATGAAAACAGAATAAAAACAGATGCAAAACAAATAGTAAACAAATGCAAACAATGAAACAAAATATGATGACATGATGCAATACTTTGATTAAACAGGAAAACAAATATTCTAGGGGTATTTTCATACTTGGGATGTTACAAAACGCCCCCCCTTGAAGGAATCGCGCCCCGAGATTCCTTACTGAGAAGTGAAAAGGTCCGGATACTTCTTGCGAAGATCCTCTTCGGTCTCCCACGTTGCCTCTTTATCGGAATGATGCGACCACTGCACTTTCAAGAACTTGGTGCTCTTGTTGCGAGTCTTACGCTCGGCCTCATCGAGAATACGAACAGGATGCTCCTCATAAGATAGATCATCTTGCAGTTCAATGGAATCATGATCAACTGCACGATCTGGATCTTTGAAACACTTCTTGAGTTGTGACACGTGGAACACATCGTGCACCTTGGATAGCTTTTCTGGAAGTTCAAGACGATAGGCATTTTCCGCACGCCTTGAGAGAATGTTGAAAGGACCAATTTATCTTGGTGCAAGCTTTCCTTTCACACCAAAACGATGAGTGCCTCTGAGGGGAGTTACACGGAGACATGCTTTGTCACCAGGTGCATAGATCATATCCCTGTGCTTGCTGTCATAGTAACTCTTCTGACGAGACTGAGCAATCTTGAGATTGTCACGAATGATACGAACTTTCTCCTCGGCTTCCTTAACAATGTCAGGGCCTAAGAGTGAACGTTCACCAGCTCCAGACCAATTGATTGGACTCCTGCATCTGCGGCCATACAGTGCCTCAAATGGTGCCATGCCTAGGCTTGCCTGGAAACTGTTGTTGTAGGAGAATTCAACATATGGAAGGCAATCCTCCCATTTCATGCCAAAGGAGAGACCACATGCTCTGAGCATATCCTCGAGAATCTGATTGACTCTTTCGACTTGCCCCTGAGACTGAGGGTGATAAGCTGTGCTGAAAAGAAGTTTGGTGCCCAATGCTTCTTGAAAACTCTTCCAGAAATGAGAAGTGAAGATACTTCCACGGTCTGAGCTTATTTCCAATGGAACACCATGAAGAGGAACAATCCTTGCTGTGTAGAGCTCTGCTAACTGGCTAGCTGAGATAGTTTCCTTGACAGCAAAGAAGTGAGCTACTTTAGTGAGACGATCAATAACAACGAAGATTGCATCGTTGCCCTTCTTGGACTTTGGAAACCCAGTAACGAAGTCCATTTCAATCATGTCCCACTTCCACTCAGGAATTTTCAGAGGTTGGAGTAGACCGGCTGTTTTCTGATGGACTGCCTTAACACGTTGACAAACGTCACATTCAGAAACGTATTGAGCAATTTCACGTTTCATGCCAGACCACCAATACAGAGTCTTGAGATCCTGGTACATCTTTGTACTTCCAGGGTGGATGGAGAGAGGAGTTTCATGAGCCTCCTTGAGAATGACATCTTTGAGACTTTGAATCTGAGGAACTGCAATGCGTCCTTCGAAGAACACAGCTCCCTTGTCATCAATTGAGAAGGACTTGAATTTATCATTGCCTTCTTTGATGTGCTCTACAATCTTCTTGATTTCAGCATCACGAAGTTGTTCAGAACGAATCTTGTCCTCGAGAGTTGGACTGGCTGTCAAGCTAGCAAGGTAACCTTGAGGAACAAGACCAAGGTTCAGCTTCTGGAATTCTTCATGAAGTGGAGGTTGGCTTTCCATGATCATGAGATTATTGCAATATGACTTGCGACTGAGAGCATCGGCCATAACATTAGCCTTGCCTGGAGTGTAAGAAATGGTGAGATCAAAGTCTTTAATCTTTTCAATCCATCTCCTTTGCCTGAGGTTCAGATCTGGCTGAGTGAAGATGTATTTCAGACTCTTATGATCAGAAAAGATTTCAGTTTTGTTACCCAACAAGTATTGTCTCCATTTCTTGAGGGCAAACACAACTGCTGCAAGTTCTAGGTCATGAGTGGGATAGTTTTGCTCATGTGGGTTCAACTGACGTGAAGCATAAGCCACAACTTGACGTTCTTGCATAAGAACTGCACCTAGACCTTGGAGAGATGCATCGCAGAATATCTGGAAAGGTTTGGTAGTATCTGGGCCAACCAGAACAGGTGTAGAAGTGAGTTTAGTCTTCAAGAGATTGAAACTCTCATCACACTGTGGAGACCAAACGAATTTCTTGTCCTTCTTTGTGAGATCAGTGAGAGGTTTGGCAATCTTGGAGAAGTTTTGGACGAAACGACGGCAATAGCTAGCCAAGCCAAGAAAACTTCTGACTTGTTTTACCGTCTTAGGAGGTTTCCAATCAACAATTGCCTTAACCTTTTCTGGGTCAATGGCTATGCCTTTGGCAGAGATGATATGACCAAGATAAGCAACTTCTGGAATCCAGAACTCACATTTGGAGAACTTGGCATATAGACGATGCTCGCGAAGTTTCATGAGAGTGAGACGAAGGTGTTCTCCATGCTCTTCCTCGGATTTTGAGTAGACCAGATTGTCATCGAGATATACCACAACGAACTTGTCGAGGTATTCATGGAAGACAGAATTCATGAGTCTTGAGAACGTCGCCGGTGCATTGGTGAGACCAAAGGACATGACGGTGTATTCATATAGACCGTACCGAGTGGTGAAAGCTGTCTTAGGAATATCTTCCTTTCTGATCTTTATCTCATGGTAACCCATCCTCAAGTCCAACTTTGAGAATATTGAGGCTCCAGCAAGCTGATCAAAAAGATCATCGATACGAGGAATTGGATACTTGTTTTTGATGGTTTTCTCGTTGAGAGGACGATAGTCAACCACGAGTCTTTTTGTTTGATCCTTCTTGGCAACAAACAGAGTTGGGCAACCCCAAGCGGAAGAATTAGGCTGAATGTAACCTTTCTCCATGTACATATCGATTTGCTCCTTCAACAATTTCAGTTCAGGAGGAGCTATCTTGTATGGATGCTTAGAGATTGGAGCAGTACCTGGCTCAAGCTCGATCACGAACTCAACTGCTCTGTCCGGAGGCATCCCTGGCAACTCTTCTGGAAAGACGTCAGGGAATTCACAAACCACCGGAACATTTTCAATTGCAGGAAGGGGTTTTGCATCGAGGTTGAACAGCTGAACAGAACTTGATCCATATGGAGAATAGACTATCTAGCCAGAAGGGTGAGAGAGAGTTATTGACTTTTGAGCACAGTCAATTTTAGCTTCGTAGGTCTTCAACCAATCCATACCCAGAATGACATCAATGTCAGAATTTCCCAGCAACATGAGTGAAGCAAGGAATATGCGGCCTCCAATTAGGATCTGATTGTCCTTACTTATCTTGGAAGTCAACATTTGCGGTCCCGGAGAGTGAACAATCATTTGATTGCTTAGCGGAACCAGAACTAGGTTGTATGCTTTTGCAAAGATCTTTGACACAAAAGAATGCGATGCTCCGGTATCAAACAACACTTTAGCTGGAAAAGAGTTTACGGGTAATATACCGAGAACGACGTCAGCAGCTTCCTCAGCTTTGTCGGCCTTGATATGATTCACCCTCGCGGTTCTCCCGACAGGCCTGTTGTTGGAGTTGAAGGCTTTAGCCGGGGGAGCACGAACCATTGCCTGGTTGGTGTTGGGGCGAGGAGGTGGAGGTAGCTGCCTCTGACTGCACTTATCAGCATAGTGTCCAGTCTCCTTGCACTTGTAGCAAGTGACGACACGAGGAGGACCTGGCCTTGGCTGCCCCATTGGAACCCTCTGACTCTGTGATGAGGGGATAGTAACCCGGTATGCCAACCCCAGGTGTAATCCGGCCCAAACGGCATATGGACCAAATCCGGCTAAGGACGCAGAAGCTTCTGGAAGGCCCAGGGCTTGTAAGGATCGTAACCCGGATTGTGGGTTACGATAAGGAAAGCTAGGATACGTATGTAGAATTCGAGTAGGACTCAAGGAGCGCTTTGTATGGCAAGCCAAAGGGGGTATGAGTACTATATAAACCAACCCCTAGGCTTCGCCTGAGAGAGATTCAAGTCATAACTGTAACACCTATTATCGAGTATCCAGTATAATCATATCGAGATCCGGCGAGTTGTTTTCCGGCTCTTAGATTGCTTTTCGCCATGTCTTCCTTCGAGCTAAACCCTCTCCCAAATACCTGTGTCGACTTGCCCCTAGATCAGTTACCCCCGGTAACATCTGCCGTGATTATCCCACGACAGTTGGCGCCCACCGTGGGGCCTGCGTCCAAAGGTGTTTACATCACGGGAGAAGCTCGGAAGAGCATGAAGAACCTCATCGTCGGAGAAATCTACGTCAACAGCAAAGGAGAGAAGATGGTAGACGATTCTGGCTGGGGGCCAGAGTCGGATCACCTCGAAACCGGATCCATCGTGACAGTCGGCAGCATCAACGTCTTCATCGGTATGGTATGTACTTCCAGCTCGAATTGTGATAATATCGGATCTGATTCTGTGTCAGGGGAAGACGCGTATGTCCGATCGGAAAAAGAAGAATCGATTGGAACAACGGGTCAGATAGAGAGGGAGGATGATACCGAGTCTATCCGGGATTTGTCGGAGGATCGATATGAAAGGGAAACCAGCGAGGAAGAACAGTACGAATCTACACCGGGCATCCTGCGCCGGGTTGCGGTTTATGCGGCTCCTGCGACCAATCTCAATCAAGAAAACGCGGCCGCGGCACCAGCTGGGGGGGTTCAGGCAGCGGCTCAGCAGCAAGGACCAGTTGACCCGGTCTTGGCCCAAGTCGATGGAGAGTCGGCGTCTGTCACCAGTCGCCCAGCGGACGAGGAGCGACACGCAAATATGTTCGGGTTCCAAGCAAACCGGACACCGGGGGCGGGCCCCTCAAACCCGCGTCACCCGGCTCTGTTTGATAATAACTTGATTTTGGACCCCACAGTTTTGGCCACAGTTATTACCCCGGAAAACGCAGCAGAACGTGTAAGAGACCTGGACGTAGCTCGTCGTGCATTGGAGCAGCAGAGAAGGCAAGTGGAAGCAGAAAGGCAGGGGATGGCCGCGCGGCAGCGCGAATTGGATGACCGAGAGACCCGGCTCCGGGAGGAAACGACGAGGATTCACCAAAGGCATCGAACTATGTTACCGGCAATGGGCGGGGTTATCAACCCAACTGCCCTGGTGTTCACGCCTCAAGATCAGCCAATCCCACCGGCGAACCAAGGGACCGTACCGCAACCAGCAACGGGAGTACAGCCAGTAAACGCGCCAGCCGGATTACCCTTGCCTCGGACGGGGGCGACAGCCGGCAACACCATGCCGCCTCCACCATCGCGATTCCGCACCCCAGCAGGTCACTACAACAACCCCATGGACAACGTGTATGCAGCAACACTCGCGTTAAACCAGATTCCTGTGGGAAACTCGCCTCATGCGGAAGGAACCCGACGAGCAATCGATCTGCTACACACTGCGGTAGCACAGCAAGCCAATTATCCGGATCATAGAAGCGGGATGCATGGGACGCCGTACGTCAGTCAGCAACAGGGCAATGTCCAAACAAGTGCGGCACGACGAAGGGAAGAGCAGCAGCAGATGCCGCCCCCACCGCGCGTCCAGACGGTACCGGCCGTATCAGCAGCACAGGCAGTGGTGGACAGCTCCAGGGCCAGAAGAGCCGGGGCCGGGTCTGCAGCGCACGAGTTACCGGTGGTGCCGCACCCCGTGGCACCCCCAGCCGGGTCACGTGTTTCCCGGGTAAGACCAGCCACAACCACCCTTGCGGGACCCAAGTGCCTCTCGGACGATATCAGAGCGGAACCTTACCCGGAAAAGTTCAAAGAACCGGGGAAAGTAGTGAACTACGAGCCAACAATGGATCCGGAAACGTGGCTGAGCAGCTACGAGATGGCAATGTCAATTCGCAATGCGTCCGAGAATCTTCAAGCCAAGTTCATGTACTTAATGATGTCAGAGGGAGCAGCAAAGTTATGGTTCACCAATCTACCGGAAAAATCGATCAAATCGTGGGAGGAGCTAAAGACCGCATTTATCAAGCACTTTCATGGGACATGCCGGAAATTATTTACTATTGATGATTTAGAAAGATGTGTTCAGAAGAAAGGAGAGTCCGCACGCAGCTGGGTACGCCGAGTTATGGAGATACTCCACTCGTCCACGGATATCCAGCCTAAGGACGCGCTGCAAGCTATGGCAAAAACATGTAAGTACGTTCCTTTAGTGCAAAAGCTAACTCGTATGAAGTCTAGTAGGAATGCAGCGGAGATTACAATGGGAGAGTTAATGGATGCGTGCAACAAACACGCTGCAACGGATACCACAGAGGAGGAAGTTGATGACAAGAAAGCAAAAGCAAACGCAAGTAGCAGTGGGAAAACCGGCAATGGGTCGGCGCCAAACAATAATGGAAGTAGCCAAAACAAGCGGCCGTTTGAAGGGAGTTCCGAGCTTGTAGCCAACACGGAGGCCGGGTCTTCAAGACCCAGATCCGAAGGAAATTTTAATACTGGAAATCACAATGGGGGACACTACCAAGGACCTCCAAGACCAGGCAACAGTTGGGACATATTTAGGATGGCATGCCCGAAGCATAGCAGGAACGGCAAGCCGGCCAATCATTCATTGGAGCAATGTGCCGACTTACAAAGGTGGAAGAACGAGGAAGTGAACAGAGCTATGCGAGGCGCAGGCCGAGGAGGAGGTCCGGGTCTAGGTGGAAACTTGGGTAACGGACCGCTCCCAGCCGGCAATCCGCCAGCTGGAAATCAAGGTAACAATCAAAATGGAGCAGGAGGTTTTCAAGCTAACCCCAAACAGCTGGGTCAGTATCATGTGCACACTACTGGAGGTTCTAGCAAGGACAAGAAGATATTGAAACAAGCAGTTAATTCAGTCTCCTCCGCTGTTCCAAGATATTTGAGGTGGTCAGAGCAAGAGGTAACATGGAGCAGAAGAGATCACCCGGATAGGATTGATCACCCGGGGGTCCTGGCTTTGGTAGTGGCGCCACAGGTCAATGGTTACGAGCTGAAGAAAGTCTTGATGGATGGAGGGAGTAGTATCAATATCCTATACTGGGAAACTTTTCTGCGCATGGGCTTAAAGGAATCACAGTTGCAAAAAAGCACAACAGTTTTTCACGGGATAGTGCCGGGTCATTCGGCATGCCCCGAAGGAAAAGTGGCATTGGAGGTAGCTTTCGGGGAGTCAAAGGACAATTATCGAATCGAGTGGCTTACCTTTGAGGTAGTAAAGTTGCGCAGTCCTTATCATGCATTGTTTGGAAGGCCGGCTTATGCCAAGTTCATGGCAAGGCCGTGTTATGTGTACCTACAGCTGAAGATCCCGGGTCCCAAGAAGACCATCACCATATATGGAAATCGAGATATAGCAGCTGAATGTGACGAGGGAGATGCGGCAATGGCCGAGCAAGCTTGCAGGAAGGAAGAGCTCAAACATTACCGTTCCAAGGTGGACCTAGAAGAGAGGACGACGACAAAAAAGCCAACTCCTGAAGGGGACAAGGCAAACATTAGGGCAGAAAAGGACCTTAAGATGGTAGGTTTCATCAGGGGCGAGCTTTCCAAATCCCCTAACAGAGAAGAAGAAGTACTGCTACACGCAGCCGATCACGTTTCAAGGACGGTATACCCGGATTGGCTACCAAATCCCATATTCATTATGAAAAGGTCTGGCGAATGGAGAATATGTATCGGTCACACCAGTGTGAGGCCGATTCCCGAGAATAACTAAAGCAGTGTAATCGACGGCAGGTTTCAGACGCGCTCTTTTCCTTACCAGGGTACCTAAGGGGACTGGAAGGTTTTTAATGAGGCGGCCTGCTGATTCAAAAAAGAAATGTTTATCAATAAAAGAAGATGCTTTCGGGTCTTATCATGGTCTTTTGCTTCAGTTACAAGTAAGTAACGTTGTTATTATCAGTACATCAATATCATCGAAATACGTTGCGTGAATTTAGGTCTCTGGGGGTTGATCTACTTCAGTAAGTAATCACAAACCCGGAGACCCGGCCATGATGCCTATGAGTTATGGGGGCTGATCACCCGTAGAAACGGGTGCGGCTACAATCCTATAACTGGACGAAGGAGCCAAATTTCTTGATTATTCTTACTTAAGCTCGATGTGACTCGCACCAAAGTGGCATGATCTGTTCACTTACGATTACAATCAAACTATGCAGCCCAATGGAGCGTGCTTGATTTTGTTTTTCGTATAGATGCAACGACATGGTATCCACGCGAAAGCCGGCTTACAGTACAAGGTAATCAAAAGGGTCATCTAAACCACAAGTCCATGCAGAGTATAAGGCTAACATAGCCGGAAACTCAACAAATATTAAGCATGACTTCAGTATTTATGAGAACAGCTATTGGTCTTCAGCTTGGTAAACAGCAGTATGTCATCTGAGAAAGCCCACGCCCCCATAGCTCGTACTTTGGGTCATGGGGACTGGGGACTTCGAAACAGAAACAAACTGTTTAACTACCAAGGTCTGTAAACCTTAGTTGCCGAGTATTGGGGACTTAAAGAAAGGTCCATCTATCAAAACCTACGATACTCGGTTAACCGAGTCTCAAAAGGAAATTGAAAGCAAGAGTTCAAAGTATCGAGAATAAGCTTATACGTAACACAAGTATCGAGATTATCAAAAGCCAGGGAAGGCAAAGAGTTATCATGAATTAACAAGCGTACAGGCGTAGTATCAGCATCAGTGGCGCACAGGCGCACCACAAAAATCATATCAGTCTTAAGAAAACGAAAAGCACTAGTAGCATCCTACTCGGCATCCTGAGAGCGATCTTCCGGGTCTAGATCTTGGACTTGCTCCTTGGCCTTGTCAGCAGTCTTGCTCGGGCTCTTCACATCTGGACGGACAGGCGGAGGCACGGCCGGTGTAGAGGTGGACGGCTTTGCGCCTAGCTCTGCTTCTCTCTTTGCGGCCTCTTCTTTCCTCCTGGCCAGGTCAGTCGACCATCTTTCCACCATATCAAAAGGAGGAGGTGCATCCACCAAAATAACTTTGCCCTCAGCGTCATAAGAACTCATGATTTTGTCCAGTTCCATTTTGTCGGCCAAGGTAGTGGCTGAGGAGCGTACAGCACGTTGAATATCTTTGAAGTCCTTGGGCTCAAACTTGGACCCGTCAGCTTTGAATTCTGGAAACCCGGATGTTACCTTGGCCGGGTCAAGCTTAGGAAAATAAGCCTTCGCCAGTGTAAGGGCCCGGGTCATTCCAATCCGGCAAGCTGAGCGCTTCATTATCTCAATCCACCCAGGCACCGTTGAGAAGGCCTGCATAAGATTATCTTCTCCCGGGTATACCTCAGAAGGCCACTTGATAGCATCAAGTAAAAGTTTAGTGCCGGCAAAAAATGTCCGAAGCACAGTCTTCAAAGTCTTAGCCTGAGTAATGGCATTCTCCTCCGGAGTAGCAAGGTTGGCACCTAAAATCGAACAACACAAAGGCATATCAGTAATCTTGATTATTACAACGGCATGGTAGAAATACGCAAGTTAAACGGCAAATAAAAACTTACTCAGTAAGATGCGGTAAGTGTCCGTGATCTGAGCCGACAAGTTATTCAGCGAAGATTGGGCAGCGTTGTACTTCTTCTTGTAAGTGGAGACATCTTTTTTCAGAGTCTTTACCTCCGCTTCAAGGGTCTCCCTACGCTCTACTTCAGCCTGTAAGAGCTGCTCAGCCTTAAGTAACGCTTCATCTGACTGAGTAATCTCTGCCTGCAAAGACCGGGCAAAGCGGTAAGCCGGATATCACGAGAGCATTTCCTCCGAGAAAATGATTACCGAAAAAATATTATGCGAAGTACCGAGAATAATTGCAAAAATTATACTCGGAACTTGGGGACTAGTTGTATAATAAGGAGTATCAAGTGAAAGTTACCTGATGTGCTGCAGCTATACGTTCTAAAACAGTCCCTTCTGAAGCTTTCATGGAGAGAAGAGCGCTCATCAGCTGGTTAAAGTCAGCGTTATCCGAGTTAGATGGCTCGGGTACCTGAAAAGTGGAAAAAGGAGCATTTCTTGTAACAGGAGGTGGCACCCGGGTTATCCGAATATCGGAGTTTGGTCCCCCTCCTGCGCTCGAAGCTGCTCCCGTTCCTTCCTCGCCTGCGTGCGAAGCAATGGGATACCCGGCATCATGCTTAGCCAGCTCCGGCGGCGACGCTTGCTCGTCACCAGCGTCGCTAGCCGGCCTATTCTCGACTCGGACCTCAGTTTCCGTGCCCTCATCGTCGCTAATGACAACTGTGGCTCTGCAGAAGGTGCAAGGATGCAGTTAGTCTTTGGTTGTGAAAAAAGTGGTAAAAGTTTGGCATAATGACAAGGAAAGAAGTTTACCCGGTGTTCACCGGGAAGTCCGAGGGGGAGCCGCCGCTAGACCCGGAAGAGACTGAAAAAAGGCAGGAAAGGTTTGGGGTTACGTTGCAAAGGTTAACCCGGAAAGAAATTGTGTTTACGATGAGTACCAGGGTGTTGAACCGGGGGCGGCGAAGCGACCGGGTTAAGGGTCTCGCTACCCGGATGGTTCCGGGTTATGCGGCGCCTAGTCGTGGGTGGCTCCTTCAGTTATGATCAAAGGGGGAGAAAACGGGGTTAGCCCCGGAGTAAGGTTATGGGAACAAAAAAACAAGGAGTAGGGAGATGAAATAAAAACCTGGAGGGCTATCCTTCGAGTTTTCCTCTTTGTTCCGGCTTTGGGGGTCGGTTCCGGCTCTTCCTCCTCGCTGGCGGACTTGTCCCTGCTGTCTTCTTCTTCTTCGTTTTGGCCTTCTCGTTCTGAAAAGTATCCGAGTTATGGCATAAGGAAGAAGAAAAGGTGGGATTTAATACGTGTAAGGGATTGAATATGCACCTTCATCCGAGTTGGCGGCATCATCTTCCTCCTCCATATCTTCGGAACTAGGAGAGGTGTCGACCTTCCAAAAGTCATCATCGGCCTGAGGAGAAGACGCCAGGATAGTGATTAATATCGAGCCAAGAGAAGCAAATAAGAGTAAGCTGCTGGAAGTCAAAATCGAAAGATAGAAAGACTCACTGCGGGGGCTGGATTCTCGAGGGTGAAAGGTTCTAATCCGGCTATGCCCCGGATCACCTCGAGCTTCTCCGTTAAAAAACCTTTGATCATCTTGTTCATATCGCTAGGAGCAAGGGTGTTAGGGGAGTATCGGATGGGGTCCGTGGTTTGACCCGAGTATTCACACATCAGCTTCTCACGAATGGAGTTCGGCTGAATGCGGAAGCTAACCCAGGCCTTCACCAGGTTTAGCCCGACGAGGCCTCGGGCGGACAAGATGGAGATCCTAGCTAACGAAGGCAAAATCGCCTCCCTGTCCGAGTCACAGGCGAAGGCGTTGAAAGACTCGGAGATGTCAAGTTGACCCTCCGAGTAACCCGGCAACTTCTTTTCGCCGGGTGGAGAGGTATCTTGGCAGTAGAAGTAAGAAAGCTGCCAGTGCTTTACGTGAGAATTGAGAGAAATGGGGGGCATGAGGGAGTTCTTGCGGCGCTGGATAGAAACCCCGCCGCAAGTAAGAAGTGCGCCGTCGCCGCTTTCGCGACACGGCTTGCACTGGAAAAGTTCAACAAAAAGAGCCAGGCTTGGCGGAGTGCACAAGTAAGACTCGGAAAGAACGATAAAATGGGAGATGTTTAAAATGGAGTTCGGGCCTATATCAAAGATACGGAGTTTGTAGTGGTCTAAGACGTCACGGAAGAAGGGGTGACCCGGAGGCCTGAAGCCCCGGGTCACGTGTTCAACGAAGCATATTACCTCATCCGTGGCTGGAGAAGGCCGGGTTTCGTTGCCAGGTGCTCTCCAGCGGATGGATTCCTGTGGAGGTAGGATTCCAAGCTCTACCAATTCCTCCAGTTTGGTCTTGGTGACGGAGGACTTCCCCCAGTTGGCTGAAATGGCGTTTGTGGATTTAGCCTTAGCCGGCTGTCTCCCCTGCCTCTTGGGTGCCATGGGATTGACCTGGTAAAACATTGAAGAAAAGGACGTAAGAAACAAAAACTTGGAAGTTAGCAGGTAAGCAGCTATCGGCAATTTAAACATAATCCGGTTATTGCCTCGCCGGGTCAAGTATGGTTTGTCCGGGTGTCAAGTGACTCTACAAAACCCAAAGAGCTTTCCGCAAAAGCAAATGTTTGGAGAAGCTAGGGGGATACTTATACGCATACTATCTGCGAATGAGCCGGAGAAGTAAGATTTTCTGAGGAGGGAGAACAAAGGCGGAAACTCTAGATGGCCCGAGCCTAAACTGGGGATCTTATTTCTAAATTTGTGACCAAATTAGTGATTACCGGAGTTAGGGGAGCAATACAAGCTATAAATCCTATCTATGGGAGTGGTTATAGTGGAAACCGGTGAGTTAATCTGGCGCAGCCCGAGAAATCGCGGACCGCTCGATTCAGATCCAATCTGAGGAAGAACTAAGAAACTGCGGGAATAAGCTGGAGGATGTAAGGAACTTACCGAAGAGGATTGGAGTAAGGCCTTGCGGAGACAGATAGCGCAAGATTCGTGCCCTTTCGCGACCGTTGGCCGGCGAATCGGAGGCTTGACGGCGGATTCGGGAGCTGGAGCGGTTCGTGCGGTGGCGGAGCGCAAACGAAGTCGGATGGGCTCCGGCGAGATGCGTGGGGTTCCCGTGGTGGCACTCTGCGAGCTCGAGCTTGGGAAGAAGTGGAATGGGGGAAATGAGCCGTTAAGAGTTGGATTTGCTCATTGGTCTTTATTTATAACCGTCCGGGTGGAAAGGCTTGGCCTAACGGTCGAGACCCGGGGAATACGGAGTATTTGGTGATTTCGAAATTTGAAAGGCACATTTTATGCGCAGGCCAATATGATCCAGAGAAAAAGGAAGGGGAAATTGCCTTCCCTGTATCAGCGGTAGTTATCAAGAAGGATGTGGAATCATGGAGTTTCCTATTGAGATTTAAGTTTGAGAGATTAAGGAAGAACCTAAAAAGAAGAGCCGGGTTTTCGCCTGGCTTCCTTGGCGCCAGTCGCGGCTATTCATAGACGCGCTGCGTCTTAATCCTCATGTGTTTGCATCTAATATTTCTGTAGGGAATAGCCAGCGCTTCGAAGAGTAAATCTTGGAAGCCCAAGCTATTCTGGGGACTACTGATGAGGGGATAGTAACCCGGTATGCCAACCCCAGGTGTAATCCGGCCCAAACGGCATATGGACCAAATCCGGCTAAGGACGCAGAAGCTTCTGGAAGGCCCAGGGCTTGTAAGGATCGTAACCCGGATTGTGGGTTACGATAAGGAAAGCTAGGATACGTATGTAGAATTCGAGTAGGACTCAAGGAGCGCTTTGTATGGCAAGCCAAAGGGGGTATGAGTACTATATAAACCAACCCCTAGGCTTCGCCTGAGAGAGATTCAAGTCATAACTGTAACACCTATTATCGAGTATCCAGTATAATCATATCGAGATCCGGCGAGTTGTTTTCCGGCTCTTAGATTGCTTTTCGCCATGTCTTCCTTCGAGCTAAACCCTCTCCCAAATACCTGTGTCGACTTGCCCCTAGATCAGTTACCCCCGGTAACATCTGCCGTGATTATCCCACGACACTCTGCATCTGAGATGGGTTGGGTGGGAGGGGAGCAAAGCCTGGAGAAGCTTGGGCATATGGAGCCCGAGTGACAGCAGCATTTGGCACCCAGATGCGGCGCTTCTGCGGAGGGGTGGTCATGTTGGAGGAGGAACCACCCTCACGCGAGTGCTTGCGAGAATCCTCGAACGCCTTGCGCCCATTTTCCTCATTGAGCGCGGTGTTCACGAGCTCCTCGAAGTCCTTGCACTTGATGTTGGTGAGTGCGTACTTCAGTTCCGGGTTAAAACCTCGGCGGAACCTTGCCATCTTCTTAGCCTAAGTGGACACCTCATCACCAGCGTATCGAGCGAGACGATTGAACTCGTTCTGATAGCCAATGACGTCCAGCTTGCCCTGCTTGAGAGAGCAAAATTCCTCACGCATCCTTTCCATGAGACCATCTGGGATGTGGTGCTTCAGGAAGGCATCCTTGAAACAACCCAAGGTGATAGGATAGCCAGCTCTCATGGTCTGGTAGTTCTCCCACCAAGTGGCTGCCTGACCCTTCAGTAGGTAGGTGGCATACTTGACTTTGTCCTCCTCAGCAACGTGAGCAATGTCCAGAGCCCTGGCCATCTCCCTGATCCAGTCATCAGCATCCAGAGGCTCACGTGTTGCCACGAAAGCTCTCGGACCCATACTGAGGAACTCCTTGATGCTGACCCGTGGAGCATTCTGGTTGTTGTGCTGGTTAGCCTGGATCTGGGCCATCTGAGCCACGACCTGAGTCATCTGAGTCAACAGCTCCGTGAGCGGAGGTGGTTCAGGCGGGTTGCTCCTTGTTGGCGGCATCCTGGATAGACATGCATTTGAGCACAACAACAGAAAAGGATAGACTTGGTAACCGAAAGATAGATTATTCCGACGCATGAATAGATAACCAACAGGTACATCATCACATGTTCAAATACATATGAATATCCAACACACCAATACATGGTTCGAAAGCCAAAGGATAACTAAACATAGCTAGAAATGGATACATCGGTACTCCCATGCTCATCACGCAGGACGGCGGTGAGTAGTACGACGAGAGATACGGTGAGGAGGAATCCCACAGAAATAGGTAGAACGACGATCCACGTAGATCGGGACTGCTCTGAGAGCAACTCTCGGTGTGGTGAAGTAGAAAGCGTCGTCTCCCTGTGCTCCAAAGCGTGGAATCCCGGTGTAACCAGCTCCGAGGTTGAGGAGTGGACCTCTGATCGGCTCGTAACCTCCAGCATCTGGCAAACTACGTCCAACTGTCTGATGGAAACGTGCAAAGCGCTCATCTCCAACAAAGTTTGTGGTGTACGTAGCCAGACGAGTCAAAGCAAGGTAGAGCTGCTCCCTGACTGAGGCCAACTCCTGAGAAAGTGTGGTGGCAACAGCGTCACTGTGCCTCACAAACTGAGCGGTGGTGTGCAGCCTGGTGTTATCATGCTCGTAGACATCCAGGTTGTCGTAGAGGGTGAAGTGAGCTCCCTCCGAAGTGATGTAACCACGGGGGATGTGGCGATAGATAGAATCGTCAAATCCCCAGTAGTCAGCACGAAGGACGGTGAGACTCACGTAAGCTGCCTGCTGCACAGCCATATCCACTGTGGAACCTACTGCCTCGTAGCGGTGGACAACACTCATGCCATCATCTGACAGGATGTAGACGATAGCCTGGTAGTAGGTCTGGTCAAACTCTCGCTGCTGCTCGTAGACCTGGTACTCTGGTGCCCAACGGAACCCCAGATAAGTGACCATGTCTCTCAGCATCTCCGGATAACCGGCGGTGCTCTCACAACGAGTCATCCGAACCACCTGCGGGTAGAACCTGAGATCCATCTGCAGATGATTTGGGAGGTTTTGATTAGACGCCGGTAGAGAACTGAAGTGGAAAGCAACAACAAGGTTGAACGGACGATAAGGATGTTGAAAAGAACAGGATATTGAAGCAACATCGGGAAACACAAGACCAAAAACTCCTGAGGTACTACGGAGAACCCAAAACACGTGAAACCCTAACTTGAAAGTTTAGGTGAGAAGAGAAAACAACGTTGCACTTCCTTACCAGAAAAGGGTGGGTGGGTGGGGAAAGAAGAAAAATGGCAGAATTACTACTCTCACGTTTCATTTTTCCTATATAGCTACAAAAATAGTTTCTAGACTCAACTGCGACCAGTAAAAGGGATCCTACAGGCAGACAGGCTCTGATACCATTTGTCGCACCCGGACTTCTAAAGGATACTCGCCGTTCCGTTGAAAAGTAGTAGATTGGATTACGGGGCTTACCGGCACCCGCGTCCTCTTACGAGTAGGCCAACACACGTATGTGTGACAACCAACCCCTATCTGTTCATCGTCGACGTAAACTATCCCATAGAAATCAGGATACTACCATTGACGTACTTCATACCATACACACATGGTACGTCAACGGTTTGAAACAGAATGATAGCACAACATATCTCTAAGACACAAAAGATTGAAATAAGTTGCAAATAGCTCTCACTAGAGCAGAGATAGCAAATACAATCATCCAGAGGACACATGTCCCAACATAACACTATTACTCCCTCCGTATCAAAATATAAGATGTTTTAGCATTTTGTAGATATAATGTATCTAGACATGTTTTAGTGTATAGATTCATATGCATCTTACATTAAAACATGTCTAGATACATATTGTCTAGGAAATGCTAAAACATCTTATATTTCGATACGGAGGGAGTACATCTCAGCGGAAGCATTCAAAGGGGTCTGAGTACAGACAAATCCAAATAGTCTTAAGAAGCCGGAAACTGAAATAAAGACGGAGCCCATCCACAATGTCTCGGATCCTGCTCGGGTCCGCTAACTACTCGTCAGCAGCCTCGTCAAACTCCACGTAGTAGCCGTCACTGGGATCCTCGTAAGCGTAGTCTGCGGAAACCACAGCCCCAAAGGGGTCAGTACATAAACGTACTCGCAAGCAAGACTCACAGTTCACCAAAGTGTAGCCCGTCAACACCAAGCACAGATGCCTTGGGTTCAACGGAAGGAAGGGGATATAAAAGATGCTGCAACTGGCTGCGCTAACCAACTACAGAGATTCTACCACTTCCGACTAACAGAAAGGAGATAAGATCGAGTGTTGTAACCAACTGAAAGATAACTTCAAACAAACCCATCCTGGATCTCGCCCCTTATCCAAAGAAGCAATCCGAGGATAACTCACACCGTTGGAATAAGGATGAATCAAGTTATTGTGTCAATAAGCCTATTACTAGTCAAGTTGTTAATCATTGGGTGTAAGGTTGTTAATCATTAGGTTCAAGTTGTCATGAGTACTTGTTAGCCAGTACTTTCACCAAGTTAACCATAACCGCGGAAAACACGGCTTCTCGAGAAGATTATCCCTGCAGGGTTGCACCAATTTGGCCGTACACGTATGAATAACCCGCCAGATGGGATGCCTCCCACCAAGCGGGGCACTCAACACAACTCAACTCTTCTTCGCATCAAGCCCAAAGCACCTTGGGCGCACGGCTAATCGAGCCCAGAAGAAAATGGACCCTCATAGTACTCTAAGAACGTGTCCCCCTATATGCCGACTACAAAAGTTTCACCTTGCGCTGGGCTCGCAAAAACGTGCATGCGGCAAATGGAAAACACGAACTAAATGAGATGATTTGGACGAGATGCGAATCAAATCAAATTGAGGGGGGCGCCCATACTCGCTTCCCACATGCGGGTAGTGCGCTCATCATGGATCAGTAGACAAGACCCTTTTCCTATTAGGGTCGACACTAGCAGGCCTCAAAACCACACAGGGCCTCCTGCCGGTGCCTTATCATCAAATTATTATTTAACAATAACATTAGCATGATTGATTGATTAAACATCAAGCCCCCAGAAGAGAATAGAAATATAGTAACTCAAAGTAACGGGTAACAGACTCGAGCAAAACAACCTAAGCATGCTAGTAAGACACTGGTTCAAACAAAGGGGTTGTAGGAGTGGAGGTGAGGCAATATCAGGGTTAAGGGATTCATGTGATAGGTTCGTAACAGAAACAACTACACATAGGGCTAGCAAAATAGACAACGGAAAGTATCGGTAACCAAGGTTGAAAGGAACACAGTGGTTCCTGTGAGTGATAACTTGCCTGCAAACTCCGCAGCCGGGTACTGAGCTAGATCCTCAGAAGGGGGGCTGTAGAGATCGTCTGTCTCAACGTCGTCGTCTATTCGAGAAGAAGCAAACAAACAAGACATAAATATAAACAATCAATATCATGGCATAGTGCACAATCATGGGATGATGCATGTCAATTTAATAGATGCATCAAAATAAACTAAGTGACATGGTAACACAATTTAAATGGACACATATGCCATGGGAGTGCATATGGAAAAAGGTCCATGAATTAAGTGGGAACAAATGATCTACAACTTAGTACCATGTGAAAGTTTATTACCATGATGCATGCATGATGATAACAACAAAATAACAACAATAGATGCAAGTGGAAAAGGATTTTAACAAGTTTGGAAATTATTTATTAAGTTTGGAAATTTTGGATTACTTAAACATGTCACACAAGCATTTGTTGTTTTCATCAATTTAAATTGTTCAAAACAATTAACAAAATTTATATTTGAAAATAACATCAAATTTTAGTTGGATTACATGTTTCAAATATTGAAATATGAGTTAGGAGGAATTTCTTATGACTTAAACATTATTAAACAAGTTTTAAATGAATTTAAAACAAGTGTCAATTTTGTTTGAATTTTATTTGTTCAAAACATAAATTCAAACTCACATTTGAAAAGTTCATACTTTTCTAGTTTGAAAACATATTTTGCATGTTCAAAACTAATTTAATTTGAGCAAGTTATGATTTTATCAAATTTAAATGAATTAAACAAGGATTAAATTATTTAGGCAATTTAAATTATTCAAAACATGAAACAAAATTTATATTTGAAAAGGTTATTTGAAATAGCATGGAAAACATATTTTATTTGCATTATTTGGAATAAGAATGAATTAGTTGTGAATTTTAGCAAATTACAATTGAATTATTTGAATTCAAATTTGAATTGCATTTTGAAACTTCAAAACAGAAAACAAATGGCACCAAAAGATAGAATATTTAATTTAGATCATCACACATATTTTATCTTCATTAGTTGGAGTTGTAAAATAAAAGTTATTAAGGTTTTTGTTGTAGGGATCATTCTGCAATTTTAAAAGGACCTGGATTAAAAACAGAAACGTGCAGGAAAAACTTTTGTTACCGGGTATCAATCCAGCCACAGCCACTGCCCGTGGGCCTGGGGCCAGCGTGGCGTGCGCGTGGCCACTGTGTGGCTTACAGGTGGGCCATGGACGCGGGGGAGAAAAATCCCAAAAAGTTTGGGGCGCGCAGGGATCGAACCGTGGGCGCGGTGCGGCGCACAGTGGGGGTGTGCCACTGCGGTGGTGTGTTGTTCTCTGTCAGATAGGGGTGCTCCGGGAGGATATTGTTGCAAGCCCGCGCTAACTGAACTTTGCAGTTCAGAACTGCACCAACTGACGGCGACATGGACAGCAAGGGCATATCAGCGGCGAGCGCTGGCTACCGACGTGCTGCGGCTGCAGGTGGGTGCGCGATGCGTGCAGGGAGGTACCGTGAGCATCAGTGACAGAGGAGATGGAGGTGCTTACAGCGGTGCGAGCGTCGTTGACAGAAACAGGGAGGAGGTCGACGGGGAGCAGTGGTTGTCGACGGCGAGGAAGGTGGCGACCACGGCTCCAACAACCCCTTCCTGGGAGCGACGGTGACGAGGACGGTGCGGCGATCCCGTCCCCGAGAAGAAGGAGGCTCGACGGCGAGCAGAACAGCGGCGGAGAGCTCCTTCAGTTACCGGCCATGGCGGACAGAAAAGGGTTCAGTCGTTGGGGTGACGCCACGGGGAAGAAAGGAGGCGGCTTTCGCCGGGGATCAGAAGGGGAGCTCACCGTGAGGGCGTTGCAGTAGCGGATCGAGGTCGAGGAGGACGACGGCGATCACCTTGCTCTGCTCCCACTCCGGTTCAGAGAAGAAACAGGGATCAGGGGGAGGAAAAGAAAAAGACGGCGGCGGCTGTGAGGAGGCTAGGGCTAGCAGGTGCTCGGGGGGGTGGTTTATAAGGTGGAGCTCGGGATGTACGGCCGGCCATCTGAGGGAGGAGGAGGCGATCGGGTGGTGGCGATGGCGTCGTACGCAGGGTGACGTAGGGGGGGAGGTAGACGACAAGCAGCAAGGTGGGCTGGGCTGGGTTTCTCCCCCCCCCCCCCCCTTGAACCATTTTTTTCTTTTTATTATTTTTGGCTTTCTTTTTTTTGTAGCAAAAGAAAATGGAAGAGAAGAGGGGTTTTGGGGTTAGCAAAAATCCTAGAAAAATTAGGGTGAGCTCATTAGGTTAATTACAACCAAATACCAAGTTTGGAATTCAAAAATATTTAAATTTTTGTGATGTTTGGAAATAAATCAAATTTAGATGATTTTGAATATTTAAAATGATTATTAAAACCAAAACTTTAATAGAGTGACCCAAATGACTTAATTGGAAACAAAGAGTAAAAAAATGTTTTGATTATTTTTATAATTTCAAATTGGTGTGTTGTTTGAATGTTTTTGGTTTGAATTTGAATAAGTTGATAATTAATTGATTAATATTGGAAACAATGTTTTTATTAGGGTGACCCCTATTGATTAAATAGAACAATTGTGATTAGAATTTGTTTGGTATTTTTATAATTTTCAAATGAGGTGCTGTTTGAAGATGCTTTGAATTTGAAAGCAATTTGGAATTACTTAATTGAAATAAAAGCATCATTTTAGTAGTTGATCAAATATGGAATAATTGGAAACCAAAAGGTTGTTTGAATTGAATTTTTATTTGAAAATGTTGTAACAGAGCAAGTATGAAATAAAGCATTTGAAATTGTTTGAGTCTCATTATGAAAACAGAATAAAAACAGATGCAAAACAAATAGTAAACAAATGCAAACAATGAAACAAAATATGATGACATGATGCAATACTTTGATTAAACAGGAAAACAAACATTCTAGGGGTATTTTCATACTTGGGATGTTACACCTCCACACGAGGGCTCTGAACCTGGGTAGACCTTGTTGTTTGCAGTGCTAGAGATTCCTACGCGCGGCTACTCACCGTACGATCGCTCCCCGGATACCTCCAGCGTCCATCGGCCCCAACACTTTAGTCATCCTATGGCATCTGCCGTGATACCACCACGACATTGACATAAGCATACACCTCACTAAAAAATGTTTTCAATACCTCTGTTTAATAAAATAAAAATCTCTAGCACATGAGTTAATCCCTGCTTCCCTATGCGAAGAGCCTTTCTTTTACTTTTATGTTGATCTTCATCTTCTAACTTTATGCACAGTTAAGAAAGTGTAGTTGTCATTCTAAGTATAATGTGCATCAATCCTAAATTTTTTAATTGATTGATTCATGATATGTTATTACTTGCTCTTAAATTATTTGTTTCTAGTCACCACTTGAACTTTGAAGGTGTCCTGGCATTTATGTTTTGCTCTCACTTTTAAGGACAAGCGGAATACCACTTTGCTATGTTTTATTTATGCTAGAAACGAACGTATAACTTTCAAGTGCATTATTATTCATGATCTTTTATTTGTGTTACTTTTCATGTTGCAACATGGTTGCTAAGTTTCATTGTTAGAATTATCTCTATCATGCCTATGTTTAGAATACTATGATCTCATCTTACAAATGCTTTTACAAATATGATGATCAAGATTATGTTGGCAGCATGTCACCTTAGAAATTATTTTGTTTTTATCATTTTACCTACTCGAGGATGAGTAGAACTAAGCTTGGGGATGCTTGATACGTCTCAAACGTATCTATAATTTCCGACGTTCCATGTTGTTTTCATGCCATATGCTACATGTTTTCTATACACTTTACATCATTTTTATGGATTTCCTGGGACTAACCTATTAACAAGATGCCACAGAGCCAGTTCCTGTTTTCTGTTGTTTTTTGTTTCAGAAAAGTTGTTCTGGAAATATTCTCGGAATTGGACGAAACAAAATCCCAGGGTCTTAGAAGTCTGTCACGTACACGAAGTCTGGGGGGACCCGGAGGGGGGCCTTGGAGCGACCACACCACAGGGTGGCTTCCCCTCCCCCACCTCTTGGCCGCGCCACCAGGTGGTGTGGCCCCCTGGCCTCCCACCGACGTTGCCCTTTCGCCTATTTAAGCTCCTCCTCGGGTTAAGCCTAAAGGCCTGAGCCTCCTGATACGTCCATTTTGTATCACTATTTTATATTGTTATTTTCTGTTATTCATCGATATATTTCATGTTATGATGCATTACTTATGTTATTTCATCTTATTTTGCATGTTTCATAATTTTTGGAGAATAAACACCGGGACCAGAATTCTGATGGAAAAAGCATCATCGAGATACCCTATTTTAGAAGATCATAAGAAAAAGGGGGCGTACATGAAGTCTTAGAAGTCCCGAGGAGGAAACTAGCCAGAAGGGCACCCGGAGGGGGCCACCAGGGGCCCACACCACCAGGTGGCGCCCCCCTTGGACGCGCCTGGGGGTGGTCTGACCCCCCCTGGCCCACTTCTAGGCGCCCTCTTTCGTGTACTTGACCCCGAGGGAACCCTAAGCCCCAAAACATCATCGAAGAAATATTCCGCCGCCGCCTCGGGGCAGAAAACAACACAGAAAGAGAAAAGCTCTCCGACAAGGAGAAATCTGCCGGGGAAATTCCTCCCCGGAGAGGGGGAATCATCTCCATCGTCACCGTCATCACTCTGGGCATCATCAAGATCGTCATCGTCATCATCATCACCACCAGCACCATCACCCTCATCATCCACCTTCATCCCGCTGTAACAATTAGGTGTCTTTACGGTTGTTCTTCACTAGATATCTCTCCAAATGTGGATTACTTGTTAGTAGTTGATGCTTGTGAGATTTATCGATGTTTACACGTTATGACCAGATTGCTATTATCTATTATATCACCTCTGATTATGATCCATATGATGTCTTGTGAGTAGTTCGTTTAGTTCTTGAGGACATGGGAGAAGTCATGATGTTAGTAGTGGAATTATGTTGAAGTAATATCTAGTGGTTTGGTATTTAAGTTATGGTGCTATTCTTCTAGTGGTGTCATGTGAACGTCGACTACATTATACTTCACCTTTATGGGACTAGGAGGATGTATTGTGTATTTGGCTACTAATTGTGGGGTTGCCGGAGTGGCAGAAACCTAAACCCCCTTTAGGAAACCAATCCACGCGGGAGTGTAGAATCCCAGAGTTTTAAGTATGTGGTTAGATTTATCTTAATTACTTTCTTGTATTTGCGGATGCTTACGAGGGGTATAATCACAAGTATGTATTAGTCCTAGTTGGGCGGTGCATTATCATATGTTCACCCACACAACACCTATCGAACCAATAAATAATAATCAACCGTATGAAGCGAAAGCACTTGACGAAATTCCCATGTGTCCTCGAGAACGTTTGGTAATCATAAGTAGAAAAACCGGCTTGTCCTTTTCTCTAAGAAGGGTTGGGCCACTCGCTGCAATTATTATTACTCTAATTTATTTACTCGCACTTTATTTATCTTCTATATCAAAAACCACCAAAAACCCATGTTCTTGTGTTTAGAGTGAATCCTCTATCCAACCTGCTTGCCAACACCTTCTGCTCCTCGTTGGGTTCGACACTCTTATTTATTGAAAGTACTACGATACACCCCCTATAATTGTGGGTCATCACCTCCATACACGAAAAGTTCCGTAGCATCTGTCATCGTCAACCCTAGTTCGAGTGGGTTCTAAAGCTCTCCCCGGCACCCTGCCGGGAGGGGGAATCATCACCGGAGGGCTCTTCATCACCATGCCTGCCTCCGGAGTGATGCGTGAGTAGTTCATCCTTGGACTACGGGTCCATAGCAGTAGCTAGATGGTTGTCTTCTCCTTTTTATGCCACCATGTTTAGATCTTGTGAGCTGCCTAACATGATCAAG
This sequence comes from Alopecurus myosuroides, assembly GCA_028641055.1. NCBI lineage: Eukaryota > Viridiplantae > Streptophyta > Magnoliopsida > Poales > Poaceae > Alopecurus > Alopecurus myosuroides. Next base: position 101,887,503 of record CM054059.1, read on the forward strand.
ATCATCTGTTTGTAATGCTACATGTTGTGTTTGCTGGGATCCGATGAATATTGAATTCCATGTCAAGTGATTATCAATCGATCATGTTTATGTTATTTATGATCTTGCACGCTCTCCGTTACTAGTAGATGCTTTAGCCAAGTTGATGCTTGTAACTCCAAGAGGGAGTATTTATGCTTGATAGTGGATTCATCCCTCCCTTTCATTCATGCTCGAGTGATAGAAACGTAACGGATGGGGAATGTGATGTTGCCATTAGGGAGAAAACAACAATGTTATAATTGTTTACATTACACACTTTACTTAAGGAATTGGCATCGAGACACCAAAAGGAGAGAAATAACTAAACTACCGTCCCAACCACGGTCTAAGCATCAAAATGCTCAGAAGACTCGCCAGCAGACGTCTCAGACTCTCCCTGTGCCTCATTCTCATCATCAGTGGCCTCATCATCATCCTCCTCATCATCATAAGCAGCCCCGGAGGTAGAAGCCTGAGTGACCCGGAGAGCCTCCTCAATGCGCTCCCAAGGAGTGCTATCCTCAGCAGACCAAGCAGTGAAGGATTGAGCAACAAGAGGAGTAGGCAGAGCACCAGTAGCACCACTCACGTGGTGAAGAATCTGACTCTGGGTGCTGGCCATGGCTGTGTCTCTGCAATAGGCTCTATAATGTTCCTTGTGGATGTCCACCTTCATGCAGAGCACATTACGCTGGAACCAGGAGAGCTTCCTGACATGGCGCAAAGTGCTAGAGCCAGGAGTGGACGCAGGCTGAGTGCTAGTGGAGGGACCTCCCATAGAGGAACCACCCTCAAAAGGAGCATCCTGAGCAGCAGGAGTGGTCTTCTTCTTCCTCTTGATGTACAGCTTCTTGACCTTGTGCTCAACCATAGGTAACTCCTCAAACTCCCTCTGCGTCGCATGCTTGATGAGCATCATGATGTAAGGACCATAGGGGATGGTGTTTCCACCAACCATAGCAGTGTACAGCTCGTGAAATATGATGTCCATAACATCCACAGACTATGAAGCAGTCGGATCCTCATCAGCCATGAACTCCTTAGCCAGAATCAGAAGGTTGCATAAAGGAGTGGTGAGAGCATCATTATTACCTCCACTTGGCACCAAGAAGGATCTGAAGATACGCACCAGCTGATCATAGAGGGGAAGAAGTCACTCATTGCCCCCAACAGTAAATCCAGGAGCATATAACTCAGCCATGAACACCTCCCTCCGAGGCCTATCCACCTCATGCACACGGCGACCAACAGGAGGAAGAGAGTTGTAAGAGTACCCAAGAAGACGAGCAAATCTGGTAAAGGAAACCTCACAAGGAGTAGACTCAGTCATCCACTTGAGACAGCACACCTGATCATTACTGAACACCAAAGTAGACATAAACTGCATGACGAGCTGGGTGTTGTAGTTGCACTTGGTCTCCATGATCTTCACAAGCCCGAACCTCTCAACAATACTCGCGGCATCAGCAAACTCCTCCTTCTCCTTGATAGCAGAAAAGTCAAAAGGGTGCATCTCTCGGATAGGGAAATGGAAGTCGCAGTAGATATCAGCATAAATGTATGACTGCTCCAAGTTCCAGAACCGAGGATCACAATTAGCAACTCGAGGAGCGAGGTAGACATCCTTCTGCCTGAGCACAGAGAAATCTGGGACAGAGATGTCGGTCTTATAGTTGGGCCGAGCCTTCCTCTTAGGCTTAGAAGAGACCTGCTTGGGGCGCTTGCTAGCATGCCTGTCAGAACCACCACCTGTGAAACAAGACAATAGAAGGATAGCAATGGAGATGAGTGCACGTATGTCAAGCAACGGATGAAAACATGCATTCAAACAATAGAGAAGATTCCAGGTATTAATCTAGGTTGAAATCTAGCAAGGATTATTTGTGAGTTGTTCTCGAAACAGCCAGATATTCCGGTTCAGAACTGAACCGGATATTCCGGTTCAATCGTGGACCGGATATTCCGGTACTGCGAAAAAAACACACAAACAATCTCAATCTAGAGTTCAAAAAGTAGATCGGTGACAAGTGAATCTAATCTATTGTAACTATCATGCAATGGGTACCCTAGGGAACGATTTCTACCAAGCATTGACAACAAAAACTCAGATCCATGGAGTGGTATGGTTATAGCACCAAGATTCAACGAGATTGAACTTTACCGGTATCCATGGACAACGATGCTTGGATGGAAACGCTCCCAAGGACGAGGAGAAGCAGATCTAAGCCAAAGCTTGAAGATCCCGCGGAGGAATCGGCCCGGGAGGCCAAGAATCAGTGCGGCGGCGTTTGGGGTGGAGGAGAGGAGTTGGGGAAGAAAAGGCACGAACTGCCTCTTCCCCGTTCGTCTCCTTGATAAGTCACTTTTGCCGAACCGGATATTCCGGTTCAAGTTTGAACCGGATATTCCGGTCCAAAACTGGACCAGAAATTCCGGCTGCCTACTGATTTGAAATTTCCTCGTTTTCAACGGACGACACAAGTGCTAGAAGAAGATGGCTTTGTGATAGAATGTCTTAGGTTTAGAAACACCGAACTGATAGTAGTACTTATCCCTCTCAAAAGTAAGAATCAAACAAACAAAAGACCAATTGAGTGGGATTTTCCTACGAAAGAACACTTAGGGGGGAAAACAAGAAATGCAAATAAATATCAAATAAATCCCAACTAAGATCCAACTCTTCGAATGAGAAGAGGTTGGTGGCCTAAGCCACCATGTAAGAGTTCATGGTATGCAACCGCGAAGATATATCTTGGGGGCATTGCCATTACTCGTCATTGAAGCTCACAATTCAACATTAGAAATAGAGAGATAACAATGAAATTTTTGCTTTGGGCATAATGGGGGGAGGGAGAACCCAATGTGTTAGGATAACACTCCCCCTATGTCCATGCCTACACCTAAGCTCAAAAACGTTTCATCTATAGGGGTGTGTGCAAGATCTTCAATTCAAACTCCTTGAATCAATCACATTTAGTTCATTCCTCAAGAACAAGAACCTTGCATCATCAAGTGGCTTCATGAAAATATCCGCAAGATTGTCCTTGGTGGGCACACAAGATAGTGCAATATCCCCTCTTGCCACATGGTCTCGGATGAAGTGATGGCGAATCTCAATGTGTTTGGTCCTTGTATGTTGCACCGGATTGTATGCAATCTTGATTGCACTTTCATTGTCACACAAAAGAGGCACCTTATCCAAATGAACTCCATATTCCTTGAGAGTTTGCCTCATCCATAACAATTGAGTGCATGCACTTGCGGCGGCAACATACTCGGCTTCGGCGGTGGAGAGTGATATGCAATTTTGCTTCTTGGAGGACCAACTCACTAGGGACCTACCAAGAAATTGGCAAGCCCCGGAAGTAGACTTCCTATCATCTTGATCACCCGCCCAATCGGAATCCGTGTAGAAATTGAGAGAAAATTGTGCCCCCTTTGGGTACCACAAACCAAATCTTGGGGTATGAACCAAATAACGAAAGATCCTATGGACCGCCATTAAATGGCTATCCTTAGGAGCCGCTTGATACCTTGCACACACACCTACACTCAAAACGATATCGGGCCTAGATGCACAAAGATAGAGCAAAGAACCAATCATAGAACGATACAACTTTTGATGCACATCCTTACTCCCTTTTGGATTACGAGATAGGTGGCACTTGACTTGCATAGGAGATGTCTTGATCTTAGCATCTTGGAAATTAAACCTCTTGATCATATCTTGGGTATACTTGGCTTGAGAAATGAAGGTCCCACGAGCCAATTGCTTGATCTCAAAGCCAAGGAAGAATTTAAGCTCACCCATCATAGACATCTCGAACCTGTCAGTCATAAGCTTAGAGAACTCATTATTGAAAGCTTGGTTAGTTGAGCCAAAGATGATATCGTCCACATATAGTTGTCATATGAAAAGCTCTCCCTTTACTCTCTTGGTGAAGAGAGTGGGGTCAATATTCCCAACTTCGAAACCACGATCATCTAACAATTACATAAGGTGCTCATACCAAGCACGAGGTGCTTGTTTGAGACCATAGAGAGCCTTGTCAAGTTTGTAAACGTGGTTAGGAAAGTTGAGATTCTCGAACCCCGGAGGTTGCTTAACATATACCTCCTCTTTTAGTGGACCATTCAAGAAAGCACTTTTCACATCCATTTGTTGCAATTTGAAATTATGAGATGATGCATAAGCAAGGAGGATACGTATGGACTCAAGGCGAGCCACGGGTGCGTAGGTTTCATAAAAGTCAATGCCTTCAACTTGAGTGTAACCTTGAGCAACCAATCTTGCCTTGTTCCTAATGACAATGCCATGCTCATCTTGCTTGTTCTTGAAAATCCACTTAGTGCCAAGAACATTGTGGCAATCTTTGGGCTTCTCAACCAATCTCCAAACTTTGTTGCGCTCAAAGTTATTGAGCTCATCATGCATAGCTTCAACCCAATCGGAGTCCTCAAGAGCTTCATACACTTTCTTAGGCTCCACCATAGAGATATGAGCTTCATGCTCACAAAAATGTGCCAATTGCCTTCTTGTGGATCTTCGAGCTTGAACATCCTCCAAGACCTTGTTGTCTTGGGCATCAATATGCTTCCAAGCTCTTTTTATCCTATTGACACGACAGGCTTCGATCTCCTCATTATTGCGAGGAGGGATCACTTGATCATCTTGATCATTTGGGTCCCCATCTTGACCACCTTGGCCTTGATCATCATCATCATCATCAACAACAATATCTTCAACACTTGCTTCAACTTGAGGAGAGGATGAAGAGGATGGTTGACCTTGGCCTTGACCTTGACTCGCATTAGTGAGAGGAGTGGGTACGACTTGCGGAGTCACTTGGTCAATAAGAGGAGGGTCTTGAACATGTTCTTGGTTAGGTGTAACATTTGGCTCCTTGGCTTGTTCTTCTATTGTAGAGGAGGGCTCCACTTGAGTAGAGCATAGTCCTTCTCGAGTCGCCATAAGGTGTCCCTCAATGGGGCGGAAAAATATCACACCCATCCTTCGTATGGCTTGTATTTCAACATCTACATTAGAAACATGAAATTGCGCCACTTGGGAGCCATCATTTTCCTCGAAAACCACACTACAAGATTCTATGACAATCCGTGAGGCTTTGTCATAGACTCTATAAGTGTGGGATTCGGCACCGTAACCAACAAAGATACCCTCAATAGTTTTGGATTGAAATTTAGACAACCTAACACCCTTGATCAAATAAAAGCACTTACAACCAAATACACAGAAGTAGGAGACGTTGGGCTTGTTGTCGGTGAGGATCTCATAAGGGGTCTTGTCCAAGCCTTTGCGGATGTAGAGGCGGTTGGAGGAGTGACATGCGGTGGATATGGCCTCGGCCCATAAATATTGGGGAGAAGAGTACTCCGCCAACATGGTCCTTGCCATATCCAAGAGGGTGCGATTCTTCCTTTCGGCAACACCGTTTTGTTGAGGAGTGTAAGTGGCGGAGTATTGATGACGTATGCCTTCTTCACTAAGGAATTCATTCAATGTATAGTTCTTGAACTCCGAGCCATTATCACTCCTAATAGCCATGATTTGCACATTGTGTTGATGTTGCACTTCGTTGGAGAAGTCGATGATGGTTTGTTGAGTTTCACTCTTGCACTTGAAGAAATAAACCCAAGTGTATCTTGGATAATCATCGACAATCACCAAGAAATACTTCTTGCCACCAAGACTTGCCTCGAGAATGGCACCAAAGAGATCAACATGGAGAAGCTCCAAGATCCTCTTTGATGTTATAATAGTCTTGGCCTTGTGCACCGTGTCATGCATCTTCCCTTCAACACACGACCTACAAACGCGATCCTTTGCAAAGGAAACATTTTATTTTAGTCCGACAGTAAGGCCACCTTTGTGAAGACTTTGCAAAGTTCTCATGTTGACATGGGATAGGCGGCGATGCCACAAACATCCCAAGTCCGCCTTCCCAAAAAGACACATTGCTTGAGAGTTGGTTGACTTTGAAAAGTCCACCACGAACAACTCATTTTCAACATGTCCCACGTGAGCGACGTCAAGAGTCTTTCTCCTCAAAAGGACCACAATATCACCATCGAAAAAGACGGAAAAAATCCATCTTTCCAAGAGAGAGGAAGGAAAGTAAATTGTGACCAAGGAATTCGACAAGCATGACGTTCTCGATAGTTATATCGGGAGCCACCACAACCTTGCCGAACCCGGATACCTTAGACTTGGTCGCAACTCCGTCACAAGATCTTTGCTTCCGGTCATATGATTAGTGCATCCACTATCGAGAATCCATTTAGTCCCACCGGAAGCATAGCCCTGCAAGAGATCATTGACTAGAGTTAGGACCCGAGATGGGTCCCTTCATATTAGCAACAAGGGTCTTTGTAACCCAAATAGTATAGTCAATGAAACCCTCAATAGGACCAACATATTTATCTTGCACAACACCATAATAATCAACATATAAGAAATGGTGTGGATTGTTAGTTCCCGCGGATGTGCTACGAGTAGTGTTGTCCCTCATGACACTACTACTCGAGGCAATGTTGTTTGCTTGAGCGGGTGTAGTAGGAGTAGTGTTGTCCCTAATGACAACACCACTCGAAGCACCATTGTTGGTCTTCTTCTTGCTCTTATTCTTCTTGTTCTTCTTCTTGGCTACATAGCCTAGACCTTGCTTGCCCACTTGTTGCCTTGGTGCACTCAATTGTGGTCTAGCAATGACCACATTAGAGTTAGGGGCAACCACTTGTGGGGAAGGGGTCACAAACTTCACAACTTGAGGGCCTTTACCCTTGAGCCTTGCTAGCTCATCCTTCAAGCTAGCATTTTCCTCAATAATATTTGCATGATCACAAGAAGAAGTAGAGGTGCTAGCATTGTTAGTTTGATTAAGTTGAGTTTGAAGTTGTTCATGCGACTCTTTGAGGGATGAGTGTTGGCTTTCCAAAGCCTTGAGAGCCTTGGTTAGCTTTTCAAACTCCTCGGTTAGTTTACCATGACCAACCCCAAACTCGACCTTATCCTTTTTAGCCTTTGTATATTTAGCAATAGCAAGATCATGTTCCTTAGTGATGTTTGAGACAAGTTCATTATGAGTTAATTCAATAGATTCAAGTTCATCCTCTAGAGAAACTCTACCATCATTCTCTTCCTCAAGAGTCATAGAGAGAGATGCAATTTCATCCGCATCCCTTCTCTCAATCTCACCTTTCTACTCAAGAGCATCTTGGGCCTCTCCCAATTTCCTCATGAGATACTCAACATACTTATTGGTCTCCCCTTGCATGTTAGACATAAAACGGTCCAAGGAGACCCTTTCTTCTTCTTCTCTAAGACTAGCAAGATGTTCAAGTTCACTAGGGGTCTTAGAGTTGGGGGAAGGTGATACCTCCGTGGCCTTAGCCATGAAGCACTTGGCATTACGTTGAGTAAGATCGTCATTGGGGGATTCAAAGAGGGATGAAGATGATGGAGTAGAAGCAATAGCTAGAGCGGCCACTTCACTTGTGGTTTCTTCTTCTTCATCACTCCCGGAATCATACTCCTCTTGAGTCAAGAGCACAAACTTGGTGGGAGACTTATTGTTGAAAGGCTTCTTCTTGAAGTGAGGTTTCTTGTACTCAACCTTGGACTTGTCCTTGCGAATGAGCTTGCCACTATGGAGCTCTCTATTCTCATAAGGGCACTCCGCAATGAAGTGATGCTTATCTTGACAATTGAAGCAAGACCTCACTTTTTGAGCCCCATCATTTCCATAGCGAGACCTAGTCTTCTCCTCAACAAATCTCTTGCCCTTGGGAGGATTGCTCCAAAACTTTTGCACGGTGAGAGAAATGAGATCCTTTAGAACGGGATCATAGTCTTATTCCTTCAAAGGAGGCAATGCCTCTTCTCCTTCTTCTTCATTCTCAACCTCTCTTGACAACACCTTGGCCTTCAAAGCAACGGATGCTCCTTGGTGCATTCCAATGGCCCTAGCACGGTTGTCAAGCGCATTCTTGGTTTGCACTTTGTAGAAGCACGTCTCTTGCATCACTTGAGTTGAGGTCATGGAGGAGAAATAATGTCTCCCTTGAATGCTCTTCATGTCCGTGCCCTCAAATGGCATAATGGCAATCATGTACTTTCTCTTGATCCAAGCATCATCAATGTACTTGGCACCAACATTTGAGAAGGCGGTGGCAAGAGTCTTGAGTCTCCGGTACATGTCCACATGATCCTCTCCATCATGCATATAGAACCCTTCGGCCTCATTGGTCAAGGCATCATATCTATTCCTTTGCATGCTTTCATTGCCCACAAACATGACGACAAGAGCGCCCCATGTTTCCTTGGCGGTGGAATATTGTTGAAGATGCGGCATGTGGTTAGGACCCACGGCTTGTTGAAGAATTGACAAGGCGGTGGAATATTGTTGAAGAATGGACAAGGCGGTGTAGTTGAGTTGGCAATCTATGGTTTCTCTTCTTGTTAAGTTCTTGGGATCAAATGGCTTGTATCCATCACGAGTGATCCTCCAAAGATCTATACAAGAAGAGTTCAAGTGAGTCTCCATGTAATATTGCCATTCACGGAAAGAGAAAGCATCAATTTTAGGTGGGTCTCCCCTAGGGATTATATAAGGATGAGGGACGGGGGGATCGGGAGAATATCGTCCTTCAACAGTGTTATATCCTTCCTCTCCACCCGTGCCTTTCTTAGTGGATTGTTCGGCGGAAGCATTTTTAAGTGGATCACTATCAACCCCTTTCTTGGCGCCTTCCGAAGGAATTTCCGGAGGGGAGGATTCGACTACCTCCGGTCCCTTGGCTTTGAGGAGTTTTGCCATTAGTTCACGCAACTCATCAAATTTGGTGTCTATGGATGAGATCAATGACGTTCTCAAAGCATTGAGATCATCCATGGTCACATTGCCAACGGAAGTTTCGGTATCCAAATCTTCTCCCATACTAAAACTCTTAGGCGGTTAAGCCCGATACAAGAGCCGAGGCTCTGATACCAATTGTAAGTAAAGTATGGGCACCTAGAGGGGGGTGAATAGGTGCTACGACCAATTTTAATTTTTCTCTTACAATTTGGCCTGACAAGAAGGTAAATTCTCTAGATAGTGCGGCTACGGTGAACTTACCTATATGACAAGGATAATGATAAACACAATGCAAGCTATAAGTAAAGAGAGTGAGGGAACGAGATAACCAAACTGGAGCACACGGAGACACGATGTATTTCCGAGTTCCTCCTTGTTAAGGGAGTACATCTCGTTGGAGGGGTGTGAGCTCGCCACGAAGGCCTACTCAACGCCACAAAGGCCTCACCCTATTCTCCGATGAACTTCTGCCACGAAGGCCTAGTTCACCTCTCACTATTCAACCCCTTTGAGGCGGGGATCGAATCCTTTACAAACACTTGGGGCAAACACCCACAACTTAATTGGGGGGCTCCCAAATATTCTTGAATCACCAACAAGTATCAAGATGCCTAGGTTCTCCACAAGAGGAAACCCTAGGCTAGATCCCTCAAGATAGAGAGGGGTAAATGAAGAACGGCTCGGTGAAGATGTAGATCGTGGCCTTCTCCTTCAATCCTCCAAAGATCTTCAAGATTGGGTGGAGGGATTGGGAGTTATGAGGGATTTGGTGAGTTCTTAAATGCTCAAAAATGCTAAGGGGAAGAACTAGATCTTGGGGAAGAAGAGGAGGGGTATTTATAGCCCCTCCTCACAACTAGTCGTTGTGCAGGATTTCGGGACCGGAATATCCGGTCCAAGTTTGGACCAGAATATCCAGTCAGCTTCTCTTCACGAATTCCTGTTGACTTGAACCGGATTATCCGATTGCCCCTGAATAATCCGGTTCAAATAATCCGGCTCGTTGCTGTGAGGCGCAGGCAATTGTACCGGATATTCCGGCTCCTCCGGAATAATCCGGCTCACTGCTGTGAGCAAATCTTCCAGTCCTTAGCCATTTTCGAGCAACATCACCAACAACCGGAATATCCGGTCCGAGATGAATAATCCGGATCAAATAATCCGGCTCATCTCTGTCCGGAAAATGGTCCAGAAATTCCCAGACCAGAATATCCGGCTCCTCCGAATAATCCGGTTCCAAATAATCCGGTTGGGTTCTGTCCCAAATCTCACAGGCCAAAACTTCACCGACTTTTCGGTGATCGAAGCCGATGTTAAGTATAACACCTGCACGCTAAACACCTCGATAAATAATGTACTTAGTATTGTTAACTAACACACAAAACACCGGGAAAACGAAATGCACTTTCAACTTAATACCTGAGGCTTTCTCGGATGACATCCTGAGGGTGGATTATTAGTCATAGATGCAGTTGGATAACAGTCTATGAATTATGTTGTAATGCCTGCATGAATCACATAGTAATCATCATGTCATGCATATGCACTACGGTGAGACCTTTATATATGTCACTTGCCCAGCTGTAACTTGTTTACCCAACATGTTATCTATCTTTTATGGACAAACACCACTAGTGAACTGTGGACCCTGGTCCATTCTTTTACACTGATAATACAACCACTGCAAATATTGTTTTCCTTTCATTCACTCCCATCATTGTTCTTTTTTCATTTACTGCAAACAAGTACTATTTTCCACACTATACATCTAATCCATTGTGTTAGCAAAACCGGTGAGATTGATAACTTCATTGTTTCATTGGGGCGAAGTATCTTGGTTGTGTTGGTGCAGATTCCACGTTGTTGCTGAGCCTGGTAGTGCGCCCTGCCAACATCAGCTGTCATCAACCTTGAGAAGTGATCTCTTTCTCCTACTGGTCGATTAAACATTGGTTTCCTTCCGAGGGAAAACTTGCTGCTGTGCTCTTCATACCTTCTTCTTGGGGTATCCTAACGAGCATACATCTATGCGCATCACCTTCCCACTCTCATCTGAGAAGCTTCTCCCTTGGCAGATTTCCTTATATAGATCCATTAGTGGCTTGGGATGCCCTCTTATCTTCTCATCCGATCCCCACTGCGGCACCTTAATAGCTGCAAAAAATCATCGAAGGGCAAGTTGACATTTTTATTATAAATTTTGTAGTGAACCATGGCGTTAGGCGAGGACCCGCTGAAACTAAAATCCTGCACCACAGCCATAGTTAATTTCGTGCATTGGTTAGGTTCACCATCAACAAAATGTTCCAACCCTGCATTAGAGACTAGAGTTTGGAAGTCTTGCAAAATCCCTGCAGCATGCATAAATTCATAGCATGGATAAATGGATGGGAATACTCCCTCTTCTCGGTGGACTTTCATGACCTCATGCACCTCCAATTCATGCTGGTCAAGTTGGTGTACATTATACTCCATTTATGACATTTTTAACAAGCATCACAAAAATTGATTTTGAAGTAACTGGATGAATGAAACTACTATAGAGACTTGTAAGAGGGCTATACATACATCAAAACTAATTTTTTTCACATAAATCAAGCATGAAAACTCACATAACCTGTCACCTATAGTACCAAAATACTCAAGATATACTCCACTAAACAAAATTCTACTTGGATAATCGGAGGTGTCACATACCGGAGAGAAAATGCTCCAAATTTCAGCAACAAAGATGGGCTAAGCAAGGAGATCAAAAAATCGCGAGGAAGAACAGAAAGAACACGAGTTTGAGCAATGGTGTTGAGTTTGGTGGAGAGAGAGAGAGAGAGAGAGAGAGAGATTTTCCAGGAAGGAGAGTAAGTGGAGGGCCAGGGGGCCCCACACCATGTGCTGGCGCGCCCTGGGGGTACCCGCGCCACCAGGTGGTGTGGAGGCAAAGTGGGTCCCCCTAGGGTGGCCCATTTGCCTATCTGCCCCATTTTCAATGTAAAAAATTTAATCTAATTTTTTTTCTAGAATTTTTAGAGAAACTTTATTTTCGAGTCATTTCTAGAATTTGATAAATGATTAAAAACCAGGAAAACGATTATGGAACAATGGAAAACAAGTTCAAAACCAAAGCTACAGAATTTCTAAGACATTCTAATAAGAAAATACCGAGAGGAAACATAAGAAAACATAGTTAAAACATACATGGGGATGCTGAAAACATGAGTAAACTAAAGTAGCATGGTGAAAACTTAATTTGGGAAAGTGAAAACTAAAGTAGCATGGTGAAACCATAATTTGGGAAGGTGAAAACATAGTGAAAACATTGTTTTCTTCATTCAAAATCACTTTGTTAACAAGGTTGATCAAGTCTTGTTACCAAAACAATTTTGACATGAAGCAAAACTTTGCTTTTCACTAAATGAGTATGTTACCTCAACTTTTATAGACATATTCCCAATCATGACAATCTCATATTCTTTCTGTGGCATTGGAATGGGACAACAGAATTCTCCAATCTTGATGGTCTCAATATTTTCAATTGAATTTAGACCACATTTCGTATCAATCTTTTTGGGAAAATAAATTGTGTGTTCTTTATCATTAACATTAAAGGTTACTTTTCCTTGGTTGCAATCAATAACAACCCCCGTAGTGTTAAGAAAAGGTCTCCCAAGAATAATAGACATATTATCATCTTCAGGCATTTCCAACATAACAAAGTCAGTTAATATCAAACAGTTAGTAGCCACTTGAACAGAAACATTCTCACATATACCAACAGGAATAGCAGTAGATTTATTATCCATTTGCAAAGATATATCAGTTGGTATCAGTTTTTCCAGAAGAAGTCTCTTATAAAGATAGAAAGGCATAACACTAACTCCTGCTCCTAAATCACATAAAGCAGTTATAACATAATTATTTTTAATGGAGCATGGAATAGTGGGTATACCAGGATCTCCAAGCTTCTTGGCAACCTTGCCATTGAAAGAGTAATTAGCAAGCATAGTGGAGATTTCCTCATTAGGAATCTTCCTTTTGTTAGAGATAATATCTTTCATATATTTAGAATAAGGAGGCAATTTAATAGCATCAGTTAAAGGTATTTGCAAAAACAAAGGTTTCATCCAATCATAGAACTTGTTATAATGTTCTTCTTCCTTTGACTTGTTTTTCTTATTAAGAAAAGGCATTGATTTTTGTACCCAAGGTTGTTAGAGTATGTGATGGGCCTGGGCCCGTTAGTCTTAGGGTTTGCTTAGGGGTCAAGTAAGCCTTGCTTGGGAGTCAAGTAAACCTCTCTCTATATGGATAGGAGATGTATCAATCTAATCAAGCAAGAATTAAGAAAAAAAAACCTTTCCCTCTTGGCCGGCCGTGGGAAACGACCCACACGGCCGGCTCTCTCGCGCCCTCGCAGCTCTCTCTCCCACTCAAACCCTAGCAACCATAACATTTGGTATCAGATTCCTTGGTTGCGATGTCTTCGGGACTGTCCACCGCCTCCGCCGCGATCGCCTCGTCGGGCGCACCCACCACCATGGCGCCGCCGCTGGCGTCTGCGGCCCCGGCCGCTCCGGCTCGGGAGCCCGCCCCCATCCTCTCGAACCAGGAGCTCTCCACGCGCCTCCGCGACCTGACCGAGACGGTCTCCGACATCAAGAACGCCCTCGCCGTGCTCCTCCAGCAGACGGAGCCACCACCGGTTTCCGCTCCGCCGAAGCAGGGGGTTCCGATCACCGCGCTCAAGTTTCCTCCATCGCCGTCTCCGCTGCCGTCGTGGGCCACCGCGCCCACGTTCGACCCCGGCCAGCCATCCGCGCCATCTATGGCGCCGCCTCCGCTGCCGTCATGGCCCACCGCGCCGCCATCCGCGGGGCCGCTCACATTCTAGCATGGGATCTCCTACGACGTGACTGCGACGACCTCGTTCCCAGCAGCGCCACCGCCGTCCCAGGACAATTCCATCCAGCAAATCAAGTTCCAGCCGACGCCGTCACCTCTTCAGGCTTGGATCGCGACCCAGCACGTGTCGGTGGCGGTGAGGCTGCAAGCTGCTGCGCGCGGCCTCCTAGCCCGCCGGCATGTGTGAGAGATGCGTGATTTGCAGCTGCAGCTCTAGAATTTTCCATTAGATGATTCTGCACTCTCATATTAAAGTTATCTTGCTTAACAATATAATTATAAAATTCATCAAAGCATTGATCAGGAGGTTTAGAATAGGGAATATCTCTATTATCAAAATATTGGAGAGAGTGTACCTCAACTCTGGATGGGTGAGGAATTGGCTTACATAATTTTTATATAGGTGGTAGATTCTTCACATCTTCAGATTAATACCCTTCTCTTTAAGAGATTTCTTGGCTTCCCTCATCACCTCATCATTTAATTCAATCATTCCCCTCTTCGTCGGCGTTGGTGTTGGTGTTGGGGTAGGTTCAGGTATAGTCCAATCATCATGATTTTTGCTTATTTTAGCCAATACTTCTTCAGCTTCTTCGGGAGTCCTTTTCCTGAAAACAAAACCAGCACAACTATCCAGGTATGTCCTCGATTCAACACTTAGTCCATTATATAATATATCTAGGAGTTCATTTTTAGCTAATTGATGTCTAGGCCTAGCTCTAAGTAAAGAACAAAATGTTGCCCAAGATTCAGGCATTTTCTCTCCTTCAATTTGCTTAAAGTTAAAGATTCTCTCAAAGCAGCATGTTGAGAACTGCTAGGAAAATATTTCTGAAAGAAAGCATTAACCAAACCAATAAGACTATCAATAGATCCAGGTGACAAATTATTAAACCAAGTTTTAGTTTCGTCTTTCAATTAGAAAGGGAAGATTTTAGCAACAAAGTAACTGCGTTCTTAATATCATCAGACAAATAAGCTACTCAAAGATGAGAGCTCATTCATATGGCCTACAACACTTTCATTTTCAGTACCACAAAAAGGTTCTCCCTCAACAATAGATATGTAAGATAAATCTAGAGAGAAATTATAATCCTTATCTTTAATGTGTATGGGAGATGTAGCAAACTTAGCATCAGGAGACGGTTTATATTTAATAGCACATCTTGCAAGAAGACTCTTAATAGAAATTGCACTAGTAGTGGCATGAAATTATTCAATAAAGTCATCATCAAGTTCAATGTAAGTTTCCTCAAGATCATCACTAGGACTTTCTCTAAACTCAGGTGAACTAACAAGTGTACCAATGTTTTCATTAGGAATTTTAGTGTTTTCAATTTGTTTAGATCTAGCAATTGTAGCATCTAGGAAAGGACCTAATGAACCACTCTCATCCAGAACAATAGAAGAATCATCAAAATTAATAGAAGTATTTTCAGACTCAGCAGAAGTAGTAGTATGTGTAGCATGTGTATGTGGTGGTGTAAGAAGGTTAGTCATTACATATGGTGAATCAGGAGCAATATAGGTGTTCAGAGTTGTACCTATCCTTGTAGTGGATGGCAATATAGGAACTTTCCCATCACAAGTTTTACCCATGATGAATAACTTGCAGCGAACAATATCACGTTCAAGTGAGCTTACAAATAAAGCTATGATCCCCGGCAACGGCGCCAGAAAATAGTATTAATGACCCACAAGTATAGGGGATCGCAACAGCCTTCGAGGGAACTAAAACCCAAATTTATTGATTCGACACAAGGGGAGCCAAAGAATATTTATAAGCCTTAACAGATGAGTTGTCAATTCAGCTACACCTGGAAGTAGACTTGCTCGCAACAATTTATCAGTAGTAACAGTTTTATAGAGGTAGAAGTAGTAAAATAGCAGCAAGAGTAAAATAGAAACAACGGTAGAAATTGTGGGAAACAGCAGGATTAAAATATTGTAGGCAGAGGGACAGATGAACGGGCGTTGCATGGATAAGATAATTCATATAATAATCAAAACATGGGCATTCGCAGATAGAAAATAATAAAGCATCCAAGTACTAGGTAAACCATAGGCATGTATTTCATATTTAGTCATACGTGCTCGCAATGAGAAATTTGCACAACATCTTTTGTCCTGCCAGCCCGTTTGCAGCGGGGCCTCAAGGGAAACTACTGGTAATTAAGGGGCTCCTTTTAATAAAGCACCAGAGCAAAGCATTAACACTCCGTGAACACACGTGATCCTCACATCACAGCCATCCCCTCCGTTTATCCCAATTTCTGTCACTTTGGGGCCTCGGGTTCCGGACAACGATATGTGTAAACAACTTGCAGGTATGATATAAAACATAATTATCCTCATGAAACAATAATATTTTCAGATATGAAATCATGGCACTCGGGCCCTAGTGACAAGCATTAAGCATAACAAGTTGCAAAAACGATAGATAACACTAACAACGGATACTAGGCACCATGCCCTAACAATCTGGCAATTATTACATGAACGATCTCATCCAATCCCTACCATCCCTCTCAGCTTACAACATGGATTACTCACACATGGATGCGGGAATCATGGATGGTTGATGGAGAGGTGGTGGAGATGACGATGGCGATGATCCCCTCCGAATCTCCGTTCCGGCAGGGTGCCAGAACATGAACTTCTCATCCCCGAATTGGGTTTCGAGGTGGCGGCGTTGCTCTGGTGTTTTTCTCTGGAATATGCCGAACCCCTTCGGGTTTTTAGGTCAAGAGGTATATGTAGTCGAAAGGGGAGCCCGAGGGAGTGTCCGAGGCGGCCCCACCATGTGGTAGCGCGGCCTAGGTGGGGCGTGCCGCCGGGTGGTGTGGGCCCCTCGTGGCCCCTCTCTGTCTCGTCTTCTGGCTCCGGGGGTCTTCGGGTAAAATAAGAACTTTGAGATCTTTTCCGGGATTTTTCCTGAAAGTTCATTTACTGCACAAAAACGAGACACCAGGGTAATTCTGCTGAAAACAACGTTAGTGCGTGTTAGTTGTATTCAAAACTCACAAGTTTAGAGGAAAACAATAGCAAAAGTGTTCGCAAAAGTAGATACGTTTTGGACGTATGGGAGTGCCAGAAGGGAGCCCTCCTCCGAGATTGACCGTGAGGCGGTCAAGGAGTTGCGGAAGGGGATGAAGGACCATGAGTTCGTTCCCACGCGGTGAGTGGATCACTAGTTCCTCCAGGACACTGGTCTTTCCCCCGACTTCGCGACGATGGTGGGACATGCTGGACTTGCCTCCTTCATGCAAATCCGCGTCCCCACCTTCGAGAAGCTCACGCGGGAGTGTCTCTCCACCTTCTACAACAACCTCCATGAGCCAGACGAGGAGCCATATTGTTGGTTCACCATCAAGGGGCAACAAGTACACCTAACCCTCCAAAGTTATGCGAGATATTTAGTTTTCCAAACCAAGGTACAAAATTTCTAGAGAATGCTGATAATGAACTTGCCGAGATGGCAGGTGTTTAGAATGAGATATCTGTTCTTCATAATTATGACTATATGAGGAAGAAGATGTCTCCCATTCAAAACCCCACCATCCGTTACCAAGCTATTTTTATGTCAAATTCTCTTTTTTCTAGAGAAAATGCAAGTGCACTTGCACACCATGATCATGCACATATAACTATAGCATTTAAGGATGTTCAGTTTAATTTTGGTGCACTTCTTATTCATCACTTTCACCTCCATCAGTCACAAACCAAAGGAAGAATTTGTTGTGGCGGACTTTTTACACACATTTCTGGAGAGAAGGGGATCAACTTTGATGATGATGCACCTGTTGTAGGCTCCACTTTAATTGACCCCCAATATTTAGCTTGTGCTGGTTATTTGAAGATTAACCCTATCATCCGCGACACCCATCATTTTCATTGACGCTTTTCTAGTAATAAGGATGACGAGGAAATCGTCGCCTTACCATTTCCACATGCTTTTTATTTGTAGGGTAGGAGAACACAGATAGAACGCAGGCAATATCAAGTGGCTCGCAAAGAAGCTAGATTGGACCCCCAGGATCCAGCCGAGGAAGGAAGATGGGGATAGTATGCTACCCAAGAGGAGCCCCTCCAGCAACAAGGAGGTGCCTGGGGTGATTGGAGATACCAAGCACCACCACCACCACAACAAGAACAAGGTAGTTGACCGCTCGGAATATACTAAGCTCGTGGGATGAGTAGGGGAGGTTGAGCAAGCACTCCAGTGTGTGAGCGTCAACTTCGACTACCTCAACACGAGCTTCACCAACTTCATGAGCTTATGGGGATAGAACCCACCACCACACGGCGACAACCAGTAGCCCAGATAGGCCAAAAACCTAAGCTCGGGGGAGGTGAGAATCCTCCACACTTTTACAATCATTTTATTTTTTGTTTTTATTTGTTTTATTTTTGTTTTTGTTTAGCATGTTTAATTTCAGCACCTGCATTCTTATACAAAAGCAAAAAAAAAATAGAGTAGTTTGTTTATCATTTCTCTTATAAAAAATACAAAAAAATAGAGTACCCTTTCATTCGTTCTTTCTTTTATTTGAAAACCACAAAAATATTAGCTAGAACTTTTGTATATATTCTTTTTCTTTCTCTTTTTTTTGTTTTTTTTGTTTTTGTTTCATAGATAATCTCATCTCGTGTGAGATAGCAAGGAAAAGAAAACAAAATATGGATCGAATAAGGCACCAAACTAGCAAGAGGATGTATGCCACTCTCGTTTTCCTAGCTCTTGCAAGATTAAATATGATAATATTATTATTTGTTTGGTTGCACCTAGATCTTGTTCCCTGTCTAGTTCGTTATATTTAATAATATTTCCTTTAATGCTAGTCTGACCAATGAGCAATGTACCACGAGTGACGGTGTTGACTGTTCCTCTAGCCAACGAATGATCTACCCGGGGGAAATCCTGGATATCGGCTATGAGCAGAAGGGGTATTGTAACGGAAACGTTATAATTTCCCACCTCAACACTTGACTCTTACATCTCGGTTATGAGTGGCAAGATAATTGTAGTTTTTCATCACTACGTCATGCAATATAATTGGCCTAACCATCTTTTCTATTTTAACACCAAGCATTGTTTACTTGTTCTACTCTGTTAACCAGTTGAAATCCAATTTTGAAACTTCAAGGTGGAGAAGAAAATTAAAAGTACATTCCTTGCACCAATGTTTTAATAAGAAGAATTGTTCATGCATCCAAATTGTTTTTACTCTTATTAAGGAGAGGAGCATTAGATTGTACATTACAACCTATTAAAATCTTGGAACTATTATTGTAAGAAATGACCTTTCAGTTAATGAACTATTGAGCGGTTAGGCAGCGAGCATTTAGGATGCAACCAAGAAAATGATATTATCATTCTATTTAAAACTGCAGGAATTATGAAAAAGGGAAATGGCATATTACCTCAAGTTGATTAGATTTTCCTGTTAAGATCCATATTCCTTTTTTGTTTTCTTTGTTATATTACTCGGGACGAGTAATGGTTTAAGCTTGAGGGAGTTGATGGTTCTATTTCTGGTGCTATTTTCTGTAGCCATTCCCCCTTGTTTTATTAGATTTTCATATGGTTTTCACTCCTACACTAACCCAAACATTGCTATGTTTGGAGGTGTTTCATTTCTTCATGAAGATTTTAGGAATATTATTAGGAAGGAAGGAAATGATGCATATTAATGATAATTGGAGGAAAACAAGCAATTCTAGAAAAAGGAAAACCAGAATTAATTCGCAGAGAGACTTAACGACCAAAGTACGGTAAGTACCGACCGTACTTCTCACCGTACCGCATGCCACCGCCTCGAGCACATCAAAAGGGAAACTTTCGTGAAGAGACCATCGAAGAAAAATAGACACAACCGCCACCAGAAGAGCCAGAAGGAAGAACAAGGAGATCCGAAGATAAGAAGCCCTGTCTGATCATGTCGGATATCGCCATCTTCAACACCATCCACCACACCATCCATTCCACCATCCCATAGAGATATTGAGATCATCGTTGTAATAAGTTTAGGGTTTTGAGAACTCTCCATAGATTGAACTCTACTTTGGTGTTCGTTGATCCGACGATTATTGTGGCCTGGTACGGTAATATAGAGATGAACCTTCCACTTTCAATTATTGAGTTCATGTTTGCTAACTCTCTCATGTGCGAGTAAATCCCCACGATCGTGGGAGATGAAGGTGATTGGTAATATGTGTTTGTGCTAATTTATTTCATCTTATATGTGTGAGTCTTTTCAATATTGTTTATAGCATTACGTGTTTACGGTGTGCGTAATGCCTGTTATCTAGGGCCCATGTAGCATGGTACTAGTAGAGACACTCCTAAGTGACAGGTGGAGATATCAATAAGGAGTGAAGACAACAAGAGGATCACGAGAAGCCATCAAACTTAATTCATTGGTCTAACCTATTGGGTTTAAATAGATGAACTAACCATGGCAATGGAACAGAGAAGCAAGACAATAGTGATAACACAGAGCCATGCATGGGGACGTTTAACTATTTCAGAGTGACTCGCCTACCGACTATCCAATAGAGAAGAATATATATCACATATCCGCTACCTCCATCAAGCACATCCACAAGAACCATGACCAGAAATCTCTCCGCTCCTATTTCACCATAAGCAATACAACACAACTTTACAATATTTGTTTCTTTCAGTTATTTATTATTACAAAGTTATTCCATTCATATTTGCACACAACTCACCCTATTTTTTCCGCTGGTTTAAACGAATTAATATTTCGGTGAGTCAATTCACATAAGTCTGACACCTTGTGTGTGACAAAGGCAACCTTAAAAACCTTTTACCATGTCAGCTCTCCGTGGGATCGGTATAAATCGAGAGATCATACTTCCGCGGAATGATACATCAACGAACATGTGCACTTGCAGGTATCACCCAAGAATGATAGATGTACTCCCTGTAGGTGGGACAACGATTGACGGTAGGTTAGCTCGAAAGTAATTAATGATGTCATATCTAACAGGTGGGCTCGCGTTATCCACGTATTCTGACATCCCCCATGGTGAGGGCGTCGACAATATTATAATGAATCATCACATTTTTAGTACCCATAACTCATAAAAAATAACTTTGATGTAATACAATATAAAAATGAAGCACGCATCAAATAACATAATGTAATTTATTTCTATTAATATTTATTTGTTTATTTCAGGTATCGAAGCGCAACTTTTTTAGGACCATTTAACGAGCGGTGACACGATGAAGAACCATCGTGCTAGCCACAGTACCAAGGAGCCCCTCAGCACACTACGAAGCGCAACTTTTATCGGGCCAAATAATAAGCTACACTATGGTGGCAATCCACCATACCATCGACTTCTCCTTAAAACCTTCTATGACCCAACATTCTATTACCACTTTAACAAGTTGCGGTACGGTGGCAAGCCACCTTAACAGCGACCGTAACTTAATAATTTTCCTGACCATACACTCCGGTACCACTTTAACGAGTCACGACTATCAAATGTCGGTTCCACTTATTGAGTGGCGGTACGATCACAAACGACCGTGCTGGCCCATGTAATAGTAAAGGATCCAGGTATGCAAACCCTAAAACCCTGAAATATAGCACGCAACGACCGTTGGTACGGTGAAGACTGACCGCACCATCCACGCACCAGCTCGTTTTGAAGTAAAAAGGAGATGGATACGGGATTGAATCTCATAAGAGCTCCAATCCCGAGCCTATCTCCTCCAAACCCTCGCAAACTCTACCCTAAATCCTCCCAAATATTTGATTCTTCACGTATTTTGTTCTTTTGATTTGCTATAACTCTAAATTGATAAGTTTCTCTTCCAATACATGGTTTATTTTCTCCGATATGTGGTTGTTCATATAGTATTTTTGATGGTAGATGAGTTCATAACCTATATTTAATATTGTGATTTGTACACATTAGAATTTATTTATTCACGTATCATCGTCTGTTACTTACCTATGAACCATATGCCCTAACTTATTTTGTCAAAATTTTCGGGAAAATGTCTGCTTTGGCAAGGAAGCTCAAGGAGATGGTGACCAGCGACGGTTCGGTGTGCCACGCAGCAAGGGGCAAAGGGAGAACCTAGAGCTTGTGGTTACACGGGAAGATACCCTTGAGTTGTACGCATCTCTGAGCAAGCGTATTATCGTCCCCACTAGGTGGGCGGATCACCACTTCCTCCAGGAAGCTAGTCTTATCGCCAACTTTGCGTGGATGATGAACAACGTACGGCTAGGCCTCTTTGCACACCTCAAGACCCTAACCTACAAGAAGCTCACACTCGAGTTTCTCTCCACCTTCGACATCAACATCCTCGAAACTCATGAGGAACCCTACTACAACTTCACCATTGGAGCGCATCACGAGCGAATCTCTCTCGCAAGGTTTTGCAAAATCTTCGGCTTTCGAACTCAGGCATAAAATCGTTTTACAATGCCGATGCTGAACTAGCTGAGATGTGTGGTATTTGGGAGAAAATCTCCAAGTGAAGGAATAGGAATAGGAACGGGATAGGATTGCAACCGGAAAACAAAGGATTGAAGATTACAGGAATACTTCCTTCGTTTGGTATAAGGAAAGGAAAAGTAGAGGAATTTTAAGATGCCTTCTTAAGCAACTTGGTTAGCATATAAATAATAAGGGCAGCAGCTTTTGTTGCGGTGTTGCAGGTGTGTCAACTCAGAACTAACTCTCATTTGCCTAGTTCCTCTCTAGGCTGCAAATGAAAAATTGAGGTCAGACTGGATGTTTTCTTTCCGGTGTATTTCCTGTGAATTGCAAAGGAAAAATTCCTTGAGATTTCCTTTAGGGCCTCTTTGGATTGCAGGGTTAAAAAACACAGGAACGTGAAAAACGTAGGAATCTCACAGGTTTGCTTGTGCAAAACAGAGGAATGTAAAAATGAGGACAATTTATAGTAATAGTCGTTTGGATGAAACGCAGAAAAAGCACAGGAAACATGGCTCGATCCTACGCATTTGAGTCTAAAAAAGAGGTTGGAGTAGATGTTTAAATTCCTATGGAATTGGGGCATAAGAATTCAATCCATAGGAATTTTGGTAGTCCATTCCTTTGAACCAAATGCAATCTATAGGAAAAATTTAAGAATTGGAATCCTACAAAAATTTTATGAAATTCCTACAATCCAAAGAGACCCTTAGTACATTCCTGTCAACCAAACGCTGCTACAGTACACATTAGGAATAGGAATCCCACGCTTTTCCTACAAAAATTCTTTGAATCAAAGGAGGCCTTAAGGTCTAGTTTCCGGTATATGCCTATGGAAGCCCGCAGGCCGCAGCTGTCCTGCGGCTCACCCTCTTCGTCTCCACACCGGAAAAAACAAAATTCCTCTCCGAAAACGATGGCCATAGAAGCCGCCATTCCTGGAACCTACCGTCCGCCTACACAATGGGGTGCGCGACGGTCTGAGGAGGAATGCGCGGCGCTGGCGCCGGCATCGGCGGGGCTGCGACCTCAGTTACTCCGACGCAGCGGCGGCGCGGGGGAGAAGGCAGATGGTTCCGGCGACGCGCGGAGTGAGCCAACCTTTTGTTGGGTAAGCGGTGTAGTGCAGTGGAACCTTTTGTCCCACATAATTAGTTTTGATGGGATTGCAGTGGCATATAGACGCAGGCATCAGCAGGGTTATCACTAATTTCCCTAAAAAAATGATTAGGTGCGTATTAGGGTCTAGCTAGGGTTTGGAGGAAAGTTAGGGGGGGATGAGGGATGCAAAATTGGGGCAAATAATAATAAGAAAAAGTGCCCCCTCAAGGCTGGTGCTTACTCCTCCTCTCCAAGCTGAAATATCTCTAGAAGTTATCTGCCGATCTGCGCCCTGACTTGTCGATAGGTGTGTCGAGGTTTGAGGATATGTCTTTGTTAATATGTCCTGCTTATGAAGTTTTCACTGTAAGAATATGCTTATTAGCTCTTTTTCTGTTTGATCTCATCAAACTTATGAACGCATTTTCTGAATTAAGCTTACTATAAGGTATTTTATTTGATTCTTCTTCTCTGCGTCAAAAGAGATGTTGGGTAATACTATTCAGGTTTTACTCCATGGCCTATTGTATAATAATAACTTAGTCTTGCAATATGTTCAACATTCAATGCTTTCCCCTTGCTGAATGCAATTTTGTTTCCAGGTCGCTCCTCAAGTATTTGTAGCTCTTTACAGAGAAAAAATACGGCTGCTATTTAACACACTACAGCTAATTTTGCTACATTGCGTATAGCTAATTTTGGTTTTCTCTTCTTTTCTTCTAGCTTGTACAAACAAGTTCTGTTCAAGTACTATCCTTAGAGCACTCACAACTGAAATGGATGCCCTGAAGCCCTTACGCTTGTTTAAAATGTTCCCCTCACCACTCCCTCCTTGCCAAAATGTAGAGCATATGAGTTTTAGTCAAAGTTAAACTTCGTTAAGTGTGGCTTTAACTAAGAATAATTTGCATCTCATTTTGGCAAGGAGGGAGTACAACCTATGAACATAATGAAAAAAATTAGAAAAGCAATGGTTGCATGAAGCTGGTCCTGAATACATGATCCAGGAACAATATCACTGTTGCTTGTAATCAGGCTGAAATTTCGTGTATTCCCTTCACATAACTTCCTAAACTTTATGTTTACAATAATATGCTAATATATACAGTTGAGTTGAATATGTATTTAGGTTTTCCTTATTTTACATAGTTATCCATTTTTCCATATATATTTTTGTTTATGGGCCCTTCTATTTTTGTAGTTAATGTACAAAAACAGAAGGATGGGCGTTGGCTAATGTGATATGTGAACTGCGGACTATATCATGATCGTTCAACAACGAAAATTCCTGCGAGATTCCGCCTTTCTCCTTACTGAAATAGCTATGTACTTCAGTGTTGTGGTTCTTTAAAATGAAAGGAATTAGCAAGTACAGAGATGGTCCTTTATGTCTCAGTCTGTTCAAGATTCAAGAGTAAGCGCTCTTTAGAAATGTTAGCGCTTTACCACCTTCATATTAATTCAATAATTCAGTGGTGGCCAATCGTAGCTTCTCTTAGTAAGTCTTGATGGCTACAAGTCTTATTTGTTTTGTCGGCTATGTGTATATGTCTGTTGAATTTTTAGGTATTAGTGTTGCACATGGTTATGATGCAAGATGCCAAATAGACAACATGACCAGGAAGCATGCCATTTGCGTGTCCTGACATTTAGTATGTGACCATGTCCAGAAAACTTCTCTATTACTACTTCACCAATATACTTAATGCAGGATCAAACATCAGTGAAAATCAGCAAAGGCAATTTGAAGCAGATGAGCATCACCTGAGTTCTGTAGTTGTGAAGCAGAAGAGAATCACCTGCAATTTAAATGTTGAACATGGATAAGATGCGAGGTACCAAATAGGATGCCATATAGACGATGTGATCAGGAATCGTGCCATTTGCGTGTACTGACGTTTAGCATTCTCACCTGCAATTTAATCGTGTTCTATGCTTATGTGCACTCTGTTAAGTTTCATGCACCAACCAGTAGAACCAAAAGTCCGAAATACCATGTCAAGTTACATGCACCTAGCAGTAGAACCAAAATTCCAAACTGATGGAAAGAAGGTGGATAATCCACATATACATGTATTTGTTTTTCTATTGTGCTTAGTTGTGGAAACCGTTATTGTAGAGTGTGTTGTGATGTTAGTATGTCAAGTCAAATCATTTGTACTGAACCTGAATTTGTCAATAGCATGAATAATGTATGCAATTATTTACCCTTTTGAGAGGCATGTTATTTATTTTGCTACAAAACTTTTGAGACAGACTGTTTGGTTCGCCTCAGGACACTATTGGTGGTGACTCTGTTGTGTTTCCAAGACT
Source organism: Alopecurus myosuroides (assembly GCA_028641055.1). Taxonomy (NCBI): domain Eukaryota; kingdom Viridiplantae; phylum Streptophyta; class Magnoliopsida; order Poales; family Poaceae; genus Alopecurus; species Alopecurus myosuroides. The sequence goes on from CM054059.1 coordinate 101,913,197, forward strand.
CGTGTGCCTTTGTATCTCCTCACTGAGTGAGTACAACTTTGTAAGCCTACATTTTAAAGATAGGCAGGTTCTTCTCACGCGAAAAGCGCTGGCATTTAACCGGTTTACAAACTCAAACTCATAAAATATTATATCATACTTCTATCAAGACTCTTCTGGCCTCTGATGTGATGTTCTACATGGATGCACATTCAAAGGTTTCTTTCTTTTTATAGTGACCGCTTTGAACCTCCCGAGGAACATCACCAAGATGATGATCAGCCTTCCTTCATCGGTCCACCTGCCAACAAACCCGTAGGAAGCGTCTCTACAGGTGGCAACAGGCTTCAGTAACTTGCTGCAGCTGTAGCCGAGTGAGTACCCTACATTGCCATATGCACTGCAATAGGAAAATGGCATAATTGTTTGGAGGCAAACACACATGATGTTCATAAGTTTCATTGCACTTTCTTATTTCTGCAGCAAACATTGTTCAACCTTTTCTTATGCAGCTAGTTCATATTTAGTAATACATCATTTCTAGAATGGACAAGAAAATTTGAATAAAGATGTCAACTTGCCTGATCACTTCAAATATTACGCTGAAGATGCTGAAATTGAGTGGATCGGCGGACATCGACTTCCTTTCAGTTATACATGCCAAAATTGTGAATATTGCAAGAAAAGCAGGCTTGGTAATGACAAACTTTTTCCATATTGGTCTGCTATTCGTATTTTCATTTTTATCTGTCAAGGTTTGGCTACCACCACGGGTAGTGAGGAATGAAGTACCAGAAGGAAGGTACCTGCAAATAAGTAACATGATCTGTTAACACACAAGGGAAGTACAGAGGTAGCATACTGGTGCTGGTTTCCTTGTTTTGAAAAGTTCGAAACATTAAAACTTACTTCTCCATGGGCACTGTTATATTTTAGGCATTTAATGGTTGTCCTTAGCTTGTTACTTTGAACTAAACTACATTTCTCTCTTTGCCGACCTCTGTCCACAGAGAATGCTACAGGAGTTTTTGAGTTCAGTCTAGGTGTGTCACCTGTTTTGAGTCAATGGTTTCCTTATTTTGGTCTAGATAGCACGAGACATGTTCAAGTTTAACATGTTATTATATTCAACTTCATTCAAATTCTTGCGAGAATGTAAGACTTGTATTTTTTGCAAGCTAATATAAGTAATTTTGCTTTATTTTTCAATAATAGCTGTTGTAAAGTTCAGATCAGCAGATTCTAAGCATGGAACTATTTATGCCGCGTTAGTTATTAGAAGACACGTTTAATTTTATCTCTGCAGCTACTAATGCTCAGACAGTCATAGTTGTCCTAAGTTTATGGCAAATTGGCAATGCACCAGGTAATATGTTCTATTAATAAGAGCTAAGCTAAGTACCTATCAAACTTAATTAAATTCACCCAGAATAGGTGTGGGAGGGGATACTAACATGACAAGTGCAAATATCACCAAAATTGCTGGAGAAAGGGTCGAGATGTTAATGACAGTTTCACCAGCATGTCTTGAACTGGCACTCTGGAAAAGTGAGCCTACCAATTTCTGGAACCATTTCATATCCTCAAAGACCTTTGAATCCCACTCAAAGTAACAAAGAACTGTTGCTTGCAGCAGAATTAGCAGCAGTCCAGTCAGAACCAAGTAGACAGAATCCTGATGTGATTGCAAATGCCTGTATTTAATCTCCTCTGGGTGCTGAAGGATGTAAGCATATTCGTTTCTTCTGCTGGCCTTGCCTAATGCCCACACGCTTAACCTCAACAGTGGTGCAAACAAAGTGTTGCCTACTAGAATCTGCGGGGCAACTAGAAGCAGAAAAGTGGGTTTATTTCTGAAAATTGCCATGTTATTATTTACCGGAGTGAATCCACAGTTTGCAAATGAAGATATTGCTGTGAAGGCCGAGAAGGTCCACATCTTAATATCCTTACTCTTCAGTAGATGTCTTGCATCGGAGTCAATCCATAGGTAGATGATAATGACTAGAGAGCCGCAAACAATTGCTGCTATGGAGTAGCCTGCCACTACATGAGCTAAAATATTGCGAGAATTCTGATTCACCTCTTTGTGTTCCTGTACCTGATTGTGTGTCATGGTTGCCTCTGACTGGATGCCTTCCATATTATTCTGACTTGTGTTGTTGAAAACATCAGCGGACTCAATGTCCCTGCATATGAAAGCCAGTCTTCTCTGGAGGGCATCGGCCCGAGCATTTTTGAAGTGCAGCCCTAGCATTGAAGTGAACACTTCTCCTCCTAATATCATCAGTATGATCAACACCCAGAGCTGCTGGTCGGAGAAGTCCTCCATCTCAACTGTTGCCATGCTCGACACTGTCACTGTGGACACGCAGGTGAACATCAGGTCCAAGTTCCTTGGAGCTGGCTTATTCAGGGACCTGAGATTCTTCAGGGCAAGAAAACCAGCAAAGGATATCGACATGAAGTAAATAAGCTGGACTATCAAAGGATTGCTTTTGAAGACGAGAAACTGGTAAGAGCGTCTGAACAAGTTTGTTGTACACCTGGAGAGGGAACTGAGCCTTCTGGTTACAAGCTCATGGAAATGCTTCACTTTCTCCTTGATGGTTCTAAGCTCCTCGAGATTGGGTACTGCAAGCTTCATGGCTGTATGTGATGGCAGGTTCTGCAAGGTAACTAGAACGGATCTGAATTGAGGCATTGAGGTTCGTGAGCTTTTGAGCTCAAACTTACTGGTGTTGGAGTTGGCAACTGGAAGTTATTTCATGGTGTCTTATGGGTTAAGTATTCTCCCCTGCAAGCCCTGCTCAGTTAGATCACGTTGTGGAGCTCCCCTGTCCACATGTATAATTATGGTGCTGATGGTGTCTGAAGGGCCTGGTCCAGGTATAATTGACTATGGACCAGCATGTCCTTCTATTATTACTAAATAGCCAACTTTTGTGTTCTTATTGAAAGGGTTTTCAGCAATTATCATCCTTAATTTAACATTTTCTGCATCGGAAGATATTGTTGATTTGATCCTGCAAACCTAATGCATGCTAATAATTCACACTTCTCATTTGATACTGCAAAGTAGTTGTTGCATTATCCTGGTTTAGCCGAAAATATATCTTACTTATCGTGAGCACTCACCACTGTGATGCTGAAATTCACTACCCTCTAAATTTACAGCTACAAAATGGTGGGGGTACGATTCTCCATGCAAGGGACACGTCAGTAGTGATAGAAATAAATGACGATCGTGAAGTTGCATTCTCCTGGTCGTATTTTCAATTATTAGTGCAGGCTGAATAACTTGCAGTGTCTAATCCATTTCACCGAAAGCTCCACAAGGCAACGTTGCATTGATTGAAAGCACGACCGGTTGTGAGGTTGGGTTGCAAAATTTGCATTCTCCTGATCAGTTCTTTCAATTATTAGTGCGGGTTGGGATTTCTGGGACGATTTTTATTGACATTATGTATCAGATTCCACTTAGACTGGATCATGCATCTTCATTACTATATGTATACCGCATCCTCTATTGTGGGAACAAATCTGCAAGCATTCACACAGGTGTGTGGTGGAACTTTTTTTTTGTTCCCTTTTTTTTTCCTTCTCTTTTAGTGTGGCACAATCTAGTTGCATATGCGTGTTGCTTCTTTTTATCTCGAAGAAAAGTGTGTGGCTAGTGAGGTTTGCGAGGCGATATCAATATTAGACTTTTTCTTAAAGTGGTAGGTGTAGCCTCAGGTACTTCCGAGACATACAAATGTGAACTCACCTCCACATGATTGGAGTCTTTCTGTAAACGTGTGTTTGTACCCAACTTTTTGGCACCAGATAGCTGTAAGAAATTACTAGCAAGCCATCTCTGCGTATCAAGAGAATCAGGCTCATCGGCGTGTCTTGATATTTTTATGATCAACTTTCATTCACCTAATCTGAAACTGGCAGCGCCTTGTAGGTGACTGTACGAGGATGGCAGGTCGAAGGTTCCCTTCTACTCCCTCCGTCCCAAAACACTTGACTCAGATTTACGGATGTATTTAGACGTGTTTTAGTGTATACATATATCCATATTTAGACAAAGTTGAGTCAAGTATTTTGGGACGGAGGGAGTACATCTAAATGGGTACCGAAGGCGAGAAGCAAAGAAAAAAAAAAAGCGAAGCCATGTGCCTGCAACGGACACCAGGTGATGCATCTAACTAAGCTTCCAGGCTTTGCCACTTTTCATACTGAAGTTCTTCAGCCTCCCGAAGAGCATCACAAGAATGAGGACGAACTTGCCAGAATCGGTCCACCTCCCAGCAAAGCCGGTCCATTTATCGGTGCATAGCTGGTCTGGATTGATCTGTCTACTACAGCTGTAGCCCACGGAGAATCCGACATTTCCGTAAGCACTGCCAAGTGTGAAAAATACTGTCAGCTTCCTTGGAAGGAAATCAAGAGGTATGAAAAGATGGTGTGAATTCGTTATGGTATGAATGACAATATTTTTAATCTCTTTTCAGGTTTTGATTCGCTTAGAGTGACTTGCCTGACGACCTCAAGAACAATGCTGAGCACGTTGAAGTTGAGGGGATCCTCTTTGAGCTTTGTCCTCTCCGTGATGCAGATGGCGATGACAAAGATAGTCAGGTAGGAGAGTTGTGAGAAAACGGTGCTCTGGAGCAATCTGTCTCCCTTGCTTCCCGTCAGATGATCCTTTGTCCCGGAGCTCTCTTCAAATGGATACCATGTTGTGTATGGAGGTAGGTACCTGGAAGCAAGAACCCTTAGACAACAATGAGTACAAGTCTGCAAATGCAGCAATCCACGCGGCAGTAATTTTCCTAGGCATGAGGTCCACATGGAAAGTTCTTGATGCAACAACTTCTTACTAAAGACATAAATGGCTACAGAAAAGTTGTTGATTTGCAGCTTGGCTCACATGGACTGCTGGTACGAATGGAAATTAGAGAACTATACGACTCGATAATCAATTCCTGACCTGGAAAAATCATCAGTGCTGCTGACTGGGCACGTGAATGATTGGCACTAGATGGAACAATTGAGGTCCGCCTCAGCCAACCATGAGGCCATTTCTAGATGCTCTCTGATTTGGTGGCTAGCATGAGCACACGGCAGACCCGACTGTTATCTTCCGGCGGTTGCTACCCACAAACAGGAGTAAGTGATCAGGGTTTACGCGTTTTCTCCACGGAACCTAGAAATCGATCGCTGATCCAACTTAACTGCCTCCACGGGGTAGACGGCGACACAAAACTGTTGAGTGGCAGCAGAGCGTGCACCCAGCCATTATACTCTACAGAATTTTCTGGTCCCAACTTTCATCCTGCGAAAAAGATGTTGCTTTGACTTTAAGGTGGCCAGTTGGAGTGATTTAACTCACTCGAACGGACGGCAGAATCTTCCTCAGATTCTCTCAAATGGCATTTGAGTGATGCGTGAAGGTAATATATATGGCCCTCGTTTTGAACGGAGACTTGGAATATTAATCAGTCTAGTTTGGTTCTGTTTTGGAGGCCGAATAGCAATGCAGTTTTGTGGTTTTGCGAGGCTAGATGCCTATCATGGTTGTTGTGCATTCAAAAACATGTTTATTAGTGAGCTTCCATGAGAAAAAAGTTTGACGATTTAGGGCATGCACACAACAAACAGGCACTGAAGTTTATTTTTTTTAATTTTTTGGTGCATGCCTCAATTGGTCGGTGAAATTTTCCAGATTCACATGTTACAGCATACACTACGTTTATGATCCTTTTTAACATGTTTTCTGAACTTGGAGATGGTTCAAAACAAAACTTGGCGGTGATTTGTATCTGGCACCGTTTTGGGTGTTTTCTTACTCCTCAAAAAAATGATGTCATACTATATTTTATCCCATGCCATTTTGTTTGTGCCAAATGTTATGGCACGGTCAACTCGGACATACAACCCGATGATCAAAAGATGGGCACGAGAGGAGATGTTGTGAGAACTGGCCGTGACTGAGAAATTTCTCGTTCACATGGTTCTACCAACCTATGACCTCAATAGTAGAACAAATGGAAACTTGGAATGATCCATGGCGTCCAAATACTTTTTGGCCGTAGCTAGCGCGTGGTGCTTGTCCGTTTTCTACAGTATATAGAAAGTTAATTTATTCTGCTCAATTATTCAGCAGCATTTTGTAGTCCCCCCTCCCCTCACAATTGCAGAAAAATACATTGATATGCCTGTTGTCAATAATAAGCCAAATAAAATGTAGACCTGACCAGCTGGTGCCTGGAGCCATTCTACGACGTCTAGGTGGTCATTGTATATTGTGTCTTTGCCATCTGCATACTAGTGTAAAATATGACAGTTGAGAGTAACTGAGTAAGATACGCCTACTCGTGTTTATGGTTATGGCAGATTCTGCCAGGCCATGGCTGGTGCCCACGTGACGAGGGTTGAGTGGAAGTCAATGCTGATGGTAGCATCACCATGGATGCACGCCGAGGAGGAGCAGACGGGGTGTGGTGCGATCTTCCTCCGGTTTCATGGCAGCTTGGTGCAAACCCTATGAGGGAGTCACATATCCCCTAGTGTCGGAAGCCCTAGGATGGTGTCATTTTTGTGAGGCTTCGTGGCTTTGATAAAGTTCTATTTGAGATAGATTATTTAGAGATGGTTAATCTCTGGTCCTCGTGCCACTTTTCAAGATCTTTGGTGGCGCCTATCCTTTCAGAAGGGAAAGCTAGTTTGTTCTTTTAGTTCTTTTCGTATTCAACATGGATACTGTTCAGCAAACTATGTTGCTCACATCTGTGCGAAGCGTGATGGCGACAACTGAATGCTGGCTAGACTTTGCCTCTGGGCGTGCTTGTAACAAGCATCTCAGCAGATTATGCTTGGGCTTTGATTGTTCAATAAAACTCCCTGAATTTCCACGAAAAAAAAAACTACTTGTGTTCTTGCCAAAATCCGGTAACCTCTCAAATATGAACCTAGACTGGAGAGTTTGTAGGTATGAACCTAAATTCAGCTCACATGTTAGTTTGTTGCATTTTTTATTCTTTGGTCAAAATGAATCTAGGTTCAAGAAAAACATTTAGCAATCAACCAAACATGCCCAGAATTTATGCAGAACAAAAGAAAAATGGCAACCCATCGATTGTATTACCAATGACATGCAATGGAGAAACCGAGAAAATACAGATTGCAAAACTTGGAATCATGAAGGGAGACAAATTTGAATCCGAATTAATTAGCTATGCAGCACTCTCGTAGGCACTGATCCAGCTCTGCAGCTATTTATTTGAACGTACCGAGAGTTAAAACTAGAATGAGAAAGAGATAGAGGACTCACATCATGAACACGAAGAGAACGAGGATGGCCGGCGCGAGGGTGGAGAGGTCGAGGGTGGACTCGCCGGTGTGCCGGGCGTTCACCGCCAGGAACAGCGCGTTCGACAGCTTCTCCCACGGGCTCATCCCTTCAAGCGCGCCACCCCACTCCATGCCGCACACCAGCGCCACCTGCACGGCGATGAGTCCGATCACCGTCGCCGCCAGCATCGCGCACCGCCGCGCCGGTAGTTGGTGATAGTACCCCGTCAGCTCCCTTCCGTCCCTCACCATCTCCACCAGCTCAGGCCGCCATGTCGCCGCGGCCGCGGCGCGCACGCACACCGCCAGCAGCGGCGGGAACAGCGTGTTCCCCACGAGCACCTGCGGCATGAGCAGCAGCTGCAGCCCGGTGTCCCGCTTGAAGACGACCATGTTCTCATTGTTCGGCATAAAGCCGCAGCTCGAGAAAGTCGACACCGTCGTGAACACCGCAAAGGTCCATACGTTTAGGGCCTTGTCCCGAAGCGTCCGGCTCACGCCTGGCGAGGAGTAGACGTAGGCTACGATCGCGGCGGAGCCGAGGACGTGCACCGTCAGGAAGATGGCGAGGACGACGAAGAACAGACTGCCCACCGCGTTGCGCCACAGCCGCTGCGCGTCCACCGGGCTGGTGCTGTTCGTCGACGTCGGGTTGTCGGTGTCGTCGAAGGAATCGGCGACCCGTGGCATCTCAAGCTCGCTCACATCGTGGCCGTCGACGCGCCCGGAAGTTTGTATCACTTGTTTGCTCAGCCTGGACCACTTGTACGCGAGGCCGATGAGCGACACGAACACCTCGCCACCGACGAGCATTAGCAGAGTCAGGACGAGGAGCTGGCCGTTGGAGAACACCTCCATCTCGACCACGGACATGCTCGACACCGTCGCGGCCGAGGCGGCGGTGAAGAACAGGTCAATGCCGTCGCGCCACCTCCCGTCGCTGCGGAATTTGAGCTCGGCGAGGAAGAGGTACCCGCACGAGCAGAGGACAAGGAAGTAGGCGGCGTGGACGAGCGGCGACCAGACCTGCCGGATGCCGCACCGGAGTGAGCGCGGCGTCTGCATCACGCACTCCATCACGCGCGTGGTGGTGCGTGTAGGACTTGGAGAGCGAGCAGAGGAGGCACAATGCCTCGTCGAGCGCTGCCGCCGTGCGCCGGCGCACGTGGTGCAAGAGTTCGCCGAGCTTATGAGCTCCGTCCATGGGGTTGGCACTATTTTGGACGTGAGAGCTATATTTGGGTTTTACGTGCGCGCCTCTCGCTCACCGGCTCACGAAAGGCTGATTGAGAGTGGAGACGTACGTCGCTCAGCTATATATAGCAGAGATCCTACGACGCGCTGTTGTTTATGCGTTTAAGGAGTTGTATAAGACCATCCACACTGTCTTTTCGATTCGAGAAAAAGAGCGAACCGCTGCCTTTGCTGCAGTGTGTGGAATCGCTGAAATAATGAAGAGAGAATTCCTTATTTGGTCCTTATTTAAAATCATGTTCGCTATTTGGTCCTAAAACGAAATTCTTCTCTATTTGACAATTTAACTTCATTTTCTTCCTAACATGGTCCTATAGTGCATTCTAAACACAAATGGGGATGTAAAAAGACTCTTTCACCCCTGATAAATTTTTGTACCAAAATTCATAATAGAAGTTAAAAATAAGCATAGTTATATTCTATGCCATGTTGGTCCCACACGATACAAATATTACTTTAAACATACACATCTGAATTTTTTTGAGTCTTTGGCAGCGTGACATGCGGATGTGGATGTGACGTGCAATTTTGTTTTCATTTTTGTTATAGACGTCACTCTTCCACCAACCTCGTACGCTCGGCGACACGAGCAAATATATTTGTCCCGGGGATTTTCATTTTTGCGAAAGGAAAATCAAAATGAATTAATTAACTTGATCCATGGGTATTAGTACTAGTTAGCTAGCCGTGCCCGTACGTACCTAGCTCATGCATGCATGTTGCAACGTTAGGTTTTGTTCATCAAAAGAAAAAAAAGGGGGAAGTTAGCCGTCTGGAATCGCCAATCTCGCGTCGCTTGATGATGCCATTTTGTACTGACGAGGGCAATGTCGAGGTTTCACATACATGTGCTTTTAGAGAATTCGTCCTTCAGTACGACGTACTACTTTCACGAGACCAGAGCCATGGCGAAAATCTTTGGCCTCCAACAAAACATCGTCTAGAACATTTTTTCTTTTACTTTCACAAAAAGAGAAAGGCCTCGAATTAATATTTTCTGCGTACCAAAAAAAAAACTCATTGGTGGAGTAGTGGCGTCCATAAATAAAAGTCAAAATAAAATTGCATGCATGGTTAGGCCAGCTTAGGTACGTGTGAGGGAATTTTAAAAAAAATAGAACTTTTTGCTTGCCTACTGACTCTTTTTTTCTCCTAATATAAAATAAACAAATGTTGCTAGTACGGCAGGGCACCCACGTATTTTTTGTTGACAGAATCTAACTATGCTTATTTTTAACTTCTATTATGAATTTTGGTACAAAAATTTATCAGGGGCAAAAGAGTCTTTTACATCTCATTTGTGTTTAGAATGCACTATAGGGCCATGTTAGGAAGAAAATAAAGCTAAGGTGTCAAATAGGGAAGATTTTTTCTTTTAGGGCAAAATAGGGAACAAGATTTTAAGTAAGCGCCGAATAAGGAATTCTCTCAATAATGGACCTAGGTACCTCGCGGCCGCCGTCGTGGAAGACCGGAAACGGCGTACGCCCCATCCTCCTGGAGGGTGTGTTTGATTTAAGAACGAAATGAAATATAATGTCATGGTTTTATTCCACACTACCACTATGGGAGCCGCCATGTACGCAGACGGCCGATCGGTGTGCCGATGGTTAAGTATCGGCCCCGTCGGCCTACAGGACGGGCGCGTCTCCGCGGATTATTGACATGTTGGCATCTGTTTCCGTCGGCATAGGGAAGGAACACTGACGGGCACCGTCGACGTCTCCACGGCGTACCAGCCTTATCCGGTTCCACCCGTCCGTCACGCGTATACGGCCACACAGAGAAACGGATCGACCCCGCCCCCGCGTCTCCGCCGCCAGCTCGCACCCTCCGCCGCCGGTCAGGCCCCGCCCCGGCCCCCTCCTCTGCCCCGGCGACCTCCTCCGCCCCCGCAGCACCCGCGGCGTCATCCCCCTCATCCGCAACAACCGGCGGCGGCCGCGCCACCCCGCCCTCACGCCCTCCTCCCTCGGCCCTTGAGCCCCTGCCCCCCGTTCTTCCTCCACTACCCGAGAGGAGCATCGAGGTGAGCCTCTTCTCTCTTTTTTTTGCTGTTTAATTTAGTTAGTTAGATTAGTTTGTTGTTAGATTAGAAAATTAGTTGTTAGTTTAGATTAGAAAATTAGTTTTAGTTAGAAAATTTTAGGTTAGAATTTTTTTTAGTTTAGGGAATTTTAGGTTAATTTATTTCATGTTAATTTATTTAGCGAATTTTACGTTAGAAAATTAGTTGATGTTAATTTATTTGTTGCTATTTAATACAGGAGATTGGAGCCGCCACGCCGTCGACACCCTACCCCGCCACGCCACGCCATCGACCCGTCGTCGTTGTCTGAAGCCGCCACGCCACGCTCCCGACCCGGTCGTCACGCTGTCGCTCGACTACTTCCTCTACCGCCGAGGGTGATCTAGAACTTCGTCTCCTCCCTCTTATTTATTTATGTCGCGTCACCTAGGTGTCATTTGCCGTCCGCAAGCGTTACGAAGATAAATATGCATTAGAGGTAGGCATATGTTGAACCGTAACGCTTGCGGCATTTACGGGACAGTCGGCAGATGCGTAGTTGTGTACGTTTTCCATGTTCTACTCCGGTCTGGGTCAAGATTTCGGTAGCGCCTCCTCGTTGTTCTCCTTATGCACATCCTCGCGGCTCTTTGTCACGACGTCTATTGGGAGAACAGCGGGAAGGTGCTACCGAACTTCTGTCTCGGATCGAGGTAGAGCATGGAGAACGTACTCAATCTACGGATCCGGCAGCTGCTAGGACCCTTACCTATTATAGATGTAGGTTGATGCATGCGTTTTGCCCGGTAGAAAATAGGCAATTTCATGCTATTATTTGATATCAAATGCAATGTATGTTGTTTGACTCGCAATACAGCAGAGGATGACTGATAATGGGTTGTCGGACCCCGGACCCCGAGATATACAAACTGTCATGTGCTCCTAGCAGTTGACCCACAAGGGCTTCAGGGTTACCAGCCCCGGCCGCAACAAACAACGGCAGGCAGACCGGATTCATCGGCACGTAGTCCGGATCCCCGGTCTACTACTCCTTGTGTCCATGCTAGTCATAACCAGATATGTATACCCAAGCATCCACGAGTCGGATGAAACTGAAGGAACGGGACCAGAGTTATACAGAGATGCTATGTGTCCAGAAAGTGCAACAACAATCGAGGGTTACTGGGGTTACCTCGCCCCAGGCCGGATATCTCCGGCAGGCGGGCTCGGTCATGGATCATCGGCTCCACAACCCCTCGACTGCGACAACTATGCAGGCATAGCCAAAACTGTATAACAACGGGCTCGAGACCAACAATCGATCAAAGCAGTACTCTAGACATGAAAGTTGTATTAAACAAGGCATACTAGAGTAGCTTACACACAGAGGTTACCGGACCAACATAGGTCAAGCAACCCAACATTACAACAAGCAGCGAAAGCAAAGATGTTGCTATACAACAAGAGCAAAAGGACTAAGAGTCCGAAACATAAGCAACGTAGCCAAACCCATACTACAGATACCAGACTGCTGCCTGGGAACTCCTAACTACTCGTCGACGTCGAGGTAGAACCCCTCTTCAGCTGCATCACCGAAGTCTGAAACAAAACAACAACGAGGCAAGGTTGAGTACAAAAGGTACTCAGCAAGACTTGGCTTTTAAGGTTCTTTGCATAAAGCCAACTTTGTTTTCCGAAGTTGAGGAAGAAAAGCACGTGTGATAGAGCATTTCTAAAACAGAGGAGGAATCTACTCAACTACTGAGATCATTATGTTCTTTTGTCCACCAAGTACTTTCTCATTCCCAGACTACCATAAGCTACAAGAATCACCCCTCTCGACTTAGTCGAGGAGGCATCCTTCATTCATTGCCAGCAAGTTTTAGTCATTCCGTTAGAGTTATCTATGACCCCGTGACTTTCACCAAGTTGTCCATAACCGTGGACACGGCTTTCCGAAAGATTTATCCCTGCAGGGTGGTACACTTTACCCACACGTATCGACCGACTCTTAGTGCCACGCGGTAACGCTCCTCTCTAAGAGCGCGGCAGAGTGTGGTCGACCACGGCCTTTACCTTGCTCAACCCTATCCATGAGTCAACCCAAACAGGGCCACCCCGTCAACAGGGAGTTGGCCACCTCCTGACGGCACCTGTTCTGTGAGTCGGGACAAGATCCGTGTACGTCCATCACTGGTCCCGGTCACGCCCTAGTTTTCTCCAAAACCTTTTATGACACACCCGCAAATGGAAAGCTCAAACTATGTGACTCATGGAAGTGATCGAACAAGTTAGTTAGCCGAGCGCGGTCAGTTAGGCCCCGCGTGTGGTTGCACGCTCAGTCTTGGTTTCCGCGGCGAGACCTTAAATCCTAGGGTTGGCGAGTACGGAACGAATAACCACTACCCAAGTGGCCTCCCGTGCTAGCCTTAGTCAGTTTCATATGCTCAGTACTCATAAATATAACAACATACAAGGTTATCGAAGTGATCCAAAACATCAACCGGATGTAGTAGATCAGAACACTAAGCATGGCTAAGCATAACACACAAGGCTCTACGATACTCAAACAACCCTAGTCATACTAGGAGGGTAAACAGGTATGAAGGTGACATGTGAGGGGGAGGGTCATGCAATGGATAGGTTACTCTAACAGACTCGAAACCAAGTTGAATCGAATGCATGTGTAAGAGGTTCAAAGACTCAAAACATGGGTAGCCATGAGGTGGTGCTTGCCTTGCTCGTCGAAAGTAGAGCTCGAGTTGTCGTAGAACGCCGGATCGACCTCCGGATCTCGGTCTACCGATAGCGAGCAACACCGGAAAGAAGGCAAACAATCAATACTTGACGACCGTGCAATGCACAATATGTATGCATGAGTAAAACAATGCAAATGAGATGAAGCTTAAAAGATATAACAGGGAGCTAGGGTTTTGCGTCGTGAACGACGAACACCGGAGGAGGGGGAAAAACCCTAAACTGAAGATGTGACCAAACTAACATGCTCAAATGACTTTGTAAACCTCCTAGTTGGATTGCATTTGTTTCACTGATCAAAAAGGTATATTACACTTAATTTTCTATTTTTAATGAATAAAAACTTTATTTTCAATATTTAATTGAATTAAAAGTTAAGTACAAAAGTGACCTCATTTTAAACTTAGTTGAACATGTATGAAAATGACATAGATAAAAAGCTCTCATTTTTCTGAACACACATATATTTTTTTCATAATTTTTGGAGCTATAAATTACAAGTTATTTAATTTCCAAAACTATTTTATTTTCTGTTTTCTAAATTCTCTGCGGGTCCCACTGTTCAGTTCAAAAGAGGACAAAAGATGCCACTTGGCACGCCACGTAGGCAGGTGATGTCACGGTGACATCACCGTGACCTCACGGTGGTGGCCGGCCGGTGGCGGTTGTCAACGCCGGCGGCGATTCCGGCGAGCCCCGGGGACGTGCTTAGGCTCGTTGAGATCCTCTCGACGAGGCGGACATGAGGGTGGCGGCGCCGCCCCGATTAGGCCACCGGCGGCGAGGGAAAAACGGCGAGCGGCGGCGGGAGGTTTCGGGTTCCGGCGAGCTCGGTGCTTCCGACCGAATTGGAGGAAACGGAGGGGCTGGGGAGGAGCTAGAACTCACCACGAGCTCGAGGAGAGGCTCGGCGGGGCCGGAGGTGGTCGCAATCGGCGGCGCGGTGAGGAAGGGGCCGGCGGCCGGAGGGGAGGAAGAAGGCGGCGATCTCCCCAACTAGCCCATCCGGGCTCGATTCCTCGGCGGAGAAGGGGCGGTGAGGAGCGGCGGTTCCAACGGGGTGCTCGGAATGGTGGGGGAGGGAGCAGAACGGCGGCAATGGAGGTTCGACGGCGGCGGCCGGTTTCGGCGGAAGAGAGCCAGAGGAGGGGAGAGAGACAGCGGGTGGGGGGGGGGTTCTGCGAGGTGCTCTCGATGCGGACGTCTCTTTGGAGTCGTTGGGGGCCTCCACGTCGACCGCGGGGAAGCAGGAGGTGGCGCGCGAGGCGGCGGCTGCCCTCCTGTCACCGGACAGGAGGAAGACGACAGGGTTTTCAAGAAAACCCCCTGGGAGAAAATAAAATTGCAAAGAAGCCCCTGGAAACTTTAAAACAGAACCCAAAAATGAAATTTGAGGGCCTTTTTGTGAACCAAAAATTGCACAAAAATAGTCATTGGAAAGCTCTTTCAATTTGCTACCTTTCTAGCATAAGTTTGGTTCCATTTGAGAAACTTTGCAGAACAACTTTGTTTGAAACAAGTTTAAGTGATTTTCTGGTAACTCTCTGGTTGAACTTTAAAAGCAAAAATTTTGTCAAATTTTCATGCATGCATGCCATGTACACAACACCTCTCTTTATTACACAAAAAGTAGGGCTGTTACATGGGTGGATGTATACTGGCCAAAAAAATGCGTTTGAAAGAATAGATGAGTGGGAATGGAAGACCAATTTGTTAGTGAAGGAGTTAGCGCGTGGTTCAAAGTCAGGCATCCGTCCAAATTGGCATTCCTCTCATTGTAAGAAGCGCCATCGTCAGGGAAAGGATGATATGACTAGACAACTTTGGTCTTATGGTTATATGCGGGGCTTCGTCACGGCGATCGACTTTGGTCAGTACGAACGTGACAGTGTGAGAGTGATGCGGCAGCGGATCAACGTCAATAAGGACGATGGGATTAGAAATTTCCTAGAAGATCTCCGTGATGCCTTTCACCACCTTCACGGGAGGACCCGTCAGAATTGGAGGAACCGTGTGAACCAGAGGAACCAGAGCCTACTGTGAAGGCCTACTTTGATATGATGGCCTCAGCTGAGAGGCCTCTGTACGATGGTGCAAGAATTTCTCAGCTCGATGCCATCTCGCAAGCACTAGCCAATAAGCTCGAGCACGGAAACAACTGTTCTTGCTTTGAAGCTCATCTACAAACATATGGTAACATGTTGCCTGAAGGACATTGTTTGCCTAAAAGCACGAAACAAAGAAAATCCCGCGAGACCTCAACATGGATTATGACAAGATAGATTGTTGTTCAAAAGGTTGCCTTTTATTTCAGGAAAAATATGCGGATGACAAGTACTATAGCAAGTGTGGGGCCTCTAGGTATCATGGGGTAAAATGAGCCGATGGTCAGAAGAGGCAGACAAAAATAGCAGTCAAGATTCTTTGTTATCTCCCGTTCATAAAAAGAATCCAGTGGATTTACATGAACAAGGAGTCTGCCACACAGATGATGTGGCATAAGACGGGGAAGTGATACGAGGACGAGCATGGACGGGTAAAGATGGATCATCCATATGATGGTATGGCATGGAAGAAATTCGATGAAAAGCACCCCGATAATGCAGCCGAGGATCGAAACATCAGAATTGCGACAGAAACCGATGGATTCAATCCGTATGATATGTCGACTGCCTCGTACATCTGTTGGCCCGTGTGTTTTATTCCGCTCAATCTTCCTCCCGGAGTTCTAATGCAAAGAAAGACCATATTCCTGTCGTTGGTCATTCTAGGACCCGAATACCCGGGAAAGAATTTGAGTGTCTATATGCAGCCGGTTGTGGATGATCTGAACCACTCTTGGCACCACGAGACGATGACATACGCCCATGCATCAAAGAGAAACTTTTTGATGAGAGTTTGGTTCCAGTATTCCATGCACGACATGCCGGGGTACGCCCTATTCTGTGGATGGTGTACAACTGGTAAGTGGCCATGCCCAGTGTGCAGGAACCGACTCGAGTTTCTTTGGCTAATCGCGGGTAAGAATTATTCTGTGTTTGATACACATCGAAAGTTTCTCAAAATAAGACATCGGTTTAGAGAAGACGAAAAGAACTTTAAGAAAGGCAGAGTTGAGCGTGAAGAAAAAGAGCTACCAACTTTCGATGGTGCAGTTGTTGATGGCGAGCTACGCGATCTCGTGCTTGCTCAGGGAAATGGCCCATGATATGAGGGATATGGCTTGACACAGAACTGGACTCACGTGGCAGGCATTACGCAACTCGAATATTACAAGGACCTCAAACTTCCCCATAACATCGATGTGATGCACACCGAAAATAATGTCGCAGAGTCCCTCTTTTACATAATCTTGAACATTGTTGAGAAGTCACAGGACAATGTCAAGGCTAGATTTGATATTCAGAAACTATGTGATAGGGAGAGATTATACATGAAGGAACCCGAGGGCCGTTAAAAAAACTGGTTCAAGCCGCATGCCTACTACTGCCTTGATAGTATCCAAAAGAAGGAGGCATTCCAGTGGCTCAAATACGTCGTGATGTTCCCTGATGGTTATTGTTCGAATATAAGTAAGGGAGTCAATCTTTTAACAGGAAAAGTCACCGGGCTGAAGAGTCACGACTATCATATATGGATTGAGCGACTGATGCCGGTGATTGTTCGAGGGTATCTCCCCGACCGTGTCTTGCGAGTGCTCGCGGAGTTGAGCCATTTCTTCCGCATGCTCTGTGCTAAGCAGATATGTCCCCTGATTATTCATAAGCTGCATGATCTAGTGCCAGAGTTGCTATGCAACTTAGAGATTATATTTCCGCCAGGCTTCTTTACTCTGTTGGCGCATCTTGTTGTGCATATCGCGAACGGGGCACTCTTGGGTGGACCGGTGCAGTTTCGTTGGCAGTTTTGTATTGAGAGAGAGTTTAAGTATATTCGAACCAAGTGTGGAAACAAAAATCAGATTGAAGCATGCATAGCTGGGGCAACTATCCTCCAGGAGATGGCAGATGCCAGGCTAACGTACTACCCCGATGATGTTCCCACCATGCATAACCAGGCCTCTCGGTACAATGTCGACGAGCCCAAGCAAGACCCCAAGCTCCTCCACTTCCAGTGTCCCGGTGGCAATGCCGGTGGAGCAAAAAAGTATAACCTGACCACATAAGAGATGGAATGCATAATGCTCTATGTGCTTATAAACATGAAGGAAGTGACCCGCGACGAGCATGCAGGAGGAAATTTCCTTAGGTAAAATGGTTAACAAAATTACTTTGCAACTAGTAAGTCGGTTTCGGTCTAATACGTATTTTATCCCTTTAGCCAATTCAAGGATGAAATATGGTTGGGAACGACGGACCCCAATGAAGCCGAGCTGGACACTCTTCTGAAAAAGGTGCTCCCGAAAAGAAAAAAAAATCATGGTTTTGTTCAGGGAAAAGGTAAATTCTAACCCGTCCCTCCTACCTTGCAATCCGTGTCTTGCCCATCTTATTACCTTGCACAGACCAATTTGTACCGAATTTGTAGGGAGCTGATCCCAACGTTGTGATGTCGGATGAGTTGAGATGTGTCTCCCAAGGTTGTAACCATAAAGTCGAGATGTACGAGAAGTATGATGTGAATGAGTTTCACTTCCATACAGAGTTTCACCAGAATAATCGGCCTAATGAAAAAACTATAAATACCAGGGTCTTCACCAAGGGAGCCGGTGAGTTTGATTACTATGGAAGGTTACAGAATGTATACGAGGTGACGTACAATAATACGAACTTACAACTCAACCTCGTTGTGTTCAAATACAACTGGTTCGACCCAAAGGAGGCTAGACTGAGAAAAACCCCTTCCATTGGGTTAGTTGAAGTTAAGCCTTCAACCACCTATAGCGGATCCGATGTATCTGTTGTGGCCCACCAAGCCAAGAAAGTTTATTATTTTCTCTACCCATGCCAGAAAGAGGGACTCAAGGGTTAGGAAGTCATGAACCAAGTATCGCCACATGGTAAGCTATCCATGCCCTCGGACAATGATTACAACAACATTGACCCTAAAACATACGGGAGAATTTTCTATCAAGAGCAAGATAACTTTGGGGACTTTAGCATAAAAGGTCTTGTGGACCTCGAGAACGAAGCACCAACATGTGGTGAGGTGGTGGTGAATTTAGAGGACATAGATATGCTCACCAAGTTTCATTCGGACATTGCCAACGATGATGAGCCTCCACCGTGCGATGAGCATCCACCTTACTACTCGCGTGATAGTGATATTGATAGTGATGATGAGAACGCAAGACTGGAATTATGAGAGTGATGATTCGTGGTGAGGGTCTTTTATGTCCTATGCTTAGTATTTAATTTCCTTACGTATTATGCATTTATTATGCTTATTATTTAATCTCCTTATGTATTATGCTTGCTATTTAATTCCTTCCAAACTATATTATGATTAGTATTTATTTTTCAACATGCTATTAATTGTTTACCCTTTGTTAATGCAGGTGATTGAACAATATGAGCGGTAAGGAATCATCGGCCTCCTTGAGCAAATCGACGCGCCGACGGACGCCGAACCTGCATTACACGAGTGTGGGCGGTGAGAGAGGAGGTGCAGGACGAGGTGGAGGGGGAGCTACCGATGCACTTCCCCCGAGGGGAGGACGAGGTGGAGGGCGAGGTGGAGGGCGAGGAGGAGGACGACAACGAGCTGACATACCCTCTTCTTCTGCCGACGTGTCTTAAGAGTCTCCTGAGGTTGAGTTTGAGGGCCAGTCTCGAGATGAGGAGACGGAAGACCCCACGACGCCGAAGAAGCTAAAGTGTCGTGGGGAATCCACAGTCCCTGATGAGTCAGAGGAACCTGCTACTGAGGAGCTAAAAACCTCTCATTGAGCCTAACGACATTGAGTAAGTGACTTCATTTCGAACATGGTAATTTCATTTTGAACATGGTAATTTAATTTTGACATGTATTAATGTATGATTATAGTGCAGAAATTGGACTCATAGAGAGGGGATCAGACGTGTTCCTAACACCCTGGTTAGATCTCTGCTTAGGAAGTATTGGCCTGGATTTTACGCTCCGGTCCCCAACGGCGAGCGGAAGCTAGCAGGCTGTTGGGTTGACTATGAGTCCGCCCCTTGGCCGGGCTACCGCTCAGCTGCTGACGCTATGATCACCAGGTTTTGGGTAAGGCGAACTGTTCAAAATCCGTTCATAGTTGATGACTCATGCTAACTCATGCCTCTCACAATTATTTTTATGCGTGATTACAAAGATTTTTTAGGGTGGATCCGGAGCTTCAAGCTATGGCAGAGAAGATTTGGTACGGCAACAGTTCTATAATCAAAAGCATACCGCCATCAATACATTCAGTTCTGAGAAGTTGGACAAGAGAGCGCCGAAGTATGAGAATGTGAAGAATGCACCTGATATGACCTTGGAATATTACATGGAGGTAAGTAAAATGTAAAAAAGTTTATATGTTGTTGTTAAGTTGCAATTGCATTTTTTGTTCTTCCTATGAGTATTGATTTTTCAGTTTAGACCCGGGTGGGCCGATGGTAGGGAAGACGCATGGGCCTAGATGGCTATGAGGGTGTAGGGGAAGACCCCGAGTTCAAAGCCGCGAGCGACCGAAACAGGGCAAACCGCGGCAACGACATGACACACAGTGCGGGAGCCCGCGGCCTTAGTCGTGTCAAGGATAAGATGGTATACATGAAAAAATCTGCATTTATTTTACCCTCATATTCCTACTTGATACGCATAACATTTCTTTTCAAGAGTGGGCAGCCTGTTACGGACATAAAGCATGGGAAATTATTAAGGCGAAGAGGCCCGATCCATCCAAGCCCCAGTCCTCGATTCCCGAGTACTACAACACTACCAAGGAGGACTTGGGTAGCTACTGCAAGGCGTTTTAGGGTTTTCATCCGGAGGTGGATGACCCACTTTAGCAGGAGACCGATGAGAGAGCGTTGGTTGTGTCGGGATACGGCAGGCCGCATGGCCGTTACCTCATAGTTTATTTAGTGACCCCGCACACTCCTGAGTTGAGCCTCACGTGTGTCAAGACTACTCTCACCGCCAACGGCCCCAATATCCCGCCTCCTCGACAGACTTACCGAGCTCGCCATGATGTAATTTTTCTCAATTTCGTCCTCTTTTCGACATTCCTCGGTGGCTAAGTTGAGATTCATTTTTCCTGAAATTGTAGCCTGCTTTCGAGGAGGCCTACGATGTTGCTTTTGCGGAATATGAGAGGCGTATGACGAGTGTTTGCACATCTCAGCGTCCTATGGAGAGTGGGAAGAGGTGCGCGATGCCGTAATTATCTTGTTTCTGCACATCTCAAGTTCTAGTTTCTACACATCTCAAGTTCTAGTTCTTGCAACGCATAACATCTAAACTAGCTTGCAGGCTCACCAGAGTTTTTTTGACAGCGAGACCAGCTACCAGATCGGCCAACTAAGCTGGCGCTGGCGCCACGGGCCCCGTCCAAGGACGGATTCCGTTGCACATACTACTCAGCGAGTCCGGTAAGTTATTTGCTAAACCGTACGTTACCGCTATCTTGTACCTTCCAATTTGCTAACTTTAGCTCAAATCTGCATGTAGGGATCGGGATGCTCTGGGAATGGACCATTTGGTCATGCTGATGCCTCGCCGAACTCATCGCGCGCGAACATACCGGTTCATGCCGGTGGTGGTGCCGTGCCGAGTTCGTCTCGCGAGACGGCTCATGCCGGTGGTGGTGACGGCTCACCGAGTTCTGGGATGGTTCGACGGCGGCTACCTAGCGCGTATGGTCTCCTATTTTCAAGCGGGAAGATCTGGGTCTCTCGAGCCCTCGGGAGATTTAGTTAGGATGTTGTTTGTGTTTGTATGCACCGTACGTTGGATGATGCTTCTATGTATCGTATGTTAGATGATGTTGGAGTTTGACGATGTGTGTCCGATATTTGATGATGTTTGAATAATATTTGGAGGGATAGCTATGTGAAATAATTTCTGAAATTTTATGCTCATTTTAAATTCAATTCAAAAACTGCCAGTAGCACTAAAATCACAGTAGAGAAAAAAAATTTGGCCGATGGTTAAACCGTCGGCGTATCTACCTAGCCAGAAGCTCCCAGGAACTGTCGCGTGTCCCCTAGCCTAACGTTTTTAACCTTCAGCGTCTTCCTCTCCAGGAGCCGCAGGAACTGCCGCGTGTCCCCTAGGCCGACGGTTTTAACCGTTGGCGTCTCCCAGGTGACGGTACACGTAAAAACGGAACATACAGTGGGCCCCATAGCTGCCTACGCCGACGGGATACAATACGTCGACGGGTTGGAACATACGCCGACACCCCGATATGCCGACGGTCACCGTCGGCGTACCCAGACGCCGACGGGAATCTCTGTTACGTCGATGGGGGCCCACCGTCGGCGTCTGTCCTGTGTCCTGTAGTGCCAGTAGAATGGGCCAGTTCCATTATTGTATTTGGTTGGGACCAAAATGATAGAATAGAGTGGTTTCGGCCTGTGTTTGGTTGGGACAAAAAGTTAGAATGAAATGACTATAATTTGGTTCAACTCGCCAAAATTTGTCTCCAAATTTTTAAAAAGATTTAAACAAGTTTTTTTTTGCGAATTAGCCTCCAAATTCAACACCAAAGCAGCAAGGATTTTTTTTTTGCATATGTCATTAACTAGTACAGATTAGTAATTAACATCACTCTAAAATACAAATTGACGTCTAAATTTGTTGTTAACTGGTTCATATTAGCAATCAACGTACAAATCCTATGAGAGGATCCCACATATTCCATGTCGTTCCACCAATCTGGAGGAACCACTCCGTTCCGCATATTGGAGGTATATTTCCTTCCGAGAAACTAGTTGGTTTCATTCCACTTTTCAACCAAACATACGAATGAGCTCTAAGAGTGGAATCGTCCCGTTACATTCCACTTGGTTCTAGCAACCAAACTGTAGCGTTCCCACATTTAAATAATGGAAGAACATATGTGTTATTGTGGTAGTCCCTGGATCAATTGCTAGCACCACAGTACAAGATGAAATATCATGCAAATGCATCAAATTCTACTACATCGCATGATCCAGTATTTAGAAAATAATATTACAACTTGCATAGTTTTCGAAGACTAGCAGAAAACAAAGAAATACACCGGAAAACATAGAACAATATTGAGCCCATCTTATTCATGCGCCACAGGAAAAACATGTTAGCGATAGTCTCGAGATCCTAAACGAAGTCCTCACTCGTCTTCAGAATCATCTGAAGGATGGAATATGCAGCCACAAGGGAGTCAATACAATTTAATGTATTGGCAAGTAACACTATGGTGGATATAAATGGAAAAAACCAATACTACATGCTTATTTGGCTGAGTGGAGTTTTGGCTAAGTTTGCATAAAGCAAGTTTTCTCCTATATTTTTCATAGAACATTTTGATCATAAGAGGTATCTCTGGATATATATTTGTGAACCAAGATTCATCTTGAGAAATGTTGACATATTCATAGGTCCAACCATGTAAATGGTTCCCTACCATGCCATAGATAAGAGCATATGCATAGGTTCAACC
Source organism: Alopecurus myosuroides (assembly GCA_028641055.1). NCBI lineage: Eukaryota > Viridiplantae > Streptophyta > Magnoliopsida > Poales > Poaceae > Alopecurus > Alopecurus myosuroides. The sequence continues at coordinate 101,936,131 of CM054059.1, forward strand.
ACTAATGTGATCCCCTACCATGCTGGGTAATAAGCATTTTCATAGCTTCAACCACTAATGTGATCCCCTACCATGTTGGATAATAAGCATTTTCATAGGTACAACCACTAATGTGATCCCCTACCATGCTGGGTAATAAGCATTTTCATAGGTACAACCACTAATGTGATCCCCTACCATGCTGGGTAATAAGCATTTTCATAGGTACAACCACTAATGTGATCTCCTACCATGCTATTCATGTGAACATTTTCATATGGTTCAACCATGTAAATGGTCCCCTACCATGCCACACTTGTGGGTATCTAGTACTCCACCAAAAATATTTCATAAACCCCTTAGGGTAATCATTCAAAACATAGTTATACTTTCCAATCACATCAACTTCATCTACAAGCATAGCTAAGCAATCAACTACCAAAATTTTAAGGCTGCTACACTATCAAGGTAATAAGGATGGTTACACACTACTTGGGATAATAGCATAGCATAATATTTTACCAAGGATTTTCCTATCATGCATACTACTCAAAAGTTCTAATGCATATAGGAAATAACAGGTAGTTTATGATGTGCCACTTGCCTTGTTAAAGTTGGTGTAGAGGTACACTCTCTTCACCACTAGATAGTTTCTCTTTGTACAATCTGGACAAGTCAAACAAATAACAATAAACAACTTTCACAAACAACAAGTAAAAACAAAGAATAACAATCAACACACTTAGTCAAAAGGGTTTTATGTTAATTAGGGTCAAGGTAAGGCTAAGGTCTATCACAATAATTTAGTTTGCTAAGGAAACTATTGTGATTAGGTTAAAGTCTACCAAAAGGGACTATAGTTGGTAAAGACTTTGGGTTTGAAATATTCAAACTCAATCAGTAATACTTGTCGAGGAAGTTCCAAGAGTTCTCCAGGGTTATATAACTATTTCAACTAAAATAACACATAACAAAGTGTAACACTTATTTGTTTTCATCAAAACATTTGAGTGATCTAGTTTGGTCTTTCCATTTTGGGTTAAGGTAGGTCTAGGTTCAAATAACTCTAATACAATAGAGATAACAATATTATAGTCTTTGGATTTTCCATTGGGGTCAGGGATTGGAAAAAACAACTTGTTATTCTTCAACTTGTGTGGATGGCTCCAAGTCTTCACATGCTTGTTTTCTTGAAGTTCATCTTCATGCTTCTATTGTAGTTTCTTCCTTTTTGTGAAGCTTCTCTTGAACTTGATAAATCTTCATGGTCTTCACTTCACTACTTGGTTTAGGTGTGGGATGGGCACAAATACCACTAAGTCAATTTGGAAAGAAATAAGAAGAAAGATAGAAAGAGAGGGAGATGTTTTCTTCTGAATTTCTTCACACTTGTACTTCTTTGAGTTGCCTCTAGTTGTTGTGAAGTCCAATTCCCTTACTTGAAATTCTTTGATGATCTTCTTTGTAGCTCTTCATGTTTTCACCAAGTTGAATATGGAGTTCCTTCTTGTGGTTGAGTCTTGTCCTCCATTTTGCTAACTTGATGGATTATTGAAGCAAGAATAGGGGAGTGGAGGAGTAGATAGAAAACTATGGTACTAGTGTTTGAGGTTCACTACTTGGTCTTTTATATAGTTGACATATACTAGGGACTTGGCCTTGGCTCCAAAATAGCCATAACAACAAAGAATAATAGTTGAAAACAAATTCTAAGACATGGTAAAGATGGATGAATCACTAGGTTGGGTTTTTGGTCAAGAACACATGGTCATGGTCCAAGGGTGTCCAAAACATTTTCTAACTATTTATAGAATTAAATCTATGTCAAAAATACTCAAATAGACAACTTAATTCTAAATTGAATTTTATTTGATCAAAACTTATTTTGGGACAGAGGGTATGAAAGTACACATCCTAAGGTTTCCAAAAATATTTTATTTGCAATTTTTAAATTTGTAGAATTTCAATTATGTCAAAATTCATTAAACGAGCATATTTGAATTTGAACAAAATTTAAATGGTCAAATTTAAATTTGTCGAGTGCCAAAAGTTTCTACATGTTGTGCTGATTCCAAAAAGTCCAAGTTTGCTAAATCTGGGCTTATGGTTTAAAAAGATATGATGTTTCTAAGTTCTAGGGACTATTCTGCAGAATTGCCATTTTTAATTTATTCGAAAAAATAACAGAAAGCAGTTGGTTTGAAATGTGGTTATTCACCGCGCGGTGCGGCAGACAGGGAGTGGGCCTGGGCTTGCTACGCGCTGCTCGAGCGGCAGATAAAGAACTTAACGCGCGCTGACTGGGCAGGCCACGTGGCGTGATGTGGTTGGCCCATACCGGTTCAGTTTAACGATCTAATCTCGGCCGTTCAAGTAGATCCAACAGACGAGGATGAAGATTATCTCACCTCGCCAGCGGGGCCTCGTCGGAAATGGTGTCTAGGCGGCGCTGGGCTCGGGGTTGAACGGTGATGTCACTCCGGTGGCCTCCGGAATGTGCAGAGAGCACCGGAAAGCTCCTCGCGTCACCACGAACTCTATGGTTGCAGTGGCGTGCCCCGGGATGGCCTTGGTTGACGGCGTTGTGCAAGAGGAGGCGATGGTTGTTCCGGTGAGCTTCGGGTATGTTGCTTCTGCAGAGGAAAAATTAGAGGAAGGGGTTGAGGAGGGGCGCGAGGACGAGAGGAATCGAACGACGGGGTTCTCGGCCACAGAGACTGGCTCACCTTGCCGAAAATGGAGATCGACGACAGCGGATGTGGCTGACTCCGGTGATAGATTCAGAGGGATTGGGGCACAATTTCGCGAGGCAGGGGAGGGGAAAGGAAGAGGGGATTGGGGGCTATAAGGTGCGGGGTTCAGGGCAATCAATCCCGTTCTTAATCACGAGCATTCAACGCGAGTTAAATCGAGCGTTTCTTCGGTGCAGTAACGGAAGGAAGAAGACGATGATGACATCATCATTTTTTTAAAATTCGGTTTTTCTTTATTAACTTGTATCTTTTGATTCATAAATCCAAAAAACCACAAATAAATTTCTAAATTCTTAAAATAAATATATCTTTCAACTAAGCATGTTTGTGGGAAATTTAGACACATTTCACTTTTTCGTATTTTTGAGAATATAATTAATTACTAATAGTGCTCAATGTATATTTTTAAATTAGAAAAATAATAAAATGAGGTTTTTATTAAATAAAATTTCAGAGACAATAAACATACCAAATACTATTTTTGAAAGTCATTTTACCTCACTTTCATATTTTATAAATTTAACATTTCAGTGATTTTCTAATAGTAACTTAATTCCATTTTTAAAATAGAAAATTAAATAAATATAAAAGTGGCTTAATAAAATTTGGAAAAAATCACACAAGTCATAATATTGTTTTCTAAGTCTTATTTTATGTTATTTAAAAATAAAATAATTTTATATTCACTCCTTTATGTTTAAAACTTGGAGTATCATTTGCATATCAATATAAATATTTGTTATTCCCATAAAATAATTTTGAGGCATATAAACTGTTAAGAGGTAATAATTCTCTGGTTTCAAAAGCTATAAAATATTTTCAAAGCAATAGTTGATTTGGAAACATGTTATAAAATAAAGTTTTCTAAGAGAAAACAATTTCTTTGAATAATGAATATTAATTTTGAAAGGGCTTTTAGGGTTTATGGAATAGAGGTATAATGGATTCTTAATTTCAAATTTCATTGAGTTATATATTGTTTCCTTTTATTTCTTGCATCTCATTGGTTTTTGGTGACTAGCATAACATGAAAACAAAAAGTTCAATTTTTAGTGATTTTTGGACTTTCCAAACATCAGGGATGTTATACAAACACATAACAGTGCTCATCCCTTTCAATATAAGAGAATCTCCATCAGCATCTACCAATACAGCGTCCGGCAAGTGTTGCCGGCGCATGCTATTGGGAGCGCTAAAACCCGTTGCCGCCGTATTGGGCGCGTCGCCCCCCACCGGTGGGTTCAAGCAGGAAAATTTTGAAAAATATAAACTTAATGAATTGAACTAATTTTTAAAGTAAAACAACGAATTTCATTCAAATTCGATAGATTTTTACATAGTTCGGCGCAAATTTAAACTAAACAGCTAAAAAATCGGTTGATGAACTCCATTTAGACATCGTCGGTGGCCTGACGCACCAGCGAGTATGCCCCGTCGCCGTTGCCACCGTCGATGTCACTGTCTCCGCCATCATTGTTTCTGCGGCTGCTCATGCGGCTCCTCTTGGACCTCGGCCTTCATGTTGACCTTGTCGTCGTCGTCGGTGGCACCGACATAGATGATGTCATTCTCGTAGGCGTGCTCGCGAGCGGACCACTCCTCCGCCACATCGTCCGACGCCGTGATCACCTCGTTGTATGAGACGGACAAGGCCCTCCCCATGTCCATCTCGAACTGCACCGCTGTGAAGACGGCGCCTCACGTACGACGATTCCCTTGACAATGCAGCCACCCTCTTCACGTGCATTAGCAGCAGCATTAGCACCACGCCAGCCTCCCTCTTCACGCCGCTGGAGCCGGAGGAGGAGCCGCACGACAATGACGACCGCGGGGTTGTGATCTGCAATGGTCCGAGCGACAACATCATCGCCTGTACCCTCCGATGCGGGACGTACCTGTATTCTCGGAGTGTGTCGTCGATGGAGCGGTTGCCCCACCAGTGGCGTTGCTCGTCACTGTTCTTGTTCACCGGCACGTAGACAAACTGCGTGTCGTGCAGGGCCGCCTCACGTTCCCGCATGAAAATGGCGGGCCACTTGGAGCTGTCCTCCCCGTAGTTGGGCCGCCAGGGACGCCAATGTCATGGTGTGGTGTGGCGCCTAAATGAGGGCCCTGAGGTGTTGGATATATGCCACAGAGACAATAATATTAAGTTATTATTCTACGTCCAAGTTTATTGTTAAGTTTTATATCATCATGTTATAACCGCTATAGTACTTGGGAAGTGAGAAAATATTTGTGCGTGTGTCAACATACAAACAAGCAAGAGTTCCTAATCTTATCTCTAAGATTAGCTTACGTGTTGTGAGACGATCATGTTTTCTTGATCATGGACTTTAATAAGTCTACTAAAAATAAGAGTTTATTGTTAAAGTAATAATAGTACTGAACCAACCCAATTATATGATCTTACTAAGAGACTCACAATTGTAATGATTTAACAAAATAAAATGGAATTTTCATTTACTAGGATTTCTATACTACGATAATATCTAGTGACCGCACAATCGACAGTTATGATTTGGATGTGTTCAAACGTCTACCGTAACAAGAGATTATAATGTTGACATCTAGGTATGACCTAAAAAGTGTAATGTAACTGAAATCATATAAAAATAGTACTTAACTCCTCCAGACGATGGAGAGATACATACTCTGGGCCCTCTTAGTATAATCTATGTCAACCAATCGTCTGGTCATACACAGTGTGAGTTATTACAGGGACATCGGGGATATGTATGAGAAAAAAGAACGTTATCAGTACAAATTTTATATATGTTATGATCAAAGAGTTTGATCGTACTAGAGCATATTGTCTCACCTCATGATATCATTAGTATCGTGTAGTTAAGGGAATATGTGCAATTAGTAGCTTGAAGATTCCATGTTTCTTCGTGGACACACCAGAGCCGTCATAGGCATCCATGACTCCACTACTGGTTATTGTTCGGTAAGTTTTCGAACATGTCTGTGTGTTATCGAGTCTTTACGGGTCGCCTGTTTAAGCTATGTTAACCATTGATTGGGAGTGTTTTAGTAGTCTAAGTGTTTTTTAGAAAGTTCCAAGTCATTCCGATGTCACATGAACAATTCTATAGTCATTAAGAGATGTTATGGTGAAGTTACCACTAAAAAGACTATAGGTGGATTCATGCTAGTGGAAACAAAGAGAAATGTGTTCTATTAGTACGGTGCCAGGGTGTGGAGAAATATAGTTGTGGTACACCGCATATTTCATGCGCCACTAATACAGCTATAGCCATGGCGCATGCCTAAAACTATGCGACACTACTAACTTGTCGCAATTTTACTGCGATGGTGAAATATACCGCTGGCGAACATTTGGCACGGGTATGATTGGTAGCATGTTATAGCCGGCTGAGCGCTCTCCTCACTTTAACCCCATTCTAGATCTCACGCCACACCGAGCGCCCTCTTGCGGTAGCCGCGTCGTCGATCCCTGCCGGAGGAGCTCGGCCAGGGAGGACCACGCCATCAGACCACCGAGGTGTCGCTGCCCACGACATCGAGGCATCGCTGCCCACAGCACCGCGTCGCACCCCCCCCCCCCCGACATCGATGCCACTCGTCGCGTCATCCAGGACCAAGGTATGTGAGCTCAATCCCATCATGTGTCCTTCCTTTCGCTGTCTCGGATCAACCCTGGTTAGATTGAATTGATGAAACTAGATCAATTTGATGTAGGATAGATCAAATTTGATATGCCAGCTACTGTTAGAATTAGATATGCTACTATATTTTTTTGTTCTATTTTATGTTCCCTAGTTTCTAGTTATTTGACCTATTTTTTTATTGTGTGCTATGTTATTGTAGCCAATGATTTCTACTATGCCATGTTAGAGGAAAGAAAACTACACACAATGCCTTGTACTATATACAATTTGAGTGTGTATATTAGTACATGGTCTTGTAGGCACATTTTCCTCCTTGTTTTGGCAATTATATATGAGGCTTGTATTTCCATTGTTTCCACGGTTTCCATTGTTCCATCATAAGAATGTGCTCCCTGTTATATGTGCTCTTTGTTATATTGTAACTAGTTAGAGTTAGGGTTAGTCTGTATACAAAGGACGAAGATGATACGATATATGACACGAAAGAAAGAGGAGGAGGACAAGGAAGAATAAGAAGAATGAGTATCTAAGGAGCAGTGGAGGACCTGCTTCACTACCTTGTAGCAATGTCACGATAGGTGGGAGTACGAAATAAGGCGGCGACCGCAAACCGCGCCTATCTGCAAGAAAATTTATAGAGGGCTATGTCTGATCAACAATCCGGAAATCACGTCTATTATGGAATGTATCAGGAGTGTGTACATGGTTGCAGAGGAGATGCTTAGACAATAAGCTGCTCAAATAAGAGACTTTAAGTAGCTGCTTGTCCAAGCATCTTCCTTGCTACCGTGTCCGCTTAGTGATACCTACCGTTGAAGGGGTGGTGTCCGGCTTGTCGATCAGACACAGTCCTTTGAAATTATTTTTGCGGATGTGTGGTTCCCGTCTTGTTTGTTACTCCCTCCAGCCTTTTCATTGCTACTAGGCTTGCGAAGCAGGGCTTTCTCTCCTTCGTGAGATCCTCTTGTTACTCTTCTTCTCCTCCTCCTCCTTTTCATATTGCTTTGTTGTTATGTCATTAGCTAGTATCCTCTTTTTTATTTATGTGATAGATTTAAGTTGGTTTAAATTGGTGTGTTTCATTTAGGATGATCTATTTTATGCATGTTTCTTATAATTATTGTTTGTGTACTGAACTATTGTAGAAAATGGACATATGTGCGGATTGTTGATACAAAGAGTGCATGACCAAATTTTGTTGTTGTTGTACTTCCAATGGACTATCGAACTAGAATGGTATGTTTGTTTGAAATCATCGATTTGTGCTTCTTGATCATAATTGTTTGACATCTAGTTATGATGCCAATTCTTAAACTATTGAGCATTATCAATTCGAGCGTTGGCCCAAAGAACCTAGTGATGTGTACAATACCATTGATTGTATACTTCTCTTGGTCCATTAGTTCCAACGCTTGGAAGTTCATGATATGAAATTTTGTATGAGGCCTTTTGGGTGTCAATTATTACCGTTTAAATGTGTTCCTTTGCTATGTCTAATTTATGTTTTTTCTTAGACCATCCTATGCAATGCTAGACGTGACTTCATGGAGCACGTCAAGATTCTACTTATTATCCACCAGACATTTGAGGTGACCTTGGTCAAGCTGTCAAGGCGAGACCTGAGTTACAAAGTGATTGTCACCAATAAGATTGGTCGGACATATTTCTATGGCGCTGCTTGGAGGAAATTTACATACGCCATGGAGACGAGAGCAGATATGAAGTGCATGTTCTATCTTCATGACTTCATCTACTACACCCATATAAATCAAAATCCTGACATCAACCCACATTTCTTTGCGATGAAGGATGAGAGCTATTCCGAAGATCAGAGCTACCTATCCAGTTATTAGGAGAAGATGAGATAACTATGTAGTAGTTTGATGCTATCTGGTTCGATACTTTCTTTTTTATGGATAGCCAACTATGTTTGATTCTTGTAATCTAAGTTCATTACTATTTTGTTCCGTTTGTGGAAGTCTTCCAGCTTTTATCTGTTTTTCTGTGCAATCCAAATATCTGTTTCGTGCAGAAGCAAGATTTTTTTTAATTCATAATTACTAACTAGTGGCGCAAATACCTTCAGGAGTGCCGCGGGTATAGTTTACCCTTGGAGAACTTTCTCACTTGTGCGCCATAGGTAATGCTAGTACCCGTGGAGAACCGTGAGCTGGGCATGCGCCACCAGAATCTCATATACCCGTGGCAAACTTTTTTGTTCGCCACAAGTAGTCCTTACCAGTGGCGTGGCAGTGGTGGCGCACAGACGTTCTCCACTAAAGGTCAAAAAGCGCGAGCCACGAGTAGGCGTACTAGTGTACTATGAGAGAGAAACAATGCCGGGAGAGGGCATAATTATTTTCGAAAGATACGGAGGACATGAGATGTACCGGATGTTAGAAATATGTTTATGACATTAGTGGATAAGGCTAATGATCTTATCTATCAGGGTCATAGGATTCCCGAAGAGTTTCGGTAAAAACCCTAATAGGGGGAGGGGAGTGCAGGAGGGGGCAGAAATGCCCCAGAGCAGCACCCAAGTATTAGGTGGCTGACATATGGGCCCAAGGGCCAAACGTGAGGCGCAACACCTCCCTTAGGTATTCCTTGTATGATTTTTTTGAGAAATAATAAAAGGCTAAAAATTAAACGAACAATAAAGGAAAGAAAAAAGTGGAAGGGGAGGAGTCTCCCAATTGGGAGCCCAATCCGAGTTGGGTTAGGGGAAAGGATGCGGCCAACTATGCTACCCCTCCCTCCCCCCAAAATTGACCTAGCCCAAAAAGGCAGGTCTCCCTGGCCTCCCACTATATATACTCCCACACTCCCATGGGAGAAAACTCATCAATTCACTAGTAGGAAACAGCCTATAGACACCCCTATACTACTGGCGAACAAGATTACAGCTTTGCCAACGCTATTACCGCTGGCGAACAACATTTTCAGTTCGCCAGCGCTCTTCCTATTACCGCTGGCGAATAAGCCAGTGCGTTCGCCAGCGCTAAGGGTGGGACCCCCCTGCGCGCGCACCCACCCCTCCCTGGAACTTTGGTCTGATGCTGAATTCACACAGAAGTTTGGTCGCATCCAGTGCAAGCTCTGCATGATCATCTATAGGGATGTAGTAACTGCAGACGGGGCCATCCACTGGCGGTGCCCACCATCTAACGATGAGCTGCGACAATGTGTACTAGAGCAGGCTGACGAGAGACCATTCAACTCGTTAGAAGGTGCTCTTCCGTTCCCGCCAGTGAAGAAACAGAAGATCACAACAACGAGGAATAAATGATCGACGGTATGTATTCGGTCGGTACGAATTGTGCTCCTAATAAGAACTTGTGATTTTCTTTGCCGGCCTAGTGCTTTTATCTTGGTCTACAGAGAGATTCAGAAGTGGACGGCGCGCTGGCCTAGCGAAAGATCGCAAGCGGAGGCGGAAGCTAAAGCATATGTGATACTTTTGTAATCGTCGATGTGTTGTTTGCGATTGATCTATATCACGCGTTGTATGCATGTCATACTTTTGTAATCGTTAAACTAATTAGATGGCTATACTTTTGGTTCGAAATCTTCCGATATAAACATGTTATTGAGATCGATGTGTATTCATGAATTAATGCATGTATATATTAATATTTATGAAACTTACTTTCGTTATCGATGGATCTCGGTTTGTGTATTGCATATACATATATATGCATATGTATCTATGTATAAAAAAGTTGGAGTGATTTGTATGTGTGAATTTTAGAAATTACATAAAATACATGTATTTGCACATGTATAGTATAATACCAGGAAATACAACACTATATATGAAAATAACAAAAAAAACCTGGGCGCCGTACCACTGGCGAGCCTACCGCTGGCGAACAGCTCTACCGCTGGCGAACATAGCGCTGGCAAACAAGACCCTGTTTGCCAGTGGTAACATCTGCTACCGCTGGCGAAGCGCTGTTCGCCAGCGGTAACCCGCTACCACTGGCGAGCTTGCGCTGGCGAACAACGCTTCGCCAGCGGTAGCCCATATTTTTTTGTCACTGGTAGGGGTTTTCCTACTAGTGATTGGCCTTTGAGCCTGGCTATTCTCCCTCTCTAGTGGAATTAGAGTCTCTTCTAATAGGGGTTTTTGAGGTGTCCTCTCCCAATTAGAGACAACTCTAATCTTCAATTCCCTCTTATGTGTTGATAACATTAGTCTCATAGAGGTGGAATCAAGTTGATTAGATCTACCACCAAATCTATGCTGAAAGTCTGTTCTCTTTCTGTTAGCGTCGAGTCCTGGACAACGAGCGCTGGCAGGTTGACACACGTGGATGCGTGGATACTATAAAAGGATTAAACATGTGATCCTTTGCGAGGGAACCTTGACGACATCCTTGCAACCAGGCCTAAGTGTGAGGATCTACGATTATTCATAATCTAATACGACTACATCGTTCTTGTGCTGCCGGTAATCGTAAGTACTAGATCATCGCATATAGGGGCATGCCTCGTTATCTTCATAGCTGATCTTGGTGGTTATGTTGGACGAAAGTTTTTCAATTATACAACGTACACTAGTAGTTGTATCAGCACTCTATGCATAGATATGATCTGATCTAGAGCACAATTTTGTGCGGGTATTACATAACCTTGTGTAAATATATTAGAAAGTTCTCTAATATCCAGTTTACATTTTTTGCTTCCCAATAAGATGCATTTTTTTTGGATTTATTACTTTCTTGGCTTGTGATGGAGTGTAGACACACGCTCGTTGGGAGACCCCAAGCACAAGGTGTGAAGAGGGCAGCATCATGTTTCCCTCAGAAAAGAAACCAAGGTTGAATCAACCAGTAGGAGGAAAAGCAACTTCTGAAGGTTGATGCAGTTGATGTGGTAGGGCGCACTACTGGTTCAGCAGCAATGTGGAACCTACACAACACAATCAATTCACTTTGCCTCAACGTAGCAGTGAGGTTGTCAATCTCACCGGTTTTGCTGATAACAAAGAGGTTAAATGTATGGTGTGGAAAACAGTATGAGAACAATATGAAAATAGTGAAAGAAGTGTGAAAACTGTAGAAGCAGTGTGTGTATTATCAGTATGAGAAAATGGATCGAGGTCCACAGTTCACTAGTGGTGTCCCTCCATAAAACATAGCTAACATGCGCGGTAAACAAATTACAGCTGGGGAATTGATAGATAATGAAATGTACATTCCATGATGATTAATATGAGATTCATGCGGTCATTACAACAAGATACATAGACCGTCATCCAACTGCATCTATGACTAATAATCCACCCTCCGAACATCATCCGAACAAACGTTGGGTATTAAGTTGCAAGCAATAGATAATCGCAGTAAGAAAAGTGTGTAATGTAAACATAGTTGTTTTCTCCCTAATGGCAACAACACATCCTCCATCCGTCACGTTTCTGTCACTCGAGCACATATTCAAAGGAGGCATGAACCCACTATCGAGCATAAATATCCCTATTGGAGTCACTAACTACTTGGCCAGAGCATCTACTAACAACGGAGAGCATGCAAGATCATAAATAACATACACATGAAGACAACATGATAGATTGATAATCAAGACACATAACATTCAATAATCATCGGATCCCAGTAAACACAACATGTAGCATTACAATAAGATGATCTCGATCATGTAGGACAGCTCACAAGTTCTAAACATGAGGCATGAAGAGGAGAGAACAACCATCTAGCTACTGCTATGGACCCGTAGTCCAAGGATAAACTACTCACGCATCACTCCGGAGGCGGGCATGGTGGTGTAGAGCCCTCCGGTGATGATTTGCCCTCCCGGCAGGGTGCCAAGGAGAACTCCAGAACCCTCCCGATCTCGGGTTGACGATCACGGCAGCCTCGGGTGTTTTTCGTGGAAAATTGATATATTTTTAGGGCTCACGCATCGAGGGGAATATATAGGCGAAAGGGCGATGGCGGTGGGCGCCCGAGGGGCCCACACCACCTCCCGGCGCGGCTAGGGGGCGCCGCCTCATGGTGTGGCCCCCCTCCGGGCCTCTTTTGGGACTCCTTGGAATCTTCGGGAATTCTAAGACTTCCGGGCTTCGAATTTTCCAATTCCGAGAATATTTCCAGAGCAAATTTTCTGAAACTAAAAACAGCAGAAGACAGGAACTGGCTCTGTGTCATCTTGTCAAGAGGTTAGTCCCGGGAAATCGATAAAAATGAAATAAGTGTATGGAAAACATGTAGCATATCGCATCAAAACAACATGGAACATCAGAAATTAAGGATACGTTTATGACGTATCAACATCCCCAAGCTTAGTTCCTACTCTTCCTCGAGTAGGTAAACGATTAAAACACATAATTTCTGAGGTGACATGCTACCAACATAAACTTGATCATATAAATTTTAAAAGCATAAGCATAGCTGAGATCATAGAACTTTAACACAAGCATGATAGATATAATTTTAATAATGAAACATAGCAATCACTTTGAGTCATGAAAAGTAACACAAATAAAGGATCATGAATAATAATGCACTCGAAAGTTATACGTTTATTTCAAGCATAGAGAAAACATAACAAAGTTCTCTTGTCCTTAAGAGTGGGGCAAAACATAAATGCCAGGACACCTTAAAAGCTTAAGAGGAAGACTAGAACGAATAATAACACATCATGAATCAATTAATAATTTTTCTGGGACAAATGCACATTAAACTCAGAATGGCAACTATGCTCTCTCAAATGTGCATAGAGTTAGAAGATGGAGACTCAACATAAAAGTAAGAGAAAGGCCCTTCACAGAGGGAAGCAGGGATCACTCATGTGCTAGAGCTTTTTATTTTGTTAAACAGAGGTATTAAAAATATTTTTTTTAGAGAGGTCTATGCTTATGTCAACGAATGGTAAACAGAATATACAGTACGTCACAAACCAACTAGACTTCACAAGAGCGGCTCCCATAGAAGGACGCATCTGGGTAGAAGGTCATCCCTCTTTCTTTTTTGTTTACACAATTATGCTTTGACTGATAAATCAGGGGCAAAAATAGTGAAGAGAATTTGTTGTATTAATTTGGTTCTGGGCACCCCGCTGCCAGCTCTTCTATCAATTGGATAAGCCGATGAAGCCACTAGCCCAGTGTGTGAAATTCCAATCAACAAGTGAGATAAAGATTCTCTATTTACGTCCTCATGAGCTAAAATAGGAGTAATTTTGACGGTTTTAAAGGTAACACATGAGCAATTTACTTTGAAGTGACAGTTAAATACCACATGTAGGTAGGTATGGTGGACACATTTGGCAAACTTTGGTTTTTTGGGAGTTGGATGCACGAGTAGAGATCATACTCAGTACAGGTGGAGGCTAGCAAAAGGCTGTGAGCGACAAATCAAGAGAGCAATAATGGCCATAATCATGCATAGCGACAAAAACATCATTAATCAAAGCATAAGTGGTACTACAAGTTAAAAAACAAAATAATCATAGAGGCTATAAGTGACTGGTTTTTAGTCATAAACATGGTGTGAGCATGCGCCAAGTCAACCAAATAAAACATTCAAAGGAGAACACCACAAATTTTGTAACATCCTACTTTTACTAACAAGTGTTGTGGTGTTGTGTTCATCTCATACATGCAAGAAAAATTTGAACAAGAGTTGAATTTGAATTTCTAATAAAATTTGCCCAAAAACCACTTAAAGTGGTCACATAAAATTTGTTTTTTTTTCAAATTTGAAAAAAAAACATGTTGAGGTTGGAAATTTTGTGAGGTTTCCAAAAATTATTTTTGGCAAATTTTCTGTTCACAAAAAGGCCCTCAAAACAATGTTTTCTGTTCTATTTTGAAATAGAAAAGGACCTGTTTGTGTTTTTCTCAAAATGCAGGGTTTTTTTTTTGCAATTTTCACCCTTTGTCTTCTTCCTCGATGCGTGAAGCAGGCAGGCAGCTCCCGCCGGCTCCTGCCACCTCCCGTGTGCTTGACGGCGTCGTCCGATGAAGGCCAAGAGGTGTTGTGCACCTCTTTCTCTCCCTCCCTCACTCGAACCATCTTCTCTCTCTCACTCTCTCTCCCTGCAGAACCCTAACCAAACGCTAACCCTAACCCGACGAGCCGCCGGTTGCCGCCATTGCTAGAGGCCGCCCCGCGGCAAACCAAGGGCATCTTCGAACTCGTCGTCCTCTCCTCCGTGCCGTCGTGGACGCAATCGAGCTGGGATGGCCGAGGTCCTTGCCGCCGTGTGCGTCTTCCCCGCGGCCGGCCAAGCTCCGCCGTGCCGAATTTCGGACGCCCTCGACCCCGTCTGGCTCCGTCGAGCTCCTCCTCGCACCCAGGGTGAGCTCAGGGTCCTCCCGGACCCCTCCACTTCCCGCCTCCCCCTCTGGTACCTCGGGACACCGTGCTCCACCGTCCACCGCTGCAGTGTGTGGTCGCCGGAGCTCCTCCGGTGACCATTTGGTCACTGGTCGCCGGGACGACGCGGAGTCGAACGAGCTCTCTCTCGCGCTCGCTCCGGCGGCCAGAATCACCGCCGGCGTCCATCACTGTCCCCTGCCGGCCAGCCACTGACGTCAACGTCATCGTGTGGCCGGTCTGCCAGGTTTAAGTCGTTTTAGAAAAACGTTTAATGACTGACACGTGGACCCCTCCTATTTATTAAATTACAGAAAATGGTTTAATCTTGTTAATTCAATAACAAACTAAAAACATGGAAATGTTCAGAAAAATATACTCTACCTGAATATGTCATTTTCACATATGTTTGACAAAGTTGATTTTTGAACATTATTTAAATATTGTTTAATTCGTTTAAAATAGAGAAAATAAGTTTTTATTAAATAAAATTAGAAAAATTCAAGTTATATACCAAATTGTTCAAAATGACAAATGCAACATATTTATGATGTTTTCAAACCAATTTGAGCAATTAAAATTGTACTCACCTTCAGAATTGTCCAAAGTGCCCCTCCGAGGTCCATTTCGGGGCTAATTTCAGTAAAATTGCATAACTATCATACAAACCCTAGCAACCCATCGAACATGTTTAGGGCTTTATTTCAGTGCATTAACTTGCTCATGCATACATATTGTGCATTGCATCGATGCCATGTTTGAGTGTTGTTCTCCTTTTCGGTGTTGTTCCTCCTCGGTAGAATGCGACTCCGAAGAGAAGGCCAACAATTCCATCGGCGAATACTTGATCTTAACCGACAAGTCAAGCACTTATTCCTGAAGCCTTTATTTGGTTTTCTTTTGACCAAGGCAAGCATAACCTCTTATCTGCTCATATATGTTTTCCAACAACATTTGATTCTCGTATTTTGCATTCGGTTCCAAACTATTTGAGGTCAGTTGATATAGATCTTCTATATACTGCATTGCCTTAATACCATGATCCACTGCTCCTAGCCGCCATAGATTCTCCTGTGTGCAAAGCCAGAGCCTTATATATATATGCTATGATTACACTACCAAATTCCGCGCGGTCTGTGACGTTTCAATACCGTTGCGGATGGTCTCCAAACCGTCGGTAATGGCAATCCGCGACTGTTTGCTCGACGGAGTGAGAATGTCCCTGATCGACTGTCACGGACGATTCTGCGACGTTAATTGTAACGGGAGAATGTTGAGGATATCCGCAACGTTCAGAAAATCGTCGCGAGCATCTGGGCCGTCCGGTCCCGGCCTATTAAGCGGCAGCGTTGTTTTTCGTCGCTGTCGGCTGACACGTGGCAAAGGATTAACTGACGGACGTTAGCGTAATCAGCTGACGTCACAGTACAGGAAGCTTACGTCATTACGATCGCAACATTTTTTCCGTCAAAAATAGATTCTGTTGAGGCCCCGTTTATGACATCACCAATCCGTTCATGACGTCATAACCGCCGATCCCGTTCACGACGATTTTTGTTGTCGCGGCCTCGACCAATCATGTGAAACCATGTGGACGCCATCTGCGACGAACTTGCTAGCGTCGTGGTATGAGATGACGCAACGAGATGACACCACGTGGAACAATCGTACGTCGCCACGAGATGTTTCTGTTTCGTTGTGGAACTACCCAGTCATAAAACGACAAGTGGACCATGGGTACGGTGCCACGTAGCACCTTTTTCGCGACATTTTTATTTTTGTTGTGGAACTGTCCAACCGTAAAACAACACGTGGGCATGGCATACGACACCTAATCCGGGTCTGTTTTTACGTTACGATACTACGACGTTTTTTTTCGTGCGAGATGGATGCTTAAATCATCGTTCAAATTGACCTTTCCATGTTCCATATGCAGAAAAGCAAACCACATAGCAGGCATCAAATACAGAAATTGCAACACTAGTGGTTTATTTTACAGAAAAGCAAACCGACATACAGAAATTCAGCTTTCAGCAACACGACCATAGTTTCAATTACCACATATGCGCTGAGCTAACTCCTCAAGAAGGGCAACTCCTTCTTGTTTGCACGTTTTTAGCTCCTGTTGTTCCTTCCGCATTTTTCCCATTTCAAATGCAAACCGGAGCCTCATTCGCTCAGATTCTGCATTCTCCGCCCTCAAATCAACAATTGTGCTGCACATATTGGCATCCTCTCCTCTCTCAACATCAGTTTGCACTTGGTGTTCAGACTTTGAAATACTTGTTTCCACACGAGATTTCTTCGACAAAGTATGCTTTCCACGATCCAGCATTGCACCTAAAGTACCATCCTCATCCTCTGAAGCTGGTGTAGACATCATCCTTTTATTGCTTGCCTATCAAGCATGCAAAGAAAATAGATGTAAGTATGTACAGAAAACATATGAAACTAGCATGTGACCAGCAATGTACAGAAAATAGATGAAACTAACAGATGGCCAGCAATGTACAGAAAGTATTTGGAAAATAGAAGATGACAATCAAACAAGTGTGTCTGCAATGATAAATGACCTAGCAGATGTCAAGCATGTCAGGAGCATAGATGAAAACCATGTTAAAATGACAACCACATCCTTAATTAGCTTGCCAAAACTTCTTATGGTATGGAATAGATGAAGTAGTACAAAATATATGACACGATAGTAATCAAACTGTTCAACACAAGATAAGTAAGATGTGCCCTACTTGTTGTTTTTTTAACTAAAGGGAGTTTTTATTACTTAAAGAGTTTTAAGCATTACACCCTAGTTGTTGTGATATCATGGAAGAATGTTGAGCTGTCGAATTAGGGAATAACCTGCAACTCATTGTCCTCACTGAATAGAGATTGAAATGACCAGTCTCCTTCACTGGAATCTGATTCCTCTTCATCATCATCCTCAGGATTGTACTCAGATCCAGAGTCTTCCTTCTTGATCTTTTTGGGTGTGAATACAGTAGGACATGAAAGAATACTTGCTAAAGACTTTACAACCAGTTGATGCATCCTTGCACTGTTTGCCTTGATAGTTCTAGCACGCTCTTCTTCCACGGGGTGTAGTGGTGATCCTAACATGAATAAATAACTCAAAGTAAGCTCCAAATATAAACACTTGGTAAGAACCTAATATATCATCAAAAGTTAAGGTACTCATCCTGTAAGAACAGTCCAGTGTAAGTAATATAAATTATGTCATAGATTCGTAACTAAGACTGATAGGATCATAAGCAAAGTGAGCTTAAACCTAATAGTATACAGGCTGGAAATAAGCAAACTTTTACGGTAGGAAAACAAAGCTGGATACTTCTATTTTCTTATCCAAGATTAGCCAGAAGGTCCCCCTAACGATTTCCATTAAAAGAAACCATGCAGTCTTTTCTACTACGAAAGCAAATAATTAAAAAAGGAGCATCAGGAGCGCAACACACCCATTTCCGCTACATATTTGTCAGAATTAACACATGGACAAGCCTCTGTTTACCACTATACAAAGTTATAAATGCAAAGCCAATAACAAAGACGGATATAAGGAACCATCAATAATACAACTAAACAGGGAAACAGTTTAGAGAGATTTATTACATCAAACATTAGCAGGATAATTAAGAAGCATCGATCAAACAATTTAGAGAGATTAATTGCATCGAACATAAGAAGAATCAAGCATACAATTAAACAGACAACTAATTCAGAAAGATTAATTGCATCGAACATATGAAGAACCATCAATCTTACTGCGTTTCTCACCTTCAACCTTTACCCGTCTCGGCGTGGTTGCAGACATTGACGGTGAAGTCGTGGCGAGGTTGGAGACGAGGTGGCATATCTGGACGTACGGCCAGGTTAATGGCGAGGTGGCACACCAGCGAGCACACGAAGGAGAGGTTGGAGATGAGGTGGAAGATCTGGACGTACGGCGAGGTTAATGGCAAGGTGGCACACCAGCGAGAACACGAAGGCGAGGTTGGTGACGATGTGGCAGACCGGTGAGCACGACGGCGAGGTGGCACACCAGGGAGCACACGACGGCGAGGTTGGTGACGACGTGGCAGACCGGTGAGCACGACGGCGAGATGGCACACCAGGGAGCACACGACGACGATGTTGGTGATGATGTGGCAGACCGGTGAGCACGACGGCGAGGTTTGCGGTCCTGGACGGTGACTTGGGCGGGGTGGGGGATCTCGACGGCGACGTCGGAGATCTGGCAAGCGAGCTATACGGCGATGTATAAGAGGGGTGAGATCTGGTCTGGGAGGACGGGGACTGGAGGGGAGAAGGGGGAGTAGTCGATTCTTTAGGCGCTGAGAAGTAATATTCTTGCGCGAAATTTTTTGAGTGGGTTGTCCTGGCGCCAAATTTCCGGAGGGACGCGAAATTTTGGCGGAAGTGCGGGAAACTATGCTAGCCGTTGGATGCTGATGGGTGGCTCAAACGAATTGACCATTTATGCAATAATTTACTAAAGGGACCTGATGGGTGGCTTAAAAAAATTGACCATTTATGCAATAATTTACTAAAGGGACCTGATGGGTGGCTTAAACAAATTGACCATTTATGCAATAATTTACTAAAGGGACCTTGTGAGGAAATAAAGAAGTATTGTGAAATAATTTTGGAGTTGAGGTCGTCGGGCATCAAACGCGTTAGAATATGCAGAACGGTTCTATGTAAAACCAACAGTAACTAAAGAACTACAGATAACTGAGTACTTGCAACACAACACATACTATTAACTTAATTGTAGAGTAGCAAAACACAATCACAACACACACAGACGTGTCGACAAGTAAAACACGACGAGTCGACGACGTAGCAGGTTACACATATGCTCTATAAACACACTAGTTGCCGCGATGAAGGACACGAACAACCGGACGCACCAGTGGGACGGACTCGTTCCAGAGGAGGAAAGGGTTGACCTGGATGCAGCACACCAGGGTGTCGTTCAACCAGTAGAGGCCGCCGTGCAGATTTGCTCCCGAGCCATGCTCCGAAAGCCTGGCGTAGACCCCGCCGCCATCCTTGTGTTGTCGATGAACATCCGCCGATCGGCGTACTTTGCGCCAAGCACGATGTGTGCGGCGCTCCAAGCAGAGATATTTCCACCAGCGGTGAAGAACTGCACCACGTCGGAGAGGTCATAGCCGTCGGGGCGGACGTACTCCACTTGGTGTGCGTCCTCGAGCGGTTCCTCCCCGATCAGCTTGATGGTTGTCCAGGCCATGGAGCGTGCAGAGAGCACAAAGCTGAGCTAGCTCTTGTGTTTTGCACAAGCTATTTATTCGAGACGTGTTGATGAAGGGGGTGCGTTTTGCAGAGGTCCTCCAAATGCACCGATCGGGTAATATAGCGGTGGGGAGAGGCCGACCGGTGTATCACCAAACAACATTAATTGGTGCCGTGGCCGGCCTTTACCATTGAATTTGCTGTCCAGGCGCAGCGATAACAACGAGCACACACAAACGGCCGGCGCCGACTTCGACCCAGCAGTCCACAGCTAGCCGTTTGTGTGTGCAACAGTAGAAGCGAGGCATGGGCATGCATGCACATGGCCGGGCATGCGCGCATGCACGCATTAATATCAAGACGCGACGGGTCACACAGGCACAACACGCAGCGCACGGAGGCAAAGAGTGCACGTCTCGCGCGGCATGCAGCTAGCTCGCCCAAAGTTTGCAGGCATGGCGTGCAACAGCTAGCTAGCCCCAAATCAGGCTCAGCACACATGTAGACAGAACTGTGGCGACGTCCGTCTTTCCCATGCACTGAGACATGAAATTTTAAGGGGCCGAGCATCTCTCCTCCTGCACTCCTAAAGTCCACTCCTCCATTAGCTTCTCTCCTCCTCCACTCCTAAAGTCCACTCATCCATTAGCTTCTCTCGGCCTCCACTATGCACCAACGCCGACGCGACGCGGCCGGACAACAAGCTGCGGGTGCCCACGAGCCTCCATCTGACGATAATCTGCTGACGGAGGAGGACGTGCGCGCACTTATCCACACGAACACTCCCGTGCCGGCTGCTTTACGCCTCCCGGAAGGTTGGACGACCAACACCATCTTCGTCCCGGTGGCGCCGCGTCTCTCCGGCAAGGCACGGGTCGACTACATCAACCAGTGCTACGATAACATGCCGTGGCAGACGAGGCATCATGACCCCAAGAGGCCATTTCTTCGTTGTACTGGGATGAGCAAGTGGAGCTAGAGTACTTAGGGCGGCTCCACTCCTACATCATCGACAACAGCGTGCGTTCCAGCGACACGGAGTGTTCCGACGAGGAGGAGGAGGAAGAGGACTCGCCCGAGACAGAGTGGCGCCCCTTGGCACCGCCGGAACCTGCCGCCACGCCAGCAAACACGTTATTCCTCCCATGTAACTGTCCCATTTGCAACTGGGCACTTGCACAGCCGGGAACCTGCCCGAACTGCGGGTCCGAGGAGTGCCACCACCTAGTTTAGGCTTTTATTGACTGTAATTATTATTATCTTAATTAAGCTCCCTTCAGTGTGAATGTATTATCTTTATTTTGACTCAAGTTTGATTGAAACTCCCTAAATTTCAGCTCCGAAGGGGGTGTCCCAATTGTATATTTAGTTTGCCTGTGGTCGGCTTCTCATGCTCAAAGTCAACTTTTTCGTCTACCCCTTCCACCGGCGTCCGAAGGGGGTGTCCCAATGGGATATTTTTTCTGGTTGTGTTAGGGTAGTCCAAAGGTACATGGAGAACTAATATCTACCACTAGTTCTGATAAGACATTCGCTCAGGTTCGTCCGAAGGGGGAGTGTTGAGATATAGTGGAAAAACCCTTCCTTTGTACAAGTGATGTCGGTGAAACCGGTCACACCTCTTATTAGGATCTTGGATCTCTCTCTGCCTCCAAACACACTTGTATAGACATGATTGGACACCATCTAGGTTTTTTAGGGATTCCTATGCTCCGGAGCCCCCGCTTCAGCGAAACTCTGGCATGTTGACCGATAAGTCAACTTGTTCGTCTACCCTTTCCACCGGCGTCGGAAGGGGGTGTCCTAATGGAATATTTTGTTTGGTCGTGTTAGGGTAGGCTATAGGTAGATGGAAAACTAAAATCTACCACATGTTCTCATAGTATTCCCTCGGGTTCGTCCGAAGGGGGAGTTTCAAGCTCTAAGTAGTCCTGGAACCTGCGAGAGAGAATCTGACGCCGATGAAGCCCTAACACAAAGAGTGAGCGAAACTTGGGCATCCAAGGACCATGCCACACTCTAACACACATGGTATGACAAACCCTTGGTTTGGGTGGGATTCAGACGCTCTGGAACCCCTCTCCGGAAAAACCCTAGGCCCGCTGGAGAAAATGATGAAGCTGTCGTTCTGGCCCCTCTACGTGAGCTGGAAGGGGATAGAAAAGTGGAAATGATTTCTTGGTTGTGTTAGGTTAGGCCCAAGGAACAACCAATAAAATGGTAGGGCCCACCTCTTGGCAAGATTCCCCCCGTTCCGTCGGATCCGGGAGTTTCGGGCTCTGAGTAGTCCTAGAACCCGAGAGAGAGAATCTGGCGCCGGTGAAGCCCTAACACAAAGAGTGATGGAATCTTGTGCATCTGATGGCTCCCAAGTGCAGGAGATCAATTGTAGTACTTTTCGAATTAGAAAGGTTGTCGAACCCACGAGGAGCAGAAGGAACTGGTAAGTAGAATAGCAAAGGAATAATAAAAGCATCATGTGTTTTTGTGTTTTAATTGTGTAGTGCAAGTAAAGTAAAACGCGGAAAGTAAATTGCAGCAAGTAGTAGGTCTCAATGAGAGACAAAGCCCAATCCTCTAATGCGCAAGAGGACAAGCTCAAGTGTGTGTTTGTGTCTTATATGTGGAAAACGTTCCCGAGGGCTGCACGGATTTAGCTGGCATAGTGATTCATTGCATAACATGTTTGTATATCTTGTCTAGTTTTAATCTTCTTCGGACGGAGCCACAAATAGGAATAGCTAAATAAATAAACTATCACCGCTTATGATGGATCACGTGGCCAATTAAATGACAGCACGAGAATTATTAAGACATGATGTCCCACCATAGCCTTATGCTCTAAGGTCCCCGATACAAGTACCCTCATAATGCAATTCAACGACTCGGTCTCAAGTTCCTGTCACCTAAAGACATCATCACATCACTACACTACGGTGTTCTCCTATGAGACCATGTAGGTGAAGTGTTGTACAGTCGACGTTCGTACAACACCATCATAGAATCACATAAAATATAAATACTAGACCAAATAACAACTCATCTTATGTAACAAATCATTGCCAATTCATCCTATGCCCTCAGGAACATGCGGGAACTACTCACAACGTGCAAACATGATCATGTATGGTGACATATGTGGTACAACATAATCTGAAACAATGGATCCACCACCAAATAATGCCAAGTACTCAATCCCAAACATGCAACGGAGTACAATAACACGTATCTAGGGTGTAGCAATGATCAAACTATGAGGGGAACGAAGTGGATCACGGTGATGGTGATGGTGGAGATGCAGGTGCTGGTGAGGATGGTGATGGAGATGCCTCCTCCCACGCCAAGGAGGAGATGGGGATGAAGATGGGGATGATTTCCCCCTTCTCCGGAGCTCCGGAGCAGCAGGATCTGTCTCCCCCGCGGAGAGTTTCGAGAGTTTCGCCGCCCTGGCGGCTCCGTCTCGTCTCGGGAAAATTAGGGTGTTCCTTTTTGGGGAAGACAGAGTCGTCAGCAAAAATACCTCGGGGAGGAGGTGCTGTGGGCCCATTTGGGGGCCCCACACGCGGCCAGGGAATCTGGTCGCGTGGGCTACCCCCTTTTGGGCCTCTTGGCCCTCCTCTTTTGTGTCTTGTGCCCACGGCCTTTCTCCCGAAGAAAAACTGACAGGGTTTCGTTCCTTTCGCAATTTGGATACCTGTAGCTCCTGAAACATCAAAAACATGAAAACAGGTGTTTTCTGACACCCAGAAATTAAATACCAAAAATAGGGACTTTGTAGGAAAGTTCCATAAAATCATCTAAAACATGCAAAACAATGACATAACATTGATAAAACATCCCAATAATGCCTATATGGAGGGTATAAATGATGATATAAAATGCATGTATCAACTCCCCCAAGCTTAAACCTTTGCTCGTCCTCGAGTAAATAAGGACATAGATCATTACATGCATCAATGGACTTATGGTTGATTAATAAATACGGGCATTGTATCATCATCATGTTCAGTTATAATGCAAGATGAATGAATAGAACTCATGCACATAAGGATAACATATTCGAAGCTCTAGCAAACACCCCATACTTTTGAAAGCAAATAACCATTGTATGTTGGACAATCGAATTATACTCTTTAATTTGGAGAAAGATAAATGAGTAGAGGTAAAACATGATCAAGTCTCATTTAGTTTCCAAACTATTCAACTTAAATTACTAATTGTAATGTGGCATCCATTGGGCTAAGACTCTCATTGCCCCTTTATCATTAGCATCTTAATTTATGAATGTTGAAGTAATGTGGTTGACAAGGTGTTGGTTGAATGTCTCATGCCCCGTGAGTGTGAAAACCTACTCCATGATTAATCAACTTAATATTCCTAATAAGCTTTGTAAAATCATAATAAGTATTAATGACATCATAGAGAATTGCAAAGAGGTACCTCTTGCCCCATGACATAGAAACCAGCCCATGTCACAATAACAAGATGAACAAACGGAGTAGACTCATCATCCTTTTTTATTTCATTCACTATATGCATAGCTTCTTATTTTATTGTAGGATGTGTTTGTAGAGTCCACTCTAGCTGTAAGTAAATTTCCACCATGATCAAGCATGGCTTGGGTTAGCGGCCCAATGCAATTTCTCTAGTCATATATACTTACTCATCAAAACTTACTATTCATCTATTTCATTTCGGCATGGCAGGAGTCCAAAAACAAAAGCACATGACATCAACTAAATATAAAATTTCTTTGTGCAATGTTGAAAGCTTTTCACGTGATGCACGTGTTAGCCAACTCCCAACCAAAATCCTTGTCAAGCACAAAACTTTTAGCTCCCATTAATGGGTCATGTTTGTTAAGTGCAATAGAAATAAATGTGTGCATTCAAAAGTTCGTGAGAGTCTTACCCCAGATTCAGCCCGTGCCAGTTAATAACATAAGCATCTTAATTTAGAGCATAAATGAAACTATAACATGGTGAACATGCTCGGAATAGCCATTAAGCTAATAGATAGATAGTAGATTTATGTCATATTGAGATAATTCTACAATTGTCCAACACACTCAAGTTAATTAATTTCAAGGCAAGATGTGATTGAAACCTCTAAATATGCCATGCTCATTTGCATGAGTGTTACCCATAAATCCCCAAAACAAGGGAATCATGGATGACACCATACTTTATTATTCATTGATAAACCATAAGACGGGGATGCATGATAATGCTCAATGAGCTCACTCAAGCCTAAACGAAAACGATAACTAGATAATAAAAGCAAGACACACCAAAACTAGATAGACATGATAAAGCTGATAAAAGACGGGGGATAGGTGAAACTCCCCCAATCTTAGATGGTTGCGGTAATTTCTTCATTCTCCCTTCTTCTCGTACTCAGCCCACCACTCTTTCTTCTTCTTCTCTTCATATTTGTCTTCAAGCTCATCATCATCATCGTCCATGGAGGCGCATTGGTAGGAGTCTCCTGAAGTCATGGCTTGGAAAACCTGACAGACAGAATAGACAAAACAAAGATCGTGCGAGAACTCTTGGTGCGGGATTAGATCGACAAAAGGGGGTATATATTGACGGTTTTTGGGGTAAGACGAAGCGTCGGAGTAAAAAACGAGACGGAACGGGACTCCGAGGTGGAAAAGGGGTACCTCCACGCGGCCAAGGAATCTGGCCGCGTGTGGGGTCCTCTTTTCCCCCTCGAAGTCCAATTCCTTCCAATTTTCTTGTCCCACACGTTAATTTCCATAAAAAATGAGTTCCGTAAGTTTTCACGCAATTCCGAGAAACTTCCAAACACAATAATTGTAAATTATTGAATTTGGGTTTCTGAAACTGCAGGATCCCTTACAATTACCTCCTCCGGTGTCATTAACTTTATCTCCTCGATGGTTCCTATGAAGCTCTTTCCTGCAATATAATGTTTTAGGCGTTGTCCATTGACCACATGAGGTTTACCTTTCATATCACCGTGAAGACGGATGACCCCCGAACGGTATACCTCCTGTACTACCAATGGACCCTGCCATTTTGAAGCTAATTTCCCTGCAGAAAACTTAAAACGAGAGTTGTACAATAGGACTTGATCACCTACTTTAAATTCCTTTCTTTTAATTTTCTTGTCATGCCAAATTTTAAATTTCTCTTTAAACAATTTTGCACTTTCATATGCTTCATTCCTCCATTCATCTAATAGATTTAGGTCAAGCAATCTCTTCTCCCCCGCTGTTTTTAAATCAAAATTTAATTTCTTAATAGCCCATCTAGCTTTATGTTCTAATTCAACGGGTAAATGACATGCTTTTCCATAAACCATTTTTATAAGGAGACACACCCATAGGATTTTTGTAAGCAGTTCTATAAGCCCACAATGCATCATTAATTTTAAGTGGCCAATCAGATCTAGCTCTG
The DNA here is from genome assembly GCA_028641055.1 of Alopecurus myosuroides. Classification (NCBI taxonomy): domain Eukaryota; kingdom Viridiplantae; phylum Streptophyta; class Magnoliopsida; order Poales; family Poaceae; genus Alopecurus; species Alopecurus myosuroides. Next base: position 101,962,536 of record CM054059.1, read on the forward strand.
TTTACTGTTTTCTCTAAAATAAGTTTAATTTCCCTATTACTTAATTCAACTTGTCCACTAGTTTGAGGATGATAGGGTGATGCAATTCTATGATTAACATTATATTTTCCCAATGTTTTTCTAAGAACACCATGCATAAAATGAGATCCACCATCAGTAATTAAAAATCTAGGAACACCAAATCTAGGGAAAATAATTTCTTTAAGCATTTGCATGGCTGTGGCATGGTCTGCACTCTTAGTAGGAATTGCTTCTACCCATTTTGTAACATAATCAACAACAACCAAAATGTGAGTATGTTTTGTACTAGATGCAGGAAATGGTCCCATAAAGTCAAAACCCCACACATCAAATGGTTCAAGTGGTAATGTATAGTTCATAGGCATTTCATTCCTTCTACCAATGTTTCCTACTCTTTGACATTTATCACAAGTTTTAACATATTCAGCACAATCCTTGAATAGAGTAGGCCAATAAAAACCACATTGTAATACCTTTGCTGCAGTACGATCTCCTGCATGATGTCCTCCATAGGGACTATCATGACAATCTCTTATAATAGCCTGCTGTTCATGCTCAGGTACACAACGTCTAATAATGCCATCAACACTTTTCTTATACAAGAATGGATCATCCCAAAAATAATGTCTAAGGTCATAAAAGAATTTCTTTCTTTGCTGGTAAGTAAATTGTGGTGGCATAACTTTCCCAACAATAAAATTTGCATAATTAGCAAACCAAGGAGATGCAACTTTAGCACTAGAAACACTAACAAGGGCAAGTTGTTCATTAGCAAAACTATCATTAATAGGAATAGGATCATCAGGTATATTTTCCATTCTAGAAAGATGATCAGCTACAGGATTATCTTCTCCTTTCCTATCTACTATGGTAAATCAAATTCTTGCAACAAAAGTACCCATCTTATTAGCCTAGGCTTAGCATCTTTCTTATTCATCAAATATTTAATAGCAGAATGATTAGAGTGCACAGTGACTTTTGAATCAATTATGTAAGATCTAAATTTATCACATGCAAATATTACCGCTAAAAATTCTTTTTCAGTTGTAGCATAATTTCTTTGAGCACCATCTAGTGTTTTACTAGCATAGTAAATAACATTCAATTTCTTATCAACCCTTTGGCCTAAAACAGCTCCAACTGCATAATCACTAGCATCACACATAATTTCAAAGGGCAAGTTCCAGTCAGGAGGTTGAATAATAGGTGCAGTTATTAAGGTTTTCTTTAAAACATTAAAGGATTCTATGCAATCATCATTAAAAGAAAACGGAACATCCTTTTTCAAAAGATTTGTTAGAGGCTTTGATATTTTAGAGAAATATTTAATGAACCTACGATAAAAACCTGCATGACCGAGAAAACTTCTTATACCTTTGATGTCTCTTGGATATGGTAATTTCTCAATAGCTTCAAATTTTGCTGGGTTAACTTCTATTCCTCTTCCAGAAATACGATGCCCAAGAACAATTCCCTCTGTTACCATAAAGTGACACTTCTCCCAATTAAGAACAAGGTGTTGGTCTTCACAACGCTGCAAAACTTTGTTAAGGTTGAACAAGCAATTATCGAAAGAAGTACCATACACCGAAAAATCATCCATAAAGACTTCCACTATGTTTTCAATATAATCAGCAAATATAGCATTCATGCATCTCTGAAAAGTAGCAGGCGCATTACATAAACCAAAAGGCATTCTCCTATAAGCAAATGTACCATATGGGCAAGTAAAAGTGGTATTTTCCTGATCATCACTATGAACTGGAATTTGAGAGAAGCCTGAATACCCATCTAAATAACAAAAGTGAGAATGTTTAGATAATATCTCTAGCATTTGATCAATAAAGGGCAATGGATAATGGTCCTTACGAGTTTCTTTATTTAATTTTCTATAATCAATGCACATTCTATAACCAACAACAGTACGTTGAGCAACAAGTTCATCATCTTTATTAGGAACCACAGTAATTCCACCTTTCTTAGGAACACAATGAACAATACTAACCCATTTACTATCACCTATAGGATAAATAATACCAGCCTCTATGAGTCGAATTACCTCCTTTCTTACCACTTCCTTCATTTTTGGATGTAGACGACGTTGGAAATCAACAACAGGTTTAACATCTTCCAAATTAATTTTATGCATACATAGAGCTGGACTTATGCCCTTAAGATCATCAAGAGAATAACCAATAGCCTTACGGTGAGCTTTAAGCACATCAAGTAATTTCTCTTCTTCCTCAGCTGAAAGGTTAGCACTAATAATAACAGGATATATATTTTTCTTATGCCCTTAAGATCATCAAGTATGCATATTTCAGATTTTCAGGCAAAGGCTTTAATTCAAAACTAGGATCTCCTTTAGGAGGTGGGAGTACTCCTAGATTATCAGGTGGGATATGCAAGTGTAATTGTGGAGGTTGCTGCCATAATATTTGTTCTAAAGCTTGTTTTTCTGCATCATTAAATGTCTCTTCCTGATTAAGCATATAACGTTCCACCACGTCTGATGAAGCTACAGCTATATGAGCAAGAGTTTCAATTATATCTTTAGATTTTGGTTCTTTCTTAGAAGGTTTATCAGCAAATTTAGAAAAATTAAATTCAAGTTTCTCTCCAGCACATTCAATAAACACCCTTTCTCTAGGCAAATCAATTTCAGCACCAACAGTATGTAAGAAAGGTCTACCAAATATAATAGGACAGAAAGAATCTTGTGGACAACCAAGCACAATAAAATCAGTAGGATATTTTATTTTCCCTACCAATACTTCAACATCTCTAACAATTCCAAAGGGACTAATATAATCTTTATTAGCAAGCTGAATGGTCATACCTGTTTCTTCCATGGTGATAGGATCAATATCAGGCTTAATTTCTTGATAGAGAGAATATGGACTGACACTAATTCTTGCTCCAATATCACATAAACCATGATAACAAGAAGTCCCAATATAGCATGATATAATTGGCTTACCAACTTTGGATGAATTCCCTTTAATAACTTTGGTAGCATCTTCACACAAATAAACATCAACAAGATCTTCTTCATTTAATTGCTTAATAATAGATACTTGGTTCTTGACTTCCACCTGTTCTTTAGGTTGAGAACATCTCTTCCTAATTTTGTCAGCAACAGCAATAAGCAAATTCTCTTTAACTTTTTCAGGATAGGGAGGTGGTTCAATATATTCTTCTATTACTACAGATGACAATGGTGTTTCTTTAATAAATTTAGGGACAACAATAGAAGATTTAACATGTTCAACATAATAATCAAAGCCACTTTTAGGAATTCGAATGTGCTCAGCAAATTTCTTAGCTATTTCAATTGCAACATATGGATAAAGACCAAAATCTTTAATAACATTCTTGAACAAAATAGAACTAGAGAAACTTTCTACACATGAATATCCATAATCAAAATAAGCTTCATTACCTTTGTCTAGGTCCCAATATTCAGAGTTCTTCGAAATAATTTCCAATAAATTCCAAGCTTCTTCTGCAGTATTATTTGTAAAGCTTCCACCAGAAGAACCATCCAAATATTGCTTTAGCCTATCAGGTAGTCTCACATAAAATTTTATCAATATAAGTTTATTTGTGAGATCATGACAAGGATTCTTACGAAGGAGGTCCTTAAGCCTCCCCCAAGCTTGAGTAATACTCTCTCCAAGGTGTGGCCAAAAATTAAATATAAAGCAACGGTTCTCATAAGCCTCTTTAGGAGTAAAATATTTAAGAAAGAAAACCTTCATAAAAGTATCCCAATTATGTGTAATTTCTTCATCTAGGGACATATACCATTTTCGAGCATCACCAGTTAACGACTGGTACAATAACTTGCATTTTACCTCCTCCTCAGAAATATCCTTGAGCCTAATTAGCCCACATATATCCTCAATAGCCCATATGTGATCACTTGCAGCCTTTGTTCCATCCCCTGCAAAATACTCATTCCTAACAACTTTAACAAATTCAAGGGGAATAATATAACCATCATCATGAGGTGCTTTTTCAACAACTTTAGGTTTAATAGCATAAGCACTCTCATATAAAGCAAGTTTCAGCGAAGCATCTCTCATAAAATCCATAATAATAACAGGATGCAACAGCAAGTAAAATTCAGCTTTCAAGTTTACTTACCAAACTTCTTACCCATAGCGCTACGCTCCCCGCCAACGGCGTCAGAGAAGTGTCTTGATGGCTCCCAAGTGCAGGAGATCAATTGTAGTACTTTTCGAATTAGAAAGGTTGTCGAACCCACGAGGAGCAGAAGGACCTGGTAAGTAGAATAGCAAAGGAATAATAAAAGCAACATGTGTTTTTGTGTTTTAATTGTGTAGTGCAAGTAAAGTAAAATGCGGAAAGTAAATTGCAGCAAGTAGTAGGTCTCAATGAGAGACAAATCCCAATCCTCTAATGCGCAAGAGGACAAGCTCAAGTGTGTGTTTGTGTCTTATATGTGGAAAACGTTCCCGAGGGCTGCACGGATTTAGCTGGCATAGTGATTCATTGCATAACATGTTTGTATATCTTGTCTAGTTTTAATCTTCTTCGGATGGAGCCACAAATAGGAATAGCTAAATAAATAAACTATCACCCCTTATGATGGATCACGTGGCCAATTAAATGACAGCACGAGAATTATTAAGACATGATGTCCCACCATAGCCTTATGCTCTAAGGTCCCCGATACAAGTACCCTCATAATGCAATTCAACGACTCTGTCTCAAGTTCCTGTCACCTAAAGACATCATCATGTCACTACACTACGGTGTTCTCCTATGAGCCCATGTAGGTGAAGTGTTGTACAGTCGACGTTCGTACAACACCATCATAGAATCACATAAAAGATAAATACTAGACCAAATAACAACTCATCTTATGTACCAAATCATTGCACCAATTCATCCTATGCCCTCAGGAACATGCGGGAACTACTCACAACGTGCAAACATGATCATGTATGGTGAAATATGTGGTACAACACAATCTGAAACAATGGATCCACCACCAAATAATGACAAGTACTCAATCCCAAACATGCAACGGAGTACAATAACACGTATCTAGGGTGTAGCAATGATCAAACTATGAGGGGAACAGAGTGGATCACGGTGATGGTGATGGTGGAGATGCAGGTGCTGGTGAGGATGGTGATGGAGATGCCTCCTCCCACGCCAAGGAGGAGATGGGGATGAAGATGGGGATGATTTCCCCCTTCTCCGGAGCTCCGGAGCAGCAGGATCTGTCTCCACCGCGGAGAGTTTCGAGAGTTTCGCCGCCCTGGCGGCTCCGTCTCGTCTCGGGAAAATTAGGGTGTTCCTTTTTGGGGAAGACGGAGTCGTCAGCAAAAATACCTCGGGGAGGAGGTGCTGTGGGCCCATTTGGGGGCCCCACACGCGGCCAGGGAATCTGGCCGCGTGGGCTACCCCCTTTTGGGCCTCCTGGCCCTCCTCCTTTGTGTCTTGTGCCCACGGCCTTTCTCCCGAAGAAAAACTGACAGGGTTTCTTTCCTTTTGCAATTTGGATACCTGTAGCTCCTGAAACATCAAAAACATGAAAACAGGTGTTTTCTGACACCCAGAAATTAAATACCAAAAATAGGGACTTTGTAGGAAAGTTCCATAAAATCATCTAAAACATGCAAAACAATGACATAATATTGATAAAACATCCCAATAATGCCTATATGGAGGGTATAAATGATGATATAAAATGCACGTATCAGCATCCAAGACCCATGCCACACTCTAAAAAACATGTTATGTGATACCATAGGCTTGGGTGGGATTAACACGCTCCGGAGCTCCTCTCCGGAAAAACCCTAGGCCTGTTGGAGAAAAGGACAAAACTACCGATTTAGCCCCTCTACATGAGCCGGATGGGGTAGCAAAGAGGAACTAATTGTTTGGTTCTTTTAGGTTAATTAGGCCCAAGGAACACCCAATACAATGTTAGGGCCCACCTCTTTGCAAGATTACCTCCATTCCGTCAGATCCAGGAGTTTCGGGCTATGAGTAGTAGCCCCTAGAACCCGTGAGAGATCGATAATGTGACGTCGGTGAAGCCCTAACACAAAGAGTGAGGGAATCTTGGAAATCCAAGACCCATGCCACACTCTAACAGACATGTTATGTGATACCCTAGGCTTGGGTGGGATTAAGACGCTCTGTAGATCCTCTCCAGAGAAACCCTAGGCCCGTTGGAGAAAAGGACGAAACTGCCGATCTAGCTCCTCTACGTGAGCCGGAAGGGGGTAGCAAAGTGGAACTAATTGCTTGGTTGTGTTAGGTTAGGCCCATGGAACACCCAAGGAAATGTAGGGCCGACCTCTTGGCAACATCCCCACGTTCCTTCAGATCCGGGAGTTTCGGGCTCTGAGTAGTCCTCGAACCCATTAGAGAGAATCTGACGTCGGTGAAGCCCTAACACAAAGAGTGAGGGGATATTAGGAATCCAAGGCACGTGCCACATTATAACACACGTGGTATGTCAAACCATTGGTATGGGTGGTATTCAGACACTCCGGAACCCCTCTCCGGAGAAACCCTAGCCCCGCTAGAGAAAAAGACGGAACTGTTGTTCTCGCCCCTCTACGTGAGCCGGAAGGGGGTAGCAAAGTCGAACTAATTTCTCGGTTGTGTTAGGTTAGGCCCAAGGAACACCCAAGACAATGGTAGGGCCCACCTCTAGGCAAGATTCCCCCGTTCTCCGTCAGATCCGGGAGTTTCGGGCTATATGAGTAGTCCTGGAACCCACGAGAGAGAATCCGACGCCTGTGAAGCCATAACATAGAGAGTGATGGAATATTGGGAATCCAGGACCCATGCCACACTCTAACACACATGGTATGGAATACGCTAGGCTTGGGTGGGATTCAGACGCTCCGAAGCTCCTCTCCGGAGAAACCCTAGGCCCGCTGGACAAAAGGACGGAACTGTCGTTCTGGACCCTCTACGTGAGCCGAAATTGGGTAGCAAGGTGTAACAAATTGCTTGGTTGTGTTGGTTTAGGCCCAAGGAACAACCAAGACAATGGTAGGGGCCACTTCTTGGCAAGATCCCCCCGTTCCGTCAGATCCGGGAGTTTCGGTCCCTGAGTAGTCCTGCAACAACTAGAGAGAATCTAACGTCGGTGAAACCCTAACACAAAGAGTGAGGGAATCTTTTGCATACAAGACCAATTCCACACTCTAAAAACATGTTATGTGGTACCCTAGGCTTTGGTGAGATTAATACGCTCCGGAGCTCCTCTCCGGAGAAACCCTAGGCCCATTTGTAGAAAAGGACGGAACTGCCGAACTGGCCCCTCCGCGTGAGCCGAAATGGGGTAGCAAAGCGGAACTAATTGATTGGTTCTGTTAGGTTAGGCCCAACTAACACCCAAGAAAATGGTAGGTCCCACCTCTTGGCAAGATTCCCCCCGTTCCGTCAGATCCAGAAGTTTCGGGCTATGAGTAGCCCTGGAACCCGCGAGAGAGAATCTAATACCGGTGAAGCCCTAACATAAAGAGTGAGGGGATCTTGGGCATCCAAGACCCATGCCACACTCTAAAAATTATTTTATGTGATACCCTAGGCTTGGGTGGGATTAAGACGCTTCGGATCTCCTCTCCGGAGAAGCCCTAGGCCCGTTGGAGAAAAGGACGGAACTACCGGTCTAGCCCCTCTACGTGAGCCGGAAGGGGGTAGCAAAGTGGAACCAATTGTTTGGTTGTGTTAGTTTAGTACCAAGGAACACACAAGACAATGTAGGTCCCACCTCTTCGCAAGATTCCCCCCGTTCCGTCAGATCCGGGAGAATCCGACGCTGGTGAAGCCATAACACAAAGATTGAGGCAATACTGGGCTTCGAAGACACATGCCACACTATAAGACACATGGTATGGAATACCCTAGTCTTGGGTGGGATTCAGATGCTCTGAAGCTCCTCTCCGGAGATACCCTAGGGCCGCTAAAGAAAAGGACGGAATTGTCGTTATAGACCCTCTACATGAGACGGAAAAGGGTAGCAGTGGAACTAATTGCTTGGTTGTGTTAGGTTAGGAACAAAGAACACCCAAGACAATGGTAGGGCCCACATCTTGGAAATATTTCCCCTTCCAGTCAGATCCGGGAGTTTCGGGCTCTCAGTATCCTGGAACCCATTAGAGAGAATCTACGTCGGTGAAGCCCTAACACAAAGAGTGAGGGAATCTTGGGCATCCAAGGCGCATGCCACACTCTAACACACATGGTATGGCAAACCCTTGGTTTGGGTGGGATTCAGACGCTCTGGAATCCCTCTCCGGAGAAACCCTAGGCCCGCTGGAGAAAAGGACAGAACTGTCGTTATGGCCCCTCTACGTGAGCCGGAAGGGGGTAGAAAAGTGGAACTGATTGCTTGGTTGTGTTAGGTTAGGACCAAGAAACACCCAAGAAAATGGTAGGTCCCACCTATCGGCAACATCCCCCCGTTCTCCGTCAGACCCGGGAGTTTCGGGCTATGAGTAGTCTTGGAACCAATGAGCTAGAATCCGACGCCGGTGAAGCCATAACATAGAGAGTGAGGGAATATAGGGAATCCAAGACCCATGCAACACTCTAACACACATGGTATGGAATACCCTAGTCTTGGGTGGGATTCAGACGCTCCGGAGCTCCTCTCCGGAGAAACCCTAGGCCCGCTGGAAAAAGGACGTAAGTGTCGTTCTAGACCCTCTACGTGAGCCGGGAGGGGGTAGAAAAGTGGAACTAATTGCTTGGTTGTGTTGGTTTAGTAACAAGGAACAACCAAGAAACTGGTAGGGCCCACCTCTTGTCAATATCCCCCCGTTCCGTCAGATCCGGGAGTTTCGGTCCCTTAGTAGGCATGTAACGACTAGAGAGATCAAATCTCACGCCGATGAAACCCTAGCACAAAGAGTGAGGGAATATTGTGCATCCAATACCCATTCCACACTCTAACAAACATGTTATGTGATACCCCAGGTTTGGGTGGGATTAAGACGCTCCGGAGCTCCTCTCCGGAGATAGCCTAGGCCCGTTGGAGAAAAGGACGGAACTGCTGATCTAGCCCCTCTACGTGAGCCGGAAGGGGGTAGCGAAGTGGAAATAATTGCTTGACTGTGTTAGGTTAGGCCAAAGGAACACCTAATACAATGTAGGGCCCACCTCTTGTCAAGATTCCCCCCGTTACGTCAGATCCAGGATTTTCGGACTATGAATAGCCCTGGAACCCGCGAGAGAGAATCCGACGCAGGTGACGAAGGCATAACACAAAGATTGAGGGAATCTTGGTCATCGAAGACACATTCCATACTATAAGAAACATGCATGGTATGGCATACCGTAGTCTTGGGTGGGGTTCAGACGCTCTGAAGCTTATGTCCGGAGATACCCTAGGCCCGCTAAAGAAAAGGACGGAACTATCGATCGTCCTGGCCCCTCTACGTAGGCCGAAAAGGGGTAGAAAAGTGGAACTAATTGCTTGGCTGTGTTAGGTTAGGCCCAAAGAACACCCAAAAAAATGGTAGGTCCCACTTCTTGGAAAGATTCCCCCCCATCCCCCTTCCATTCACATCCGGGAGTTTCGGGATCTGAGTATATCCTGGAACCCGCAAGAGAGAAGCTGACACCGGTGAAGCCATAACACGGAGATTGAGGCAATCTTGGGAATCCAAGACCCATGTCACACTATAACACACATGGTATATGACAAACCATAGGCTTGGGTGGGAATAAGACGCTCTAGAGCTCCTCTCCGGAGAAACCTTAGACCGTTGGAGAAAAAAGGACGGAACTGCTGTTATGTTCCCTCTACGTGATCCAGAAGGGGGTAGCAAAGTGGAACTAATTTCTTGGTTGTGTTAGGTTAGGCCCAAGGAACACCCAAGACAATGGTAGGGACCACCTATTGGAAAGATCCCCCCGGTTCTCCGTCAGATCCGGGCTATGAGTAGTCGTGGAACCCACGAGAGAGAATCTGAAGTCGGTGAAGCCATAACACAGAGAGTGAGGGAATATTGGGCATACAAGACCCATTACACACTATAACACACATGGTATGGCATACCCTAGGCTTGGGTGGGATTCAGACGCTCCAGAGCTCCTCTCCGGAGAAACCCTAGGCCCGTTGGAGAAAAAAGGACGGAATTATTGTTCTGGACACTACATGAGCCGGAAGGGGGTAGCAAAGTGGAACTAATTTCTCTGTTGTGTTAGGTTAGGCCCAAGGAAAAGCCAAGACAATGGTAGGGCCCATCTCTTGGAAAGATTCCCTCCATTCCGTCAGATCCAGGAGTTTCCGGCTCTGAATATATATAGCTATGGAACCAGCGAAAGAGGGTAGAAAAGTGGAACTAATTGCTTGGTTTTGTTGGTTTAGGCCCCAGGAACAACCAAGACAATGGTAGGGCCCACCTCTTGGCAAGATCCCCCCATTCCGTCGGATCCGGGAGTTTCGTTCATGAAACAACTAGAGAGAATCTCATGCTGGTGAAGCCCTAACACAAAGGATGAGGGAATATTGTGCATCCAAGTCCCATTACACCCTCTAACAAACATTTTATGTTATACCCTAGTCTTGGGTGGGATTAAGACATTCTGGAGCTCCTGTCCGGAGAAACCCTAGCCCCCCTGGAGAAAAGGACGGAACTGCCGATTTGGCCCCTCTATATGAGTCGGAAGGGGGTAGCAAAGTGGAACTAGTTGCTTGGTTCTGTTAGGTTAGGCCCAAGGTCACCAAAGACTATGGTATATCACACCTCTTGGCAATATTCCCCCCCGTTCTGTCAGATCCTGGAGTTTCGGGCTCTGAGTATATATAGCCCTGGAACCCGCGAGAGAGAATCCGACGCTAGTGAAGCCATAACACAAAGATTGAGGCAATATTGGTCATCGAAGACACATGCCACACTATAAGACACATGGTATGTGATACCCTAGGCCTGGGTGGGATTAAGACACACTCGAGCTCCTCTCCGGAGAAACCCTAGCGCCTGGAGAAAAAGGACGAAACTGCCGATCTGGCCCCTCTCTACGTGAGCCGGAAGGGGGTAGCAAAGCGGAACTAATTGTTTGGTTTTGTTAGGTTAGGCCCAAGGAACACCCAAGGATATGGTAGGGCCCACCTCTTGGCAAGATTCCCCCCGTTCCATCAGATTCGGGAGTTTCGGGCTCTAAGTAGCCCTGGAACCGGCGAGAGAGAATCCGCCGCCGGTGAAGCCCTAACACAAAGAGTGAGGGAATCTTGGGCATCCAAGACCCATGCCATGATCAAACATGTTATGTGATACCCTAGGCTTGGGTGGGATTAAGACGCACCGGAGATCCTCTTCGGAGAAACCCTAGGTCCGTTGGAGAAAAGGACGAAATTGCTGATCTGGCCCCTCTAGGTAAGCCAGAAGGCGGTAGAAAAGTGGAACTAATTGCTTGAATGTGTTAGTTTAGGCCCAAGGAACACCCAATACAATGTAGGGCCCACCTCTTGGAAAGATTCCCTCCGTTCCGTCAGATCCAGGAGTTTCGGGCTCTGAATATATATAGCCCTGGAACCCGCGAGAGAGAATCCGACGCCAGTGAAGCCATAACACAAAGATTGAGGCAATATTGGTCATAGAAGACACATGCCACACTATAAGACACATGGTATGGCATACCCTACTCTTGGGTGGTATTAAGACGCTCCGAAGCTCCTCTCCAGAGAAACCCTAGGTCCGTTGGAGAAAAAAGGACAGAACTACTGTTCTGGACCCTCTACGTGAGCCGGAAGGGGGTAGAAAAGTGGAACTAATTGCTCGGTTGTGTTAGGTTAGGCCCAAGAAATAACCAAGACAATTGTAGGGCCCACCTATTTTCAAGATTTCCTCCGTTCCGTCAGATCCGGGGGTTTCGGGCTGTGAGTAGTCCTTGAACCCTCGAGAGAGAATCCGACGCCGTTGAAGCCATAACACAAAGAGTGAGGGAATATTGGGGATCCAGGACCCATGCCACACTCTAACACACATGGTATAGCATACCATAGGTTTGGGGTGGATTAAGACGCTCTGGAGCTCCTCTCCGGAGAAACCCTAGGCCCGTTAAAAAAAAGGACGAAACTGCCATTCTGGACCCTCTACGTGAGCCGGAAGGGGGTAGCAAAGTGTAACTAATTGCTTGGTTCTGTTTTGTTAGGCCCACCTCTTGGCAAGATCCCCCCCCCCCCCGTTCTCCGTCAGATTCGGGAGTTTTGGTCCGTGAGTAGTCCTGCAACAACTAGAGAGAATCTGACGTCGGTGAATCCCTAACACAAAGAGTGAGGGAATCTTGGGATTCCAAGACCCATGCCACACACTCTAACAAACATATTACGTGATACCCTAGGCTTGGGTGGGATTAAGGAACTCTGGAGCTCCTCTCCGGAGAAACCCTAGGCCCGTCGGAGAAAAGGACGGAACTGCCGATCTGGCCCCTCTACGTGAGCCGGAAAGGGTTAGGAAAGTGGAACTAATTGGTTGGTTGTGTTAGGTTAGGCCCAAGGAACACCCAAGACAACTTTGGGTCCCACCTCTTGGCAAGATTCCCCAGTTCCGTCAGATCCAGGAGTTTCGGGCTCTGAGTAGCGCCTTGGAACCCGCGAGAGAGAATCCGACGCCGGTGAAGCCATAACACACATAGTGAGGTAATATTGGGCATCCAAGACCCATGACACACTCTAACACACATTATATGGAATAACCCAGGTTTGTGTGGGATTCACACGCTCCGGAGCCTCTCTCCGGAGAAACCCTAGGCCCGCTGGAGAAAAGGACGGAACTGTCATTTTGGACCCTCTATGAGCCGGAAAGGTGGTAGCAAACTGGAACTAATTGCTCGGTTGTGTTAGATTAGGCCCAAGGAACACCCAAGACAATGGTAGGGCCCACCTATTGGCGACATTCCCCCCGTTCCTTCAGAACCGGGAGTTTCGGGCTCTGAGTAGTCCTAGAACCCATTAGATAGAATCTGACACCGGTGAGCCCTAACACAAAGAGTGAGGGAATATTGGGAATCCAATGCTCATGCCACACTCTAACACACTTGGTATGTCAAACCCTTATTTTGGGTGGGATTCAGACGGTCCGGAGTTGTTATAGTATTCCCTCGGGATCGTCCGAAGGGGGAGGGGGTTGAGGTGTACGTATAGATCCTTCCTGCATATATAGCAAGCGGTGCGGGTGAAACCGGTCACACCTCGGGTTTGGATCTTGGCTCTCTACACCTCCTAGCACACTTGTATGGACATGATTTTACTCCATATACGCTTAGGAAGGATTCCTACTCCGGAGCCCCCTCTTCAACGAAACACTGGCATGTGTTGACCGAAACTTTTCCGTTTACCCCTTCAACTGGCATCGGAAAAGGGAGTTGAAAAATGGATTTATTTCCTCACTTTGTTGGGGCATGCTGTACATACATAGAAAAAAAATCTAGCACATGTTATAACAAGAATTGGAGCCCCTAGTGTAGATTTTGTGTTGAAAAAAGGGTCAAATTGAGACTAAAACAGGATCGAACCCCAAATTCCCCATTTGCTCATCTGCCCAGCTCGCAGACTGAAACAGGATCGAACCCCAAAGTCCCCATTTTCTCATCTGCCCAGCTCGCAGACTAAAACAGGATCGAACCCCAAATTCTCCACTCTTCCCCACTGAATCCATAGATCGCGGGCAGCTATTCGCTGTCTCCTTCGTTGATGGCTGCCCGCCGCATGTCCCTGGAGGAGATGTTCCGGAATGGGGAGCCCGCACTATATCCGACTCAAGGCCATTGCGTTCTCGCCCGCTCGCATGCAATGGAGAAGCTCGAGGAGAAGTGGCACGGTCGCACGCTCGAGGTCACCGTGGGAGGGCGTCGCCCTCCTTTGTCGCCTGAGGAAGTCCTGGCTGTACTGCTCGCGCAATGCGCAGTCACCCGTAGGCAGGTGAAGGTGGATGTTAGCGCGCCGCCGGTGGACTTTCTCATTCGATTCCGTTCCGAGGAGGACTGCACCGCCGTGTTACATCTGTCCCGGCGCGTCGTCGCCGGTGGAGCGCCGCTCACATTTATTCGGTGGTGCCATGGTAGCGGCGCCGAGCGATCTGAGCTACCGTATCTGACAAAGCTCACCTTCGAGCGGTCCCCGCGGGAGGCATGGGAGCCCGTTGCGGTGGAGCAGTTCGTCAACCATCTTGGCGGTGATTTGGTGCAGATGCATGTCCCCGTGGACAGCTGGTTCCTGTCGGTGGAGGCCTGGATGAAGCTGAAGGGAATATGCCCGAGAGGCAATAATAAAATGGTTATTATCTTATTCCTTGTTTATGATGAATGTTTATTTCTCATGCTAGAATTGTATTAACAGGATACGTTGATACATGTGTGCTTAATAAACAAACAATGGTTCCTAGTAAAGCCTCTCTTTTAACTAGCTCGTTGATTAATAGATGATCAAGGTTTCCTGATCATGAACATTGGATGTTATTAATAACGGGGTCATGTCATTAGAAGAATTATGTGATGAACATATACCCAAAGAGAATATAGCAATGCGATCAAGTCATTCAGTTTACATTGTTATATCAAACATACGAAGCAACTTATTCCTTAGACCATGAGATCATGTCAATCGCTGATACCGGAAGAGTGCTTTGATGGCATCAAACGTCACACCGTAACAGGGTGACTATAAAGGTGTCGTTAAGTATTCGGAAAGTATTAGTTGAGGATCATGGATCAAGAGTGGAATTTGTCCATCCAAATGACGGATAGATATACTCTGGGCCCTCTCGGTGATATCACATCGAAACCGCTTGCAAGCACGTGATATGATCACAAGGATGTTATATCATTGGAACGAGAAAAGAGTACTTGTCGGTAACGAGATTGAACAAGGTATGGTTGATACCAATGATCAAATCTCGGACAAGTAAAATATAGCGAGACAAAGGGAATAGTTCACGGCGTTGTTGGTTCACACGATCACGAGAGTCATCGTTGAATATATAGGAGTCATCACGGATCTCCAGATCCCGCTGTTGATTATTGATCGGAGAGGATTCTCGATCATGTCTATCTTATTCGCGAACCGTAGGGTGACACATTTAAGGTTCGATGACGCGTTTGAGAGGATACGGAATATCGAAGAATATTTTGGGCAGCACCGAAATTGTTTCGGGGAAAATTGAAATAGTTCAAGGGTTTTTTTGTCGAATGGTTGTTAATAGAATTAACAAATGATTCGAGGTGCTATATGCAAATGTTTGTTAATGGAATTAACAAATATAAATAAAGAAATAAAAATGTTTTATTTATTTATTAAAAGAAAACCTTTGGATTTTCCAAGTGGGAAATAATGGGAAAGTGAGTGGAGGTGAGTGGAGTGTCCACTCACATGATGAGGGAAGAGGTGGGGGCACACCCATGGGCTGGCCGCACCCCCCTTGGGCTGCCTCCCCCCTCTCCTATGAAAGGAGGGTGAGTGCTCTCCCTCCTTCACACACTTGGCCACTTCCCTTTCCCTCCACCCGCTGCTCCATTTCATGGTCTCCGGCTTGGCGAAGCCCTGGCCGTGGGATTCTTCTTCACCACCACGCCGTCGTGCTGCTGGAGTTCCGAGGGATCCTCTACTTCCGCGCCCCGCTGGATCGAGGGAACGGAGGTCGTCATCAACCATACGTGTGACCGATCACGGATGCGCCGCCGGATTGCGGTGCCCATCTTCTCGCTATCGGGATCGGTGTGAGTACGACTACGCCAACAACGAGATTTGATCTCGTACCACTTTGAGTCTTCGAGGGTATGTGTTCTCCTTAAACCCTCTCGTTGCCCGTTGCACTTCGTCTCCTAGATTAGATCTTGGCCTTTCGGGTGTCTCTCGCGTAGGAAAATTTTTGTTTTCTATGCAACGACCCCTACAAAAGCAACCGAGCGCAGTCCCAAAGACCTACATTGCGGAGGTGCCAGAGCCAACATGCCGGACACAATGCGCACCCCGACCTCGATAAGGACATTGGAGCACACTGTCCTCATCCATGTCTCGGAGGTCGTGGACCCTGCCAGTCGTCTCGGACACTCCACTGTGGGGCGACGACAAGGTCGACACCACACGCACGCACCAGTTCCCATTATTCGGTGGGTGTGTGGATGGCAGTGGCCCCCCTCAGGTGAGGGACGGTGGCCACTGTTTCGGTGGGCACAACGGCAACGGATCTGCCGGAGGAGAATGATCTGCTGACTGAAGAAGATTGAACCGTTGTTTGAACTGCTATCTGAGGATATCATTTGGCTTATGTTGCAGCTGCTATCTGTTGGGAGTCTGAATTGTGTGTTGTATCGTGCATCTCTAGTCAGTTTGAAAATATTTGACTTATGTTGCGACTATTATCTGTTGTAATATGTCATTTTGATCTGTAGTCAGTTTGAAAATGCTTGACTTATGTTGCGACTATTATCTGTTTTAATATGTCAGTTTGATCTCTAGTCAGTTTGAAAATGCTCGAGTTTGTTGTTGAATTTGAGTTGAATCTAAGGCTCCTAATGTTTGACCAATTCATGTTAATTCATGCAAAAAAAAACAGCAGCAATGTATTTCATCTATAAATCATGGAAACAAATTCTAGGTGCTACATATTGCACAAAATTACATTAATATGTAAAACAAACATATTTTTCGCGCAGACAAACCGGAACATGAATAAGAACACTTATTATCAAGCGCTAAAAACACTTAAACAAGTACTTCCAGCGTATCCTTTTGCTCGTACCCTCGTTGCCGCGGCGGCGGCGTGAAGCTTTACCTTCGCTCTTGCACCAGAGGTTGATCTTCTCCAGCCATGTTGGACCTAAACTGTTTTTCATGTCTTGGATCCTTCTATATAACTCGTAGCTGACATACCCGTCCACCGCTGCATAGTTGCGGTTTGTTGGAGTCATCTTCCATTCCCAATAATGGTGCAAGTATGAATCGAATCCAGACTTTATCTCGAGGTACCAACTGTCTATGATATTTCCTGCTAGAGTATCCATTCCAATTTTGGGTACCCCGAATTCCAACTGGATGTCATGGTGGTACTCTGGTGGCAGAAAGAAGTCTGATTGAGCAAGAGCCTTCTTGTCGCTCGTCGTGTCCACGCTTGCGAACGTGATATTCTTTGTTGAAAAAAAGTCTTGCAACAACTTGAGTCCATGATCTGTCCGCGGCGACCTGCACCAGTGGTACACGAGGACGTGGTTACGTATGGCGATTTGGAAGATGGCGATGGCATGGGGTTTGTAAGCATGGCTACGTGTGTACTCAAGGTCGAATCCCAAGAACTTGAGTTTTTCAGGCTGAAGCCATTGCTCGAAATTGGCCAGGGCAGTCTCCAAGGCACGTTTCTCGTTGGTGTAAATCACCTCCAGCATGTTGCCGCCGTGGACAGGGAGGCTGATAACCTCCCTGGTTGGTCGGCAATCGTCCATGGCAAGTCTCCGCCGTGGGCTTGGAAGAAGAGCCGGGGAAGATGAAGTCTGGATTCGATGGGTTTGGAAGAAGAGCCAGGGAAGATGATGAACGGAAGGAGCGCAAATGGAAACTGCAAATGGCAACCGCCTAAATATCGAAGGCGTGTGTGGAACGAAGGTGTGTGAACCCAAGCGAGTAGATGAATGAACGGGAAACTAATGGCAACCGAAAACGAGGCAGAGTGCATATACACGTTCGTCACCGTGTGGAACAAAGGTGTGTGAACCCAAGAGAGTAGACGAACGAACGGGAAACTAATGGCAACTGAAAACGAGGCAGAGTGCATATACACGTTCGTCACCGTGGGTGGCTGTTTGACCTCCCTCGCAAATCACCGTCGTGTTCGCAGGAAGAGAGAAATTCGTTGGCTCGGTTTGGCTGAATTTATTGGACTGATAGGTGGCCCTGACTCGTTGTGGCCCCGTTTGAGAGTGACTAAATGTCACATCACTCTGTGTTTGACAAAGTCAGCCCACAGGAGAGCCACGCAGAGACATGCATGCACACACTTCAGCAGACCCAACAACCCTCGAAATGGCAGTCAGTATAAATGCCCCTCCTGCTTGCATCGCCTCCTTCCCCCACCATTCCGGCCCCAAATCTAGAAAAAAACCCCACTTTGCTCCAGCCCCAGCCCCAACGCCTCCCTCCTTCTCCCCCAACCTTGAGGCGGTTCCGCGATGAATGGAGGTCGTCGTGGCATCATCTGCTGCCGGCACGGCCCACCATGTCGGTTGGACCTCATGTCCGGATCCGATGCAGGGGAATAACGCCGGCGCGGCATCTGCTGTCGTCGCCGCAGGTGCGGCCGGCCATGGAGGTTCGCTGTCATCGCCTCCTCCGGTGGTGGAAGCGCCGGGACTCCCTCTCCTGTCCGATCTAGGGGACCCCATGGGGGAGGTACCGACGTTCGAGGAGGTCGTCTCCGACGAGGAGTCTGAGGTGCTTTCCTAAACATATATATCTATCCCTAGTTGAGTATTTAAGATCCAATGGTTTGTAGAGACATGCAAGCAAGTTGGATCTGGAGACGGGGATTCTACATATGCAACTGCAAACCCAGCGCCCCCTAGTACCCAGCGGTCGGAACAGTGTAGTTGAAGTTTATTTCATAGAAAAAAAATACACATTAAGCCTTGTAACTGACAGTTTGCCCGGGCTTGAATCTATTCCCGGACCCGCTAATGATTTTAGGTCCTGGATTCTAGAGCTTGTAGAATAGAGCGATTGGTATATGCAAGTTAGGAATTAGCTATACATGATTTTGATGGCATTTTGTCTATCTGCAAGTTCTATTGTCCATTAACTAGGAATTAGCTATACATGATTCGAATATGGGCATAAATTTTAAGCTTGTTATTACATATTAATTCCATTAACTAACTGCATATATGTGGTACCATTTATGTTCTGCTTAAATTTTTGTATGCTATTTAAGCAAAGATTGATGTCATTAGTTTATCAATGGCATGGTTATTTGATTTAAACTAGTGTTAGTACGTGCATTTTAAAAATGACCTAGAATTGGAGTGTGGTGCTAACTTTTGTTTCATTTCTAATTTTAAGCATTCCGATCACGGCGATCATCTGACAAGGAGTCCCGCGATGCTAAGAGCAGACATGTTCTTAGGAAGCTGCAGAATGGGCAGATTAGGTACCGTCGTCGCGCCGGCATGCTGTTCTGCCCCTTCTGCTGCAGGAACATTGACACGAGCATCGTCAGCATGATCCAGCGTGCCAGCGACATTGGAAGTGGCTCGGAAAACAGCGTGCCCGTTGTTAGGACCAAGCACGCTGCCTACGGTGTGTTCCTAAAGAAGTTCCTCGCGTGCAATATCCGCTTAGGGCTCGCGCATCCCCATCTGAACCCCAATCACCAGGACAGGAATCCTTAGAGGACCCAGTAATGTTGTCGCTTGTGCCGAATGCATGAACTTAATTTGAATAGTTGTGCTACTAGCTAATGTTCTGGTTTGGACAAGTAGTATATGTAAGAACTTTATTAGTATTGTGGAAGAATTCCTCGTGTGTGCAAGAATTTAAGTACTATATATGTAGTACTTCTATACTATGTTGCTTCAGACGATCATGTTTTTAGGATGCCTAAATATGATATAACTTAGTGATAAGTGGATGTGTCACATCCATTTAGTACTCGATCATGCCCAATAAGCCAATCCTTGTCGAAAACTCGTTGATCTGATGGATCAATGGTTTTTAATTCTTCATTTAATTAGTAGAAAATAAAGAACTAATAGTAAGAATGCAACCTTTTTCGTATTAGCAAAGATTTACATTTGAAAAACCTTCAATTTATTGGACAACATGCCACAATTGGCAGCTATAGCCCATTGTGCCCTAATTAACACATAGACCCCCAATTTTAAAAATTCTCATCCAAACCTAACATCTGCGCGCCTAAATTACGACCGCTAACAGCCGCGCACGCTAAAAAACAAAGCAGTCTCACACGGGGTCCCACTCGTCAGCGTCATAGCCGCGCGCACGCTAAATCTTCACCGAAACAGCCTCACACGGGGTCCTACTCGTCAGCGTCACAGGCTGCCCGCTCCCTCGCCCACTCTCGGCTACTTCCCCACTGAAAGGGATCACTCTGCCCCCCTCCCAAAAAACCCAGTGCCTCCACTTCGCTCACTGGGCGGCGGCTATCACGGCGGCACCCTCCCTAGCTTCCCCGTCCTCACCGACATCCTCAACCAATGACTGGTAAGTGATGGTTGCCTCCCTTCCCTTCCTCAACCAAACGATTCGATCTAGTTTAGATGGCGGCGGATCTAGGTTATATGCCGGCGGATGTAGGTTAGATGCCGGTGGCCATCGTCGTTGATGTGTTTTAGGTCACCACCAGCCATGGATTTAGCTCACGCTACCGTCACAGGTAGCTCGAATATCTCTTCCCCCACCTAGATGGAGATCCACCTGAACAAGGCCTTGGAGCTTGCAAGGCCCCCTGTTCTTCAGATCCCCAAGGTAAATACTAGCATATAAATTAGTATATCCTTTCGCCTTCGTAGCTACTTGTTTGATTTTTCTTCTTTTCATATTTGGCTGTAGCACACTATTCGAGGCTGTAGCTTCTGCACCATGTCTCCTTTTCCTTACGAAACTCGTAACTGGATGGAGGTGCGTGCATTCTGGTTAATGAAGTTGGTAAAATTCCAACTCGGGAGGTAAATGTTCTACGATCTCATTAATTTTGTTTTGTGCTTATTAGTATGATGCTACTTTTCTTGTTTTCCATTGCTAAACATCTGTGCTTGATACATGTGCCAATGATTAAACTGTGCACTCGATCTTGATGAGATCATTGAGCATTTTACCTAGTGTTGTGTACAACCACATTGGTTCTGCATCTTCCTTGGTAAAATGTTCGATGATCTCATTAATTTTGTTTTGTTCTTCTTAGTATGAGGCTACTTTTCTTGCTTTCCATTGCTTTTGGATCCATAGGAATGGCTTTTGGATCTTTGGAATGTTCGATGATCCATAGGATACTTTCCTAAGGAATGCCTTTGGATCAAAGGAATGACACCTACAAAATTCCAATGGATTGTACTCGTACACCCAATTTCAGCACAGTCTAATCACCGGTTCCTCTATTTTGTAATCCTATGATCCAAAGAAGCCCTTATACTATAGCAAATAGCATGCAGAACAAATTCAGTTGTGCCTCATTTTACTATAGTAGGTAATTCTATCAGAATTATCGCGTGTCATTTGTATGTACCATGGTTGGCAATGAGGCTCACTATTACACTTTTATTTGTTTTGTTGCATGTGCTGATGATTAGACTGTGCTGATGGTTGGCCTTGTAGTTGATGATGTGCTAAACATGTATGATTCCTTTTTTTGTAGGGTTTGCGAACATGTGGTTGTGGCTTCAGAATGGATGGATCAATGGGAGAAGTGATATGGAACAATTGCATGTTCCTTTGGAGAGCATTGAGGATGCTGAAAAGTGACGTGGAACCCGTGGATGTGCCTTCGGAATGGGTGGATCAGTAGGAAAAAGTGACGTGAACCGTATCGATGAGAAACTATTTAGTTTATGATGTGCACATGTTTAGATGCTGAGGTGCACCTGTTGTGATGTGAACCCTATCGATGACATGAAACTATTTAGTTAATAATGTGAGCATGTTCTGATGATGGCGGGTAACCTTTGTGATGTTGGTGTGAACTGGTGTTAATTCTAGTTATTATAAATCTCCTTGTTGTGATGATGGCGGGTAACCTTTGTGATGCTGGTGTGAACTGGTAAACTGATAGCTGGGTCCGTGCAAAAAAACGTTAGGAACAACCGAGAGAGAGCGCGGTCGTTGCCGGTCAAAGCAGTCAAACATGGCAGGAAGATTCGCGACGTTCAACGTGACCCGGAGACGAAAATCCGCGACGTAAAAGTAGCAAAAAGTCGGGAAAAACCAGTCTGCGACGGACCAAACAATTACTTCGCGAGCAAACTCCACTTTTCAGCCATTCGCGACGGAAACACTCGACGTTATCAAAACGTTCCACTCAACACGTTCCGGATCGCACGAAATTTGGTACTATTAGTCATATAGTTTTGTTTAGCTCTGCTCCATCTGGTTGATGAATCAGAGTTGCGCATGAATCTAGTATGATCAGTTGAGATGGTAAGATGGTCACTATGTAGTTAACTTGACTAAGGCTTGGACAGGAGGCCACTTGGGAAGTGGTTGTTTGTTCCGAACTTGCCAACTCTAGGAGTAAGGTCGGACGCAGAAGCCAAGACTGAGCTTACAACCATGCACGATGGCCATGAGCCTCGCTTGACTCACTAACTTGTTCGGCTCTATCCGTGAGTCACGTAGTTTGGGAGTTCCATCTGCGTGTGAGTCAAAAACCTTTTGGAGGTGTTTAGGGCGTGACCGGGAGAAGTGATGGACATACACGGATGTTGATCCCGCCTCACAGAACATGTGCCGTCAGGAGGTGGCCAACTCCCTATTGATAGGGTGGACCTATTTGGGTTGACTCATGGATAGGTCCGAGCAAGGTAAAGGTCGTGGCCGACCACACTCTGCCGACACATCGTCGGAAGTGTGCAAATAGATTGGCATTAAGAGTCGGTTGGTACGTGTGGGTAAATTGTACCCCCTGCAGGGATAAATATTTTCGAGAAGCCGTGTCCGCGGTTAAGGACGACTTGGTGAAAGTACTGGGCCATAGATAACATGAACGAGAGACTAAAACCTGTTGACAACGAATGAAGGGTGCCTCCTCAGAGATGCCGAGAGGGGTGATCCTTGTAGCATGAGATGCTAGGAAATGAGTTCGGTGGATTGAAAAGATAAAGATTACAGTAGTTGAGTAGTCTTCTCATCTGTTTTGAAAACACTCCACGAGACGTGCTATTCTCCCTCGATTTGGAAAACAAAGATTTCTTTACGCAAATTAACCTTCATAAAACCCTTTCTGAAGATAGTAGATATATAATAGGTTAACTAAGTCTTGTTGAGTACCTCCCGTACTCAGGTTTGCTTAACTTTGGTTCAGGTGAAGATCTCACATCGGTGGTGATTCAACATGGACATCGACGAGTAGTTTGAGGTTCCCAGGTAGCAGCCTGGAATCTATGGGCTAGGACGTCGCCTTATGTTGCGGCCTCTTTGGCCTTTTTGGTTCTTGTTGATTAGCAACATAATTTGCCTTCCGTTGTCTAATGTGATGTTGGGTCGTGTGTCCTTTGTTTGTAAGCTTTACTCTAGGAACACATGTTTAATACAGCTTCCATATCTAGAGAGCTACTTTGATCGGTTGTTGGTTTCGAGCTCATCGTTATACAGTTTTGGCTATGCTTGCATAGTTGTCGCGGTCGAGGGGTTGTGGAGCCGATGATCCATTTTTGAGCATGCCTGCCGATTTGATTCGTCCTGGGGCTTGGTAACCCCAGTAACCCTCGATTGTTGTTGCACTTTCTGGACACATAGCATCTTTGTATAGCTTTGGTCCCGTTCCTTAAGTTTCATAGGATTCGTGGACGCTTTGATATGCATAGTTGGTTATGACTAGCATGGACACAATGAGTAGTAGTACCGTGGTGATCCGGCCCGCGTGCCGATGAATCCGGTCTGCATGCCATTGTTTGTTGCGGCCGGGGCTGGTAACCCTGAAGCCCTTGTGGGTCCATGACTAGGAGCGCATAACAGTATGTATACCTTTGGGTCCGGGGTCATGACAAGTCGTGGTATCAGAGCAGGACTGCCTATAGGAAAACCTTACTGCTTGGTCGATGTTGAGTCTAGAGTTTGTGAAAACTATTTTGAAACCTCAAATGGATTGTGAAATTCTATTTAGGATTCTTTTACTTCTTATCTCGTATCGCTCTAATTTTGGGTCACCTTACCTGTTTTGATTTGAAAAGGTTTTGCTATCTCTTCTAGTCATTCAAAACTCAGGTGCCTTCTTTGGCAATGACGTATTTTTCCCAAGTTGAACTAGTGTTAAAGTTCTAGAGTCATTTGTGTTCCACATTCTGTTATCTCTCGTTTCAACTGTGAGATTTCCTTTCCATCCTAGTCTCTCAGAGTTATGTGGATTCCACATTATCCTGTTCTAAAGTCTGAAATCCTGAACCTCGAGATTTCCTTTTCATCTCCAATTTATCCTTTGTCTTTTGTTCAAATTCTTGCGGAGCTATTGTTCTCCTTTGAATGATACTCGTGATCGCTACTCGTAGTGCCGTTTACGGCACTTAGATAGTGGTCATTCCTTTCTCGATGTTTTTAACCCTTGGACTTGAACCGAAGGCCCCGGAATGTGCTGCTTTGCGGTGGGTTGAATCATGTGGTTTCTTAACCATGTAGTGCCCACACTATCAGTACAGGATGCTGACCTTTAACCCAAGTTCTGTTTCTTTGGATCCTGAGGAACATCTTCTACCTCAGGATGGCTAGGTAATTTCAAATCTGGTAGCCATAGGTTTTCTCTAGGAATCAAAAGGATCATGAAAAGAGTGTTCTTTACGATTTCCACATCTTTGTTCTCGACCTAGCTATACCAATCTTTTTGGCATGGGTTTTACAAAAGCATATCAACCTGTGCATTCCCCGTGATCTCTGGATTCTCCGGAGCACGTTCTTACTCTTTAGTTGCTTTCCAATCTTCGTCCGTTGATTTGAAACCAAGTAACACACATGTGTTGGAGTCTTCTAATGCATTTCCTCTTGTGTTCCATCAAAACATTCCACCTTGGAATATCAGGGGAAACAAACTCCCGTACCTAGTTCATCTCGCAGACCAGGTAAAAGTTTCGTAATTCACAGATTAAAGAAGTTTCATTAACTTCTGTTTTGTTCCACCTTCGAGTATCACACTCTTTTATATCAAGAGGTCGTGCTTAGTTTCATGGCCTTATTGATGAAGTAATGCCCTTACAGATCTTCACCCATTCCTCCAAGCTTGAATGCTTGAGAATGTTGGGTGTGCATTGAGGTCTGTATCATACATTCTTAGCAATCCTTATCGCTTTGAAAATCTAAGAAAACATCTGTATCCTTCTTAGAACTTTTGGTTAACCGGTCTCTACTTAAAGGTTGACTGTGTTACCAAATACGTTCATTCCGGTGCACATTCTTGGTCAAAAAGAGTTAGGTTCACACCAATGCTCTCAAGACCATATTGATTGTTTTGAAAAGCAAGATTCCTTTCGAACTCCAAGACATACCGGTGGGTTGTGTTATTCTGGTTGTCTTTCTAGAAGTATCATCAGGTTTTACCTGACCATGATGTCTAAACCAGGAGTAATTTGAACTACTCCTTTCTCCAATAAACTAGGCTAGACACCTTGGATTAGTGGTTGAGCTTAAATAACAACTTGGAGAGTTGAAAGACAAGAGCTCTTCCTAATTTGTTCCTTCGCAATGGGATGTCTAGTTCTCATCTTGTTTAAGCATGATAGTATCTTCTTAGTGGACATGCTATCACCCTACCTTGATTTGATTTGGGCTATCGTCAGATCAAGTCCAGATTCAAGGACTATCTTGATGGTGCTTCTACTCATGGTGTTTCCCCGAGGATACCTTCATCTCCTTTGGTCTGACCAATACCTTGCCTCGTTCATGTATCGTATGAGTTCCTCTACTTGGAATATCCTGATAAGCGTGTTGTTTAGCCCATCTATGACATTATTGTTTTCTCAAAGTTGCAATAGGTTCATATTAAATATCTGGCACTAATGTTGGGAACTTCTCAGAACCATGTTTGTGTTATCACGAAGTAGTGTTCTGTATGTTCGAAGTGGCTTTCTCCGCTCCATGTGCTTATGCTGAAAGTTGTCGCCATGGATCCGAATAGAGTTTTCTTGTTTCCTTCAATAATAATCCCAAGTCAGTCATGCATGTGTGGACAATTCTTTAGACGGTAGGTTGTTACCTCCGTTTATTAAAGAAGTTTGCATCCACACCCAACCATTGACTGATTGTTTGTAAAAGAGAAGAAGTCCAAGAACTTCGTTATCTTTGTAATCATGTTCCCAACAAGGACTCCGATGTGTTTCATCGCAAGTAAACCATGTAGGTGCAACCATCTTTCGCAAGTTGCTAATACATGAGTTCTGCAATCTTTCTCATCTTGTTGAGTGTGGCATCATAGTCCATGCCTTGAGAGTCTAGTATATGTATCTCGTTGGTAACCGGTGCAACCTCTTCTTTCACACATACCGAGTCTGAGTTATCAACCCACTAGCCAGAGCTTAATCTCAAGCAACACCGATAGTTGTTGTTTCCTCAAGGGTATTGAATTAGGTCTTCTCAAAATCCGGCATGGTTGATGTTGTGGTTGACACAATTAGCCAGAAGGCCTAACATTATACTCCTTTGAATCAGCAATAACAAAACACTCCCCGTGAGGATTTTTGTGATGCTTATTCTAGAATTCTCCCTCACCGTTCTTCCAAACGGAAGTTCATCCTTCACTTGATTACCTATAGAAGGCTTGCATAAGCCTGATATTGGTATCTAGAACATCAGGATAACTTGGAAGTTGTATTGTCCAATGTCCCTATGTCAATCCTCCAAACCTTCCTTCCAGTGGAAACAAGTTCATCATGAGAACATCTCTTGGTGTTTCATAACCGCCAATGATCAGTTCCTTTTTCAAGTTGTTGGTACTTGAATTTTGTTCATCTCACACATTGTGTGAATTTGTCAGTCACTTCAGCCATGGGGTCTTAACCATGTGGTAGATGTACTACTACGTCCAAAACCACAATAGGAAAGAGATTCCTCATTCCTTCCAGTGCTCCAATCCTCATTGGTTACTCATCTTTATGGTGTGACCAAGAGTTCCTCCTTCCTTACGGTGATCCACCTTATCTTGGTTGCTCATCTTCCATTGTGAAGTAACATCCTAATTCTTGACAAGGGTTTCAAGACAACTGTTATGGAATGGTTGAAAGTTCCTTCATCTTCTATGTCCACTCTGAAGAGTGAACATGATCTTGTATAAAATTTTCTCTGACGCACGGATTACAGTGTTTTATCTTGTTTTTCCTCGTCTACGGATATTACATTGTGGTATCTAAGACAATCCTTTTCATCTTGGTATTCTGTTTTGAGGAAACCTCGATGTCACAAGTTGTTCAACCTTTCTTTGCCACAAGGATTTAAAGTCTTGTGCAAATCTCATATTCTAAATCCTTTCAAGAACATTCGTCCACAAACTTGAAACTTTCTCCTATTCCTTCCTTTACCATGATGTGTTTCATGCATGTTAACTCAAAAATTCTTTATCAACATTCCTGTCATGAGTTATCCATGAGATACTCGATCTTCGTGAAGATCATTTCCTAACAGTCTTCCCTCCTACCTAAGGTGTAGCCAAGAACCACTCGATGCTACGGATCAACCTCTTTGAGACGATAACCGTAAGGTTCGAGAATATCTGTAAAACCGGTGTTCCCTTTCTCTTTCTCCTTCAGGAATCTCGGGACAAGATTCTTGTAAGGGGGGTAGATTTGTAACATCCCACTTTTGCTAACAAGTGTTGTGGTGTTGTGTTCATCTCATACATGCATGAAAAATTTGAACAAGACTTGAATTTGAATTTCCAATAAAATTTGCCCAAAAACCACTTAAAGTGGTCACCCAAAATTTGAATTAAAAACATTTCAAATTTGAAAAAAAAACATGTTGAGGTTGGAAATTTTGTGAGGTTTCCAAAAAGTATTTTTGCCAAATTTTTAGTTCACAAAAAGGACCTCAAAACAATGTTTTCTGTTCCGTTTTGAAATAGAAAAGGACATGTTTGTGTTTTTCTCAAAATGCAGGGTTTTTTCGCAATTTTTTCCCATTGTCTTCTTCCTCGATGCGTGAAGCAGGCAGGCAGCTCCCGCCGGCTCCTGCCACCTCCTGTGTGCTTGACGGCGTCGTCCGATGAAGGCCAAGAGGTGTCATGCACCTCCTCCACTCCCTCGCTCACTCGAACCCTCTTCTATCTCTCTCCCTGCAGAACCCTAACCAAACCCTGACCCGACGAGCCGACGGTTGCCGCCGTCGCTAGAGGCCGCGCTTGCGGCAAACCAAGGGCATCTTCGAACTCGTCGTCCTCTCCTCTGTGCCGTCGTGGACTCAATCGAGCTAGGATGGCCGGGGTCCTCGCCGCTGTCCGCGTCTTCCCCGCGGCTGGCCAAGCTCCGTCGTGCCGAATTCCGGCCCCCAGGACCCCGTCCGGCTCTGTCGAGCTCCTCCTCGCACCGAGGGTGAGCTGAGGGTCCTCCCGAACCCCTCCATGTCCCGCCTCCCCCTCTGGTCCCTCGGGCCACCGTGGGCCACCTTCCACCGCCGTACTGTGTGGTCGCCGGAGCTTCCCCGGTGAACATTTGGTCACCGGCCGCCGTCTTCTGGTCGCCGGGACGATGCGGAGTCGAACGAGCCCTCTCGCGCTCGCTCCCGCGGCCAGAATCACCGCCAGCGTCCATCATTGTCACCTACCGGCCAGCCGCTGATGTCACGATGACGTCATCGTGGGTCCAGGATGCAAGGTTTAAATCGTTTTAGAAAAAACGTTTAATGACTGACACGTGGACCCCTCCTATTTATTAAATTACAGAAAATGGTTTAATCTTGTTAATCAATAACTATTGTTTTATTAATCAAAAAAATAAACAAAAAACATGGAAATGTTCAGAAAAATATACTCTACCTGAATATGTCATTTTCACATATGTTTGACAAAGTTGATTTTTGAACATTATTTAAATATTGTTTAATTCATTTAAAATAGAGAAAATAAGTTTTTATGCAATAAAATTAGAGAACTACAAGTTATATACCAAATTGTTCAAAATGATAAATGCAACCCATTTATGATGTTTTCAAACCCATTTGAGCAATTAAAATTGTACTCACTTTCAGAATTGTTCAAAATGCCCCTCCGGGGTCCATTTCAGGGCTAATTTCAGTAAAATTGCATAACTATCATACGAACCCTAGCAACCCATCGAACATGTTTAGGGCTTTATTTCAGTGCATTAAATTGCTCATGCATACATATTGTGCATTGCATTGATGCCATGTTTGATTGTTGTTCTCCTTTTTAGTGTTGTTCCTCCTCGATAGAATGCGACTCCGAAGGGAAGGCCATCAATTCCATCGGCGAATACTTGATCTTAACCGACAAGTCAAGCACTTATTTCTGAAAACTTTATCTGGTTTTCTTATGACCAAGGCAAGCATAACCTCTTATCTGCTCATATATGTTTTCCAACGACATATGATTCTCGTACTTTGCATTTGGTTCCAAACTATTTGAGGTCAGTAGATATATATCTCCTATATACTGCATTGCCTCAATACCATGATCCACTGCTCCTAGCCACCATAGATTCGCCTGTGCGCAACGCTAGAGCCATATATATGCTATGATTAGTCATATAATTTTGTTTAGCTCTGCTCCATCCGGTTGATGAATCAGAGTTGCGCATGAATCTAGTATGATAGGTTGAGATGGTAAGATGGTCACTGTGTGGTTAACTTGACTAAGGCTTGGACGGGAGGCCACTTGGGAAGTAGTTGTTTGTTCCGAACTTGCCAGCCCTAGGAGTAAGGTCGGGCGTAGAAGCCAAGACTGAGCATACAACCATGCACGATGTCCATGAGCCTCGCTCGACTTACTAACTTGTTCGGCTCTATCAGTGAGTCACGTAGTTTGGGAGTTCCAGCTGCGTGTGAGTCAAAAACCTTTTGGAGGTGTTTAGGGCGTGACCGGGACAAGTGATGGACGTACACGGATCTTGATCCCGCCTCAAAGAACAGGTGCCGTCAGGAGGTGGCCAACTCCCTGTTGACGGGGTGGCCCTGTTTGGGTTGACTCATGGATAGGTCCGAGCAAGGTAAAGGTCGTGGCCGACCACACTCTGCCGGCACATCGTCGGAAGTGTGCCAATAGCTTGGCATTATGAGTCGGTTGGTATGTGTGGGTAAAGTGTACCCTCTGCAGGGATAAATATTTTCAAGAAGCCGTGTCCGCGGTTAAGGACGACTTGGTGAAAGTACTGGGCCGTAGATAACATGAACGAGAGACTAAAACCTGTTGACAACGAATGAAGGGTGACTCCTCGGAGATGCCGAGAGGGGTGATACTTGTAGCATGAGATGCTGGGAAATGAGTTCGGTGGACTGAAAATATAATAATTACAGTAGTTGAGTAGTCTTCTCATCAGTTTTGAATACACTCCACGAGACATGCTATTCTCCCTCGATTTGGAAAACAAAGATTGCTTTACGCAAGTTATCCTTCATAAAACCCTTTCTGAAGATAGAAGATATATAATAAGTTAGCTACGTCTTGTTGAGTACCTCCCGTACTCAGATTTGCTTAACTTTGGTTCAGATGAAGATCTCACATCGGTGGTGATTCAACATGGACATCGACGAGTAGTTTGGGGTTCCCCAGGTAGCCGCCTGGTATCTATAGGCTGGGACGTCGCCTTATGTTGCGGCCGCTTAGGCCTTTTTGGTTCTTGTTGATTAGCAACATAATTAGCCTTCCGTTGTCTAATGTGATGTTGGGTCGTGTGACCTCTGTTTGTAAGCTTTACTCTAGTAACACATGTTTAATACAACTTCCATATCTAGGGAGATGCTTTGATCGGTTGTTGGTCTCGAGCTCATTGTTATACAGTTATGGCTATGCCTGCATAGTTGTCGCGGTCGAGGGGTTGTGGAGCCGATGATCCATTTACGAGCACGCCTGCCTATGTGATTCGGCCTGGGGCTTGGTAACCCCAGTAACCCTCGATTGTTGTTGCACTTTATGGACACATATCATCTCTGTATAGCTTTGGTCCCGTTCCTTCAGTTTCATACGATTCGTTGACGCTTTGATATGCATAGTTGGTTATGACTAGCATGGACACAAGGAGTAGTAGTACCGTGGTTATCCGGCCTGCGTCCCGATGAATCTGGTCTTCCTGCCGTTGTTTGTTGCGGCCAGGGCTGGTAATCCTGAAGCCCTTGTGGGTCCATGACTAGGAGCGCATAATAGTATGTATACCTTTGGGTCCGGGGTCGTGACAAATTTATGCTTCAATATGACAAGAACAACTCATGATTCTTTCTAAGGAACATTAAGAACTCTCAGATAATTGAGACAATTCATGCTACAAAAATAACCACTAGGCTTTAAAATTGAAATAACATATAGCATGATATGAAAAAGTCTAGCCACAGTCTATACAAGCTTCTATTTGCACCTTATAAGCACGAAAACTGTACTACTGGTTTCCAACACCAAGCATTTCATAATAAACAAAAACTCTCCAAGAGATACATCAGTGAACCAGGAGAGTACTAACACAATGCTACTAAAACTAACAACTCTGAATAAGAGATGCAAGAAAAACAGGAGCTAGAAAGGAATTTTGCAGCAACTAGAAGAAAAACTAAGAATACGAGCATAACGAGTATTCATATGAAAAAGCGGAGCGTGTCTCTCTCCCACACAAAGAATTCTAGGTTCCAACAATATTATTGCAGCAAGGAAAACAAAAGAAAACAAAAGAAAAATAAACAGACGCTCCAAGTAAATTTCATATGAAGTGACCGAATAAAATATAGTTTCACTAGAAGTGACCTGATAAATTGTTGATGAAAAGGGGATGCCTTGGGCATCCCCAAGCTTAGACGCTTTAGTATTCTTAGAATTTGCTGGGATGAACCACGGGGGCATTCCCAAGCTTTGAACTTGCACTCTTCTTGATCACATTATATCACCCTCTTCTCTTGACCCTTGAAAACTTCCTTCACACCACACTCAAAGTAATTCGCATTAGAGGGTTACTGCAACAATAAAAAATCCATGGGTTTTACATCGGCAAAAGTGCTATTGATCCTTTTAAACATTAGCTACAGCCACTGATGTTTCGTGAAAAAAATAAATCCACTTGACATAGTAAAAGAGCAAATGCAAGAAAAATGGCAGAATCTGCCAAAACCAGAACAAACTGTAAAGACGATTTTTTTCAGGGCACTTAAGTTGCTAAAATTGAAAAATATAAAGAACAAAAACGTTTCGGAATTAGTTGAGGAGTAAGCACAAAATGTTTCAGGTCATTTTGATCTTTCTGGAATTTATACCATTTTTTACGGTGGACAGGAGAAATTTCTTTCCTGCGTAGAAATCGAAAACCAACTCTAACTTTCACTAGAAACTTTACTTGGCAAAACTAATACATGAAAATAAAGATAAAAAGGAGTTGCTACAGAAGTATACAGCCCCTTGACTCAAAGAAAACAGAGAAAAACAAAGAAAAAATAAAACCATGGGTTATCTCCCAAGAAGTGCTTTTCTTTAACGACTTTTAGCTAGGCCCAGAAAAGTGGAATCAAGTGGTTTCGAGTGTAGAAGCATCCAAATCAATAATTTCCTCCAAAACACCACTTGTAGCAATTGGTACTTTAGTTACCCCTGAAGATGATTCAACATGCAAATAACTTTTAGTTTCACTAAAATTTTAGTAATTTTAAGCACATTAGGGGATTTTGGTTTAGGCACCTTGGGGACATACATGGATTTTTTCTCCTTTCCCATAATAGGTATCTCCCTCTTAAACTTAGGAGAATAAAAAGTTGAGCTTAAAGTTTCCATAGCCTCCTCTAATTTACCAATCCTCATGTTTTGAGTATCATGGATATTGCTAGCTTCTAAAACAATAGTTCTCTTGTTGATACTTACTATTGATTCATTAACTTTGCTAGCTTTGTCAAGGAAATTTGGCAAATTTATCTCCATAGAGTTTAGCTTTTTAATAACATCATCGAAAGTGATCTCAGTTTTAACAACCTTAGTAGGTGGTGTTCCAACTAAACTTTCAATTAAATTTCAGGCTTCCAAAGCAGGAGTTCCCAGAAAATTGCCACATGCAAGAGTGTCTAGAACACACCTATACTAGCTAGTAATGCCAACATAAAAATTCCAAGAAGGATTAAAGTGGAATATTTCTTAGTGCATCTATGATGAGCATCACTTAGTCTATACGAAGCATCTTTCAAACTTTCTACCCCTTGTTATTTAAAGGAACGAACCTCAACTTCAGGAACACTCATTTTAGCAGGACTAAAAACAGGATAAAAGCAACAACTAGAATAAGAACTAATTTTTTTTGTTTTTTTGATAAAGAGAAGCAAACAAGAGAAAATAAAATAAACTAAGAAAAACTAAAACAAAGTAAAGAGATTGGAGGTGAGAGACTCCCCTTGCAGAAACTCTCTTCCTCCCCGGCAACGGCGCCAGAAAAGCTTGATGGAGTGTAGACACACGCTTGTTGGGAGACCCCAAGCACAGGTAGTGAAGAGTGCAACAGCAAGTTTTCCCTCAGAAAAGAAACCAAGGTTGAATTGACCAGTAGGAGAAAAAGCAACTTCTGAAGGTTGATGCAGTTGATGTGGTAGGGTGCACTACGGGTTCAGCAGCAACGTGGAACCTAGATAACACAATCAATCCACTTTGCCCAATGTAGCAATGAGGTTGTCAATCTCACCGTTTTTTCTCATAACAAAGAGGTTAAATGTATGGTGTGGAAAACAGTATGAGAACAATATGAAAACAAAAGTAGCAGTGTGAAAACAGTGAACGCCGTGTGAAAACAGTAGAAGCAGTGTGTGTATTATGAGTATGAGAAAATGGAATGGGGTCCACAGTTCACTAGTTGCATCTCTCCATAAAATATAGCTAACATGCGTGGTGAACAAATTACAGCTAGGCAATTGATATATAATGAAACATGCCTGACATGATGATTACTATGAGAATCATGTGGGCATTACAACAAGATACATAGAACGTCATCCAACTGCATCTATGACTAATAATCCACCCTCCGAATATCATCCGAACAAACGTTGGGTATTAAGTTTCAAGCAACAGATAATCACAGTAAGCAAACTGTGTAATGTAAACATCGTTGTTTTCTCCCTAATGGCAACATCACATCCTCCAGTCGTCACGTTTCTGTCACTCGAGCAGAGATGCAAAGGAGGCATGAACCCACTATCGAGCATAAATACTCCCTCTTGGAGTCACTAGTATCTACTTGGACAGAGCATCTACTATCAACGGAGAGCATGCAAGATCATAAATAACATACACATGAAGACAACATGATAGATTGATAATCAAGAGACATAGCATTCAATAAACATCGGATCCCAGCAAACACAACATGTAGCATTTCAATAAGATGATCTCGATCATGTAGGGCAGCTCACGAGATCTAAACATGAGGCATAAAGAGGAGATAACAACCATCTAGCTACTGCTATGGACCCGTAGTCCAAGGATGAACTACTCACGGATCACTCCGGAGGCGGGCATGGTGGCGTAGAGCCCTTCGGTGATGATTTTCCCTCCCGGCAGGGTGCCGGGGAGAACTCCAGAACCCTCCTGATCTCGGGTTGATGAGGACGGCGGCCTCGGGTGTTTTTCATGAAAAAATGGTATATTTTTAGGGTTCACGAATCGGGGGGAATACATAGGCGAAAAGGCAATGGCGCTGGGTGCCTGCGGGGCCCACACCACCTCTCGGTACGGCTAGGGGGCGCTGCCTCATGGTGTGTGATACGTCATAAACATATCCCTAATTTCCAATGCTCCATGATCATATTATTCCAATTGCTACATGTTTTCTGCCTTATTTATAGCATTTTTATACGTTTTCCGGACTAACCTATTAACAAGATGCCACAGAGCTAGTTCCGTGTTTTCTGCTGTTTTTTAGTTTCAGAAAAGTTGTTCTGGAAATAATCTTGGAATTGGAAAATTCGAAGCCCGGAAGTCCTATTTTCCCTGGAAGCATCCAGAAGACCAAAGAGGAGCCGGAGAGGGGTAGCAGGGGGGCCACACCGTAGGTGGCGCGCCCCCTAGCTGCGCTAGCTATAGGTGTGGGCCCCTGGAGCTAGCTATAGGATTGGCGTTTCTCTATCTTTTGGGGGGAAGAAGATGGTGGGCTAGCTTACAGACCCACTTGTCATTAGGTTTGTTATGGATCGCCCTTCGGAATCTGATCGTAACCATCCTTGCGATCCAACGGCGTGGAGCCTGCCGACAATTTACC
Organism: Alopecurus myosuroides; assembly: GCA_028641055.1. NCBI lineage: Eukaryota > Viridiplantae > Streptophyta > Magnoliopsida > Poales > Poaceae > Alopecurus > Alopecurus myosuroides. Next base: position 101,997,639 of record CM054059.1, read on the forward strand.
CACGGATTTCCTTCTAGAAGACCATATCTGATGGTTGTAGTTCAGCACTAGGTTATGATCGAACGAATGCAGATCAACACTAAGGTATGGCAAAACCCTGCGTGGTTTTGGCGAGGTTTTCTGTTGGTTAACATGGTTTTCTAGGGTTTTACCAACATTCAAATGAGCATAACTAATTGAAAAAAATCGAAAAATAGAAAACCGGCGCACATTGTTGTTTTATGTGACATAGTTACGATAAAAAATAATAAACTTGGTTTATGGTTATTTTTGTGAAAACACTTCACACAAGTGAGCTACCACGAAGAATGTTGCACAAACTTCAAGGGAAGTTAGGGGGTTTCATCGATATATTTCATGTTATGATGCATCTCTTATGTTATTTTATCTTATTTTGCATGTTTTATAATTTTTGAAGAATAAACACCGGGACCAGAAATCTGATGGAAAAAGCACCGTCGAGATACCATATTTCAGAACATCAGAAGAAGAAGGGGGGACATCCGGGGGTTCCTAAAAATCCCGAGGAGGAACACAGCCATAAGGGGAGCCAGAGGGGGCCACCAGGGGCCCACACCTAGGGGTGGCGTGCCCTCCCCCTGGCCGCGTCACCTAGGGGTGTGGTGTTGGGAATATGCCTTACAGGCAATCATGTATGATGTAATTCCCAATGTATTCATAAAGTCGTCCTTGTTTTGAAAATCTGATATTTTTCATTGAATATGTGATTCGATTGTGGAACTATGTATTCATGTTGTTCATGCTAAATTGTCCTTGGTCATTAAGGTTGTGCTGGACACACAACCTAGATTAATGTGAGTGTTGGCTGATGACTCGGGTCCACTTGTCATGGGCATGGTGATGCCATTCCAACGTTCACAGACTCAGCTAAAGTGTTTAGCAAGTCGGACTGACCCATATTGAGATGCAACGAGTAAGTCGTCATTTGCATGTCTCAATCAATGTAATCCTTAGTCCTGAGGTTGTCGCAAAATCCGAGTTGTGGATCACCGACTTAGGTTCTTTCAAACGCTGTTTCGTGACAAGGCACTTATAAAGGAAGAGTTCGAGTCAAATGAGAAGCAAGCTGCGTGATGTGGATAATCAAGATGGAATTTTGCCCCTCCGACTGGAGAGATATTCTCTCGGCCCTCTCGAGTGATATGGTTCTGGAAGCATGCCATGCGCGACTCGGTTAAGTGTTAACTGAGTGTGTTGACTAAGAGTTAGTCAGATGAATCATATATCACGGACCGAGAAGAGAGTTCAGCTACTTATGGCATGACGATAATTCACCTATCGTTCGACAAGGTATATCGTGAGGCAAAAGGGACTCAGATGAAAGTCACATTGGAAGGTATGTCGTCATGACTCTATGGCACTTGGGAGTCGGCACGTTCTGCTAGGAGCCGCTACCGATTGATCGATTGAGAGTCGGACTCCAATCGTGTCCAAGTCGCCATGAGCCTGCAGGGTCGCACACTTAAGAGCGGGAGCAAGAATATTGCTCGGGTTGGACCTGAACCGGAAATGGACTAAATTAGTGAGTTGGACTCACAGAGGGAATGGGCCACAAGCGTTGTGCAGCCCACTCGCACTCGCTATATAAAGAGGGGCGCAGGTTGCCCAACGCGCACGTTATTCCACTCCCATGCGTTGGGAATCCTAGCCCCACCCAGTCCAGCCGTCGCACCGGACCTAGCAGTCCGCCGTCGGAGCTCCTCCTCGCACGTGTGGATACCGGCAGAGGTGTTGTACGATAAACACTTCGACGATCGCGGGATTGGATCGGCTAGATCGGATTGTGGGACTTCACTGCATCGACGTGCTTCATCGATAATCCGCACCTACACGTCTAGTGGTAATCCTCGTGGCCTTCTACCTCGGCTAGAACTTCGAAGTACCGCGTAGAAAAGTTTTTGTTCATCTCTACGTGTTCCAACATGTGGCCACCCTGGCCAACCTCCGGGGGTCATCTTTGGTGCCCCTGACCCCGAGAGAACCCTAAGCCTCATTCTATCCTCGAAGAATTATTCCGCCGCCGCTGCGGGGCGGAAAACACCCGAGAAAGAAAAGCTCCCGTGCAGGGAGAAATCTGGCGGGGAAATTCCTCTCCGGAGAGGGGAAATCACCGCCATCGTCACCGTCATCGCTCTGGGCATCATCAAGATCATCATCATCATCGTCATCACCACCAGCACCATCACCCTGATCATCCACCTTCATCCCGGTGTAACAATTAGGGGCCTCTATCGTTGTTTTGCATTAGATCTCTCTCCCGGTGTGGATTACTTGTTAGTAGTTGATGCTTGTGAGATTTATCGGTGTTTGCAGTTTATGACCAGATTGTTATCATCCATTATAGCACCTCTGATTAGGATCCATATGATGAGTTGTGAATAGTTCATGTTCTTCTTGAGGACATGGGAGAAGTCAAGTTGTTAGTAGTGAAGTAATGTTGAATAATATTAATGTTTGATATTTAAGTTGTGGTGTTATTCTTCTAGTGGTGTCATGTGAACGTCGACTAAATGATACTTCACCATTTATGGGCCTAGGGGAATGCATCGTGTATTTGGATACTAATTGTCGGGTTGCCGAAGTGACAGAAACCTAAACCCCCATTAGGAAACCATTACACGAGGGAGCGTAGGATCCCGGAGTTTAAAGTTGTGGTCAGATTTATTTCTTAATTACTTTCTTGTAGTTCCGGATGCTTGCAAGGGGTATAATCACTAGTATGTATTAGTCTTGGATGGTTTGGTACATTAGCAGAGATTCACCCACACAACGCTTATCAAAACACCAAAGTTATTCAGCTGCATGGAATAAAAGCACTTGACAGAAACCTCCCGTGTGTCCTCGAGAACGTTTGTTAATCATAAGTAAACTCACCGGATTGTCCTTTGCTGAAGAAAGGATTGGGCCACTGGCTGCAATTATTATTACTGCATTTTATTTACTCGCACTTTATTTATGTGCGATATCGAAAAACCCTACAAATCTGTTTTCCAGTATTTACAATTATTCCTTCGTCGAAACTGCTTGTCAACACCTTCTGCTCCTCGTTGGGTTCGACACTCTTATTTATTGAAAGTACTACGATACACCCCCTATACTTGTGGGTCATCAGTCACCCAGTTAGCTTTCCCTCGGGAAAACTAGCTAGTGCCCTTTGGCAAACCCTCGGTTTGATGTTAGTCTAAAATTAGATAGTTATGTCAGTAGTGTTAGACTGGTAAAGTTTTTGTTGGAGTTGCGAGACTCAGCTCACGTGTAAGGTCCGCCCCAGAACCACTGTTCAAGGACACCTTCGATATGCATACATTCACGATCCCAGATCAAACCAGTCGTGAACAACACATCAAGTTGGTACACAGATACAATATCCATTACACGATTGCATAAAACACTTACAAAAGAAACATGGTCACATGACCAAGTCCAACACAACTGCCACGCAGGGCAACACACAACGGAAGACTAACACACACAAAACGTAGTAGCGCCCAAGTCACGCCTTAACCTATAGGCTGCTGACCGGGAGGCGATCCTAGTTCGGAAAGCCATCAGCTCCGTTGTGACGCCCCGAGATCGGGCACTATGCAGATTTCAGCATTTCCGCCAAAATCCACATAATAACCGATTCCAGGTTGCCACTTGTGATAACATTACAACAGTTCACGAATAATCCACAACAACAGAAGAGATATATATACAAGACGACTCAAACGAGTCAAGGATACAACTGATACAATACAAAGATCCAAATGACAGCGGAAGAAACAACATAGTGTCCGACTACGGACAAGATACAATTTGGACTAAGAGTCCTGAAGATAACCGATGGTGTCCAATCCCTGCCCAGGCCAAGCCGGAGGGATTCCCAAGCTAACGTCATCAGACTTCAACCCTGTTGACTGCAATGTGGAATATGCAGCCACGAAATGGATTCGTGGGTCAGTACGGTTAATTACTGGCAAGTGGATAAACCATACTCACAAGATACCAGCGTAACCAATCATCACAAGATACAAATATTTTGGGTACAACGGAAAGGAAGGGATTATTGCAAAGAAGCGGTAGCGGGCTGCACTAACTAACTACAGAGACGCGCTACAACATCCGGCTAAAAGAAAGCGATAAGATAGTGCGACAAAACCAACTATAACTACTCACCAAACAATACCCATCCAGTGTTACCCCCTACTAAGGAGGCAACCCAAGGAAACTCAAATGGTTGATTAAGGTGACATTCATTTTTATGGTGGAGTAATCTATATTACTAGTCAACTTATCATCGTTAAGTGTAAGTTGTCTGAGTACTTGTTAGCCAGCACTTTCACCAAGTCATCCATAACCGCGGACAACACGGCTTCTCGAGAAGATTGAACCCTGCAGAGATGCACCAATTTGGCCGTACACGTAAGAATGACCCGCCAGGCGGGGAGCAAACCCACCAAGCCGGCCACTCAACACAACCCAACTCTTCTTCGCATCAAGCCCAAAGAACCCCGTGCAATTGAGCGCACGGCTAATCAAGCCCCACGAAGAAAAGGGGACCCTCATAACACTCTAAGAACGTGTCTCCCTAAATGCCGACTACAAAAGTTCCACCCTGGCGCCAAGGGTTCGCACCTGCATATGCATGCGGCAAATGGAAAACCCGAACTAAATGAGGCGATTTGGACGAGATGCGAATCGAATCAGAATTGCGGGGGGCGCCCATACTCGCTTCCCACATGCGGTTAGTGCGCTCATCATGGATCAGAGGACAAGACCCTTTTCCTAATTAGGGTCGACACTAGCAGGCCTCAAAACCACGCCGGGCCTCCTGCCGGTGCCTTATCATCAAATTATTATTACCCAAAACATTAACATGTTGTTGATCGAATTGAAACCCAACTATCAAACTAAACAGGTGATCAGACGGACAACAAGACTTGAGCGCAAAACAACACTAAGCATGCAACTACGACACAAGGGCCAACAGGGTAAACAAACAAAGTTGATAGGAAGTGGAAGGAAGGCTATATCATGGCTGCATGGTAAACAATATGATAGGATCGAAACACAAGCATCAAATCATAAGGCTAGTGATGAGGGGATAGTAACCCGGTATGCTAACTCCCAGGTGTGACCCGGCCCAAAAGGCGGCTGGACTAAATCCGGCTGAAGGCAAAGAAACTTCTGGAAGGCCCAGGGCTGGTAACGTTCGTAACCCGGTTTGTGGGTTGCGGTAAGGAAAGTTAGGGTTTGTATGTAGAGTTCGAGTAGGACTCAGGAAGCGCTTTGTAAAAGCAAGCCAAGGGGGATATGAGTGCTATATAAACCAACCCCTAGGCTTAGCCTCGAGAGATCCAGGTCATAGTTGTAACACCTATTATCGAGTATCCAGCATAATTCATATTGAGATCCGGCGAGTTATTCTCCGGTTCTTAGATCGCTTTCGCCATGTCTTCCTTCGAGCTAAACCCTCTCCCGAATACCTGTGTCGACTTGCCCCAAGATCAGTTACCCCAGGTAACATCTGCCGTGATTATCCCACGACAGTTGGCGCCCACCGTGGGGCCTGCGTCCAAAGGTGTTTACATCACGGGAGAAGCTCGGAAGAGCATGAAGAACCTCATCGTCGGAGAAATCTACGTCAACAGCAAAGGAGAGAAGATGGTAGACGATTCTGGCTGGGGGCCAGAGTCGGGTCACCTCGAAACCGGATCCGTCGTGACAGTCGGCAGCATCAACGTCTTCATCGGTATGGTATGTACTTCCAGTTCGAATTGTGATAATATTGGATCTGATTCTGTGTCAGGGGAAGACACGTATATCCGGTCGGAAAAAGAAGAGTCGATTGGAACAACGGGTCAGATAGAGAGGGAGGATGATACCGAGTCCATACGGGATTTATCGGAGGATCGATATGAAAAGGAAAACAACGAGGAAGAACAGTACGAATCTACACCGGGCATCATGCGCCGGGTTGCAGTTTATGCGGCTCCCGCGACCAATCTCAATCAAGAAAACGCGGCCGCGGCGCCAGTCGGGGCGGCTCAGGCAGTGGCCCAACAGCAAGGTACAGTTGACCCGGTCTTGGTCCAGGTCGATGGAGAGTCGGCATCAGTCACCAGTCGCCCAGCAGACGAGGAGCGACACGCAAATATGTTTGGGTTCCAAGCAAACCGGACACCGGGGGCGGGCCCCTCGAATCCGCGCCACCCGGCTCTGTTTGATAATAATTTGATCTTGGACCCCACGGTCTTGGCCACAGTTATTACCCCAGAAAACGCGGCAGAGCGCGTAAGAGACCTGGACGTGGCTCGTCGTGCATTGGAGCAGCAAAGAAGGCAAGTGGAAGCAGAAAGGCAGGGGATGGCCGCGCGGCAGCGCGAATTGGATGACCGAGAGACCCGGCTCCGGGAGGAAACGACAAGGATGCACCAAAGGCACCGAACTATGCTGCCGGCAACAGGAGGGGTTATTAACCCGACTGCCCTGGTGTTCACGCCTCAAGATCAGCCAATCCCACCGGCGAACCAAGGGACCATACCGCAAATAGCAACGGGAGCACAGCCGGTAAACGCGCCAGCCGGGTTACCCTTGCCTCGGACGGGGGCGACGGCCGGCAATACCATGCCGCCTCCACCGTCGCGATTCCGTACCCCAGCAGGTCACTACAACAATCCCATGGACAACGTGTATGCAGCAACGCTCGCGTTAAACCAGATTCCTGTAAGAGACTCGCCTCATGCGGAAGGAACCCGACGAGCAATCGATCTGCTACACACCGCGGTAGCACAGCAAGCCAATTATCCGGATCATAGAAGCGGGATGCATGGGACGCCGTACGCCAGTCAGCAACAGGGCAATGTCCAAACAAGTGCGGCACAACGAAGGGAAGAGCAGCAGCAAATGCCGCCTCCACCGCGCGTCCAGACAGTACCGGCAGTATCAGCAGCACAGGCAGTGGTGGACAGCTCCAGGGCCAGAAGAGCCGGGGCCGGGTCTGCAGCGCACGAGTTACCGGTGGTGCCGCACAACGTGGCGCCCCCAGCCGGGTCACGTGTTTCCCGAGTAAGACCACCCCCAACCACCCTGGCGGGACCCAAGTGCCTCTCGGACGATATCAGGGCAGAACCTTACCCGGAGAAGTTCAAAGAACCGGGGAAAGTAGTAAATTATGAGCCAACAATGGATCCAGAAACGTGGCTGAGCAGCTATGAGATGGCAATGTCAATTCGCAACGCATCCGAGAATCTCCAATCCAAATTCATGTACTTAATGATGTCAGAGGGAGCAGCAAAGTTATGGTTCACCAATCTACCGGAAAAATCGATCAAATCGTGGGAGGAGCTAAAAACCGCATTTATCAAGCACTTTCATGGGACATGCAGAAAGTTATTTACTATTGATGATTTAGAAAGATGCGTTCAGAAGAAAGGAGAGTCAGCACGCAGCTGGGTACGCCGGGTTATGGAGATACTCCACTCGTCTACGGATATCCAGCCTAAGGATGCGCTACAAGCTATGGCAAAAACATGTAAGTATGTTCCTTTAGTGCAAAAGCTAACTCGCATGAAATCTAGTAGGAATGCAGCGGAGGTTACAATGGGAGAGTTAATGGATGCGTGCAACAAACACGCTGCAACGGATACCACAGAGGAGGAAGTTGATGACAAGAAAGCAAAAGCAAACACAAGTAGCAGTGGGAAAACCGGCAATGGATCGGCGCCAAACAATAATGGAAGTAGCCAAAACAAGCGCCCGTTTGAAGGGAATTCCGAGTTTGTAGCCAACACGGAGGCCGGGTCTTCAAGACCTAGATCCGAAGGAAATTTTAATACTGGAAATCACAATGGGGGGCACTACCAAGGACCTCCAAGACCAAGCAACAGTTGGGACATATTTAGGATGGCATGCCCGAAGCATAGCAGGAACGGCAAGCCGGCCAATCACTCATTGGAGCAATGTGCCGACTTACAAAGGTGGAAGAACGAGGAAGTGAACAGAGCCATGCGAGGTGCAGGCCGAGGAGGAGGCCCGGGCCTAGGTGGAAATTTGGGCAACGGACCGCCCCCAGCCGGCAACCCGCCAGCTGGAAATCAAGGTAACAATCAAGGGGGAGCGGGAGGTTTTCAAGCTAACCCCAAACAGCTGGGTCAATATCATGTGCACACTACGGGAGGCTCTAACAAGGATAAGAAGATACTGAAACAAGCAGTTAATTCGGTCTCTTCCGCTGTTCCAAGGTATTTGAGGTGGTCAGAACAAGAGGTAACATGGAGCAGGAAGGATCACCCGGACAGAGTTGATCACCCGGGAGTCTTAGCTTTGGTAGTGGCACCACAGGTCAACGGCTACGAGCTGAAAAAAGTCTTGATGGATGGAGGAAGTAGTATCAATATCCTGTACTGGGAAACTTTTCTGCGTATGGGCTTAAAGGAATCGCAGCTGCAAAAGAGTACAACAGTTTTTCACGGGATAGTGCCGGGTCACTCAGCATGCCCTGAAGGAAAGGTGGCACTGGAAGTAGCTTTTGGAGAGTCAAAGGACAACTACCGAGTCGAGTGGCTTACCTTCGAGGTAGTAAAGTTGCGCAGCCCTTATCATGCATTGTTTGGAAGGCCGGCTTATGCCAAGTTCATGGCGAGACCGTGTTATGTGTACCTACAACTGAAAATCCCGGGTCCCAAGAAGACCATTACAATACACGGAAACCGAGATATAGCAGCTGAGTGCGATGAGGGAGACGCGGCAATGGCCGAGCAAGCCTGTAGGAAGGAAGAGCTCAAACATTACCGTTCTCAGGTAGACCTAGAAGAGAGGACAACGTCAAAAAAGCCAACTCCTGAGGGGGACAAAGCAAAAGTTAGGGCAGAACAAAACCCTAAGATGGTAGGCTTCATCAGGAGCGATACTTTCAAAACTCTCAGCAGGGAAGAAGAAGACGTACCACCATCCGCAGCTGATCACGTTTCAAGGGCGATATACCCGGATTGGCTAGCAAATCCGGTACTCATTACGAAAGGGCATAGCAAGTGGAGACTGTGCATCGGCCGTACCAACGCGAGGCCGACTCTCGAGAATAACTAAAGCAGTGTAATGAGGCGGCCTGCTGATTAAAAAAAAAAAAAAAGAGAAATTTTTATCAATAAAAGAAGATGGTCTCGAGTCGTATCATGGTCTTTGCTTCAGTTACAAGTAAGTAATGCTTGTTATTATCAATACGTCAATATCATCAAAATACATCACGTGCATATAGGTCTTCGGGGATTGGTGTGCTTAAGTAAGTAATCACAAGCCCGGAGACCCGGCCTCGATGCCTATGAGTTATGAGGGCTGATTACTCGAAAAAACGGGTACAGCTGCAATCTTATAACCGGACAAAGGAGCCAAATTTCTTGGTTATTCTTACTTAAGCTCGATGTGACTCGCACTAAAGTGGCATGATCTGTTCACTTACGATTACAATCAAACTATGCAGCCCAATGGGACTTGCTTGACCCTGTTTTTCGTATAGATGTAACAGCATGGTATCCACGCGAAAGCCGGCTTACAGTACAAGATAATCAAAAGGGTCATCTAAACCACAAGTCCATGCAGAGTATAAGGCTCAAATAGCCGGAAACTCAACAAGTATTAAGCATGACTTCAGTATTTATGTGAATAGCTATCGGTTTCCAGCCTGGTAAAAAGCAGTTCGTCATCTGAGAAAGGCCACGCCCCCCTGGCTCGTACTTTGGGTCATGGGGACTGGGGACTTCGAGACAGAAACAAACTGCTTAACTACTACAGCTCGTAAACCTTAGTTTCCGAGCCTTGGGGACTTAAAGAAAAGCCCGTCTATCAAAACCTATGATACTCGGTTAGCCGAGTCTCAAAAGGGAATCAAAAGCAAGAATTCAAAGTATCGAGAATAAGCTTACGTTTAACACAAGGATCGAGATTATCAAAAGCCGGGAGAGGCAAAGAGTTATCATAAGTTAACAAGCATACAGTCATAGTATCAGCATCAATGGTGCACAGGCGCACCGCAAAAAAATCATATCAGTCTCGAGAAACGCAAAGCACTAGGCAGCATCCTACTCGGCATCCTGAGAGCGGTCCTCCGGGTCTAAGTCTTGGACTTGCTCCTTGGCCTTGCCAGCAGTTTTACCCGGGCTCTTCACATCTGGACGAACAGGCGGAGGCACGGCTGGGGTAGAGGTAGACGGCTTTACGCCCAGCTCTGCTTCCCTCTTTGCAGCCTCTTCCTTCCTCCTAGCCAGATCAGTCGACCATTTGTCCAACATATCAATAGGGGGGGGTGCCTCCACCAGGATAACCTTGCCCTCAGAATCATACGAGCTCATAATCGTGTTTAGATCCATCTTGTCGGCCAAAGCTGTGGCTGAAGGACGTACCGCAGATTGTATAGCTTTGAAATCCTGGGGCTTGAATTTGGATCCGTCAGCTTTAAACTCTGGGAACCCGGATACTACCTTCGCCGGGTCAAGCTTTGGAAAATAAGCCTTCGCCAGCGTTAAAGCCCGGGTCATCCCAATTCGGCAGGACGAACGCTTCAGTATTTCAATCCATCCAGGCGCTGTGGAAAAGGCCTGCATAAGGTTCTCCTCGCCCGGGTATACCTCAGAAGGCCACTTGATAGCATCCAGCAAAAGTTTCGTGCCGGCAAAAAACGTCCGGAGCACAGTCTTCAGAGTTTTAACTTGAGTAATGGCATTCTCCTCCGGAGCAGCAAGGTTAGCACCTGCAATCGAAAAACACAAAAGCATATCAGTAATTTTGATTATTACAACGGCAAAATGGAGGTAAGCAAGCTAGTTGCAAATAAACAAACTTACTTAGCAAAATACGGTAAGTGTCCGTAATCTGAGTCGATAAGTTCTTCAGCGAGGATTGGGCGGCATTGTACTTCTTCTTGTATGTGGAGACATCTTTTTTCAAAGTCTTTATCTCCGCTTCAAGGGCCTCCCTACGCTTAACTTCAGCCAGCAAGAGCTGCTCAGCCTTAAGTAACGCTTCATCTGACTGAGTAATCTCTGCCTGCAAAGACCGGGTGAAGCTGTAAGCCGGATATCACGAGAGTATTTCCTCTGAGGAAATGATTACCGAAAAGTATTATGTGAAGTACCGAGGATAATTACAAAAAAATTATACTCGGGACTTGGGGACTGGATGTATAATAAGGAGTATCAAGTAAAAGTTACCTGATGTGCTACAGCCATACGCTCTAGGACATTTCCTTCTGAAGCTTTCATGGCGAGAAGAGCGCTCATCAGCTGGTTAAAGTCAGCGTTATCCGAGTTAGATGGCTCGGGTACCTGGAAAGTGGGAAAAGGAGCGTTTCTTGTAACAGGAGGTGGCACCCGGGTCATCCGAATATCGGAGTTTGGTCCTCCTCCCGCGCTCGAAGTTGTTCCCGTCTCCTTCTCGCCTGCGTGCGAAGCGATGGGATACCCAGCATCATGCCTAGCCAGCTCCGGTGACGACGCTTGCTCGTCGCCAGTTGCAGCGAATGCGTCATCGGCCGGCTTATTCTCGACTTGGACCTCAGCCTCCGTGCCTTCTTCGTCGCTAATAACAACCGTGGCTCTGTAGAGGGTACGAAGGTGCAGTTAGTTGTGAAAAGGTGATAAAGTTTGGTATAACTCAAAGGAAAGGAGTTTACCCGGTGTTCACTGGGAAGTCCGAGGGGAAGCCGCCGCTAGACCCGGAAGAGACTGGAAAATGGCAAGAAAGGTCTGGGATTACGTTACAAAGGAATGTCCGGAAAGAAAATTTTGTTTACGATAAATACCAGGGTGTTGAACCGGGGGCGACGAAGCAACCGGGTTAAGGATCTCGTTGCCCGGATGGTTCCGGGTTACTCGGCGCCTAGTCGCAGGTGGCTCCTTCAGTTGTGATCAAAAGGGGTAAAGATGGGGTTAGCCCCGGAGTGACGTTATGGGAACAAAAAACCAAAGTATAAGGAGATGAAGTAAAAACCTGGAGGGCTATCCTCTGGGATTTCCTCTTTGTTCCGGTTTTGGTGGCCGGCTCCGGCTCTTCCTCCTCGCTGGCGGACCCGCCCCTGCTGTCCGTTTCTTCTTCTTCGCTTCGGTCCTCTCGCTCTGGAAAATATCCGAGTTATAGCATAAAGAAGTAGAAAAGGCAGGATGTAACGTGTACAAGGGAATCAAGTATGTACCTTCATCCGAGTTAACAACATCGTCTTCCTCCTCCGCATCTTCGGAATTAGGAGGGGTGTCGACCGTCCAAAAGTCATCATCGGCCTGAGGAGAAGATGCCAGGATAGTGATTAATATCGAGTCAAGAGAAGCGAATAAAAGTAAGCTGTTAGAAGTCAAAATCAAAAGGTAGAAAACTTACTGCGGGGGCTGGATTCTCGAGGGTAAAAGGTTCTAATCCGGCTATGCTCCGGATCACCTCGAGCTTCTCTGTTAAAAAGCCCTTGATCGTCTTGTTCATATCACTAGGAGCAAGGGTGTTAGGAGAGTATCGGATAGGGTCCGTGGGAAGACCTGAGTATTTGCACATCAGCTTCTCACGAATGGAGTTTGGCTGGATGCGGAAGCTGACCCAGGTCTTCACCAGGTTTAGCCCGATGAGACCTCGGGCTGACAAGATGGAGATCCTAGCTAGCAAAGGCAAGATCGCCTCCCTGTCCGAGTCAGGAGCGAAGGCGTTGAAAGTCTCGGAGATATCAAGCTGACCCTCCGAGTAACCCGGCAACTTCTTTTCGCCGGGTGGAGAGGTATCCTGGCAGTAGAAGTATGAGAGCTGCCAGTGCTTCACGTGAGAATTGAGTGTAATAGGGGGCATTAGGGAGTTCTTGCGGCGCTGGATAGAAACCCCGCCGCAAGTAAGAAGTGCGCCGTCGCCGCTTTCGCGACACGGCTTGCACTGAAAAAGTTCGACGAAGAGAGCCAGACTTGGCGGAGTGCACAAGTAAGACTCGGAAAGAACGATAAAATGAGAGATGTTTAAAATGGAGTTTGGGCCTATATCGAAAATACGGAGTTTGTAGTGGTCTAGGACGTCGCGGAAGAAAGGGTGACCCGGAGGCCTGAAGCCCCGGGTCACGTGTTCAACGAAACATATTACCTCGTCCGTTGCTGGGGAAGGTCGGGTTTCGTTGCCTGGAACTCTCCAGTGGATAGCTTCCTGGGGAGGTAGGGATCCAAGCTCGACCAACTCCTCCAGTTTGGCCGTGGTAACAGAGGATTTCCCCCAATTGGCTGATATGGAGTTTGTGGATTTAGCCTTAGCCGGCTGTTTCCCCTGCCTCTTGGGTGCCATGGGATTGACCTGGTAAAACATTGAAGGAAAGGGCGTAAGAAACAAAAACTCGGAAGTTAGCAGATAAGCAGTTACCGGCAATTTAAGCACAAACCGGGTATTGCCTTGCCGAGTCAAGTACGATGTGTCCGGGTATTGTGTGCTATTACAAAATCTACGGAGCTTTCCGTAACAGCAAATGTTTGGAGAAGTTAGGAGGGTGTTTATATGTCTACCATCTGCGAATGATCCGGAGAAGTGAGATTTTCTGAGGAGGGAGAACAAGGGCGGAAATTTTATATGGCCCGAGCCTAGATTGGGGATCTTATTTCTAAGTTTATGGCCATGTTAATGACTACTGGAGTTAGGAGAGTAATATAAGCTATGAATCCTATCTATGGGGATGTTTATGGTAAGTATCATTGAGCTAATCCGGCGCGGCCCGAGAAATCGCGGACTACTTGATTCAGATCTGATCTGAGGAAAAGATGAGAAATTGCGAGGATGAGCTGAGGGATACGAGGAACTTACCAAAGGGGATTGAAGTAGAGCTTTGCGGAGACAGATGGCGCAGGATTGATGTCCTTTCGAGGTTGTTGGTCGGCGAATCGGGCGCTTGGCGGCGGATTTGGGAGTTGGAGTGAGTCGCGCGGTGGCGGAGCGCAGGCGACGGCGGATGGGCTCCGGCGAGGTGCGTGGGGCTTCCGTGGTGGCACTCCGCGAGCTCAGATTTGAGAAGGAGTGAAATGGGGAAAATGAGCCGTTAAGAGTTGGGTTTGTTCCCTGAGCCCTTTTTTATAACCGCCCGGATGGAAAAGCCTAGCCTAACGGTCGAGACCCGGGGGGTGCGGAGTAATAATTGGTCATTTCGAAATTTGAAAGGTGCATTCCATGCACAGACCAATATGATCCAGAGAAAAAGGAAGGGGAGATTGCCTTCCTGGTATCAGCGGTAATTATCAAGAAGGATGTGGGGTCAAGGAGTTTCCCATTAAGATTTAAGTCTGGGAGATTAAGGAAGAACCTTCAAGGCAGAGCCGGGTTTTTACCTGGCCTCCTTGGTACCGGTCACGGTTATTCGTCAATGCGATGCGTTTTGATCTTCATGTGCTTGTATCTAATATTTCTGTAGGGAATAGCCAGCGCTTCGAAGAGTAAATCTTGGAAGCCCAAGCTATTCTGGGGACTACTGATGAGGGGATAGTAACCCGGTATGCTAACTCCCAGGTGTGACCCGGCCCAAAAGGCGGCTGGACTAAATCCGGCTGAAGGCAAAGAAACTTCTGGAAGGCCCAGGGCTGGTAACGTTCGTAACCCGGTTTGTGGGTTGCGGTAAGGAAAGTTAGGGTTTGTATGTAGAGTTCGAGTAGGACTCAGGAAGCGCTTTGTAAAAGCAAGCCAAGGGGGATATGAGTGCTATATAAACCAACCCCTAGGCTTAGCCTCGAGAGATCCAGGTCATAGTTGTAACACCTATTATCGAGTATCCAGCATAATTCATATTGAGATCCGGCGAGTTATTCTCCGGTTCTTAGATCGCTTTCGCCATGTCTTCCTTCGAGCTAAACCCTCTCCCGAATACCTGTGTCGACTTGCCCCAAGATCAGTTACCCCAGGTAACATCTGCCGTGATTATCCCACGACAGCTAGCATAAGGACGACGGAAAGAATCGGTAACAAGTGATGAAAGGCAGCCATAGGCAGCAAGTGAGTATACTTGCCTGGAATCCAGCAAGTAGAGGTACATACGAAGAACTTGTCGTTGCTCACATCATCTCAACGTCCTATCCGCGAAGAAGCAACGAACTAGGACAAACACCGGATGCAACAATTACTACTACGGCAAAAGATCCAGCATGACCAAGATATGGATGCATGACAAGTTTAAAGATGCATCAAAGATAAACTAGTTGACATGGTAAACATATTTAAATGGGCCCATATGCAATTTGGATTGCATATGGAAAAGCCCATGAATTAATGTTGAATTAAATGATCTACAAATAACCATCATGTGAAAGTTGATTAGAATGATGCATGGATGAGGAAGACAATGAGAAAACAACAATAGCTTCAATTTGAAAAGGTGTTTACCAAGTTTAGAATTTTATTTATTAAGTTATGAAATTTGGCTTCTTAAATGAGTTACACCAGCATTTGTTGTTTTCACCAATTTAAATTGTTCAAAATAGATAACAAAATTCATATTTGGAAAGAACACAAAATTTTAGATGGAATACATATTTCATTTGTTGAATTTGGATTTTAGATGAGCAAGTTATTAATTTGACAATTTTAAATGCATTAATTAAGAAACAGTTGTTTTCAGCAATTTAAATTATTCAAAACAGAAAACAAAGTTGATATTTGCAAAGTTCATGAGAAATGGGATGGAAAACATATTTTACATGTTGGAATTGGATTTGAATTGCCCAAGTTATGAATTTTGCAATTTAAAAGGTTTAATTAAAGCATTGAATTATTGCACCACTTTTAATTAGGAAAAAAACAGTAAACAAATTGTATTGAAAAGGTTGAAAACATGTAGCAAATGTTTCACTGAACATTTTGAGCTATTAAACATAATTTTTTGGGTTATTATTGAATTTATTAAGCAATTTTTCATAAGCATTCTTATTCTGCCCTTTTTCGTAAACAGAAGGAAACATGTTCAAAATTAATTCAATTGTGACCAAATAAAATACCCATGTGTAGAGTTTGTTAAGACAAATTTTTAGAGCCCAAGTTTGCTCAAATTGGGTGAACCAAACTCAAGTTCTGAAATTCCAAAGTTTCAACTTTTAATAGCCATTTAGGTATTTAATTATTTAGTGCAAAAATTATTACAGAAACATGTTGAAACTTTGACATTAACAGAAGGAGCACAAGATTTTGAATCCATAGCAATTTTAATCATTGAAATTGGATCATTATTCAATTTGTTATTGATTTTACAATTAAGGCCTCAGATCTGCTTTTCTGAAATTCGAGAAATAAAAGAAAAAGGCTGAGAAAAAGGAGGTGGCTTTTGCTGCGGAAGGGGGATCGAACTCGGGGCTCGGGTGCGCGCTGGGAGGGCCCAAGCCATTGGGCTGCTGTGCGCTCGTGTGATGGATCTGAGGTCCGTGTGCTTTTGAAGTGTCCCCACGCGAGAATTCCTTGACAAAATGAAACTGCACACGCACGGTTGGACGAGCAGAGGGAGCTGCTGCTTCCGATCGATCTACTGGACGGAAAAGCCGATGGTCTCGCTCGACGGCGAGGAACCCAGTGCAAGGGAAGGAGAGGGCAAGGGAGTCCAGGCGGACGGGATGCTCACCGGGGGGGCTCTCGTCGACGCGGAACTGAATGGGAAGCTCGGGGAAGACGACTTCCATGACGGCGTCTTCAGAAGAACAGCCGCGCGACGGCGGGAAACGTCGATGGCGTGGCCTCCCTGGTGCCTCCCCGGGCCGGCCAAGGAGACGAAGACGAAGAGGGAGATGCCCCGTTTCCATTCCCGTAGGAAACGGGAGCCGAAGACGACCGCAGCACCGACGCCATGGCCTCCAACTTCCGGCCATGGTGGCCCTCAAGGTTCTTCAGAGAAGTACAGAGGAAGGGGGAGGTGGGGATCTGAGAGGAAACAGAGGAAGGGGATGGTGGCGGCGATGGAGGGAGAAGAGGAAGGAGACTAGGGTTTGGGAGGAGGAGAGGGGTAGAAAAAGGAGGGGGAGAGGAGGGTGCGGTGGTGGTTGGCTCGGTGGTGCGGTGTGACGCCTGCCTCCTGTCCGTACGAAGAAGAAAGGGAGAGGAGGTGGGCTGGGCCAAAACCAAGAGGTGGGCTGTTTCTTGGGCAGCTGCCTCCTCAAAACAATTTTATTTATTTATTTATTTTCCAAAGCCTTTTTACAAAACAATTTCAGAATAAGTTAGGATAGTTTTTAGGAGAAAATTGTTGGGTTGTTGTGAAACATCAAAAGAGAGAAAAAAATGGGAAGATAAACCATTCAAAACAATTTTGGTAAAAAGCCATATAGAGTTTAGTAAATAATTTTGGGTATTAAAAATTAATATGTGAAGGATGCATGATGCCATGATGCATGATGATGCAAAACAAAACAAGCAACACTAATTTGGGGGGAAAACCCCGGTGTTACATCCGTACTCCTCTTCGTAGTTCTCCTTCCGAGACTCCTTCTCGCAGTCTAGCAAGTAAATACCAGGGACGAAACCAATATGAGTACATTTGAATGTACTCAGCAAGACACCCATCATGTAGCTTACCAAAATGCAAGTATGCTTATATGGTGGAGTAGGTAGGCGATACGCTGGGTTCACTATCAATGATATATGAAAGACATATCATAGTTGATTTTGTAAATCTCTGTATCTTCGTTGAAGAAGATACTTCAAAAGAAAATAATATAGTTTTCTTTCTCTTGTAGAAATCACATGTACAAGAGGTTTTGTAAAACTTTGTTAGAAGAAGATTTTCTCTTTGCAAA
Source organism: Alopecurus myosuroides (assembly GCA_028641055.1). Taxonomy (NCBI): domain Eukaryota; kingdom Viridiplantae; phylum Streptophyta; class Magnoliopsida; order Poales; family Poaceae; genus Alopecurus; species Alopecurus myosuroides. The sequence goes on from CM054059.1 coordinate 102,015,404, forward strand.
ACTTCTTGGAATCAACTTCCAGTTTCTCTTTGCACGGGATAGTGGTGCGCCACAGAAATGTCATATTTCTGTGGCGACTAACCACCATGCGCCACAGAATAGGAGTGTGGCAATCATTGGTGTGGGCCCCCAGCTTATTTCTATGGCGCACCCCTATCCCGTGCGCCACAGAATTCCTCTTTTCTGTGGCGCACCACGGTCCCGTGCGCCACAGAATGCCTCTTTTCTGTGGCGCATGCCCACACTTGCGCCACAAAAATATATTTCTATGGCGCACCAAGAAGCCATGCGCCACAGAATTTGTTCCATAGATGCACTTCTCTACTAGTGCACGCTAGAGATAGAAGTGCACATAAAGTTCTATAGTCATGTTTTTATTGGCCTACTCTCTTTAAAGATGCTAGAAAATTTGTTTTATCTCGTGATCAATGCCAAAGGGTTGGAAATATTTATAGACGTAATGAAATGCCTATGAATTATTCTCTTGTTATTGAACTATTTGATTGTTGGGGTTTTGACTTTATGGGTCCTTTCCCTCCTTCAAAAGGCTATACTCATATTCTTGTTGTTGTTGATTATGTTACCAAATGGGTAGAAGCTATACCTACTAAAAGTGCTGATGGTGAAACCTTATTAAAAATGCTTAAAGATATTATTTTCCCTAGGTTTGGTGTGCCTAGATATCTTATGACTGATGGGGTTTCTCATTTTATTCATGGTCGTTTTAGAAAAACTCTTGCTAAATATGATGTTAATCATAGAATTGCTTCACCCTATCATCCTCAAACTAGTGGGCAAGTAGAGTTATCAAATAGAGAAATCAAATCTATCTTGCAAAAGACTATTAACAAATCTAGGAAGAATTGGGCTAAGAAATTAAATGATGCTCTGTGGGCTTATAGAACTGCTTATAAAAATTTCATGGGCATGTCTCCTTATAAAATAGTTTATGTAAAAGCTTGTCACTTGCCCCTAGAATTAGAACACAAAGCTTATTGGGCAGTGAAAGACTTAAATAGAGATTTTAAACTTGCTGGTGAGAAAAGGCTGCTTGACTTAAGTTCTCTAGATGAATGGAGGAGTAAAGCATATGAAAATGCTAAGGTCTTTAAAGAGAACGTTAAAAGGTGGAATGATAAGAGAATTATTAATAGAGAATTTCATGTTGGTGAGAAAGTGTTAATGTATAGGTCTCGTCTTAGATTTTTTGCAGGAAAATTACTCTCGAGATGGGAAGGACCCTTTGTTATCGAACAGGTATATCGTTCGGGGGCAATTAAAATTGTTTCCCTTGAAGACAACTCTTCACAAGTGGTGAATGGCCAAAGACTCAAGCATTATATTTCTGGAGATCCTTATAATGAAAATGTTGATTCTATTCAAGGCATGATGCCGGAGGAGTTTATTAGGAAGCATATTTCAGAAACTCCAGAGTCAATTTTCAAATAGGTAACAGTTTTGGTAAGAAAATGTTCGCGAAACATCTTACAACTTATATTTTTCCTGTTTTTAGAAAATATGAAAAATTATGAGCCGGAAACGAGAGGGAGACGGAGCCCGGAGGCTCCACACCATAGGGTGGAGCGGGCCCACCTCTGGCCGCGCCTGCCCTAGGTGTGGGCGCCCCGGAGCCCCTCTCCGACTCGTTTTCGACCTGGATGTTCCTTTTGTTATGAAACTTTTTGCTATGTAATCCCCAGACACCCCGAGGTCTGTATATTGTTTTCTCGTCGTGTTTCTGTTTCGAGCTTTTTCTGCCAGGATCCGTTTTCTGTTTTAGAAGCATCATGGTGTCCGCCAACGACAACAAGGGGAAGGGACCCAAGGAAGATGATGTCCAATACCTGAAGCCGGAGGAGGAGATCGAGAGTGGAGCTGAAGGAGATGTAGAAGAAAACCCACGAGTGCGTCCACGCGCCACCGTTGCAAGCATTGGGGTGGTGGCTAACCCCTTGAAGCACAAGAGAAACGCTCGGATGATCACCGGAGGGAAAGGTTCCACGCTACTCCCTGGCTTCGAAGACACCTGCTGCGGGAGTCAAGGACTACTTCCACACATTAATTCATGATTATCATAGCAAAAAGGTGCCCAATATCGATTTTCCCTGTATGTGGGATATGAATCATTCTAACCGTTCAGATGAAGGAAGCTCTCAACCTAAGGAAGAGTGGGGGAAAAATCTTGGTGGCTGGGATTCACCGTCTGACAGGCATGCAAACTGTACTGATCGCAATACGGAGGTGATGTGTATGCTTATGTTCGCGATTGAAGATATGACGAAATATATTGATAAACTCATCGAGAAGGATTAACCACCATCACCAAACAATTGATTCGTCATTGGTTTTGGCATCCCCTCGTCTTGTTCCAAGCTTGAGGGGAGTGCCGCGGTATCACATCACTATCTCTTATCTTTTTTACTTTTTCAGTAGAGTCATATCATGAGTAGAGAGGTTATCATATAGGATGGTTTGCAGAATGGAAGTGTCTCTCCCTAGTTGGTTATCGTTGTATCCGTTGGCGTGAGTTGCCGGTTTGAAATATTAATGAGAAGTTTCATCATTTACTTTATATGCACATTATTTCAGTTTTCAATTTCTGTCATATGGTTTAGCTTGCTATTAGTGTTTGGTATCACTCTAGAGATCATCAAGTTAATCTAGTTCGTTTTGGCAAACTTAGCTTGGGTCAGTAGAAATAATAATTTGAGTTCATAGTATAAGAAAAAGGAATTTGCCTATTAGCTCATAAACTTAGTATTCACAAGTTAAGATCGTTGTGATTTCAATGAAGATTGCATGATTGGTTTCATCATATGTATATTTGTTTGTTTTCCTTCAACTCTTATGCTTGCTACCCAGCCTTGCTAGCCAAAAACCCTGTACTGAGAGGGAATGCTTCTCGTGCATCCAAACCTGAAACCCAAAACTTTCCATTTGTGTCCACTATACCTACATACATGTGGTATTTCACCGCCACTCCAAGTAAATTGCTCATGTGCTACCTTTAAAACTTTCAAATTACTCCTGTTTTGTGTTCCTGTTTTAGCTCATGAGGACACAAATAGAGAATATTTATCTCACTTATTGATTGGACTCACACACCTGGACTAGTGGCTTCATCTGCTTATCCAGATGCTAGAAGAGCTGGCAGCGGGGTTCCCAGCCCCAAATAAGAATACAAATTCTCTTCACTCTTTTTGCCTCTGATTTATCAGTCAAAGCATAATTGTGTACACAAAAGAGAAAGAGGGATGACCTTCTACACCAGTTGCGTCCTTAACCACGGGAGCCACTCTTGTGAGTCTAGTTGTCTTGTGACGTACTGTATTTTCTGTTTTCCATTCGTTGACATAAATATACACCTCTCAAAATTTAGACACTCCTCCACGGTTTGTGATTGTTGGCAGACACCAGAGGATTCGGTTAGCCATGGTTTGTGTATGATGGATGGGAGGAGTGTCATGCATTTTATAACTCTGTTTTACAAAATAAAAGCTCTAGCACATGAGTAGCCAATGCTTCCCTCTGCGAAGGGATTTTCTTTTACTTTTATGTTGAGTCAGTAAACCCATTTCCTTCTATCTCCACCAAGCATTTGAGTTGTTGTGTTCTCATCATCTATATGTTGATTTATTCAATCTTGTTTTCTATCCTTCTATATTTAGCACATGCTTTCTTATTTGAATGAATATTAGTTTGAAATCTATGAATCACTGAAAAAGAGTTGTTACAATTAAATATGTTAAGCTCTACAATATAAACCTTGTTATAAGTATATTTTCATTAAATGTTCTCTGACCAAGAACAAAGTTTGCCATTACCAATTTTGATTCTCTCTTTCGTAACTTTGTTTGTGACTCCCTTTACTTGTTCAAGTTAAGTTATATGAGAGGAAGTTGCTGTCTGTAATGATCGGTAAATAGGTAAATGTGATGCTTCTTGTCCGTATTTTCTTTATCGTCTCTGCACTCCATAAACTTGTGGTCATGTTTTCTGAGTTCAGTTTCGCTTGGGGATAAGCGATGTCTAAGATTGGGTATATTTGATACGTCCATTTTGCATCACTATTTTATATCATAATTTTCTGTTATTCATCGATATATTTCATGTTATGATGCATCTCTTATGTTATTTTATCTTATTTTGCATGTTTTATAATTTTTGGAGAATAAACACCGGGAGTAGAAATCTGATGGAAAAAGCACCGTCGAGATACCATATTTCAGAAGATCAAAAGAAGAAGGGGGACATCTGGGGGTTTCTCAAGGTCCCGAGGAGGAACACAGCCAGAAGGGGAGCCACAGGGGGGACACCAGGGGCCCACACCTAGGCGTGGCGCGCCCTTCCCCCTGGCCGCGCCACCTAGGGGTGTGGCCACCCTGGCCCACCTCCAGGGGTCATCCTTGGCCCCCTGACCCCGAGGGAACCCTAAGCCTCATTCGATCCTCGAAGAATTATTCCGCCGCCGTTGCGGGGCAGAAAACACCCAAGAGAGAAAAGCTCTCTGGCAGGGAGAAATCAGCCGGGGAAATTCTTCTCCAGAGAGGGGAAATCACCGCCATCGTCACCCTCATCGCTCTGGGCATCATCAAGATCGTCATCATCATCATCATCACCACCACCACCATCACCCTCATCATCCACCTTCATCCCATTGTAACAATTAGGGGCCTCTATCGTTGTTTTGCATTAGATCTCTCTCCCGGTGTGGATTACTTGTTAGTAGTTGATGCTTGTGAGATTTATCGGTGTTTGCACTTTATGACCAGATTGTTATCATCCATTATATCACCTATGATTATGGTCCATATGATGTATTGTGATTAGTTCGTGTTGTTCTTGAGGACATGGGAGAAGTCAAGTTGTTAGTAGTGAAGTAATGTTGAATAATATTAATGTTTCATATTTAAGTTGTGGTGTTATTCTTCTAGTGGTGTCATGTGGACGTCGACTAAATGATACTTCACCATTTATGGGCCTAGGGGAATGCATCGCGTATTTTGCTACTAATTGTGGGGTTACCCGAGTGACAGAAACCTAAACCCCCGTTAGGAAACCAGTACACGAGAGAGCGTAGGATCCCGGAGTTTAAAGTTGTGGTAAATTTATTTCTTAATTACTTTCTTGTAGTTGCGGATGCTTGCAGGGGGTATAATCACAAGTATGTATTAGTCTTGGATGGGACGGTACATTAGCATAGATTCACCCACACAACACTTATCAAAACACCAAAGTTATTCAGCTGCATGGAACAAAAGCACTTGACAGAAACCTCCCGTGTGTCCTCGAGAACGTTTGTTAATCATAAGTAAACTCACCGGCTTGTCCTTTGCTGAAGAAAGGATTGGGCCATTCGCTGCAATTATTATTACTGCATTTCATTTACCCGCACTTTATTTATCTGCAATATCAAAAACCCCTACAAATCTGTTTTCCAGTATTTACAGTTATTCCTTCATCGAAACTGCTTGTCAACACCTTCTGCTCCTCGTTGGGTTCGACACTCTTATTTATTGAAAGTACTACGATACAACCCCTATACTTGTGGGTCATCAGTCACCCAGTTAGCTTTCCCTCGGGAAAACTAGCTAGTGCCCTTTGGCAAACCCTCGGTTTGATGTTAGTCTAAAATTAGATAGTTATGTCAGTAGTGTTAGACTGGTAAAGTTTTTGTTGGAGTTGCGAGACTCAGCTCACGTGTAAGGTCCGCCCCAGAACCACTGTTCAAGGACACCTTTGATATGCATACATTCACGATCCCAGATCAAACCAGTCGTGAACAACACATCAAGTTGGTACACAGATACAATATCCATTACACGATTGGATAAAACACTTACAAAAGAAACATGGTCACATGACCAAGTCCAACACAACTGCCACGTAGGGCAACACACAACGGAAGACTAACACACACAAAACGTAGTAGCGACCAAGTCACGCCTTAACCTATAGGGTGCTGACCGGGAGGCGATCCTAGTTCGCAAAGCCATCAGCTCCGTACTCCTCTTCGTAGTTCTCCTTCCGAGACTCCTTCTCGCAGTCTGGCAAGTAAATACCAGGGACGAAACCAATATGAGTACATTTGAATGTACTCAGCAAGACACCCATCATGTAGCTTACCAAAATGCAAGTATGCTTATATGGTGGAGTAGGTAGGCGATACACAGGGTTCACTATCAATGATATATGAAAGACATATCATAGTTGATTTTGTAAATCTCTGTATCTTCGTTGAAGAAGATACTTCAAAAGAAAATAATATAGTTTTCTTTCTCTTGTAGATATCACATGTACAAGAGGTTTTGTAAAACTTTGTTAGAAGAAGATTTTTTTTTGCAAAACTTTCTGTAAAACAACTTCAGGCTTTTCATCAACGGTACCTCCACGGTACAATATTTCCTCCTTTAGTACTTCATAAGTTTAACACCTTTTTGAAAACTCCTTTTTGAAAACATTGACACAATGCTAGCTACATGGCCATTCAACTGTCCATATCCGAGGACACGGCTATTCCGAAATAGTTGTACTCTGCAGAGGTGTACACATCCACCAGATCCAGTTCATCCGCCGTGAAAAACACGGACTGTAACAACAGTATGTAAACATCAGATAACTGATCCTAACCATCCACTATGCTCAAGCTAGTATATGTCTATCTCTTCAGTTGAGTGTAATCTCCCCGGCACCAGGTCCGACCTTGCCTAGACAGGAGACTGAACTGCTGCGACCGGGGGGTAACTTAATCCTTCACTTTGTATGCCCCGTAACTTCCACCTAGCGACAATTGGTTCGAGGGCTCGATGACCCTTCTAGCAAATTGAGATAGAACACACACTAACAAGAACAAACTTCAAGTTAAGCCCCATGCCCATGTTGGGGTAAAGTGGCAGTATGGTAAAGGTTGTCCGGCGAAGACTAGGTTATGTGTCATTTTTGTAAAACACCATTTTCCCAAAAATGACCACTTCCATATTCCTCCGGTGAATAAGGCTCAGCCTTTTCTCCGGTTTTTCCATAAAGCCTTTGTTTTGCAAAAACACATTTTTAGGGTGTCCACTTAGGGACTAATATCTGTGATGGTAATAAATACCATATGGTGGCTATGGGCTTGGTAACACCAAGTATCAACTACTGACATAGTAATAGTATAATAGTAGTCACTCAAAAATAGTTTTTGGTAATCAAAGTTTTTGTAAGACATTCAGAAGTAAAACATACATGATAGATAATGATAAGTGTAGTAACAGCAAGCATCAGGATGGCTTGCCTTAAATCTCTTAGTGTCCCTGGCCTTGAAGTAGTTTGAATTTGACGCACAGCTCCACAACTGCTTCTTCGTCTTCTTCGTTTTCTAACGTCGTAAAAGAATAAAAGACACACACTCAGAACTAAAGAAGGCAAACAACTAACAAAGCAATGCATACAACAAGCAAACTTATACTAGGTCAAACACTCAAAAAGTTAACGCGCAGACTATCTCACAAACTCTCATGGTACAAAACTATCGTCAAACAAACATATGGTTGAAAAACCATATCCCACATCTTACATACCACATATGGAGTGGGTGTACCACTCTCATAATAAGATATTCAATAAGCTAAAAATATAGCTTGTGGGCACAAAAGGTGAGGCTACTAAAATAATAACAATCAATCAAAGCAATACCCATGGTAGTGGGTATTAACAACACATAAGAAATCATCATCAAACAAGTTCCTGACTATACTAACGCATAGATAACAAGATACTAATAAACACAACAACAACACTAGCACAACAATAACATAAGTATAATACTCATGCTAAGGCAATCACTCAGACAATTTCCAAACAAAGGGTAAACATGCTACAGATGAATAGGCTAGTTATAGACTATGCTTATGTCTACTAAAAGTTATGGAATCCATCAATCATGAAAAAAAACAAAAAAAACCAGTAGCTCAATCAATGGTAACAAGTCATATAACATAATCTAAAACACAATCATCATAAAAGATAATGTTCCTTACAACTAGCATAAAAACATGAGTGCACTAATAGTATACTAGTATGAGAATTCTACACAAGCATGCTATAAGGAATAATTTTATTCTACAACCATAGAAATCAAGAAAAATCAAGATGTAATGGCATAATAACAGAAGTAATAACTTCCTAAACATGCTAGAATAAAGCATACACTCATAAAATAAAAATACAACAATACCAGATAATCTCAAAATCTCTAGTGGTGGCACTAGTCCATCACTAGGGAAACAAACATCACTACAAGGATGCATGATACTCAACAAGCAACTCATGAAAGTAAATAACTATTAATAGCACACACATCTTACACATTCTAGTAAGCACAAACACCAAAAATAATTCTATGAAAACATCTATTAAGCAAGCATAAACCAATTCTAGTAATACATGCTTTTCTAATTAGTTAAATATCAAGAAACCAAGGTATAAACTACACAACCCGTAGCTATGCACTCAATAAAAGGTTAACTAAACACTTTAAAAAATCCAAACACTCAATAAAAATCATTTACAAATAATCTATCAATCACAAGGAATTATTCTATTACCAAACAATTAAATTTAAGCAACAAAAGTGAAGCATTTCTTAACATGATACCCCTAAGGAATATTATGCTAACAAGTGAATCACACCCAAAGATATTAGTATTTACTAATAATAAATAAACCTTTCACTTACATAAGTGAAAACAAACAATCTATTTTCCTTGGGGAAAAATAATAATCAATCATATAATAAGGCATGCTATTTTCACACAAATGTATGGTTGGGGATTTTTTATCCTCAACCAAGATGCAATGGGAACAGTGGGTTATGGGCCCACTAATACCAAGGCAAAAGAGGTACAGAGCCTCTGGTTACTCATGACAAAATATGTATGAAAAAATAAATAACACAAGGCTATTCATTCTAGTGAAACAATGCTAGTGGAAAACAAATAACAAAACTTACACATGCGTTGCTATAAAATAACAAGGAAGATAACAGAGATAATAAAATCAAAATAACAGTACCAAAATAGTACTGGACTCACAACAAACATAGCACAATCTTAGTCAATCAAGCACACAAAGATTTTTCTCACACAAATATTCCAAATAATAAAACTAGAAAATAACCAATGCTAGTTCTATTCCTATTTGACTTTCCAAACAAGCACACACTTTCTAAGGTAGATATAATGCAATAAAACAACCTAATAACAAGTGGTAACAACTCTATACATGCTAGGAAACAAGATTCAAACAATCACACACTTTCATTCAAACAAATACACATATATTAATAAAAACAGAGAAGTGTTGTTTCCTAGATCTGCTCACCAAAATTAATCTATAGCTCTAAAAACTAATCCAAGCTAGGACTAGATAGATCTAGTCGACAGAAAACTCATCCAATTGGATTCAGTTCAAAAATCATTTTTAAACTCAGTCTAAAAATCTTAGAAAAGCGTACTGGCCTTTTACCAAAATGGATGGCATTTACATTTGGTAACTCACCTTGATGTGAGGCAAAGTCCTAGTGATATATCTATTCACTAGTTATCCAAAACAATTTAGTTCGACCATTTTAGTTACAGATCCAAAAAGTTACGTTCCAAACAATCTCACAGACACTCTGTGGAAAAACAGACAATGTGACAAAATTATAAGTCAAAACTTATATTACAATTTTTATGTGGTTAGGAAAACATATTAGTAGTGCCTTGATTTTTGGTGGATTATATTTTGTACTTTTGGCATTTTTCACAAGCCTAAAGCAAACAAGCAAGTTTCTGTCAAACATTTAAAATAAAAACAACAGGTAGCGCGGGCTGGGGTTTTCTAGCGAGCGCGGCCCAGCTAGGTGCACGGCGCGGCCCAGCGCAGGCCAGGCGCGCGCGGACAGCGCGGGAGCGGCCGCGTTCAAGCGTGGCCGTGGATCGGAGATCCAACGGCGCACGGGTCGTCGTCCTCCTCTCCCCTCCTCTCTCTCTTCCTCAAATACGGCCGGCGACGGGGGCTCGTGGTTGCTCACCTAGGGGGCTCGGGGAGCAGTGGCGCGGCTTGGGGGAGGTGCAGGGTTCACAGGAAGTCGAGGGCCGCGGTCGGTGGCATCCGGCGTGACTCCAGGCGGCGGCGCGCGGCCGGTGCCCGTGGCGGCGTCCATGGATGGCGGCGGCGTCTCCTGCGGGAAGAGGCCAAGGAAACGTGTCAGGAAGGTTCGTGAGGGTGTGGCGAGTCGATCCAGGGCAGTGGAGGGAGTGGGGAAAGCACGGGAGAGGAGGGTGCTACCTCGAGCTCCCGGCGGTTATCGTTGGGGGTTCACAGCTCGAGCACGCTCCAGGGGCCAGGGCAGGGCTAGATCTTGACTCAGGGGAGGTGTGTGAGAGTGCAAGAGCGTAGTGGCGCATGGGAGAGGCTAGGGGAGGCTTGTAGCCGAGGGGATAAGGGCAATGGCAAGGGATGGCTATCGGGTGCATGTCAAGCAATGGCATGGGTGAGCCCTAGGGGCTATTTGGTCACTCTACCTCAAGCTGTGGTTGCCAAAGGCCAAGACCACGAAGAGGCAGCTCAATGCCTGGCTTTTTGGGGCTAGGGGAGGCTAGGGCAAGTCAAAAGGGTCAAGGGTATGAAGTCCCATGCCTGCCACATCATCACTCTCTCTCTCTTGGTTTTCTTCATACCCAAGGTTTCTAGAAGCAAAAAGATACATCCTCGCTTGAGTCAAATAGTTAGTCAACACATTTGGCAAGCTTACACCTCAAAACTTGCAAAGAAAATCAAAGAAACCAACTGTCCAAAAGTGTATCTCACACTGTTCACAAAATTCAGAAAATTCAGTCTTAAGACTTAGAGAATTTTTCTAAGTGTTGAAAACAGATGAAAAGATCAAAAGTTGGGTTTGTTTTCAAGGGTCAAATGTTTTCCAAAATTTGTTTTCAAAGTGGGAACTTGTTGACCATGTTATAAAATTTCAGAAACATCTTTTGAAAACAAATTTGAAATAGTTTAAGGCCAATAAAACAATGTGGAAAAAGGTGTACTTTCTGTTTTTCTCTGTTTTCCAAAAATGCCTTTTCTGCCTTAATTTTAAACCACAAAGACAACAAGCAAAAGATAATTTTTCTTGATCCAAAAATAAAACCAAGCTTATGTATTTGTAGTACATGTATCAAGGAACAAATAAAAGTTAAGAAAACATAAAATAACATTTTATAGCCTAGTGAAAACAAAGGTAGAAAACATGTACTTGGCTATATTTTCAGGGATTGTTTTCTATAGAAAGCTTAAAAGAAAACTTTCATAAATCATTTTGAAAACTTGTTTTCATGGATCCAACAAAGTTAAAAGTTTGTTTTAAGATGCAACCAAGAATGATCCAAGTCTTAGAATAAAAACCACTCACACAACATCAGGGAAAATTTCAGGAAAAATAATAGAATTGTTTTCAGGAAAAAATTGGTATTGGTTTTATCAAGAAACAAAACTTGTGTTCAAAATATGATTAAGATCATAAGCACATGTTAGTTCAAACAATCATGTTGTTAGAAAAAAAAATTGTTGGCCCTAATTTTCTTCTTCTTGAGCATAGTACAAGATCCCAAAAATTTGGGTGTGACAGAGCTTCCCCCCTTAAAAGAATCTCGTCCCGAGATTCGCAGGAAAGCGAGAAGAGGGTGTGGTCAAAACAACAATGTTAGATCTTTTGTTTACAAAAGCAAGTGCTGGTGGTTGGTAACATTAAGCATAGGTGCTTCCCCCCTTTGATTAACCTTACCAAAATCCACCGGCAGGTTAGTTTTCCAAAAGTCTGGGTGCCATGCTTCCTTAGTGTTTGAAATGGCTCGATAGTACATAATCTTCATGCCAAGTGACTGGGTACAACCAATCAGTCAAAACTCGGAAACATGGATCATACTAAAAGCATTTTACTTACTTGCTCCAGTGACCCAACATAAAAACAATCAGATAATACTTAGAGAAAAATTAAGGAATTTTGTATGAAACTCAGGCACGCAGGAACAATCTGGGTTTCCTTAAGCCTCCTTAGGCTGAAAATCATTCAGTTTTTTTCAACTCCGAGCACGCAGGCACAATTCGGGTTAACATTGAGTATTTTGAAAGATAATTGGGAAATAGATAAGGCGGACTTATGCTTTGTATGAAAACAGATAAAACAGTAATGCATGAGTTCCGACAACTTTATTTCATGATCTCAAAGATGTTTACATAGAAATTGAACTAAGTGTAGAAGGGACGTAACTGCTGGATGCTCCAGGGCCTTTTTGTCTCTCCTAGCTCAACATCTATCTTTATCTTTCTTTTGCGATTCGGACGCTTTGGATCATCTTTCGTGTCTCGAATATCTACCAGATAATAAGATCCATTTTTCATAGCCTTGCTAATGACAAATGGTCCCTCCCAGACTGGGGCTAACGTGTGCTTCCTTTCTTGCACCAATCTTAGCACTAGGTCACCTTCTTTGAAATATCCATGCCTGATTTTCCGACTATGGTAGCGTCTCAATCCTTTCTGATAAATGGCGGATCTTTGAAGCACAAGGTCTCGTTCTTCTTCTAAAAGATCGACGGCATCCTGTCGAGTACATTCGGCATCCGAGTCATCGTAAGCCTGCACTCTTGGGCTATCATGGAGCATGTCCGTTGGAAGCATTGCTTCTGCACCATAAACTAAGAAAAACGGGGTTTGCCCTGTTGATCTATTTGGCGTCGTTCGGATACTCCAAAGCACGAAGAGTAATTCTTCTACCCATGCTCCAGCTGCTCTATGAAGAGGAGATTCGAGTCTTAGGAGTATTCCTTGCTGGATTGAGCTATTCATTCTTTCAACCTGCCCATTGGATTGTGGGTGAGCCACCGATGCAAGATCTAGGCGTATTCCCGTTTGTCGCCAATATTTTGCCAACTCTCCAATGGAGAAATTTGTCCCGTTGTCGGTAATTATACTGTGTGGAACGCCATATCTCATGACTACGTCAATGATGAAGTTTCTGCCAGTCACATCGTCAAGTTTTTTGATGGGTTTTGCCTCCACCCATTTGGTATACTTATCTACTGCAACGAGTAGATGTGTGAGTCCGCCTCTTGCAGTTTTGAATGGTCCCATCATATCTAGCCCCCAGACCGCAATTGGCCATTTGATAGGGATAGTTTTGAGTGCTTGGGCTGGCATATTCGTCTGCTTGGCGTGATACTGACATCCAGCACATGTGTTTACTATGTGTTTGGCGTCTGTCTTCGCTGTTAGCCAGAAAAACCCTGCACGAAATTCTTTCTTAACTATGCTTTCTGATTGAGCATGAAGTCCGCAATCCCCTGCATGGATTTCTTGCAGTATTTCTCGGCTTTCTTCTGGCGAAATACATCGCTGAAAGATTCCAGTAGTGCTGCGTTTATACATGCAACCATTGATTATCGTGTATCCTTTGCATCGACGTTTTATTTGTATTTGCAAGACCTCGTCTACTCCATCCGGGTACTTTTGATCTACTAAGAAGTTTAAATATGGAATTGTCCAATCCGGGTTAACGAGCAAGACTTCAACTGACTCGGACACAAGAGGATAATCAGCATCTCCACCTTTTATCGATGGTTTATGCAAATGTTGGACAAACACACCTGGTGGTAGGGTTTTCACTCTTTTCGAGCCCATGCGGGCTAATGCATTCGCGTTCCAATTTTCTTCCCTTTTGACGTGAAGTACTTCAAATCCTAGGAAGCAAATAGCAAACTCTTCCACCGTTCTCCGATATTCGGCCATGATGGGGCTTTTGGCGTCCCATGTTTGGTTGAGCTGATGCTGTACCAAGTCTAAGTCGCCATAGCATAATATGCGTTTGACACCTATTTCTTTTGCAATGTGCAAGCCATGAAGCAAAGCTTCGTATTCTGCCACATTATTACTGGTGTTGAAGTGTATTTGTAATACATACTCCATAGTATCTCCCTTTGGGGATTTTAGCACTACACCAGCTCCAGCGCCTTCCTTCATATTGGATCCATCAAAGTGCATAACCCAGTATTCCGAATCCGGCATTGGTGTGTTTTCTATTGCTTCTGTCCAATCAGCGACGAAATCTGCCAACACCTGGGATTTAATTGCCGTACGGGGTTGGTACTTAATGTCGAACGCAGCCAGCTCGATGCTCCATTTGGCTACTCATCCTGTTGCGTCCGCATTGTTGATTATGTCCCCTAGTGGTGCTTTACATACCACTGTTATGGAATGTCCATGGAAATAATGGCGGAGTTTTCGAGATGCGAAAACACACCATATGCCAGCTTTTGATAGTGTGGGTACCTTTGTTTGGAATCAAAAAAAACTTCGCTTATATAATATACTGGATATTGATCTAGTATGCTTTGTTCTTCTTTCCGCCTTTCCACAACTATCACAGCGCTAATAACCCTGCTTGTTGCTGTGAGATATAGTAACATGGGTTCTTCGTCTTTTGGTGATGCCAAAATCAGAGCTTTCATCAAGGTTTCTTTTAGCTGGGTTAATGCTTTGTCCGCCTCTTCTGTCCACTCAAATTTGTCGGATTTCTTCAACAATTTGTATAATGGCAGAGCTTTGTCTCCTAGCTGACTTATAAACCTGCTGACAGCGGCTGCAGAACCCATCAACCTTTGTACATCTCTTAAGCACGTAGGCTTTGTGATGTTTAAGATTGCCTTGATCTTTTCCGGGTTTACTTCTATTCCTCTGTGAGAAACAATAAAACCCAGAAGTTTTCCTGAGGGAACCCCGAATACGCACTTTAATGGATTCAACTTCATTTTGTAAGTGCACAAATTTTCGAAGGTTTCTCGCAAATCTTCAAGGAGCGTGTCCTTTTCCTTGGAAACGACGGCAATATCGTCCATGTAAACGTGAACGTTTTTGCCAATCTGACTATGCAAACATCGTTGCATGCAACGCTGGTAAGTTGCACCTGCGTTCTTCAGGCCAAAAGGCATGGTAATGTAATAGTATGTTCCATACGGGGTTATGAAGGAAGTTTTGATGTGATCCTCTTTCCTCATACGTATTTGATGGTACCCGGAATAAGCATCCAAAAAGCATAAAAGCTCAGAGCCAGCAGTGGAATCTATTATTTGATAGATTCGCGGTAATGCGAATCTATCTTTTGGACACAACTTGTTTAGGCCGGTGTAATCTATACACATCCTAAGAACAGTACTACCTTTCTTCGGGAATAATACTGGGTTCGCAGACCATTCAGTATGTATAACTTCCTGGATAAAATCAGCTGCTAATAGCCAAATGATTTCCTTGCCAATAGCCTTCCGTCTTCTTCCGTCAAATTGACAAAGACCTTGTTTGACGGATTTAGATCCTGGAATCACCTTGATTTAATGCTCAGCAAGTTCCCTGGGTACACCTGGCATGTCCGCAGGACACCAGGCAAAAATATCCAAGTTCATACGGAGGAACTCGATGAGCGTGCTTTCCTATTTGTCGGTCATCCCTGTCCCCACTATGACAAATTTTGTCGGATCTTTGGGGTCTAGGATAACCTGCCTTGTATTCTCGGAAGCTTTGAAGCTATCTGCTGGCTTCCAGCTTTCTTTTCCTGCCGGCATTTCTGTCGCCGATACTTCTTTTACCAACTCTTTCAATTCCTCCTTTGCTATCACTTTTTCTGCGCAAAGGGCGTTTCCTTTTTCCAGCTTGTTTGCCAATTTGAAGTCTCCCGATATGGTGATTACTCCTCATTTTGGCCCTGGCATCTTTAGCTTGTTATAAATATAACATGATCTTGCCATGAATTTGGCGAAAGCTGGTCGTCCAAGAATTGTGTGGTATACGCTCTCGAACAGCACGACCTCGAATGAGATTTTTCCTATCGGAAGTTCTCTCTTTCTCCAAAGGTTACTTCTAGGACAATTTCTCCTAGGGATTGTGCTTGTCTGCCAGGAACGATGCCGTGGAAACGTATGTTTCTATGATTGAGCTGGGTCTCGGAGATTTCCATATGCTTCAGTGTATCCAGGTACATTATGTTAATGCTGGATCCTCCATCCATCAACACTCTTTTTAGCCTAGTGTTTTGAACAATAGGGCTTACAATTAGAGCTTGTGTGCCGGGTTCTGGGATATTTTCGGGATGATCAGACTGATCCTAGGTAATTGGTGTATTCGAGTACTTCAAGAATTTGGGGGTTGGTGGAACAACCGCGTTTATTTCTCGAAGTGTCTTCTTTGCCACCTTTGTTGGGGGAGTTGTGTGGAAAGTTAAATTGCAGTCTCCACCGCCTCTCGGGAATTTTGGTTCACCTTTTTGCTTTTGTTCCTGGATTTTTTCATCAGTGTCCGATTCACTGTCTTCTTTTTCAGCTTCTGGCTTTTGCTTGGAGAATTTCCTCTTGGAGTTCTTCCCCTTGTTCCCGGATCCTGCACTGCCTTTCATATTCTTATTGAGCCGACATTGTGCGTTAGTATGGGTGGGTTTCCCAAATTACGAATGGTGGACACAGTTCTCTGGCTTAATCTTTTCCCACTCTTCCTTTGTGTAGGAGATAGGTTATGTGTTTCTTCCTTTCCATCTGCTTCCATTATACTTTCCAAAGGCTAGGTTAACTTCTTTGGGCTTTGGCTGTGTTTCTGGAGTAGCTTTTTTCTCAGAACGAGGCATCTTTTTGGCCTGAGCCAAAGCGTTGATATTTCCACCTCTCGCTCTGATGTCATCTTCGGCCGCTGCATGCTCATTTGCGGTTGTAAGCATAGACCCGAGATCTTTGTGCTGCTTTGAATTAACCATGAACGGTACGAGGTCGGGTTTTAGGAAATTGACGAAAGCATGCATTGCTTGTACGTCACTTACTCCAGAGCAGCCGTTCTTCATTGCAGTCCATCTTGAGATAAATTCCACGTATGGCTCTGTTGGGAATATGCCCTAGAGGCAATCATGTATGATGTAATTCCCAATGTATTCATAAAGTTATTAAGTTGTCCTTGTTTTGAACATCTGATATATGTCATTGAATATGTGATTCGATTATGGAACTATATATTCATGTTGTCCATACTAGATTGTCCTTGGTCATTAAGGTTGTGCTGGACACACACCCTAGACTAATGTGAGTGTTGGCTGATGACACGGTTCCACTTGTCATGGGCATGGTGATGCCATTCCAACGTTCACGGACTTGGCTAAAGAGTTTAGCAAGTCGGACTGACCCACATTGAGATGCAACGATCAAGTCGTCATTTGCATGTCTCAATCAATGTAATCCTTAGACCTGAGGTTGTCGCACAATCCGAGTTGTGGATCACCGACTTAGGTTCTGTCAAACGTTGTTCTGTGACAAGGCAACTATAAAGGCAGAGTTCGGGTCGAATGAGAAGCAAGCTGCGTGATGTGGATAATCAAGATGGGATTTTGCCCCTCCGAATGGAGAGATATTCTCTGGGCCCTCTCGAGTGATATGATTCAGGAAGCATGGCCATGCGCGACTCAGTTAAGTGTTAACCGTGTCGGTTGACTAAGAGTTAGTCAGATGAATCACATGTCACAGATCGAGAAGAGACTTGAGCTATTTAAGGGATGACGATAAATCTCCTATAGCTCGACAAGGTATATCGTGAGGCAAAAGGGACTAAGATGAATATCACATTGAAAGGTATGTCGTCATGACTCAATGGTACTTGGGAGTCGGCACGTTCTGCTAGGAGCCGATACCGATTGATCGATTGGGAGTTGGACTCCAATCATGTCCAAGTCGCCATGAGCCTGCAGGGTCGCACACTTAAGAGCGGGAGCAAGTATTGGTCAGGTTGGACCCGAACTGGAAAGACTGGTTTTGTGAGTCGGACTCACAGAGGGAATGGGCCACAAGTGTTGTGAAGCCCATTACCATACGCTATCTAAAGAGGGGCGCAGGTTGCCCAGCGAGCACGTCAGTCCACTCTCCCATGTGTTGGGAACCCTAGCCCCACTCATTCGAGCCGTCGCACCGGACCTAGCAGTCCGCCGTCGGAGCTCCTCCTCGTACGTGTGGATACCGGCAGAGGTGCTGTACGTTCAGCACTTCGACGTTCGAGGGATTGGATCGGGCGGACCGAATCGTGGGACTGCACTGCCCCGACGCGCTGCATCGATAATCTGCACCTGCGCGTCTAGTGGTAATACTCGTGGCCTTCTACCTCGGCTAGATCTTGGAAGCATCGCATAGGAAAAGTTTTTGTTTATCTCTACGCGACCCAACAAGCTCATCCTCAAACTGGGTGCAGCAGTTTAGCTGGTTGATGCTGTTGGGGCATTTATAAGTTCCCCGAAAATGCTGAGTGAAAACTCTAGCCATATCATCCTAGCTATCTATGGTTCTTGACGGAAGCTCGTTAATCCAATCTCTGGCTCCATCCAGTAACATTAGGGGGAGGAATTTTACTGCCTCTAAATCTATCCCTTTGTTGATCTGGACGGCTGTATAATAGTCTGAGAGCTAGGTATCTGGGTTTGTACTGCCGGTATATTTTTGATATGTTGGACCAACTTTGGCAAAGCCAGAATGTAGAGTTATCCTTTGGATCCTGTCAGTGAAACACTTAGGTCCAAAGTATAAATCATCTCTTTCCGCCTTATCGGCGTGTGCAGAAAATCTGCCGGCTGAATGGACAGAAGGGGATCTGCTCCTTTCTGGCCCATTGTTGCACGAATGCACTCTTCCGGGATTATCCCTGTTTTGTCCGTTATCATGCCCTTTGGAATCAGGCAGAGTTCTGCTCCTTAGCCTTTCCTTATCTTAAAGGGAGTACGGGATCTCTCATGTCTGTGAGGAATGTCGTATCTTCCGGCATTTTCAGTAGGGCGTCTCAGAGGCGGCATTGCTTTTCCGTCCTTCCAGTTCTGTTCTTCCCAATCACGGGGGTTGACTCCACCTTTTGGCGGATGGGATACAGTTCTGGACGCTGCATCCTTGTTATCGGGAATTTTCTTGTCCTTTTTTGGATCTCCTTTCTTCTCTTTTGATTTTCCTGAATATCCAGGTTCTCCAGATCCAGGTGCTCCAGTGGCGCATGTGGCTGTTTTACATAGGGCTGAGTTGTCATGCAACTTCCCTGATCTTGCCTGCCCTCGCTGCTGTTGTTGCAATGCTTTTCCTAAGAAGGCATACACCCCTTGGATTTTTTCGTCATTGGAGTACAAATCATCATTGAGGATGGCGAATGCAGCTTCCGCGTTTTCTGCTGCGGTTTTGTATATAGGTTCGCCCTGGCATTGATGCTGTTTACTTGCTTTTGCCAGGCAGGGTTTTGAAACCATTCCTTTGGATGCAATACTTCCGGTCTTACGATTCCGGTTAACCGTGTAGGTTTTATGCCAGATCTATTCTTTCTCTTGTACTCCTCAATTTCTTCCAGCTTCAACTTAATGTCAGCCTGGGTTTGTAGGATATTTTCCCGAGTTCTGAATAGATGTTGTTGTTGCCTTTGGAGAGCTTGGCTCCTGGCTTCCAACACTTCAGGGGGTTCGTGTAGTCCCACTCGTGTTTGAAGTAAATCCCGTTCGTCCTGTTCTTGTCACACCCTAGTTTTTGGAACCTTGCACTATTGTTCAAGGAGACAAAAATGTGGTCCAATTTTTTTTTATAACAACATGATTGTTTGAGCCAACATGTGTATATGATCTTAATCATATATGCAATACAAGTTTTGTTTCTTTATAAAACCAATATCAAATTTTCATGAAAACAATTCTATAACTTTTCCCTTTTGTTTTCTCTGATGTTACTTGAGTGAATTTTATTCCAAGACAAGGATCATTCTTGTTTGCATCTTAAAATAAAATTTTAACTTTGTTGGATCCACGAAAACAAAAATTCAAAATAATTTATGGAAGTTTACTTTTAA
This sequence comes from Alopecurus myosuroides, assembly GCA_028641055.1. Lineage (NCBI taxonomy): Eukaryota > Viridiplantae > Streptophyta > Magnoliopsida > Poales > Poaceae > Alopecurus > Alopecurus myosuroides. The sequence goes on from CM054059.1 coordinate 102,035,300, forward strand.
GTTTTCTATAGAAACTATTCCTTGAAAATATAGCCAAGTACCTGTTTTCCACCTTTGTTTTCACTAGGCTATAAAATGTTATTTTATGTTTTCTTGACTTTTATTTGTTCCTTGTTATATGGACTACAAATCCACAATCTTGGTTTTATTTTTGGATTAATAAAAATGATCTTTTGCTTGTTGTCTTTGTGGTATAAAATAAGGCAGAAAAAGGCATTTTTGGAAAACAGAGAAAAACAGAAAGTACACCTTTTCCCACATTCTTTTCATGCCCTTAAACTATTTCAAAAGTGTTTTCAAAAGATGTTTCTTAAATTTTATAACATGTTTAACAAACTCCAACTTGGGAAAAAAAATTAGAATCCATTTGGTCTCTGAAAATTTCCAAGTGTTAACTGAATTTTCTGAATTTTTGCAACAGTGTTGGATACAATTTCGGGCAGATGTTTTCTCTATCTTTTCTTGCAAGTTTTGAAGTGTGACTTATTTAGTGTGTTGACTAAGCTGTGGACTCAACCTAGGAGGTTTTTATTAGCTTCTAGAAGCCTTGTGTGTGAAAAAATCTTGGGAGGAAAGAGAAGGGAGACATGATGAGGTGGAGGAGTATGGGTCTCCATACTTTGACTCCTTGGACTTGACCTTGGCTCTCCTTGCTCCCAAAAGCCAGTATTTACATGACCTTTTGAGGTCTTGACCTCTGGGCACATTTTTCTTTGCTTGAGCTTGTCCAAAGTACCCCCATGCCACACATGGCACACACACCCGAGACCACCCCTTGCCATTTTGCCCTTGCCCTTGGCTATAAGCCACCTCTTGCTAGTTCCTTGCTCTACTGCCCTCCTTCACATCCCCTCACGTCCATACTCCCTCCCCAAGCTAAGGGAAGTCTTGATCTTGCCCCTGTGAGCTCCACGAGCTCCAAGTCGCCGCCGGCCATTTTTTGAACCCGAGGTGAGGAACCCCAAATCTGTGCAGATTTTTGCTTGTTGTTTTTGAGCTTGTGAAAAAATGGTTTTGGTGCAAATTAATTTCTACAAAAATTCAGAGCACTAGGTATATGTTTTCCTAACCATGTCCCGTTGGTAGATCCAAGTTTGCCCTTTTATTTTGGTCACAACAAATGTTTTTCCACAGAGTGTCTGCGAAAGTGTTTTTGTCATAAATTTTGGAACCTGTATCCATTTTGGTCAAATAAAATTGTTATGAGTAGCCTATGAGTAGATCTACCCATAGAACATGGCCTCACATCAACGTCGGTTCCAAATGGAAATCCCATCCATTTTGGTAAATGGCCAGTACGCTTTTCTAGGATTTTTAGAAGGAGTTTAGATATGATTTTTGAGGTGAATCCAGTTGGATGAGTTTGCAGATGACTAGATATATCTAGTACTATCTTGGATTAATTTTTGGAGCCTTGATTATTTTTGGTGAGCAAAACTAGAAACAACACATTTTCTGTTTTCATTATTACTTGTGTGTTTGTTTGTTAAGTAATGTGTGGATGTTTGAATCTTGTTTCCTAGCATGCATAGATGTGTTGGATCTTGTTATTAGGTTGTTTCCTTGCAGTACATATACCTTAGAAAGTGTGTGCATGTTTGGAAAGTAAAATAGAAATAGCAATAACATTTGCTAAATTCTAGTTTTATTTATTTGGATATCATGTGAACCAAATCTTTGTATGTTTGTTTTACCTAAGTTGTGTTGTTCTTTAGTGGAGTCCGGTACCATTTTGGTACTGTTATTTCTATGCTATTACCTCTCTTAACTTGCATGTTATCTTATAGGAAAGCATGAGTAACATTTATTATTTTCCTAGTTTTATTATTTGGATTATTGTGTGGGCCAATCGTTGTAGGTTTGTTTTGCCTAAGTTTGTGTTATGCTAGAGTTGAGTCCAGTACCATTTTGGTACTGTTATTTTGATGTTATTATCTCTGTTAGCTTGCAACTCATTTTATAGCAAAGCATGTGTAACATTTGTTGTTTGTTTTCACTAGTATTATTTTCACTAGTATGAATAGCCTTGTATGAATTGTTTGGTTAGATTAATTTTGTCATGTGTGACCAGAGGATTTGTTACCTCTTCTTTCCTTGGTATTAGTGGTCACATAACCCACCGGTCCCAGTGCATCTTGGTTAGGGATGCAAATGCCCTACCATGCACTGGTGTGAAAATAGCATGTATTTCTATATGAGAGTTTATTATTTTCCACCATGGAAAATAGATTGTTTGTTTCACTTATGTAAGTGAAGTGTTTAGTATTTCTTTGTGAATCCTAGTATGTTTAGGTGTGTTTCATTTGTTAACATAATATTCCCTTAGAAGTATCATGTTAAGAAGTGTTTCACTATTGTTTGGTAAATTGAATATTGTTTGCTAATAGAATGTTTTCCTAGTGAGTGATAAATTATTTGTAAATAGATTTCATTGAGTGTTTGGATTTTTGAAAGTGTTTAGTTGATCTTGTGTTGAGTGCATAGCTACTGGTTGTGTAGTTTACACTTTGATTGCTTGCTATTTAATTAATTAGAAAAGCATGTATTACTAGAATGGATTGATGCTTGCTTAGTAGATGTTTTCATAGAATTATTTTAGTGTTTATGCTTACTAGCATGTGTAAGGTGTATGTGCTGTTAGTAGGTATTTACATTCATGAGTTGCTTGTTTAGTATCATGCATCCTTGTAGTGATGTTTGCTTCTCTAGTGATGAACTAGTGTCACCACTAGGATTTATGAGTTGCTCTAGTATTATTGTATTTTTATTTTAAAAGTGTATAATATTTCTAGGATGTTTAGGATGCTATTACTTCTGTTATTATGACATGACTTGTGGAGTTTCTTGTTGCTATAGTTGTAGAATACAATTAATTCTTATAGCATGCTTGTGTGGACTCCTGTTGTTATGTATGTTCTAGACTTAGTATCTTCTAAGATGATTGTGTTCTAGAATGGGATTTATGACTTGTCACCATTGATTGAGCTACTGGTTTGTTTGTTTATTTTCATGATTGATGGATTCCATAACTTTTAGTAGACATAAGCATAGTCTATAACTAGCCTATTTATCTGTGGTGTGTTTGCTTGTTGTTTGGAATTATCTGAGTGTTTACCTTAGCATGAGTATTGTACTTATGTTATGGTTGTGCTAGTATTGTTGTTGTGCTTAGTATTATCTTGTTATCTATGCATTAGTTAATCATAAACTTGTTGGTGATGATTGCTTGTGTGTTGTTAATACCCATGGAAGTTTGGTCATAAACTTTGATTGATTGTTTTATCTTAGTAGCGTCACTTTTTTTGCCCACAAGCTATATTTTTAGATTCTTGAATATCTTATTATGAGAGTGGCACACCCACTCCATATATGATATATAAGATGTGGGATATGGTTTCTCAACCATATGTTTGTTTGACGATAGTTTTGTACCCTGAGAGTTTGTGAGATAGTTTTCTCGATAAAATTTGAGTGATTGCGCTAGTATAAGTTTGTTTGCTGTATGTATTGTTTGGTTAGTTGTTTGGCCTTTATTTCTGAGTGTGTGTCTTTTATTCTTTTACGGCGTTAGAAAACGAAGGAGAAGAAGAAGCAGTTGTGGAGCTGTGCATCAAATTCAAGCTACTTCAAGGCCAGGGACACTAAGAGTTTTTAAGGCAAACCATCCTGATGCTTGCTGTTATACTACACTTATCATTATCTATCATGCATGTTTTACTCCTGAAAGTTTCACAAAAACTTTGATGACCAAAAACTATTTTTGAGTGACTACTACTACTATTAATATTATACTATTACTATGCTAGTAGTTGATACTTGGTGTTACCAAGCCCATAGCCACCATATGGTATTTATTACCATCACAAGTATTAGTCCCTAAGTGGACACCTTAAAAATTTGTTTTTGCAAAACAAAGGCTTTATGGAAAACCCGGTGGAAAGGCGAATCCTTATCCACCGGAGGAATGTTGAAGTGGTCATTTTTGGGAAAAAGATGTTTTACAAAAATGACACATACCCTAGTCTTCGCCGGACAACCTTTATCGTACTGCCACTTTACCCCAACATGGGCACGGGGCTTAACTTGAAGTTTGTTCTTGTTAGTGTGTGTTCTATCTCAATTTTCTATAAGGGACGTCGTGCCCTCGAACCGATTGTCGCTAGGTGGTATATACGGGACATAAAAAGTGTGGGATTAAGTTCTCCTCCGATCGCAGCAGTTGGGTCCCCTGCTGTGGCGCTGGTGGAGAGGATGCCGAGGGAATCAGGACCAACTGAAGAGATAGACATATTCTAGCTTGGACATAGTGGATGGTTAGGATCGTTTATCTGATGTTTACATACTGTTGTTACAGTCTGTGGTTGTTCACGGCGGACGTACTGGATCTGGTGGATTGTGTACACCTCTGCAGAGTCAAACTATTGTGAATAGCCGCGTCCTCGGATATGGACAATTGAATGGCCATGTAGCTAGCATTGTGTCAATGTTTTCAAAAATGAGTTTTCAAAAAGGTGTTGGACTTATGAAGTACTGAAAGGAGGAGATCTTGTACCATGGAGGTACCATTGATGAAAGGCCAAAAGTTATTTTACAAGAAGTTTTGCAAAGAAAATCTTTCTTTTCTAAACAAAAACTGGAAGTTGATTCCAAGAAGTTTTACAAAGAGAAAACTTTCTTTTAACAAAGTTTTACAATACCTCTTGTACATGTGATATCTGCAAGAGAAAGAAAACTATATTATTTTCTTTTGAAGTATCTTCTTCAACAAAGATACAGAGATTTTCAAAATCAACTATGATATGTCTTACATATATCATTGATAGTGAACCCTATGTATATCCTACCTATTCCACTATATAAGCATACTTGCATTTTGGTAAGCTACATGATGGATGTCTTGCTGAGTACATTCAAATGTACTCATATTAGTTTCGTCCCTGGTATTTACTTGCCAGACATTGAGAAGGAGCCTCAGAAGGAGATCTACGAGGAGGAGTACTACGTTGATGGACTTGCGAAGTAGGATCGTCTCCCGGTCAGCAGCCTGTAGGTTAAGGCGTGACTTGGGCTCTACTACGCTTGTGTGTGTTAGTCTTCCGTTGTGTGTGTTATGTGTTTTCCATGCGTGGCAGTTGTGTGGACTTGGTCATGTGACCATGTCTCTTTTGTAAGTGTTCTGTGTAATCGTGTAATGGATATTGTATCTCTGTACCAACTTGATATGTTGTTCACGACTGGTGTGATCTGGGATCGTGAATGTATGCATATCGGAGGTGTCCTTGAACAGTGGTTCTGGGGGACCTTACAGAGTTGGTATCAGAGCTATCCTGACCCTAGGAGACCTTAGTTAGCATGGACGTTAGCCAGTTCTCTTATAATAAAAGTTAATAAAACCAGGTCACTAAGATGACTATGTACCAAAATATTCTATATATTCCATCCCCTCTATGTTTTTGAAAACTCTACTTAAACTAAGTTACCTTTGAGCATCTTAAAACTTTGCACACTGTTACCCAACTTAAACTATACCTAAATATTTGGTATAGATGGCAGTTGTCTTCACCGAATCCTTCCAGTTAGGTACGCATGCACCTTGCTACCGTCGCTTTGAGGAGGATTTGATCAAGATGACTCGCCTTATCGGTCGTCCCCTACCTGAGTTCAAGGGAGCCCAGATTCACCATGATGGATGATAATTGTCCTGGTTGGTGGTCTGTACCAGTCGTGCTCTTTTTCTAGCACCATCGACCCCAAAGATCACTTGACAAGCCCATAGGTGTCACTGGAGACTTTGTGTTTGCTCGTCACTTCCAGCACATGGAGGGACAGCTGTACAACACCCAACTCTCCCTCGACAAGCTTAGAGGAGATTGCGACCTCCGAGGCAAGGAGATAGACCAGCTGGGGAAAGACCTGAGTGTTTCTTCTGCTACTGAGCATCGTCTCAAGGTACTGAAGAAAACCATGAAGTACACTGACTCCCAGCACCGTGCATGAGTGAGAAGCCTTCAATACCAGCTTGCAACCAGCCAAGCTAGAGTTGAACCGTTGGAGGAACACCTATGTGCTTCCTCGAGAACTTAGTATTGCCGCAGGATGTTAGGAGTTGTGTTATCTCCACCCAGACGCTTGTTTGTGTTTGTTTTGTGTGAACTCTGCTAAGAGCTATGTGTGTGCTAGTTGTGTTGTAAGCCTTATGCTATCCCCATGTGAACCTTAAACGTTTATGTTATGCTTGTTGAGACTCTGTTTCATGTGTATGTTAATCCTTGCTTGTGATAGTGATTGTTTCTTAGATGCTTGTTTGTTGTTGTGTTATCTACCGTTCTCATCTTGGTGAGGCGGTATGGTTCGCAAATTTTCAAAAACAAAAACCCCTTTTTGTCGGCTCTCGCCTTATACCACCCTTGCTTCCCTACAGTATTTGACTCAGCTTGGCACTGTCAATGTTGAGAATAATGTTGTCCTTGTGAGAGAGAACCCACACCTGTTTGCAAGTTGAGAGTCGCAAATGGAAGGTAGTGACGCAAGGAGAACCTAGTTCATATGTGACTTGCAGTATTTTTTTCCTGCGATGCCTCAACCTCCAAGGAAGCGTGTGAATGTCAGGCCCAAAACCCCAGGTTGCTATCCGTGGAAAGGACGGAGAATTCACTCGTTATTTTTCCCAGAGGAATTATGATCTAGCTTGTCCTAATGAAACCCACGAGACCCAGCGTCCAACCCAGAAGAAACGCAAGAGTTTGATGAGAGGACCTCGAGACCCAGATGGTGTTGCAGAAGCCCCTGCGACTCATGCCATAGTTAATGGTACGTTCTCAAACCAAACCTGTGAACCCGTAGTTGTGTTTGTTTTCGTACCCTGAGAAATCCGACGTAAATGGAACACTAGAAGTGTCATGTCGGACTAGAAAAAGTATCTTTAAAATTAACAATACTAACGTAACTTCATCTAACTTTAGCTTAACACCTAACACCAGTTTAAAAAAAATTCTTATCAACTTTTCCAAAAAAAACTAGAGAGAAAGGTGCCTTAGGATGTTCTATAGCTGTTTGGAAGAAAGATGAAAGGTTGGAAAACAATATTGGATTGATGAACTATGATTGTTACTAGGCAATAGAATCTCTCGTTTATGTTTTGGAGGGACCAGATTCTGGAATAAGAGATGGTGGAAACTCATTTGAGGTTTAGCTTAGGAGTGAAAGATTGAGGATCACATGATGATTATTTGAGTTGAATTACAGTAAATATTATCCGGGGCTAACCAGTTGTGGACCCCAAAACTTTGGAAGTTATAGGTAACTAAAATCTGTAGCCTTGAAGAAATGATTTGAGGTTTAGAAAGATTGGTGGGAATTATAGGAGTTTAGGAAGCTCTTGTTATATAAGGAGATTGGATTCATTAGAAGTAGTCTGTTGAGAAGAATTTGTGAATTTGGAATGATGAGGATATTTTTCTTATGTGATTCTTATACTGGATTTTAGCAGAAATGTTGATTATAGTAAGAAGATCATGTTGGATTGGGATAGGGATTCGATTTTTGATCAAGGATGGATCGGAGGAATATTGGATTGGAAATAGGAAGAAAATTTGTGGACATAAAAAGATGATTTTGGATTTTAGGAAAAATCAATGAGACTTGGATTTAGTACATGATTAATCTTGATGATATTCTCGGAGCTTGTCACGCTCTATCGATATTGTTTGGGGAAATGATTTAGCATTGATCGTGAGATAGGAGTTTGGATTATTTGAAAGGATTTATATAAGTAGTACAAAGTTTGGGATATGCTTGTTGAATTTGATGGTTTAGCTTTAGCAATATGATCGTGGAGAAAATAAACCTTTGAGGGAGACAAATGATTTGAGACTTGATTTTTCTAGGCGGATATTAGATTAAGAGGAAGGCAGAGGATTTTCCTGGATTGTTAGAAGTTGAGCAGTGGGAAGCTCATGCATAATAAAGATTGGTGGATATCCGATTGATTGATCTATATAGTGAAGAGAGAGTTTCTGCCCCAAAGGAGATATAGTGGTATGATAATATTATTAGAATGGAAACAAGCAGATCGTTGTCTAAAGGATAACCCCTGGATTGATACCATGGTTTTGAGGAACAATAAGTTCGAGGTTTAGAACATAACACGTAGACCTTTGGAAAACTAACCTGTCGGTGGATTTTGGTAAGATTAATCAAAGGGGGGAAGCAACTGTGCTTAATGTTACCAACCACCAGCTCCTGTGTTTGTAAACAAATGATCAAACATTGTTGTTTTGACCATACCCTCTTTTCGCTTGCCTGCGAATCTCGGGACGAGATTCTTTTAAGGGGGGAAGGTCTGTCACACCCCAGTTTTTGGAACCTTGTACAGTTGTTCAAGGAGACAAAAATGTGGGCCAACAATGTTTTTTTATAACAACAAGATTGTTTGAACCAACATGTGTATATGATCTTCATCATATATGCAATACAAGTTTTGTTTCTTTATAAAACCAATATCAAATTTTCCTGAAAACAATTCTATAACTTTTCCCTGTTGTTTGCTATGATGTTACTTGAGTGAATTTTATTCCAAGACTTGGATCATTCTTGTTTGCATCTTAAAATAAACATTTAACTTTGTTGGATCCAGGAAAACAAAATTTCAAAATGATTTATGGAAGTTTACTTTTAAGTTTTCTATAGAAACTATTCCCTGAAAATATAGCCAAGTACATGTTTTCCACCTTTGTTTTCACTAGGCTATAAAATTTTATTTTATGTTTTCTTGACTTTTATTTGTTCCTTGTTATATGGACTACAAATACATAAGCTTGGTTTTATTTTTGGATTAATAAAAATGATCTTTTGCTTGTTGTCTTTGTGGTATAAAAATAAGGCAGAAAGAGGCATTTTTTGGAAAACAGAGAAAAACAGAAAGTACACCTTTTCCCACATTCTTTTCATGCCCTTAAACTATTTCAAATTTTTTTTCAAAAGATGTTTCTAAAATTTTATAACATGTTTAACAAACTCCAACTTGGAAAAAAAATTAGAATCCATTTGTTCTCTGGAAAATTTCTAAGTGTTAACTTAATTTTCAGAATTTTTGCAACAGTGCTGGATACGATTTTGGGCAGATGTTTTCTCTATCTTTTCTTGCAATTTTTGAAGTGTGACTTTGTCTAGTGTGTTTACTAAGCTGTGGAATAGACCTAGGATATTTTTATTAGCTTCTAGAAGCCGTGTGTCTGAAGAAATCTTGGGAGGAAAGAGAAGGGAGATATGATGAGTTGGAGGAGTATGGGTCTCCATACTTTGACTCCTTGGACTTGACCTTGGCTCTCCTTGCTCCCAAAAGCCAGTATTGACTTGCCCTTTTGTGGTCTTGACGTCTGGCCACATTTTTCTTTGCTTGAGCTTGTCCAAAGTACCCCCATGCCACACATGGCACACACACCCGAGACCACCCCTTGCCATTTTGCCCTTGCCCTTGGCTATAAGCCACCTCTTGCTGGTTCCTTGCTCCACTGGCCTCCTTCACATCCCCTCACGTACACACTCCCTCCCCAAGATAAGAGAAGACTTGAGCTTGCCCCTGTGAGCTCCATGAGCTCCAAGTCGCCGCCGGCCATTTTTTGAACCCGAGGTGAGGAACCCCAAATCTGTGCAGATTTTTGCTTGTTGTTTTGAGCTTGTGAAAAATGTTTTTCTTGCAAATTAATTTCTACGAAAATTCACAGCAATAGGCATATGTTTTCCTAACCATTTCCCGCTGGTAGATCCAAGTTTTCACTTTTCTTTTGGTCACAACAAATGTTTTGCCACAGAGTTTCTGTGAAAGTGTTTTTGTCATAACTTTTGGAATCTGTATCCATATTGGTAAAATCAAATTGTTTTGGGTATCCTATGAGTATATCTATCCACATAACTTGGCCTCATATCAACTTCTGTTACCAAATGGAAATGCCATCCATTTTGGTAAATGACCAGTAGGCTTTTCTAGGATTTTTAGAAGGAATTTAAAAATGATTTTTTTGAGGTGAATCCAATTGGATGAGTTTTCATATGACTTGATCTATCTAATACTATCTTGGATTAATTTGTGGATCCCTAGATTATTTTTGGTGAGCAAAACTAGAAACAACACCTTTTTCTGTTTTCATTATTAGTTGTGTGTTTGTTTGTTAAGTAATGTGTGCATGTTTGAATCTTGTTTCCTAGCATGCATAGATGTGTTGGATCTTTTTATTAGGTTGTTTCCTTGCAATACATCTACCTTAGAAAGTGTGTGCACGTTTGGAAAGTCAAATAGAAATAGGAATAGCATTTTTTAATTTCTAGTTTTATTTATTTGGATATCATGTGAACCAAATCTTTGTATATTTGTTTTACCTAAGTTGTGTTGTTCTTGAGTGGAGTCCAGTACCATTTTGGTATTGTTATTTCTATGCTATTACCTCTGTTAACTTGCATGTTATCTTACAGCAAAGCATGAGTAACATTTGTTATTTTCCTAGTTGTGTTATTTGGATTATTGTGTGGGCCAATCTTCGTAGGTTTGTTTTGCCTAAGTTTGTGTTATGCTAGAGTTGAGTCCAGTACCATTTTGGTACTGTTATTTTGATGTTATTATCTCTGTTAGCTTGCAACTCATTTTATAGCAAAACATGTGTAACATTTGTTGTTTGTTTTCACTAGTATTATTTTCACTAGTATGAATAGCCTTGTATGAATTGTTTGGTTAGATTAATTTTGTCATGTGTTACTAGAGGCTTTGTTACCTCTTCTTGCCTTGGTATTAGTAGTCAAATAACCCACTGGTCCCATTGCATCTTGGTTAGGGATGCAAATCCCCTACCATGCACTGGTGTGAAAATAGCATGTATTTCTATATGCGAGTTTATTATTTTGCACCATGGAAAATAGATTGTTTGTTTCACTTATGTAAGTGAAGTGTTTAGTATTTCTTTGTGAATCCTAGTATGTTTAGGTGTGTTTCATTTGTTAACATAATATTCCCTTAGGAGTATCATGTTAAGAAGTGTTTCACTATTGTTTGGTAAATTGAATATTGTTTGCTAATAGAATTTTTTCCTAGTGAGTGATAAATTATTTGTAAATAGATTTCATTGAGTGTTTGGATTTTTTAAAGTTTTTATTTGAGATTGTGTTGAGTGCATAGCTACTAGTTGTGTAGTTTACACTTTGATTGCTTGCTATTTAATCTTTACCTAGTAATAAAGGCGTTAAGACTTCGGCCAAAATTTTCGTCCAACACAAATTTACCGTTCTACCCTCCCACCAAATCACATATGACAACACAATTGCCACCATCCGCGACGGCGCACACACCAAAAGAAAAAATAGCGAAGCAACAGTCACACCCTCCAGTGAATCCGTTCCTCCCTGACCGGCTGACCCCGCCTACCTTACCGGTGACCGGCGCCGACCGACCTTCTGCTGCATCCCCACTGGTAGAAAATAGGCCTATAGTCCCGGTTCGCTAGGGCCAGTAGTCCCGACCGAGCAACCGGGACTAGCTATGCGCGACTAAAGACCCCCCTATAGTCGCGCCGATTACGAACCGGGACTAAAGGCCCGGCCACGTGAGCGGGTGGCGGAGCCGGGGGGCGGAGGACCTTTAGTCCCGGTTGGCCACCTGAACCGGGACTAGACTTTATTTCGTTATTTCCTTAATTCATTTGGGTTTCTAATTATTTTTCACACCAATTTTTCTCTCCCTTTTTTTCACTCCCTTTTTTCACTCCTTTTTTTTTTTTTCATAATTTGTATTATTTGCTTAGTGTCTAACTACAATTATCTCTAGTCAAATTACTTACTCATGGTCAAACTTCCCGCTCGGTCACCCATCCTCCAACTACTCTAGCACTAGCACGCTTAACTTCCGAGTTCCATACCGTCCCGCATCCAAGTGTTTTGCACGCATGTATGTGATAGTAGTATCATATCAATCTTATTAACATGTTGGTCGATGCCACATTTCTGTATTGTTTGAATTTCAAATAAATCTTTTAATAAACAAAAGTAATGATGTAATTAATAATTTTGAATAAAACTAATTCATTTTTAAATCTTAAAAAATACAAATAATATATCAAAAAATTAAGAACAATAATACTAATTCATTTTAAAATCTTAAAAATACAAATAATATATCAAAAATTTAAGAAAAATAATACTAATTCATTTTAAAATCTTAAAAATACAAATAATACATCAAAAAATTAAGAAAAATAATACTAATTCATTTTAAAATCTTAAAAATACAAATAATATATCAAAAAATTAAGAAAAATAATACTAATTCATTTTAAAATCTTAAAAATACAAGTGATATATCAAAAAATTAAGAAAAATAATACTAATTCATTTTAAAATCTTAAAAATACAAATAATATATCAAAAAATTAAGAAAAATAATACTAATTCATTTCAATACTGGATGAGTTTGGTATTGACTAGATATATGTTTTCCTGGCTTAGATTAATTTTTGGTGAACAGATATGTAGAAACTGTAGTTTTTCTGTTTTGTTTTCTTGATGTGTTTTTGTTTGTTTTCTTGATGTGTTTTTGTTTTTGCTTGTTTTGAAACGTGTGTTTGACATAATATAGAAATAGTATAGCTAGGAATTAATATAGAAATAATATCCATTACACTTTGCAACACTTTGAAAAAATTTCCAAGTCATTTAAAACTAGGAAACAAAAATAGTTTTATGAACAACAAAAGACAAGTGATAATTAAATCACAAGTAAAATACGAGTAGAGACATCACAATCATGAATAGAACACAATCATATCACATTCATAACATAGAGTCTTACGATCACACATAACACAAACATAAGTCTCACAATACTAAGATATCCATTACATACTAAGATACCCATTACATGCATATATATCGAACGCATACATCTATGGCTCCGTCGAGTAGATGCGGAACAACTCGTAGGAGACGTATGCATCTATGGCTGCATACTTGACGTTCGTCAAGTCCAGTGGGGTCTTCTCCCAATACCAGTGATTCCTCGAGGGGAAACCAGACTTCATGGTTTCGTAGCCCTCGTGGATGAAGGCAGTTGCCATGCGATCCATCCCGGTCTTTGGCCCGTTCAAATGGATAAGATCCTGAAGATCAATGTAGTGATCTTCAGGTATCACAATACCCAAGCGCATCAACTTCGGACGGTCTTGAGTGATGTCAACGCTGCAAAAGTCATACCCCCTGTTGACAACAAAATCAACAAGTGCCGGAGAATGCTTTGAACTACTGCAACAACAAAAATTTGATACGTGTTAGATATGTTGCAACACATGTATTCTTCAGATGCAACAAACAAATCGAAGATGCAAGATTGTACGTGTGCGTTACCTTGACCATTGGAAGACCAAAACGGCCTCCTTGAACGCAATCTGGATGACGGCAACATCCCGTTGATCCGCCGTATACTCCAGATCAAGCCCGAAGAACCGGTGTTCATCGGGAGAGGAGAAATAGAGATTGGTCAAATTCCCAAGAGCACCGGGGAGCCTCTCGCAACTGTTGGTGTAGCACACGTCGAGACGCTTGCCACATGGTGTGGGACCACGGAATCTCTCCCAAACTTCAGCCATGGTGTGCTTGGTGGAGGAAGATCGAAGAGAGGGAAGAGAAGAGAAGAGAGGAAGAAACAGAGACTCGGACGCACACTGTAGCAATGGCGCCCTTCTGCCTCGCTCGCGAAATAAAAACCGCCGCGCGGGAGGCGAGTAGTTTGATCTTTAGTCCCGGGTGGCCACGCCAACCGGGACTAAAGGACCATTAGTCCTGGGCGGCCAGGCCAACCGGAATTAATGCCCTCCACGCGCCTCAATGCGCTTCCCAACCCGCGACACATGACGTTCTGTCGCGGGTCTCCTCCCGACCCGGGACTAAAGACTCATTAGTCACGGTGCGCAACGTTTGGGGACTGATGGGGGCGTGTCGAAGGCCTTTTTTCTACCAGTGCCCACAGATTGAGCGCGGCACCTCCTCAACGTCTTACTCCGCGGCGCGCTGCCCCCCGCTGACCGGTAGTGGGCCTAGCTCGCCGGCGTGTTCCGCCCAAGAAAGTCCCTGGTCGCGAACCGAGCTCCGCCACAATCCGTTCCTCAGTGGATGTCTACGCGTTCGCACGTCCTGGTCGCCGGTGAGCTCTTCCTCGATCTGTCCCCTACTGGCCCGCTCCTTCGTCGCCGCCCCACGTATGTGGCCGGCGTCTCTGAAATCCTCTCCATCATCGCTCTTCCCCGAGCTCGCCGGCCGGCCGGCTGGCCTGGATCGAGCGGGCACCCGCCTCGAATCACCACCACTATAATCGCTCACCGCATGACCTCCTCTCCTGGAATTAGAAGGGGGCATGAGCTGACCATCCCTGCTCCGCCCATGATCTGTTCTACGCAGGCACATATGTCTTGAGAGACGAGATCCGCCCCGATCTGTTCCTTACTTGCTAGCTACACGCAAGCACATGTGTGTTCGGCGGCGAGATACGCCCCGATCTGTCCCTCGCCGTCTTGCACTGTGCCGATTCGTCCATTCCCGTTGCCGGCCCGCTCCACCCGACCCTGCTACACGCGCCCCGATTTCGTCGATTGGCCTGGCGATGTGTGGCTCCTCCCAGTTGTGCAGCCTCGGCTCCACAAAGAACTGAGACGACAAGGTCCCTTGCACTTGCACAGGATATACTCTGCTTTGAACAATCCTTGAGCTTGAGAGGATTTCGAGACATTGGATATGGACAGTTTGTTCACCGGAAGCACATGGAAAGGGAAAAGTTAAGATGTATCCGATACCTGTGTTAATACATACAGTATTTTACTATGGACGCTTAGTGTTTCTCTTATCAGGGTACTTTTTAGTTTGTACGTACATGGAGAGATTCTATTCTATTCTTTCAACTTCAGTTCTCTAATTCATCATCTGTCTTGTACATACATGCTCTTTGCAGAGCTACAATCTCTAATGGATATCAACCCTGTCTACGATGTGATCCATGTTGTGGCTTTAAAATTATCATGGCAAATGATTATAACAAAAAAAAAGTTGAATTTGCTCTGTATTACAAATTTGCCAAACGCCAACATATGCTTTCAATCTTGCGCTTCAAGTTAGATAATATTGAAGTTTGTATATTGGCTTAGCGAGCATTATTTTTGTGGTTGATTTAAGGGGCTATTTTTAAGAGGAAAGGCACAACACCCTACCTTTTAGTAAAAAGCCAAGGACCACTCGGGAACCAGTTTTTTTTTTAAACATGAACCAGTTTACTAGGGGGCTAAAATTAAGAATTATTAGAATGGATAAAAATGTTCATGATTTAATTTTACTTTCATTTTCTTGATAGGATTCATGAAATTTATGTAGCTGCTAATGTATTGCCTATGAGTGAATTATTGGGCTGCCATTTTACTGATATGAACATGACAACTCGGATAGTATTATTTCCTCAATGTCCATTATTCGCTCAAAACATGCCTTGTGATCAGATGAACACTACGGCCAGCATCGATGAGTGTGGGAAGGAGGATAATAGGCGACACGGATGGGACACTGTGACTTGTTTGGGGTGTCTTTGAGCCATGCTTATTCTGGCTAGGGTGTGCAAAATTACTTTCTCCGTTGCAACGCACGAGCAACTTTGCTAGTTAATTAGAAAAGCATGTATTACTAGAATGGATTGATGCTTGCTTAGTAGATGTTTTCATAGAATTATTTTAGTGTTTATGCTTACTAGCATGTGTAAGGTGTATGTGTTGTTAGTAGGTATTTACATTCACGAGTTGATTGTTTAGGATCATGCATCCTTGTAGTGATGTTTGCTTCTCTAGTGATGAACTAGTGTCACCACTAGGATTTATGAGTTGCTCTAGTATTATTGTCTTTTTATTTTAGAAGTGAATAATCTTTCTAGCATGTTTAGGATGATATTACTTCTGTTATTATGACATGACTTGTAGAGTTGCTTGTTGCTATAGTTGTAGAATGCAATTAATTCTTATATCATGCTTGTGTAGGCTTCTCATACTAGAATGTTGTTAGTGGTACACTCACTCCATGTATGATATATAAGATGTGGGATATGGTTTTTCAACCATATGTTTCTTTGACGATAGTTTTGTACCCTAAGAGTTTGTGAGATAGTTTTCTCGATAACGTTTGAGTGATTGCGCTAGTATAAGTTTGTTTGCTGTATGTATTGTTTTGTTAGTTGTTTGGCCTTTAGTTCTGGGTGTTTGTCTTTTATTCTTTTATAGCGTTCGAAAACGAAGGAGAAGAAGAAGCAGTTGTCGAGCTGTGCGTCAAATTCAAGCTACTTCAAGGCCAGGGACACTAAGATTTTTTAAGGCAAGCCATATGATACTTGCTGTTATACTACATTTATCATTATCTATCATGCATGTTTTACTCCTGAAAGTTTTACAAAAACTTTGATTACCAAAAACTATTTTTGAGTGACTACTACTACTATTAATATTATACTATTACTATGCCAGTAGTTGATACTTGGTGTTACGAAGCCCATAGAAACCATATGGTATTTATTACCATCACAAGTTGATACTTGGTGTTACGAAAACCCGGTGGAAAGGCGAAGCCTTATCCACCGGAGAAATATTGAAGTGGTCATTTTTGGGGAAAAGATGTTTTACAAAAATGACACATAACCTAGTCTTCGCCAGAAAACCTTTACCGTACTGCACTTTACCCCAACATGGGCATGGGGCTTAACTTGAAGTTTGTTCTTGTTAGTGTGTGTTCTATCTCAATTTGCTATAAGGGCCGTCGGGCCCTCGAACCGATTTTCGCTAGGTGGTATATACGGGACATAAAAAGTGTGGGATTAAGTTCTCATCCGGTCGCAGCAGTTGGGTCCCCTGCCGTGGCGCTGGTGGACAGGATGCCGGGGGAATCAGGCCCAACTGAAGAGATAGACATATTCTAGCTTGGACATAGTGGATGGTTAGGATCAGTTATCTGATGTTTACATACTGTTATTACAGTCCGTGGTTGTTCACGGCGGATGTACTGGATCTGGTGGATTGTGTACACCTCTGCAGAGTCAAACTATTCTGAATAGCCGCGTCCTCGGATATGTACAATTGAATGGCCATGTAGCTAGCATTGTGTCAATGTTTTCAAAAGGTGTTGGACTTATGAAGTACTGAAAGGAGGAAATCTTGTACCATGGAGGTACCATTGATGAAAGGCCAGAAGTTGTTTTACTAGAAGTTTTGCAAAGAAAATCTTTCTTTTCTAAACAAAAACGAGAAGATGATTCCAAGAAGTTTTGCAAATAGAAAACTTTCTTTTAACAAAGTTTTACAAAACCTCTTGTACATGTGATATCTAGAAGATAAAGAAAACTATATTATTTTCTTTTGAAGTATCTTCTTCAACAAAGATACAGAGATTTTCAAAATCAACTATGATATGTCTTACACATATCATTCGTAGTGAACCCTATGTATATCCTACCTATTCCACTATATAAGCATACTTGCATTTTGGTAAGCTACATGATGGATGTCTTGCTGAGTACATTCAAATGTACTCATATTGGTTTTGTCCCTGGTATTTACTTGCCAGACATTGAGAAGGAGCCTCAGAAGGAGATATACAAGAAGGAGTACTGCGCTGATGGACTTGCGAACCAGGATCATCTCCCGGTCAGCAGCCTGTAGGTTAAGGCGTGACTTGGGCTCTACTACGTTTGTGTGTGTTAGTCTTCCTCTATGTGTGTTGTGTGTTTTCCCTGCGTGGCAGTTGTGTGGACTTGGTCATGTGACCATGTCTCTTTTGTAAGTGTTTTGTGTAATCGTGTAATGGATATTGTATCTGTGTACCAACTTGATATGTTGTTCACGACTGGTGTGATCTGGGATCATGAATGTATGCATATCGGAGGTGTGCTTGAACAGTGATTCTGGGGGACTTTACAGTTCTGACATTAGTGGAACAAGGATCGTTTTCTTCTCCGCGGACTTGACTCCGCTTCCTCCTTCTACTTCCAGGTTTTCGTAGGCGGGATCCACCAGTTTTTTCTTCCGGAGTTTGTACTGGAGTTTCTTGGCAGCCTTGTTTCTTTTCTTGGAAGATGGAGGTTTTTTACCAGGTTCTTCTTCTGTCAATTCCTTGACATCAGGGTAAATTGGACTGATTTCACTGTCCTCTCTTTCCTCATCCGGTGGAGGTGTTTGAGGGTCTCCCTGACTTTCGTCATCCGTGTTTTCACCCGGTTTTGCCATAAGCACTTCATGGAGTCCCTCTTGATGAGATTTGACCTTTCTTTCGAAAGCATCTTCATCTTTGTCTTCGGAATCGAGCTCATCTGATCCGGGTTCCGACTCTAATCTCGCCTCAATGACGGCTAGCACTGTCGTGGGATAATCACGGCAGACGTTACCAGGGGTAACTTATCTTGGGGTAATTCGACTCTGCTGTTTGGGAGAGGGTTTAGCTCAGGGGAAATCATGCTATTAATCGATCTGGTAGCTCTGACAATCAAGTCGCCGAGTCTCCGATCTAGGGTTACAATATCAGCTCTTGTATTGTAGGGATACTCGAATATCGGGTGAAGCTCTCTTTCTCTAACCTTAGGAGCCGGCTTATATCTTACCCGGCTCCCTGGCTTCCTATGCAAGGAACACTTGGAATCCTACCCAGAAACCACACTCAAACCCTAAGTTTCCTAACAGCAATCCCAAAAGACGGGTTACTGGGCCTACGCTCCTTCTTGGGCCTTCTAGAAACTCCTCTTCCTTGAGCCGGGTCTTGCGTGACTTCCTTTGGACCGGGTTACACCTTGACGTTAGCCTACCGGGTTATCATCCCTCCATCAGTAGTCCCCAGAATAGCTTGGGCTTCGTAGGACTAACCATGAAGCGCTTGCTATTCCCTGCAAAAATAACAAACACGCAAGTCCATAAAATTCCGGGTTAGAATGCTTTGATAATAGCTAGGCCTAACTCTGTAGGTGGTCCATATAGTAACCCGGCCTTTTCCCGAGTCAAACATTGTTTTCCCGGGTCAACACTCCGAGAAAACACATAAGACCCGGACTCGCACCATTCGCTAATCAGTTCCGAATATCGCGCTCGCAATCCGTTTCAATCTCTTCCCCGGATATCTCGCAACGGGCATTTTAATGCTGATCCCAAAATATCCGGACGGGTGATATTCTTCTGAAAATTTTGCTCCTGCCGCCTAGACCTAGGGCGCTCCCACCCCGCACCTATAAATAGGTGTCCAGGGGGTAACCCTAGATCTAAGGTTCACTTGTCGCACCCTGGTTTCTAGGGGATACTCATCGGGCCGAACTGGATAGCAGATGCTTGGATTATGGGGCATAACTGCTCCCACGTCCCAGCTTCCTGGTAGGCCTGCGCTTATGCGCGACAACACAAGCCCTGCTATTCCACCGTCGATGTAAACTATCCACTAGAGACCATAGGCACTACTGTCGACGTACTTCATACCAATCACACATGGTACGTCAACAACGTTAAACGGAATGATACCACAACATATCTCTAAGACACAAAAGATTGAAATAAGATTGCAAATAGCCTTCACTAAGGCAGAGAATAGCAAATACACTCATACAGAGGACACATGTCCCAACATAGCATCATTACATAGCAGCGGAAGCATTCAACAGGTCTGAGTACAGACAAAACCAAATAGGCCTAAGAGGCCGGCAATGAAAGGAAAACGGAGCCCATCCACGAAATCGTCGGATCCTGCCCGGGTCCGCTATCTACTCGTCTGCAGCCTCGTCGAACTCCACGAAATAGCCATCCTGGTGATCATCGTAGCCGTAGTCGTAGTCTGCGTAAACCACAGCCCCAACGGGGTCAGTACATCCAAGTACTGGCAAGCAAGACTCACACTTCATCAAAGAGTTACCCGTCAACACAAGCATTTATGCTTGGGATCAACGGAAGAGATAGGTATTATAAAAGCTGTAGCGGGCTGCTCTAACCAACTACAGAAAATACTACAAGTTCCGGCTAACAGAAGGAGATAAGATCGAGGATTGTAACCAACTGAAAGATAACTTCAAACAAACCCATCCTGGATCTCGCCCCTTATCCGAAGAAGCAATCCGAGGATACTCACACCGTTGTATTAAAGATGAGTCAAGTTATTGTGTGAATAACCTATTACTAGTCAAGTTATTTAGCATTGGGTGATACATGGTTGATCATTATGTTTAAGTTTTCCTGAGTACTTGTTAGCCAGTACTTTCACCAAGTAATCCATAACCGCGGAAAACACGGCCTCTCGAGAAGATTTATCCCTGCAGGGTGTGCTCCAGTACCCGTACACACTCAAGCCACCAACTAAAACTTAGGTGGACTTGACACGACCCAAACCATCTCTACAATCCATCCTAGGAGCCACGGAGCTATAAGGTCCCGGCCAGTCCGCCTAACCTAAGCGCAAGGGTGAAAACCACACCCCCCGGCACCACAGGCCTCGCCCTATATGCATCATCATCATCACCAGTAACCAATGGGGGTACCTCCCATTATGCAAGGAGCAAATGGAACACCCGAACTAAGTGTGGCTCTTCGGACAAACTGCAGATCAAGTCTAAGTCGAGGGGGGTCCCATACTACCACCCGGATGCGGTGAGCACGCTCATCATGGATCAGTAGACAAGACCCTTTTCCTATTAGGGTCGACACTAGCAGGCCTCAAAACCACTTAGGGCCTCCTGCCGGTGCCTTATCATCAAATTATTATTACCAGTAGCAATTAACAGGATTGATTGATTAAATTCGAGCCCCCGGTACAATAATAATAGTAGAAGAAGTAACCGACAACAGACTCGAGCAAAAGCAACCCTAAGCATGCTAGATGAGAACAGGCACAAGCAATGGCTGTAGGTATGGAGGTGAGGCAATATCATTGGTTCAGGGTATCATGTGATAGGTTCGGAGAACAAGCAACGATACATAGGGCTAGCAATAATAGACAAAAGGATAGTATCGACAACAAGTGTGGAAGGGAACTCGATGATTCATGTGAGTGATAACTTGCCTGCAAACCCAGTAGCCTGGTACTGAGCAAAAATCCTTAGAAGGGGTACCGTACGTCTCTTCGGTCTCAACGTCGTCGTCTAAAGCGAGAAGAAGCAAACACACCATCGAAAGAGACGAACAATCAATACATGGCATAGGATGCACAACCATGGGATGATGCATGTCATGTTAATAGATGCAGCAAAGTAAACTACTTGACAAGGTAACACAATTTAATTGGACCCATATGCAATGTGAATTGCATATGGATGCAAATGGTTTAGGTTGAAGCAATGATCTACATTTGATTAACAAGTGTAAGTAGTTAAACATGATGCATGCATGAGGAAAACAACAAAATAACAACAATAGAACCAATTTAAAATAGGGTTTACCAATTTAGAAATTTATTTAGTAAGTTATGGAATTTTTGGTTCCTTAAAGGGATTACACAAATAGTTGTTGTTTTCACCAATTTAAATTGTGCAAAACAAATAACAAAGTTTATATTTGAAAATAACATCAGATTTTAGTTGGATTACATGTTTCAAATATTGAAATAGGAGTTAGGATTATTTAATTATGAATTAAACAATATTAAACAAGTTTTAATTGAATTAAACAAGATTTAAATTGTTTAGGCAATTTTAATTATTCAAAACAGAAAACAAAAATTATATTTGAATAGGTTATTTAAAATGGTATGGAAAACATATTTTATTTGCATGATTTGGATTAATAATGAATTAGTTATGGATTTTAGCAAATTGCAATTGAATTATTTGAATTCAAATTTGAATTGCATTTTGAAAATTCAAAACAGTAAACAAATTTTATATTTGGGTAGAGAATTTAAAATAGAGTGATTTACATGTTTGAAGTTTTGCAATCGGAGTTTCCAAACAAAAGTTATTGAATTACCAAGGTTAATCATATTTATGGTTGATAGAAATAACTATGGACCTAGAAAAAGTAGCAGGGACCTGGAAAGAAAAATTACAGGGACCTAGATAAATCCTAGCAGGGACCTGTGAGCAAATTAGAGTAGATCTAGGTCTAGAAAAATAAGAGAGAAAAAGATTGGTTTTTGTTGCAGGGGGGGATTCGAACCCCTGCCCTCCTGCCTGCTGCGCAAGGAATCAACCAGATGAGCTGCTGCTGTGGTTGTGAAGGGGAACTACTCGCAGGGGGGTTATAGCTCAAAACATACTGCAATTAAATCAGAAATAAAGGAGCATAAAAGGGGGGGTCGGGATTTGATCCCGCGCGCTGAGATTGCGCGCAGCGAGCGCTCTACCAGATGGGCTGATGTGGCTGTTCTGATAATACACGGGGCTGGTTGGTTTTGAACATAACTTTCGGTGCTAATCTGAATTGCAAGCGATCCTGCAGGTGCTCTTCTCTATCGAGTACAGAGCAGCGAAGACAACGAACGACCGGAAGGAAATCGAGGCATCTACGGCACGGGAACGAGGGGGGCAAGTAGCAGAACGGAAAGAGGGGCTCACCCTCTTCGCCGGAGTGGCCGCAGCGCAGCCGGAGGGAGTCGGAGGCGACGACGGCGTGTCTGGCGAGTGGCGGCCGGCCGCGGAAGGAAACGGCGGCGCCTCTCTCGAACGGCGGCGGCGGAGGTGGGAGAGAGAGGGAAGGGGTGCGGGTTGGTTAGGGTTAGGGTTTTGGGGGCTCTAGGGGGGTAGAAAAGGGAGAGGGGAGCAGGTGAGGAGTGGGGAGGTGCAGGTGGCATGCGTGCGTGCTTGCGTCATCTCCTGTACGGAGGAGGGAGACGCAGATCGCGGGCTGCTCGGCCGAGCGCACGTTGGCTGGGGACTGGGCCGGCCCAGTTGGGCTGGCCTGGTTGCCTCCCTTTCTCTTTTTATTTATTTATTTATTTATTTATTTTGCAGAAAGGGAAGGAAAGAGATGAGAGGTTTTGGTCTAGAGAAAAAATTAGGGAAAAATTTGTATGGATTAATTATGATAGAAGCACAGTTTTGGGACTGTTTGTTTCCAAATTTTGACTTTTTGGGTGCTGTTTGGAATTTGGTTTGAAATTGAATGAATTTGAGGTTCATTGAATAATTAAAGAGAACACTTTGATGGTTTGAACTTTCTACTTAATGGAAACAACAGATTGGATAGTTTTGTAATGTTTATTTGAAACAAAGTAACATAACAAGTATGAACCAATAATTTGAATGTTTTGTTTGGAATTCAAATAGAAATCAAATGGAAACAATTCAATTCAATGCAACAAAAAGCAATTATGATGACATGATGCAAAGCAATAATAAAACAAGAAACAAAACATCTAGGGGGGAGATTTTCATACTTGGGATGTTACATCACTCCCCATCTTCCTCCTCTCACCACTTCTCACCTACGCGTGCGAGCTCAAGCCCAAGGCCGTAACCAGCAAGTTCACGCCGCCGGTCGCGAGAACGCCGCGGGAGCTGCGCCGCCGCCGTCCGTTCACCACCGCGCACGCCCGGGACGCCGCCGTTGACCTCCACCGCCGCGCCTCGAGCAGCTCGCCGGAGATCTCTAGGAGCCGCCGCCGTTCAGGCCATCCGCCGCCGCCGCGCTTCCCCTCTAGATCCCACCGGTAAGCTCCTTTATTTCCTCGAATCTAATCTTTGATTTCTTGCGAGTAGGCGGGATCTAATTTCACCTCAAGATGCTCCTCTTATTTCCCACTAGTTGAACACTCCATGCCTTGCTCTTCCATTCCCAATGCTTGGCTTAGATTCAATTGCGCATCTCACGACACATTTTCACCATACGCAATCGCAAATTTTCACCGTATATCTCCTTGACTAGATCCGATCTGCTAGAATTTCTTGCAAGTGTTTCTCGCTAAGTCGTATAATCGTAGTTTCCGGGTCTCAAGTTGTTCATACTCTGCATTTTTCTTTTTTCTTAGATCACACACATGGCACCTAAGGCCAGTGCCAAGCTGAAGGGAAAACACCCGGCTCGCAAAGCAAAACCGAGTCAATCGAGCTTTGCCAACTGGTCGAGATCGACCGTGACCAAGGACAAGTTGCACAAGCTCGCAGAGTTGGGTGTTCTGCCCGCCCGGGAGAACATCCACTGGAGGGTGCCTGGAGAGGAGACTCGGCCTTCTCCGGGTCTCGATGAGGTAGTAGTTTTTGTCGAACATGTGATCCGCGGTTTCCGCCCCCCCCGGGTCACCCTTTCTTCTGGGAGCTCCTGGACCATTACGGGCTCCGAGTATTTGATATTGGCCCCATCTCTATGCTCAACATTACTCACTTCATAGTTTTGTGTGAATCATACCTATGCATCCCACCAAATTTAGCTCTTTTCCTTGAGCTTTTTCAATGCAAGCCGTGCCGAGAGAGCGGCGATGGGGCCCTCCTAGTCTGTGGAGGGGTCTCCATCCAGAGGAGGAAAAATTCCCTTATGCCGACTCTGGGTCTAAATTCCCACGTCAAACATTGGCAGAAAACGTATTTCTACTGCCAGGATACCTACTCGGCCGGCGAGAAGCCACTTCCGGGTTTCACCGAAAACCTCCTCAATCTATCCGATAGTTTCAGCTCCTTCGCTCCTGAGGCCGAGAGGCAAACTATCCAACCCCTTCTGCAGAAACTAGCCATACTATCGGCCCACGGTCTCCTAGGGCTCAATCTAATTAAAACCTGGGTAACTTTCCGGATTCAACCCAACAGTGTCCGGCCCAAACTCATGTGCAACTATTCTGGGCACGTCACCGATTCTCTTCGCTATTCGTTGAGGAATTACCCGGCCTCGGACGCAAACAAGATCATGAAAAACTTCTTGGCTGAGAAGCTGGAGGTGATCCGGAACATAGCCGGCCTGGACCCCTACACACGGGATAACCCGGCCCCAGCAGTAAGATCCGGCTATTACTCTTTTATCCAACTGATACTTTTCTTGCACAATCATTAACTTTTTTTCACTGTATTTTTTCTCAGGAAGATAACGCTTTCTGGAAGATTGACACCCCTCCTCCTTCCGAAAACTCAGAAGAGGATGAAGAGCCAGCTGATACTGATGAGGGTAACACCCAAGTCTCACTTATCCTTTCTTCTGTTTACTTGTTTCGAACAACTTTTTCCCTTTTTCCGACAATATGCCATGTTTACCGGGCTAGAAGATAAGGAGGACACCCAGTTCGACGAGAGCGAAGCTGAGCCGGAAATCGAGGTTGGAGCAAAGAGGAAGACCCGGAGTGTTGTCTTCAAGGTGCCTTACGCCTCAATTGCCTCCAAACCATATTCGTACGCTAACATGTGCGAACTTAACCAACATTTGATCAATTCATCACGCTTGAAGGAACCCGCCGTAGTCAAGCGTAGGGTAACCCGGAACTCTCCGGGTGACGATCCTCTTCACCCGGGCATCCCTCCGTCTCCCGCTCGCAAAGACGGTATTCCCCAAACTCATTCTTCCCGCCTTCCTCTGAGATTTCCCTCTCCAAACCATCCACTGGCCGAACAAATCCGGGTCTCACTTTCCCACTCTTTATCAGTTTCTTCCGGGTCCAGCAACGATCTCCCACCGGATTTCATCGTGAACACCGGGTAAGTCATTTTTCTTGCTACTCAATACACTAACTTTTTCCATACCTTTCGCTTACCATATACTGACTGCTTCTTTTTCCCTTTCCCAGAGCCAAGGTCACGAGCAGTGACCCAGAGGACATGGACGTGGATAACCCAGCTATGGGGGACCCGAAAGATGCTGTGAAGACCGCGGCTGGCGGTGTAGAAGAAGAAGACTTTCTGGTAGACCCGACCGAGCAGGAGGCCGAGTTTCCCCTGCCAACTCACACACCCGGGAATGAGGATGTCGAGATCCTGGGGACGCGGAGGGGTGATCCCACTCCTAACAACCAGGCGACGCGGGTAACCTCCCCCAAGAAGGAAAGAACTCCACCTCCGGGTACTCAGGGCCCCAGCTCCTCCAGGCCGAGACTCGACGATCTGAGTTTTGAAGAAATGCTAGGTGCTCTCTTCACCTTGAAGACTGATGAAAAGGGCATTCTGGAAGCCATGGCAGCTAAGCACCAGGTAAATTAACCAATGTTGCTTGTATATTCACATAGTCCCCAAGTTCCGAGTGAACTATGCATAGTTTGCTTGGTACTTTATAACTCTATGATTTACCTCACCCGGATACATCTTTTGTCCGACTAACTTGTCCTTTATTTTTCTCCCAGGCCTATCTGACCCAGTTTGAGGAGGTGTTGGCAAAGACCAACGAGCTCCTCGAGGTCGAGACCAAGTTACATGAAGATCTAGAGTCTGATGTGAAGAGTCTTGAGAAGGATGTGAAAAAGTACAAGAAAAGGTCCCAAACTGCTGAGGGTGAGCTGAAGAAGATTTCGGCCCAGATTGCCGATACTTACCGCACTCTGCTTGGTAAGAATTTCCGACTTTTTAATTATAACCCGGATTTCTCATTCCGTAACGTTTATCATCCGGATTTTAGTGCCTTAACTTTTGCTGTTACTGTGCAGGTCCGGGTGAAAAGGCCCTACATGAAGATGACATTGAAAAGCTGAAGACGCTGAAGGCCGTGATCCGGCAACTTACTATCGGCACCAAGTGGATTTTGGAGGCTGTGAAGTGGCCGGGTAAGGGGTATTGTGGTTTGGACACTTTACTTGACGCATGTTCTACCATCCCCGAGTGGATCGACCACTGGAAGCGTTCGTCGTGCCGGATTGGGGTAACCCGCGGGCTTGCTCTGGCCAAGGCCTATTTTCCCAGGCTTGAGTCGGCAAAGCTCGTGGGCGGGTTTCCCGAGTTCAACAACGACGGCTCCAAGTTCACTGGTAAGAATTAGAAGGCCATTCATACTGATGTGCGTCACTCGGCGAGCTTGATCGTCGACAATCTGGACTTAAGCAAGATCACTACACCTTACGATGCCGAAGACAAGCCAATTCAATCTGATCTGCCCAACCCCTTTGACATGCTGGAACGGTGGAAGGCGGAAGCTGCCAAGAAGAAAGAGGAAGCTGCCAAGAAGAAAGCTGAGGCTGATACTGTGCCTTCCACCTCTACGCCGGCTGTCCCTCCTCCGGCTCGCGCCGACTCTGCTGCTGACCCGGACGCAGGAGCTGGGACGACCACCGACGAGCAAGTCAAAGACCCGGCCGCCAAGGACAATGTCGATGACTCGGCCAAGGATACCGAGTAAGGTTTCACTTTTTATCGCCTCAAACACTCATTCGGCCAATGGCCATTTTGTAACGTGCCTGATACGATTATTCTTTTAATAGTGCGCCAGTGCACTTTTCGATACAATTCCCTCGGTTTGTAATACCTTAAAACTTTAATAGCTTTTGTGGCCCTTCTGGCCTCTCGCCTAGATATGTTATTTCCTAGTCTTGAACTTTTTGTTGCTGGTTTTCCGAGTTTCGCTATTTTTCCTTTTGTGAGACTCGATTTCCGGGTCTCAGGGATTTTGACAAGTGGACTTTATTTCCTGAGTCCCCAAGTCCCCAAGACTCGGATTTTTGGGTTTTTAAGCTTAACAGCTAAACAATTCGTTGCTTTTTATCAAATTCCCAAGTCCCCAAGGCCCGAATTTCCGAGTCTAGGGACTTGCGGTTTTCAAGAAAGCAAATTATCTCTGCTAAGTCCCAAAACTTAAAGTTACTCACATAGGTTTGAAGTTATGCTTAATATATCACGAGTTTCCGGCTATTAACCTTGTACTCTGCATAACTTGTGGTTTGGATGACCCTTTTGATCCTCTTTGTTGTAAGACGGCTTTCGCGTGGATATTCAATGCTGCTATAACTTTATAAAAACAGGGTCAGGCAAGTCCCATTGGGCATCATGACTGATTGTAATTACACGTTAGCAAAGCAAGCCACGTTTTTGCGAGTCACATCAAGCTTAAACAAGAGAAACCAAGAAAATTTGGCTCTATTGTCCGGTTATAAGATTGGAACCGTACTTATTGTAAGTAATCGGTCCTTATAACTTAATGGCATCATCGCCGGGTCTTTGAGTTTGCAACTGTGCTATTCAAGCAATCAACCCCCAAGACCTATATATGCAATCTTAGGAAAAATATAGAACTGGTGTATGATAAAAACGAATAAGTAATACTTACCTGATAAAATAGAAAACAGAAAGTAAAAACAGAAACAATAAAAACTTAACAGAAATAAATAAGAAAGAAGCAATATCATAGTTTAACCATCTCTTTATTGATATGAGAAAAGTTAGGTCAGCAGGCCGCCTCATTAAAAACCCTCCAGTCCCCTTAGGTACCCTGGATAGGAAAAGAGTGCGTCTGAAACCTGCCGCCTGTTACATCGTGTAATTCAACTTTGTAAACCTAACCTATGCTAAGTGTAGTAGGGACGTAGCTGAGCCATGTTCCATGGTCTTTCCCTCTCTTGCATAGATGAAGTGGTGTGGGTTGTGCCATTGACGGTATCCGACTTTTCCCTTGCATCTACCAAGTAATATGATCCATTATGCAGATTACGGCTTATGATAAATGGTCCTTCCCAAGGTGGAGATAACTTGTGCTTTCCCTCCTTTGAGTTTACCAAGCGCAATACCAGGTCCCTTTCCTGGAAGACCCGGGTTTTAACTCGCCGACTATGATATCTCCTCAGATCCTGCTGATATATGGCTGTCTCCAAGGCTTGGTCTCTATGTTCTTCTAGCATATCCGCGGCATCTTGCCGGGTCTTCTCATTCTCCACCTCAACGTAAGCCGATACTCGGGGCGAGTCGTGAATAATGTCACTCGGCAATACCGCTTCTGCACCATAAACCATGAAAAACGGGGTCATCTGAGTAGATCTGTTAGGTGTGGTGTTAATTCCCCAAACTACTGATGGTAGCTCTTCAACCCATGCTCCAGCAGCTCTGATGCACGGGACTCGGAGCCGTGGTTTTAACCCACGAAGCAACTCCTGATTTTCCCTTTCCACTTGTCTGTTAGCTTGTGGATGGGCTACCGAGGCTATGTCAAGCCGGATACCATTATTCCCGCAAAATTTCTCCATCTCACCTAAGGACATGTTGGTTCCATTGTCTGTTATTATGCTATGAGGGTATCCAAACCTGTAGATGATCCTTTTCAGGAACTTGACTGCTGTAATTGCTTCGCAATTGGTAACTGTCATAACTTCAACCCACTTAGTAAACTTATAAATAGCTACCAAAAGATGAGTCTTTTTGCACGGTGACATGTGGAAGGGGCCCACCATATCCATACCCAAAAAAGCAAACGGCCAGGTCAGTGGGATTGTTTGCAACTCAATAGCCGGCACATGGATTTGGCGAGCGTACCTTTGACATCCATGACACCTTGCCACCAAGCGCTCCGCGTCTGCTAAGGCTGTGAGCCAAAAGAAACCGTGTCGATACGCTTTGGCCACAAGGGATCTTGTGGAGGCATGATGCCCACAATCACCTTCGTGGATCTCCTTCAAAATCTGTCGGCCTTCTTCTGGTGCTACACAGCGCAAAAAGACTCCTGCTGCACTCCTTTTATACAAATCTCCATTGATAATAGAATAGCCCTTTGATCGTCTCAGTATTTGCCTTGCTAAAACTTCTTGTGGCGGTAACACGCCTCGTGATAGGTAGGCCAAAAACGGCTCTGTCCACTCGGGAACGGCGCGTACTGTGGTCACGAGCTCCAAATCCGGGTCTTGGTTAGCCACCTCTTCCTCAGACTCGGTTTTAACAGATGGCCGCCATAACTCGTCCAGGAAAACATTAGGTGGAACCGGCTCTCTGCGCGAGCCGAGTCTTGCGAGCGCATCTGCTGCCTTGTTCTTTCGCCTGTCAATGTGCTCCACCTCATACCCGGAAAAACACCCGGCAACCCTGTCCACCTCTCTGCGATATGCTGCCATTGTTGCATCTTTTATATCCCAAGTTCCTGAGACCTGCTGTACCACAAGATCGGAGTCTCCGTAGCACCGTATTCGCCTAATGTTCATCTCCTTTTCTATTATCAATCCATGTAACAATGCCTCATACTCGGCCACATTCTTGGAGCAATCAAAGTGAATCTACAACATGTAGCTCAATTTGTCTGCTTTGGGTGAGGTGAGTACCACCCTAGCTCCTGATCCCTCATACTGCTTAGAACCATCAAAGTGCATCACCCAAGACTCGGAACTTGGCATCATTGTGGGCATGCTTGTGTGAGTCCAATCATTGATAAAATCAGCTATAGCTTGGGATTTGATTGCAGACCTGGGCTCGTAGCTGATGTGATAGTCTCCCATCTCGATGGCCCACTTGGCTATTCTACCTGTCGCATCTGAGTTTCTGATAATATCTGCCATTGGTATAGAGCTAACCACTGTTATGGGGTGTTCCTGAAAATATGGTTTCAATTTCCGTCTGGCCATGAAGACCCCGAAAACTAGTTTTTGCCAATGTGGGTAACGCTGCTTTGCTTCCGACAGTACTTCACTCACATAATAAGCCGGCATTTGGACCGGGTGATCTTTTCCATCCTCTTTGCGCTCGACAACAACCACGGCACTAACCGCCCGGGGCCTGGCCGCAACGTATAACAACATGGGCTCTTTAGAACCCGGTGCCGCCAGGATTGGTGCCTCAGATAATTCTTTTTTCAGAGCTTCGAACGCCTCGTCCGCCTCTTGGTCCCAAACAAATTTGTCGGTTTTCCTCAAGAGCCGGTATAAAGGTATTGCCTTCTCTCCAAGCCTGGATATAAACCGGCTTAACGCTGCTACACACCCTGTAAGCTTTTGAACATGCTTCAGGCCTTCCGGCTTTTTCAGGTTCTGAATAGCTTTGATCTTATCCGGGTTTGCCTCAATTCCTCTCTCGGAAACAATAAAACCGAGTAAGTTTCCTGCTGGCACTCCAAACACACACTTTGTGGGGTTAAGCTTCATCTGATACCTTCTCAAATTCCTGAATGTTTCCTTTAGGTCCTCAATGAATGTTTCTGCCTTCCTGGTTTTAATCACCACATCATCGACATAAGCGTGGACGTTGCATCCGATCTGATCCTCGAAACACTTTTGAATGCACCTTTGGTATGTTGCGCCAGCGTTCTTTAACCAAAAAGTCATGGTTTTGTAACAGAAAGCTCCAAAGGGGGTTATGAACGATGTTTTCTCCCAATCCTCCTTCTTGAGCTTGATCTGGTGATACCCGGAATAAGCATCCAGGAAACACAATAGGTCACTTCCAGCCACTACGTCTATAATCTGATCTATCCTTGGGAGGGCAAACGGATCCTTTGGGAAATGCTTGTTGAGGCTCGTGTAATCTATGCACATCCTCCACTCGTTATTTTTCTTCATCACCAGAACCAGATTTGCCAACCAATCCGGGTGGAAAACCACCATGATAAAGCCGGCTGCCAGGAGCCGGGCTATCTCCGCTCCTATAGCCTTTCTTCTTTCCTCGTTCATTTTTCTTAGGCCCTGCTTCACAGGCCGGGACTTGGGGTCAACATGTAAACTGTGCTCAGCTAACTCGGTTGGGATACGTGGCATATCACTGGGCGTCCAAGCGAAAACATCCTGATTACCACGAATAAACTCGATAAGTGCTTCTTCCTGCTTACTATCCAAGTTAGACCCTATAGCAAATTGCTTGGAGGGATCGCCCTCGACGAAAGCCACCATCTTTGTGTCCTGTGCTGCTTTGAATTTTGCTCTCTCATCTTCCGTATTCGGTCTTTTCAACGCTGTTCTATCATCCGGGTCTACCTGAGACCGGTAATATTTGAGCTCTTCCTTTCTGCACGCCTGTTCTGCCATTGCCGCATCTCCTTTGTCACACTCGGCTGCTATAACCTGGTTGCCGTGTATGGTAATGGTTCGCTTAGGACCCGGGATCTTTAGCTGTAGGTACACGTAACATGGCCTGGCCATGAACTTGGCGTAAGCCGGCCTTCCGAACATCGCGTGATAAGGACTGCACAGTTTTACCACCTCGAACGTGAGCCACTCCACTCAGAAATTGTCCTTCGATTCTCCAAAAGCAACTTCTAAAATGATTTTTCCTTATGGGCATGCTGAATGACCCGGCACGATTCCATGAAAAATCGTAGAGCTTTTCTGCAACTAAGACTCCTTGAGCCCCATGCGTAGGAACGTTTCCCAATATAAGATATTGATGCTACTTCCACCATCCATCAGAACCTTTTTCAGCTCGTAACCATTAACCTGTGATGCAACTATCAAAGCCAGCACACCCGGATGTTCTATTGTTTCCGGGTGATCCCTCCTGCTCCAGGTGACCTCTTGATCTGACCATCTCAAGTATCTCGGAACAGCCGAAGAAATCGAGTTTACTACTCTTTTGAGTATCTTTCTATCTTTATTGGAAGTTCCCGTAGTATGGACATGATACTGCCCTAGCTGCTTGGGGTTGGCTTGGAAACCTCCAGCGCCTCCTTGGTTGTTACCCGGATTACCACCTCCTGGGTTGCCAGCCGGGGGTGGGCCATTGGCCGGTTTTCCACCCGGACCCGGTCCTGCTCCCCGGCCGGCACCTCGCATTGCTTTTTGTATTTCTTCGTTCTTCCATCTCTGTAAATCCACGCACTGCTCTAGTGAATGATTAGCCGGCCTACCGTTCCTGCTATGACGCGGACAAGGCATCCTGAAGGCCTCTATATGGTTAGCCGGGCTTGGTGGTCCTTGGTAATTTCCTCCATTAAAGTTTCCTCCGTTGAAATTTCCCTCAGCTCTGGGTATCGCAAACCCGGCTTCTGTACTGGCGACAAACTCGGAGTTTCCTTCATATGGGCGCTTGTGCTGGTTGTTTCCGTTGTTTCCTCTGTTATTACCCGGCGCAACACCATTGACGGGTCTTCCACTATTACCGGCGTTGGCTTTCGCTTTTTTATCATCAATATCCTCTTCTGTGGTATCTGTAGCGGCGTGCTTGTTGCATGCATCCATCAACTCTCCCATTGTAACCTCTGAAGCGTGATGGCTAGACTTCATGCGTGTCAGTTTTTGCACTAAGGGTGTGTATTCGCATGTTTTTGCCATAGCTTGTAACGCATCCTTTGGTTGGATATCAGTGGACGAGTGGAGAATTTCCATAACCCGGCGCACCCAACTGCGTGCCGCCTCTCCTTTCTTCTAAACACATCGCTCTAAATCATCAATCGTAAACAACTTCCTGCATGTTCCATGAAAGTGCTTGATAAAGGCAGTTTTCAACTCGCCCCATGAATTGACGGATTTTTCGGGAAGATTATTGAACGACAACTTGGCTGCTCCTTCTGACATCATTAGGTACATGAATTTGGCTTGAAGATTCTCAGATGCGTTGCGGATTGACATGGCCATCTCATAGCTGCTCAACCAGGTTTCTGGATCCATGGTCGGCTCATAATTAACCACCTTACCAGGCTCCTTGAACTTATCCGGGTAAGGCTCAGCCCGGATGGTATCCGACAAACACTTAGGCCCGGCAAGGTTTGTCGGTACTGGCATCACTCGGGAAACGTGTGACGCCGCAGCGGGTACGGCGGGAGGTGCAACCGCTACCGGTCCCCGTACCACAGACCCGGCCGCTGCTCGCCTGGCTCGGGAACTGTCCACAATGGCTTGCGCCGCTGATACCGCAAGCGTTGCCGGCCTACGGGGAGGAGGCGGCATTTGCTGCTGCTCTGCCCTCCGCCGCGCCGAACTTGACTGGATATTGCTGGTATTTCCGTTCTGCCGGCTCACATATGGTGTTCCGTGCATTCCACTCCTGTTATCCGGGTAATTAGCCTGCTGAACTATGGCCGTGCGCAACAAATCTATTGCCCGCCGGGTCTCCGCTGCGTGGGGTGACTGTCCTACGGGGATGCGATCAAGTGCCAACGTTGCTGCATACACGTTATGTAACGTTCCCTCATTTAAATAATGTAAGGACCTGTGTTATTGTGCTAGTCCCTGGATCATTTGCTAGCACCACAGTACAAAATGAAATATCATGCAAATGCATCAAATTCTATTACATCGCATGATCCAGTCTTTACAAAATAGTATTACAACTTGCATAGTCTTAGAAGACTAGCAGAAAACAAAGAATTACATAGGAAAACATAGTACAACATTGAGCCCATCTTCTTCATGTGCCACAGGCAAAACATGTTGGCGATAGTCTCGAGATCCTAAACGAAATCCTCACTCGTCTTCAGAAACATCTGCAATATGGAATATGCAGCCACAAGGGAGTCAATACAATTTAATGTATTGGCAAGTAACACTATGGTGGATATAAATGGCAAGACTAGTAGTACATGCTTATTTGGCTGAGTGGATTTTTGGCTAAGTTTGCATAAAGCAAGTTTTCTCCTATCTCTTTTGTAAATGAAAACTTTTCTTTTCAAAGGGGTGGCATCATTGGACTGAAATCCAAGTACCACTACTACTGTTCACTTGGTCAAAATTTTACTTATTGAAAATGGTGATGTGATTCTTCCGTCCTTCCTTGTCCAGCTGCTCATAGTTGTCCATAACCGGGGACACGGCTAAGATCTTAGTTTGTTGACTCTGCAGAGCTTGTGCACTTTCACCTTCAGACCCAACTCAACCCAAACATCCTATACACCCTGAGTGCATTAAGGAAAGGATAAGAATCGAGACGAGATCTTTCAGAAGCAAGAATCCAACCCAATGGCAAGAACCATTCCACCTATAATTATGCTATATCTGCTTGTCAAGCCCGGGCTGAACCCTCACAACTTAGTTGATCAAGACAGAGCCCATATGACTAAAGGCTGCACTTGAAGCAATCTAAACTTGGGGAACATCCTAATCACTTTGTTCCTGGGTGGCATTCCTCAAGTGAACAACCCCTCGGCGAGACACTCAACTCTCATCAGCCAAACAACCAAATCCACCCAGGTGGTTCATTGAAGTTGTTACTTGGAATTTTTTCACAACATCAAGTAAAAATCATTTGTCACATTGCATAGCATCTATCAAGTTCTAAGGCTATAAATAACAAGGATAAAAGGGATGGCTACACACTACTAGGATAATATCATAGCATAATATAACTTAGTAAAATTTCCTATCAATGCATACTACTAAAAAATCAACTAATGCATATAGAAAATAATGGGTAGTTGATGATGTGTTACTTGCCTTGTTGAAGTTGGTGAATAATATCACACTCTCTTCACAAAAGATCGTTGCTCTCCATACAATCTATTCATTGAAAACACAACAACAGAATAAACAAACATTCTGCCAAACAATCATATAGGTGGAGAAAACAAACAGAGCAAATAACATAACACAGGGGATTGAACCAAGTTGGCTAGGACAAGGTCAAGATTTGAGTTGAAATATTCATTCCCTAATGGTCTCATACTTGTTAAGGAAAATCCAATGGTTTCCTTGGGAAGGGCTAGGTTGAGTTTGATGTGATCTAACTTTATTATAACCATACTTGTCGAGGAAGTTCCAACAGTTCACTAAGAATAAACATATTACTTCTTCAACGAAAGTAATACATGCAAACACTTGGTCATATTCACCTTCAAAAATATTTGAGTGACTATGTTAGTATTTTCCATTGTGGTTAGGGTAGGTCTACTAACATCATCATCAAAGGGAAAATATTACTAAGTCTTGGGTTTTCCATTTGGGTCAATGGTTGGACAAAAATAACTTGTTATTCTTCAACTTGTATGGATTGCTTCTAGACCTCATGTGATTGCCTTCTTGAAGATCATCATCATGCCATATAAGTTGTTTCCTTCCTTGGTGTGGTGCTTCTCTTGGTCTTGATAGTCTTCATGGTTTTCTCACTAGTTGTTTCCCAAGTGGTGTGGTCACAACTAAGTGTTTTATTTAACAAATGTGAAAATATCACTAAGTCAAAATGGAGGAGAAATGAGACAAGAGGATAGAATGGGAGAGGTGAGTCTCCTTCTTCATTTCTTCATGTACTTGAACTTGATGGAGTATGCTTCAGATTGTTGTGGATCCTAAGTCATTTCTTCAATGATCTTCCTTGTTTCTCTTCATTTTGCCATCAAGTTGAAAGGAGAAGAATAGAAAATGGAAGGAAAAAGGCTTAGAGAGAAAGGGGGTTAGTCTTCTAAGTGCTTCCACTTCTTGGAGATGCTTCTGAAGTTTGTTTTATTTGCTAAGTCCTTCATTGGTCTTCTATCTTCATGTTGAAAAATCTCTAGATGGTTAAGTCCCCCATTGCACTTCATGGTTCTCACAAATCCCAACTTGGTGAAATCTTGAAGCAAGCATGGGGAGACTAAAAGTTGATGGAAACATTTGTACTAGTGTTTTTAGGTTCAGTTGTTGGATATGTATAAGTTTAAACTTCACTAAGGACTTAGCCTTGGTTTCATATAGCCATACACACATACAACCACTTAAGCAAAATAGTTCCTAAGTCATTTTTAATATGGTGTGAAACATGTATGTGATAACTTGGCCTAAAATACATGGGTATGGCTCATATGTGTACAAAATTCTATGGCACTAGTTTCTATGGATTAAGGTTGCAATATGGAGCAACAATGCTTAAGAAAACATATTAGAATTATTTATAGAATTTAAACTAAGTCAAATTTGCTCAAATGGCCATATAATTCTAAAATCAATTTTAATTTATTCAATTTTTATTTTGGGACATAGGATATGAAAGTACACATCCTAAGGTTTCCAAATATACTTTATCTACAATTTTTGGATTTGTGAATTTGAATTATGCCAAATTTCATCAAAACAAGCATATTTGAATTTGAACAAATTTAAGTTTGTCAAATTTGAATTTGGACAGTGCCAAAAGTTTATAGATGTCAAGGGCTTTTCAAAAAGTCCAAGATTGCTAAATTTGGCTAAGTGGTTGAAAAGATATGATGATTTGAAGTTGCAGGGGCCTTTCTGCAAAATCTTTAATTAAATACTATTCGGAAAATAAAACAGAAAATTGAGTGGATAAGGTTGGCTACATGGCAGCGCCTGATTGGATGAGGTTGTTGACTGGGCGCTGACTGGGAAAGCTGACTGGGCGCACACGTGACGCTATTCTACTGGCTAATACCTCTTCAATTAGTGATCTATTCTAAGCGGTTGGATCTAGATCTAAGGGTCGGAAATAGATCTAGGGGGAGAGGATGCTCACCGGCAGCGGGGCTGGGCGGAAATGGCTGTTGCGGTGGCCGGCCTTTACTGGATTTCGGCGGCGATGCGTTTCGTTAATCCCCCGGCTTCGGGGAGACGACTGAGAAGACCAGCGTAGCACGGTGAGATCGTTGGTGAAGACTACAGGCTCTCTGGTGCTCTCTATTCACGGCAGTGAGCGGACGGGGAAGGTGCGGGCTCCGGCGAGTCTCGGGCGTAAATGGCGGCGGGGTCTCAGGGGTCCTCTTGCTCAACGGAGGATACCACGGGGTGCGGGACTCCAAAGTGAGATCGATGGTGCGGGAGGCGCTCTCCATGACGGCCTCTGTGGACGGCGGCGCGCGAACGGAGACGATGAAACTCCGGCGTGTTTCGGATGAGCTCGATCTCGTCGATTCCCTGCGCTAAAAAAAATATCGAGAGGCATCAGAGGGTGCCATGGGACACAGGGAAATGATGAGGTCCAAAGAGGGGCGGCTAGACCCTGTGATGTCGCCGGAATCGACGAAAACTGCCGGCGGACTAAGCGTACTCCGGCGAGGAAATTCGGCCGATTGGGGGCACGATTTGAGAGGGTGGGAGAGGGGAAATGGGGAGGAAGTCGTAGGCTATAAGGAGGAGGAAACGGAGAATTTATTTGGGGTTTAATTCTCGCGCAATCAAGGGGTTTAAATTTCGGCAGAGGCAGTTTTCTTCAGGAAAGGAAGGTTGAAGACAATGACATCATTGATGACGTCATCAGTGAAATTTTATTTTCTGTTTTCTTCTTTATTTTATAACTTCTGTTTAAATAATCCAAATCAGCTCAAATAAATTTATAAATTCCTGTAATATTAATATCTTGCAACCCAAACCATTTTTGTAAATATTTCAACACATTTTTATTTTTGAATTTTGAAAATTGAATAATTCCTTAATAGTAACTTAATGTGATTTTTAATTTAGAAAATTATAAAATATAATTATTAGTCCGATAAAATTTTAGTGACAGACTATATGTTGAAAACTTATTTTTGAAAGTCATTTCATCTTGTTTTCACAATTTATATTTTAAAATTATTGGTGATTTACTAATCGTAAGTAAATGCTATATTCAAAATAGGAAATTAATTCATAAATTTTTGAATTGGGTTTTAATAAAACAGAGAGGTTTTCTCAAATGATTATATTGTTTTCTCAAAGTATTTAACTTGTTTTCATAACCCAAAAATATGCATCACACTTTATAGTTATTACTTGATAAAATCTTTGAAAGGTAAAATGAAATATTTTTGTTCATATGATATAATTTTGGGGACAAGGAGAAAATATTAGAGATAACAAATCTCTAGTTTTTAATTATCATAATCATTTTCAAAAATGGTATTTGAGTTGAAAACATGTTTTATAAAGATGTTTGCTAAAAAAAAAATTATTCACATGAGGTAACATATTTTATTTAGAAATAGGCTTTAGGGTTTATGGAATTAGGGCAATTTGGATTCTTTATTCCAATTACATAATGTTTTTTTCTTTCTTCCTTTTATTTGGTTTTTTAGTGACTTCCTTAATACTGAAAACAAAAAGTTTCAAATTTTTGTGATTTTTGCACTTTCCAAAAATCGGGGATGTTACAGACTACCACCCTTAAAAGAAATCTCGTCCCGAGATTTGGGAAGGCTAGAAAGAAGATTAGGTTTGGGTAACTTTTTTCCAAAACAATTGGGTGGGCTACCACCCTTAAAAGAAACTTTTGTGGGTAGTCTATTTTCATTAAATTAGAGTGTAGATTGATCTGAGATTGGCTTGAGTAGAACTTTCCTGCGCGGTAGAGCTGTAGACCAACATAGATCTGTTGAACTACCTTTGACACTGAGGCGTCACTCTTTGGGTCAATCAAAAGCCTTTGGTTCGCTCTCAACTTGGTCTTTTGATGTCCTTTGAAATCATCCTTCTTGTTGTTGTCATCCTTGAAGGCAAGCACCATGCTATTTCTAACGAAATTCTCATGGTAGGCAAAACCTTTCATTGATTGATAGCTCCAAGATTGGCTTGATCCTCACCGAAATAGTACGTTTTCAGTAACACTAACATAGGGTCATTACTGTATTCTACCATTCTATGGTTCAGGTTTAACATCGTCGTTTCTCTAATAGGTATGTCACTTATATTTACCATTCCTCATAAAGAAAGTGAATAATGTGAGTAGTCATCATGGGGGCCAATCCATATTGCACTCCATCATTACCTTGTACTTAGATTGACAAATCTTGTTTAATAACACTAGGTCACCTCACTTGTCTAACAGAAAGTTTCCAATCTATAAGACAAACTTGAGCTAACTATCATTTCTCAACTAGTGGGTTTCGTAAAACTCCTACGTAACACAAACTGGATAGTTGTGTTTCTTCATCATTTCTTCTCTTGGTGTAGTTGGCTCTGAAATCTTCATAGCTCATGCAACTTGGGGTTCACTTGTCATTTCTTCACTTGTTGATTGGCTTGCTGCTCCTTATGATGTAGTTGGCATTGATCATGGATGTGATTGTTCCTTCACACAAAAGGATCTTGAAAAAAATGACATTCTTGGGTGAATTTTTGTTGTTGCACTTCATATGGTAGATCTCTATGGTTGGTAAATGGGTATGGGATCTGATTTGGCTTAGCATGGATGAGTTAGAGATTCGAAAGAAAGCTACGTAAAAATCTACCCAACACAACATCTTACAAACAACATCTAACAAACAATCTTCACACCAAACAACAAGGTTTTCGAAAACAAACTAATATTGTCATAGCACACTCATTGGTATGATCAATACTCTAACACGTTAACGTTGTTCTAACAAAGTAACTAGATTGGTGGTCTCATCTATATCTTCTTGAGTTTCTTCAAAAACCTTCTCTCAATGTCTTGGGGTATTCTTGATTGTTGTGAAGTATACGTATATCTCCAAGTTTCTTCAATTGTCTTGAGTGTAGGTCTTCATGTGGTGAAGATACTTTCTTGCACTTCTTGGTATGATCATCAACATTCCATTCTTGATGGTATTGAAGAGGTAGGTCATCTAGAAAATTTTGAAGGTGAATAATAGATGAGATGATATGAGAAGAATTAAGATGGTTGTTTTGTTTCTAGAAAGTTTGAACATAGAAATTTTTTCAATTCTAGGGTCTTTTCCAAAGTTAGGGTCTCGAATTCTACAGGCAACACAATGCTCTGATACCATTTTGTAGCGTTCCCTCATTTAAATAATGTAAGGACCTGTGTTATTGTGCTAGTCCCTGGATCATTTGCTAGCACCATAGTACAAAATGAAATATCATGCAAATGCATCAAATTCTATTACATCGCATGATCCAGTCTTTACAAAATAGTATTACAACTTGCATAGTCTTAGAAGACTAGCAGAAAACAAAGAAATACATCGGAAAACATAGTACAACATTGAGCCCATCTTCTTCATGTGCCACACGCAAAACATGTTGGCGATAGTCTCGAGATCCTAAACAAAATCCTCACTCGTCTTCAGAAACATCTACAATATGGAATATGCAACCACAAGGGAGTCAATACAATTTAATGTATTGGCAAGTAACACTATGGTGGATATAAATGGAAAGACTAGTACTGCATGCTTATTTGGCTGAGTGGAGTTTTGGCTAAGTTTGCATAAAGCAAGTTTTCTCCTATCTCTTTTGTAAATGAAAACTTTTCTTTTAAAAGGGGTGGCATAATTGGACTGAAATCCAAGTACCACTACTACTGTTCACTTGGTCAAAATTTTACTTATTGAAAATGGTGATGTGATTCTTCCGTCCTTCCTTGTCCAGCTGCTCATAGTTGTCCATAACCGGGGACACGGCTAAGATCTTAGTTTGTTGACTCTGTAGAGCTTGTGCACTTTCACCTTCAGACCCAACTCAACCCAAACATCCTATACACCCTGAGTGCATTAAGGAAAGGAGAAGAATCGAGACGGGATCTTTCAGAAGCAAGAATCCAACCCAATGGCAAGACCCGTTCCACCTATAATTATGCTACATCTGCTTGTCAAGCCCGGGCTGAACCCTCACAACTTAGTTGATCAAGACAGAGCCCATATGACTAAATGCTGCACTGGAAGCAATCTAAACTTGGGGAACATCATAATCACTTTGTTCCTGGGTGGCATTCCTCAAGTGAACAACCCCTCGGCGAGACACTCAACTCTCATCGGCCAAACAACCAAATCCACCCAGGTGGTTCATTGAAGTTGTTACTTAGAATTTTTCCACAACGTCAAGTAAAAATCATTTGTCACATTGCATAGCATCTATCAAGTTCTAAGGCTATAAATAACAAGGATAAAAGGGATGGCTACACACTACTAGGATAATAGCATAGCATAATATAACTTAGTAAAATTTCCTATCAATGCATACTACTAAAAAATCAACTAATGCATATAGAAAATAATGGGTAGTTGATGATGTGTTACTTGCCTTGTTGAAGTTGGTGAATAATATCACACTCTCTTCACAAAAGATCGTTGCTCTCCGTACAATCTATTCATTGAAAACACAACAACAGAATAAACAAACATTCTACCAAACAATCATATAGGTGGAGAAAACAAACAGAGCAAATAACATAACACAGGGGATTGAACCAAGTTGGCTAGGACAAGGTCAAGATTTGAGTTGAAATATTCATTCTCTAATGGTCTCATACTTGTTAAGGAAAATCCAATGGTTTCCTTGGGAAGGGCTAGGTTGAGTTTGATGTGATCTAACTTTATTATAACCATACTTGTCGAGGAAGTTCCAAGAGTTCACTAAGAATAAACATATTACTTCTTCAACTAAAGTAATACATGCAAACACTTGGTCATATTCACCTTCAAAAATATTTGAGTGACTATGTTAGTATTTTCCATTGTGGTTAGGGTAGGTCTACTAAAATCATCATCAAAGGGAAAATATTACTAAGTCTTGGGTTTTCCATTTGGGTCAATGGTTGGACAAAAATAACTTGTTATTCTTCAACTTGTATGGATTGCTTCTAGACCTCATGTGATTGTGTTCTTGAAGATCATCATCATGCCATCTAAGTTGTTTCCTTCCTTGGTGTGGTGCTTCTCTTGGTCTTGATAGTCTTCATGGTTTTCTCACTAGTTGTTTCCCAAGTGGTGTGGTCACAACTAAGTGTTTTATTTAACAAATGTGAAAATATCACTAAGTCAAAATGGAGGAGAAATGAGACAAGAGGATAGAATGGGAGAGGTGAGTCTCCTTCTTCATTTCTTCATGTACTTGAACTTGATGGAGTATGCTGCAGATTGTTGTGGATCCTAAGTCATTTCTTCAATGATCTTCCTTGTTTCTCTTCATTTTGCCATCAAGTTGAAAGGAGAAGAATAGAAAAGGGAAGGAAAAAGACTTAGAGAGAAAGGGGGTTAGTCTTCTAAGTGCTTCCACTTCTTGGAGATGCTTCTGAAGTTTGTTTTATTTGCTAAGTCCTTCATTGGTCTTCTATCTTCATGTTGAAAAATCTCTAGATGGTTAAGTCCTCCATTGCACTTCATGGTTCTCACAAATCCCAACTTGGTGAAATCTTGAAGCAAGCATGGGGAGACAAAAAGTTGATGGAAACATTTGTACTAGTGTTTTTAGGTTCATTTGTTGGATATGTATAAGTTGAAACTTCACTAAGGACTTGGCCTTGGTTTCATATAGCCATACACACATACAACCACTTAAGCAAAATATTTCCTAAGTCATTTTTAATATGGTGTGAAACATGTGTGTGATAACTTGCCTAAAATACATGGTTATGGCTCATATGTGTACAAAATTCTATGGCACTAGTTTCTATGGATTAAGGTTGCAATGTGGAGCAACAATGCTTAAGAAAACATATTAAAATTATTTATAGAATTTAAACTAAGTCAAATTTGCTCAAATGGCCATTTAATTCTAAAATCAATTTTAATATGTTCAATTTTTATTTTGGGACATAGGATATGAAAGTACACATCCTAAGGTTTCCAAATATATTTTATTTACAATTTTTGGATTTGTAGAATTTGAATTATGCCAAATTTCATCAAAACAAGCATATTTGAATTTGAACAAATCTAAGTTTGTAAAATTTGAATTTGGCCAGTGCCAAAAGTTTATAGATGTCAAGGGCTTTTCAAAAAGTCCAAGATTGCTAAATTTGGCTAAGTGGTTGAAAAGATACGATGATTTGAAGTTGCAGGGGCCTTTCTGCAAAATCTGCAATTAAATACTATTCGGAAAATAAAACAGAAAATTGAGTGGATAAGGTTGGCTACGTGGCAGCGCCTGATTGGATGAGGTTGTTGACTGGGCGCTGACTGGGCGCACACGTGACGCTATTCTACTAGCTAATACCTCTTCAATTAGTGATCTATTCTAAGCGGTTGGATCTAGATCTAAGGGTCCGAAATATATCTAGGGAGAGAGGATGCTCACCGGCGGCGGGGCTGGCCGGAAATGGCCGTTGCGGTGGCCGGCGTTTACTGGATTTCGGCGGCGATGCGTTCCATTGATCCCCCGGCTTCGGGGAGACGACGGAGAAGACCAGCGTAGCGCGGTGAGATCGTTGGTGAAGACTACAGGCTCTCCGGTGCTCTCTATTCACGGCAGTGAGCGGACGGGGAAGGTGCGGGCTCCGGCGAGTCTCGGGCGTAAATGGCGGCGGGGTCTCAGAGGTCCTCTTGCTCAATGGAGGATACCACGGGGTGCGGGACTCCAAAGTGAGCTCGATGGTGCGGGAGGCGCTCTCCATGACGGCCTCTGTGGACGGCGGCGCGCGAACGGAGACGATGAAACTCTGGCATGTTTCGGATGAGCTCGATCTCGTCGATTCCCTGCGCAAAAAAAATATCGAGAGGCATCAGAGGGTGCCACGGGACACAGGGAAAAGATGAGGTCCAAAGAGGGGCGGCTAGACCCTGTGATGTAGCCGGAATCGACGAAAACTGCCGGCGGACCAAGCGTACTCCGGCGAGGAAATTCGGCCGATTGGGGGCACAATTTGAGAGGGTGGGAGAGGGGAAATGGGGAGGAAGTCGTAGGCTATAAGGAGGAGGAAACGGAGAATTTATTTGGGGTTTAATTCTTGCGCAATCAAGGGGTTTAAATTTCGGCAGAGGCAGTTTGCTTCAGGAAAGGAAGGTTGAAGACGATGACGTCATTGATGACGTCATGAATGAAATTTTATTTTCTGTTTTCTTCTTTATTTTATAAATTCTATTTAAATAATCCAAATGAGCTGAAATAAATTTCTAAATTCCTGTAATATTAATATCTTGCAACCCAAACCATTTTTGTAAATATTTCAACACATTTTTATTTTTGAATTTTGAAAATTGAATAATTCCTTAATAGTAACTTAATGTGATTTTTAATTTAGAAAATAATAAAATATAATTATTAGTCCG
Organism: Alopecurus myosuroides; assembly: GCA_028641055.1. Classification (NCBI taxonomy): domain Eukaryota; kingdom Viridiplantae; phylum Streptophyta; class Magnoliopsida; order Poales; family Poaceae; genus Alopecurus; species Alopecurus myosuroides. The sequence goes on from CM054059.1 coordinate 102,079,915, forward strand.
ATAAAATTTTAGTGACATACTATATGTTGAAAACTTATTTTTGAAAGTCATTTCATCTTGTTTTCACAATTTATATTTTAAAATTATTGGTGATTTACTAATCGTAAGTAAATGCTATATTCAAAATAGGAAATTAATTCATAAATTTTTGAATTGGGGTTTAATAAAACAGAGAGGTTTTCTCAAATGATTATATTGTTTTCTCAAAGTATTTAACTTGTTTTCATAACCCAAAAATATGCATCACACTTTATAGTTATTACTTGATAAAATCTTTGAAAGGTAAAATGAAATATTTTTATTCATATGATATAATTTTGGGGACAAGGAGAAAATATTAGAGATAACAAATCTCTGGTTTTTAATTATCATAATCATTTTCAAAAATGGTATTTGAGTTGAAAACATGTTTTATAAAGATGTTTGCTAAAAAAATAATTTATTCACATGAGGTAACATATTTTATTTAGAAATAGGCTTTAGGGTTTATGGAATTAGGGCAATTTGGATTCTTTATTCCAATTACATGATGTTTTTTTTCTTTCTTCCTTTTATTTGGTTTTTTTTAGTGACTTTCTTAATCCTGAAAACAAAAAGTTTCAAATTTTTGTGATTTTTGCACTTTCCAAAAATCAGGGATGTTACATGTTATCCATGGGGTTATTGAAGTGACCTGGTGGAGTATGAAATCGTGGCGGTGGTGGTGATGGTGCCGCATTGCCAGTTACGATTCCTGTTTGCAATGTGGGTAACCCGGCTTGTACGTTTGCCGGCTGTCCTCCCAGGGTTGCAGGCTGATGTCCGGTTTCCTAATTCACAGCCGGGATTGGTTGATCCTGAGGTGTAATGAACAGTGGGGCCGGGTGTATAGTTCCACCTGTGGCCGGTAGTCTCGATTGGTATCTCTGATTGTGCATTATGGTCGACTGAACTTGGAGCCGGTTCTCCATCTCTTCCAGCTCGCGCTGGCGCGCAGCTATCCCTTGTTTTTCACCTTCCACTTCTCTCCTTTGTTGATCCAATGCACAGCGGGCCACATCCAAATCCGCGGCGTGTGCGGCCGCGTTTTCTGGGGTTATCACCGTTGCTAGTACTGTAGGATCCAAGATCAAGTTATTGTTGAACAGAGCCGGATTTCGCGGATTTGATGGCCCCGCTGCTGGTGTTCTGTTTGCCATGAACCCAAACATGTTTTTACGCAATTCGCTCTTGGCAGTACGGCTGGTGACTGAAGCCGATTCTCCGTCGACCCGGGCTATAACCGGGTTTCCATCACCCGGATATTGCTGTTGGGCCAGCACTCGCGCCGCTCCGACCGCGGCCGTAGTCACGTCCCCCTGATTGAGATTGGTTGCAGAGGCCGTGTAGACCGCGACCTGGCGCACGATGCCTGGTGAAGATTCGTACTCTTCCTCATCACAACTATCCTCCTCGTACCGATCTTCCAACATTTGCAAGATAGACTCGGTATCATCTTCTCTCATGACCCGGCCACGCGAGGTCCATACCGGCTCCTCCGGCTGTTCCCTCTTCGTGGTGGGTTCTTCTGCCGGGTTTGCCGTCCTGACCGATTCCTCCCCGTCCGATTGAACGCAGGTCGCTTCTCCTGACACAGAATCATACTCAATATCGTCAGGAATTGAACCGGACGTACGTACCATGCCGACGAAGACGTTGACCCGGCCGATCGTGACGACAGATCCGGCTTCTAGCAGATCCGACTCTGATCCCCAACCAAAGCCGTCCACCATCTTCTCTCCTTCGGGGTTGGTGTAGATCTCGCCGATGACGAGGTTCTTCATGCTTTCCCGAGCTTCTCCCGTGATGTAAACACCTTTGGACGTAGGCCCCACGGTGGGCGCCAACTATCGTGGGATAATCACGGCAGACGTTACCAGGGGTAACTTACCTTGGGGTAATTCGACTCTGGTGTTTGGGAGAGGGTTTAGCTCAGGGGAAATCATGCTATTAATCGATCTGGTAGCTCTGGCAATCAAGTCGCCGAGTCTCCGATCTAGGGTTACAATATCAGCTCTTGTATTACAGGGATACTCGAATATCGGGTGAAGCTCTCTTTCTCTAACCCTAGGAGCCGGCTTATATCTTACCCGGCTCCCTGGCTTCCTATGCAAGGCACACTTGGAATCCTACCCGGAAACCACACTCAAACCCTAAGTTTCCTAACAGCAATCCCAAAAGTCGGGTTACTGGGCCTACGCTCCTTCTTGGGCCTTCTAGAAACTCCTCTTCCTTGAGCCGGGTCTTGCGTGACTTCCTTTGGACCGGGTTACACCTTGACGTTAGCCTACCGGGTTATCATCCCTCCATCAAGCACAGAATCGGCTTCCGAGTTCGTCGTCGTATCGACGGATGTTGGATCTTGCACCTCTACTTTGGGATTGTTTTCTTCTGCCTTTTCCACGGGATTGTTTTCGTTCGTGTTTTCAGCGATCTAGGTTTGCACCATGACAATATAGTGCGATCTCATTGCAGGCATCTCCGGCAAGCAGAAATTTGAGCGGTATATTGGCGATTCGAGCAAAATCCGGCATCAAAGTTTTCTTCAACTGGGTATAGGGAGGATGGGATAAATCCACTTCCACCACAGAATCCCATTGCTTCTGCAGTTAATCCGATAAAGATGTTTGCAGATCCAATCGGTAAAACGCAGGCACTTACCAGATGATTCCGTGATGGCATGTACGATCTGTTGTCGAGGAAGCGCCTCACGTCGTTGTCGAATTCCAAGCTTCCGACAGTTATGGTACTTCCAATTCCACCGAGTATCTCCGATCGAAACATAACGCGTGACGTCGCTGGCCCCACGGTGGGCGCCAACTGCCGATACATCGTAGTAGGGTTCATAGACGGGGGTGCCATGAGCCTACGGGTAAAGACGTAGGGAAACGTGGTAGTATGACAACTAGGGACACCAAAGTTTACCCAGGTTCGGTACGTCGCAACCCGGCGGCGTTCCTACTCCTGCAATCTCACTAAATCAGGGTTGAAGCCTGAAGTACACAAAGTAGAATGTGAGTTTGGGTTTGCTAACTCAACGAGGATCAACTTCTTGGTGAGTTGCCTTCTAGCTAATTCTCTGTTATCTTTCTTCTCTCCCGTCCGGCTTTATATATAGCCGGGTTAGGGCTTACAGAAAGGAAACCTAGAAGACAACGGTATGTTCTAACTTGGAAGGCAAGAATCCTCCTTCTACTCCAAGCCACACCACGTGGGCCGTGGTATGGGTTCTTCTAGAATCCGGCTTCTGCGCGTCAGCTTACTGGGCCGCCTAATGGACTATGATCCATTACCAATGAGGCCACCCTGGTAATCTGGCTCTTTAGGACAATGCCGGATATACCCCTAATCGGTATTTATCCGACAACCCTCGAATTTTAGGTTACAGGGTATAAGTAGTCGAAAGGGAAGCGCGAGGGTGTGGAGGTGGACCCCACACCACCTGGCGACGCGGCCTAGGGGGCGCGCCCAGGGGTGGTCTGGCCCCTACAGGTGTCTTTCTGGCTCCCGGTGTCTTCTGGTGATATAAGCTCAATGGGTCTTGTCGTGGGATAATCACGGCAGATGTTACCGGGGGTAACTGATCTTGGGGCAAGACGACACAGGCATTTGGGAGAGGGTTTAGCTCAGAGGAAAACATGGTGCAATTCGATCTGGTAGCCGGCAATCAAAGTCGCCGAGTCTCCGATCTCGATACAATAACTCAACTCTGGGATTACACTTGATGCTCGATATCACACGATGTTGCTAGGGCTCTTAGATCTCTGCCTAAACTAAACCCGTGGGTCGGTTTATAAAGCACCCGTACCCCCTGGCTTGTTCTACAAGGCGTATCCTAAAACCTACCCGGACACGGCGCACTAGCCCTAACTTTCCTTTACAGTAGCCCACAATCCGGGTCATTGGGCCTACAAGCTTGGGCCTTCACAAGTTTCCTTATCCTTAGCCGGATCCTGCACATCATCCCTTGGGCCGGGTTATTCCTTGGAGTTTGACCTACCGGGCTATCATCCCCCCGTCAGTATTCCCCAGAATAGCCTGGGCTTCAAGGATTATCTTTGAAGCGCTCGCTATTCCCTGCAAAAGACATCGAACACACGTGTGCACGAAGGCCGGGTTAAGATGCTTTGGTATTCAGCTAGGCCTTACTCCATAGAGGCCATACAATAACCCGGGTTTCTCCTCCAAACACTTTCAATTTTTCCAGTCCAAAATGCCAAGATTCCATACTTGATAACCAATCCTGATATCGCGGGGTTTGATTTCCCTATTCTTTTTATCCAGATGCCTTGCAAGATATTTGGCGCATATCTCGCCAAAACTCAAGTTAATAGTCGTTTACCTCCGTAACTCCCGGCTTCCACTCACTGTGCTAGGTTTATCCATCCGCACTATAAATAGGCCCCTTGGGGGTGACCCGAACCCTAACGGCTCATTTCCCCCACTCCATTCCTTTCTCCTTCCGCGCTCTCTCTCTTACTGAACGCCACCACGGGAATTCCACGCGCATCGCCGGAGCTCATCGGCCGGAGGCTTCGCTCCGCCACTGCTCGCCCCGCGCCGCCGCCAAGGTCCGCCGACGAATCCTCATCCGGCCCGTCAAGAACCGCGAAGGGACACCAGGCCTGCGCCATCTGCCTCCGCAAGGCCTCCCTCAGACCTCCTCCGGTAACCTTTTTACACCTATCAATTTGCCCCTGCGACTTTTGATTTTACCTCAAACTAGATCCAAATCTGCCCGACACGGATTTCTCGGCTATGCCGAATTAGATTGCCCATATTCTCTTCTAGCATGCACAAGAGATAAAGCGCATACTCCAATACACTCTCCTACTGCCCGCAATCGTTATTCCCACCACAAATCTGAAAATAGAGCTTCCAATCTAGACTCGAACTACCCGAAATTTCCGCCTTTGCATTAATCACCCGGCTGGACCTTTCCTTTCTAGTTTCTTTTAATCACGTTAAGTGCCTAGGAAGCCGTTTACTGTCTTCAAAAAACTTCTTCAGCATTTAGATCCCATAATTTTCGCCATAATGCCTGATACCCGGGTAATTTCAAACTTTGCTCTGCGAGCTAACACCCGGATCACTCGCAATTTTTCATGTCTCTATATTACACGGCCTATACTTGGCCGGTTCGCAACTTCCATGCCTTAATTTTCTTCTTGCTTTGTACTTTGCAGGTCCACCACATGGCTCCCAAGAAACAGGGGAAAACTCCAACCAAGGCTAAGGCCACCAACACCATTTCTGCCAACTGGGCACGTTCTATGGTCACAAAGGCCAAACTGGAGGAGCTGGTGGAACTGGGAATTCTTCCTCCTCAGGAAGATATCCAATGGAGGGTGCCGGGTAAGGAGACCCGGCCCACCCCTACAAAAGATGAGGTAATCTGTTTCGTGGAACATGTGACCCGGGGTTTTCGACCACCGGGTCACCCCTTTTCCCGTGACATCCTTAGCCACTACGGCCTTCGTGTCTTTGATATCGGACCCAATTCTGTGTTAAATATTTCCCATTTCATTGTCCTTTCCGAATCTTACTTGTGCACTCCGCCAAGTCTAGCTCTTTTTACTGAGCTTTTTCAATGCAAACCATGCCGCGAAAGCGGTGATGGGGCGCTTCTCGCTTGCGGCGGGGTTTCGATCCAACGCCGCAAAAACTCCCTGATGCCACCCCTCACCCTCAATTCCCATGTCAAGCATTGGCAGCTCTCGTACTTTTACTGCCAGGACACTTCCCCACCCGGTCAAAAGAAACTGCCGGGTTACTCGGAGGGTCTTCTTGATATTTCCGATAAGTTTAGTGCCTTCGCCCCTGACCCGGGCAGGGAGGCAATTCAACCTCTTCTAGCCAAAATTGCCACTCTTACAGCCCAAGGCCTCATCGGGCTCAACCTGGTGAAGACTTGGGTTGATTTCTGGATTCAGCCCAATTCCATCCGCACGAAGTTGATGTGCGAGTATTCGGGGGAACCTTCCGATCCGCTCCGATATTCCGACAACATCTTCGCAGCTGGCGACACTCATAAAACCATCAAGGGTTTTTTGACAGAAAAGCTCGAGGTGATCCGGAACATATCCGGGTTAGAGCCCTTCACACTTGAGAATCCAGCCCCCAAGGTAAAAATCCGACTTTGATGCCTTTACTTTTACTCTTTCCGCTCAACGCGGTTAATAACCCTTATGTCAACACTTTTCAGGCTGATGATGATTTTTGGAAAACTAATGCCTCCCCCAGCTCCGAAAGTCCAGAAGAGCAAGATACGGTTAACTCGGAAGAAGGTACTCGCCGAATTTTATTTGGTTCCCTTGAACTCACCATAGCCCCTTCCTTTCTAACCATAACTTTGATGATATCCAGAACAAGAAGATGACGAGGAAGAAAACTCCGATGGCAAGGTGGAATCTGCCAGCGACGAGGAAGAACTGGAGCCGACAATCAAGGTCGGATCCAAAAGAAAGACCCAAGAGGCCACCTCCAAGGTTTCATATCTTCCTCTCGCATTCAACTCACACTACTTTAATGATATACTTGAGCTAACTTGACATTATCCCACTGGCCGCTCTTGAAGGAGTCGCCCGTGCCTAAGCGTAGGTCAACTCGAAACCACCCGGGTGATGAAGCCCTTAACCCGGGTATTACATCGACCCCCCCACGGCGGGCTGGTAATTACCCTATCTTGTCTGGGTCAAGACATTCTCTTTAAACCATTCCTATATGATATCTAATTTGATAATTTCCAGCTTCTCCCGAGTCCAGCGACGGATTTCCTTGTGACTTTGCGGTGAATACCGGGTAAGATCCCTTTCCTGATGTTCCACCATATTTCGTCACCCTTTCTTGACTGTGTATTTAACTACTGACTGACAACACCTTATAGGGCCACGGTCGTTGTCAGCGATCAAGAGGAAGCGGAGACCGAGGACCCGGGTAAGGGGAGCCCGGCTGATAAAACTACAGCCGCGTCCAGCGCTGAAAAACAAGCGTCGCCGCCAAACCCGGACACGCAAGGAGCCGAGTATCCAATCGCTTCCCATGCAAGCAAGAAGAACAAAACCACCGTCTTGGGTGAAGAAGAAGGAGCGTCGGATTCCGACACACGGATGACCCGGGTTCCGCCTCCTACTAAGAAGAAAGCTCCTTCCCGGAATTTCCAAGGCCCCGGGTCTTCTGATACGAGCAAAGATACTTTTGATCAGTTGATGAATAGTCTCCTTACTATGAAGGCTTCAGAGAGCCAGATCTTGGAGCGCATGGCTGCAGAGCATCAGGTAAGGACACTTTGTACCTCATATTGCATACCTAGTCCCCAAGTCCCAAGTATGACTTGCAAAAGTAATGCTTGGTACTTTACACCACACTCGGCTTTCCATACAATCCAACTAACACTTGCATTCCTTGCTACTTACAGGCACAGATAACCCGGTCTGATGAAACTTTACTGAGGACCGAACAACTTCTTCTTGCCGAGATGAAACGAAGGGAAATCCTTGAGGATGACATGAAAACCTTGAAGAAGGATGTGTCCAAATACAAGAAGAAGTGCAATGCCGCTCAGACCGAACTGAAGAAACTATCGGACCAGGTTTCCGATACTTATCAGATCTTGCTCAGTAAGTTTTCTGCTGCTGATTGGCTTCATGTCTTTAATTTATTATAACAGACTCGGGATTACTGATACGCTCTTTCTTTTGTTACGACTGCAGGTGCCAACCTTGCGGCCCCAGAGGAAAATGCCATCACCAAGGCTAAAACCCTCAAGACTGTACTCCGAACTTTCTTTGCCGGCACAAAATTCATATTGGATGCTGTGAAGTGGCCTACGGAAGTATATCCGGGTGAAGAGAATCTCGTTCAAGCCTGTTCTACTGTGCCTGGGTGGATTGAGATCTGGAAACGTTCATCATGCCGAATTGGAATGACCCGGGCTTTTACTCTGGCCAAGGCTTTCTTTCCAAAGCTTGACCCGACAAAGGTAACATCCGGGTTTCCCGAATTCAAGGCTGACGGTTCCAAATTTACGCCCAAGGATTTCAAAGCCATACAAGCCGCAGTGCGCCCCTCGGCTACCGCCTTGGCCGATAGCTTGGATCTAAATACGATTATGAGTGCATATGACGCTGATGGCAAAGTTATTACGGAGGATGCGCCCCCTCCTTTTGATATCTTGGAGAAATGGGTTTCTAGCTCGGCCAGGAAGAGGGAAGCGACTGCGAAGAGGGAGGCCGAGTTAAAATCGGGCCCGTCTGCCTCTACACCAGCCGTCCCTCCACCAGTCCGCCCTGATGCCATGAGTCCGGGTAAGGGTGCCAGGAAGGCTAAGCAGCAAACCCAGGATTCAGACCCGGAAGGCCGTACTCAGGAGGCCGAATAGGGCCGTATTATCATAATACCTTGTAATGCTTTGTAATCACACTGTTATGCTTTTGATGGTGCGCCTGTGCACCCCTGATACTGATGTCGTACCTTGTAACGTACTTTTTAGCCCGTGGTGTACTTTGCGGCTTTTCTGGTCTTTTGATAACCGTATTGCTTGCCTATGCTTTGAAATTTTTTCTCGATACCCAATTCTCTATTTTGGCTCCCTTCGGAAGACTCGGTTTTCTGAGTACCAGGGGCTTTGATACGTGAACTTTTTCTTTAAGTCCCCAAGACTCGGATGGTGAGGTTTTTCGAACTGCGATAGCCAAGTAGTTTGTTTCTGTTTCGAAGTCCCCCAGTCCCCATGACCCAAAGTCCGAGTCATGGGGGTGTGGCCTTTCTCAGAGAACAAACTATTTTTTACCGAGTCGCAAACCTAAAGCCATTCCGTATGAATACTGAAGTTATGCTTGATAATTGTTGAGTTTCCGGCTTTTGGCCTTGTACTCTGCATAAACTTGTGGTTTAGATGACCCTTTTGACTATCTTGTACTGTAAGCCGGCTTTCGCGTGGATACCATGTTGTTACATCCATACGAGAACAGTGTCAGGCAAGTCCCATTGGGCTTCATGGCTGATTGTAATCGTAAGCGAACGAATCATGCCACTTTAGTGCGAGTCACATCGAGCTTAAGTAAGAAAAGTCAAGAAAATTTGGCTCCTTTGTCCAGTTATAAGATTGCAGCCGTACTCGTTTGCGAATAATCAGCCCTTATAACTTATAGGCATCAAGGCCGGGTCTTTCGGGTTAGTGGTTAGTCACTTGAGCAACCAACCCCCAGGACCTTCATGCACTTGATGCTTTTAATGATACTGAATTACTGATGTCGCATGGATACTACTTACTTGTAATCAGGATGTAATGATATAGGACTTGATAACCATCTCTTTATTGATACTAGAAATTTTGGATCAGCAGGCCGCCTCATTAAAAACCTTCCAGTCCCCTTAGGTACCCTGGGTAGGAAAAGAGCGCGTCTGAAACCTGCTGCCCGTTACATTATTTAGTTCTTCATAAGCACTGGTCTGGGTCTGGCTTGACCAATGCACATTCTCCATATGTTCGATCTTTTCCTGATGAGTACCGGGTTTGCTAGCCAACCCGGGTGGGGTGTTCCCATGACTTGGCTGGTTGTGGGTGGCCGTGTAGCTTCTTCCTTTACAGCGGATTGCTTGGGGGAATCATCCTCGATTAAGGCCACCATTTTAGCATCTTGCGTTACCTTGGATTTTGTTCTTTCACCTTCAGTACTCGGCCTTTTTGATATGGCTCTATCCTCCAGGTCTGCTTGAGACCGGTAATGCTTGAGTTCTTCTTTTCTACAGGCCTGCTCGGCCATTGCTGCATCTCCTTCGTCGCATTCAGCCGCTATGTCTCGATTTCCATGTATGGTAATGGTCTTCTTGGGACCCGGGATTTTTAGCTGTAGATATACGTAACACGGCCTAGCCATGAATTTGGCATAAGCCGGCCTTCCAAATAGCGCGTGATAGGGGCTGCGCAATTTCACTACCTCAAAGGTGAGCCACTCAATTCGATAGTTATCCTTTGACTCTCCGAAAGCTACCTCCAATGCGATTTTTCCCTCGGGGCGTGCTGAATGACCCGGCACTATCCCATGAAAAACTGTTGAGCTTTTTTGCAGTTGAGATTCCTTGAGACCCATGCGTAGGAAGGTTTCCCAATACAGTATATTGATGCTGCTTCCACCATCCATTAAAACCTTCTTCAGTTCGTACCCATTGACTTGCGGTGCGACTACTAGTGCCAAGACTCCTGGGTGTTCCACTCTTTCCGGGTGATCCCTTCTGCTCCATGTTACCTCCTGTTCTGACCATCTCAAGTATCTCGGGACGGCTAACGAAACTGAGTTGACCGCTTGCTTCAGTATCTTTTTGTCCTTGTTAGAGCCTCCTGTGGTATGCACATGATATTGACCCAATTGTTTGGGGTTAGCCTGGAAGCCTCCTGCCCCCCCTTGGTTATTACTTTGATTTCCAGCCGCCGGGTTACCAGCTGGGGGTGGGCCGTTGCCCGGGTTTGCCCCTGGACCCGGTCCTCCTCCCCGCCCTGCACCTCGCATAGCTCTGTGCACTTCCTCATTTTTTCATCTTTGTAAATCGGCGCACTGTTCTAGGGAGTGGTTAGCTGGCCTTCCATTCCTGCTGTGCTTCGGACATGCCATCCTGAATATGTCCCAATTGTTACCCGGCCTTGGTGGACCTTGATAATTTCCTCCATTGTGGTTACCTCCGTTGAAATTTCCTTCTGCTCTTGGCCTCGAAGACCCGGCTTCTGTGTTGGCGACAAACTCGGAGCCTCCTTCGAAAGGGCGCTTGTTCTGGCTATTTCCATTGTTACCTGATGCTGTTCCGTTGCCGGTTCTTCCATTACCGCTTGTGTTTGCTTTTGCCTTCTTGTCATCAGCTTCTTCTTCTGTAGTATCTGTCGCAGCGTGTTTGTTGCACGCATCCATCAATTCTCCCATTGTGACTTCCGACGCATTTCGACTGGACTTCATGCGAGTTAACTTTTGCACTAAAGGTATATACTTGCATGTTTTTGCCATGGCCTGTAGTGCATCCTTGGGCTGGATATCCGTGGATGAGTGAAGTATCTCCATAACCCGGCGCACCCAACTGCGCGCCGATTCTCCCTTCTTCTGGACGCATCGCTCTAGATCATCAATAGTGAATAATTTCCTGCAGGTCCCGTGAAAGTGTTTGATAAAAGCGGTCTTCAATTCCTCCCAAGACTTGATCGATCCCTCTGGTAGATTGGTGAACCACAATTTTGCTGCTCCTTCCGACATCATCAGATACATGAACTTGGCTTGGAGGTTCTCGGACGCGTTGCGAATTGACATTGCCATCTCGTAACTGCTTAGCCATGTTTCGGGATCCATGGTTGGCTCATAATTCACTACTTTCCCTGGCTCTTTGAATTTTTCCGGGTAAGGTTCAGCTCTAATATTGTCCGAGAGACACTTGGGTCCCGCAAGAACGGTTGAAGCCGGCCTTGCTCTAGAAACGTGTGATGCCGCGGGGGGCGCGGCTGGCCGCGGTGCTGCGGGAGGTCCATGCGCTGCAGACCCGGCCGCGGCCCTCCGAGCCCTAGAACTGTCCACGACGGCCTGTGCTGCTGATGCTGCCTGAGCGCGGGGAGGAGGCGGCATTTGCTGCTGCTCTTCCCTCCGCCGTGCTGAACTTGTTTGTATATTCCCTTGCTGCTGGCTGACGTATGGCGTCCCGTGCATACCGCTTCTGTGATCCGGGTAATTGGCTTGCTGTGCCACCGCAGTGTGTAACAGCTCGATGGCTTGCCGAGTCTTCTCTGCATGGGGCGACTCTCCCACAGGGATTTGATTCAGTGCGAGCGTCGCTGCATATACGTTGTCCATAGGATTGTTGTAGTGGCCGGCTGGTGTGTGGAATCGTGATGGTGGCGGCGGCAGTAGATCGTTGCCGGTTGTGACTCTAGTTTGTGGTGGGGGTAACCCGGTCCGTTCATTCGCCGGATGTGTCGCTGCTGTCACCTGTTGGGGTGCGGTTCCCTGGTTCACCACTGGTATTGGCTGGTCCTGAGGTGTAACAAATAAATTAGCCGGATTGATAACCCCGCCCATTGCTGGTAATCTGGTGTGGTGCCTTTGATGTAGTCTGGACGTTTCCTCTCGGAGCCGGGTTTCCAATGCATCTAGCTCACGCCGCCGCGTGGCCATTCCTTGTCTTTCTGCCTCTACCTGCCTTCTTTGCTGTTCCAGCGCACGGCGAGCTACATCCAGATCCCTGACGCGTTCCGCTGCGTTTTCCGGAGTGATAACCGTTGCGAGAACCGTGGGGTCTAGAATCAGATTGTTATCGAATAGGGCCGGGTGGCGCGGGTTCGAAGGACCCGCCCCTGGTGTCCGGTTTTCTAAGAATCCGAACGTGTTTGCATGCAACTCCTCATCCGCTGCCCTGCTGGTTACTGACGCCGACTCTCCATCAACCCGGGTCAAGACCGGGTCTCCGTTAACCGCGCCCTGTTGCTGGGCCACTGCCTGAGCCGCCCCGATTGATGCCGCGGTTGTGTTTCCTTGGTTGGCCGCGGGGGCCACATAGACTGCAACTCGGCGCACGATATCCGGTGTAAATTCAGGCTGTTCCTCCTCACCGTTCTCCTCATACCGGTTTTCCAGTAGATCCAGGATAGACCCGGTATCATCTTCTCCTTGGGCCCGGTCGCGTGGGGTCCATGCCGGCTCCTCCGGCTGTTCCCACTCCGCGATGGGTTCTTCTGCCGGATATGTCGTTCCAGTCGATTCTTCATCATCTGATCGGATAGACGTGGCTTTTCCTGGCATAGAATCAGATCCAACGTTGTCAGGGACCGAATTGGAAGCACATACCATACCGATGAAGACGCTGATCCGGCCGATTGTCACGACGGATCCGGTTTCGATGTGATCCGACTCCGGCCCCCAGCCGGAATCGTCCACCACCTTTTCTCCTTCGTGGTCGATGTAGATTTCGCCGATGACAAGATTCTCCATGCCCTTCCGAGCTTCTCCCGTGATGTAAACACCTTTGGACGCAGGCCCCACGGTGGGCGCCAACTGTCGTGGGATAATCACGGCAGATGTTACCGGGGGTAACTGATCTTGGGGCAAGACGACACAGGCATTTGGGAGAGGGTTTAGCTCAGAGGAAAACATGGTGCAATTCGATCTGGTAGCAGGCAATCAAAGTCGCCGAGTCTCCGATCTCGATACAATAACTCAACTCTGGGATTACACTCGATGCTCGATATCACACGATGTTGCTAGGGCTCTTAGATCTCTGCCTAAACTAAACCCGGGGGTCGGTTTATAAAGCACCCGTACCCCCTGGCTTGTTCTACAAGGCGTATCCTAAATCCTACCCGGACACGGCGCACTAGCCCTAACTTTCCTTTACAGTAGCCCACAATCCGGGTCATTGGGCCTACAAGCTTGGGCCTTCACAAGTTTCCTTATCCTTAGCCGGATCCTGCACATCATCCCTTGGGCCGGGTTATTCCTTGGAGTTTGACCTACCGGGCTATCATCCCCCCGTCAGGTCTTTTCTGGGCAATTTCCCGAAAGTTGATTTTTCTGCACAAAAAACGAGACACCAAGGTAATTCTGCTGAAAACAGCATTAGTCCGTGTTACTGGTATCCAAAACTCACAAGTTTAGAGGAAAATAATAAGAAAAGTGTTCGGAAAAGGAGATATGTTTTGGACGTATCAACACCCCAAGCTTAGATTATTGCTTTTCCTCAAGAAATTCAGTGATAACTGAGTGCGATAAAAGAACTTTTACGAACACATTTGTTTCATATGATGTAAATATACTCACTATATGACCAAGTGCGGAGGCAATTCATAATAAGATGTATGCAAGATAAAAGTCACCTAGCAGTTATGCAAACCATGAGGAGATGGAAACAAACTAATAATAAACAACATGAAGTATATAAATCTTCAGGATTGCAGTGCTCATAATAGGGTATGATAAAGTGTACTCGCTTTCCCTTAAGAATGGAGCAAAACATAAATGCTAGGGCAACCTCTGAAGTTCAAATCAAGACTAGAATTAAAGATATCAAAGATACAAGTATCAAAGTTATACCACAATCAACCGTGTTTTGGGACAAGCACATTACACTAAGAATGACATATATGCTCTCAACAAGGTGCATAAAGTGAGAAGGTGAAGACTAAACATAAAAATAAAAGAAAGGCCTTTCACAGAGGGAAGCAGGGATTAACTCATGTGCTAGAGCTTTTTATTTTATTAAACAGAGGTATTGAAAGAATTTTTTAGAGAGGTGTATGCTTATGTCAACGAATGGTAAACAGACAATACAGTACGTCACAAGCCAACTAGACTTCACAAGAGCGGCTCACATAGAAGGACGCATCTGGTTAGAAGGTCATCCCTCTTTCTCTTTTGTTTACACAATTATGCTTTGACTGATAAATCAGGGTAAAAATAGTGAAGAGAATTTGTTGTATTAATTTGGGGCTGGGCACCCCGCTGCCGGCTCTTCTATCATTTGGATAAGCTGATGAAGCCACTAGTGCATGGTGTGAAATCCAATCAACAAGTGAGATAAAAGATTCTCTATTTACGTCCTCACGAAATAAAACAGGGGCACAAAACAGGAATAATTTTTAGAAGGTTTTAAAGGTAGAACACGAGAAATTTACTTGCAGTGGCGATCAAATACCACATATATAGGTAGGTATGGTGGACACATTTGGCAAACTTTGATTTTTGGGAGTTGGATGCACGAGTAGAGCTCATACTCAGTACAGCTGAAGGCTAGCAATAGACGGGGAGTGACAATCAAGAGAGCAAGAACTGTCATAATCATGCTTGCGACAAAACAAAATTAACAAGGGCATAAAAGTGATACCAATACTTTGAGGCAAAATAAATCATCGAGGCTTATTTGACTTTTTGTTTTTAGTCATAGCATGCGTGAGCATGTGCCAAGTCGATTCAAGCGAAACAATCAGAGGGAGATACCACAATGTCATACCCTTCTATGAATAAAACAATGCAAGCAAACATTCATACGACATGCTATCTTATATTAATAAGCTGGAACTAAACATGTGAGAGCACAAACTACTAAGAATCAATTAAATAACATACACCTTGCACGAACGAACTAAGCATGTTCACATGGATGAGTATATGTACAAAAATAAAACAAATAGAGTTCATACCAGCCTCTCACCACAACTTGGATTGTCATAAATCATCATTATTTCTCTTCACTTGTGGATTGAATAATATAGAATGATAACCAAGCTCCAAAGGAGACACGGAAGTCCGGTGAACTCTGCAACAAACTTTACAAAACCAAAAAAAGAACAACAAATATTTTTGGGTTTTCAAATTAAATCAAGAACAGAAAGAAACAGGCAAACAAAGAAAAATATTTTTGGGTTTTTGAATATTACACCAAAACAAGAAAAGAAAGCAAGACAAAAAAAGAAACTAAAGAAGAAAATAAAGAGGAACAATAGAAATATTTTTGGTCTTTTTGTGCTTTGGAAAGCAAGAACAAAACAATAAAAACAAAGAGAAATGAAATAAGCGAAAGCAAACGAAAGCAAACGAAAACATGGATATACAAAGAACCGACAGAAACATGATATGTAGATGAGTGTGATGTCGGTATACCTCCCCCCAAGCTTAGGATTTTGGACTAAGTGGAGATCAATCACGGAGTGGGAAGTATCCCCACTATGGTGGGTTGGCCCTTGCATGGTCTTACTCGGGCGCCCAAGAAGAAGATGAAGCAGCAGGCGCATAGTCATATCCAGAGTGCTAGTACGGGATCCCCACAATGTCGGAGGGCTGGACGAAATCACTATCGTCCCCCTCTCCGGCATGCTCCCCATGCTGGGGGTCGTGCTCAATGTATGCATCCAGCTCACTCTCAGAAAGCATCCATCCTTTCCTGTCATTAAGATTAAACAAAAGAGGTGCATGCAAAAGTACTACTCTATCAGTTTTGGTCACTCTCCACCCGGATTGTTTGGAGAATATTCCGTAAGATAAAATTTTCAGGTGAGCATGGGTAGAGATAAAGTTATGTTGAATCATGGAAACAAGGTCCAGCCTCTCTAAAGGAAACTGCAGGTCTAAAGGGTGTGGCTCCACACCATGCAAAGATAGCAAGCGTGAGGCAATAAGACCTCCACAAATTCCACCCTTCTCACGGTTAGTGAGAGACGGTAAGCAATTAAATCACCAATGTTATAAGACCTATCATGTCTTAAGGCAGCTAACATAGCCAGGTCATAAACAGATAACTTATTGGCAGTTTTTCTAGCTAACACACATGTAGAAATAAAATAAGCAAACTACTGAATACTAGGGAGTTGAATTTCTCATATTTTACCACTCTCCCCCGTGAAGCTTCTGCCTTGGAAAATCTCCTCATATAAATCCAACAGCGGTTTAGGCTGCCCTCTTATTTTCTCACATGAACCCCACTCTGGTACCTTGATAGCTGCACAAAAATCAATGAATAGCAAGTCTACAGCTTTGTTGTAAATTTTGTAATGGACCATAGGGTTAGTTGAAGACCATCTAAAGCGAAAGTCCTGCACCACAAACATATTTAGTTTAACATGTTGGATAGGTTCATCCTCAATGAAGCGGTCCAATCCTCCATTATGCACAAGGGTAAAAATACTGCAGAATTCCGATAATCCGCATAAATTCCTGGCATGGATAAATCGATGGAAACACTCTTTCTTCATGGTGCACAGGAATGACCTCATGCAACTCCAACTCATGCTGGTTTAATTGATGCACATTGTGCTCCATCTCTGAATATTTTTAACAATCATCACAAAAATTGATTTCAAGCAACTATAAGGTGGAAACTACCATAGACTTATAGGAGAGCTAAACATGCATCAAAACTACATTACTTCCACTCAAATCAAGTATGAAAACTCACATAAGCTGTCACCTACAGTACCAAAATAATCAAGAAATACTCCACCAAACAAAATTCTACTTGGATAATCGGTGGAGTCACATACCGGGGAGCAAATGCACCAAATTTCAGCACAAATGATGGGCGGAGCAAAGATCGAAAAATCTCGAGGAAGAACAGCAATAACTCCGGTTCCAGGAAATGTTTTGAGTTTGTGGGGTGAGAGAGGAATCTTTGGCAGGGGAGAGAGTTAGTGGAGGTCCAGGGGGCCACACCATGTGCTGGCGCCACCAGGGGGCAGGTCGCGCCCCTATGGTATACCTGACTGGTGGGTCCCCCGGGGTCTCCCAGGTGGCTCTCTGCCTCATTTTTGACGTAAAAATTTAATATAATTTTTCTGGAATTTTTCGAGAAACTTTATTTTTGAGGTATTTCCAGAATTTAATAATTAATAAAAACACAGAAAAACAAAAGTGAAAAGGTGGAAAACAAGATCAAAACCAGAACTACAGAGGTTCTATGACACTCCAATGGAAAATTAACCAAAGAAAACAAAAGTGGCAATGGTGAAGACAAAAGTATGGATGG
The DNA here is from genome assembly GCA_028641055.1 of Alopecurus myosuroides. Lineage (NCBI taxonomy): Eukaryota > Viridiplantae > Streptophyta > Magnoliopsida > Poales > Poaceae > Alopecurus > Alopecurus myosuroides. The sequence continues at coordinate 102,097,417 of CM054059.1, forward strand.
TTAAAACATGCATAACCACAGTAATTAGGGTGAAAACATGAGGAAAACATGAATATGGATGATGGAAAACATGATTATACTAAAGTAGTAAGGTGATAACAGAAGTAAACATGGTGAAAACATAATGGGGAAGGTGAAAACATAGTGAAAACATTGTCCTCTTCATTCAAAATCATTTTGTTAACAAGGGTGATCAAGTCTTGTTACCAGAACAATTTTCATATGAAGCAAAACTTTGCTAATCTCTAAATAATTATGTTACCTCAACCTTGATAGACATAGTCCCAATCATAATAATTTCATATTCTTTTGTTGGTATTGGAATGGGACAATAAAATTCTCCAATCTTGATGGTCTCAATATTTTCAATGGAATTTAAACCATATCTTCTATCAATCTTCTTGGGAAAATAAACAATATGCTCTTTATCATTAACATTAAAAGTTACTTTTCCTTTATTGCAATCAATAACAGCTCATGCAGTGTTAAGAAAAGGTCTCCCAAGAATAATAGACGTATTATCATCTTCACGCATTTCCAACACAACAAAATCAGTTAATATCAAACAACTAGTAGCATCTTGAACAGGAACATTCTCACATATACCAACAAGAGCAACAGTAGATTTATCAGCCATTTGCAAAGATATATCAGTGTGTATCAATTTTTCAAGAGAGAGCCTCTTGTAGATAGAAAAAATCATAACACTAACTCCAGCTCCCAAGTCACATAAAGCGGTTCTAACATAATTATTTTTAACATAACAAGGGATAGTAGGGATACCAGGATCTCCAAGCTTCTTTGGAACCTTGCCATTGAAAGATTAATTAGCAATAATAGATGAAATTTCGTAATTAGGAATCTTCCTTTTGTTAGCGACAATATCTTTCATATATTTAGAATAAGGAGGCAGTTTATTAGCTTGAGTCAAAGGGATTTGCAAAAATAGAGGTACCATCCATTCACAAAACTTGTTATAATGTTCTTCTTACTTTGATTCGTGTTTCTTATTAGTAAAATGCATTGCTTTTTGTACACAAGTCTCTCTTTCATTACCATGTTTATTAGCAATGAAATCCTCCTTAGTATACTTGAAAGTTTTAGTTTGCTTTTCAGGTTCAGCTGCATTTTCTTCTTTATCAGAAGCATCACTTTTATCATTACCACTTTAAGTTTCAGCATCACAAATATATATACTATTAGGATATTTAGCAGGTTCAGAAGATTCTACAACATTTTTATGTCTCTTCTTGTTTTTCTTAGAAGGAGAACTATTGTTTTTAGGTTGTTGAGAATCTTGTTCAATTCTTTTAGGATGTCCTTAAGGATACAAGGGGTTCGGGGTAGAAACACCACTTCTAGTAATCATTTCACAAACACGTTAATCTCTAGAAGCATTAACTAGCATATCTTTTTGCACTTTAGTGAGTTGATCAATTTTAGTTTGAACCATATGAAAATGTTTAACAAGAATTTTAACATCATTAGAGGTTCTCAAAATAATACCATGCAAATTATCAATGGCTCTAGAGTTTTCCATAAGGTGATTTTGCACTCTCATATTAAAGTTGTCTTGCTTAACAACATAATTATCAAGTTCATCTAAGCATTGATGAGGTGGTTTAGAATGGGGAATATCTCTATTATGAAAGTATTGGAGAGAGTGTACCTCAATTGTTGATGGATGAGTAATAGGCTTACATAATTCTTATATAGGAGGTAAATTCTTCACATCTTCAGGTTTAATACCCCTCTCTTTAAGAGATTTCTTGGCTTCCTTCATCACCTCATCATTTAATTAAATCATCCCTCTCTTCTTTGGTATTGGTATTGGTGTTGGCTCTAGTGTAGGTGTAGGCTCAGGTATATTCCAATCATCATTATTTTTGGCTATTTTAGCCATTAATTTGTCAGCTTCTTCTGGAGTTCTTTTCCTGAAAACACAAACAACACAACTATCCAGGCATGTCCTAGATTCAAAAGTTAGTCCATTATAAAATATATCTAGGAGCTCATTTTTAGGTAATGGATATCCAAGGCTAGCTCTTATCAAAGAACATAACCTTGTCAAAGATTCAGGAAATTTCTCTCCTTCAATTTGCTTAAAGTTAAAGATGTCCTGCACAGCAGCATGTTGGACAGTAGCAGGAAAATATTTTTGAAAGAAAGCATTAACCAAATCCACAGGACTAGTAATAGATCTAGGTGACAGATTGTTAAACCAAGTTTTAGCTTCATCTTTCAATGAGAAAGGGAAGACCTTGGTAACAAAATAAGTATGCAACTTAGTATCATCAGAAAATATACTACTCAAAGATGAAAGCTCATTCATGTGTTCCATAACACTTTTACTTTCAGTTCCACAAAAAGTTTCCTTCTCAACAATAGGCATGTAATATGGGAGATGTGGCAAACTTAGCATCAAGAGAAGATTTATATTTAATAGCATGTCTTGCAAGAAGACTCTTAAGAGCACTTGCACCATTAGTAGCTTGAGCTTCTTGAATAAAATCATCCTTAAGTTCAATGTAGGTTTCATCTAGATCATCACTAGAAATATCAGGTGAATTAACAGGTGTACAAACATTTTCAACAAGAATTTCAACACTTTCAATTTGTTTGGATTTAGCAATTTTAGCATCTAGGAAAGGACCTTGTGAACCAGTATCATCAAGCATAGTAGAAGCATCATCAAAAGTATTAGAAGCATTTTCAGACTCAACAGAAGTAACAGTACGTGTAGCATGTGGTGGAATAAGAAGCGTACTCATAACAGACGGTGAATCAAGAGCAATAGAGGTGTTCAGAGTTGTACCTCCTTGTAGTGGATGGTAATATATGAACTTTTCCATCACGAGTCTTGCCCATGATGAAAGGGTTGCAGCAAACAATATCACGTTCAAGTGAGAAAATAAATAAAGTTATGCTCCCCGGCAACGGCGCCAGAGAATAGTCTTGATGACCCACAAGTATAGGGGATTGCAGCAGTCTTCGAGGGAAGTAAAACCCAAATTTATTGATTTGACACAAGGGGAACCAAATAATATTTATATGCATTAACAACTGAGTTCTCAATTCAGCTGCACCTGAAAGTAGATTTTCTCGCAACAATTTATGAGTGGTAATAGTTTTATAGCAGCAGTAGTAGTAAAATAACATGAGGAATAAAATAGTAACATCAGTAGAAATTGCGGAAAACAGCAGGATGGGAGTACCGTAAGTATAGAGGGAATAAGTAAACGGGCGTTGCATGGATAACATAGGTCATGTAATAATCGAAACATTGGCATTGCAGATATAACAATAAAGCATCCAACTTCTAGGCAAACCATAGGCATGTATTCCAATATAGTCATATGTGCTCGCAATGAGAAACTTGCACAACATCTTTTGTCCTACCAGCCCGTGGCAGCGGGGACTCTAGGGAAACTACTGGTAATTAAGGTGCTCCTTTTAATAAAGCACTAGAGCAAAGCATTAACTTTCCGTGAACACACGTGATCCTCACATCACAGCTATCCCCTCCGGTTGTCCCAATTTCTGTCACTTTGGGGCCTCGGGTTCAAGACAATGACATGTGTAAACAACTTGCAGATATGATCAAGAAACATAATTATACTCATGAAACAATAAAATGTTCATATCTGAGACCATGGCACTCGGGCCCTAGTGATAAGCATTAAGCATAATAAGTTGCAACAACGGTAGAAAAAACTAACAATGGATACTAGTCACTATGCCCTAACAATCTGGCATTATTACATGATCGATCTCATCCAATCCCTTCCATCCCTCTCAGCCTACAGCGGTCTTTACTCAGACATGGACGGGGGAATCATGGATGGTTGATGGAGAAGAGGTGGTGTTGTCGATGGCGATTATCTCCTCTGAATCTACTTCCCGGCAGGGCGCCGGAATAGGAACTTCTGATCCCCGAATTGAGTTTCGAGGTGGAGTGGCGCTCTGTTGTGTTTTGTGGAATATGATGAACCCCCATCGGTTTTTAGGTTACGGGGCATAAGTAGTCGAAAAGGGAGCCCGAGGGGGTGGATGTGGCCCCCACACCACCTGTTGGCGCGGCCTAGGGGGGCGCCCAGGGGTGGTATGGCCTCTCTTGCCCCCCTCCAGGTGTCCTTCTGGCTCTCGGGGTCTTCTGGTGAGCGAATCTCAATGGGGTATTTTCTGGGAAATTTCCCGAAAGTTGATTTTTCTAGACAAAATCAAGACACCAAGGTAATTCTGCTGAAAACAGCGTTAATCCGTGTTAGTGGTATCCAAAACTCACAAGTTTAGAGGAAAACAATAATAAAAGTGTTCGGAAAAGGAGATACGTTTTGGACTTAAAAGTATGTCGTCGTTGGATTGGAATCCAATGACCTAGAATAGGCCACGTCGACGTCTGCCGGGGACGGCGATAAATGGGGAACGGAAAAAGAAGGGATGGTGGCCCGAGGCGGAAACTCGCCGGAGTATCGGCGGAGGGGGCTACGAGGTCTCTGGTATGCGCGGCCAACACCAAACGGCGGCGGAGGACGACACCAGGTGATTGACCCCGCCGAATCAAGCTCGGGAAGGGTCCATGATGGAGTTCGTCGAGGACCCCTGGCGACCGGCCATGTCAAGGATGGCGGTGACCCTGTGATGGACATGAAAGGGATTATGTGTGGTCATGGGAAAGAGAGATGAGAGGGGAGGTCAGGGGAGTAATCATCAAGGGCGGAGGTCCTCTATACCTTCCATTTAATAGTGAGGTCGTCGACGGAGGAGATGCGCTCGATTCAGGCGATAGGACAAGCAATGGAGATGGGTTTTGATGCTAGGGCTCGATTGAGGAGGGGTGGAGGTGGTGCGGCAAGGATGAGATGGAAGGGGCGGCCTCGGGTGGCCTGGCGCCACTGTTCGGAGTGTGGCGTCCATGGAGGTCGTTGCGAGGGAGCTCACGAGCAAGCTTGCGGCTTCAAGCATGTCTAGGGGACCGCCTAGGGTGAGGAGGCCGTGTAGGCGAGAGAGGAGCGGAGGAGGATGTCCGGGGTGATGGGAACACGACGGCGTGTCTATGCACCCGAAGGTGTTTGTCAGCGAAATGAGGAGGAAGGAGGGCGAGAGGGAGAGGATGGAGATGTCAACCGTGCTCCTGGTGGTCTCGTGTAGCTATATGACAAGGAAGAAGGGCAATGCGTGGCTGGTGAGGGTGGAGCTCGACTGCCACCTGTGATGTAGATTGGCATCCAGCTGATGATTGAGGTGTAAAGTAGAAGGGAGGACATTTTGGGGACAGGGATCATATCCAGGGGGTTGAGTCAGAAGTGTTCTAAGTCACAGAGCAAGAGTGAGGTAGAGGGAGAGAGAAGATTGACCAGGACATGCCTACTCTCAATAGTGACCAGAAATACCAGAAATGGTTTTTGATTGTTTTCTCCATATTTTCAATAGAACCCATGTGAATGATCATGTCTGGTGGATAGAGGATGAAAAATGGAGGTTGGGGATGGTGGCCTGACAAGTATTTGAAAATCTTTGTTTCACAATTTTTTGACAACACAAAAAGTGTTGAATCTATTTTTAAATATTTTCTTCCAAATTTTGAAAACAACTTGCAAATGTTTTTGCATAAATGAGTCCCATATGACCATAGGCATGTTGGGTAATTTTTCCAAGAAGTTAGGAAATACTTTTATTCACAAAATATTTAAAAGTCCATTTCTGGCCTTTTGGAAAATAAAATATAATAAATAGTAAAAACTTTTAAAAAATATATTTTTGAGTTGGTATGAGAGAGTATATAATATAGATCTAAAAAGTGATTTTTAATAAACAACTCTTTTGAAAATATTTGAGGTTCCAAGAGAAAAAGGGTGAAAACAGGGGTTATTTAATAGGCCAAAAACCTTGGGAGAAAATAATCCAATGGCCAATGAAAAGTAAATGGACCAACTAGTTGTGATGTATAAGTCATGAATATGGCAATGGGAGGTTGATGGACCTCAAAAATAAAGAGGAGTGCTTTTTAATTACACTGCCAAGATGCATCAAGATAACATGGATATGATCCTTATTTTGGAATGCCCTCAAGAGGGCTTTGGAAGAAAATGATAAAGCGGTTCAATATCCAATTAAACCACTTGGATAGGACTTATAGATATTTACTATGATATCCATGATGGTACATTGGTCAAGGATCAAGATTTTTCAATTATGGCATGAGGCCAAAATAGTAGAGTTTCAATAGAACAAGAGGTGAGATTAAAACAAGACTGAATTCTTACACTTATGCATGGTCTTGTTATTTATAGATTTTATTCATTTAAAAAAACTCACACTCATAATCAAACAGATATACGCACTTCAAGGCAAACACGAGATAAGATCACACAATAAGAAGATAATAACAAGACTGAACAAGTTCACTAAAGCAAGTTAGTTCTTTAATCCAATTTCTAAAATGTTTTCTCAAGTGCTAGTTAAAGGTAGTGATCAAGCCACACCATGAAAAGAGGATTTTAGAAAGTAGTTCAACTCAAAGCTTGTTATTCTCAAAATAATATAATTTAGGTAAAACATAGGTGTAATATAGTCCCCACATATGGTTTTTGCAAAAAAAAAGTGAGATGCGGTTTTTGTAATGATTGCAAAATTATTTTGGTTGAAAACAAGTAGGAGATGATTACCTCCATAATAATTTTCATATAGTTTTGGAAAATACCTTGTTGTCATCTAAAAAACTTGGCCTTTGGGTTGTTGCTAAAATCAAAAAAAAATTACATGTGTTTGGCAAAAAAGGTGATACAAGAAGGTGATAAGTTTTCTTGTCAGGACTTGATCACCAGAGTTAAGTTTTTAGTAGGGTGTGATCATTGGGTTTAATTGTTAGGTGTTAACAAATACCAACACAGACACAAACAACAAGCAAATAGAACTAAAACACAAGCATAAGTCAAACATTTCAAAAAGTTTTTGTTGGCCCTGATTTTTGGGTTATTGAAAACTAGTTCTTCTTGTCTTCCAAAAATTGGGTTGTTACAGTCATCTACCAGGGTGAGTATAGAAAGAATGGAAATCTCAACCTCTCGTTCATGAGCCAGTTTCACCACACTATGAACACATGTCAGCTCAAGGAAATCAAGCTGTAGAATAGGAAGTTTACATGGAGCAACGAAAAGGATGCCCCCACCTAGGTCTAATTGGATAGAGATTTCCACAACACAGACTGGGACCTGCTTTTTGGCAATCACATTAACATGCTATCTGATACATCACAAACATATCTATAATTTCGGATGTTCGGTGTTGTTTTAGTGCCATGTGCTATATGTTTTCTATACACTTTATGCCATTTTTATGCATTTCCTGGGACTAACCTATTGACAAGATGCCACCGAGCCAATTCATGTTTTCTGCTGTTTTTGGTTCCAGAAAAGTTGTTCTAGAAATATTCTCGAAATTAGACGAAACAAAATCCCAGGGTCTTATAAATCTGTCACGTACACAGAGTCTGGAGGGGGACCCTAGAGGGCCAACACCATAGGGCGGCGCCCCCTCCCCCCTCCCCGGCCGTGCCACCAGGTGGTGTGGCCCCCCTAGCCACCCACCGATGTTTCCCTTTCGCCTATTTAAGCTCCTCCACGGGTTAACCCTAAATCCCAAAGCCTTTTTTCCACAAAAATTTCCGTAGCCGCCGTCATCGTCAACCCTAGTCCGGGAGGGTTCTCAAGCTCTCCTCGGCACCCTGCCGGGAGAGGGAATCGTCACCAGAGGGCTCTTCATCACCATGCCTGCCTACGGAGTGATGCGTGAGTAGTTCATCCTTGGACTAAGGGTCCATAGCAGTAGCTAGATGGTTGTTCTCTCCTCTTTATGGCTCATGTTTAGATATTGTGAGCTACCTAACATGATCAAAATCATCTTATTGTAATGCTACATGTTGTCTTTGCTGGAATCCGATGAATATTGATTGCTATGTCTAGTGATTATCAATATATCATGTTCTTTCATGTTTAAGTTATTTATGATCTTGCATGCTCTACGTTACTAGTAGATGCTTTGGCCAAGTTGATGCTTATAACTCCCGGAGGGAGTATTTATGCTCCATAGTGGGTTCATGCCTCCCTATCACTCTCGCTCGAGTGACAGAAACGTAACGGGTGGGGGATGTGCTGTTGCCATTAGGGAGAAAAAAACGATTTTTACATTGTTTACATTACACGCTTTACTTAAGGCAATAATCTGTTGCTTGCAACTTAATACCCGAGATTTGATTGGATGACGCTCTGAGGGTAGATTATTAGTCATAGATGCAGTTGGAGAGACACCACTAGTGAACTGTGAACCCCGGTCCATTTCTTTACACTGATAATACAACCACTGCAATATTGTTTTCCTCTCATTCACTACGATCATTGTTCTCTTTTATTTACTTCAAACAAGAATTGTTTTCCACACTATACATCTAATCCTTTGTTTTCAGCAAAGCCGGTGAGATTGACAACCTCACGGTTTCGTTGGGGAAAAGTAACTTGATTGTGTTGTGTAGATTCCATGTTGTTGCTGAACCGGTAGTGCGCCCTACCAACGTCAGATGCTAACAACCTTCAAAAGTGATTTATTTCTCCTACTTGTCGATTCAACCTTGGTTTCTTTCTGAGGGAAAACTTGTCGTTGCACTCTTCATACCTTACACATGGGGTCTACCAACGAGCGTATGTTTACCCTGCATCAAGCAAGTTTTCTGGCATCGTCTTTGTTTTTGTTTTGCTTGGTTTATTTTATTTTGTCTTGTTTGTTTCTTTATATCAAAAATACAAAAAATAGTTCTTATTCTAGTTGTTATTTTTATCCTGTTTTTAATCTTGCTAAAATGAGTACTCCGGAGAATACTAAGTTGTGTGACTTTACTAGCACAAACAACAATGATTTTATTAGTACACCTAGTGCTCCACCTGCTCATACTACTGATTTTTATGAGATTAAGCCCGCCCTGGTAAATCTTGTCATGAGAGAGAAATTTTCAGGTGTTAGATCTGATGATGATGCTACCCATCTTAATAATTTTGTTGAAGTCTATGAGATGCAAAAACATAAGGATGTAGATGGAGATATTATTAAACTGAAATTCTTTCCTTTCTCTTTGAGAGGAACAACTAAAAAATGGTTGCTATCTTTGCCTAGAGATAGTATCTATTTATGGACTAAGTGTAAAGATGCTTTCATTGGAAAATATTATCCTCCTACTAACATTATATCTTTAAGATGTAGCATTATGAATTTTAAGCAACTTGATAATGAGCATGTTGTTAAATCTTGGGAAAGAATGAAATCTTTGGTAAAGAATTCTCCTACTCATGGACTGAGTACTTGGATGATCATCCAAACCTTTTATGCAGGTCTGAATTGTTCTTCAAGAAACATTCTGGATTCAGCTGCTAGAGGAACCTTTATGTCCATCAGTTAGGGTGCTGCAACAAAGCTTCTTGATGATATTATGATAAATTATTCTGAATGGCGCGCTCAGAGAGCTCCACTAGGAAAGAAGGTCAATTCTGTTGAAGAAACCTCTTCCTTGAGTGATAGGATTGATGCAATTATGTCTATGCTTGTTAATGGTAAAACTTATGTTGATCCAAACAATGTTCCTTTTGCCTCTTTAGTTGCTCAAGAAGAGCATGTTGATGTGAACTTAAATAAAAATAATAATTTCAACAACAATGTTTATAGGAATAATTTTGGTAACAACAATTATAGGACATATCCTTCTAATAATGGTAATGGTTATGTCAATTCTTATGGTAATTCCTACAACAACAATAGAAGTGTACCCTATGATCATGAAAACATGCTTAAGAATTGTATTAGTACACAAATTACTTTTAATAACTCTGTTGAGGAAATGTTTGGCAAAATTGATGTTCATGCTTCTAAAGTTGATAGTTGTCGCACCCTGGCTTCTAAGGGATACTCATCGTACGAACTGGATAGTAGGTGCTTGGATTATGGGGCATAACTGCTCCCACGTCCCAGCTTCCTGGTAGGCCTGCGCTTATGCGCGACAACACAAGCCTTACTATTCCACCGTCGATGTAAACTATCCATTAGGAGTCACAGGCACTACTGTCGACGTACTTCATAACAAGCACGCACTGTACGTCAACAGCTTTGAACGAATGATTATCACAACTTATCTCTACGACACAAAAGATAGAAATAAAGTTGCAACTGGCCTTCACTAAGGCGGAAATAGCGAATACAATCATCCAGAGGACACATGTCCCAATATATCATCCATTACAACAGCGGAAGCAATCAAAGGTGTCTGGGTACAGACAAATCCAACAGGCTTAAGAAGCCGGAGAAAATAAATAAGACGAAGCCCATCCACGTAGGTCCTGGATCCAGCCCTGGTCCAGCTAACTACTCGTCTGCAGTCTCGTCGAACTCCACAAAGTAGCCATCCTGGTGGTCATCGTAGCCGTAGTCGTAGTCTGCGTAAACCACAGCCCCAACGGGGTCAGTACATCCAAGTACTGGCAAGCAAGACTCACAGTTCACCAAGGTATAGCCCGTCAACACAAGCACAGATGACTTGGTTCAACGGAAAGAAGGGGAAGTATATAATGCTGCAACTGGCTGCGCTAACCAACTACAGAGATTCTATCATATCCAACTATTAGAAAGGGGATAAGATCGAGGTTTGTAACCAACTGGAAGATAACATCAAACAAACCCATCCTGGATCTCGCCCCTTATCCAAAGAAGCAATCCGAGGATAACTCACACAGTTGGATTAATATGAATCAAGTTATTGTGACAATAATACTATTACTAGTCAAGTTATTAATCATGGGGTGTGACATGTTTGATCATTATGTTTAAGTTGTCCTGAGTACTTGTTAGCCAGTACTTTCACCAAGTAATCCATAACCGCGGAAAACACGGCTTCTCGAGAAGATTATCCCTGCAGGGTTGCACCAATTTGGCCGTACACGCAAGAATAACCCGCCAGATGGGATGCCTCCCACCAAGCGGGGTACTCTACACAACCAACCATTCTTCGCATCAAGCCCAAAGAACCTTGGGCGCACGGCTAATCAAGCCCCGAAGAAAAGGGACCCTCATAGCACTCTAAGACCGTGTCCCCCTATATGCCGACTACAAAAGTTCCACCCTGCGCTGGGCTCGCAAAAACATGCATGCGGCAAATGGAAAACACGAACTAAATGAGGCGATTTGGACGAGATGCGAATCAGGTCAAGTTGAGGGGGGCGCCCATACTCGCTTCCCACATGCGGGTAGTGCGCTCATCATGGATCAGTAGACAAGACCCCTTTCCTATTAGGGTCGACACTAGCAGGCCTCAAAACCTCTCATGGGCCTCCTGCCGGTGCCTTATCATCAGATTATTATTAACAGTAATAACATTAGCATGATTGATTGATTGATTAAACATCGAGCCCCCAGAACATAATAAAGATATAGTAACTGAAAGTAACGGGTAACAGACTCGAGCGAAACAACCTAAGCATGTTAGTAAGACACTGGCTCAATCAATGGGTTGTAGGAGGGGTGATGAGGCAATATCATGGGTTAAAGGATTCATGTGATAGGTTCGTAACAGAAACATCTACCACTAAGGCTAGCAAGTATAGACAACGGAAAGTATCGGTAACCAGGGTTGAAAGGAACACGATGGTTCATGTGAGTGATAACTTGCCTGCAAACTGATCAGCCGGGTACTGAGCTAGATCCTCAGAAGGGGTGCTGTAAAGGTCGTCTGCCTCAACGTCGTCGTCTATTCGAGAAGAAGCAAACAAACAAAACAGGAAGGTAAACAATCATGTTCATGGCATTGTGCACAGTCAATATGATGCATGACAATTTAATGGGTGCCTCAAAATAAATTGACTAACAAGATAGCACAAATTAAATGGACCCATATGCAAGGGTTGCATATGGAAAAGGATCCATTGAAATAATTGGAACAAATGATTTGCAACTATTTATTATGTGAAATTTGTTATCATGATGCATGCATGATGGTGCTAGCAAGATAACAACAAATAACAATGATAGATGCAAAGGAAAAGGAGTAAAACAAGTTTGGAATTGATTTATTAAGTTTTGGAAAATTTTGTTACTTAAACATGTTACACAAACAATTATTGTTTTCATCAAGTTAGAGTGTGCAAAACAATTTACAAATTTTATATTTGAAAAGAACATCAAATTTTTGTTGAATTACATGTTTCACATTTTGAAAGTGGACTTTGGATGAATTTATTATGAATTAGACAATATTAAACAAGTTTTAATTGAATTAAACAAGATTTAAAATGTTTAGGCAATTTAAATTGTTCAAACCAGGAAACAAATTTTATATTTGAATAGGATATTCAAAAAGGTGTGAAAAACATATTTTATTTGAATTATTTGAAAACAGTATGAATTAGTTATGAATTATTTCAATTTGCATTTGAATTATTCAAATTTGAAATTTAAAAGTATTTTGAAAACTCAAAATAGAACACCACTTGGATATTTGGAAATATTAGAAAATTTGGATCAGAATTCATATAAAGTTTGTATTTGTTGGAATTATAAAACAAAAGATATTGAATTTCAAAGTTTGGATTTAATTCTGCTATTTAAAATGAAATAGAAATTTAAAACAGAATTGTTTTTATTCGTTTGTTACCGTGCTGGGGTTTACCCACAGACACTGCCCTGTGGGCCTGCGGGGTCAGCACGCTGGCGTGGCAGAGGAGAGGCTGACAGGGGGGCCACCCTGTCAGCACTGCGCGCAAAAAGGTGGGGTTTTTCTCCCGTGCGCGAACCAGCACTCGAACCCGCGAGCGCGCGCGAGCGAGAGAGACAGTGTAACCACTGCGGTGGTGAGCGATGCTTGTCAGTATGCAGATGCGCAGCGAGGATATGTTTCAGAAACATGTTACACTGACGAAACTGAAGAACGCGCGCGTGCTCGCCTGACAGAACCTCAACGGCGGCGATCAACGCCGATGTGCTCGCGCTACGGGGCTGCTGTGCTGCTGGATGCGCTCGGAAACAACAGAGGGAGAGAGGGAAGGAGACGGTGGACGCTCATCGTGGTTGTAAAGGAGCAGAGAGGCGACGATGACGAGCTGATGACGCCGGGGTGACGACGGTGGCCGCGGAGACGACGTGGACGGCGCCGTCGATGTGGTGCTCCTCCGTGCGCGCTCTAGCGCTCAACACGTAGAGGAAGTAGCGGGCTACTGGTTCCAGCAATCAATCGGCGGCGAGGGGCTCTGCTACGACGAGGAGGACCTCGGGTTCAGAAACAATGGCGCGGTGGCCGGAGGAAAAGGAGAGGACGGCGGCGTCGATCGAGGGCTCACCGTGGTGGTTGCTGGTGTCCAAGGGGAAGAGGAGGTGACGGCGACTCGATTCCCGTAGAGCAGAGGCTAGGTGGGGTGAGGATACGGCGGCGCCATCGACGGGTTCAGAGCGTGCTCGCCGGAGAGAAGTAACAGAGAGGGATCTCGCCGTGGAGGAAGCGAATGGCGGCGGTGGAGAGGGGATAGGGTACCTAGGAGTTAGGGTTTAGGTTCCAGGGGTGCCCTAGGGATTATATAGGCGCGGGAGAGCGACGGGAGGCCGCCGGAGTCGCGCGGGGTTGCGGTGGCTCCGCCCGATTCTCTGCCGTACGGGGTGACGAAGGGGAAACAGAAGGGCGGCACGAATCTTGGCGCAAGCGAAGCGGTAAGCTAGGGGAATAGCGGGCTGGGTGGCGCGCGCGCGTAGGGCTAGCGGGCTGGGCTGCGTTAGGTTAGTTAGTTGTCGCCCGTTTTGCTATTTTTATTCTTTTCTGTTATATTTTTTTTTGTAGTTTGCTTTTGGAAGAAAACTGTTAAGGGTTTAGTTAATAAAAATTACAGAAAAATTATTGTAGGCTTGTTAGGTAATTAGAAAACATATTCCAACTTTGGATTTCAAAAATTTGAGATTTAAAATTAGGTTTGCATTTGAAATTAAATTGAAAGCATTTCTAATATTAAACACAATATTAAACAACAATTTTTAATAGGGTTCACCCTAAGGAATATGTGTTTAAAGATTGCAATGGTTGAGTGATTTTCATGTATTCAAATAGTTACTGATTTGAAATTCATTTGGTTTGAATTGAAGTGAAGTAGAATTAAGTAATTGGATTAATGGTTTGATTAAACCAACAATTTGATAAGTGAAAAACAAGGAATAAAAGGGTTGTTTTTATTTGTTATTTTTGTTCCAAAAGTTGTAACAGAGCAAGTATGAAACCATGTTTGAATAAGGTTTAAGTTTGAGTTGTGAAAACAGTGGAAAACAATTGCAATAATTAAGAAACAAATGCAAACAACAATAAATCAAATGCAATGAGATGATGACATGATGCATTGCTTGAAATAAAACAAGGAACAAGGCATTCTAGTGGTATTTTCATACTTGGGATGTTACAATAGTCTTGCTATTGATGTTGATCTCCTTAAAATAAAGTTTATGCCTCATGATGTTAAAGAAAGAAAAACTTTGAATGTCATTCAATTTAGAATTGATGACAATATTAGGATGTTAGCTGAACTGCATGCTAGATGGGAAAGAGAAGATGAAATAACTAGAAAGAATAATAATATAGCTAAAGTTTTCACTATTACCACCACTAGTAAAATTGAACCTTCTCGTGCTAGTAAATCATCTAATATTGATGGTAAAGTAATTGGTGTTGGCAATACCTCCACTTCTTTTGTTAAACTTTTAAAATTGCCTAAAACCATCGAAACGGTTCCTGATAAAAGTGCTAATTTTTTTTAAATGTGGGAGACAATGGTCCCGTTACCTTTGAGAAAAAATGATCTTGATTTTGATGATTGCAATATATCTGAAGTAATTGTGTGCTTGCAAAATCTTGCTAGTTGTCCTAATGCTAGTGCTATGAATATGGCTTTCACAAAACATATTACAAATGCTCTCATGCAAATTAGAGAGGGAGAATTAAACCGTGAAGCTTATATCCCTAGGAAGTTAGATGATGGTTGGGAACCCATCATTAAAATGAAGGTGAATGGTTTTCATTGTAATTCTTTATGTGATCTTGGTGCTAGTATCTCTGTTATGCCTAAGAAATTCTATGATATGCTTGATTTACCACCTTTGGAACATTGTTATTTGGATGTTCGTATTGCTGATAATGCTAGAAAGAAACCTTGGGGAGAGTTGATGATGTTCTTATTATGGTTAACAATAACCTTGTCCCCGTTGATTTTATTGTTATGAATATGGAATGCAATGCTTCTTGTCCTATTGTTTTGGGAAGACCTTTTCTTAGAACTGTTGGTGCTGTTATTGATATGAAAGAGGGGAATATTAAATATCAATTCCCACTCAAGAAAGGTATGGAACACTTTCCAAGGAAGCGAATGAAGTTGCCTTTTGATTCTATTATAAGAACAAGTTACAATTTGGATGCTTCTTCACTTGAAAATACTTGATTCTTGTTTTCTGGGCCTAGCTAAAAGGCGTTAAATAAAAGCACTTCTTGGGAGATAACCCATGGTTTTATTTTTGCAATGTTTTCTTCTGTTTTCTTTGAGTTAAGGTGTTTTTTACTTCTGTAGCAACTCCTTTTGTATCTTTATTTTCTCGTATTTGGATTTCTGCGTAGGAAACAGATTTCTGCTGTGCACTGTTAAATTCGTATACAATCACAGAAGCATCAAAATGACCTGAAAATTTTTGTCCTTAATCCTCAGCTATTTCTGAAACTTCTTCTAGTTCTGCATTTTTCGATTTGAGAAAAGTATGTGCCCCGACAAAATTCGTCTTTACAGACTGTTCTGGTTTTTATAGATTCTGCATTTTTACTTGCATTCACTCTTTTACTATGTTTAGTGGATTTCTTTGCTCCACAAAACATTAGTGGGTGTAGCTAATGTTTAAAAACTATTAATAATGCTTGTCTCCAAGGTGAACATGTGAGTTTTTGATTTTGCATTAACCCTCTAATGAGAATTAGTTTGAGTTTGGTCTGAAAGAAATTTTCAAGGGTAAAGAAAGGAGGGTGATATAATGTGATCAAGAAGAGTGAAAAGACAAAGCTTGGGGATTCCCCCGTGGTTCATCCCAGAAAATTCTAAGAAGACTCAAGCATCTAAGCTTGGGGATGACCAAGGCATCCCCTTCTTCATCGGCAACTTATCAGTTCACTTCTAGTGAAACTATATTTTTATGGGATTATTACTCATGTGCCCCCCGATTCCTTAGTTCTGCTCACTTTCCCCCACGGTTCAAAGTTTTACTCACTTTTCCCATCTCCTTAGGTCAAACTTTCACGAATGCTCACACCTGACGTTGTTGTGTCTTCCGTTAACTCTGACTAGTGGCGCCGTGTGGGACTGTGTCACTCGTTGGACTTGACAACTGGGACAAGTGCGACTGCGTTTCTGTGGCATTGTCCGTTGGGACGTTGTATGCTTCGTACGTCGTAGAACGGGCTGAGTTTATTGATAATTAAATTCAGCCTGCTAGCATACCCATGCGTGCGATCAACCTTTTATGCATGCCATCATTTCAGCCTGCTATGCATGCGCCCGACGTTGGCATTGATGAGCGCAGTGTTGACTAGTTTACGTGATTAAAAGGCTGTGATTCAGTCAGCACCTAGCCATGCACGACTGCAATTCAGTGGCAACGCAGCCACCTAGCCACCTAGCCACGCACGCGGGTGTAATTCGGTCGCCACCTAGCCACCTAGCCACGCACGCAACTTGATTCAATCGCACGCTCGATTAATTTGTCGCGTCGTTTCACGCGTCGAGCCACGCATCAGGGCACGGTCGGACCGAGTGATGAAAAAACGGCGGTTCCTCCACCCCCTCCTCTCCACAGTACAACCGCGACACCTCAATGCAGTGTGAAAAGACGGTGATGCCTCGATGCAGTGTGAAAAAAAGTACAACCACGACACCTCGATGCAGTGTGAAAAACGGTGGTTCCATACACCCCTCCTCTCCCTTGGCTACTTAAACCGCGTCTCGTAACCTCCTCCTCCACATCTTCAATCTCCGCCTCCTCCCAATTCTCTTCTCTCCAACCAGAGCCAAAGCACAACCAACGACTCGACGTACGTGAAGATGCAGTTCAATGCACCCACCTTCGGCTTCCCACCCACTGTGCCGAAGGTCCGCTACCCCCTGGCAGGGTCGTTGAGACCACGCTGCGCGTCCGGTCGTTCTCACGATGGAGGAACAATACAGAGTTGGACCGTCTCTTCCTCCATGCGTGCTTTAACCACCTCCCGGCGGGGTCGCCAGTCATGTTCCGTCTAGAGGAACAGCATGCCCACACCAATGCTCCAGTGGTAAGCCTCGTCACCTACTTCACAAACAGGTTTGATGCATACTACCTTCTCGGCCGCGTGTTGTGATGTGGATGCGAGTTCATCGCATTCACGACCTACAACATGTACACTGACTTTGAGAGCATCTTCCCCGATGAATACCACATGCACACCCTCCCCTACTATCTCGGATATGACGGCGTCAAGGAGCAGTGAAGACGACGAGTACAGCGGCAACAAGGAGTGAAGACGGCGATGGTGAAGTCCTGACGGTGTTGGTGTTGCGCGCCCGTAGTGTTGCCGGCCCTAGCTAGTGTACCGTGCTATGTACCGTATATTATGTGTTCCCCGTACTATGTACCGTACTATCTAGGGATCTAAGAATTCCGTATCTAAGTTATTTATCGTTGGCCCTGCGTGATGTGTTATTTTTTATCTGTATTCATATTAGTTCCATGTGGTTTTCCACAAGTTAATTAAGGCACGACTAAGAGAACATACAACGCAGCCTATTAGAGTGGACGCAGCCTTTTTTATCTTTTCTTTCCTATATTTGAACTAGTAGTTACACTAGTTTGTGAAAAAGAAAAGAACCCAAACTATAAAGTAAGTAAGATAAATTTATGAACTACTCTCTCTGTTCCTAAATATAAGATGTTGTAGCTATTGCTCATGTTGTCTAGATACATACTAATATGAGTGAACATATACACTAGAAGTTGTCTAGATACATGTAGATATATGTGAATGTGGAGGCTAAAACATCTTATATTTAGGAACGGAGGGAGTAGTTTTGTGTATGCTGAGATAAGGACAGAAAATAAAAACATACTTGTGAGCTAAATAAGGTTAGATATCAAACTAGTCGAAAAAATAACTCATTTTTTTTGCACGTGCATGACAACTAACTTGTGAAAAAAATATATGTTTTCCCTTCTTTTTTTGGCATTCTAAAACCCTTTGCATTTTGTGAACACTTTGTATTTTACTATCACCTTTAGCAAATAGAAGAGGGTGGGCAATCAAACCTCAAATAAATGAAATCTCTTTGAATTGTTGAAAAAAAAACCAGAGCATCGCGTGTTTGTGGATTTTTCCTAAAACTCGGTGTAACCAAACTGAAGCTAAACTGAACTAAAGAGAGTGTTCCTCTGAAGAAGAGATGATCTAGAGGTATTTGTGCTGCACAAGTAGTGCTAATTGTCATCTGGTCAACTAAAAAACTAGGTACAGTAACAAAAAAACTTAGATGATCTCGAGAGATGCGCATTGAAATCCATCGCATTAAAGTTTCGTGACCTGGACTTAATATACAGTTAACAGTACACAACATCTGTAACGAGGGTTGACCAGCACGTAAACAAATCCTACAGCAGCAATGCAAAAATAAAAGCCTAAAGCTATCATATTTGCTTGCTGCATCACTTGAATGATCTGCTTCAAGTTCTTGTTCATCTTCTTCAATTCACCCTTCAGATCTGCATCCCCCACTGTGGAAGCACCCTTCAACTGCGCATTCCCCATGTTCTTCACGGATGGAGGCAGATTGAGCTCGAGGGTTGGAGCCCCCTTTAAATCAATCAAGCCCTCCCTTTGTAGCCTCTCCACATACTCATCCATCCACTCGAAATGATTGCATTTTTTCACGATCTGAAAACGAAATAATGAACCATAAATCCCAACTCCGTGGATGCAAGAAGAGAACCCAGATCTAGAGGCAAAAAATTCAGAGCTAAAGGATGCGAGAGGAACCAAGATCTACCTGCCCCTCCGTCCTGCTCTCGCATCTGACAAAATCGCGCCCAAAGTTGCCATTTTTCTCCACCTTCGAAGTCCACCGCTTCTGTGGCATGGTGCATCGGCAGTCTGGACACCGCTGCATCGGCACTGGACCATACATAGGCCACGAGGGGCAGGAGGATGAAGTGGAGGTCGACATTTCACCGGAGAGGAAGAGGAACTACTCTATCGCCGAGATCCAAAGGGGAGGCCAACACGGGCTGTTGTGTGACTGTGTCGATGGGTGGAGGGGGGCACGGGCTGCTGTGTGACTGTGTTGATGTGTCAGTGGAATACAACGGCGTGGCCAATCAGGATTTAGAACCATCCTCCTACGGTTCGCCGGCCCTTCGAGATGACTGAACTCTGATCTCAACCGTCGACGCCATCCAACGGAGCGCGGGCTTGTCCCCAAAATTCCTTCTAGACGGTCAGATCTTACGGCTGGCATTGGCGGTAGGGTATGATCGGATGGCTGACGTTCGGCGCTAGGGTTTTGGGGTTACGAGGTTATCGGGCTTTTGGGGTTTGGGGGTTATTAGGGTATGACAGAACTTCAAAGGACCATAACTAATTCAAAAAAAATCAAAAAATGGAAACGAAGCGTAGTTTCTCAGCTTATAAGATATAGTTACTAGAAAAAAAAATATAAACATGCTGTAGGAACATTTTCAAGAAAAATCATTTTCACAAGTGAGCCATCAAAATCAGGTTCAAATGACCATAACTAATTCAAAAACAAAAAATCAAAAAAATGCACGACAAGCTCACATAGCCGTCATATGTGACATAGTTATGAGAAAAAAAATATAAACCTGGTGTCAAGACATTTTAATGAAAAAGGCTTCTCACAAATGAGCAACCGTGTATAGACATGTTCACAGTTCGATGGAGAGTAAAGGAGTGTTTTGATTTTGAAAAGATTCAAATAAATCAAAAAAAATCACCAATGCTTCCTCTTGGAGTGAATAAGACGGTTCTGGACTTATTTCTACATTTTCATATCTCAAACTTGTGTTTTGGTGGTTTTCAATTAAAAGGAATTTTTTTCTAAAAAGAAATTAATAATATGGAAAACAATTCAATAAATAGTGAGACTTCGACTGGACACTATTTAGATGGAATAAGTGTCACCTACAAAATATTGGCTTATTTACAGAAGGTCAAAAAAAACTTGATTACAAATGGGGCTGTTTACCCTTCAGAGCTCATTTGTAGCAAGTTTCTCCTTCGGATTGATCAGCTTCAAATGTTGGTGAAAGTTCAACTTTAGCTCAAACAAGTACTAAAGAGCAACATACCTGAAATTTTTTTACAACTACAACTTTGGCTCAAATTATAATTTTGTTCCAAATTGAAATATTGCTTCAAATTCAACATTTGCTTCAAATATGCATTCTGCATCACATATGATACCAAAGCACAAACAATATTACTAAGACTTATAAGTTATCACAAGATCTAAAGTTGAAAACACAAACACCTAACTACAAATCCATCAAATTCAAATTCATAGTTCAAATTTCAAAGTTTAAATTTAAATCTTCGACCTGCTCCTTGTGTAAGCAGATGGCTTCACTGTCTTGCTTCGGGTTTCCCTAGCTGGAGTACTCTTTGGAATCATCTTGTTCCTTCTGATCTTCCCTTGGGGTTGTCGCCGTTGAGGTGGTGAGGGAGTAATTCCACTCGGCGAGCACTCGACGACAAGTTGACTGTCATCTGTGTGTTCAGTAATCCTTAAAGGAACAACTGCATCGTTGGGGCAAAGTGAATCGATTGTCTTGTGTAGATTTCATGTTGCTGCTGAACCGGTAGTGCGCCCTACCATCTCAACTACATCAACCTTCCGAAGTTACTCCTTCCTCCAACTGGTCGATTCAACCTTGGTTTTTTCAGAGGGAAACTTGCTACTCTGCTCTTCATACCTTCCTCTTGGGGTCTCCCAATGAACGTGTGTTCCACACGCATCAAGCATTTTTTTGGTGCTGTTTCCGCGGAGGAAGAGAATTTCTGCAAGGGGAGTCTCTCACTTCCAATCTCTTTACTTTGTTTTAGTTTTTCTTAGTTTATTTTATTTTATCTTTTTTGCTTCTCTTTATCAAAAACACAAAAAATATTTCTTATTCTAGTTGTAGTTTTTATCCTATTTTTAGTCTTGCTAAAATGATTGTTCATGAAGTTGAGGTTCGTTCATTTAAACAACAAGGGGGATAAAGTTTGAAAGATGCTTGGTATAGAATAAGTGATGCTCATCATAGATGCACTAAGGAATATTCCACTTTAATCCTTCTTAGGAATTTTTATGTTGGCATTACTAGCTGGTATAGGTATGTTCTAGACACTCTTGCAGGTGGTAATTTTCTGGGAACTCCTGCTTTGGAAGCCTGTAATTTAATTGAAAGTTTAGTTGAACACCACCTACCAAGGTTATTAAAACACTTTAGATGATGTTATTAAAAAGCTAAACTCTATGGAGAATTTTTTTCCAAAATTCCTTGATAATGGTAGAAAAGTTAATGAATCAATAGTAAGTATCAAAAAGAGATTACTATATTAGAAGCTAGCAATATCTGTGATAGACAAAATATGAGGATTGGTAAATTAGAGGAGGCTATGGAAACTTTAAGCTCAACCTTTTCTTCTCTTAATTTTAAGAGGGGTAAACCTTCTATGCGAAAAGATAAATAATTTATGTATGTCCCTAAGGTGCCTAAACCAAAATCCCCTGATGTGCTTAAAATGAATAAAACTTTTAGTGAAACTAAAAGTGATTTGCATATTGAATCATATTCAGGGGTGTCTAGGGTACCCATTGATACAAGTGGTGTTTTGGAAGAAATTATTGATTTGGATGCTTCTTCACTTGAAAATACTTGATTCCACTTTTCTAGGCCTAGCTAAAAGGCATTAAAGAAAAGCACTTCTTAGGAGATAACCCATGGTTTTATTTTTTCTTTGTTTTTCTCTGTTTTCTTTGAGTCAAGGGGTTGTATACTTCTGTAGAAAATCCTTTGTATATTTATTTTCATGTTTTAGTTGTGCCAAGTGAAGTGTCTAACGAAAGTGGAGTTGGTTTTGGATTTCTGCGCAGGAAACAAATTTCTGTTGTCCACCGTAAAAATCGTATAAAATATAGAAAGATCAGAATGACCTGAACATTTTTATGCTTATTCCTCAGCTAATTCCGAAACTTCTTCATTCTTTAAGTTTATCGATCTGAGCAACGTAAGTGCCCCGAAAAAATCCATCTTTACAGACTGTTCTGGTTTTGGCAGATTCTGCCATTTTTCTTGCATTTGCTCTTTTACGATGTAAAGTGGATTTCTTTGCTTCACGAAACATCAGTGATTGTAGCTAATGTTTAGAAGTGTCAATAGCACTTTTTCCCATGAAGAACCCATGATTTTTTTTTATTCTTGCACTAAGCCTCTAATGCGAATTTCTCTTTGAGTGTGGTGTGAAGGAAGTTTTCAAGGGTCAAGAGAAGAGGGTGATATAATGTGATCAAGAAGAGTGCAAGGTCAAAGCTTGGGGATGCCCCGTTGGTGCATCCCAGCAAATTCTAAGAAGTCTTAAGCATCTAATCTTGGGGATGCCCAAGGCATCCCCTTCTTCATCAACAATTTATCATGTCACTTCTATTGAAACTATATTTTTATTTAGTCACATCATATAAAGTTTACTTTGAGCGTCTGTTTGTTTTTATTTTGTTTTCCTTTGTTTTATTTTGTTTGCCTTGCTTCAATAATATAGTTGGAACCTAGCATTCTTTGTGTGGGATAGAGACACGGTCCTCTTTTTCATTTGAATACTCGTTATGCTCGTATTATTAGTTTTTCTTCTAGATTCTACAAAATTCCTATTAGCTCATGTTTTTCTTGCATCTCTTATTTAGAGATGTTAGTTTTAGTAGAATTGTGTTATTACTCTCTTGATTCATTGCTATATCTCTTGGAGAGTTTTTGTTGTTTGGTGTTTGATGGAACTAGAAAATGCTATGTGTGGTAGATGGTATAACGAAAAAAGCTTGCATATTCTTGTAGATCACAAAACTGTTTCACTTGATTATTTGTTGTTGTTTTGAGATATTGATATGCTTAATCGTAAACTTTTTGGTCTAGTAGATTAAAAACAATTAATTGTTGGTCTAAAAGCTTGAAACTGTGCCACACTCAAATAACCAGTTGATAGGATAATGGTATATGACTTCCTTTGCTGATAGCAATCGTAATGGCTTTTTGTTACCCGCTGCGGTCGAGGTAGCTAACTGTAAATTGTCACTGCCACGGACCCTCTTGGAGTGAATTTCATTATGCCTTTGGAGATCACGATTTTAGTTGTAATCTTTTAACTTGTGAGTTCTATGTTACGGTTTTCTGGCACTTCAGTATTGTGCATTGCTCATTCTCACATTGAGAGTTGGTGCAAACTTCACTAGTGAATCCAAACCCCGTGGGAGAACTTTCTTCTTCTACACATAAGCCAAAAATTATCTTCCTCAAAACAGCCACCATACCTACCTACCATGGCATTTCCATAGCCATTCCAAGATATATTGCCATACAACATCCATCATCATTATGTTACTTGTCATGCTTCATTGTTATTTTTCATACTGCTACACTGGCAGGAGCATTTAGTTTTAATTACATCAGAGATATTTTAGTTTGAGTTATGAGTACTAAAAGTGTGTTGATTCATTGTAAACTAGAGTGTTTCCCCTACCAGTGAGGTCATATATCAAAAAATAAAGAGAAAAGGCCCATAAAAAGAAAAAGAGAAAGAAAGGGCAAAAGAGAGAAAATAAAGAGAGAGGGGGCGGCACTACTATCATTTATTCCACACTTGTGCTTGTTTAGCATGATTAGTTCAGTTTGGAGAGGGTTTTCATATTATGACTTGCGTAACTATGTGGGGAACTTACATTATAGAACTTGGCTTGTACATTCAAATGATGAGCCTCCTCAAAAGTGCTCTAGGTCTTCATGAGCAAGCAAGTTGGATGCACCCCCACTAGTTCCATTGGAGAGCTTTCATACACTTATATCTCTATGTGCATCCGTTGTGTGGCAATCACTATTCCTTGCATAACTTTGATTATCAGACGTCCTCTTGTCTAATGATCACTTTCAGATGTGAGAATTTCTTCCATTTACCATCCAACCCCTCCCCCTTAATGTTCTTTTAGCCACAACATCTTGGTGCCAGGAACTAGTACAGAACGCTTGCTTGTTTTGAGTGCACAAATATTTAAATGATTTTCCTACGTGCATATTGTTGTCACTTGACTTGATCCTAATAGGAGTTGTAGTGAGAGTTTGATGCCTTGGATGATTATATTGTTGTTCTTGAAGCTTAAATCATATTTAATACGCTTTGCACAGTTGATTGTATTTTAGTATTGATAAATTGAAAAGTTTTACTTTGTTCTTCCTAACGGTTTATACATTATTCTATTTGATATCAACTATAAACCACAACCTTTATTCATTTGATACTAGTTTACATGCTTTACATTACTATGATGATCAAGTTTATGTTGGTAGCATGTCACCTTAGAAATTATTTGTTTTGTCGTTTACCTACTCGAGGACGAGTAGGAACTAGCTTGGGTATGTTAATACGTCATAAACATATCTATAATTTCTGATGTTCCATGTTGTTTTGATGCCTTATGCTACATGTTTTCCTTACACTTTATGTAATTTTTATCGATTTCCCGGGACTAACCTATTGACCAGATGCCACAGAACCAGTTCCTTGTTTTCTGTTGTTTTTAATTTCAGAAAATTTGTTCTGGAAATATTCTCGGAATTGGGAAATTCGAAGCCTGAAAGTATTAGAATTACTGAAGGTTCCACCGAGTCTCAAAGAGGCCCGGAGGGGGGCCACAAGAGGGCCTCACCATAGGGCGGCGCCCCCCCCCCCCCCCGGCCGCGCCTGGGTGTGGTTTGGGCCCCTCGGGCATCCACCGCAATCGCCCTTTCGCCTATTTATTCCCCCTGATACGTCAACCCTAAAAAGATACCAATTTTCCCTGAAAAACACCCGAGGCCGCCGTCATCGTCAACCCGAGATCGGGAGGGTTCTAGAGCTCTCCCCGGCACCCTGCCGGGAGGGAAAATCATCACCGGAGGGGTCTACACCACCATGCCCGCCTCCAGAGTGATGCGTGAGTAGTTCATCCCTGGACTAGTGGGAGTTAAACATTCATAATTTTCATTGCAATCATCATATATAGGAGGCATAGTATCATCAAAGTGAATTTTCTCCTCCAAGCTTGGGGAACTAGAAATATCATGCTCATCAAAACCAACTTCCCCAAGCTTAAAACTTTCCATAGAATCAGCAAGTATATAATTTTTATCCTCAATAGTAGGGGGACAAAAAATATCATATTCATCAAGACAAACTTCCCCAAGCTCAAGGTTTTCCTTAGCAATAAAGGTGTTCAAAGAATTAGTACTACCAAAAATATGATTGTTGTGCAAATAATTTTTCAATTTCTCCTCAAACACTTCATGTCCTAATTCAACGTAGATATTATACAGTTCTAAAATTGTTTGGTTGCTTTCCATTTTATAATTTTTTTTGTGTTTTAGGTTTATATGTTAGTATTCAATGCAAACAAGAATAAAAGCTTAGCACAACGCTCCCCAGCAACGGCGCCAGAAAAGTGCTTGATGACTCCCAAGTGCAAGAGATCAATTGTAGTACCTTTCGATAAGTATTTGAGTGTCAAACCCACGAGGAGCTGAAGGTAAGCTATCTATTCTCTAAAGCCCTATAACCCTCTTATATGTCTGTTTATGCAAAGCAATAAGTTTGACTAAAAGGAACTAACTAATTAAAAGCAAGTGACGTGGAGTGTGGTTTGTCTAGTAACTAGTGAAGCAAGTTTAAAATGCAAGTTTCTAAGCAAGTTTCACAAGTAGCAAGCAGCAAATATCTCAAGTATCTCAAGGGAGCAAGTATTCTAGCAATAGGTGTTTCGTTCGTGTGGTTGTCACAATTAGTGAAGCACATGTTTTAGTCTTAGTTGTTTCTTCTAGGAAGGAGCCATGAATAGGTATAGTCAAGTAAATGATCTACAAACTCTTATGATGGATCATGTGGCCAAGTAAATGACTGCACAAGATTGATTAAGACATAAAGTCCCACCATAGCCTTACGTTCTAAGGTCCCCTATATATATCCCCCAATAACTTAACTTTGTGGCTCAGTCTCAGGTTACTGTCACTCCCAAGTCACCACCACTCCATTATGCTACCGGTGATCACCTTACATGCATTCCCCAACATATGCGTGCGCTCATATATTGTACATAAAGACAATCATAGAACATAACAAACTTGTATGCAACCAATCAACGAACTATTTCACCATTGCCAAGAACAATTCACTACTCAAACATAGACGGGGAGACAC
The DNA here is from genome assembly GCA_028641055.1 of Alopecurus myosuroides. NCBI lineage: Eukaryota > Viridiplantae > Streptophyta > Magnoliopsida > Poales > Poaceae > Alopecurus > Alopecurus myosuroides. Next base: position 102,123,968 of record CM054059.1, read on the forward strand.
AATACATCATGGGAATATAGTATTGCATCATACATCGTGTTTGCCAAGATATTAGAGTGGAGAGATGGAGCTGATCTTGCTGTAGATGTTTATGATGAACACGCCGGAGGGGGGTGGAGCCCTCCCGGGGTGATCCCGGCGGCGTTTCCCCCCTCCGATCTTCTCCGGCGGCAGCCTTCTGTCTCTCTGTTTCGTGGTTTCGTCTCTCGGCGCCGCCTCTTCCTCGAAAAGGCCAGGGGACCCTTTATATAGTCGTTTTTAGGTCACGAGACACTCGGCAGAAGAAAGATCGACGGCATCGGAGCCAAGGGAGCAAAAACGGGGCCTCTCACGCGACCAAGGAATCTGGCCACGTGGAGGGTCCTATTTGCCACCTGGTTGGCCTTTTGGCCCTCTACTTTTGCCCATCGTCTTCGTCTAGAAAACTCTAAACCGTGCTCTTTGGCCTTGCCCTTTTTGGAGTCCCGAAGCTCCCGAAAAGTCTGAAACACTAAAAAGTACGTTTTCTGAAAAAACAGGGTTAGAACCAAAAGAAGGGGGGTTGTTTAGAAAATCCCCCAAATCATTATAAAACATAAATATAAGTTGTTAATATGTAGGAAAAACAAGTAATAACATGCAAAGTTCATGTATGCATTTTACATGCATCAACATCCCCAAGCTTAACCCATGCTCGTCCTCGAGTAGGAAGGTGATAAAACTAACATGGACTTTGCATATTGAAACAATCATGGGATATCAAGGAGGATTATTCTGCTACATATAATCAAATGATTAATACTAGAAATGAGTAGCAATATACAATTCATGTTGTAAGAAATATCAAATATGCAAGCAAAGATGCTTCATGAAAGTTCACAAAGTGTATAATGAAATAAAAGCACTATGGACCAAATGCATACACAAAATGAAAAATAAAATCCTATATTGGTCAAAGAATAGCATAATGGAAAATAGAAAATATGGTGGACACTTTGGAGAAAATTGAGTAGAGGTAAAACATGATCAAGTCTTATTTAGCCTCTAAATTATTCAACTAAAATTACTAATTGAAATGTGGTATCCATTGATCTAGGACTCTCATTGCCCCTTTATCACTAGCATCTTAAATGGTGAATGTTGAAGTAATGTGAATGACAAGGTGGTTGAAAGCCTCATGCCCCGTGAGTGTGAAAACCTACTCCATGATTACTCAACTTAAGATTCCTAATAAGCTTTGTACAATCATAATAAGTATTAATGACATCATAGAGAACCGCAAAGAGGTACCTCTTTCCCCATGACATGGAAACAAGCCCATGTCACAATGACAAGACAAACAAACGGAGTAGACTCATCATCCTTTTTATTTTCATTCACTATTATGCATAGCTTCTTATTTTATTGTAGGATGTGTTGTAGAGTCACTCAAGCTGTAAGGAAATTTCCACCAAGATAAAGCATGGCTTGGGTTAGCGGCCCAATGCGTTTCTCTAGTCATATAGATACTTACTCATCAAAACTTACTATTCCTCTATTACATTTCGGCATGGCAGAAGTGCAAAAACAAAAGTACATGATATTAACCAAATGTAAATTTTTGTGCAATGTTGAAAGCTTTCCGGTGATACACGTTTATAGCTAGCTCCCAACCACACACTTTTCAAACGCAAAACTTGTGGCTCCCATTATTGGGTCATGTTTATTAGATGCATAAAAAGTAAAGTGTGCCTTCAAAAGTTCGTGAGAGTCCTATCCCAAGTTCAACCCATGACAATTAATAAAGTGAATATCTTAATTTAGAAAATAAATAACACAATAAAATGGTGAACATACTCGGAATAGCAATGAAGATAATGGGAAGATATGGTGGACTCACTGGAAATACTTGGCTAAGGAGTGTTGGAAACAAGTTTTTACTTGTTGGAATTTTTAAATTTTTGGCTAGCAAGAGGGAGATAGTTGAACAGCTACTATGCACGGATATGTCCATAGAACTACTCATTTAATGACAAACTAAACAAACTAGAAATTAACATCAAGGACATGAATAAGAGATAGCTCAAGACAACATTATTGCAAATTTCTACACATAAAAAGCCTATAAATCATGCAAACATATGGAGCTCTTAAAATCAACCATGGCATCCCTATTCCAATTCATAATACTAGCATCCAATACATTCCAACCCCAAAGTCCAGTAGCTCAATCTCATATAAAATGATGGGTGTGGTCTTATCAAAACAAAAATAAAAACAAAAACTAGACGCTTCAAGTCTCTACGATAAATGCTTTGCTTAGAAAAACAGAAAGTAGACGTGTGCTAACGAAAAGAGTGTAGCTCCAGTGGGGTGTTCATCAAATCCCCAATCTTATGGCTTTCACCATTCTTGGATGTCTTGAGGCCCAGCTCCTCTATTCCCTGTGAAAAAGCTTCACAAAACATGGTTCTCCCAGTCTTTTTCTGTGGGGTGAGATTAGCAAGGACAAACAAATCACATGCTTGCTGTGCAAAATTCCAAATCAAATGCTCCAGTAGATAGACAATAAGGTTCATTATGTTCTATGTTCACTCTCTTGCTTGAAAGAATCATGGAAATTCGATTCCCAAGCCCAAAGAGTGCATAAAACAAAAGAAGGCAGAATCTGTCCAGAAAAGCAACAGCAGAAAAACGAACATTTTCCCTAAGCTAGACCAGTCAAAAAAATTATCCAATTTTTGTTCTTACAGAGGACGAAAATTTGCAGAATATACTAAACAATTAGCTCAATCTGACATCTCTCCTATCTAAAAGAAAAGTTTGGTTCCTTCAACCGTCACCTACAAATCCTGTCGTCAAACAAAACCCTTCGTCCCGTGTTCGTCCCTCCAAATTACACGGAAACAATTATGGAAATCAATCATATTAATTACACGAAATCAATCCTATTAATTACATAGGTAGGGTGAATCATCAATATAGACATGAGGCTGAGGATACACGGAATCAGCAATATATGCAAGGGGCTCAGGATACACGGAATCAGCAATAAATACATGCTCAACTAACGTTCAATCCTGATACACCGCGTAATATAAAGCCCACATCACCCATATCATACGGTACCTCCAGCAATCGATATTTCCAGTCAAAACATCATCCATCGCACCAGGACGACCAGGGTGCCACCACCACCGGTTTCAGTCCGCATCGTCTTGCCTCCGATCAACCGGCAACCTTCCATCAGGTCCAATAATTCTCATATTCTTTTGCTAAAACATGATTGCGATTCGGTTGCGTAAAAATACTTTTAGTTTTAGAGAATAAAGAGCATAATGAGACATAGGAGAAGATGGTACCTCAAGAGTACCGAGAGAAAATACTGCCATTTCAATCCACATATGAAGCAAGGAATCATCGTCCCCTTACACAAATTGGAAAAAGAGCTCTAGCCCAGCCAGATGCTCACTAGCCGATTTCCCTACTCACAGCATCCAGAATACCATATGAATGCAAGAAAAAAATTAAGAATGAGATTACCTAATGCGATGTTATTAATCTGAAAATATTGTAATATGTATCGCTCAAACAACATACATTTCACATCGGGCATTCTTTCATACCATTCAATTTTTGATATTATCATGTTATAATTAAATCCCTTCAAACTTTTTTCAAGCCTGTTCAGTCAGACTCTCATACTTTCCCACATAGTGGTTCTACCTTTGGTACAGTGCAGTTCTAAATGATGTTGCGTCTAAGAGGTTTTCCCTTTATTTTTAGATTTAGAAATGCACTGCACCAAAGGTACCTTAACTGGCAAAGATAATTTAGCCATAAGCTAATAAATTAAACACGCCTCTTGAAAGCATACACATTCTTGCCGTGAAGCACCATCAGAGCGAGAGAGAATCCTATAGTATTTGCTAAATTTTGTTTCCGGCATGAACATATCTTATCCAAATGGTTGCAAGAGTAGAGAAGTCATTATGCATAGTGTACTTTAGCTTACCATACCTGATGGTGCTATAGTTTCCATCAACTTGCCGAATCGCTAAATAAAGTCAAATGTAACACTAATTTCTAGATCAACCTTATTTTACGTTATGCATTCATCAAAATGACGGATTGATTTCTAAAACATGCCAATCCTACAAGAACATAGTGCAAAATATAGTGAAGCCTATCTAAAGAGGAGTGTACACATTGTTCCATCGAATAATTCAGCAAAAGCTACGATAATATGGAGCAATATTTTGACGACATTATGTAAAAAGAATAGTCTTACACCATCAAAATGAAAATGGTGCAACTGATAAAAGGTTGAAAAGGACGGATAGTGAGTCAGGCATCAATATGGCACTACCAAATCTTTTTTACAATGGTTTGGAAAAAAAATATCTTTTAGCATTGAGCGACTCTCAATTCTCAAAAGAATAATAACAGGCTGACCTCTTTGTTCACTCGGGAGCCTCTGAGTCTAAATGGGTTGTCGATTTCCCCGACGCCGTCAGTGAATCCTTATTATCAGGATTCTCTCCTTCCGACTCTTATACGATGACGCTGCTGTTTCTGCTTGCAGGCATGCCGTCTGACTCGAGTCCTTATTAAAATTTAACCTCCTTGTACTTCTCCTCAGTCCTCCTTTCTGTAGCCACCAAGCAAGGGCAGTCGGGCACACCTAGAACGAAAATGACAGTGTCCACATATATAAGCACATGTCCAGAAATCAAGCTACGTTGTCTAGATTGAATTAGCAGTATAATGTCACACGGAAATGCAAGCAATAGATTTTAAGGACTCCAATAAATGGTAAATGGATATGTATAACATCAGTTATTATTTTAAATCTGCTTAAAACAAACGACTAGCAATTAGGCTTAATTGACATTGTTCAAATAATCTACGACTCGCCACAACAAAGGCAGGTCACTCTACAATTGGCCTCCCCTACCAAGTACCTTTGCTTTTTTCTACAAGGTTGGGAGGTCGAACAATATTTCTATGAGGTGAGCTATAATTTTTAGAATTAGACATCGGATTAAATTCTGGACTAGCTCAAATGGCAACACTGGACATTTGGAAAGCAAGTCTTCCTTAAAAACATTTGCCATGAGAAATATACGCCGGGTCATAATTAAGACTATAGGTGGCCTTTCTTAAAAACCGACAAAATATTTTCCCAGCTCACTTTCCAGAAAAAATCCTAACAAAATGCAAATCCCGCGCAGACCCACGATATCTTTTCTAATTCTCACACCATTGTTTTGGTTACAATACAACCAGTATGTCCGCACCATCTCCCTTGCCAGAATATCCTCTACGCGTTCTAAACAACCAGCACGGCGAGCACAACACAAATCGGCAAAAAATTGGAGGAGACAGTGAACGGATTGATTTGTTCTCGGATAAGTTCTATTAATTAAGATTAAATGCAATTTCAGTTTGAGAGAGCGCAGAACATACCGAATAGGCTGTAGGCACTTGCTGGCGACGACACCGTGTCATCTGTGATGCGTGGGTAGAGGTTCCGCTCCAGGCTGCGCGCGCCATTGTTGCTATCATGGAGGCTGCCTGCCTCGCAGCAGCGGCCACAACTATGACACGGGCAGAGGCGGGGCTGACGGCATACCAGGTGAGGATGGAGCTCGTGAGGGGAGGCATGGCCTGGAGCAAATCAGAGAGAGAGGGGCGCTGGGAGCAGATCGAGAGACGGGTGCTGGGAGGAGATAGAGATTAAGAATACCATGGGTCTGGTCGCCAAGTCCCTCGCCTGGGCAGAGAGAGAGCGCCATCCATCTTCCCGAGCAGATCGTGAGAGGCGCGATGGGAGCAAATGGAGAGAGGAGTGCTGGATTCGGTGGAGGTGGGGAGGAGGGGCAGGTGAGTGAGTGAGAAGATAGAACAGGATAGGAGTGAGATGAGAGGGAGTCGTTGGCTGCCATCTTCACTTCTCTACTTTTATTTAACCTCTGTTCTTTGTTTCATAGACTAGATAGAGGTGCACCGTGCACCGTACATGTGACGGCAATCACAGAAGAAGAGCTGGTAGTGGTACCAGCGTACAACGATTGATTTTGCTTCAATGTTTATACACTCATTGACATTATGTGTACAGAAATCGAGAATATTAATAAATCAATGATTAATGGGTAAAATATTAATATAATCATATTATTCTTTTATGCTAAATATTTTTTATACCGGAGAGCAGTCTGCCATACGATTGAATCATTTTGATTGAAACATATCTATTTTTCATTTAGATGGATTTTTCGAGACTGTCCGATGGACACATACTTGTCCAACACTAGCAACATAGGTAACAACGGTAATATAATGTGTAAATGCATCATCCGATGCTCAACATTTTGCTGTGTTATGTATTTTAATAGGTGTCGTCCACACGAATAATGTAGGGCAGTTGTATGTCGCGCTATCTAGATCCACCTCTAGAAACAACGTGAAGATTCTTATCATCCCAGATGCTGGTGATAAGAAAAATAACTTAGATAATAGCCACACAAAAAAGAGTTCCAGTTGTCCTGCTGGTACATAGACGAAGAACATCGTCTATAAAGAGATCCTGACATCATAGTTGAGGTGTTTGTCTTACCCTTTTTAAATTATATGCATACTTGTATTCAGAATTATAACTTGCTTTGTGCAGATCAACTTCGTTATGATAATCATGTGTTGCGGAGTGATACATATTGCGGAGATATACATGAGCATGGTGTGATGTGATACATAATATTTTCTGTTGTATGGTTAAACAATACACTCTAATGTAGAATTGTTTTCCCTGTAATATGTTCCTATGAAGAACAAACATATCACCTCCATTATTTTTTAGATTCAAAATTATGGTGCCAAATTTTGGTTAATCATTATTATCCTTTCATAAGTAATGGTCTCAATGTTATCACGACACGAATGTACATATGATGGACTTACAACCATGCAATATTTATATCCCGTAGCAACGCACGGGCATTTGACTAGTACCAATAAAAAACGTAAAATCATACGGCGAGCAGACTCGTGCTGAAACAGAAATTTCATGCACTAGGATAGCAACTTATAAGTCCAAATGGGTTTGACTTGACTCTTTATTGAAAACTCCAGAATTAAAACAAAAAAAAACTAATCTCTTGAGACAGCAAGAGGACACTAGGAAAATCCAAACAAAAACAACCGGGTTGCCTCCCGTAAAGCGCTTTCTTTATAGCCATATAGCTAGGCTCTACTTACTTAACATCATGATGGTTGGAGTGAGGTGGCTCGGCATCCCCAAGCTTGGATTCTTGTACTTATTTGATACGTGTAGGGTGATCCCAGGGGTACATCCCCAAGATTGATTGGTTGTCCCTCTTGATCTTTGTTCATCTCACTCAACTCTTCCTCCTGAAAAATTCTTCTTACACAAATCTCAACATAAAACTTGATTAGAGGGGTTAGTGCCTCCATAAATAAAATCCACATAGGTACAACAAAGACACATAATGAGTTGATTCTAAATATTAAATACTTTCACTAAAGTTGTGCATTGCTCCTTGATCAAAAGAACCACACAAAACACAAGTAATGAGAGCAATGCAAAATAAAGACATAATCTGCCAAAAACTGAACAACCCGTAAAGAGTGAATTTTTAGAGGCACTTAAGTTGCTCAAATCAGAAAACTTAAAACTAATGAAATATGTAGTGATAACTAAATATTGCTTTCGTAAATTACCAGGTCAAAATTCCACTTCTGTGATTTTATACATTTTTCGCAGTGAAGTTCAGGAATCTGTTTTCTTGACAGCTAATTACTATTGTTTAATCCTATCACTCATATAAGATTATTCTTGCCATTTAAGATGAGAAATAAGACAGAAATGTGATATTACAGTAGTGAAATAATATTTTTATTGTTTTTATCTTTGGAAAAACTTTTAATGATAGGGACTTTGCAATGGTTTCATTGGCATGAACAACACATGTTCAAGGTCGACCCCAACTTCTCCATTACTCATCCTTCTCATTTACTTTCCCAAATTTTTTATGAAATGAAAATCTTAAACTAAATGATACATAACAGTAGGTAAAGGCATTTTACATGTTGTAAAGACATAAATGTGTGCTCAAACCGAATAGGAAATTAAAGCTTAAGGAACACACCAAAAAAATATTAAACAATTTATTTTTAAGTCTAACCCATTTCCTATGCATTGGCATTTTGTAATGAAACAAATAAAAGAAGCACATAATAGCAAGCATAGAAAGGTAGATCTAGTGCAACTTCAATACTTTCAGCATAAAGAGGGGAAACTTAATATTGTTGAAATATGTGTAACCATGTTTCCCTCTCTCATAATAATTTTCAGTGGCATCATGAATAGATTCAACAATATGAATATCACATAAAACATTCTTATCATGAGCCACATGCATAAAAGAATCACTACTCTCCACATAAGTAAAATCCTCATTAGTGATAGTGGGAGTTAAACATTCATAATTTTCATTGCAATCATCATATATAGGAGGCATAGTATCATCAAAGTGAATTTTCTCCTCCAAGCTTGGGGAACTAGAAATATCATTCTCATCAAAACCAACTTCCCCAAGCTTAAAACTTTCCATAGAATCAGCAAGTATATAATTTTTATCCTCAATAGTAGGGGGACTAAAAATATCATATCCATCAAGACAAACTTCCCCAAGCTCAAGGTTTTCCTTAGCAATAAAGGTGTTCAAAGAATTAGTACTACCACAAATATGATTGTTGTGCAAATAATTTTTCAATTTCTCCTCAATCACTTCATGTCCTAATTCAAGGTAGATATTATACAGTTCTAAAATTGTTTGGTTGTTTTCCATTTTATAATTTTTTGTGTGTTTTAGGTTTATATGTTAGTATGCAATGCAAACAAGAATAAAAGCTTAGCACAACGCTCCCCAGCAACGGCGCCAGAAAGTGCCTGATGACTCCCAAGTGCAGGAGATCAATTGTAGTACCTTTCGATAAGTATTTGAATGTCGAACCCACGAGGAGCTGAAGGTAAGCTATCTATTCTCTCAAGCCCTATAACCCTCTTATATGGCTGTTTATGCAAAGCAATAAGTTTGACTAAAAGGAACTAACTAATTAAAAGCAAGTGACGTGGAGTGTGGTTTGTCTAGTAACTAGTGAAGCTAGTTTAAAATGCAAGTTTCTAAGCAAGTTTCACAAGTAGCAAGCAGCAAATATCTCAATTATCTCAAGGGAGCAAGTGTTCTAGCAATAGGTGTTTCGTTCGTGTGGTTGTCACAATTAGTGAAGCACATGTTTTAGTCTTAGTTATTTCTTCTAGGAAGGAGCCATGAATAGGTATAGTCAAGTAAATGATCTACAACCCCTTATGATGGATCATGTGGCCAAGTAAATGACTGCACAAGATTGATTAAGACATAAATTCCCACCATAGCCTTACGTTCTAAGGTCCCCTATATATATCCCCCAATAACTTAACTTTGTGGCTCGGTCTCAGGTTACTGTCACTCCCAAGTCGCCACCACTCCATTATGCTACCGGTGATCACCTTACATGCATTCCCCAACATATGCGTGCACTCATATATTCTACATAAAGACAATCATAGAAGATAACAAACTCGTATGCAACCAATCAACGAACTATTTCACCATTGCCAAGAACAATTCACTACTCAAACATAGACGGGGAGACACAATACATCAAGGGAATATAGTATTGCATCATACATCGTGTTTGCCAAGAGATTATAGTGGAGAGATGGAGCTGATCTTGCTGTAGATGTTTATGATGAACACGCCGGAGGGGGGTGGAGCGCTCCGGGGGTGATCCCGGCGGCGTTTCCCCCTCCGATCTTCTCCGGCGACAGCCTTCTGTCTCTCTGTTTTGTGGTTTCGTCTCTCGGCGCCGCCTCTTCGTCGAAAAGGCCAGGGGACCCTTTATATAGTCGTTTTTAGGTCACGAGACACTCGGGAGAAGAAAGATCGACGGCATCGGAGCCACGGGGGCAAAAAGGGGCCTCTCACGCGGCCAAGGAATCTGGCCACGTGGAGGGTCCTCTTTGCCACCTGGTTGGCCTTTTGGCCCTCTACTTTGGCCCATGGTCTTTGTCTCGTAAATTCTGAACCGTGCTCTTTGGCCTTGCCCTTTTTGGAGTCCTGAAGCTCCCGAAAAGTCTGAAACACTAAAAAGTACGTTTTCTGGAAAAACAGGGTTAGAACCAAAAGAAGGGGGGTTGTTTAGAAAATCCCCCAAATCATTATAAAACATGAATATAAGTTGCTAATATGTAGGAAAAACAAGTAATAACATGCAAAGTTCATGTATGCATCAGTATGTTATTTATGATCTTGCATGCTCTCTGTTGTTAGTAGATGCTCTGGCCAAGTAGATGCTAGTGACTCCAAGAGGGACTATTTATGCTCGATAGTGGGTTAATGCCTACTTTGCATCTGTGCTCGAGTGACAGAAACGTGACAGATAGAGGATGTATTATTGCCATTAGGGAGAAAACAACGGTGTTTACTTCGTTTAAATTGTTTACATTACACACTTTTCTTACTGCGATTATCCGTTGCTTGCAACTTAATATCCAACGTTTGTTCGGATGATATCCGGAGGGTGGATTATTAGTCATAGATGCAATTGGATGACGATCTATGTATTTTGTTGTAATGCCCGCATGAATCTCATAGTAATCTTTATGTCATGCATGTTTCTTTTTTATCAATTGCCTAGCTGTAATTTGTTCACCACGCATGTTAGCTATCTTTTATGGAGAGACACCTCTAGTGAACTCTGGACCCCGGTCCATTTTCTCATACTGATAATACAACCACTTCAATTACTCTTTTCACACAGCTTCCACTGTTTTCATATTGTTCTCATACTGTTTTCCACACCATAGGTTTAACCTATTTGTGTTCAGTAAAACCGGTGAGATTGACAACCTCACTGCTTCGTTGGGGCAAAGTGAATTGATTGTGTTGTGTAGGTTCCACATTGCTGCCGAACTGGTAGTGCGCACTACCATCTCAACAGCATCAACCTTCTGAAGTTACTCCTTCCTCCTACTAGTCGATTCAACCTTGGTTTCTGTCTGAGGGAAACTTGCTACTGTGCTCTTCATACCTTCCTCTCGTGGTCTCCCAACGAACGCATGTTCCCCGCGTATCACCTACCAACATCAGCTGCCAACAACCTTCAAAAGTGATTTCTTTCTCCTACTGGTCGATTCAACCTTGGTTTCTTTCTAAGGAAAAACTTGCCGCTGCACTCTTCATACCTTACACTTGGGTTCTCCCAGCGAGCGTGTGTTTACCCGCCATCACTATCTCATCCTCTTTACCAGATCATTGTCCCCTTCTATTCTCAAATCATGGAGGCCTGCGAAAGCCGCTCTTCTTCCATTTCAAGATATCCTGGACAAAAATGTTAGGATTTTCCGAGGTGGTGACTACGGCGTGGATGGAAGTCAACGGCGTGGATGGAAATCACACATAGACGATGCAAATCCTAAATAAAAAAGCTCAAGTCAATGGCTAGAAGTCTTCGCGCATGGAGTAATGGTTGTTTCTAAAATCATAAGCAACAATTCATTATGGCTATGGATGTCATTTTGCAGCTAGAAATTACCCGAAAGATCCATTTCGTAGGCTGAGAGAGCTATTAGAATGGCTATGAAGAGACGTGTTCTAGGGTTGGCTGCATTGTAACGGTCCCAGAAACAGCAGGTCCCCGGAAAAATCATTCACCTTAGGGTGAACTCCCATCATCGAAAAACACAATTCAGAGGCTCACGCGGAATGAGGTTGGGTGTTCAATAACGTTAAGAAGGAGACACTCATCCATGATCATTTTCTCCTCTATTCTCGGTTCTCCACCCCCGCGAGTGATGCACTTCAATTGGGGCATCATTAATCTGGCTTTCGACGATTTGTAAATCCTGGGGCTTCTTTTCTTCGAGGTTGATATCAAGTCTTCTTTGGAGGATATGATGTATGATAAAGCCCCCGGCTCGGACGGATTCACGATAAACTTCCTTCGATCCTACTGGAGCACCATTAAGCATGACCTTATGCACACTCGGAGCAAACGATCAACAATTGCAGGGTCATCAACATGACCTCTATTTCTTTGTTTCCCAAGAAGGAGAGGGCGGACAATATTTCGGACTTTAGGAAAATCAGTATCATACATATGATTCCGTAAATCAGTGCCAAAGCTATGTCCCTTCGGCTGCGAGAAAAAATGAATGCTGTCATCTCCAACCGTCAAAGTGTGTTCATCAAGACTAGAAGCATCAATGATAACTTCATGTATGTATGTAATGCTTCACGCATCTTCACCTAAACAAGACCCCTGCCCTTCTAATCAAACTGGATATCGCTAAAACTTTTGACTCTCTGAGATGGGATTATATCCTGGACCTCATGCAGCACCGGGCTTCTCTGATTTGGTCAAGCTCCACCTCCTGCTTATTGCTTAATGGAATCGCAGGAAAGGAAAATCTTTACGAACGAGGCCTAATGCGGGATCCACTATTCCCTCTGCTCTTTCACCTTGCAATTGATCCTTTGGGTCAAATTCTTGACCAGACCACTAAAGCAGGGCTTCTCCAACCTCTGTCGGGGGGCTTCCTCAAATCCCGTGTCTCCATGTACGCCGATGACACCGTTATTTTCCCGACTCCAACCACACATGACATCAACAACGTTTCCGCTCTACTATAATATTTTGGCGAGGTCACAAGTTTGGTCACAAATGTGGCAAAGAGCTCGGTGGCCCCAATTAGATGCCACGACATTGATCTCGTGCCAATCTTGCAAAGCTTCCCTGCTACAACGGCCATGTTTCCTCTCAATTACTAGGGACTGTTGCTCTCCCATGGTTGGTTACGTAAAGGGATATCGAGCCTTATGTCGACAAGGAAGCCTCAAAGCTGAATCTCTCGAGAGCCAAGTTCTCAAATCGGTCTGGTGTTCCTGAGTTGGTTAAATTGGTTCTAACCTGCATGCCAATATTCCCGCTAACATCAATTAATGTGGATAAGGGAACAGACAAGGTGATGGAACAGATCCGTAGGGGCATGCTTTGGGCCTGCAGCGAATCTGTCTGTGGGGGAAAATGCAAAGGAAGCTAGGCTAAGGTGTTCCGCACGAAAAACATTGGTGGCCATGGGATCCTGGACCTCGAGAAATTTGCTAGAGCTCTGCGCCTACGTTACCTTTGTACGAGTGGGTGGCTCCGGATAAATCGGGTTGCTCTTGGAACCCCAAATGACCAAAAGGATTGGGATCTGTTCAACGCTTCTACAAACTTCACGAACGGGGATGCTAAGACGACCTCCTTCTAGAACTCCTCCTAGCTCAATGGAGTTACTCCAAAATCGGTGGCACCGATCATCTTTGCTGCATTCAAACGGAAAAGGAGATGCGTTCATGATGCCATTGCCCACCAGACCAGGATCACGGGCATTTTTGTCGCTTCCTTCACCGTGGAGCACATTGCACAATTCGTCTACCTTTGGGACTTCTTAGGGGGAATCACTCTTGTGCATAAGATCGCCGATTCAATCATCTCGACCATGGTGGAAAATAGCAAGTACTCGGCCGGTTCGGCATAGAGGGCGCAGTTTCTGGGTTCCACTGAGTGCTTTTTCAGCGTCTTGTGTGGAAGGTTTGGGCTCCACCAAAGTGCCATTTTTTCGCTTGGCTGGTGGTTCAGAACAGGCTATGGACCTCAGACCGCCTGGCCATTCAGAGATGGCCGCATTCTCACCAGTATCTGCTATGTGGGTGCCATCTGGTGACAGCTAGGCACTTACTCTTTGAGTCTCGATATTCTAAGGCATTTAGCAGACCGCCGCTTCTTGGTTATCTTGCCATGGTCTCGTGCAAAACCTAGGTTCGGTAAAACCCACTATTCTTCAAAACTGGCATGCCTTGGTCTTGGTGCCGTCTGCAAGCCCCAATGGTCTGAAGTCGGCCATCCTGCTGATCGTCTAGGAGATTTGGAAGGAAAGAAACGCGGGTTTTTCAACAACAAATTCTCTAGGCCGCCGACTCTTTAAAAAGATCAAAGACGAAAGAAAGAACTGGATCCATGCTGGAGATAAGCACCTAGCGGCAGTTACAGCTTAATTCTCCTATTCTTCGTCTTCATGGTCTATACCGTCTCGTGTTTTCTTCTTCTATTAACTTTTGCCCTTTGTTTGGAAAAAAAGCATTCCGTCGATCCGAATTAGACTTACCGATAAAGCTTGTGGAACGAAGATTTTTTTTAGATAGAAGGCAGATTTTATTGCCCGACTTTGAGTTAACAAATCCCCACAGGTTCCAGATTTGATACATGTTGCAGCGTACGGCTTAGCCAAAGTAAAAAAACAACACACTCGCTGCAGCATACAACTTAGCCAAGACACACACGTGCTACGGCATACTCCCTCCGTTCTAAAATAGATGCCTCCGTTTTGTCTAAACATGTATGTATGTAGACATGTTTTAGTCTATATGCATGCATGTTTTGACAAATGAAATTCATCTATTGTGGAACGGAAGGAGTACATCTTAGCCAAACGGAACAAAGCACTTTTTAACAACTAGGCACTAGGGCGGCAAGAATTGTGCACGTTCTGAAGTCACGCACGACATCTCTTGCGATGTCAATTAGAGCATCTCCAGTCGCACCCCTAGTAGGCATCCGGAAGGCCGCCCGGATCGGCCCTTTGGGGGCTCGGCCGGACGGCGCGGCACCGGCGAGGGGCGCGGCTGCCCACTCGCAGCCCCAATTGGAGCTCCCCCCCCTCCCAAAAAAAAGATGCCCAAATTTTTTAAATGACGATTTCATTCAAAATTTTAGGATATATTACAAAAATTGAATGAAATTTAAACTAAAAACTAAATTTAAACTAAGACCACATGTTCACTGGTTGAATACGTCGTAGTCGCCGTCAATGTTGTCTTCGCTCCAGTCCGCCACGTCGTCGTCGCCGCGCTAGTGGCTCGGTCCCGCCTCGTCGTCGTTGGCCGTCAGTGGGTCGAGGTAGATCAGCGGCGCGCTAGTCATCGCCGCCATGTCGGCGATAGACCACGCGCGCGCCGCCGGGAGGGGCAGTGCGGGCCGCGTGTTGTATGACTCCTCGTATGCCGCCCGGACGCCCTCCGGGTCGTCCTCCGTCGCTGACGCCGACTGGTGCGCCTGGAGCTGCTCGTAGAGGGTGAGGGGGTGCTCCAGCCCCGGCTCCGGCTTGGGCACGAGGAGGGGTGGCGCAGGGCAACGGCGAAAAGACTAGGCGCCGCTTCCGCCCCCGATGTGAAGGACGCTGCAGCACCTTGTCGAGACGCCGGGGCGCGGCTCCTGCTTGACGCGCAGGTGCGGCGGCGTGAACGCCTACGGCTCTGTCTTGGGGACGCATAGAGAAGGGGTCGAGCGCCTGGAAGAGCCGCCGGCGGAGGAGGAGGACGAGCGCGAGACGGAGGAGGACGGAGTCGCTGTATCTGTGTTAGATCCGTCTTGGGTCCCAGATGGTCGGCGCCGGCCAAGGGAGGCGCGGGTTGTCGCCGACAGTGATGTGGTCGAGGACGGCGTCGAGGGAGAAGCCGTCCTGCGCCCATAACGCGTTGCAGCCATATTTGTTGCGTTCTTGGGCGGGCGCCGCTGGCCCGGGACCGTCCCACTGGTTCCAGCGCTCCTCGTGGATACGCTTGAACTCGCGCTCGTAGCGCGCCATGTTCGCCGTGTTTGCCGGGTCCCAGTAGGGGTCGGCGCGTTGCGTTGGCGTCAGGTTGTGGTAGAAGTGGGCGAGCACCTCCTGGCCCCAGGAGGCGTCGCTCACCTTCGGCGTCTCGGGGATGGGGACACCGGCGAGCCCGATGGTAAACCATGTGCGCGGCCCGCATGTCCGGCGGGCACGGGCACCAGCCGGCGAAGAGGGCACACAGATGGTGTTTGAGAAGGGAACGGCGGGGAAACCCGTTGGCGGCTAGGGGGTCCATGGGCGCGCGGCGAGGCGAGGTGGGAAGCAGAGGGCGGCGAGGGGAGAGGCAGAGGGTGGCGAGAAAGAAGCGGTGTGCGGCACGGAGCGGCGGGGGCGGCATTTTATACCCGGTCGGGAAGGCCAACAGGCTGCCCACATTAACTCCGGCGGCCGCGTGGGGAAGCAGCGCGCCCGCCGCGTGGGCGACGCGACTAGCCGAAACGACGGCTCGCTGCACCCCCTGCGTTTTTGCGCCGCCTCGGGGGAAGACGAATACTGGGCACCGCTTTGACTGCGCGCCCGTCTCACTGACGGGGCGGGCCTGCGGACGCCACGCGGCCCTTTCTTCTCGTCCGGCGCCCCCACGGGAGCCCCTACGCGGCAGGGTTGGGCTCGGCTTCCGTACGGGAAATGGGGGCGCGTCCGGACGGGGGAGCCCATTGGGGGGCACGAGTGGGCGCGCTCGGGGCCCGTCCGGACGGGAAGAGGCCTAGGGGGCGCGTTTGGGGGTCGCGACTGGAGATGCTCTTACGCGTGAGGAGTCTCGCAGAGTCCTATGTAGTGAATTTTTACATAAATAACCTTTTGGCGCACAAAATTTACACTCTAACCCCTGGAAACAGAAAATTCGAAAAATAACCCATTTGCTTAACGCCCTCCACGAAGGCGTTATACTCTATTGGTTAACGACCCAGTCGCGAGGCGTTATTGACCGTGCCACCATGGACGGGACCGCCTACTGTTGGGAATATTCCCTAGAGGCAATCATGTATGATGTAATTCCCAATGTATTCATAAAGTCGTCCTTGTTTTGAACCTCTGATATATGTCATTGAATATGTGATTCAATTGTGGAACTATTTATCCATGTTGTTCATGATAGATTGTCCTTGGTCATTAAGGTTGTGCTGGACACACACCCTAGACTAATGTGAGTGTTGGTTGATGACACGGTTCCACTTGTCATGGGCATGACGATGCCATTACAACGTTCACAGACTTGGCTAAAGAGTTTAGAAAGTCGGACTGACCCATATTGAGATGCAACGAGAAAGTCGTCATTTGCATGTCTCAATCAATGTAATCATAAGACCTGAGGTTGTCGCACAATTCGAGTTGTGGATCACCGACTTAGGTTCTGTCAAACGCTGTTATGTGACAAGGCAGTTATAAAGGCAGAGTTCGGGGCGAATGAAAAGCAAGCTGCGTGATATGGATAATCAAGATGGGATTTTGCCCCTCTGAATGGAGAGATATTTTTTGGGCCCTCTCGAGTGATAAGATTCCGGAAGCATGGCCATGCGTGACTGTAACATCCCTGACTTTTTTTTGGAAAGTGCAAAAATCACAAAAAAATGAAACTTTTTGTTTTCATGTCAAACAAGTCACCAAAAACCAAATGAGATGCAAGAAACAAAAGAAAACAAAGAACAATTCAATGAAATTGGAATTAAGAATCCAAACTACCTTTTTTTCTCAAACCCAAATTCCAATTATTTATTATTTTCTATTTTAGAAAACATCATTAAGTAACTATTTGTGTTTTCTGATATTATAAGTATTTTTGTTAAAAATATGAAAACAAGTTGAAATGACTTTCGAAAGAAATATTTGACCTTTATAATCTATCTGAAAATTTAAATTGACAATAATCTCATTTCATTATTCTCAAAATGCAAAATAACAATAAGTTACTATGGGTGAATTATTAAAATTGTCCAATTTGAAAAATTCAAATCTGTTGAAAACAACACAAACATACTCCTATTTGGAAGATAAAGTTTCTACAAGTATTTATTAATTGATTTGATGCAATTTGGATCTATAAAATAAAAGTTATGATTTGTTGAATAGAAAACGGGAAATTTAAGGAAAAGAAAGAACAAAAAAAAATACAGCGACCGAACTGGGCTGAGCCCACTCTTTCGCCCTCTCTCTCTCGCCCGCGCGCAGTGCGTAGAAGCCGAGCAAGCAGCCAGCCCGCACGCAGCCCGGCCCGTCCCGCTATCTCCTCTCTCTCTCTCTCTTTATATATATATATATATATATATGCGAATGACAGGTGGGATCCACCTGTCATCCCCCACCTTCCCCCATTTTTCGCGACCACGATCTGGCGAAACGGCCGCGCATGATTCCCCTCGCCCCGCGATCTCACCGGCCTCCTGAGCCCCTCTCCAAAATACTCTCGTGCTCCTCTATGCTTCCCCTATTTACCCCCTCTGTATCGCCTCGAGTCCCGGCAATTTCATCGCCGAAATTGAAGTTAACCGCCACCGTAGATCCGCAATTCCGGCGAGGTGAGAATGTTCCATAGTCTAAGACCCCTCCTATCCTCTTTCCCTTGCCCCTGCGCCCTCCTGAGTCTCTTTCTCAATTTTTTTGCGCAGTAAATCCTCACCGCCGTCCTCGACTATCTCTCGGCAGAGTACTCCGCCACTCCGGTTTCTCGTCGTCGTTTCTAGAGATCATGTCAAGCCCTCCTGTGGCCACCATCGGGCACTCCATGAATAGCCACGCCTCGTCGTCGACTCCCCGTGCTCGGAGGACCACCGCAGAGCCTCCATCGCCGATTTCCCGTGCGCGCCGGCCGCCGTGTAGCCATGTTCCGGCGGGACAACTACCGGTGAGCTCCCTTTCCTCCCCCTGCCGTCAGATTTTGTTTAAACGGTCCAGATTAGAACACATAACCGAAGGGGTATTGTCCAATAGGAAACAGCCGCGTGGCATGCCCTGTCACCAGCCACGCCAGAGCTTAGTCAGCGCCCAGCCAGCAACGCCAACTAATAGGAGAGCGCCACGTGGCCAGTTTTTTTTTTGTTTCATTCCAAATAGAGAACCAATTGGCATTTTGCAGAATAGCCCCTGAAACTTCAAATCATCATAACTTTTTAACCATATGGCCAAATTTAGCAAACTTGGACTTTTGAAGTCCCCTGAACATGTAGAAACTTTTGGCACTGTCCAAATTCAAGTTCAAAAAACTTAAATTGGTTAAATTTAAATATGCTTGTTTGATGAATTCTGACATAATTAAAATTCTATAAATCAAAAAATTGCAAATAAAATATTTTTGGAATCCTTAGGATATTTACTTTCATACCCTCTGTCCCAAAATAATAATTGAACCAATTAAAATTGAGTTTATAATTCAAATAACCAATTGGGTATTTTGCACCTAGTTTAAATTCTATAAATAATTTTAATTAGTTTTCTTCTGGAAAATTGTTCCATTTAGTAACCGTAGACCAGAGGAACCAGTAACCAACCTATTTGTGACCAGAGAACCCATTCCACGTAATCTTTGTCATATAAACCACTCACAGTAGTCAATCATTATACCTTGATTATTGTTTGATAAAACCTCCATTAGGAAAATTGTAGTATGATCAGTTTGATCAAAACCCACACCCATGCCATGTTGACCTTATGGAAATTAACTATTGTACCAGAAACCCCTAGCCCAATATCTTTTATAAATTTACAAGCCATATTTTCATTTGCTTCAACCCTACAAAACCAAACCCATAAAATGAATCATGTGGATGACGGATTTGTTTTCTAAAACCCCTAAGCCCTAAACCTTATCACATCCACTTATTTTGTATATTGAGTGAAGTGATATTCCTTGACCAACCCATACCCTAGTAGCTAAGTCTGAACCCTTTTACCATAATTCTTTTTGTAAATTGAATTATTGTGATAAACCTTGAACTTGTCCATACAAGACAAAACAATAACCACCTCATTATAATTCCTTTTTGCATATTTAATTATGTGTAAAATCCTTGTCCATGTTAACACCAATCAAGTTGAATAACTTGTTATGCTTCTGTATTGTATTTTGTTGTATTTGTTTGTATGTTTGTGAATTGCTAGTTTATTTTTATTTATTTATATTGTTTAGAGTGTACGGAGATAAACGTTCAATTTGTGAAGAGAGTGTTTCTATACCAACTCCCACAAGGCAAGTGATACTCATATCCTATTTTTGTTTTCAAATGCATTAGTGTTTTTAGTAGTGTGCATGATAGGTGATATTATTATTTTCCAAGTATATGCTATGCTCAGAACACCTAGTAGTGTGTAGCCAACCTGAAACCCCTGCTAGGTACTAGTTTAGCTATACTAGAACAATATCACAACTGCTGCTGCTATTTATTGGGCTGTGATACTTTGAAAATTGAAATTTAACAACCCAATGAAACACCTGGGTGGATTGGTAATTGCTTGGATTATGCTGAGTGGCTACTCAGGGCCACGTCCGTGGTGGTTGTCACCTGGCTCACTCCCAGGGCCATGGATGTGGTGGTTTTCACCCGAGGGTACACTTGTGGATTGCCACACAGGACTAAAGAGATCTGTAGGTATTCCAAGTATAGTTAGCTTCTAGTGCAGCCTTGAGGTAATATCGGCTTTGCCAAGATTAAGTAAGTTGTGGGGGTTCATCCTGTTGTATGACATGGGGTGGTAGAATTTTAGGAGCGTCGAGTCATGCTGGTATGGTTGAATCCTTCTTCCCAAAGATCTTGTCTCATTTTTCTCTCGGGGAAAATGAGTCTCAAGGTGAAAGTGCACAACCTCTGTAGAGTTAAAAACTAAGATCTTAGCCGTGTCCCCGGTTATGGGCCAGTTGAGCAAACTAGACATAGTTGGTGCTGAAGGATCTTCTCATCTTTTCTGAATGAATTAAAACTTGGTAGTAACCTTTTCCTAGAGCACATGGTGTGTCTACCCCTCTGTGCTACCTTTTCAAACTCATGGTGTGTCTACCCATGATGATTTTCAAACTTTTCATGGTGTGTCTACCCATGATGCCTTTACCAAACTACATGGTGTGTCTACCCATGTTGGTTTTCAAAGATTTTTCAATGATTTATCAAACATAGGACAAAATTGGATTTATGCAAATAGCCCAGACTCCACCAGCCAAATATCATGTAGATAGGTATTCCTCAAAACTGCCACCATACAAGTGTCACTTGCTAGTAAATTGTTTGTACTGACTTCCTCCCCTGTGGGGGCTGCATATTCTAACGTGCAGATAAATCTGAAGACGAGTGCGGATTTCGTTTAGGATCTCGAGTCTATCGCCAACATGTTCTTCCTGTGGCGCATGAAGATGAACAAGGCTCATTGATGATTTGTTTCCGATGTGTTCACTTTGAAGCCCTGTTAATTGGGCTAGTCCATGATGACTATGCCAATTGTAAGTTTATTTTATTTCTTATCCACTAGATCAACGATGTAGAATGATGCTATTGAAATGAATATTTCATTTTGTCATGTGTATGCTATCATAGATCCAGGGAATAGCAGGATACACAGGTGTTCTATCTTTATTAAAAGGTAGGGCGCTACAGTGACTCGATTAAGTGTTAACTAGGTCTGTTGACTAAGAGTTAGTCAGATGAATCTTATATCACGGACCGAGAAGAGAGTTGAGCTATTTAAAGGATGACGATGATTCGCCTATAGTTCAAGAAGGTATATCATGAGGCAAAAGGGACTCCGATGAAAGTCACATTGGAAGGTATGTCGTCATGACTCTATGGCACTTGGTAGTCGGCACGTTCTGCTAGGAGCTGCTACTGATTGATCAATTGGGAGTCAGACTCCAATCGTGTCCAAGTCGCCATGAGCCTGCAGGGTCGCACACTTAAGAGCGGGAGAAAGTATATTGTTCAGGTTGGACCCGAACCGGCAATGGACTGAATTAGTGAGTTGGACTCACAGAGGGAATGGGCCACAAGTGTTGTGAAGCCCACTACCACTCGCTATATAAAGAGGGGCGCAGGTTGCCCGGCGGTCACGTTATTCCACTCCCATGCGTTGGGAACCCTAGCCCCACTCAGTCCAGCTTCCGCACCGGACCTAGTAGTCCGTTGTCGGAGCTCCTCCTCGTACGTGTGGATACCGGAAGAGGTGTTGTACGTTCAACACTTCGACGATCGCGGGATTGGATCGGCTGGATCGGATTGTGGGACTACACTGCATCGACGTGCTTCATCGATAATCCGCAAATGCGCGTCTAGTGGTAATCCTTGTGGCCTTCTACCTCGGCTAGATATTGGAAGTACCACGTAGAAAAAGTATTTTTTTATCTCTACGCGGTCCAACACCTACGTGGCAACACACATAACGGCCCGAGCCAAGGCGTTATGCTCCTTAACGACCTGATCGGGGGCGTTATGATCCTTAATTTCCCGGTCAGTGTAACATCCCAAATATTACATTTGGAATGTTTTGCATTTAGGGCATATGCATAGCATGGCATGGTTTCAAAAATTGCATTTTGCTTGTTGCATTTGAACCCCCAAAATAAATCATGTTTGAAAGAAACCAAATTCTTCTATAAGGCATTATAAGCCAAACTATTTTATTATTTTTATCTTTTCCAAAATTCACTTTCAAAATAATCTAGGGTGATAGGTTTTCAAATTTCTGAATTTTTGAAATTTGTTTGACCCTTTTTGGAGTTGTATTTCAAAAGTTATTAACATTTTGGTTTTGGATAAAAAAAAAGAAACGGAGCGGGCCGGCCGAGCCAGCGCAGCGCGGCGCAGATGGGCCAGCCCAGCCCAGCGCGCACCGCCTCGTCGCGGAAACTTTTGATCAAAAAAAAAAACGCGACGCGTCGCTGACGCGCGGGCCCCGCCCGTGACATCACGGCTGACGTCAGCTCGCCGGAATCCTCTCCGGATACGGAGACGACAACCTCCGCGGCGCAGATTCCGCGCCGACCTCGCCTCCACCAGCCCCTCCCGCACGCCAACCCCCCTATTTATACCCGGGCCCCGCGCCTCGACGTCCGCACCCTCGAGATGCCGCCGCCGCCCCTCTAGCCGCCGCCGTTTTTCCGACGCTGCCGCTCGGAAAGCTCGCCGCCGGCGACTCCCGCCACCACCCCCGAGTCCGCGCCGAGGAGAGGAACGCGACGGTCCCGCGCCCTCGCCGGAGATCGCCTCCATCGCCGCCGCCATCGACGCCACGCCGCCGCCGGCCGAAATTCCGGTGAGCCCGCGGCCAGATACAATCTGGGCCGTCGGATCTCGATCCGACGGTTCAGATTCAGATCTGAACGGTCAACCCCCGCGCTGATGTCGTGCTGATGTCATGGTTTCGTCAGCACGGTCAACCCCGGTCAAATTTCGTTTATTTTCGTTTTTAAAATTCCAGTTTTTGTTTAAATCTTGTAAATTCAATATCTTTAGATCTGTAACTCCAATTTGCGCATGTAATATACCAAACGAAAGAGAAAAATAAGATCTATCCATCTACGCAATCAAATCTATGTTTTGACCT
This sequence comes from Alopecurus myosuroides, assembly GCA_028641055.1. NCBI lineage: Eukaryota > Viridiplantae > Streptophyta > Magnoliopsida > Poales > Poaceae > Alopecurus > Alopecurus myosuroides. The sequence continues at coordinate 102,147,231 of CM054059.1, forward strand.
ATAATTATTTTCGGTTTTCAATTATGCTTTTTGGACTATTTAAATCATATAAAATCAACCGTAGCTCTAAATTCGTCAAATCTTTTTTGTATGATCTTGTTTTGATTAGATCTATCGAGGAAAAATAACATTAACTTGTGTAGATATTTATTTCAATTTAGATCTTGCATGTTTTTAATCTAGCACTATTAAATCCTTATAATTGCTTTAATTGCTTTCTTTGCAACAAAATACTTTTCTTCCATCATACATATCATTAACAACCAGAGGATGATGATAGATCTATTTTGCATTAATAAACTTTCATGCATGCATGTGTTGCATATTGTTATGTCTTGTTGCTTATGTATGATTATTGCTACGTGTAGATTACAACGATTACAACGAGTGTGGTTGCGAGGACTGTGTGAACAGCTGCTCGTGTTGTCAAGGCAAGTGACACGCATAAACCCTCTATTTTACTATATGCATTAGATCTTTATAGTAGTTATGCATGAGTAGGAGTTGAGTGTTATCGCTATGCTAGATTTGCTTCACTAACACCCAAGTGGAGTGATCATATGTTACCCTAGATTGTTGTCGAGACATCGTAGTAGTTTTCACAGACGGGGGTGCCATGAGACTACGGTAGAGACGTGGGGTAACGGGATAGCGTAGTAACACAGAACACAGGATTTACCCAGGTTCGGTACGTCGCGACAGTACGACGTGCCTACTCCTGCACTTCTCACTAATTGGGACTAAAGCCCGTAAACAGGGTTACAATGTGAGGGTTCTAGATCTAAGCAACTCGACGAGGATGAGCTTCTCGGCGAGTTGGCGTAGAGCTTCTCTGTTATCTCTCCTTCGTTGGTTGTTTTGTTTATCTCCCGTCCGGCTTTATATAATAGCCGGATTAGGGCTTACAGAATAGGAAATCTAGAAAACTACGGTAACTTGTAACTTGGAAAGCAAGGAATCCGTCTTCTCCTCCAAGCCAGATCACATGGGCTGTGATCCGGGTTCTTCTAGAATCCGGCTTCTGCGCGTCGGATTAATTACTGGGCCGCCTAATGGACCTAAGCCCACTACCATTTAGGCCACCCTGGTAATCCGGCACTTGGCCTACCATCTTCTATACCCCTATTTGGTATATATCCGACAGTAGCCCCCAAGAAGGATCAAAACTCTGATCTCCGCCGTTCGCCAAATATTCTTTGTCCGAGAAATATTGATTCAGCAGTCTTGATTCTTCTTATTCTTCTTTTGAAAAAGATGGTGGCATGAAACTCGGAATCCTGAAAATCCGGCTTTTCTCTCACGATCCTTCGTGGAGAAGAAACTTCTTACGTCAGCGCACTCAACCATGCTGACGTAAGCGACGTTTGAGTTTTACTCGGAAAAACCCAGAAACATATCTCTGACAGATACTCGCGGGAAACGAGGAGATAACCATCATTACCCCGTCGTTTCATTTCCCGGATTTTCCGGCGAGTGACACGCGGCAAACATCCAACGGTCAAAATAGCCGTTGGCGCGCATCTTGACGGATTTCTAGCTATAAATAGCCATCCTCGTCCTCAACGAAAACCTTCCGCACTCTCACCGCTCTCGCCATTGACGCGCACAAGCTCCCAAGCAACGCACTGTCCCGAGCACTCCTCACCTCCAAGCCCCGGAAACGAACCGCGCCGCCCGAAAATGGCAGGCTCACTGTCTTCGCCCACTCGCGCCGCCATCAACGACATCATCAGCGACCTAGATCCCCAAACTGGGTCACCCAAGCACGCCGGCGACGAGCCGGAGAAATCCGCGGCCTCTGCGGCGGGCGGAGAAAATCTTTCCGCCGCCGCGGACGTTGCGGGCGCTAGCTCCGCCGCCTCCCCGCCGTTCGCTCCTGAAACGGCGGAGGAGAAGATCCAGCTCGTCGGTGACGAGCTCGCCGCTGGCCACCGCCTCCGCCACCAGAGCAGATGAAGAGGCGGAATCTGCAGGCAACTGGGTTGCCTGCAGCATTCCCCCGGCCCTTCTTCCAAACTTGGAGAAAGAGGGCCTAATCCTCCAAGGGAAATGGCGGCTTCCCGAAGACGAGAATGAGCCGGCGCCAAGAGATGGCGAAAGGGTTCTCCTTTCTTCCCACCTTCTAAGAGGTATGGGGCTCCCCCCCTTCCGCTTTTTTCCTCCAAGTCCTTTCTCACTACAACATCCAACCCCACAACCTGCCACCCAACTCCATTCTTTATTTAGCCGGGTTCCAGGCCCTATTCGAGGGTTACTTAGGTTTAGAGCCTAGGTTAGACTTCTGGATATATTGTTTCGGAGTTAAGCGGAACTCCTCGGAGGGCGCACTTCCGACTTGCGGGACCATCTCCTTTACTCTTCGGAGGTTTAGGGAAGATTGGTTCCCCAAGATCAAGACATCAGAATCCGTCAAATTTTGGACGGGTTCTTTCTTTTATCATCCCGATGTGCCTTTTCCAAAAAAGGCCATCGGGGTTCCACCTTTTGCCAACACCGCCGATGTTCCCCAAGAGAATTGGGGAACAGAAGCCGTCCAAGTCTTGCCGCCTGATCTACTAAGGATCAAGCGGCGCATCGCCAAGCTCACCTCCTTGGATCCGCCTCTTACCGGCATGGACACGGTTCTATGCTGGCTGACTAGGCGAATTCAGCCATTGGCCAACCACAGTGGCCGTCTCCTGTGCAAATAAACGGGAGTCAAGGATCCGATGCGGACAACCACCAAAGATTGGCCCGCAAAGGAGCTTCGACGGCGCATCAACCAGTTGGTCGCATCACGCGACCAATACGAAGCGAGTCGGCCAATGTACACGGCCGACAATCCGGTTCCCAAGGTAATTTTTCAGTCATTTGGGTACAGTTTTATTTTTTCTCGGATTTTCTAGCTTCTGATTCTGATCTTGTTTGTCCGACAGTTCGCGGATCTTCCAGATGCGGAATTGGTCTCTGAGGCTGAGCTGGACGCGCTGCGCACCGCCGCTACAGGTGGGCGCAAGCGCAAGAAGATTATTTCCTCTGAGGAAATTATCGACCTTGACGGAATCCCCGTCGCCACTTCCAGGTTCTTTCATCTTGGTCCTTTTCCTTTCATGAGAACTTTTCATCCTTCTTCCGTGTTTTAACTTTTCCGGGTTTTTTGTTTTTTAGCCTACCTCCCTCCAGCCTAAAGCCGAAGAAGCTCAAGAAACACAAAGTTGTTTCCAGCCGAGGCAACCAACCTTCTCCCGCCGTTGCCCCGGACACACTGTCCTCGATGGCGGAAGAGCACGCTGCAGCCCCCACGACCAGGCCGTCAGAGCCCAGCCAGCCCGTTGTGTCGGACACGGACACGAGGGAAAGGGCGGCTCCAGAGGTGGAGAAATTTTCTCGAACTTTCGACGAAGAAATTCCCACCTTTGACAAGGACTTCAAGATTATCAATGACGGCCTAAGCGCGGCCGGAACTGCTTTTGCGGAATACGCAAAGGAGTTCAAGGAAAACTTGGCGGGTTTGCACCGAATGAGCCAGGTATGTAACTCTAGCCCCCAAGCATTAAACAAAATTGCATGCCTGTTTTGCTTTGATGCTTTTTGTAACCATTCTCTTCGTTGCTATGTTGCAGCAAACCGCCGAAACCATAAACATGGAAGTTTTCAACAAACTCACCATCAAGAATAAGGAGGTTAGAAATCTCCTTTCTATTCTTGAGGAGATAGAGGCGGAACTGGCATCGTCTCAGCTCGCTTTGTCAGAAACATCAGGTACACATTTTTCTTCTGAGGTTTGCGATTCAATTTTTTGTCTAAGTACTTATTCCGGAAATTTTCTAAACCCGGAATTTTCTTTGCTTTCCAGCTGCTTTGGCTAAGGCCAAGCAAATAGCTGAAGATGCCGACAATGCCGAGAATCTCCGAAAGGAGAATTTGGAGCTTCACAAGCATCTTGTGAAGGCTCAAAAGGATCTGGAGGCCAGCAACTTGGCCCTTGGAGTTGCCAACTCCAAGGCTTCTGAACAGGCGGAGAAGGATAAATCCACTATTCAGGATTTAGAAAATGCTCTGAACCTTCGCCTGGAGGAAATCTCCGAGATCGACAAGCTTATCGGTAATTTTCCGTTACCCTTTTTATCTTGTTTTTCTTCTCTGTTTTTTGCCTAACACTTTTGATTGTTTTGTCGGAAAAAACAGGAGATATCCCAGATGGTACCCGGCTTGAAGGGATCCAAGCCTTTGGGAAGATGTGGACTTCAATCCGTGCTGCTGGAATGCAGCTGGTGAACAAGTTTCTTCCCGCAAGGACTGGGGAGTTCTCGGAGGTTGAAAAACTTCCGGGAGCTATCATGGAGGTGACGGAATCCGGGGATTCTATCCTGCGTTCCGCTGTACGGGGTGGTGCGCGTATGGAACTCGGCCTTATGCGCATGCACTACCCCGGTGCTAAATCCTGGCACGTGGCGTCCGGTGTCCCTCAAGGATACACGGATACTCAGCGAAATACCATCTTTGATGAAATCAAAGGCCACGCCACCCAGATTGCCTCCATGGTAAATATTTCCGTCAACTATCCAGAAGAGGAGATCCCTCCAATCCCCGAGGACGACAACAGCGAGGAGGAATCAGATGCTTGAAGGGCTACCTTTGACCTGGATAGCAAAAATAGACAATAGGAGCATTACTGTTCTTTCAATGTAATCTACAATGTAATGCTTCTATTTGTATGAATGAAAAATTCCGCCTTTTGCAATTTTTAATTATGAAATTTTTTGCAAGGTTTTTCGGATGTTATTATTCCTTTATCTTCTAAGTTTTCTGGCATATATGTTTTAACTGTCCTTAGTGTTTGAAATGGCTCAAATAGCAATATGAATCGTCATGCCGAGTAACTGGGAGTAACCAATCAGTTTAAACTCGGAAACATGGACCATGCTAAAGGCATTTTTACTAACTAGCTCCAGTAACCCAACACATACGCAATCAGATAATGCTTAGAGAAACAAGGAATTTTTTGACCGAAACTTGGGCACGCAGGCAATTCAAGTTTCCTTTAGCCGTTAGCAGGCTGAAAAAACATTCAGTTTCTTAACGCCGAGCACGCAGGCACAATTCGGGTTAACATTGAGTATTTTGTAAGATCATTGGGAAATAGAAAAGGTGGAAACATGCTTTTACTATAGCAAAACTTGTAAAAAACATGGATATCAGAATTCCAATGACTTTATTTCATGATCTCAAAAGATGTTTACATAGATATTGAACTAAGTATAGAAGAGACATAACTGCTATGTACTCCAAAGCTTTGCTATCCCCTTGACTTTGTCGGATATCTTAATCAACTTGTATAGTGTTAGGATTTTAGCCCCCAGCCGACTAATAAATCTGCTAACGGCAGCTGCGGAACCCGTCAATCCTTGGACATCTTTGACGCAGGTAGGTTTTGTGATGTTCAAGATTGCCTTGATCTTTTCCGGGTTAACTTCTATTCCTCTGTGAGAAACGATGAAACCCATAAGTTTTCCTGAGGGAACCCCGAATACGCACTTAGATGGATTCAACTTCATCTTGTAGGTGCGTAAGTTTTCGAAAGTTTCTCGCAAATCCTCAAGGAGTGTATCTTTTTCCTTGGTTACGACAGCAATATCGTCCACATAAACATAGACATTTTTTCCAATCTGACTATGCAAACAACGTTGCATACAACGCTGGTAGGATGCACCTGCGTTCTTCAGGCCAAACGACATGGTTACGTAATAATACGTCCCGTATGGGGTTATGAAAGAAGTCTTAATTTGATCTTCCTTTTTCATGCGTATTTGGTGGTACCCGGAGTATGCATCCAAAAAGCACAAAAGCTCAGAGCCTGCTGTGGCGTCTATTATTTGATCGATTCGCGGTAATGCGAACCTATCTTTCGGACACAATTTGTTCAAGCCTGTGTAATCTATACACATTCTAAGAGCAGTAGTGTCTTTCTTCGGTACTAATACCGGATTTGCGGACCAGTCAGTATGGATCACTTCCTTGATGAAATCCGCTGCTAAAAGCCGGATAATTTCCTTGCCAATAGCCTTCCGTCTTCTTCCGTCAAATCGACGGAGACCTTGTTTGACGGGTTTTGATCCAGGAATAACCTTAAGTTGGTGCTCAGCAAGTTCCCTGGGTACACCTGGCATGTCAGCTGGGCACCAGGCAAAAATATCCCAGTTCTCACGGAGGAACTTGATGAGCTCGCCTTCCTATTTGTCAGTCATCCCAGTCCCTACGACGACAAATTTTGTCGGATCTTTGGGATCTAGGATTACCTGTCTTGTATTCTCGGATGCCTTGAAGCTGTCTGTTGGCTTCCGAGTTTCTTTTCCTGCCGGCATTTCTGACGGCGATACCTCCTTGGCTAATTCCTTTAGTTCTTCCTTTGCTATGACTCTCTGAGCGCAAAGGGCGTTTTCTTTCTCCAACTCGTTTGCCAGCTTGAAATCACCAGCTATAGTGATTACTCCTCCTTTGGGTCCTAGCATCTTCAGCTTGTTATAAATATAACAGGATCTTGCCATGAATTTGGCGAAAGCTGGACGTCCGAGTATTGCATGATACACGCTTTCGAACGGCACTACTTCGAAGGATACTTTTTCCTGCCGGAAGTGATCTTTATCTCCGAAGGTGACATCTAGGGAAATTTCTCCTAGGGATCGTGCTTGCCTGGCAGGGACGATACCATGGAAGCGTATGTTGCTGTAGTTGAGCTGAGACTCGGAAATCTTCAGATGCTTCAGTGTATCCAGGTACATTATGTTAATGCTGGATCCTCCATCCATCAGCACTCTTCTTAGCCTGGTATTTTGAACAATAGGACTTACAACAAGAGCTTGTGTGTCGGGTTCAGGGATATTTCCGGGATGATCAGACTGATCCCAGATTATCGGTGTGTTGGAATACTTCAAGAATTTCGGGGTTGCCGGAACAACCGAGTTTATTTCTCGAAGTGTTCTTTTTGCCACCTTTGCTGACGGGGTTGCTAAGAAAGTTAGCATTGCTTCTCCCTCAACTCTCGGAAACTTGGGTTCGCCTTTACGCTGTTGTTCCTGGATTTTTTCGTCAGTGTCCGATTCACTGTCTTCTTTGTCAGCTTCTGGCTTTTGTTTGGCGGGTTTCCTTTTGGAACCCTTCCCCTTGCCTCCGGCTCCTGCACTGCCTTTCATGTGCTTATTCAGCCGGCATTGCGCGTTTGTATGGGTGGGTTTTCCAAATTGCGAGTGGTGAACGCAAGGTTCCGACTTAATCCTTTCCCACTCCTCTGGAGTGTAATTGATTGGATCTGGGTTGCGTCCTTTCCACTTGTTTCCCTTTTCTCCTCCAAAGGCTATGTTCACCTCTTTGGGCTTCGTCGTTGTTTCTGGAGTGGTTTTTTTGTCAGAACGAGGGGTTTTCTTGGCAAGTATCAATGATTCAATATTGCCTCCTCTTGCTCTGATGTCATCCTCGGCTGCGGCATGCTCATTGGCGGTTGTAAGCATGGATCCGAGATCCTTGTGCTTTTTGGAACCAACCATGAACGGTACGAGTCCGGGTTTTAGGCCATTGACGAAAGCATGCATTGCTTGTACGTCAGTTACTCCAGAGCAACTATTCTTCATTGCTGTCCATCTGGAGATGAAATCTACGTATGGTTCATCCTCAAATTGCGTGCAACAGTTTAGCTGGTTGATGCTATTCGGGCGTTTGTATGTTCCCCGAAAATGCTGAGTAAATACTCTAGCCATATCGTCCCAGCTGTCGACTGTTCGTGACGGTAGTCCATTGATCCAATCTCTGGCTCCGTCCAGTAGCATTAGGGGAAGAAACTTGACAGCTTCCAAGTCTATCCCATTGTTGATCTGGACGGCTGTATAGTAATCCGAGAGCCAAGTATCCGGGTTTGTGCTGCCGGTGTATTTCTGGTACGTTGGACCGACCTTGGCAAAGCCAGAATGCAGCGTTATTCTTCGGATCCTGTCAGTAAAACATTTAGGACCAAAGTATAGGTCATCTTTTTCTGCTCTGTCAATGTGTGCAGAATATCTTCCGGCTGATTGAACAGAAGGGGACCTGCTCCTTTCTCTTCCATTGTTGCGCGAACGCGGGGATTGTTTCTATCTCTTCCGTGATCACGCCCTTTTGGATTAGGCGGAGTTCTACTCCTGTGCCTTTCTTTGTCCTTAGGCGGTGTCCGGGATCTCTCACGCATGTGAGGTATATCATATCTTCCAGCTTTCTCAGCTGGGTTTCTCGGAGGTGGCATTATTTTGCCGTCCTTCCGGTGTTTGTCTTCCCGATCATGGGGTTTATACCCATCTTTCGGGAGATGGGATCCGGTCCTAGACGCTGCATCCCGGTTGTCGGGGTTTTTCTTGTCTTTTCTCGGATCCTCTTTTTTATCTTTTGAGTTGTCTGAATCCCCGGGTTCTTCCGGTCCAGGTGCTCCAGCAGCGCAAGTAGCTGTCTTGCATAAGGCGGAGTTATCATGCAACCTCCCTGATCGCTCTTGGGCGCGCTGTTGTTGTTGCAATGCCTTTCCTAGGAAAGCATACACCCCTTGGAGTTTTCCCCCGTTGGAATACAGATCATTGTTAAGAATCGCGAACGCTGCTTCCGCATTTTCTGCTGCGGTCTTGTATATTGGTTCGCCCTTGGCATCTTTGCCGTTTACCTGCTTTTGCCAAGATGGGTTATGGAACCTTTCTTTTGGCGGCAGTTCTTCCGGTCTTGCGATTCCGGGTAACCTAGTAGGTTTTAACGCGGATCTATTCTTTCTCTCGTACTCCTCTATTTCTTCCTTCATGACCTTGATGTCATTATGGGTTTGTTGGAGATGTTGCCGAGATCTGAGTAGATGTTGCTGTTGCCGTTGGAAAGCTTGTCTCCTGGCTTCCAGCATCTCAGGGGGTTCGTCTGGTCCCACTGGTGTTTGCAATAGCTCTTGCTCTTCCTGTTCCGTCATTGGCGGAGCAGTGATTTCTTTGGATTTCTTCTCCGCAGGCTTTGTTCCGCTAATATCTCCAACTTCCAGGTTTTCATCAGCGAGATCGGCTGATTTTTTCTTCCGGATTTTATATTGGAGTTTTTTAGCAGCACGGTGCTTTTTCTTGGAAGAGGGAGGTTTTTTGACAGGCTCATCTTCTGTCATCTCCTTGACACTGGGGAATACCGGAGAAGTTTCTCCGTCTTCTCTCTCTTCCTCTGGCGGAGGGGTTTTAGGGCTTTCCTGGCTGCCGGCATCCATGGTATCAGCCGGTTTTGCCATTAGAACTTCGTGGAATCCCTCTTGAAAGGACTTAACCTTGCTTACAAAGGCGTCCTCATCTTCATCTTCGGAGTCGAAATTATCCGATCCGGTTTCCGACTCCAATCTTGCCTCAATGGCGGCCAGCACGGATTCTGCTTCCGAGTTCATCGTCTTGTTGACGGATGTCGGATCTTCCGCCTCTGTGACGGGTGTTTGATCTTCCGTCTCTGTGACGGGTGCGTTGTTATCTGCCTCTTGCACGGGATTTCCATCATCCATGTTTTCGGCGATTTCGGATTGCACCATGCCGATAAAGTGTGTATCACTTTTTTGTCGGCGATCTGAGCAGAATCCGGCATCGTAGTCATCTTCGACTGGGTATAGGGCGGGTGGGATAAATTTGCTTCCACCGCAAAACCCCATTGCTTCTGCAGTTAGCCCGATAAAGATGTTAGCAGATCCTATCGGTAACACGCAGGCACTTACCAGGTAGTTTTGCGCCGGTATGTAGGATCCGTTGTCGAGGAAGCGCCCGACGTCGTTGTCGAACTCCAAGCTTCCGACAGTGATTGATCTTCCGATTCCGCCAAGTATCCCATATCGGAATCTTACGCCTGACGTCGTTTGCCCCACGGTGGGCGCCAACTGTCGAGACATCGTTGTAGTTTTCACAGACGGGGGTGCCATGAGACTACGGTAGAGACGTGGGGTAACGGGATAGCGTAGTAACACAGAACACAGGATTTACCCAGGTTCGGTACGTCGCGACAGTACGACGTGCCTACTCCTGCACTTCTCACTAATTGGGACTAAAGCCCGTAAACAGGGTTACAATGTGAGGGTTCTAGATCTAAGCAACTCGACGAGGATGAGCTTCTCGGCGAGTTGGCGTAGAGCTTCTCTGTTATCAGTCCTTCGTTGGTTGTTTTGTTTATCTCCCGTCCGGCTTTATATAATAGCCGGATTAGGGCTTACAGAATAGGAAATCTAGAAAACTACGGTAACTTGTAACTTGGAAAGCAAGGAATCCGTCTTCTCCTCCAAGCCAGATCACATGGGCTGTGATCCGGGTTCTTCTAGAATCCGGCTTCTGCGCGTCGGATTACTGGGCCGCCTAATGGACCTAAGCCCACTACCACTTAGGCCACCCTGGTAATCCGGCACTTGGCCTACCATCTTCTATACCCCTATTTGGTATATATCCGACAATTGTAGCAATCCATCGTTAGGCAAACATCGTACTTGTAGATTGCTTACCCATGCTATAGATATCGTGGTTGGGTTTATTATCATGTTAACTATTGCTCGTTATTTTAATTGCTTATGAAAACAACATGATAAATTAATTAACCACTGGGCGGATTGCTAGCATGTCATCAGAGTACAAAGTTTGGTGGGGACCGCCGCCCAGTATATTGAGATTATGTTTAGTTTTCTTTATGTAGTTTTTCTTTCGTGCAGCCGTGTTTCATATTAGTATGGGCTAGACATAATTGGTACGATGTGGTGACTCGAACCCAACGTGTCCAGAGATGTAGAATAGTGGTAGGATGGTCCGGTGCGTGGAGGGTTTGGGAATCTACTTCTTATGAGTTATGGCTTAATCTTCTTTCCTTCCGTGTTACTAATGGTGTATCATGGTGTTTGGGGTCGATTAGGCAACACGGGTAAAGGGCACAAACCTTGCGAGGGTTAAAACTAAGATCTTAGCCGTGTTCCATTGGTTAGGGACAATTCAACAACTAGATGGGAAACATGACATATCTCGTTCATCTTGTTTTATTAATTACTACCAATTTGATTATGTTTTATTTGGAGAAGTGCCTGATGGAGTCTCAGTGTGCTAATCCAAAGGGTAGGAGCACTTTGGTATCAACCAAAGTGTCCAATTATGTGAAAAATCTAACTTCTAATAAATGATAGGTCAAATGCCTTTATGCAAAATAGCCTAGAAACTCCACCAGCCAAATATGCATGTAAACTAGCACTTGCCATTTATATAAAACCATAGTGTCACTTGCCACCATTGCTCAGAATGATCTGACCTCCTTTTGGGGGGCTGCATATTCCAACGTGCAGGTTATTCGGCTTCGGATTAGCTTTCGTAGGTTTTCGAGGCTTCACATCAACCTTTGTTCGCCTGTGGCTTGCAAACAAGAAGATGGAGGTCTACCGCTGCCTTGCTATGTGTTTAATAATTATTTGAGCTAGCACTTCGCTATGCAGTTTGTAATAAATTACTTTACTCTGGATATTCGATAGTATTCAATACATTTGTTTCCTTTGATTACTATCTGTGTTGTGTGTGCTGGTGAACGGTCCAGGGGCCAGTACTACACAGAAAAGTATAGCCTATGATGGGCTGTACTACTACAGTCAGGGGCGTTATACTCCTAAATAAGTCAAACGACTCGTCCCGCACCCTTCCACTCCCAAAATGGTTCCTCTCACCCAACTCTTCCCCCTCTTATCTTCTCCCTATCCCTCTCCAATCCACCCCCAAATCGAGTAGATCGGAGGAGTTTGGCTAGGAATTTGGAGTTCTAAAGGTATTTCCCCTCTTCTCTCTTCTTTTTTTGGTTGAAATCATGGATTTTGTTCATTCTAGTTGATTCCCTCTCTTTGTTCATCCTAGTTCATCTTCTCTATTGTATTTCATCCCAATCCCTTTGTATTACATCCCAATCCCTAGTTTATTACACCCTAGTTCATCAAGCCCTAGTTAGAAAATCTAGGAAATCCCCACCCTAGTTTATGTGTAGGGTTTAATTTTGGTCAATTTAACATGTAAATAGTTTTAGGTTGTGTTTGGTGATTATGTTTTGTAACGCCCGGGGATTTTTCCCCAATTAGATTTGTTTGTTTTTCTTTTTGTGCATCTCATGTCATCTTGCATCATCATTCATCATCCTAAATTTAAGTTCACCAAAATAAAGTTTTGATTTGTGTACCTCTCGAAATTGCAAAAAAATTATAAATTGAAAACAACCAAATTGATTTTTTGTCGAAGAAAAATAAGACAGGAAAAGAGTTTTTTTTAAAACAGAGAAAAACTGAAAGTAGATGTTTTCTCACCTTGTTTTCAGCGCCTTCCAAGATTTCGAATTTGTTTTCAATTGATGATTATGAAAGTACAAATCATGTTTAACAACCCCATACTTTGAAAACAAATTTTGGAAATGTTTAGGGCCTTGAAAACAGTGTAGACATTTGGTTGATCTCATCTGTTTTGACACTTAGCCAAAAACGGCAAAGTCTGTTTTCTGAATTTTCAAAATCAGTGAAGCTGACAGAACTTTGAGTGCTTGTAACTTTTGATTGAAAGTGAATTAGGTAGTACCATTTGGTTCTTCTAGAATCCCTCACATTCCTTAACAAATGCCTAGCTTTGGATTCTTTCAAAGTTGACCAGAGAGGAGAGGAGAGTCGTGGGAACATAGAGGGGGAGAGAGGGGAGTGGCATGGGCTAGTCTGAGAAAGGTGCACTCTGCGCGCGCACTGTCGCCACGACCACGCCGATTTCACCTCATTCTCGACGCCCGGGACATGACCGCACGTGCACACGCCTCCTACACACGCCCAAGAGCCAAGGGGCTCGGCATGGGCTCTCAGAGTGCGACCCCGAGCTCGCCACTGCCACCCCGTGGACGCCCCCGTGCACACGACCGTGGCTCCGTGGCTATAAAGCCACGGGCACACCCCCATTGCACCACCCCACTCCCACCACTCCACTCCACCTCACCGTCACGCACCGCGCACGCCTAGGGCTCTCTGTGAGCCCAGCGAGCTCCAAAACGCCGCCGGCCACCGCGGAGAGGAAGAAGAGGTGGGGCACGACCCGTGCGCTCTCACCCCTCATTTCTGTAACATCCCAAGTATGAAAACCATCCCCTTAGAATGTTTGTTGCATGTTTATTTAAGTATTGCATCATGTCATCATATTGTTCCATGTTGTTTGGATTTGTTTCTTAATTGTTGCATTTGTTTTTCCACTATTTTCACAACTCAAATTCAAACCTTATTCAAACAATGGTTTCATACTTGCTCTGTTACAACATTTTGAATAAAAATCACAACTAAAAAACAACCCAGTTGTTTTCATGTTTTTCCATAGTGATCACTTGTGAAAATGATGGTTTTAAATCAATCATTTATTTTCCAAACACATTAAAAATTCAAATCCAAGCACCCAAAACAGAATCATTTTGAAATTATGTTGTTACCAAAACAAATCAACTCAAATTGTCTAATTACCATAGGGGTTACCCTATTTTAAATGTTGGTTTTATTAATGATCTTTAATATTAAAAATTTCACCTAAATTTGTTTTAATTTCAAACAGCAAGCCAATATTCAAACATTTGAAAATAAAAGTTAAAACCTGTTTGCATTTGCCCTAAAGAACTCCCTCTAATTTTTTCAAAATTTTCTCTAACTTAAAACCTATCTTTCTCTTCCAAATTCTAATTCAGCAAAAAAAAAGTAACAAAACCAAATAATAAAAAGAAAAAGAAACGCACAGGAGAGGGGAAGAGGCAGGCCCAGCCCACCAGGCTGCAGCCCGAACCTTTCTTCCCCAACCTCCGTACGCTGGCGTCACCAATGGTGACAGCAACGTGTGCGCTGCCCCACTTCTCCACCCCATCCCCCTCCCTCCTATATCTACTCCCCATTCCCGTGGCAAACCCTAACCCTAGCCGCACCCTCTCCCTTCTCTCCCCATCTCCGCCGCCATCGAGAGGAACACGCCGCCTTCTTCCTCTGCCACGGCCGCCGCTCGCCGGAACACGGCGCCGCCGCCTCCGTCTCCCTCCGGCCTCGCAGAGGGCACCCCTGCGAAGAGGGTAATCTCCTCTTTCCATTCCCCTACTCTCCCCTCTCGTTCCCTTGCTGTAGGCATCGAATTCTTCCATGCCAAGGTGCAGCTTTTGTTCTGTTCGTCGTCAGAGATGAGCTTCTGTACGTGTGCGTTTGCAGTTTCAGATTACACCGATTTTTGAGGGTCAAAACCGAACCGACCCACTATCCATCACAACAGCGCAGCAGCCCATCTGGTAGCAGCACACAGCGCGCAAGCACCAGGTCGCGGGATCAAATCCCCAGCCCCCCACCTTTTTCTGTCTATTTTCGGAATTGGATTCAGGGTAGTTGCTGAACCATAACTCCCTTCGAACTCCTTATCTGTCAACAGAGCATCAGCAGCCCAGTTGGTTGTTGTTCCTTGTGTGCAGGGAGGAGGGCAGGGGTTAAACCAAAACCTTTTTTTCCCTTTTGTTTTGTTACAGCACTTCCCAGAAAATCCCACACAGGTCCCTGTACATTCTTTCTAGCCCCTGCAAAATTATTTCTAAGTCCCTGTTTCACTAAAAATGGCAGATTGCACCTCAATTTTGTAAATTGCATAATAAAATCATTTTAACTCCAAATCCAACATTTTTGATATGTTTTCAATACCAAATTAAATGTTCTACACAAATATAAAATTTGTTTACTGTTTTGAATATTTTAAATTGGTGCAACATTTGAATTCTTGTTAAATTCACTTAAACTTGCAAAATTCATAACTTGGGCATAAAAATTCCAAATTCCACAAACTAAATATGTTTTCCAATCAACTTTTCATGTACTTTCAAAATATAAATTTTGTTTGCTGTTTTGAATAGTTTAACTTGCTGAAAACAACTGTTTCTTGTTTAATGCATTTGAAATTGCCAAAATAATAACTTGCTCATTTTAAATCCAATTTCCACAAATGAAATATGTTTTCCATGCAAAATTAAACCACCTTTTCAAATATAAAATTTGTTCCATGTTTTGAATAATTAAAATTGGTTAAATGATTTAAACCTTGTTTAATTCATTTAATATTGCTAGATTTATAACTTGATCAAAACAAATTCTTTTGGGACATATAAAATATGTTTTCAAACCATAAAAGCATAACATTTTCAAATATGAACTTCACTCAATGCTTTGAACAAATAAAAATTCAAATAAGTTCATGTTTGAATTAAATTCATTGAATTCTTGCTTAAACTTGTTTAATTCATAAATAATTTATTTGAAATCCTTTTTCAACAAGTGAAACATGCAATCCACCTAAAATTGTGTGTTCTTATCAAATATAAACTTTGTTATTTGTTTTGAACAATTTAACTTGATGAAAACAACAAATGCTTGTGTGGCACCTTTAAGAACCCAAAATTCCAAAACTTAATGAATGAATTTCTAAACTTGGTAAACCTTATTTCCAATTGCTTCTATTGTTGTTATTTTGTTGTTTTCCTCATGCATGCATCATGCTAACTCACTTACACATGATGCTTAGTGATAGAACAATTAATTCAACCATAATTCATGGGCTTTTCATATGCAATCCAATTGCATGTGGGTCCATTTAATCATGTTGTTATCTTGTCAACTAGTTTATTTCTATGCATCAATTAAATGGTCATGCATCATCCCATGTTTGTGCACTATGCCATGATATTGATTTCTTATCTTTCTGCGTTGTCTGTTTGCTTCTTCTCGGATACACGACGACGTTGAGACCGACGATACTTACGACACCCCTTCTAAGGACTTAGCTCAGTACCAGGCTACTGGGTTTGCAGGCAAGTTATCACTCACATGAATCATCGAGTTCTCTTCCACACTTGTTGGCGATACTATCCTTTTGTCTATTTCTGCTAGCCCTATGAATCGATGCTTGTTCTCCGAACCCATCACATGATACCTTGAGCCATGATATTGCCTCACCTCCATACCTACAGCCATTGCTTGTTCCTGCTCTAATCTAGCATGCTTAGGGTTGTTTTTGCTCGAGCCTGTTGTCGGTTACTTCTTTTACTATCGTACTATATCTTTGCTACCGTACCGGGGGCTCGAATGTTAATCAATCAATCCTGTTAATGCTACTGTTAATAATAACTTGATGATAAGGCACCGACAGGAGGCCCTAAGAGGTTTTGAGGCCTGCTAGTGTCGACCCTAATAGGAAAAGGGTCTTGTCTACTGATCCATGATGAGCGCACTACCCGCATGTGGGAAGCGAGTATGGGCGCCCCCCTCAGTTCGACTTGATTCGCATCTCGTCCAAACCGCCGCACTTAGTTCGGGTGTTCCATTTGCTGCATCATATGCAGGTACGAACCCGAGGCCAGGGTGGAGAATTTTTGTAGTCGGCATTTAGGGCGGCGTGGTCTTCCAGTGCTATGAGGGTCCTCCTTTTCTTCGGGGGGCTCGATTAGCCGCGCACGCACAGCACGCGGTGTTTTGGGCTTGATGCGGAGTAAGGTTGGATTGTGTTGAGTGTCTCGTTTGGTGGGTTTGATTCCCATCTGACGGGATATTCTTACGTGTACGGTTACTATGGTGCACCCCTGCAGGGATAAATCTTCTCGAGAAGCCGTGTTTTCCGCGGTTATGGATTACTTGGTGAAAGTACTGGCTAACAAGTACTCAGGACAACTTCAACATAATGATCAACCATGTTTCACCCAATGATTAATAACTTGACTAGTAATAGGTTATTCACACAATAACTTGACTCATCTTCAACATAACGGTGTGAGTTATCCTCGGATTGCTTCTTCGGATAAGGGGCGAGATCCAGGATGGGTTTGTTTGAAGTTATCTTTCAGTTGGTTACAATTCCTCGATCTTATCTTTTCTATTAGCCGGAAACAATTAGTTATCTTCTGTAGTTGGTTAGAGCAGCCCGCTGCAGCTTTTATAATACCTATCTTCTTCCGTTGATCCCAAGCATCCATGCTTGTGTTGACGGGTAACTCCTTGATGAAGTGTGAGTCTTGCTTGCCAGTACGTTTATGTACTGACCCCTTTGGGGCTGTGGTTTCCGCAGACCTACGTTTCCGAGGATCTACATGGTGGCAACTACGTGGAGTATGACGAGACTGCTGACGAGTAGATAGCGGACCCGGGCAGGATCCGAGGCTTCGTGGATGGGCTCCGTCTTTTCGTTTCTGGCCTCTTAGGCCTATTTGGTTCTTGTCTGTACTCAGACATGTTGAATGCTTCCGCTGTGATGTAATGATGTATTGTTGGGGCATGTGCCCTCTGAATGATTGTATTTGCTATCTCTGCTCTAATGAGAGCTATTTGCAATCTTATTTCAATCTTTTGTGTCTTAGAGATATGTTGTGATTATCATTCGTTTAACGATGTTGACGTACCATGTGTGATTGGTATGAAGTACGTCAATGGAAGTATCCTGATTTCTATGGGTTAGTTTACGTCGACGCTGAACAGATAGGGGTTGGTTGTCACACATACGTGTGTTGGCCTACTCGTAAGAGGACGCGGGTGCCGGTAAGCCCCGTAATCCAATCTACTACTGTTCAACGGAACGGCGAGTATCCTTTAGAAGTCCGGGTGCGACAAATGGTATCAGAGCCTGTCTGCCTGTAGGATCCCTTTTTACTGGTCGCAGTTGAGTCTAGAAACTATTTTGTAGCTATATAGGAAAAATGAAACGTGAGAGTAGGAATTCTGTTCTTTTTCTTCTTTCCCCACCCACCCTCCCTTTTCTGGTAAGGAAGTGTAACGTTGTTTTCCCTTCTCATCTAAACTTTCAAGTTAGGATTTCACGTGTTTTGGGTTCTCCGTAGTACCTCAGGAGTTTTGTGCTCGTTTTCCCCGGTGTTGCTTCGTTATCCTGTTCTTCTAAAGAACATTTCGTCCGTTGAAATCTTGTTGTTGTTTCCACTTCAATTCTTCTACCGGCGTCTAATCAAAGTTTCCCCGTTCATCTGCTAAACTCTGTTTCAGCTAAAGTGTTGTTTGATACCGGAGCATCACATTCTTTTGTGTCAAAGATCTTTTCCACAACATACAACCTAATTCTGGTTCCACTAAGCAATCAAATCACCGTTCACTCCTCGGGATCTCAAATGTTGACTTCCAATTCAGTCACAGAAATCAAATTCTTATCGGAGGCCACATATTCCTTGCTTCTCTCATACTACTTGGAAATTCTGACATTAATGTCATTCTTGGTATTGGATTGATGTCAATAACTCTGTTCCACCATTCTGACCAGATAATCTATTCTCTAAATGAATCAAGTTCCATCCAGACATACACCCTCCATACAAAACCTCTACCTCTACTCAAAAATGTTCCGGTGGTTTGCAAATTCCCTGACGTCTATCCAATGTGCACGATGTGTTTCACGTGTCACAGCTCAAGAGGATCTTCACAAGAAGTATCCAGACCTTTTCTTTTCTCACTAAGAATCTCGGGGCGCGATTCCTTCAAGGGGGGGCGTTTTGTAACATCCCAAGTATGAAAACCATCCCCTTAGAATGTTTGTTGCATGTTTATTTAAGTATTGCATCATGTCATCATATTGTTCCATGTTGTTTGGATTTGTTTCTTAATTGTTGCATTTGTTTTTCCACTGTTTTCACAACTCAAATTCAAACCTTATTCAAACAATGGTTTCATACTTGCTCTGTTACAACATTTTGAATAAAAATCACAACTAAAAAACAACCCAGTTGTTTCATGTTTTTCCATAGTGATCACTTGTGAAAATGATGGTTTTAAATCAATCATTTATTTTCCAAACACATTTAAAATTCAAATCCAAGCACCCAAAATAGAATCATTTTGAAATTATGTTGTTACCAAAACAAATCAACTCAAATTGTCTAATTACCATAGGGGTTACCCTATTTTAAATGTTGGTTTTATTAATGATCTTTAATATTAAAAATTTCACCTAAATTTGTTTTAATTTCAAAAAGCAAGCCAATATTCAAACATTTGAAAATAAAAGTTAAAACCTGTTTGCATTTGCCCTAAAGAACTCCCTCTAATTTTTTCAAAATTTTCTCTAACTTAAAACCTATCTTTCTCTTCCAAATTCTAATTCAGCAAAAAAAAAGTAACAAAACCAAATAATAAAAAGAAAAAGAAACGCACAGGAGAGGGGAAGAGGCAGGCCCAGCCCACCAGGCTGCAGCCCGAACCTTTCTTCCCCAACCTCCGTACGCTGGCGTCACCAATGGTGACAGCAACGTGTGCGCTGCCCCCACTTCTCCACCCCATCCCCCTCCCTCCCATATCTACTCCCCATTCCCGTGGCAAACCCTAACCCTAGCCGCACCCTCTCCCTTCTCTCCCCATCTCCGCCGCCATCGAGAGGAACACGCCGCCTTCTTCCTCTGCCACGGCCGCCGCTCGCCGGAACACGGCGCCGCCGCCTCTGTCTCCCTCCGGCCGCGCAGAGGGCACCCCTGCGAAGAGGGTAATCTCCTCTTTCCATTCCCCTACTCTCCCCTCTCGTTCCCTTGCTGTAGGCATCGAATTCTTCCATGCCAAGGTGCAGCTTTTGTTCTGTTCATCGTCAGAGATGAGCTCCTGTACGTGTGCGTTTGCAGTTTCAGATTACACCGATTTTTGAGGGTCAAAACCGAACCGACCCACTATCCATCACAACAACGCAGCAACCCATCTGGTAGCAGCACACAGCGCGCAAGCACCAGGTCGCGGGATCAAATCCCCAGCCCCCCACCTTTTTCTGTCTATTTTCGGAATTGGATTCAGGGTAGTTGCTGAACCATAACTCCCTTCGAACTCCTTATCAGTCAACAGAGCATCAGCAGCCCAGTTGGTTGCTGTTCCTTGTGTGCAGGGAGGAGGGCAGGGGTTCGAGTCCCCCCTCCCCCATTAAACCAAAACCTTTTTTTCCCTTTTGTTTTGTTACAGCACTTCCCAGAAAATCAGACACAGGTCCCTGTACATTCTTTCTAGCCCCTGCAAAATTATTTCTAAGTCCCTGTTTCACTAAAAATGGCAGATTGCACCTCAATTTTGTAAATTAAATGTTCTACCCAAATATAAAATTTGTTTACTGTTTTGAATATTTTAAATTGGTGC
Source organism: Alopecurus myosuroides (assembly GCA_028641055.1). Lineage (NCBI taxonomy): Eukaryota > Viridiplantae > Streptophyta > Magnoliopsida > Poales > Poaceae > Alopecurus > Alopecurus myosuroides. The sequence goes on from CM054059.1 coordinate 102,167,371, forward strand.
AACATTTGAATTCTTGTTAAATTCACTTAAACTTGCAAAATTCATAACTTGGGCATAAAAATTCCAAATTCCACAAACTAAATATGTTTTCCAATCAACTTTTCATGTACTTTCCAAATATAAATTTTGTTTGCTGTTTTGAATAGTTTAACTTGCTGAAAACAACTGTTTCTTGTTTAATGCATTTTAAATTGCCAAAATAATAACTTGCTCATTTTAAATCCAATTTCCACAAATGAAATATGTTTTCCATGCAAAATTAAACCACCTTTTCAAATATAAAATTTGTTCCATGTTTTGAATAATTAAAATTGGTTAAATGATTTAAACCTTGTTTAATTCATTTAATATTGCTAGATTTATAACTTGATCAAAACAAATTCTTTTGGGACATATAAAATATGTTTTCAAACCATAAAAGCATAACCTTTTCAAATATGAACTTCACTCAATGCTTTGAACAAATAAAAATTCAAATAAGTTCATGTTTGAATTAAATTCATTGAATTCTTGCTTAAACTTGTTTAATTCATAAATAATTTATTTGAAATCCTTTTTCAACAAGTGAAACATGCAATCCACCTAAAATTGTGTGTTCTTATCAAATATAAACTTTGTTATTTGTTTTGAACAATTTAACTTGATGAAAACAACAAATGCTTGTGTGGCACCTTTAAGAACCCAAAATTCCAAAACTTAATGAATGAATTTCTAAACTTGGTAAACCTTATTTCCAATTGCTTCTATTGTTGTTATTTTGTTGTTTTCCTCATGCATGCATCATGCTAACTCACTTACACATGATGCTTAGTGATAGAACAATTAATTCAACCATAATTCATGGGCTTTTCATATGCAATCCAATTGCATGTGGGTCCATTTAATCATGTTGTTATCTTGTCAACTAGTTTATTTCTATGCATCAATTAAATGGTCATGCATCATCCCATCTTTGTGCACTATGCCATGATATTGATTTCTTATCTTTCTGTGTTGTCTGTTTGCTTCTTCTCGGATACACGACGACGTTGAGACCGACGATACTTACGACACCCCTTCTAAGGACTTAGCTCAGTACCAGGCTACTGGGTTTGCAGGCAAGTTATCACTCACATGAATCATCGAGTTCTCTTCCACACTTGTTGGCGATACTATCCTTTTGTCTATTTCTGCTAGCCCTATGAATCGATGCTTGTTCTCCGAACCCATCACATGATACCTTGAGCCATGATATTGCCTCACCTCCATACCTACAGCCATTGCTTGTTCCTGCTCTAATCTAGCATGCTTAGGGTTGTTTTTGCTCGAGCCTGTTGTCGATTACTTCTTTTACTATCGTACTATATCTTTGCTACCGTACCGGGGGCTCGAATGTTAATCAATCAATCCTGTTAATGCTACTGTTAATAATAACTTGATGATAAGGCACCGGCAGGAGACCCTAAGAGGTTTTGAGGCCTGCTAGTGTCGACCCTAATAGGAAAAGGGTCTTGTATACTGATCCATGATGAGCGCACTACCCGCATGTGGGAAGCGAGTATGGGCGCCCCCCTCAGTTCGACTTGATTCGCATCTCGTCCAAACCGCCGCACTTAGTTCGGGTGTTCCATTTGCTGCATCATATGCAGGTACGAACCCGAGGCCAGGGTGGAGAATTTTTGTAGTCGGCATTTAGGGCGGCGTGGTCTTCCAGTGCTATGAGGGTCCTCCTTTTCTTCGGGGGGCTCGATTAGCCGCGCACGCACAGCACGCGGTGTTTTGGGCTTGATGCGGAGTAAGGTTGGATTGTGTTGAGTGTCTCGTTTGGTGGGTTTGATTCCCATCTGACGGGATATTCTTACGTGTACGGTTACTATGGTGCACCCCTGCAGGGATAAATCTTCTCGAGAAGCCGTGTTTTCCGCGGTTATGGATTACTTGGTGAAAGTACTGGCTAACAAGTACTCAGGACAACTTCAACATAATGATCAACCATGTTTCACCCAATGATTAATAACTTGACTAGTAATAGGTTATTCACACAATAACTTGACTCATCTTTAACATAACGGTGTGAGTTATCCTCGGATTGCTTCTTCGGATAAGGGGCAAGATCCAGGATGGGTTTGTTTGAAGTTATCTTTCAGTTGGTTACAATTCCTCGATCTTATCTTTTCTATTAGCCGGAAACAATTAGTTATCTTCTGTAGTTGGTTAGAGCAGCCCGCTGCAGCTTTTATAATACCTATCTTCTTCCGTTGATCCCAAGCATCCATGCTTGTGTTGACGGGTAACTCCTTGATGAAGTGTGAGTCTTGCTTGCCAGTACGTTTATGTACTGACCCCTTTGGGGCTGTGGTTTCCGCAGACCTACGTTTCCGAGGATCTACATGGTGGCAACTACGTGGAGTATGACGAGACTGCTGACGAGTAGATAGCGGACCCGGGCAGGATCCGAGGCTTCGTGGATGGGCTCCGTCTTTTCGTTTCCGGCCTCTTAGGCCTATTTGGTTCTTGTCTGTACTCAGACATGTTGAATGCTTCCGCTGTGATGTAATGATGTATTGTTGGGGCATGTGCCCTCTGAATGATTGTATTTGCTATCTCTGCTCTAATGAGAGCTATTTGCAATCTTATTTCAATCTTTTCTGTCTTAGAGATATGTTGTGATTATCATTCGTTTAACGCTGTTGACGTACCATGTGTGATTGGTATGAAGTACGTCAATGGAAGTATCCTGATTTCTATGGGATAGTTTACGTCGACGCTGAACAGATAGGGGTTGGTTGTCACACATACGTGTGTTGGCCTACTCGTAAGAGGACGCGGGTGCCGGTAAGCCCCGTAATCCAATCTACTACTGTTCAACGGAACGGCGAGTATCCTTTAGAAGTCCGGGTGCGACAATTTCCACCTCTGTCGCACTTGCCTTTCGACGTAGAACCCCCTGACCCCTCCTTTTGCCCGTTCGTTTGCAGCATAGCCTAGGGACTCGCCGGAGCCGCCGTGCACCCGCAGCCGTGCGCCGCGGTTTGGAGCTTCTCCGACTCCTTGTGACCGCGCCCCTATTCCGCATCGACCTCGTGCGACCTCACCGACCCTTCTCCACCGCCCCACGAGCCCCCTAGGTGAGCTAATCGAGCACCTCGCCGCCGGCCGTGCCTCCGTCGCGCGAGAGACAGAGAGAGTGAGAGAAAGAGAGGAGGGAGATGGCCGTGCACCGTTGATCTTGCGATCAACGGCCACGCTTCAATCCCGAAGCGTTATGCGCGTTCGCGCGCGCGCTTGCGAGCTGGGCCACATTCGGCTAGCGGGCCGCGCGCAGCGAAGAACACCAGCCCGCATGTGTGTTTCTTTTTTGTTTACTTTAATCCTGTGAAAAATAGAAAAGATAAGAAATAAAACCCACAAAAATTCCTAGAGGCAGATATACTTTTACTTAAACAGATGCAGCTGGTAGATCTAGTTTTGGAACATTATTTTGTCTGTAGTAATTGTTGTGTTGCACACTGTCTGTTAGAGTAAATCTTGCATAACTTTTGTATGTGTGTTCAGATTGAGAAAACTAAAATTCTTTGAGTAGCTAATGAGTATATCTATCAGTAGATCTTGACCTCACATCAAGGGGAGTTACCATTTGGAAATGCCATCCATTTTGGTATTTGTCCAGTAGCATATTCTAGGATTTTTAGAGGTATTTTAAAAATAATTTTTGATGTGAATCCAATTGGATGAGTTGGTGTATGCTTAGATCTATTTTATCCTAGATTTATTTAATTTTTAGAGCTATAGATTATTTTTGGCACGCATATTGAGATACAACACCTTTTCAGTTAGAAACAGATTTTGTGTATTTAGTTGAGAATAATTGCTTGCTAGTTGAAATATTGTTTTCTAGCATGTTTAGATGACTTTCTTGCTGTTAAGAAGTTATTTACTCACAATACTAGTATGTTATAAAGTTTGTGCATGTTTGGATAACAAATGGAAATAAGATATGTCTAGTATTGTTTTTCTAGTCTCTATTTTAATAGTTGTGAGCAAAGTATAGATAGATTTATTACCTAAGTTTTTAGTGTTGTTTTGTAGAGTCCAGTACCATTTTGGTACTGGTTATGAGTTTTTTTCACCTCTGTTAGGTTTTACTTAAATTCTTAGAGAAGCATGAGTAGCATTGTTTGTTTATTTATTTATAGTGTTGTTTTTCACTAGTATGTGTAGCTTGTATTTCTGTTTGGTGGAAAAACTTTTTTCCACAAGTTGAACTAGAGGCATTGGACCTCTTAAATGTCATGGAAACCCTAGTGGAACACCTACTGGTTCCATTTCATTTTGGTGAGAAAATAACATTTCTCTACCATAGTAGTGATAATGATATTATGGTTATTTTTGTGTGTGTTTCAGAGGTGTTATGTTTGCAAACTTGAGTGTTTTTTTGTTTTGTGACTGCTTGCTGTATGTATTACTTAGATCCATTTTTTTGCCTTAGATTGGTTCTGATTGTGTGTCTTTATTTTATTTTGCAACGATAGAAAATGAGGAAGAGGTAGTTGGTGCCGGAGGTTATTACTACCACTCCTGTTGTTACCAAGACCAAGAGCCAAGCCAGTATCAAGGCAAGCCATCCTAAAGCTTGTTGTTATACTACTTATCATTATCTATCATGCATGTTCTACTTCTGAAGTTTTACAAAAACTTGATTACCAAAACTATTTTTGAGTGGCTATTATTACTATAAATATTATATATATATATATATCAATCACATTGCCATAAGCCAACTTGGTGTTACCAAGCCTTTAGCCACCATATGGTATATAAATACCACCAAAGATAATAATCTTGAGTCCCTAAGTGGACATTTTAGAAATGTGTTTTTGCAAACAAATGTACTTATGAAAAGTCCACGGTGGAAATGCGTGTTGGGTATATGCCCTAGAGGCAATCATGTATGATGTAATTCCCACTGTATTCATAAATTTATTAAGTTGTCCTTGTTTTGAACATCTGATATATGTCATTGAATATGTGATTCGATTGTGGAACTATATATTCATGTTGTTCATACTAGATTGTCCTTGGTCATTTAGGTTGTGTTGGACACACACCCTAGACTAATATGAGTGTTGGCTGATGACACGGTTCCACTTGTCATGGGCATGGTGATGCCATTCCAACGTTCACGGACTTGGCTAAAGAGTTTAGCAAGTCGGACTGGCACACATTGAGATGCAACGATCAAGTCGTCATTTGCATGTCTCAATCAATGTAATCCTTAGACCTGAGGTTGTCGCACAATCCGAGTTGTGGATCACCGACTTAGGTTCTGTCAAACGTTGTTCTGTGACAAGGCAACTATAAAGGCAGAGTTCGGGTCGAATGAGAAGCAAGCTGCGTGATGTGGATAATCAAGATGGGATTTTACCCCTCCGAATGGAGAGATATTCTCTGGGCCCTCTCGAGTGATATGATTCAGGAAGCATGTCCATGCGCGACTCAGTTAAGTGTTAACTGTGTCTGTTGACTAAGAGTTAGTCAGATGAATCACATATCACGGATCGAGAAGAGAGTCGAGCTATTTAAGGGATGACGATAAATCTCCTATAGCTCGACAAGGTATATCGTGAGGAAAAAGGGACTAAGATGTAAATCACATTGGAAGGTATGTCGTCATGACTCAATGGGACTTGGGAGTCGACACGTTCTGCTAGGAGCCGCTACCGATTGATCGATTGGGAGTTCGACTCCAATCGTGTCCAAGTCGCCATGAGCCTGCAGGGTCGCACACTTAAGAGCGGGAGCAAGTATTGGTCGGGTTGAAATGGACTGGTTTTGTGAGTCGGACTCACAGAGGGAATGGGCCACAAGTGTTGTGAAGCCCATTACCATACGCTATATAAAGAGGGGCGCAGGTTGCCCAGCGGGCATGTTAGTCCACTCTCCCATGCACTACTAGGAAAATGGCTATAGGAGTGATGATACCCGTGACGCACATCACATTTGGCGCGTCACGCCTATTACCCGCGGCGCACCACGTTTCTGCGCGTCGCGCCTAAAGGCATAGCCGCGGCGCACCAAATGGAAGGCACGTCGCGCCTATGTGTGGGGCCGGGGTGGCGAGCCTCCGAGGCATACCCGCGACGCACCAACCCAGTGGTGCGTCACGGCTATGTTGGGTAGCCGCGGCGCACATTCCAGTGGTGCGTCACGGCTATCTTTTCCACGGGTGGCATCTATAGCCGTGACGCACCACTGGAACGTGCGCCGCGGGTACCCAACATAGCCGTGACGTGCCGAGTATGATGTGCGCCACGGCTATTAGCGGACATAGAGGTAGATCGAGGGGCGCTGTTTTTCTTCTTCTCCCCGTTCGATCCCCTCCTTCTCCCCGTTCGCCGCCACACCCATCTCGCCACCGTAGACGCGCACCGCTGCTGCCGTCCACCTCTCGATCTGAACCACCGCGCCGCTGCTGCCGTCCACGACAGGGAGGAGGAGGAGGAGGGGGAGTCGCGCCGCTGCTGCCGTCCACGATCAGGAGGAGGAGGGGGAGTCGCGCCGCCGTCGATGACAAGGAGGAGGAGGAGCCACGCCGTCTTCCCCAGCGAGCACGACTACACCGAGCAGTTCGCCCTCGACGCCAAGTCCGACGAACAAAGGTGCGCCGCCCCCTAGTTCTCTCCCTCCCCTTCTCCTCGATCCCGCCCCTAGATGGCTTGTAGGAACTCCGATTCCTTCATTGTTCTTGCTGTGTTCTTTAAAGAGTCACTTAGGGGTGCAAATCCTAGAACCTAGTGCCCAGCAATCATGTGCTAGATGTGCTTGTTAACTTACTATCCATTTCCTCTTGTTGGTGGATTTCTTCAAGGCAGATAAAGCATTTCCACTTAGGCCAGAACATTAATAAACTTTGATGCCTTCCTCCGGGCATCACTCAATGATAAGGTAGAAGATCTTACCCAGTAGGCCAGTACATTAATAAACTTTGGTGGATCAAGTCAAACTCAGAAATCAAGTTGATGAGAGAGTCAGCATCTATTGTTATTTTTATGATACGTTTTTAGGGGATATTCAGTCTTACACACTATCAGTTCAGTATTGGATGGAGAAATTTCTCTAATTATATACAAATATAGATAGGGAGTGTGTAAGACAAACTCCTGTAGTTAGTTTTGCATGCTGCTATAGTTAGTCGTGCTTGCTCTTGTGATTAGGAGAGGCTCTACCATTTCTCTTGAATTATGCCTGTGAAATTCATTTCTGGCATCTCTATTTTTTCAGCAGTTGTGGTATCTTGACTTAACAATCATGTGCTAGATGTGCTTGTTAACTTACTATCCATTTCCTCTTGTTGGTGTTCATCTGATAAGAACAATTGCTTCCATCTTGATTAAGCCTCTGGCCAGTGATGCAAAGCCTGAGGCCCAAGTTTAAATAAGAACAAATGCTAGATTTGATCATTTTAATTCCCAGTGATGAACTTTAGCATAGCACTTCTATTCCTATCTGAGGAAAATACCCCCAGCCTGCTCTCTGTGCATAATCTAGAAATTTCTAGCTAGATGGTGTGTAGTTAACAACCTGGGGCTTGTTGGTGATGGATGGTTTTGTGCTTGTGGTCTACTTGCTCCTCAGCCCTGCTCCTCCACTAGTTCAAAAATGATGTTGCTTGTTGAAAAATGCTCCTGCTTTTGTTTGCTGCTTGTTCCTGAGAATTTGCTACTGATGTTGCTTTTGTTTGTTTGGCAGGTACTGGTGTTGGTACTGGTAATATAGTTTTGATGGATAAAAAATGATCTTCTAGGACTGGTGCTGGTGTTGTAGGACTGGTGCTGGTACTGGTGTTGGATAAAATTTTGCAGATAATAAAAATTGTGCTGGTGTTGGCCTAAAGAATCTGTCCGGCCATCGAGCCGTTTAAAACTTTGCAGGGAATTCAAATGAGTTGCCCATTTTCGCCGAAATGTTGATTAATTTCCGTTTCGGCGAGAATCGGGCACTCTAGTGTTAGAAAATTAGCAAAGGTCATGCCGAAATTTTCCCGTGAATTTAGGACTTAGCCGTTACAACACAATGATAATCATGCTCTCTGTTACAACACAATGATAATCCTAGTTTCCTTTTCTTAATTAAAAGGAATCCTTGTTTTGTGATAGCTATGCTCCTCTAACCTCTATGTGTACTTTCTTAATTAAATAGAACATGGCTTGCGAAGTATGTCGGTCTCGATGTGCCGAAGGACGATTCACTGGGGCTTCTTTTATGCTTCAACTCCACGACGGTGACGTTGATTCGTTGGTAATTAACAATTCTTTTTATGTTAACTTGTTATTTCGTTTTACTATCTAGCTTGAGACTTGTGTTTATTAACAAAATATTCTTTATATTTCTTTTTTAGATTCTACCATGCAATATTCGCGAAGAATTCAACGAGTTAGTTGGCAGTAACGTTGATTTCAATGTTCACGGGACCACCTACATTCTTCGAGTGAAAAAAGAAAGAACGAAGACCTACTTCTGCGGGCATGCATTGCAGGCTCTCATCGCCACGTACAATTTAAGCGGAGGTGATTACATTCACTTCTCTATGGAAGGACCGCAACCTCGCATCAAAATTGTGTATATGGGCGGGATTGCGAGCGAGGATGGCGGGAGTGAGGAGGAAACTGAGAACACCGAGGATATGGACACTGAGGATGATATGGACGAGGAGGACCCATGGAAACATGTGGTGGTTGCTCAAAGAGCTAATCTTAGCGAGTTTGAGAAGGACCGTGTCCTTCAGAAACTTGCCCAGATAGATAGCTACATCGGGTCCCCTTTCGTGCATCGCATCACCAACACTAACATCTCCAATGGACATGTCATGGTATGTTTCTTAACACTTTCTTATTCGTATAGTTGCTTATGTTCTTAACACTTTCTTATCCGGTATTTGACATTGTGCTTTTATTCTTTCTTGGAATTGTGTGTTGTAGAAAATACCTTTGGCGGTAGCGGACAGTGCTGGCATGGAGCATATGGGTACCATTGGAGTACGCCGTGGAGAATCAGGACCTGTCACCGTAGTTCCGATCACCAGGGATAACGCTGATGGTCGGGTCATCCTCAACTCTCAAGCATGGAGGCAGTTCCATTCCCTAAGAGGTGGTATGGAGGTTGGCCGAGCTATTCTGATCACCATGAGGGATAGTGACATCGCCAACTTGGACATGATGATGGTCATCGACTACATCCGCGCCCGCTAGATAGATTATGTGCTGATGATCGAAAATATGTAATATGGTTGTTTTCGAGACTAACTCCTGGATTTAGTAGTAGTATATATGTTTTTTTTCTAGACTATGTAATATTTCTGCTATGAAAATTTATTCTATCAATTGCATACCTGTGTTTGAGCTATTGATATTCTTCTGTATTTTGTGTACTGACATTCTTCTGTATTTGAGCTGTATATACCTGTATAAATACGGTATTGCCTTTTTTAAAAAATACAGCATAGAATAGCCGTGACGCACCTAAATTACTAGCCGTGGCGCACCTTCGGAGTTAGCCGTGACGCGCCACGCAATAGCCGCGGCGCACCGTGCCCGTGCGTCACGGGTATAAATAGGCGCGGCGCACCTGCTAGGTGCGTCACGGATAAACCAATAGGCGCGGCGTGATAGCCGTGACGCGCCCTGGTGCGTCACGGATAAGCGAATTGGTGCGTCACGGGTAAGCTTTTTCCTAGTAGTGATGCGTTGGGAACCCTAGCCCCACTCAGTCCAGCCGCCGCAGCGGACCTAGCAGTCCGCCGTCGGAGCTCCTCCTCGTACGTGTGGATACCGGCAGAGGTGTTGTACGTTCAGCACTTCGACGTTCGAGGGATTGGATCGGCCGGACCGGATCGTGGGACTGCACTGCCCCGACGCGCTGCCTCGATAATCCGCACCTGCGCGTCTAGTGGTAATACTCGTGGCCTTCTACCTCGGCTAGATCTTGGAAGCATCGCGTAGGAAAAGTTGTTGTTTATCTCTACGCGCTCCAACAGTGGTATCAAGGCGGTAGCTTCTGGTATTAGGCCCGAGATCCGTACATATGTGATATGTAGTTAGCGTTAGATGTGATCTAATTGTTGTTTTGGTGGTCGGTCTATGAGATAGATCGGTTTTGTACAAGGTTGATTGGATCAATTGTACTCGGGGTTAATGGATGATTAGGTTTCCGTGATCATACTGCTAAAGTCGTGGAACAACTTACCCCTACCGGTCGGTTTCCGCCATCGGGGTATACCGTGACACATAAATCCAGTTGCGGTGATCGAAGATCAAAGAGTTTGATCGAATCGGAATACATATCAGATTTGGGTAAAATCGTTTTATCCGATGAAGAAATCCATGATCGGGATGCAGATGAGATCTGCGTTTTCCGAAATCCATGAGCGGGACCGCCGGCTTCGCCCTGTCGTAGCGCCTTAGATGTCGTTGCGAGTTTCACAACGCCGGTAGATATCGTATCTATGCATAACTTGTTTTTGCAGGAAGTTGTGAATGGTATGGCTTATGTGCATGTGATGTGTGTAATCCATACATGATCTGCGTATCATGTTTATGTCAGCCGGCTGGAGCCTAGGTGCTGTCATTTTATTGTATACCGTCCTGCGTGTCGGATTCTCTATGTAAATTTTCATTTACTAGCTAGTGTAGCTTGTTGGAGAACCCGGAAGGCATGCAAGTCGATGTACAAGTCGGCTACATGGAGTAAGATGTCACATGACAAGAGTTGGCACGAGTCGACTTACAAGCTTCGTGGAGATGGAGATCACCATGAAGAGAGCCATACCATTTCACATTATAATTGATTTATTTGTGTTATTGTTATGTCTCTATTTACCTCTATTTAGATAGTTGGTAGATTATTTAATCCCTCAAAGAAGGTCTAGTCGGTCGCCCCGCCAGTGCTGCACCATCACAAGTCGGACATTCTTGGTAGTGGGCTCATAAAATTGAGGTGCTACCAATTCTTTCCGGTTAGGTGGGTTTGAGTCGGACTCTTACAAGCAGAAGCACTTGGTAATCTAGACGACTCCATCACAACGGTTGTGGGGCTCGGGGCGAGGTAGGTTGGGAGCCGGGGCATGTGATGTCACCCAACTAACAGGAGTCGTATTGGATACGATTGGCAAGGTGTTGCCTACCTAGATCACTTGACGGCTAGCGGTGATGCTAAAGCTCAGTAGTCGACTAGCTTATTTAGGATCTTGAATCACTTAGCAACCATCGGAGGGATGTTGGTTCTAGTGGGAGCATAAGTATTAAAGCGTTTAATATGCCTGCTCTTTTATGAATACATGTCTTAAGTGTTTTTGCATATTTTCTGTTGTAGATCAATGACACCTAGCAACCTTCCTCAGTTGTCCACTTTTGCGTTGAGGTCAATCCTAGAGAAAGATAAGCTTAATGGAACTAATTTCACCAACTGGTATCGTAATCTGAGGATAGTCCTCAAGCATGACAAGAAAGAACATGTTCTAGAAACTCCACTTCCAGAAGAGCCAGATGACGATGCGACTGTCGCAGTCATGAATGCCTACCGTAAGACTAGAGATGAGTCTACGGAAATTAGCTGTCTTATGCTTGCACACATGGAACCGGACTTGCAGCAGTAGTTCGAGAATGTTGAGGCCTACGATATGATCGAAAGCCTCAAAAGTATGTTCCAGGCTCAGGCAAAGACCGAGAGGTATCAAGTCTCTCAAACTTTGCTGGGTTGTAAGCTGAAAGATGGCGATCCACTGAGTCCGCATGTAATCAAGATGATTGGTTACATTCAGTCTCTGGATCGGCTGGGCGTCCCAATTAACGAAGAGTTCGCTACTGATATAATTCTGAACTCTCTTCCTAGTGCGTATGGTTCGTTCATCTCGAACTACCATATGCATGGTATGGATAAGAGTATCACTGAATTACATGGGATGCTCAAAACGGCAGAGGCTGATATCAAGAAAGGCGCCAGTCAAGTGTTGATGGTGCAGAATAAGGCTAAGTTCAAGAAGAGTTCTTGGACTAAGAAGAAGAAGGATAAGTCAGGAGGTAGCGCCCATGGCCCTGTCCAGAGTGCTTCCTCAAAGACTAAGCCTTCTCCTACAGCCGGAGCCAATTGCTTCTATTGCAAGCAGGATGGCCACTGGAAGAGGAACTGCACCAAGTATTTGGCTGACAAAGCCAAGAGTGGAAGTATGACTTCCGACTCAGGTACACTTGTGTGCAATGTTATAGACATTTATCTTGCTGATGCGCCTAATAGTTCTTGGGTATATGATACCGGATCAGTTATTCACATATGCAACTCGTTGCAGGGACTGGTAAGAACTAGGAGCGTGGCAAGAGGAGAGGTTGATATTCGGGTCGGCAACAAGGCGAGAGTCGCTGCGTTGGAAGTCAGCACGATGCAACTTCATTTACCTCCAGGATTTATTTTGGAACTAAATAATTGTTATTATGTTCCAGCTCTTAGTCGAAACATTATTTCCGCCTCATGTTTGATGAGACAAGGTTATGAGTCGAATATTAAGAATAATGGTTGTTCTTTATATTTGAAAGATATGTTTCATGGCTTTGCACCCATTCAGAACTGGTTATTTATTTTAAATCTTGATAGTGAATCGGTCTATAACATAAATGTTAAAAGGTTGAAACCAAATGATCTGAATATGACTTACTTTTGGCACTGTCGGCTTGGTCATATAAGTTGGAAACGCATGAAGAAGCTCCATGATGATGGACTTCTAGCTTCGTTCGACTTAGAGTCATTCGAGACATGCGAATCATGCCTACTAGGCAAAATGACCAAGACACCTTTTTGCAAGGAGTTGTGAAAGGGCGTCCGACTTGTTGGAACTAATACATAGTGATGTATGTGGTCCAATGAGCACAACAGCCAGAGGTGGTTATGAGTACTTCATTACCTTCACTGATGATTTGAGTAGGTATGGATATATCTATTTAATGAAACACAAGTCGGAAGCCTTTGAAAAGTTCAAGGAATTCCAGAGTGAGGTACAGAATCATCTCGGCAAGAAAATAAAGTTTCTACGGTCGGACCGTGGAGGCGAGTACATGAGCCATGAGTTTGATGACCATCTAAATAGTTGTGGAATAGCTCCTCAACTCACTCCGCCGGGTACACCGCAGAGAAACGGTGTATCGGAACGGAGAAATCGGACCTTGTTGGACATGGTACGATCAATGATGAGTCGGACAGATCTACCTTTATCATTTTGGGGTTATTGTCTAGAAACTGCAGCTTTCACACTAAAGAGAGTACCATCAAAGTCAGTAGAGAAGACACCACATGAGATGTGGACGGGCAAAAAGCCAAGTTTGTCTTTTCTTAAGATTTGGGGTTGTGAAGCATTTGTCAAGCGACTTTAGTCGGACAAGCTCACGCCCAAGTCGGATAAGTGTATTTTCGTGGGGTATCCGAGGGAAACCTTGGGGTACTACTTCTACAACTGGGAAGAGGGAAAAGTGTTTGTCGCTCGGAATGGTGTCTTACTTGAGAAAGAGTTTCTCAGTCGGGAAGTCAGTGGGAGCACGGTGCAACTCGAAGAAATTCGAGAGGAACCAGTTAGGGGCGAGTCGGCAATGGCCTTGGAGGTTGAGCCGGTCGTGGTACCTACACCGGTTACAGCACCTGAACCTCGGAGATCTGCCAGATTACAGAGTGCTCGAGATGTTTTACTGTTAGACAGTAATGAGCCGGCAACTTATTCGGAAGCGATGGTGGGATCTGATTCCGAGTCATGGCTTGGAGCCATGAGATCCGAGTTAAAGTCCATGGATGAAAACCAAGTTTGGAATTTGGTTGATCTGCCTGACGGTGCAAGACCCGTCGAGTGCAAATTGGTCTTTAAGAAGAAAATTGATATGGATGGAAATATTTTCGTCTATAAAGCACGAATCTTCGTGAACGGGTTCCGACAAGTTCAAGGAGTTGACTACAACGAGGCCTTCTCGCCCGTAGTGATGCTTAAATCAATTCGGATCATGTTAGCCATAGCAGCCTATTTCGACTATGAGATATGGAAGATGGATGTCAAGACGGCTTTCCTTAATGGAAATTTAACTGAGGACGTGTATATGATACAGCCCGGAGGTTTTGTCGATCCAGCTAATGCTGACAAGGTATGCAAACTTCATAAATCCATTTCTGGGTTGAAGCAAGCATCTCGGAGTTGGAACATTCGCTTTGATGAGGTAGTCAAATCGTTTGGCTTCATCAAGAGCGATCATGATTCTTGTTTATACAAGAAGTTTAGTGGGAGCAAAGTAAACTTTCTAATCTTATATGTGGATGACATATTGCTAATTGGAAATGATGTCATGATGTTGCAAGAAACCAAAGAGTCATTGGAAAGGAGTTTCTCAATGAAGGATTTGGGTGAGGAAACTTACATATTAGGAATGAGGATCTATAGAGATAGATCAAGGCGGCTCATTGGATTGAGTCAGAGTACTTATCTGGACAAGGTTTTGAAGAAATTCAAAATGGAAGAGTCCAAGAAGGGATTCATACTGATGTCCCATGGCATAAAACTTAGCAAGACTCAGTGTCCTTCGACAACTGATGAGCGAAGTCGGATGAGTGTGATCCCGTATGCTTCGGCAATCGGATCCAACATGTATGCCATGATTTGTACTAGGCCAGATGTTTCCTATGCTCTAAGTGTTACGAGCAGATACCAGGCTGACCCTGGCGAAGCCCACTGGGCAGCGGTTAAAAACATCCTTAAGTACTTGAGAAATACTAAGGAAATGTTCCTAGTTTATGGAGGTGATGAGGAATTCAGTGTAAAGGGTTACACGGATGCGAGTTATCTCACCGACTCAGATGATTCTCGTTCGCAATCTGGATACGTGTTCGTGATGAACGGAGGGGCTGTGAGCTGGAAGAGTTCCAAGCAAGATACGGTGTCTGCATCTACAACAGAGGCTGAGTATATTGCTGCCTCAGAGGCGGCAAAGGAAGCTGTTTGGATCAGGAACCTCCTGATTGATCTTGGTGTGGTTCAGGGTGCGTCCAATCCTTTAGACGTATATTGTGACAACAATAGTGCTATCGCACAGGCCAAGGAACCTAGACAACACCAGAAGAACAAACATATACTCATGCGGTACCACCTCATTTACCAGTTTGTCGAAGAAGGTGATATCAAGTTATGCAAAGTACACACGGATGCAAACATTGCAGATCCGTTGACAAAGGCGCTACCACAGCCTAAGCATGAGGCGCACACGAGAGGTATGGGCATTAGATGCCTAGGCATATGATGCCAGGATGATTGACTCTAGTGCAAGTGGGAGACTGTTGGGTATATGCCCTAGAGGCAATCATGTATGATGTAATTCCCACTGTATTCATAAAGTTATTAAGTTGTCCTTGTTTTGAACATCTGATATATGTCATTGAATATGTGATTCGATTGTGGAACTATATATTCATGTTGTTCATACTAGATTGTCCTTGGTCATTTAGGTTGTGCTGGACACACACCCTAGACTAATGTGAGTGTTTGTTGATGACACGGTTCCACTTGTCATGGGCATGGTGATGCCATTCCAACGTTCACGGACTTGGCTAAAGAGTTTAGCAAGTCGGACTGACCCACATTGAGATGCAACGATCAAGTCCTCATTTGCATGTCTTAATCAATGTAATCCTTAGACCTGAGGTTGTCGCACAATCCGAGTTGTGGATCACCGACTTAGGTTCTGTCAAACGTTGTTCTGTGACAAGGTAACTATAAAGGCAGAGTTCGGGTCGAATGAGAAGCAAGCTGCGTGATGTGGATAATCAAGATGGGATTTTTCCCCTCCGAATGGAGAGGTATTCTCTAGGCCCTCTCGAGTGATATGATTCAGGAAGCATGGCCATGCGCGACTCAGTTAAGTGTTAACTATGTCTGTTGACTAAGAGTTAGTCAGATGAATCACATATCACGGATCGAGAAGAGAGTCGAGCTATTTAAGGGATGACGATAAATCTCCTATAGCTCGACAAGGTATATCGTGAGGCAAAAGGGACTAAGATGTAAATCACATTGGAAGGTATGTCGGCATGACTCAATGGGACTTGGGAGTCGGCACGTTCTGCTAGGAGCCGCTACCGATTGATCGATTGGGAGTTGGACTCCAATCGTGTCCAAGTCGCCATGAGCCTGCAGGGTCGCACACTTAAGAGCGGGAGCAAGTATTGGTCGGGTCGGACCCGAACCGGAAATGGACTGGTTTTGTGAGTCGGACTCACAGAGGGAATGGGCCACAAGTGTTGTGAAGCCCATTACCATACGCTATATAAAGAGGGGCGCAGGTTGCCCAGCGGGCACGTTAGTCCACTCTCCCATGCGTTGGGAACCCTAGCCCACTCAGTCCAGCCGCCGTACCGGACCTAGCAGTCCGCCGTCGGAGCTCCTCCTCGTACGTGTGGATACCGGCAGAGGTGCTGTACGTTCAGCACTTTGACGTTCGAGGGATTGGATCGGCCGGACCGGATCGTGGGACTGCACTGCCCCGACGCGCTGCCTCGATAATCCGCACCTGCGCGCCTAGTGGTAATACTCGTGGCCTTCTACCTCGGCTAGATCTTGGAAGCATCGCGTAGGAAAAGTTTTTGTTTATCTCTACGCGCTCCAACAAGGCGGGACCTTGTTCACCGGGGGAGGTAAAGAGGATTCTTTTCAAAATGGTTTACAAAAGACACATAACCTATTCTTCGCTCGACAACCAAGAAGTACTGCCACTCTACCTCAACATGGGTACGAGGCCTACCTAGATACTTGTTCTTGTTAGTAAGTGTACTATCCCAAAGTGCTATAGAGAGGATGATGCTCTGAACCAAAGTGTCGCCAGGAGGGAGAAACGGGACATACACAGTGTGGGATTAATTTTCCCTCCGGATGCGACAATTGGGTCTCCTGCTATGGCGATGTGTGACATGGTGCCGGGGAGAAAAACCCCAGTTAAAGGGATAGGCATATACTAGCTTGACCAGAGTGGACAGTTAGGATCAATTATCCGATGCTTGCATATCGCTGTGTCAATCCATGGGTAGTTCATGGCAAATGATTGGATCTTGTGGATTGTGTACACCTCTGCAGAGTAAAAATATTCTGAATAGCCGAGCCCTCGGATATGGGCAGTTGACTGGCCATGTAGCTAGCATTGTGTCAGTTTTCAAAAAAGGATGTTTTTGAAAGAAAAGAGTTGTACCTGAGAGGTACCGATGAAGAAAGCTAGAGTTGATTATAAGAAGTTTTGCAAAGAAAAACTCTCATTTATAAAACAAGTTCTATAAAACTTCTTGTACGTGCTATATCTACAAGCGAAACAAAACTATATTATTTTCTTTTGAAATATCTTCTCAACAAAGATATAGAGATGTTAAAGCAACCATGATGTTATCTTACATACACCATGGGTAGTGAACCCTATGTATAGCCTACCTATCCACCATATAAGCATACTTGTGTTATGTAAGTTTATAAAGGATATCTTGTAGAGTACATTCAAATGTACTCATATTGGTTTCGTCCCTGACTATTTTCTTGGTCAAGCTTTGAGGAACTGCCGAACGAGGATGAGTACTTTACTGACGACTATGTGAATTAGGCCCGGCTCCCGGTCAGCAGCCTGGTGGTGAAGGCGTGACATGGACTATCTACGTTATGTGTTTGCTAAGTTTCCGCGGTGTGTTTGTGAGATATTTGCCTGTCCTGCGTGACAGTTGTTAAGACTTGGTCATGTGACCATTTCTTGTAAGACTCTATTATTTGTCTAATGGATAATGTATCTGTGTACCAACTTCGTATGTTGTTCACGACTGAATTCCAGGGATCGTGAATGTATGCATATGAGGGGTTCTGGACCATCCGGTTTGGGGCCTCTACATTCATCTCTTCAGGGACATCTTCGTCTCCGCCGTCATCGTCCTCGTCATCGTCCGCGTAACGCTCACGGCATGAAGAGGCACCTTGGGGACGGCTAGAAGAGTCATCCCTTCCCCGTGACCCCTGTCCGCCGCTCGCCGATGACTGTTGCCCACTTGACCGAGAGGTAGACTTCGAGGGAACTAAATCGTTCGTGAAACGGCACCCCAACATAGCACAAAGGCCACGTGTAAAATCACGGGTTTTCTGTCAAACAACAAACAAATAAAGTGATCTGAGCTAACATATTCGGAGAATTGAAACAAACAATCAACAATGCATATTGCCACATCATACCTCAACCATGGTTCCGAGGGTAGACTCAGACTATCGATGTCTAGAAGCGCAACAGAGCGCACACTTAGTCTCCTCATGGTTCTTCCTCAACTGCGTTGTCTGCGAAAACAAAAAAATATAAGTTAGTTCACAACCAACAAATTTGTAAAATTAATTAAACAGAATGGAATACGTCATGACGCATAATTGTATTGACAACCGGCGCCAACTCCTGGCTTTGACAGGTGTCCCTGATGCTCTTATTGTACTCCAGCTTTGATAAATAGATCACTAGTAGAAAACAGGGCATTGAGCCAAGCACATTGGAACCGGATGTGATACACCTTGCGGCCATTTGCTGCAGGGAGGGGACCCAGCGGACAGACCCTTTAGAACCGGTTTGTATCAAAACCGGTTCTAAAGGTTTTCTCATTTTTTGCAGCAACTGCGGGACCCGCTGTCGGACCCTTTAGCACCGGTTTGTAATACAAACCGGTCCTAAAGCCCTCCCCTAAACCCTATATTCCACCCTGAGCTCAGCTCCATTTTTTCCAGCTGGAGCTCAACTCCATTTTTGCTCTCTCCTTCCTCTTGTGAGCTCTAATCCATCCCCATTTTTCTCCACCATTTGTCAATATTGTTGGTACCCATCGGTTCTACGGTTAGCATCAACATTCCCTCTTCTGGCATTGCAAGTTTTGCTCGTTTTCTTGCTCATTTCATTTTTGTTGTGCTAGCTAGGTGTTTGATGAAATGCCTAAGCTAGAATTTGTTATTCATTTGTTATGTATACAATTTGATGCAATTTGAGCTCAAATTTAATTATGATTTGTGGTTTTTTTTAGTATCGCGCGCCTTGTCCCCTTCCTCACCGCCGTCGATCGCCCCGTCACCGACACAACCTTGGTGAGCCTATTGTTTTATTTACCAAAACAAATTTTGATTTGTATGATTTACATATTTATTTGTATATAATTTTCTTATTGTGTAAGATTTTATATATATATATATATATATAGCGCCATGGTTTTGATATCCGACCCCGTTGGACCTCGTCCAGTCTATGATTCGGATGTGGTATATTATCTTTTATAACTACATATTTTCATTTCCTGATTATATGACAATTAATTACGCCGACCAACTTGACATAGATATTTTTATCTAGGAGGTAGTGGAACCGGAAATGCCAATCGACCCTATTGTTGAGAAGTTATACTTAGTTGAACAAGAAAATGTTGGCTTGAAAGAAAGATTGAAAAAAACTGAAGAAAGGTTGGAAAAACTGAAAGAGAGAAGATGACCTTGGAAAAGGTTCTTGCCGGTGTCGTCGATGGTCACAAGAGCGAGATGGACGCAATGCGCCTGAAGATTAGAAAGATTAGAAAATATGCAATTAGTAAAGAGGCTTGGTATCATTATGCCGTCGGGTCAATTGTTACCTTTGTTGCGATTTTGATCGCATTTGTTGTTGTTTTGAAATGCATTAATTAGAGAGAGTTTTTATGGATGGTTTCAGTGTGTATTTTTATGAGAACTATATATGTATGGTCACTACGCTAGTTTGGTTTTAACGTGTGATGAACTTTTTGTATTAATTAATTAATTTAGTCATGATGATTTAGCATAATGGTTGTTGATAAATTTATATAATGCAGATGAACCGGCAATGGATGTACAGTGATCGACGTCGTCCCGAATTCCTTAATGGCATGCATAGTTTTCTCAATGTGGCTGAGAAAAACAGGCAGAATGGATTTGTCCATGTAAAAAATGCCAGAATAAGAGGAATTTCCCTAGCTCAAGAACCATACACACCCACCTGTTGCAAGAAGGCTTCATGCCCAGTTATTTTTGTTGGACCAAGCATGGAGATGAGGGGTTGTAATGGAAGACAATGAAGAAGAAGAGGATAATGATAATTATCCTATGTTCGGTGAACACGGTGATACTGAAATGGGGGAAGACGAGGCTGAACTTGAGGACATTGTTGATGAGTCTGATGATGATCTTCGTCAGGTCATTCGTGAAGAACAGATAAAATGCGCAAGTGAAAACGAGAGGTTGAAGTTGGATCGCATGTTAGAAGACCACAAAATTGTTGTACCCAAATTGCGAAGATGGCCAGAAAAAGCTGGGCACCACCCTGGAATTGCTGCAATGGAAGGCAGAGAATGGATTATCTGACAAGGGATTTGAAAATCTGCTGAAAATAATGAAGAAGATGCTTCCAAGAGATAACGTGCTGCCCTGCAGTACATATGAAGCAAAGAAGGTTGTCTTCCCTCTAGGATTGGAAGCGCATAAGATACATGCATGCATCAATGACTGCATCCTGTACCGCGGTCAGCACGAGAATTTAACTGCCTGCCCGGTATGCGGTGCATTTCGGTATAAGATCAGGCGAGATGACCCTGGTGATGTTGAGAGCGACGATCGCCCCAGGAAGAGGGTTCCTGCCAAGGTGATGTGGCATGCTCCTACAATACCACGGTTGAAATGTTTGTTCCGCAACAAAGAGCATGCCAAATTGTTGCGATGGCACAAAGAAGACCTTAAGGAAGACGATATGCTGAGACACCCCGCTGATGGGTCGCAGTGGAGAAACATCGACGATAAGTACGAGGACTTTGCACGTGACGCAAGAAACTTAAGGTTTGGTCTGAGTACAGATGGCCTGAATCCGTTTGGGGATCAGAGTAGCAGTCATAGCACCTGGCCCGTGACTCTATGTATCTATAACATTCCTCCTTGGTTATGCATGAAGCGTAAGTTCATTATGATGCCAGTGCTTATCCTAGGTCCGTCGCAACCTGGCAACAACATTGATGTGTACCTGAGGCCACTGGTTGATGAACTTTTAGAGTTGTGGGCTGACGAAGGTGTACGTGTGTGGGACGAGTACAAACAAGAGGAATTTGACCTACGAGGGTTGCTGTTTGTAACCATCAATGATTGGCCCGCTCTTAGTAACATCTCAGGACAGTCAAACAAGGGATACAACGCATGCACACACTGTTTAGGCGAGACTGAAAGTATACATATAGGCAAGAATGTGTACCCGAGGCATCGTCGATTTCTTCCAGACAGGCATCCCGTAAGAAAGAAAGGAAAGCATTTCAAAGGCGAGGCAGATACACGGAGGAAGCCAACCCTCCCTAAAGGTACTGATATATATGACATGGTCAAAGATATAAAAGTAATCTTTGGTAAGGGTCCTGGCGCACAATCTGTTCCGAATGACGCCGACAACCACGTAGCCATGTGGAAGAAGAAATCTATATTCTGGGAACTACCCTATTGGAAATTCCTAGAGGTTCGCTCTGCGATCGACGTGATGCACGTGACGAAAAATATTTGCGTGAACTTGCTAAACTTATTGGGCGTGCATGGGAAGAAGTCGAGAGATACACCAAAAGCACGGCTGCACCACCAACGTATGCACGAGCGAGACGACCTGATGAATCCATAGAATTTCAAAGGTCCTGCCAGCTACGCTCTTACCAAGGAAGAGAAGGAGATCTTTTTCCAAGTCCTGAGAAGTATCAAGGTCCCGTCTGGCTACTCGTCGAACATAAAAGGAATACTAAACCTGGAAGAGAAAAAGTTCCAAAACCTAAAGTCTCATGACTGCCACGTGATCATGACCCAGTTACTTTCGATTGCATTGAGGGGGCTTCTGCCAGAAAACGTGCGAGTACCCATTGTGAAGCTATGTGCATTCCTCAACGCAATTTCTCAGAAGGCAATCGATCCAGCAACTCTACCAAGTTTACAGAAGGACGTGGTCCAATGTCTTGTCAGCTTCGAGTTGGTGTTCCCGCCAACCTTCTTCAATATTATGACGCACCTCATAGTTCACCTAGTCCAAGAGATTTCCGTTCTCGGTCCTGTATTCTTACACAATATGTTCCCCTTTGAGAGGTTCATGGGAGTCTTGAAGAATTATGTTAAAAACCGTGCTAGGCCAGAAGGAAGCATGGTCAAGGGCTATGGAACAGAGGAGGTCATTGAGTTTTGTGTTGACTTTATTCCTGACCTGAACCCGATCAGTGTTCCTCAGTCGCGCCATGAGGAGAGACTGCGTGGAAAAGGCACGCTAGGAAAGAAATCAACAACATGTATGGACGAGCAATCTTTCACTCAAGCACACTACACAGTTCTAGTTAATTCCAGCTTGGCGGCTCCATATATCCAGGAACACAAGGATATTTTACGCTCGGAATACCCGGAGCAACCTGAAGATTTCATTGCTAAAGAACACGCGAAGACTTTCGGCGGTTGGTTGCAAAGACGTCTCATTAATGACAACATTGTTGAAGATGAGCTATACTTGTTGGCCAAGCAACCATCTTCGACTGTATTGACCTTTAAAGGGTACGAGATAAATGGTAACATATTTTACACGGCAGACCAAGATAAAAAGAGCACCAACCAAAACAGTGGCGTCCGGTTTGATGCAAAAGACGACAACGGGCAAAGGGTCACATACTATGGTTACATAGAGCAGATGTGGGAACTTGACTACGGACCTTCCTTTAAGGTCCCTTTGTTTTGGTGCAAATGGTTCAACCTGTCAGGCGTGAAGGTAGACCCGAAGTACGGAATGACAAGAGTGGATCAGAAGAATCTAGGGTACGGCAATGATCAATTCGTCCTAGCCAATGATGTGGCTCAGGTTTTCTATGTGAAGGACATGTTTAGCAGACCGAGAAAAAGAAAAGATAAGGAAGCGAATACATCAGACGATGAGCCAAGGCGCCACATAGTTCTTTCAGGGAAAAGAAACATCGTGGGAGTCGAGGACAAGACAGACATGTCAGAAGATTACAATAAATTTGATGAAATTCCTCCCTTCAAAGTCAAAGATGATCCAAGCATTCAGTTAAATGATGAAGATGTTCCATGGTTACGGCGCAATCAGAAGAAAGGCAAGAAGAAAAATAGAAACGGATCATCCCTTTAGTCCCGGTTGGGGACACCAACTGGGACTAAATGGGTTAGGGTTTCGTTTGAACCAATCAGATAGAATCACACGGATCGTGTGTTTCTTTCAAGCCCTTGTGAGTCGTTGGATCCGGGGTGTGTTTCTTTCGAGCTGTTGTGAGCCGTTCGATCAGGGCTACGGTGTGTTTCTTTCGAGCTGTTGTGAGCCGTTGGATAAGGGTGTTTCTTAACCGTTGGATCAAAACCCTAGCTCAACACTTTCTGAGCCAGAGGACCCTATATATATAGCCCACCTTCATACACCGGTTAGTTCATCGAGCAAATACAAAACATCCGGATTCGCCATCATACGTCCTGTCGTGCATTTGGTATGCATATATGCACCCAGTAGACACGGTGGGGCTGTATGATGGCGATACCGTTTGTTTTGTTCTACACCCCCCTTTAAGGTTTGATACATCATATATTCAGTTCATCGAGAAAATACAAAACATCCGGATTCGCCATCGTACGTCCTGCCGTGCATTTGGTATGCATATATGCACCCAGTAGCCACGGTAGGGCTGTACGATGGCGATACCGATTGTTTTGTTCTACACCCCCCCTTTAAGGTTTGATACATCATATATTCAGTTCATCGAGCAAATACAAAACATCCGGATTCGCCATCATACGTCCTGCCGTGCATTTGGTATGCATATTGCAGCCAGTAGCCACGGTGGGGCTGTATGATGGCGATACCGATTGTTGTGCTAGGGTGGAGCGTGGCACGGGAGTTGACGCGTGGCGCGGGAGTTGTGACGCGTGGCCAGGAGGGCGCGGTATAAACTGTCGCGCCTCGAGCGCGTCTTCTCCTCTCCACGCGCCCACTCCTCTCCACGCACCGTCGCGCTTCCACCATGCCTCCGAGGAGGAACAGCACCACCGGCTTCCGCGGCATCCGAGCATGGCAGAACGGAATGTTCAGCGCAGATATCCGCTGGGGGGACGACCGCATCCGCCTCGGCTCCTTTGCGACGGCGGCGGAGGCCGCCCGCGCCTGGGACGCGGCGGCCTGGCGCCTCAACCGCCCGCGGTCGCTGATGAACTTCAACGACTGCCACACCGTCTGGGAAGCGGAGGGCAGGGCGCCGAAGCCGCAGATCGTCACTGCCGCCGACCACCTCCACCTCTGCCACCGCGCGTTTCAGGGCCTAGTCGACGCCAGGGAAGACCGCGACGTCCGCGAGTATTACCGGAACAACCCGGGGGAGGAGAGCGCCGACGAGAAGCTCTGGCAGACCCGCGCGGCTGAGCGGGCGGAGCGCTGCCTCGAACGCCACCTCGCGTTAGATGCCGCACGGGAGGCGAGGACGAATGCGCTGCAAGAGCTTCGTCGGGCCGACCACGCCGGCGAAGTCTAGGCCTCCGACGATCCGAGGTGGGGGCCTAGCTCGGACATAACATCATGCACCTCCGACAACGACGAGGAGGTCACCGACGAGTTCAACGACGACGATGACCCGGAGGAGGTCACCGACGAGTTCCCCGACGACGACGACGAGGAGTAGTGTTCGTCTGTTTTCTCTTTTTAATAAAAGAATTTGTATTCCGGCGACACTGCGGCGCGCTAGCGCGTCTGTTTTCTGTTTTTAATAAAAGTTATGAAATTAGATATTTTATCTCACAAGGTTTTGAGACATTTAAGTAACCTTCTGTTTTCCATGTTTTTCACTCGTTTTCTCAAATATTTTGCAAAGGAGTTAGTCTTAAACACATCGGATATAATATAATTCACATGATCCATTCAACAAAGTTTGGTACAATAAAAGAAGAAAAATAAAAGAACAAACAGGAAAAAGAAAAAGGAAACAAAAAATATCTTTATATTTTCAAATTAGTTTGATAAATATCTTATTTTATATTTTTTTATTGTTTTAAATGACATTTAGACAATTTTTACACAAAATATGAGAAAATATAAATATGTTGTTATAATATTTGATTTTACAATTTTTTGAGTCTACTTTGATTTTATAAATAAATGTAAAAGAAAATAGAAAAGGGGAAAAAAGAAAAATTAAAGAAGATACATGAAAAAGAAAAAGGAAACAAAAAAATTTCTTTATATTTTCAAATTAGTTTGATAAATACCTTATTTTTCATTTTTTAATTGTTTTAAAAGACATTTAGATAATTTTTACACAAAATATGAGAAAATAGAAATATGTTTTTATAAATATTTGATTTTACAATTTTTTGAGTCTACTTTGATTTTATAAATAAATGTAAAAGAAAACAAAAAAGGGAAACAAAAAAGAAAAATAAAAGAAGAAACAGGAAAAAGAAAAAGGAAACAGAAAAAAGAAAAAAAGAAAAAGTGCCTCTTTCGCACCGGTTGTTAGCGCAAACCGGTGCTAAAGGACTGTACAGGGGGCCCGCAGTCTGAATGTGGCCCCGGGTTTGGACATTTAGTACCGGTTTTTGTTAACAACCGGTGCTAAAAGGTCTTTAGAACCGGTTGTTAACAACAACCGGTACTAAAGGCCTGTACCAGGGGGTCTTCTCTGTCAGTCCTTTGCGAAAATTTTCAGTTGCTCTTTTCTTCGCGCGTCTTCTTCCTCCTGGGCGAAGCCCTGCCTCGCCATACGCCTCCTCCTCGCCGTCGCCTCCTCGCCGCCGTCGCCCCGCCGCGCGCCCTCGACGCCGCTTCGTCGTCGCCACCCTCTGCCCCCGACGACGTCCGCCTCGCCCGCGCCACCGACGCCACGCGCGCCCGCGCCCCCGACGTGACGCCGCCGCCCCGACGCCACGCTACCGCCCGACGCCGCGCGCCTCCCTCTGCCCCGACGCCACGCCCACGACGCCGCCCGACGCCGCCTCCCTCTGCCCGACGCCGCCAGGTCCCTCTGCCCCGACGCCGCGCCAGCTCCCTCTGTGACGTAGGCGTGACGTCACAGAGGCAGAGGTGCGTTTTTTTTTTGTTTTTTTCTATTTGTGTTATAATTAGAGTAATTATAATTAGCAAATAAATAATAATTAGCTAGAATTAGAGTAATTATTATAATTAGAGTAATTATAATTAGCTAGAATTAGAGTAATTATAATTAGCTAGAATTAGCTAGAATTTTGTAGTAATTATAATTAGAGTAATTATAATTAGCTAGTAATTTTAATTAGCTAGAAAAATATACTAACTAGAATTAGAATTAAAAAAATATTTGGACATATAAAATTAAAATATATTAGCTAGAATTAGAATTTATAGTAATTATAATTAGCTAGACTTAGAGAATTTTTTCTGTTGAAATTTAAAATATACTAGCTAGAAAAATATTCGGACATATAAATTTAAAATATATTAGCTAGATTTAAGTGTCCGATGAAATAATTTCGCTAAGTGTCCGATGAAATAATTTTGCTAAGTGTCCGAAATAATTTCGCTAAGTGTCCGATGAAATAATTTCGCTAAGTGTCCGATGAAATAATTTCGCTAAGTGTCCGATGAAATAATTTTGCTAAGTGTCCGATGAAATAATTTCGCTAAGTGTTTCTTCATTTTATAAATTTTACTAGCAGGTGTTGAGCTATGGATCCCCAAGAACCTGCACATGATCCTCACGCCGATCAGCTCGAGGGAATGAGTGAGGCGGAGAAGGAAAGATACATGTGCCACATGATTTTTGAAGGTGCAACGGCCATATATCATGATCATGACGGTGGACAGGCGTTTAGCAATCAATTTTTGAACGACTCCGGTGACGGAGCTGAGAATATAGAAGATGTAGTAGATGATGACGACGACAACGTAGAGGATGCAGAAGTGCCCTCCAGAACAAACTCTGCCAATGTATATCTCAAGTCACTGTTGACGCAACAATTAATTTGTATTGCACTTACTAACGAATCATTATTTACCCGTTTAGGCGCCCTCCGGAACAGCTAGCGCAAGTACTGAGTCAAAGTCGAAACGAGGCCCGGCCGCAAGGTTGAAAGATACCGCAAGGTTCTCGATCGATACAGTTGCTGCTGATGGCAAACCACTAGAGACCGCAGAAAATTATCGCAAATTCGTAAATCAGTGCGGAGTTGTTGTAAGAGACCTGGTCCCGATCAACTTAATAGAATGGAATAAGCCGAAGACCGGCGCCAACGCTGGAGCTACTTATGTCGATGACAGATTGAAAAAAGTGCTTTACGACACGGTATGGCTAAATTTCAGTGTAGCGGAAGATAAGAAGAAGAAAGTCGAGGAGTGGGCTTTGAAGAAGATGGCCACACAATTCCAGAGGTGGAAGAAAGACCTGTGGAAGAAATATAAGGACGAAGATCCAGTTTTCACTGGGCACCTAGTGAAGATAAGAGACGCTTGGCCTGATTTTAAGGCGTACAAGAAATCGGGTGTCTTTACATCCCGATCAGCCACAAATAAGGAGAATGCGAAGAAGAAGAAATATCACCATATTTTGGGGTTAGGTGGCTACATGACTGCTCTGCCTAGGTGGCGACGCTATGAAGATGCGCTTCTGAAAAGAGGTATCATTCCACAGACACATGACTGGCCCGATAGGACCAAGTTCTGGTTGTTCGCGCATGGGGCAACGTTGGACGCTGAGACTGGGATGATTGTTGCTCAGGGACCATGGTCGGAAAAAATAACAAAAGTCGTATCAGAACTAGAGAAGGCAATAGAAGCTGTTCGAAAATGAACTTTTGTTCCCGATAGAGAGAACGATGAGCTGACGAAGGCACTCGGGAACCCCGAAAAGTGGGGACGAACACGAGGCTTTGGAGCCACTACCCCGTGGAGCCAAGGGTTTCCAGCGGACATTGGCAGTTACAGAAGCCGTGGTAGAAGCAAGAAGAAGGCGCTAGAACGGATATCGACATAGAAGAAAAGGTGGCGTTTCTCTTGGAGAAAGGGGGACACCCTGTACCTGACACTGAAGAGGAGGTAGAACATCGTGCACCTGATCAGCTGCAAATAGAAGACGATCCTGTAGTAGATGCCGTCCCATCTCAGCATAGAAGCAGTGTGGGTTCCACGCAGCTGCAGCTAGAAGACGGTCGTGCAGTCGAAACTTCGGCGCCTCACTACCCCGTGGATGATATCACGGAGAAAACAAACTGTGAGATACATATGCCAATGGGGAACATATCCTTCATGGTGGCGTCAGGCTATGCTTTACCGAATCAACCTGGAGCAACCTACCATGGTGGAAAGATTCCAGCATCCCATGCTCGTGTCGGGTTGTCAAAAATTACGCCGGGATGCCATTCCATTGAGCTCCATATTCCTGGAGGTGAAGGCGAGAAGACACTAGGAGAAATGGAGCTTGGTACCATCTTGTGGAATAAGAAACACATCGTGTTTCCTAACGCGGCGCCAAGGCCACCGACTCCTCCAGGTACAAATGCACCACCTCCATCAATTACTGAATGTTGCACCACATGTAAGCCTATTTTTAATAGTTTTTTCACTTTCGTACAGAGAATGCACGACCTCCAAGTCCACCCCCCAACGCACCTCCAAGTCCACCCCACAATGAAGATTGGGAGCCCGAGGCCGAGGGTCCATCGCCCGTGCACTCCCGTGAGCCGACGGATGCGCCCACTACGGGTACGGCAAAGCGGAAGCTGCAGTTCAGAAGAAACGGGCCTCCTCCCAAGAAGAGACCAAGGAAACCCAAGAAAGTCGAGACTCCCCCGAAGTTACCAGGCCTGATGACTCCGGAGGAACTAGCCGAGGCCGTGAAAGCCAAAAACAAAGCATGGTTCGCACGGTTTCCCCTGAAGCCCCCTTCAGATGTCTGGAAGGAAACTCTGAAGAACATCCCAAAGTGGAAAATTGAGCGCACCATCGACAACTTATATTATCCTGCACCGCCGCCACCGCCGCCCCTTTCAGACTATGAACGGTACATTGAAAAGATGCACACCACACAGATGAAGCAGGCGGAGCAGATGAAGCAGGCGGAGCAGACGAAATGCGGGAAACAAGTTCCCCAGCTCAGACAACAAGAAGCACGGTCAATTGCCCCGCTCAAGGTGTTATCTGACCAGGCTTCAGTGTCCGGTCCACGCATGGGCGACGTAGGTTACGCTATTGCTGATGTGGTATATAAATACAAGCCCGAGCACCCTCTGGTCGAAAATCCTACTGCTCTAACAACCCAACTACGGAATTTACATGATTGGTACTTGGAGGCCGCAAGGCAAAAGAGAGACTGTATCATGGCGGCAGTTCAGGATCAACACTACTTCAGAGAGTACGGTGTGGAGCTTGGGTTCGATGAATTCTTCCAGATGTACAATCAACGTGCCCTCGACAAGTCTATCCTCAGCTGCTACTGTTTG
Organism: Alopecurus myosuroides; assembly: GCA_028641055.1. NCBI lineage: Eukaryota > Viridiplantae > Streptophyta > Magnoliopsida > Poales > Poaceae > Alopecurus > Alopecurus myosuroides. Next base: position 102,196,877 of record CM054059.1, read on the forward strand.
TAAGTGATTTATTTGTGTAATTTAATTATTTAGTTAAGCTCGCGTTCATTGCCCGTATAATTATCACTCACGACATTCTTTTTGTACGCTTCTATGCAGAATGAAGATTCGTGAATGCAGGCTGGCAGGAATCTGGGACTTTGGGTTCATTGACCCGTATTCGTTTCATCAAGACACAATAGAAAAGTTCAACAAGGATACACCGGATGATTTGCTAAGGTTATTGAAGCGACAAAGTAGCAAAAAAAATACTTTGGCCCTACGGATTCAAGTGAGTGTTACTGTCTTGTAGACATTCCATTTTGCTTACCTGATGTTAATGCCCTGTTTGGTTGCGCAGAATTCGCCGCGGAATTGAATTGGCAATGGAATACCAAATCAACGATTTCAATGGAATTCCAGTTTTGCTGTTTGGATGCGCATGGTATTCGTCACTAGAATCAAGGCTAGAATGGAATTCCAAAACCTGTTTGGATGTACATCATGTGGAATTGAATTTTACCATTTCAATAATATACACAGAGGTCCCTGAAAAGAATTTCAAAAAAGCAATCGGGTCCTGGACCACCACCGTCATCCATGGCGATGCTGGACAGAGCTGGCCGGAGCTACGCGGTGCTGGGCAGGAGGAGGCAAGGGGGCTGCCGCGCCGAGACCGCACACGCACGGATACGTCGTGCTGGCAGCGCGCGTCCACGACGCGCTCGTCTTCGCGGCGGGCGCCGTGGTGGCGGCTGTCGTGCTCGTCGGCACCGGCTCCTTCCTCTCGCCCGTGCCCGTGCCCAACCTCGTCCGCTCCCCCGCGGTCTCCATCTCCTCCGCGGCGTCCCACCACGTCGGCCCGCCAGCGCCTCACCGGCTGGGACGCGAACCTGTCGTACGCCGTCGGCCGCCGGCGCCTCACCGGCTGGGACGCGAAGCGCGCGCGCTGGCTGCGCCTGCACCACCCGTGCGGCCTCGACGCCAGCGCGGCGGAGCGCGTCGTCGGCCAAGATCCCCGTCCTGCGCGCCGCCATGCTCGCCCACCCGGAGGCCGAGTGGGTCTGGTGGCTCGACGCCGACGCCGTGCTCACCGACATGGACTTCGCCTCTGTGGAAGGGAGGGGGAAAGGAGGCGGCGGTGGTACCTGGCGGCGCCGCTGTGGTCGCCTGCTCCAGCGTGGTGGTACCCCTTTCGTTTTTTGGGAGAAGTCAGAGCGAGCGATTCCGAGCGAATACAGACCTCCAGGGCTCTGAATTGGCGAACCGGTAAGTTGGCCGTGAGGGGGGGAGGCGCTCTGAATTGGTTTCCAATACCACATCTCAATACTGACTACAACCAAACACTAGAATTAAGGTTCCCAATTCCAAAAAGCCAATTCAGAGGCCAATTCTATGCAATTATATGTACTTTTATTTGGTGCATCAACATTTGGCTCAGACTAACAATCTAAATTTTATTTTGCGTAGGTTATCTGGGAGCCATATGTTGTTGATGGCTCGTTCGCCTTGAATCCAAAGTGTCTAGTTGATCAGCATCTTTAGCGGATGGAATGTTCGATGGTGTGTTTCTTTGTAGTGGAGTGGCATCTCCCAAATAGGGTAATGAGGCAATTGGGACTGTTGCAGAGGACCCCTCCTCCTTATAAGGACACTGACGCGTCGCTACACTAGTAAGTGATTCTCATTTTGATTACATAGTGATCATTGTAGTCAATTATGGTAGTTTAACGTACCTCAAATTTGGAATGTAGACTGGACAAGAATAAGTCGAGGTCCACGAAGAATTGGCCAAGGAAGTTTGGCAAGTACATCACCGAGTTCAAGCGCATTGTTGATGACTTGAATTGGGCTCATGAAAATGGAGTAGTCACGTTTGATGATCCTCTTCACAACACTGCTGCATTCGACACATATCTGAGTTGTCTAGCACCTAGGACCCGTCTGAAACCTCTCCCTCCTGCTTTCAACACTGAAAATATCTACGTTGCGCTAGACCCTGACACCATCCACTGGTGGAGAATAGGGCATTAGCACCGGTTTGTAAGGGCCTTTGGACCCGGATACAAATCCGGTGCTACGTATCCGGGACTAAAGGCCCCCCCCCTTTAGAACCGGTCTGTCACCAACCGGTGCTAAAGGCCTCCACGTGGGCGCCGAAGAGGCCAATTCTATGCAACCAAACAGGGCATAAGTGTAATTGATGAGTATGCATGACTGCGTGTGTACACGTGCGCAGGTCCCACTTCATATTGTTCATCATTAGAATCGATCAAGGACAAGTTGAAGTCTGGGACTCGTTAACCTGGGACGCTGACACATGGAAGAGCCCGCGTCAGATGCTTCAAAGGTATATATATATATCGGCCTCTTTCGTTCATCGGCCTCTTTTTCGTTCATTTCCTGATATCAAGTAAGTAATAATTAACTCGTGTATTCATTTTTCTTTTGTCGGCCAGGTTTTGGCAAATGTTCATCAAGGAAGAACACGGTACATGGGCAGACAAGCTCCACTTTCAGATTAACAAAGTAAGTAGTACTACGTACCCTGGTTTCAATACCATTACCATTCTCTTGATTATTATTAATTTGACTGAATTATGTTCTCGTATATAGAAAGTCCCGCAACAACCACAGGGAACTGATTATTGTGGATACTACGTTTGCGAGTTCATTCACAGGATTATCAATGAGAAATCCCATACTTCCAGAAATCTAGAGGTACGTAACCGGATCTTCACAACTTTATTTATGTTGTCATCAATTATGTTTAGTTTTGTTCATAACTTAATTGTTTTCATCTACTTCTTTTAAAGATGCAACGAAAGCGGGCGATGCTCAAACCAATCCAACGTTGCAAGGCAGTTGCAGAGGAATTGGCAGGATTTCTCCTCACGCAAGTCATAGATGAAGGCGGAGAATTTTTCCATCCTATGAACCAATAGCCAGCTCCCTTCTCTATGCAAGTATACAGCTATTCAAAACGAACTTCAGATTATGTAATGCTCGGTCGAGTACTTCGTGTTACATGTATATATATGTACTTTTATTTGGTGCATCAACATTTAACCGCAAACACGGAATCGGAAACACTTAACCGCAAACACGGAATCGGTGTTTCCGGATACGTATTTCCGATTACGTGTTTCCGATTCCGTGTTCGTAAAAAACGAAACACGGACACACGTAATCGGAAAGACTAAACGGAAACACGTAAACGGAAACCCTGAAAATACGGAACACGCCCTAAACCCTAAACCCTAAATACGGAATCGGAAACCCTGAAAAGAAAAGGAAAAAAAAGAAAAAAAAAGCTTTAGGACCGGTTGGTGTTACCAACCGGTTCTAAAGGTCCTCTGCCTGTGCGCGCTCTTCGGCACCCACGTAGAGGCCTTTAGCACCGGTTGGTGACAGACCGGTTCTAAAGGAGGTGGCCTTTAGTCCCGGATACGTAGCACCGGATTTGTATCCGGGTCCAAAGGCCCTTACAAACCGGTGCTAATGCCCTGTTCTCCACCAGTGCATGGCCACCAATTTTTTTCGGGCGACACACCTTAGCCTAGCGGACTTTGCATTTTCCCCCATAGATAGATTCGCCGCAGGCCCAAAGCATGCCCAATTGACGTTAGCAGGAATATTGGCATGGACATTAGAACCAATTTAACCAACTCAGCACAACCAGCCCGATTTGAGAACTTGGCTTTCCATGGATTTAGCTTTGAGGCTGCCTTGTCGACATAAGGCTTGATATCCACTTTACATAATCAACCAAGGGAGAGCGACAATCCCAAGTAATTGAGAGGAAACGTGGCCGTTGTAGCAGGGAAGCTTTGCAAGATTGGCACGAGATCAATGTCGTGGCATCTAATTGGGGCCACCGAGCTCTTCGCCATATTTGAGACCAATCCTGTGACCTCGCCAAAATTTTGTAGCAGAGCGGAAACGTTGTTGATGTCATGTGCGGTTGGAGTCGGGAAAATAACGGTGTCATCAACGTACAGGGAGACACGGGATTTGAGGAAGCCCCCGGCAGAGGTTGGAGAAGCCCTGCTTCAGTGGCCTGGTCAAGAATTTGACTCAAAGGATCAAGTGCTAGGTGAAAGAGCAGAGGGAATAGTGGATCCCCCACCTTAGGACTCGTTCGTGAAGATTTTCCTTTCCCGGGATTCCATTAAGAAACACACGGGAGGTGGAGCTTGACCAAATCAGAGAAGCCCATGCCTTCTAAACCTTATTGAACACCCATCCTCATTCCGCGTGAGCCTCTGAATTGTGTTTTCCGTTGACGGGAGTTCACCCTAAGGTGAATGATTTTTTTCGTTTTTGTCCCCCTCCCGTAAGAAGGTAATACTTGATACCTGCTGTTTCTCGGAACGCTCCAACAGCTCTAGATCACGTCTCTTCGTAGCCATTCTAATAGCTCTCTCAGCCTACGAAAGGGATATTTCCTCTTGGGTAATTTCTAGCTGCAAAATGACGTCCAGAGCCATAATGAATTGTTGCTTATGATTTGAGAAAAGGCCCTTACTCCATGCGTGAAAACTTCTAGCCGTTGACTTGAGCTTTTGATTCAGGATTTGCACCGTCTGTGTGTGAGTGGAGGCTTCCATTCATGCCATAGTCACCACCTCAGAAAATCCCGAAATTTTTGTCCAGGAGTTCTTGAAATGGAAGGAGAGCGGAGTTCGCGGGCCTCCATGATTTGAGAGCAGAAGGGGACAGTGATCTGATAAAGAGGATGAGATAGCATGTTAGTGCAATTTCCAAAAAGCAGGTCCAGTCTGTGTTGCGGAAAGCTCTATCCAATATGACCCGGGTGGGGGGCATCCCTTTCGTTTCTCCATGTAAACTCCCTATTCTACAGCTTGATTTCCTTGAGCTGACATGTGTTCATAGTGTGGTGAAACTGGCCCATGAACTAGAGGTTGAGATTCCCATTCTTTCTATACGCATGCCTGGTATATGAGGTTGAAGTCTCCATTGATCATCCAGTTGGAATCCTCAGAAGGGCAGTAGATATATCTTCTTCGAGGAAATATCTTTTTTCAGTGCCGAAGCTAGGACCATAAACCGTCGTGATGTTGAAGGAGGTGCCACATGCCCGAATCACCACATCTTTCGAGATGAGGTGTGTGCCAATGTGGATGTTAGATATGTCGACATGATCATTATTCCATAACAGAAGTATTCCCCTTCTCGTGCCGATGGCAAGGCGTTGCACAAAATATCTCAAGTGGTAACCTTCGACGTAAGCCGCAGTTTGATGGTCGATGAAATCCATCTTCTTTTCTTCCATACATGCAATGTAAAATGTTGTCTGCGAACATTTCGTGGACTGAATCTTTACGCACCTGGGAATTTAGACCCTGAATGTTCCAGTAGATAATGTCGAGGATGAGGCCTAACATCTGATCAATAGTACGCAGTGCGATCTCGGAGTCGCTAGGGGCGCCGGTGTAGGAGTGGTTGCATACATAGATGTGGTCGTGGCCATGGTCATGTACATGCATGATGTCAAGGCATGGGGAAGAGTAGGCGCAGCCGCGCAGAACATGCACGTCACCATTATTGTGGAAAATAAAAGGACGGCAGGCCAGACGTACTGGTTTCAACTTTCAACCGAAATGAAACAAACTGAGGGTATAGAATCGCGGATATGTGGTACTCCTTCCGTCCACTTTTATAAGGCTCACTTCTTAGCATTTAATAGTAAGAAGCGAGCCTTATAAAAGTGGACGGAGGAAGTAGGAAACATATGCTACTCTCTCTCTCCTACTAATGAACTGGCTTTTAGCTTAACACTCGTATCGTACTGCATGCATGTCTCTACTCTCCTCACATCCGGTGCATCTGACCAACTAAACCACATGGAGTGCGTCCCGCGGATCAAATCCGGGGGATGGCAATTCTGACCTGAGTGCACGCAGACCTTATTTCTTTTTAGCAATCATGCATAGGTGTGATTTTTTACATAAATAACCTTTTGGCGCAAAAAATTCACACTCTAACCCCTAGAAACACAAAATTCGAAAAATAACTCATTTGCTTAACGCCCTCCACGAAGGCGTTATACTCCATTGGTTAACGACCCAGTCGCGAGGCGTCATTGACCGTGCCACCGGGCCGCGTACATGGCAGCATGCATAATGCCCCGAGCCAAGGCGTTATGCGCCTTAACGACCTACTCGGGGGCGTTATGCTCCTTAACGCCCCGGTCGGTGGTGTTATACTCGTGAACTTAGCACGGGTGTTGCCCTCCCAACCCCTAACTTCCCCATCTCCTTCTCTCTTCTTCTCAAGAACTTGAAGAACACACCGCCGCCACCCCCTTCTCCCCCTCAAATTCCTCCTTTCTTGGCCAAATCAGAGCCAATCTTTAGGGGATTTTGTTCCCAAAGCACTTGTGAAGGTATTCCCCCATTTTTTTTCAATACTCCACATTTGATTTTTTCTGTGAATTCCCGATCCCTAGTTCATCTAGTTTGCTTAACTATTTAGCTTCTTAGCACTAGCTTGTTAGTGATTATTTAGTGGTGGCTATTAGTAGTAGTAACCCTAGAACTAGTTGAAACCTAGAACTAGTGCTAGTAACCCTAGATTTATAGTGTTAACCCTAGATTGTAGTGTTATACGTAGTTGTAAATTTAGATTTGTTAGTAATATGTTGTAGGTTGATATTATGATGTAAAATTAGATATGTTAGTACTATTCAAGCAAAATAAATAAATTGATTATGAGTTATTTAGTCATTTGGGGAATTTTAGTTCATTGTAAATAGGTATTGGATAGTCCATTATGTTATTTTCTCGTTGCTTTATGCATAGTGTTAATTAACTAGTTAAAATAGATTTCTTATAAGTAGTTAGGTAGATTTCTTATGAATAGAAACATTTTAGTCATTATTTTGTGATCTTTTGGATCGTTGTTCTAATCGATTTTTTTCTTAACTCTGTAGAGCTATGTCGCTTCTCAAAGATATATACGATGCGGACCACCGTGGCCGCTTTATGTCAAATTAAGGATGATATTTTACCCACGCTGCACTTGCGGTCCGCAAAAGTTGAAGGTCCGCCGGTAGACGAGGAAGGGAAATGGTCCATGCACTACGACGAGAGGTACACCCGTTACCTAAAGTTGACAGGGATGCTTCCTTTCGTCAACATGCTGAAGAGTGGGACGCCCAAGTAGAACACATGTGGTAGACCGGTGGCGGCCAGACAGGCACACCTTCCACCTGCCCTGTGGGGAGATGACCGTGACGTTACAGGATGTTGCGATGATCACGACACTTCTCATTAGGGGGAAAATCTGTTTGTATGAGCACTGACAGTAAGGGATGGAAGGCGGGAATGGTGGAATTTCTCGGGAGGGAGTCGGGCACTTCGGGAAGAGCCGGTGGTGCCAATCTTGGTTGGATAGCTCGACATTTTGGAAGATGGCCAACTGAAGCAGATGATGGGATTGTGCAGCGGCATGCAAGGGCATACATGTGGTATGTCCTTTCCCGAGCTATATTTCCAGACGATGGTGGCTCGATTGCACCATATATGTGGCTCCAGTTGTTAGCCGTTTGGGACTACGGATTTAGCTGGGGTTCTGCTGCACTGGCTTATCTGTATCATCAAGTAACCACTTTTCTATATCCCCGTCCATTCTCAATTGATGTAATGAAATGTGAACCTTACTTAATTCTCTGTGCAGTTGGACGAGGCGTTTCGAAGAGGCAAAGTCCCACAGGTTAAGATCAAGCATGGTACAAACAAGTTTGATTGCAGTATGGGTGGATACTTGGTGCTTCTGCCCGTATAGAGTTGTGAGCGTTTCTCAATTGGGAGTCCAATGTCTGATATCAATCTGATTTGGGAAGATGGCAGTGATCCAGAACGTCGAGCTACATGGCTTCTGAGATGGTTCAGGGTTAACCGTGACTGGGTTTCAACTATGAACCTATATCTTGAGTACACCAATCAGTTCGACACCATTACGCTGACATGGTAAGATTTGTATCCTAAATATTTTTACAGCACCACCCATTTGGCTCAGACTAACAATCTAAATTTTATTTTACGTAGGTTATCTGGGAGCCATATGTTGTTGATGGCTCGTTCGCCTTGAATCCAAAGTGTCTAGTTGATCAGCATCTTTAGCGGATGGAATGTTCGATGGTGTGTTTCTTTGTAGTGGAGTGGCATCTCCCAAATAGGGTAATGAGGCAATTGGGACTGTTGCAGAGGACCCCTCCTCCTTATAAGGACACTGATGCGTCGCTACACTAGTAAGTGATTCTCATTTTGATTACATAGTGATCATTGTAGTCAATTATGGTAGTTTAACGTACCTCAAATTTGGAATGTAGACTGGACAAGAATAAGTCGAGGTCCACGAAGAATTGGCCAAGGAAGTTTGGCAAGTACATCACCGAGTTCAAGCGCATTGTTGATGACTTGAATTGGGCTCATGAAAATGGAGTAGTCACGTTTGATGATCCTCTTCACAACACTGCTGCATTCGACACATATCTGAGTTGTCTAGCACCTAGGACCCGTCTGAAACCTCTCCCTCCTGCTTTCAACACTGAAAATATCTACGTTGCGCTAGACCCTGACACCATCCACTGGTGGAGAATAGGGCATTAGCACCGGTTTGTAAGGGCCTTTGGACCCGGATACAAATCCGGTGCTACGTATCCGGGACTAAAGGCCCCCCCCCCTTTAGAACCGGTCTGTCACCAACCGGTGCTAAAGGCCTCCACGTGGGCGCCGAAGAGCGCGCGCAGGCGGAGGACCTTTAGAACCGGTTGGTCACACCAACCGGTCCTAAATTTTTTTTTTCTTTTTTTTTCCTTTTCTTTTCAGGGTTTCCGATTCCGTATTTAGGGTTTAGGGTTTAGGGCGTGTTCCGTATTTTGAGGGTTTCCGTTTACGTGTTTCCGTTTAGTCTTTCCGATTACGTGTGTCCGTGTTTTGTTTTTTACGAACACGGAATCGGAAACATGTAATCGGAAATACGTATCCGGAAACACCGATTCCGTGTTTGCGGTTAAGTGTTTCTGATTCCGTGTTTGCGGTTAAATGTTGATGCACCAAATAAAAGTACATATATATATATACATGTAACACGAAGTACTCGACCGAGCATTACATAATCTGAAGTTCGTTTTCAATAGTTGTATACTTGCATAGAGAAGGGAGCTGGCTATTGGTTCATAGGATGGAAAAATTCTCCGCCTTCATCTATGACTTGCGTGAGGAGAAATCCTGCCAATTCCTCTGCAACTGCCTTGCAACGTTGGATTGGTTTGAGCATCGCCCGCTTTCGTTGCATCTTTAAAAGAAGTAGATGAAAACAATTAAGTTATGAACAAAACTAAACATAATTGATGACAACATAAATAAAGTTGTGAAGATCCGGTTATGTACCTCTAGATTTGTGGAAGTATGGGATTTCTCATTGATAATCCTGTGAATGAACTCGCAAACGTAGTATCCACAATTCAGTCAAATTAATAATAATCAAGAGAATGGTAATGGTATTGAAACCAGGGTACGTAGTACTACTTACTTTGTTAATCTGAAAGTGGAGCTTGTCTGCCCATGTACCGGGTTCTTCCTTGATGAACATTTGCCAAACCCTGACCGATAAAAGAAAAATGAATACAAGAGTTAATTATTACTTACTTGATATCAGGAAATGAACGAAAGAGGCCGATATATATATACCTTTGAAGCATCTGACGCGCGCTCTTCCATGTGTCAGCGTGCCAGGTTAACGAGTCCCAGACTTCAACTTGTCCTTGATCGATTCTAATGATGAACAATATGAAGTGGGACCTGCGCACGTGTACACACGCAGTCATGCATACTCATCAATTACACTTAACATCAGGTAAGCAAAATGGAATGTCTACAAGACAGTAACACTCACTTGAATCCGTAGGGCCAAAGTATTTCTTTTTTGGTACTTTGTCGCTTCAATAACCTTAGCAAATCATCCGGTGTATCCTTGTTGAACTTTTCTATTGTGTCTTGATGAAACGAATACGGGTCAATGAACCCAAAGTCCCAGATTCCTGCCAGCCTGCATTCACGAATCTTCATTCTGCATAATAGCGTACAAGAAGAATATCGTGAGTGATAATTATACGGGCAATGAACGCGAGCTTAACTAAATAATTAAATTACACAAATAAATCACTTACAAACAGTAGCAGCTGAGGATAGACTTGTCGAGGGCACGTTGATTGTACATCTGGAAGAATTCATCGAACCCAAGCTCCACACCGTACTCTCTGAAGTAGTGTTGATCCTGAACTGCCGCCATGATACAGTCTCTCTTTTGCCTTGCGGCCTCCAAGTACCAATCATGTAAATTCCGTAGTTGGGTTGTTAGAGCAGTAGGATTTTCGACCAGAGGGTGCTCGGTCTTGTATTTATATACCACCTCAGCAATAGCGTAACCTACGTCGCCCATGCGTGGACCGGACACTGAAGCCTGGTCAGATAACACCTTGACCGGGGCAATTGACCGTGCTTCTTGTTGCCTAGGCTGGGGAACTTGTTTCCCGCATTTCTTCCGCTCCGCCTGCTTCATCTGCTCCGCCTGCTTCATCTGTGCGGTGTGCATCTTTCCAATGTACCGTTCATAGTCTGAAAGGGGCGGCGGTGGCGGCGGTGCAGGATAATATAAGTTGTCGATGGTGCGCTCAGTTTTCCACTTTGGGATGTTCTTCAGAGTTTCCTTCCAGACGTCTGGAGGGGGATTCAGGGGAAACCGTGCGAACCATGCTTTGTTTTTGGCTTTCACGGCCTCGGCTAGTTCCTCTGGAGTCATCAGGCCTGGTAACTTCGGGGGAGTCTCGACTTTCTTGGGTTTCCTTGGTCTCTTCTTGGGAGGAGTCTCGTTTCTTCTGAACTGCAGCTTCTGCTTTGCCGTACCCGTAGTGGGCGCATCCGTCGGCTCACGGGAGTGCACGGGCGATGGACCCTCGGCCTCGGGATCCCAATCTTCGTTGTGGGGTGGACTTGGAGGTGCGTTGGGGGGTGGACTTGGATGTCGTGCATTCTCTGTACGAAAGTGAAAAAACTATTAAAAATAGGCTTACATGTGGTGCAACATTCAGTAATTGATGGAGGTGGTGCATTTGTACCTGGAGGAGTCGGTGGCCTTGGCGCCGCGTTAGGAAACACGATGTGTTTATTTTTCCACAAGATGATACCAAGCTCCATTTCTCCCAGTGTCTTCTCGCCTTCAACTCCAGGAATATGGAGCTCAATTGAATGGCATCCCGACGTAATTGTTGACAACCCGACACGAGCATGGGATGCTGGAATCTGACCACCATGGTAGGTTGCTCCAGGTTGATTCGGTAAAGCATAGCCTGACGCCACCATGAAGGATATGTTCCCCATTGGCATATGTATCTCACAGTTTGTCTTCTCCGTGATATCATCCACGGGGTAGTGAGGCGCCGACGTTTCGACTCCACGACCGTCTTCTAGCTGCAGCTGCGTGGAACCCACACTGCTTCTATGCTGAGATGGGACGGCATCTACTACAGGATCGTCTTCTATTTGCAGCTGATCAGGTGCACGATGTTCTACCTCCTCTTCAGTGTCAGGTACAGGGTGTCCCCCTTTCTCCAAGAGAAACGCCACCTTTTCTTCTAATATCGATATCCGTTCCAGCGCCTTCTTCTTGCTTCTACCACGGCTTCTGTAAGTGCCAAGGTCCGCTGGAAACCCTTGGCTCCACGGGGTAGTGGCTCCAAAGCCTCGTGTTCGTCCCCACTTTTCGGGGTTCCCGAGTGCCTTCGTCAGCTCATCGTTCTCTCTATCGGGAACAAAAGTTTCTTTTCGAACAGCTTCTATTGCCTTCTCTAGTTCTGATCCGACTTTTGTTATTTTTTCCGTCCATGGTCCCTGAGCAACAATCATCCCAGTCTCAGCGTCCAACGTTGCCCCATGCGCGAACAACCAGAACTTGGTCCTATCGGGCCAGTCATGTGTCTGTGGAATCATACCTCCTTTCAGAAGCGCATCTTCATAGCGTCGCCATCTAGGCAGGGCAGTCATGTAGCCACCTGACCCCAAAATATGGTGATATTTCTTCTTCTTCGCATTCTCCTTATTTGTGGCTGATCGGGATGTAAAGACACTCGATTTCTTGTACGACTTAAAATCAGGCCAAGCGTCTCTTATCTTCACTAGGTGCCCAGTGAGAACTGGATCTTCGTCCTTATATTTCTTCCAGAGGTGTTTCTTCCACCTCTGGAATTGTGTGGCCATCTTCTTCAAAGCCCACTCCTCGACTTTCTTCTTCTTATCTTCCGCTGAAATTTAGCCATACCGTGTCGCAAAGCACTTTTTTCAATCTGTCATCGACATAAGTAGCTCCAACATTGGCGCCGGTCTTCGGCTTATTCCATTCTATTAAGTTGATCGGGACCAGGTCTCTTACAACAACTCCGCACTGACTTACGAATTTGCGATAAGTTTCTGCGAGCTCCAGTGGTTTGCCATCAGCAGCAACTGTATCGATCGAGAACCTTGCGGTATCTTTCAACCTTGCGGCTGGGCCTCGTTTAGATTTTGACTCAGTACTTGCGCTAGCTGTTCCGGAGGGCGCCTAAACGGGAAAATAATGATTCGTTAGTAAGTGCAATACAAATTAATTGTTGCGTCAACAGTGACTTGAGATATACATTGGCAGAGTTTGTTCTGGAGGGAACTTCTGCATCCTCGACGTTGTCGTCGTCATCATCTACTACATCTTCTATATTCTCAGCTCCGTCACCGGAGTCGTTCAAAAATTGATTGCTAAACGCCTGTCCAGCGTCGTGATCGTGATATATGGCCGTTGCATCTTCAAAAATCATCTAGCACATGTATCTTTGCTTCTCCGCCTCACCCATTCTCTCGAGCTGATCGGCGTGAGGATCATGTGCAGGTTCTTGGGGATCCATAGCTCAACACCTGCTAGTAAAATTTATAAAATGAAGAAACACTTAGCGAAATTATTTCATCGGACACTTAGCAAAATTATTTCATCGGACACTTAGCGAAATTATTTCATCGGACACTTAGCGAAATTATTTCACCGGACACTTAAATCTAGCTAATATATTTTAAATTTGTATGTCCAAATATTTTTCTAGCTAGTATATTTTAAATTTCAACAGAAAAAATTCTCTAAGTCTAGCTAATTATAATTACTATAAATTCTAATTCTAGCTAATATATTTTAAATTTATATGTCCAAATATTTTTCTAATTCTAATTCTAGTTAGTATATTTTTCTAGCTAATTAAAATTACTAGCTAATTATAATTACTCTAATTATAATTACTACAAAATTCTAGCTAATTATAATTACTAGCTAATTATATTTACTCTAATTATAATAATTACTCTAATTCTAGCTAATTATAATTACTAGCTAATTATAATTACTCCAATTATAATAATTACTCTAATTCTAGCTAATTATTATTTATTTGCTAATTATAATTACTCTAATTATAATACAAATAGAAAAAAAAACAAAAAAAAACGCACCTCTCCCTGTGCCTCTATGACGTCACGCCTACGTCACAGAGGGAGCTGGCGCGCGTTGGGGCAGAGTGACCTGGCGGCGTCGGGCAGAGGGAGGCGGCGTCGGGCGGCGGTGTGGGCGTGGCGTCGGGGCAGAGGGAGGCGCGCGGCGTCGGGTGGCAGCGTGGCGTCGGGGCGGCGGCGTCACGTCGGGGGCGCGGGCGCGCGTGGCGTCGGTTGCGCGGGCGAGGCGGACGTCGTCAGGGGCAGAGGGTGGCGGCGACGAAGCGGCGTCGAGGGCGCGCGGCGGGGCGACGGCGGCGAGGAGGCGTACGGCGAGGCAGGGCTTCGCCCAGGAGGAAGAAGACGCGCGAAGAAAAGAGCAACTGAAAATTTTCGCAAAGGACTGACAGAGAATTCCCCCTGGTACAGGCCTTTAGTACTGGTTGTTGTTAACAACCGGTTCTAAAGACCCTTTAGCACCGGTTGTTAACAACAACCGGTACTAAAGGTCCAAACCCGGGGCCACATTCAGACTGCGCGCCCCCTGTACAGGTCTTTAGCACCGGTTTGCGCTAACAACCGGTGCTAAAGACCCTTTCGCACCGGTTGTTAGCGCAAACCTGTGCTAAAGGCCTGTACAGGGGCACTTTTTCTTTTTTCTGTTTCCTTTTTCTTTTTCCTGTTTCTTCTTTTATTTTATTTTTTTGTTTCCCTTTTTTGTTTTCTTTTACATTTATTTATAAAATCAAATTAGACTCAAAAAATTGTAAAATCAAATATTTATAAACACATATTTCTATTTTCTCATATTTTGTGTAAAAATTGTCTAAATGTCTTTTAAAACAATTAAAAAATAAAAAATAAGGTATTTATCAAACTAATTTGAAAATATAAAGAAATTTTTTTGTTTCCTTTTTCTTTTTCCTGTTTCTTCTTTTATTTTTCTTCTTTTAATTTTTGTTTTTTGTTTCCCTTTTCTATTTTCTTTTACGTTTATTTATAAAATCAAAGTAGACTTAAAAAATTGTAAACTCAAATATTATAACAACATATTTATATTTTCTAATATTTTGTGTAAAAATTGTGTAAATGTCATTTAAAACAATAAAAAAATAAAAAATAAGATATTTATCAAACTAATTTGAAAATATAAAGATATTTTTTTGTTTCCTTTTTCTTTTTCCTGTTTCTTCTTTTATTTTTCTTCTTTTATTTTTCTTCTTTTATTGTACCAAACTTTGTTGAATGGATCATGTGAATTATATTATCTCTGATGTGTTTAAGACTAACTCCTTTGCAAAATATTTGAGAAAACGAGTGGAAAACATGGAAAACAGAAGGTTACTTAAATGTCTCAAAACCTTGTGAGATAAAATATCTAATTTCATAACTTTTATTAAAAACAGAAAACAGACGCGCTAGCGCGCCGCAGTGTCGCCGGAATACAAATTCTTTTATTAAAAAGAGAAAACAGACAAACACTACTCCTCGTCGTCGTCGTCGGGGAACTCGTCGGTGACCTTCTCCGGGTCATCGTCGTCGTTGAACTCGTCGGTGACCTCCTCGTCGTCGTCGGAGCTGCATGATGGTATGTCCGAGATAGGCCCCCACCTCGTATCGTCGGAGGCCCAGACTTCGCCGGCGTGGTCGGCCCGACGAAGCTCTTGCAGCGCATTCGTCCTCGCCACCCGAGCGGCATCTAACGCGAGGTGGCGTTCGAGGCGGCGCTCCGCCCGCTCAGCCGCGCGGGTCTGCCAGAGCTCCTCGTCGGCGCTCTCCTCCCCCCGGGTTGTTCCGGTAATACTCGCGGACGACGCGGTCGTCCCTGGCGTCGACTAGGCCCTGAAACGTGCGGTGGCGGAGGTGGAGGTGGTCGGCGGCAGTGACGATCTGCGGCTTCGGTGCCCTGCCCTCCGCTTCCCAGACAGTGTGGCAGTCATTGAAGTTCATCAGCGACCGCGGGCGGTTGAGGCGCCAGGCCGCTGTGTCCCAGGCGCGGGCGGCCTCCGCCGCCGTCGCAAAGGAGCCGAGGGGGATGCGGTCGTCCCCCCAGCGGATGTCTGCGCTGAATATTCCGTTCTGTCGTGCTCGGACACCACGGAAGCCGGTGGTGCTGTTCCTCCTCGGAGGCATGGTGGAAGCGTGACGGTGTGTGGAGAGGAGTGGGCGCGTGGAGAGGAGAAGACGCGCTCGAGGCGCGACAGTTTATACCGCGCCCTCCTGGCCACACGTCACAACTCCCGCGCGACGCGTCAACTCCCGCGCCACGCGCCACCCTAACACAACAATCGGTATCGCCATCATAGAGCCCCACCGTGGCTACTGGATGCAATATGCATACCAAATGCACGGCAGGACGTATGATGGCGAATCCGGATGTTTTGTATTTGCTCGATGAACTGAATATATGATGTATCAAACCTTAAAGGGGGGGTGTAGAACAAAACAATCGGTATCGCCATCGTACAGCCCTACCGTGGCTACTGGGTGCATATATGCATACCAAATGCACGGCAGGACGTACGATGGCGAATCCGGATGTTTTGTATTTGCTCGATGAACTGAATATATGATGTATCAAACCTTAAAGGGGGGTGTAGAACAAAACAAACGGTATCGCCATCATACATCCCCACCGTGTCTATTGGGTGCATATATGCATACAAAATGCACGGCAGGACGTATGATGGCGAATCCGGATGTTTTGTATTTGCTCGATGAACTGACCGGTGTATGAAGGTGGGCTATATATAGGGTCCTCTGGCTCAGAAAGTGTTGAGCTAGGGTTTTGATCCAACGGTTAATAAACACGCTCATCCAACGGCTCACAACAGCTCGAAAGAAACACACCGT
The DNA here is from genome assembly GCA_028641055.1 of Alopecurus myosuroides. Lineage (NCBI taxonomy): Eukaryota > Viridiplantae > Streptophyta > Magnoliopsida > Poales > Poaceae > Alopecurus > Alopecurus myosuroides. The sequence continues at coordinate 102,213,241 of CM054059.1, forward strand.
AGCCCTGATCGAACGGCTCACAACAGCTCGAAAGAAACACACCCCGGATCCAACGACTCACAAGCGCTTGAAAGAAACACACGATCCATGTGATTCTATCTGATTGGTCCAAACGAAACCCTAACCCATTTAGTCTCGGTTGGTGTCCCCAATCGGGACTAAAGGGATGATCCGTTCTATTTTTCTTCTTGCCTTTCTTCTGATTGCGCCGTAACCATGGAACATCTTCATCATTTAACTGAATGCTTGGATCATGTTTGACTAAGAAGGGAGGAATTTCATCGAATTTATTGTAATCTTCTGACATGTCTGTCTTGTCCTTGACTCCCACGATGTTTCTTTTCCCTGAAAGAACTATGTGGCGCCTTGGCTCATCGTCTGATGTATTCGCTTCCTTATCTTTTCTTTTTCTCGTTCTGTTAGACATGTCCTTCACATAGAAAACCTGAGCCACATCATTGGCTAGGACGAATTGATCATTGCCGTACCCAAGATTCTTCTGATCCACTGTTGTCATTCCGTACTTCGGGTCTACCTTCACGCCTGACAGGTTGAACCATTTGCACCAGAACAAAGGGACCTTAAAGGAAGGTCCGTAGTCAAGTTCCCATATCTGCTCTATGTAACCATAGTATGTGACCCTTTGCCCGTTGTCGTCTTTTTGCATCGAACCGGACGCCACTGTTTTGGTTGGTGCTCTTTTTATCTTGGTCTGCCGTGTAAAATATGTTACCATTTATCTCGTACCCTTTAAAGGTCAATACAGTCAAAGATGGTTGCTTGGCCAACAAGTATAGCTCATCTTCAACAATGTTGTCATTAATGAGACGTCTTTGCAACCAACCGCCAAAAGTCTTCGCGTGTTCTTTACAAATGAAATCTTCAGGTTGCTCCGGGTATTCCGAGTGTCGAGACATCGTAGTAGTTTTCATAGACGGGGGTGCCATGAGACTACGGTAGAGACGTGGGGTAACGGAATAACGTAGTAACACAGAACACAGGATTTTACCCAGGTTCGGTACGTCGCGCGCGACAGTACGGCGTACCTACTCCTGCACTTCTCACTAATCAGGACTAAAGCCTGTAAACAGGGTTACAATGTGAGGGTGTAGATCTAGCTATTCGGCGAGGATGAACTTCTCGGCGAGTTGGCCTAGAGCTTCTCTGTTTTCTCGTTGTTTGGTTTATCTCCCGTCCGGCTTTATATAATAGCCGGATTAGGGCTTACAGAATAGGAAACCTAGAAAACTACGGTAACTTGTAACTTGGAAAGCAAGGAATCCGTCTTCTCCTCCAAGCCAGATCACATGGGCTGTGATCCGGGTTCTTCTAGAATCCAGCTTCTGCGCGTCGGACCACTGGGCCGCCTAATGGACCTAAGCCCACTACCACTTAGGCCACCCTGGTAATCCGGCACTTGGCCCACCATCTTCTATACCCCTATTTGGTATATATCCGACACCGAGCGTAAAATATCCTTGTGTTCCTGGATATATGGAGCCGCCAAGTTGGAATTAACTAGAACTGTGTAGTGTGCTTGAGTGAAAGATTGCTCGTCCATACATGTTGTTGATTTCTTTCCTAGCGTGCCTTTTCCACGCAGTCTCCCCTCATGGCGCGACTGAGGAACACCGATCGGGTTCAGGTCAGGAATAAAGTCAACACAAAACTCAATGACCTCCTCTGTTCCATAGCCCTTGACCATGCTTCCTTCTGGCCTAGCACGGTTTTTAACATAATTCTTCAAGACTCCCATGAACCTCTCAAAGGGGAACATATTGTGTAAGAATACAGGACCGAGAACGGAAATCTCTTGGACTAGGTGAACTATGAGGTGCGTCATAATATTGAAGAAGGTTGGCGGGAACACCAACTCGAAGCTGACAAGACATTGGACCACGTCCTTCTGTAAACTTGGTAGAGTTGCTGGATCGATTGCCTTCTGAGAAATTGCGTTGAGGAATGCACATAGCTTCACAATGGGTACTCGCACGTTTTCTGGCAAAAGCCCCCTCAATGCAATCAAAAGTAACTGGGTCATGATCACGTGGCAGTCATGAGACTTTAGGTTTTGGAACTTTTTCTCTTCCAGGTTTACTATTCCTTTTATGTTCGACGAGTAGCCAGACGGGACCTTGATACTGCTCAGGACTTGGAAAAAGATCTCCTTCTCTTCCTTGGTAAGAGCGTAGCTGGCAGGACCTTTGAAATTCTCTGGATTCATCAGGTCGTCTCGTTCGTGCATACGTTGGTGGTGCAGCCGTGCTTTTGGTGTATCTCTCGACTTCTTCCCATGCACGCCCAATAAGTTTAGCAGGTTCACGCAAATATTTTTCGTCACGTGCATCACGTCGATCGCAGAGCGAACCTCTAGGAATTTCCAATAGGGTAGTTCCCAGAATATAGATTTCTTCTTCCACATGGCTACGTGGTTGTCGGCGTCATTCTGAACAGATAGTGCGCCAGGACCCTTACCAAAGACTACTTTTATATCTTTGACCATGTCATATATATCAGTACCTTTAGGGAGGGTTGGCTTCCTCCGTGTATCTGCCTCGCCTTTGAAATGCTTTTCTTTCTTTCTTACGGGATGCCTGTCTGGAAGAAATCGACGATGCCCCGGGTACACATTCTTGCCTATATGTATACTTTCAGTCTCGCCTAAACAGTGTGTGCATGCGCTGTATCCCTTGTTTGATTGTCCTGAGATGTTACTAAGAGCGGGCCAATCATTGATGGTTACAAACAGCAACCCTCGTAGGTCAAATTCCTCTTGTTTGTACTCGTCCCACACACGTACACCTTCGTCAGCCCACAACTCTAAAAGTTCATCAACCAGTGGCCTCAGGTACACATCAATGTTGTTGCCAGGTTGCGACGGGCCTGAGATAAGCACTGGCATCATAATGAACTTACGCTTCATGCATAACCAAGGAGGAAGGTTATAGATACATAGAGTCACGGGCCAGGTGCTATGACTGCTACTCTGCTCCCCAAACGGATTCAGGCCATCTGTACTCAGACCAAACCTTAAGTTTCTTGCGTCACGTGCAAAGTCCTCGTACTTATCATCGATGTTTCTCCACTGCGACCCATCAGCGGGGTGTCTCAGCATATCGTCTTCCTTACGGTCTTCTTTGTGCCATCGCAGCAACTTGGCATGCTCTTTGTTTCGGAACAAACGTTTCAACCGTGGTATTATAGGAGCATGCCACATCACCTTGGCAGGAACCCTCTTCCTGGGGTGATCGTCGCCCTCAACATCACCAGGGTCATCTCGCCTGATCTTATACCAAAATGCACCGCATACCGGGCAGGCAGTTAAATTCTCGTGCTGACCGCGGTAGAGGATGCAGTCATTGATGCATGCATGTATCTTATGCACTTCCAATCCTAGAGGGCAGACAACCTTCTTTGCTTCGTATGTACTGCAGGGCAGCATGTTATCTCTTGGAAGCATCTTCTTCATTATTTTCAGCAGATTTTCAAATCCCTTGTCAGATAATCCATTCTCTGCCTTCCATTGCAGCAATTCCAGGGTGGTGCCCAGCTTTTTCTGGCCATATTCGCAATTTGGGTACAACAATTTTTTGTGGTCTTCTAACATGCGCTCCAACTTCAACCTCTCGTTTTCACTTGCGCAGTTTATCTCTTCTTCACGAATGACCTGACGAATATCATCATCAGACTCATCAACAATGTCCTCAAGTTTAGGCTCGTCTTCCCCCATTTCAGTATCACCGTGTTCACCGAACATAGGATAATTATCATTATCCTCTTCTTCTTCATTGTCTTCCATTACAATCCCTCTTTCTCCGTGCTTGGTCCAACAAAAATAACTGGGCATGAAGCATTCTTGCAACAGGTGGGTGTGTATGGTTCTTGAGCTAGGGAAATTCCTCTTATTCTGGCATTTTTTACATGGACAAAAAATAAATCCATTCTGCCTGTTTTTCTCAGCCACATTGAGAAAACTATGCATGCCATTAAGGAATTCGGGACGACGTCGATCACTGTACATCCATTGCCGGTTCATCTGCATTATATAAATTTATCAAAAACCATTATGCTAAATCATCATGACTAAATTAATTAATTAATACAAAAAGTTCATCACACGTTAAAACCAAACTAGCGTAGTGACCATACATATATAGTTCTCATAAAAATACACACTGAAACCATCCATAAAAACTCTCTCTAATTAATGCATTTAAAAACAACAACAAATGCGATCAAAATCACAACAAAGGTAACAATTGACCCGACGGCATAATGATACCAAGCCTCTTTACTAATTGCATATTTTCTAATCTTTCTAATCTTCAGGCGCATTGCGTCCATCTCACTCTTGTGACCATCGATGACACCGGCAAGAACCTTTTCCAAGGTCATCTTCTCTCTTTCAGTTTTTTCCAACCTTTCTTCAGTTTTTTTCAATCTTTCTTTCAAGCCAACATTTTCTTGTTCAACTAAGTATAACTTGTCAACAATAGGGTCGATTGGCATTTCCGGTTCCACTACCTCCTAGATAAAAATATCTATGTCAAGTTGGTCGGCGTAATTAATTGTCATATAATCAGGAAATGAAAATATGTAGTTATAAAAGATAATATACCACATCCGAATCATAGACTGGACGAGGGCCAACGGGGACGGATATCAAAACCATGGCGCTATATATATAAAAAAAATCTTACACAATAAGAAAATTATATACAACTAAATATGTAAATCATACAAATCAAAATTTGTTTTGGTAAATAAAAACAATAGGCTCACCAAGGTTGTGTCGGTGACGGGGCGATCGATGGCGGTGAGGAAGGGGACAAGGCGTGCGACACTAAAAAAAAACCACAAATCATAATTAAATTTGAGCTCAAATTGCATCAAATTGTATACATAACAAATGAATAACAAATTCTAGCTTAGGCATTTCATCAAACACCTAGCTAGCACAACAAAAATGAAATGAGCAAGAAAACGAGCAAAACTTGCAATGCCGGAAGAGGGAATGTTGATGCTAACCGTAGAACCGATGGGTACCAACAATCTTGACAAATGGTGGAGAAAAATGGGGATGGATTAGAGCTCACAAGAGGAAGGAGAGAGCAAAAATGGAGTTGAGCTCGAGCTGGAAAAAATGGAGTTGAGCTCAGGGTGGAATATAGGGTTTAGGGGAGGGCTTTAGGACCGGTTTGTATTACAAACCGGTGCTAAAGGGTCTGACAGCGGTTCCCGCAGTTGCTGCAAAAAATGAGAAAACCTTTAGAACCGGTTTGTGATACAAACCGGTTCTAAAGGGTCTATCTCCTGGGCCCCCCTCCCAGCGGCACACAAACCGGTCCTAAAGGCCTTGCGGCCATTTGCTGCAGGGAGGGGGGCCCAGGGGACAGACCCTTTAGAACCGGTTTGTATCACATCCGGTTCCAATGTGCTTGGCTCAATGCCCTGTTTTCTACTAGTGATGGGATCCTGGACCTCGAGAATTTTGCTAGAGCTCTGTGCCTACGTTGCCTTTGTACGAGTGGGTGGCTCCAGATAAATCGGGTTGTTCTTGGAACCCCAAAGTACCAAAAGTATTGGGATAAGTTCAACGCTTCTAGCAAGTTCACGACCAGCGATGGTAAGACGACCTCCTTATGGAACTCCTCCTAGCTCAATGGAGTTACTCCAAAATCGGTGGCACCGATGATCTTTGCTGCATTCAAACGGAAAAAGAGATGTGTTCATGATGCCATTGTCAACCATACCTGGATCGCGGATATTTTTGTCGGTTCCTTCACCGTGGAGCACATTACACAATTCGTCAACCTTTGGGGCCTCTAGCAGGGAATCACTCTTGTGCCTAAGATTGCTGATTCAATCATCTAGACCATGGCGGCAAACGACAAGTACTCGGTCAGTTCGGCATAGAAGATGCAATTTCTAGTTTCCACTGAGTGCTCTTTTCAGCCTCTTCTGAGGAAGCTTTGGGCTCCACCAAAGTGCCATTTTTTCGCTTGGCTGGTGGTTCAGAACAGGCTATGGACCTCAGACCGCCTGGATATTCAGAGATGGCCGCATTCTCACCAGTATCTGCTATGTGGGTGCCATCTGGAGACAGCTAGACACTTACTCTTTGAGTGTCAATACTTTAAGGCATTTGGCGGGCCGCCGCTTCTTGGTTATCTTGCCCTGGTCTCATGCAAAACCTAGGCTTAGGAAGATCCACTATTCTTCAATACTGGAAAGCCTTGGTCTTGGTGCCGTCTGCAAGCCCCAATGGTCTGAAGTCGGGCATCATGCTGATTGTCTAGGATATTTGGAAGGAAAGAAACATGGGTTTTTAACAACAAATTCTCTAGGCTGCCGACTCTTTTTCAGAAGATCAAAGACGAAAGCAAAAACTGGATCCATGCTGGAGATAACCACCTAGAAGCGGTTACAGTTTAATTCCCCTTTTCTTGGTCTTCCTGGTCTAGACCGTCTCGTGTTTTCTCCTTCTATAAACTTTCGCCCTTTGTTTTTGTTTTAAAAAGCATTCCATCGGTCGGAATTAGACGGCACCGATAAAGCTCAAGGAATGAAGATAGTTTTTTTTAGATAGAAGGCGGATTTTATTGCCCGACTTTGAGTTAAAAAATCCCCACAGTTCCAGATTTGATACATGTTGTGGCGTACAACTTAGCCAAAGTAGAAAAACAACACACATACAACTTAGCCAAGACACACACATGTTGCGGCATACATCTTAGCCAAACGGAACAAAACACTGCTAACAACTAGGCCAGGGCCGGTCCTAGGGTAGGGCAGGAGCCAGGAGGGGCGGCCGCCCTGGGCCCAAAAAATCCAGGGGCCCAAAAAAGTGTGCCCGTTTGTATTATTCTACCTTGGCTGGCCCAAATTTCCAGCGTGCCTAGCAGGAAAAGGAGAACAAATACATTGACCATTTAAAATAGAAGGAAAAAAAAGATGATCTAATATGGCACATCATCCCATGAAGCGTGCATTCTGATGGTGATGGATCTCCGCTAGATGTACATGCACGTCACGCTTTAGTCCATAGTTTCTGTTCGTTCTCTCTTGATCTATTCATTCGACCAATCCTAAACTCCAAGTCTGGTTGACAATTTCTGGTCGTAACACACAGCCGAGACGCTAGGCTAGTCACAATGGGTAGTAAGGGCCTCCACAGTGTGTGCCAAATTTGGATGTCAAATACTCTATTTGACTTTTGGCATCGGTTCCCTATATTGTAGAGGTGTCAAATATTTGTGCCAAAGCCAAATAATTTGGCATAGCAGCAACTAGAAGATCCAATGCCAGATTCTTTTGAGTAAATAAAATAGTAGGATGGAGGGGTGGGACTAGAGAAAGAGTGTGCAGCCTAAAATAGTTTATTATTACTTTATACATGGTGAGTCACACAATAAGGGAATTTTGCATTTGGCATCGGCTTTGACACATTGTAGATAACATAGCAAGTTTACCCCTAATGCCAACTAAATCTACGTGGCAAATTTGGCTTTGGCAACACTGTGAATGCTCTAACATAGACTAGTAACATACACGTTATCCTAGGCTATGTTACCACCTCCACAATGAGTAGTAACCAACATGTGGTGCCATGCCGGCCCTATTAATTAGCTTATAGACTCACACTGTCTTGGGATATGTGATGTTACCGTAACTAGGTAAGTTACCACAACACTCTCTCTCCTTATTAAATACTTGTCACATCAGTTTTTTGTCCTACGTGGCATCGATGTTACTAGTGAAGTTACTCCCACTAGGGCTAGCCTTAGAGAATATCGTCCAATCCCAAACTTCGGCCGCGCGGCAATTTGTCCACTACTCCGACTATCGGAAGATGGGAACTTATGTCTGCGATCGTTTAGTTTGACTATGCCCTAAATTGTCGGCATGTTAAATAATTATACGTGGTGATTAAAAATTGGATCTATGTTGTTGCAATATGACCATTATTATTTGACTCACCGGTCAGTATTTAGAGGTATATTTTTTTTGTGACATAATATCAGTGTATTTGGAGTGATAATCAGTAAATTTTATTGAGGTAATCAGATAGGCTCGTATTTTTGTACTTTAATTTGCGCTCATTTTCATCTATTGGATGAAATTGATGTTGATACCATCATCACTGACTTTAACCTTAGCAAAAAAAAAAAAGAACTAGCATAGTGATATCTCCTTTCACGCACTCGAGGCCTCTTACTCGATATTTTGTTAATATATTTGATCATTTTCAATGTATTTATAATATTCATTGGTAATATTTCATAAAGATTTATTGATTAATGCTTAGATTTTTAGAGTAAGGGGCCTCAAATTTTATTTTCGCCCCGGCCCCGGAAATGTCAGGACCGGCCCTGAACTAGGCACTGGGGCGGCAGGAATTGTGCACTTTCCAAAGTCATGCACGACATCGCTTGCGATGTCAATTACGCGCGAGGAGTATCAAATGGTCCTATGCATGATTGCTAAAAAGAAATAAGGTCTGCGTACACTCAGGTCAGAATTGCCATACCCCGGATTTGATTCGCGGGACGCACTCCATGTGGTTCAGTTGGTCAGATGCACCGGATGTCAGGAGAGTAGAGACATGCATGTAGTACGTACAGTACGATACGAGTGTTAAGCTAAAAGCCAGCTCATTAGTACTCCTACTAGCATATGTTTCCTACCACAGATCCGCGATTCTATACCCTCAGTTTGTTACAATTCGGTTGAAAGTTGAAACCAGTACGTTTGGCCTGCCGTCCTTTTCTTTCCACAATAATTGTGACGTGCATGTTCTGCGCCTACTATACATACGGATACGGTCCTAGTTAGCGATTACTCCAATTATGTCGAATCTTCCGTCGCAAGGCCCAACAGATCGATGGATGTCGATTGATCCAGCATATGCTTCAATAATTGAGTAGACTGCTGTCAAGAACTTGAGGCCGGGGCACGCAAGAGCGGTACCCCGAATTTTATCCAATTAGATAACACATAACCCAAGTTATCTTGAGGAGATACCTAAACGCATCTGTCCCGTCCTCTCTATATTATATAGGCCGCAACGACCAAAGCTCTGCCCCCTACCTTCACCGGCGAGACCGCTGGTCCCTGCCTCCTCCATCCGCCGTTTTGGCGGCGGCCGGGGGTGGGCACCTCGGCGCTTCGATCTTGGCGAGTAGTTAGGGTTGGGCTAGATTTTCACAGGGGCGTCGCATCGATGCGACGGAATAAGGTGTCCCTGCATCTGTAAGGACCCCCGAACCAATGTTCAAGGACCTCCGATATGCATACATTTACGATCCCAGATCACGCCAGTTGTGAACAATATATCAAGTTGGTATTCAGATACATCATCCATTACACGATGAGACAAAGACTTACAAAAAAGACATGGTCACTTGACCAAGTCTAACACAACTGCCACGCAGGAAAAACACACAACGTAGTAGAGCCCAAGTCACGACTTAACCTACAGGCTGCTGACCAGGAGACGATCCTAGTGCAGTACTCCTCCTCGTAGATCTCCTCCTGAGGCTCCACCTCAAAGTCTGGCAAGTAAATAACAGGGACGAAACCAATATGAGTATGTTTGAATGTACTCAGCAAAACACCCGTCATGAAGCTTATAGAATGCAAGTATGCTTATATGGTGTAGTAGGTAGGATATACATAGGGTTCACTATCCATGATGTATGAAGGATACATCATAGTTGATTTTGAAAATCTCTCTATCTTTGTTGAAGAAGATACTTCAATATAAAATAATATAGTTTTCTTTCCCTTGTGATGTACAAGAGGTTTTGTAAAACTTTGCTTTAGAAAAGAAAATTTTCTCTTTGCAGAACTTCTTCTAAAACAACTTCCGGCTTTTGCTCATCTTTACCTCACTGGTACAAAGTTTCTTCTTTCAATACTTCACAAGTTCCAACTCCTTTTCAAAACTCCTTTTTGAAAACATTGACACAATGCTACCTACATGGCCATTCAACTGTCCATATCCGAGGATGCGGCTATTCAGAATAGTTTGACTCTGCAGAGGTGTACACATTCCACAAGATCTAGAAAATCCGCCGTGAACAACCACGGACTGTATCAACAGTATGTGAACATCAGATAACTGATCCAAACCATCCACTATGTTCAAGTTAGTAAATGACTATCTCTTTAGTTGGGTTTGTGCTCCCCGACATCAAGTCCCACCTCGCCATGACAGGAAACCTAACTACTGCGTCCGGAGGGAAAATTAATCCCACACTTTATATGCCACACGTTTCATAACTTGGCGACATTTCGGTTCGAGAGAGTTCGTCCCCTTATAGAAAATTGAGAAAGAACACACACTAACAAAAATAAGTTTCAAATTAATCCCCATGCCCATGTTGGGGTAGAGTGGCAGTACGATAAAGGTTTTCCGGCGAAGTCTAGGTTATGTGTCATTTTTGAAAACACCTTTTCCCCAAAAATGACCACTTGAATAACTCTCCGGTGGATAAGGCTTCGCCTTTCCACTAGGTTTTTCCATAAAGCTTTTGTTTGGCAAAAATCATATTTTTAGGGTGTCTACTTAGGGACTATACTTTTGGTGGTAATAAATACCATATGGTGGCTATGGTCTTCGCAACGCTAAGTTTCAACTATTGGCATAAAAATACTTATATAATATTAATAGTAGTAATAGTCACTCAAAAATAGTTTTGGAAATTAAAGTTTTGTAAAACATTTAGAAGTAAAACATGCAGGATAGATAATGATAGGTCTAGTAGCAAGCATCAGCATGGCTTGCCTTAAAAATCTTTGTGTCCCTGGCCTTGAAGTAGCTTGAACTTGACACACAACCCTACAACTCCTTCTTCTTCTTCTTCTTCGTTTCCTAACGCCGTAAAAGACTAAAAGACACACACTCAGAACCAAAAAGGCAAATCAAATACACAAAGCAACACATACATCAAACAAACTTATACTAGCGCAATCACTTAAAAAGTTATCGGGAAAACTACCTCACAAGCAATCACGGTACAAAAACTATGGCTAAAAATACTTATGGTTGGGAAGCCATAATCCACATACTAAATATCCTAGGTTGAGTGGGTGATCCATTCTCACACCAAGATATTTAACAAGCTAAAAATATAGCTTGTGGTCACAAGGGTGAGGCTGCTAAGGTAATAACAATCAATCAAAGCAATACACATGGAAGTGGGTATTAACAACAACAACACAAGCAAACACTACCAAACAAATTTACCACTAAATCAAAGCATAGGTAACAAGACAAGACTAAACACAACAATAAAACTAGTACAAAGCTCATGTCAAAGTAATCAATCGGACAAATCCAAACAGCAAAGCAAACCAAAAATGAAAGAGATAATTACTGACTATGCTCATGTCTACACAAAAGCTAAGGAATCACTCATTCATAAATATAACCAAACAAACCAGTGGCTCAATCAATTGTAACAAGTCATAAGACACACTCTAAAACACAATAATCACATGAGGTACTATGACTAGAAAACAACATAACAACAGGAGTTTGCTAATAGCACATTAGTATGAAAGATTTCTACACAAGCATGCTATAAGAAATAAAGTATTCCACACTAAACGAGAACTAGCTACTCAAAGAGTCAAGTCATAAAAACATAAGTGAAACATGCTAAACATACTAGGATAAACATACACTCATAAAATAGAAAGACAACAATAGTAGAGCAACTCATAATATCTAGTGGTGACACTAATTCAATACTAGAGAAGCAAGCAACACCACAAGGATGCATTTCCCTCAACAAGCAACACATGAATATAAATACCTACTAACAGCACATATACCTTACATATGCTAGTAAGAAATTATACTAAAATAAACTATGAACACAACTACTTAGCAAGAATCAACCACATCCAATAAGTCAAGCTTTTCTAACAATCACCAAAGCAACATGCTATACAACCAGTAGCTATGCACTCAATACATTCTCAATCAAACACTTTCTAAAATCAAAACACTCAAGGACTTTCTATATACACATAATTTACAAATACTAGGAAATACTTCTATTTGCAAACAATACTCAATTTAATCAACACAACAATAAAACACTTCTTATCATGATATTCACAAATGTCAACAAATGTAACTCAACTAAACAAACTAGAGGTCACAAAGCATTACTAAACACTTCAATCAACCAAGTAGAGAAAACATCTATTTTCCTTGGTGGAAAATACTAAACACACAAATAACAATATATGCTACTAGCAAACAAGTGCATGGTAGGGAATTTGTATTCTAACCAAAATGCAATCGGAGCAGTGTGTGTTCCACTAATAAACCAAAGCATTGACAGGTCACAAAGCCTTTGGTTTCACTTGACAAAATTAAATCTACCAAACAAAGCATTACAAAGCTACTCATACTATTGAAACAAGTAAACAATGCTACATATGCTTTCCTAAAAATTAAAGTGCAAGCTAACAGAGGTGATACCATCACAACATCAGTACCAAAGTGGTACTGGACTCAACACAACCACATCAAAATTTTGGGTATTAAACATAGCAAAACTAGCTCACACAAGCTATTCAACAAAAATACTAGAAAACAATACTAGGCAAATCATATTTCTATTTGTTTTCCAAACATGCAAAAACTTCCTAACATACTAGTACTACAAGAAAACAACCTAATAACAGAGACAAACTTATCTATACATGCTAGAAAACGATATTTTAACAAACAAACATTTAATCACAAACAAATACACAAGAATTAATAAAAACACAAAAGGTGTTGTATCTAGAAATGCACACCAAAAATAATATATGGCTCTAAAAACTATGCCAAGCTAGGATTACATAGAACTAATCACACGCAAGCTCATCCAATTGGATCCACATGAAAACTCATGTTTAAACTCCCTGTAAAAATCCTAGAAAAGCCTACTGGTCATTTACCAAAATGTATGTCATTTCCAAATGGTAACTCTACTTGATCCAAGGTCAAGTCCTACTGATGGATCTACTTAAAGGCTACTCAAAACAATTTGGTTTGAAAAATTTGGATACATACACAAAAAGTTATGCACCAAATGGTCTTACAGACACTCTCTGGCACTTTTAATACCATTGCAAAAAAACATGCAAACTTGGATCTAAAACTTGGAGATGTTCAGGAAAAAGTTAATCTACTGCCACAAATTTTGGTGGAATTTAATTTCAACAAAACCTAATTTTAACAAGCCAAAAGAAAACACTCAATTTCTGTTAATTTCTAAAAAGAAAAACAACTAGCAGCTCGGGCTGGATTCCTAACGGGCGCGGCCCATCTAACGCACAATGCAGCCCATGCAGGCAAGCGTGCACGCACGGGCGCGGGGAAAGGGGCGTTCAACATGCGCCGTCGATCTCGCGATCAACGGGCCACGACTTCCTCTTTCCTACTCTCTCTTTATCATTCGGCGCGACAGGAAAAGGGCGACGGCGTGGTGCTCACCGTAGGCGTTGCTGCGTCGTGGCGAGGGGACGGAGTGGATGCTTGTTCTCGTGGCAACTGAGGGGCACAAGTTTTGGTGACGGTAGTGGCTCCATACGGCAGCGAGCGACAGAGCAACCACGGCTGCGAGATCGATGGTGGCGGCAAACCTGCCCTCGAGAGAGCAAGCGGGGTTGTCAGGGGGTGGTACGGCTTCGGGGAACACCCTGGCGGTGATAGGGAGAAGTGGGAGAGCTCGGGCGAGCTGCACCACCTCGGGCTCAAACACAGTGGTCGGCGGCAAATATTTGTCCCGTGGAGCTCGCAGAAGCTCTCGAGGCTCGGTCCAGTGGCTCGAGGTGGGTGTGGGGGAGTGTGGGAGCACAGTGACGAAGGGGGGCGCATGGTTTGGCTTATAGCCACGGCGTTGAGGCCGTGGACATGGGGGCACTCTCAGGCATGTCGACAACGGCATGGGCTCGTGCTCTCTGGCGCTTCTACAACGTGTAAAGGTGGAGCATCATGTCTGGGGGTCGAGGGTGGTCGGGGCAGCTACTATGGGGTGTTTGGGGGCTGCACAAGCTACAGCATGGCCACAGTGGCCGTGCACTGTGCGCCATGTCCCTGTCCTGCACCTCTTTGTCCCCTCCACTTTCCCACTCGTGTTCTCTCTCCCTTGACCATCTAGAAGCAAGACAAAGAATCCAATGTGAAGTCTAGACATAAGTGAAACCATTTGGCAAAGTTTCATTTCCAAACTTGCAATAAAAATCAATGAAAACATCTATCAAACTTTTGTAAAATAACTGTTTCTGAAAATTCAGAAAATTCAGTTAACAATGACTTAGAAAAAATTCTAAGTGCTGGAAACAGATAAAAAGATCATAATGTCCAGCTTGTTTTCATGGACCAAATGGAAACCAAATTTTGTTTTCAAAGTTGAAGATTGTTAAACATGTTTTAAACTTTCCGAAACATCTTTTGAAAACAAAATTGGAATAGTGGAAGGTTATGAAAACAAAGTGGAAAAAGGGCTACTTTTTGTTTTGCTCTGTTTTTCTAAAAATGCACTTTTCTACCTTATTTTTCTTCCACAAAAACAACATGAAAAAGATTGTTTTTCTTATTAAAAAAGCCAAACCAATCTTATGGATTTGTAATCCATATATCAAACAACAAATACAAGTCAAGAAAACAAAAAATGGAATATTATTGCCTAGTGAAAACAAGTGTGGAAAACAAATACTTGGCTATATTTTCAGGGAATAGTTTTAATAGAAAACTTAGAAGAAAACTTTCATAAATAATTTTGCATTTTTTTCTTGGATCCAACAAAGCTAAAAGTTCACTTCAAGATGCAAGAAAGCATGATCTAAGTCTTGGAATAAAAATTCACTCAAGTCTCATCAGAGAAAAACATCAGAGAAAACATAGAAGTGCTTTCATGAACATTTTGTATTGGTTTTAAAATGAAACAAACTTTGCATTGCATATATGACTTTGTCATATACACATGTTGGTTCAAAAGGACATGTTGTTAAAAAAAAAATTTGGCCCACATTTTTGTTTCCTTGAACTACTATACAAGAATCCAAAAATTGGGGTGTGACAAACCTTCCCCCCTTAAAAGAATCTCGTCCCGAGATTCGCACGCAAGCAAAAAGAGGGTGTGGCCAATACACCAATGTTAGAATATTAGTCTACAAAAACAGGTTCTGGTGTTTGGTAACATTAAGCACAGGTGCTTCCCCCCTTTGATTAATCTTACCAATATCCAGCGCTAGGTTAGCTTTCCAAAGGGTTTGGGGTGCCATGTTCTAAACCTCGATCTTATTGTTCCTCAAAACCATAATAGTTATCCAGGGGTTACTATTTAGGCACTGATCTACTAGTTTCCAATCCAATATCTCTGATAGGGCTGCCACTATCAACTAACTATCTGAACCATCACTGGATATCAAGCTAGAATTATCATTCCACTATCATATCTTTTGGGGCATAATTTCTCTCATCATAATATAGTTCAATCTATCGGATATCCACCAATCTTTCTTAAACATGAGCTTTCCATTGCCCCTTTCTAAAAATCCAGGAAATCCACTATCCTTCTCTTAATCTAATCTACTCTTAGAAATAAAGTCTCATATCATTTGTCTCCCTCAAAAGTTATTTTCTCCACGATCATATTGCTAATGCTAAACTAAAAATCCAATAATCATATACCCATAACTTTGGGATCTGATCCACGTTCAGGCTACTTATATAAATGTTCCAACTCCTATCTCATCATCAATGCTAAGTTATTTTCCTCAAAACAATCTCAGCAGAGCGTGACAAGCTCCAAAAATATATCATCAAGAATATCTATCTACTTTCTCCAAGCCATAATTATTTTTTCCTAAAATCCAAAATCATTCTTTCATGTCCACCAATTTCCTTCCTAGATATGACAATCCATTATTACTCCAACCAAAAATCGAAATGCCTATACCAATCCAATCTTCATGATATAGCAAGTGCTTCCTAAAATCCAATAGTTTCCACCAATATTTCGAAACCTCCAATCATTTCCTCTATGTTACATATTTCAGATCTAGATAACTTCCAAAGTTTTGAGGTCCACAACTGGTTAGCCCCAGAGTATATAAACTATAATATATCATAGGTCTATCTCCAAAACTCCTTACATTCTCCTCAAACTATCCTTGCTATTCTATACCTCAAGTTCAGCTCCACAATCTCATATCCTAAAATCTGGTTCCTCCAAAATAGATACACAAGAGATCTTATTGTATAGAAAAATCATAGCTCCAAACGCCAATATTTCCTTCAACTTCCTCTTTCTGTCAAATAGCTATAAAACATCCTAAGGCACGTTTCTCCTTGGTTTTGAAAATTTTGTTAGTAGTTTTAAAACTAAGTTAGGTTTTAGTCTAGAGTTAGATATAGTAAATCAGTGTCCTTAGTTTTAAAAGATACTTTTTACTAGTTCGACGAGAAACTACTAGTGTTCCATCACGTCGGATTTCACAGAGTACAAAGTCAAACAAAAACTAGGGTGGTCACAGATCTGGTTCGAAAAGGTACCAATAACTATGACATGAGTCTCAGGTGATTCCTTAACGTCATCTTGGTCTCGATGTCCACTCATCAAACTCTTTCGCTCCTTCAGGGTTGGACCCTGGGTGTCTTGGGTTTCATAAGGATGAACTAGAACACGATTCTTCTGGGGACATTCACGAGCGAAGTGTCCTTCCTTCCCACAAGTATAGCAACCTGTGGTTTTAGGCTTGACATTCACACGCTTCCTTGGGGGTTGTGGCATTGCAGGCAAAGTACTATGAGTCACAGGTGAACTAGGTTCTCCTTGCGTCACGATCTTCCTTTTGCGATTCTCACCAGCAAGCAGGAGTTGGTGTTCCTCCATGAGGATAGCATTGTTGTCAACATTGATGGTGGCAAGCTGAGTCAAATGTTGCAGGGAAGCAAGGGTGGCATTGTTCTCTGCACGAGTGGCTTCATGATCTTCCATTATCAGTATAAAAAGTTGTGCAACTGTTGGCTCAGTTGGTGGAGGTAAGTCGTTGGCCATACTGTAGAGAAAGAATGGTATAAGACGAGAGCAGATAAAAGGGTGGTTTTGTTTTGAAAGCTTGTGGAACAAACCGTCTTATAACGTGTATGAGAACGGCTGAAATCACAACAGCAAACAAGCATCTGAGAAGCAATCACAATCACAAACAAGACTAACACACACATGAGACAGAGCCTCAACAAGCATAACACAAACTTAGGTTTCAAATAGCAAAAGAATGGGTCTCAATACATCTAGCACACACATAGTTCTTATAGAGTTCACACAACACAAACACAAAGAAGCGTCTTTGGTGGGAACAACACAACTCCTAACAACCTGCAGTAATCCTAAGTGCTCGAGGATGGACGTAGCTGTTCCTCCAACTCTTCAACTCTTGTCTTGCTACTTGCAAGCCGAAATTGAAGGCTTCTCACTTGTGCACGAAGGTGGGAGTCAACGTACTTCATGGTTTTGTTTAGTGCTTTGAGACGACGCTTAGTAGGAGAAGAAACTCTCAGGTCTTTCTTCAGCTGGAATATCTCCCTTCCTCGGATGTCGAACTCTCCTCTGAGCCTATCAAGGGCAAACTGAGTGTTGTGCAACTGTCCCTCCATGTACTGGAAATGACGAGCAAAGACAAAGTCTCCAGTGACATCTAAAGGCTTGTCATCCTCACCGCGCCTCCCATAGTATCTATAGGGAGTGCCTTCGAACTTGTTGCGAAAGAAGTTCGCGAGCTTTGCGATAGTCAGCTGCATCACTATAAGGATACCATCTTCCCAACTGTCCTCCTTCACTTCATAAGTGATCTCCGGGGTTGACGGTGCTAGCAAAGGAGCACGAATGGTACAAACCACCAACCAAGACAACTCCCATCCATCATGGTGAATCTGGGCTCCCTTCAACTCAGGTACTGGGCGACCGATAAGGCGAGTCATCTTGATCAAATCCTCCTCAAAACAGCGGTAGCAAGGTGCATGCGTACCTAGCCGGGAGGACTCGGTGAAGACAACTGCCATCTACACCAATTATTAAGTGTAGTTCAGGTTAGGTAATAGTGTGCAAAATTTTAAGTTGATCAAAGGTAACTTAGTATAAGTAGAGTTTTCAAAAACACAGAGGGGATGAAATATATAGAATATTTTGGTACATAATCATCTCAATAACTTAGTTTTATAAATTATCTTTTCAGAGTACTAGCTAACGTCCATGCTAACTAAGGTCTCCTAAGGTCAGGATAGCTCTGATTCCAACTCTGTAAGGACCCCCGAACCACTATTCAAGGGTCTCCGGTATGCATACATTCACGATCCCAGATCACAATAGTCGTGAACAACATATCAAGTTGGCATTCAGATACATCATCCATTACACAATTACACAAAGACTTACAAAAGAGACATGGTCACTTGACCAAGTCTAACACAACTGCCACACAGCGCAAACACACAACACACACATCGGAAAACAAACAACACACAACGTAGTAGAGCCCAAGTCACGTCTTAACATACTGGCTGCTGACCGGGAGACGATCCTAGTTCGCAAGGCCATCAGTGCAGTACTCCTCCTCGTAGATCTCCTCCTGAGGATCCTCCTCAAAGTCTGGCAAGTAAATACCAGGGACGAAACCAATATGAGTACGTTTGAATGTACTCAGCAAGACACCCGTCATGAAGCTTATAGAATGCAAGTATGCTTATATGGTGTAGTAGGTAGGCTATACATAGGGTTCACTATCCATACTGTACGAAGGATACATCATAGTTGATTTTGCAAATCTATGTATCTTTGTTGAACAAGATACTTCAAAAGAAAATAATATAGTTTCATTTCCCTTGTAGATATCACATGTACAAGAGGTTTTGTAAAACTTTGCTTTAGAAAAGAAAATTTTCTCTTTGCAAAACTTCTTGGAAAACAACTTCCAACTTTTCCTCATCTGTAACTCACTGGTACGAAGTTCCTTCTTTCAATACTTCACAAGTTCCAACTCCTTTTCAAAAATCCTTTTTGAAAACATTGACACAATGCTAGCTAGATGGCCATTCAACTGTCCATATCCGAGGATGTGGCTATTCAAAATAGTTTGACTCTGCAGAGGTGTACACATTCCAAAGATCCAGAAAATCTGCCATGAACAACCACGAACTATATAAACAGTATGTGAACATCAGGTAATTGGTCCTAACCATCTACTATGTTCAAGCTAGTAAATTACTATATCTTTAGTTGGGTTTGTGATCCCCGGCATCAGGTCCCACCTTGCCATGACAGGAGACCCAACTGCTGCGTTGAAACAACATAGTTCCTAAATCCTATTTTGAGTGTTTGATTACAACATATAGATGGACTAACGTGTTCCCTAAGTGTACTCAGAAAATATCTCCCCGTAGACCTCATACGATGTGTAGCAAAAATGGAGAGAAGATTACGAAAAGAAACGGGGAAGAAAGAAGAAGGAAAGAGGAGAAAATGGAGGGGCCGGCCTCCCTGGCCGGCCTGGCCGGGCACTAGGTCGGGTCCTAGCTGCCTGCCGGCCTCCCCATCACCCCACGTTGGCCCCACGCTGGGCGCCAAGCCGGGAGGCTCGGGTGGGTGGCCGGCCTCGCCTCGCTCCCCAATCCGGCCCTGGGCCGGCCCCCAGGCCGGGCGGCTCGGGTGGGTGGCCGGCCTCGCCAACGCCCCACGGCCTGGCCGGGCTGCCAGGTCGGGCTCCCTGCTGCCCCACGCCGGCCTCCCCTCGCTCCACGCCGGCCTAGGCCGGGCACCAGGCCGGCCTGGCCGGCCCCCTAGGCCGGGGGGGGGGGTGCTGCCAAGTGAAAAATGCCCCCCCCAATGGCCGTATTTTGCCCTGGTATAAAAGGGGACCTTCACCTACCTTTTGGAGTTGTCAATCCCACACACTCTCTCTCTCTCTCACCACCACTGATTGACCCAGCTCAAGCTCAAGAACAAGCACTCCTCAAATCCCCAACCAAAGCTCGTGATACTTTGGGATTTGAAGGAGACACCCCCGATCTACAACTCCACCAAGTCGATTAGAAATCCACCCACTCATACCTGAGGGATCTTGTCATTCTTAGTTCATTGGAGCTAGGAATCTTGTTGCTCTTAGTTCATCAGAGCTCGGAGCCTTGTTGATATCCCCGGTGCTTTTGTGCTCGTGGATCTTGCTTCTCAGAGTCTTGGTGGCTCTTGGGATTTGGTGAGGACCCTCCAATCTTGTGGAGTGTGCCTCATCCTTGTAAAGGTTCTAGTTGTCAACCTCAACGGCAACATAGTGTTTCGAGCCTATCCACATCGGTGGAAGGACTTAAAGGAGATACGGTGTGGCATTTGAGGCCTACTCGGTGTTCCAATTTGGTGGCACCGCACCGCTCCAACGGAGATTAGCTTCCATTGGGAAGTGAACTTCGGGATAAATCTCCGCGTCATTATGTTCGGTTATTCCTCAACTGACCTTTACTAGTTACTATACTAGCTTAGTCATATACTTACCTTGTGCTAGTTGTACTTGCTCAACATATAGGATTGTTCACCTAGTAGCATAATCTAGATAATATATATTTGAGCATTACCTTGTTAACTTGAAAAAGAAGTTAAAATTTGTAGTTAACCTATTCACCCCCCCTCTAGTTAACCTCTCCATCCTTCAATTGGTACCAGAGCCTCGTCTCTTTATATAGGGCTTTACCGCCTAAAGAGGAGGTAAGGATGGCCGATGATCCCGTCACCAAAGATGGGATTCAAAAGCTAATCCAAGCTATGATTGATAGTTCCGAGAAAAAGATGGAGGGACTAATAAAATAATTGACATCTCCATCTAGACAATCTAGTGAAAAGGTTATCTTAGATGAACATGGAAACCCCATTCCAACTAAGGAAGGAAGTGCAACATCTTCACCTTTAAATGCTAGTGGTGGAAATTCTTTTGGCTTTGCTTATAACAATGCTCCTAATGTTCAACATCCACATGTTACTCATCTTGGTCCACCTCCTTTGGTGGATCGGCATCGTTTTACTAATTGGAAAGATTCCATGAATTCTTACATGTGCAGCTCTTAAATGCAAATATGGAGAATTGTTGAAAAAGGGTACGAGCCAAGGACCCCGCAAATCTAAGCTCAAGTGACATCATAGATGAGCAACTCAACGCTCATGCTTTGCACATGTTGGATAGGGCAATGGAAAAGGAAGGAGTTGAGCACATCCGGTCCTTCACAAGTGCAAAGAAAGCTTATGATGGTCTTGTTGATATGTTTGACGGCAACGTTAACCTCCAAAGGTCCAAGAAGTCAATCATTCAAAGAAAAGTTGAACACTTTCACTTGAGTGATGGAGAGAACATAGAAGACATGTTTAGAAGACTCAACGCTCTTGTAAATGATATGAGAGATTGTGGATTCATGGATTGTACGGAGAATTGGGTCAAGGAGAAATTTCTACTCACCTTGATGCCATACAATGAAAACAAGGTGATGAATATACAAGCAAGGGCCGACTACTTGGACCTATCCCCCAATGATGTTTTGGGTCTCTTTATCACTCTAAAGGTCATGAAGCAAACTTCCGATGATGTCATGGCCCGTGTAAACGGAATGAAGAAAGCGTATCTTGCCTTGAAGGCCAAGGTCATTCCCCATGAAGATAATGACTCAGGTGATGATGGTGGATCCACTCATGAGGTCTTCGAGAAAGAGATGAATACATCACATGAAGAATGATTGGCTCTTGCTCAACACAAGTGGTGGAAGAAAGGAGACTTTAGATCCAATGCCACCAAGAATAAAGGGAAGGAATCCTCAAGCACGAAGAAAGCAAGAACTTGCTTCAATTGTGGAGATTCTGAGCACTTCGTTGCCGAGTGTCCCTTCAAGAGTAGAATTGAGAATGGAGGAAGACTCATCAAGAAATCCACCTTCATTCCCAAGTCCAAGAACTTCATCAAGAGAGGCCCTCCTAGGGCATTGATTGCTGAAGAAGTCGAGTACACATCCGGTGGTGAAGAGAGTGACGGTGAAGGCGAACAAGTAGGTATGGCGGCCATGGCTAGGGGCGTCATACCTCCTAACTTGAGCTATCTCTTCTCCAACCCAAATGAAAACAAGGGCCCTTCGAGTCACACATGCTTCATGGCCAAGGGTATATCCCCAAAGGTGACTCCTACACTCAAACTTGCAAACTCCTCTATTCCTTCACTATAAATTGTGTCGAGGAAGAACCTTTGGTAAACTTTGTGGAAAAACTAGAAGGAGAAACTAAATCTATCTGTGTCTCTCTCATGGATCAATTAAGTGAGGCACATGGCCTCATTGATGAACATGAGGAGAGAATAATGTTGCTTGAAAAGTTTGCTCGTGATGATGCTAGTAAAATTGAGGAGCTTCAGAAAGCTCTAGATGAATCACATTGCTTTAGAGAAAGCATAGAGGAAACCTTTGCAATTGACATAGCTAAAGTAAAACTTGATTGTCAACATGCTTTTGCTAAGGTAATGGAATTCATGGCTTTAAATGACGCAACTAACCAAGGTTATAATGAACTCATTAAGGATTTTGATAAGCTTAAAATTGATCACCGAACAATCTCAAATGAGCTCAAAACCTTAAAAGGAGTAAAAGTTGTGAATGAAAACTCTTGTGTTACTAACCCTTTGTGTGTCAAGGCAACTCTCATTGAGGAGAACAATAGGTTGAAGGCACAACTCAACAAAGGTCTTGCCACATGCATCCAAGGACAAAAGAACCTTAATGATCTTTTGAGTAATCATAAGAGAGTTATTGGCAAAGAAGGCCTTGGTTTTGGTTCCACATCCAAGGTGGCTTACAAGAAGAAGTCAACTCCCTCCACTAACTCTATTGTTTTTGTGAAGGAGGGGTAGTTGGCTAATGATGAAGATGAGTTTGATATTATTGCTAAAAGTATTGTTCCTAGGAACACTACTACTCACAACAACTTTGCGGGAAAGTTAACCCATCTTATGTGCTTCTTAAATCTATTAATGGTCATGTTTATGCAAAGTATGTAGGCACCTCATATGGTGATGATTAGAAGCATGCTATTTGGGTTCCCAAGATCCTTGTGACTAACAAAAAAGGACCCATCCAAAAATGGGTACCTAAAACAAGAAGTTGATTCATTGTAGGGTTGTATTTTCGGTGGAACATCATGGATGATTGATAGTGGTTGTTCCACACACATGACCGGAAGCAAAGAAGTATTAGAAGACTTGAAGCTCCAACTTCTCAAATTTGCTCATGTAACTATTGGCGATCGCTCACAACTTAAGGTATTGGGACATGGCAAGGTGGTCATTTCTCCGGATTCATCCATTGAGAAAGTCCTCCTTGTTGAGTCCCTTGGCTACAATCTTCTTTCCGTCTTGCAACTTTGTGAATGCAATTTTACATGTGTATTTGGGCGTCATCATGTGCTTGTCCTTCACACTATTTCTCTTAAGGTAGCCTTTGTTGGATTTGTGGAAAACGGTATGTACATAGTGGATTTCTCGAAAGAAACTACACATATCGCCAGATGTCTAATGGCTAAATCCGACGTGGGGTGGCTTTGGCATCGCCGTCTAGTCCACGTCGGTATGAGAAATCTACAAACTCTTGTGAAGGTTGAGCATGTGGTAGGACTAAAGTGTGAATTTTTTCAAAGATCGTCCTTGTAGCTCGTGTATTGCCGGAAAGATGCATGAGAAGAATCACCCCAAGACATCAATCATCTCTACAACAAGGCCCTTTGAGCGCATTCACTTGGACCTATTTGGGCCTCCCACATATGATAGTCTTGGAGGCAAAAAGTATTGTTTGGTGATTGTTGATGATTATACAAGATACACTTGGGTTTTCTATATCAAGAAGAAGAGTGAGACTCAAGAAAGGTTCATAACTTGGGCCACCGAAGTGCAACGCCAATATGACACCAAGATCTTGTCTATAAGGAGTGACAATGGTTCCGAGTTCAAGAACTACACCATGGATGAATTCTTGAGTGAAGAGGGGATAAGGCATCAATATTCCGCTGCGTACACCCCTCAACAAAATGGTGTAGCGGAGAGGAAGAATCACACACTTATTGATATGGCAAGAACTATGATGGCCGAATTCAAATCCCCATATAACTTTTGGGCCGAAGCCATCAACACCGCTTGTCATTTATCTAACCGACTCTTCCTTTGTCCGATGATTGGCATGACTCCATATGAGCTCCTAACCGGTGATGAACCGTCCTCCATAGCCATAGGAAGAATGGGTGTAGGTCCACTTATACCCGTTGAGGAACACCTTGTGGCAAATGAGGATGGAACTAGCTCTACGCAAGTGGAGCCCTCTACATCAACCACCAATCAAATGGTAGACCAAGAGCAAGAAGAAGACCTTCATGTGGATACCACTCATCAAGAAAGTGATCAAGATCCACCCAATGATAATGGTGGAAATGATTTTGGTGCTTCGTCACCAAGAACTCCAATACGAATGGGCAATGGTCTTGATGAAGGAAATGATGACGATATTCTCCCAATGAAAATACCGATGATGCACTAGTTCGTATCATGACTCGTCAAGCATCAAGATTGCAACAAAAGTCACTATACCAAAAGAACATCATTGGTGGCTTGGGGAGAAGTGTCTCCACTCGTGGACAAGTACTCAAGTTTTGTGGTATTCATTCATATGTCTCTCATGTTGAACCTACCAAAGTATATGATGCTCTTGAAGATGAAGATTGGGTTCAAGCTATGCGTGAAGAGCTCCATAATTTTGAGAGAAACAAAGTATGGTCACTAGTGGAAAGACCCAAGGATCATAATATCATTGGAACTAAATGGGTGTTCAAAAACAAGCAAGATTCTCATGGGCAAGTGATTCGCAACAAGGCTCGATTGGTTTCTCAAGTCTACTCTCAAGTCGAAGGACTTGACTACGGTGAAACTTTCGCTCCCGTAGCTAGACTTGAATCCATTCGTATATTACTTGCATTTGCCACTAGTCATAACTTCATCTTGCATCAAATGGATGTTAAAAGTTCTTTTCTAAATGGTCCTCTAAATGAAATGGTATATGTTAAACAACCTCCGGGATTCGAGGATCCCAAGTATCCTAACCATGTCTACTTCCTCCATAAGGCTTTGTATGGCCTCAAACAAGCCCCACGTGCTTGGTATGATCATTTAAAGGAGTTCTTAGTGGATCGTGGTTTCGTACTTGGGGTAATTGATCCCACTCTCTTTACCAAAAGTGTAGATGGACATTTCTTCGTATGTCAAGTTTATGTTGATGATATTATATTTGGATCCTCTAACGTGAGTTTTGTATATCAATTTGCCAAACTAATGACAAGTGAATTTGAGATGTCTATGATGGGAGAATTAAAGTTCTTTCTAGGTTTTGAGATCAAGAAATATCATGAAGGGACTTTTATTTGTCAAGCCAAATATATTCAAGACATGCTAGAGAAATTTGATATGAACAATGCCAAACCATTACCTTATCCAATGCCAACAACCGTGAATCTTACTATGGATCACGAAGGTATACCGGTAGATCCAAAACTTTATCGTTCTATCATTGGATCTTTGCTTTATCTTTGTGCATCTAGACCGGACATTATGTTTAGTGTGGGTTTGTGTGCAAGATTTCAATCTAACCCCAAGGAAAGCCATATGATTTCGGTCAAAAGGATTCTTAGGTACTTGGTTGACACTCCCAAACATGGGCTTTGGTATCCGTCAAACACAACTTTTGATCTTGTGGGATATTCGGATGCGGATTGGGGAGGTGACAAAGTGGCTAGAAAATCAAGTTCGGGTGCTTGCCAATTCCTTGGTAGGTCCCTTCTGTGTTGGTCTTCCAAGAAGCAAAATTGCATTGCCACCTCCTCCATGGAAGCGGAGTATATTTCCGCCGCAAGTTGTTGCTCTCAACTCCTATGGATGAGGCAATGTCTTAAGGATTTTGGAATTAAGATTAAGACAATGCCTCTTTTATGTGATAATGAGAGTGCTATAAAAATTGGTCACAATCCGGTACTTCATGGCAAGACCAAGCATATTGAGATTCGGTATCATTTTATTCGGGATCATGTGGCCAATGGTGATATCTCACTTTCTTATGTCAACACTAAAGATCAACTTGCCGACATCCTTACCAAGCCTCTAGATGTGAAGTGATTCAAGCAATTGAGGAGTGAGCTCAACATCGTATGTGCAAGCAATTTTAGTTGATTGAAAATCTTGCATACACACCCTTACTAGACTCTTATTTGGATTCAAGATGTACGCATAGACATAGGGGGAGTGTAGCTCAATCAATGAGCCAACACTACCTCTATAATGCATAAATAAACAAATCATGCATAATGATCATTTCAAATGACATCATGTGCTTCAATGATGAGTCTCGACAATGCACCCAAGATATATCTTCGCGGTGACATATCGAACATACTCATACATGGTGGCTAAGGCCACCGCCCCAGATTTGGTTTGTTTTATATCAATGAGACATTTTTGTTTGTGTTTTCACTCATTTGCATCTCCATTTTTTCATATTTCATTGGTATCCAATGTTGCTCACTTTGTTTTCACTTTTCCTCTCCATTGGATACAAATGAAAACATCATATTCATGTCATCATACTCATTTCATTCGTGCACATGGTCAAATAAAATTGCTACATAAAACATATGGGGTTCTAGAAACAAACTTACGAAAATTTGTTATTAAGACACTAGCTTCAATTTTTTTTGTTTTGTTTGTTATTGTGTGTATCGTTTCAACTTTTGTTGGGGGAAATCTTTAAAAATTGGGGGCAATTTAAACAAAAAAAAACCACAACTCACAAACACAAACAACCAAACAAAAAACTGTGTAGCTTCAATCTTGTTTTGTTTGTTTTGTGTGTCCTTTTTAATTTTTGTTGGGGGCAATTTAAAAAAAAAACAAAGGGAAACAACCACAAACACAACCAAACACACAAAAAAAAACCTAGCCCGCACCCCTCCCCACCGGCCCTGCCACCCACAGCGCCGGCCCTAGGCCGGGGGTCAGGACGGGGCGCTCGGGCACCCGCCCGGCCCCGCGCTGCCGCCGCGCCGGCCCCAGGCCGGGGGTCAGGCCGGGGGGCTCGGCCCCCTGCCCAGCCTCGCACACACGCACGCCGGCCTGGCACTAGTGGAAACAGGGCCTTTTGTCCCGGGTCGTAAGGGCCAGTTGTCCCGGTTGTGCAACCGGGATGGGCTAGCCGGGACAAATGGCCCTCCCCCATTGGTCCCGGTTGTGCCAGGACCCGGGATGGTAAGGATGGCCCACGTGGCGAATCTGGGCCAGGGACGGCCAGGGAGTTCGTCCCGGTTCGTTTTAGGAACCGGGATGGATAACTTGTTTACAAAAAAAATATTCCGCCCACTTTTTCCTGCCGCGGCAGGTTTTTTTTCCGTTTCTTTTTTTTTGCTCCTGTCTCGCAATCCCCAACCGGCCTCCCCTTCCCCAACCGCGTCCAGGCCCACGTCTTTAATTAAGCCCACTGGCCACATTTTTGGTCAAAAGGGCCCACTGGCCCGCGTCTTTTATTATATTCGGTCAACGGTTCGCAGGGGTCGAAAGGGGCCACTGGCCAGCGGCCTAGTGGCTGGCTCGCCCGGTCCCTTAAATTAAGACCACATGGACGGTCAAAGGGCCCACTGCCGCCTCGTCTTTCCGCCCCCTCCACTTCCCCACGCGCGCGTGCCCAGCTGCAACCGCCGCCCACGCCTCGTCTTCCCGCCCCCCGCATTCATGGCCGCCTGCAACCGCCGCCACGTTCCGGCCGCCGGTTGGCATGCCAGCCTCCCCCGGGTTCTTTATAAAGGGCCCCCGCCGCCCGTACAGCCCATCCACCCCGGCCGCGCCCCAGCCAAAGCAACCCTAGCCACCATGTCCCGCTGGTTCTCGAGCGGCAAGCGCCCCCGGAACGACCACGAGGCCGGGTCCTCGAGCGGCGCGCGCTCCGGCGTTCCGCCGCCGGCGGAGGCCTTCGGCTTCGGCCCGGGAGGCATCCGTATCGGGGGGCAGCCGCGCGTCCCCGCTCCGCCTCCGGTGTCATGCGCGCCGCCCCGCGGCGCGCCCAAGGGCAAGCGCTTCCGCCGGTACGTCCGGAAGGAGGAGGCCGAGTGGCACTGGGAACGCCGCACGCCGGTGTTCTGGCCGGACGTCCACCTTCCGGACGGCTGGCACCTGAACCCGCAGCGCATTCCCATGCCGCCAGCCCCGTCCAGCAGAGAGGCCCTGGGCGAGGAGATCGACCGCCGGCGTCGTCTCCT
The DNA here is from genome assembly GCA_028641055.1 of Alopecurus myosuroides. Lineage (NCBI taxonomy): Eukaryota > Viridiplantae > Streptophyta > Magnoliopsida > Poales > Poaceae > Alopecurus > Alopecurus myosuroides. The sequence continues at coordinate 102,241,611 of CM054059.1, forward strand.
GCCGGCCCACCTCCTCAGGGACCACGCGTACGCGCGGAGCTCCCCCTACTGGGCCACCTGGCTCCAGCAGGAGCACGAGCAGCGCCGCCGCTCCTACATCCACACAGCCGAGGAGGTGAGCACCGAAGACTACCCCGCGCCACCGCCGGGGAGGGAGCCGGAGCTTTGGCTCCTGGTGGACGACGCCGACGCCCACGTCGACGAGGAAGACGACCAGGAGCTCCAGGACAACATGGAGGAGGCCTTAGAGGCCTCCCGCCGCTCCCTCGTCGAGGACGAGGTCAAGCGGTGGGAGGCGGTCCTGGCCGCCGCTGCCGCCGACGCCAACGCCATGCCGCCCCCGCCCCCTTCGGCGCCTGCCCCTTGGTGGCAGGTAATGAACGCCGAGCTGGAGGCGTCCGAGGACCAGCCGCCGCCGCAGCCAGTGCCCCCCGGCCTGGAGTACGGGATGACCTGGGCCTGGACCGGCGGCGTATGGTCGCCGGAGGAGGAGCTGCCCCCGCCACCGCCGCCGCCGCAGGAGGTGCTGCCCCCACCACCGCCGTACGCGTCCCCGATGCCTCCGCAGCCCCCGGCGGGCCCGCCCCAGCCGCCTGCCCACCTGTGGCAGCCACCCCCTACCAGTGCATCTCCTCCGATGAGGAGGAGTAGATCGGCGCCGGTGCGCCCCCCTAGGCTTAGCTACCCACCCCCCAAGAAACGGCCGGCCGCCTGTGGCCGCGCCGCCGCCCCCTATATGTAAGCACAGCCGGCCGCCTGTGGCCGCGCCGCCCCCCTATGTAAGCACGGCCCCCGGGCCTTTTTAATATATATTTGTGTCGACAAAAACGCGTCCCTAGTCCAACTCCGCCGGCGGAACCAGCGCCGGCGGGATCTTCCTACTCGTTCCCGCCGCCGGCAGGGCTTCGCCAAGCCATGTCCGTTGTCCTGGGTGGTCGCTCGGCCTGGACAGAGGGCCGAGATATTTATACAACCGGGCCTCTAGTCCCGGCCCGTGCCACCAACCGGGACTAGAGCCCCTTTGGTCCCGGTTGGTACCACGGGCCGGGACCAAAAACATATTTCGAATTTTGGGGGTGGCACCCTGCGCGCCCAAAAGTTTTTAGCGCCAAAATTTGAAAATTGTTAAGTTTGCACATTAACAACTTCTATATACTTTCGAATTTGACAAAAATTCCAACATGAAAAATACTAGAATTTGCATAACTAATTTAAATCCATTTTTCGTTTAACTAAATAATTTTTCTAACTATTGAAACTATTAATTATTTTACCATTTGTATATAATTTGAATATAAAAATGTTACAATTTTTGTTTTCTCTCGTGATCTTCCGAGTTAGTCCAGAGCATACAAGGCATCCCGGGTGATTTATATAAAGTTCGACAAAGCGAGTTGTACCTTATTGACACGGTGAATTTTAGATCTTCGTCTACAACAGAAAAACCATAGTTTTCCTTCGAAGGTTTACTCTGCGCATCCACACGTATTTTCCCTTTATCCCGACCCCCGCTTGAAAACATAGTAACTTCCGTGTACGCGGCAAGCCTCAGCGGGAGCATCAGACTTAAAGCAGAGACGGGCGGTCGGGCGGGGGAGACCGCGCCGTTGCTGTCGCGCTTTCCTCTCCTCTGCTCGTCCGCCGTCGCCGTCGCGCTCCCCTCCGCCTTCAACATTTGGGATCTTCGTTGTTCAGTTAGACGTTTCTCCTCCAAAAATTTATCATATCTGTTAAAGAAGTACCGAAGTTCTATTTCTGTTTTAAGGATATCTGTCAGGATGGTATCCCTGCTATCACTTCGAAGTGTGCCTGCAATATCTGTGCAGAATATATGACACTCATAAGGCAAAGCCCATTTTTCTCTATCCTCATACAATCTACTTAGCCACTCGTTATCCTTCAGATTGTACTTCGCCAAGACCTACTAAAATCATGAGCGAAAGTTTCCGAACAGTGCAATATATCCCTTAATACTTTCGTTGCATTTTGATATATATCCGAGCGGTGGACAGTCCCTGGCCAAGCAGAAGCAACTGCATCCCCTATCGATGTAAAGCAGTCAGTCAAAACTGTTTTCGGCTGTTTATGGTGGTTAACTCCAATGAATAACAATAGAGGCCTGCCATAATCGGAATAATAATGAAGTCAGACTGGTCATAGTTGTCAAGCACTCAATGCTTGCCAGCTTTTGACCGATCAATACAAATTATTGGTCAAACTTGCACCTACTCCATTCATAATCACAGAATATGTATAAATATCATTTTGGCTAACAAAATCTCGTTCATACTGCGTTATAAGAACTATGATCATGTATTCCACGTTTATTATTACACATCACCAACAACATCCCTATCTAATCTTCTGAATTTTCTTCGTGTCCCTTGCTTATTGTAACATCCCAAGCATGAAAACACCCCTAGAATGTTTGTTTCTTGTTTAATTAGAGTTTTGCATCATGTCATCATACTCATTGAATTGTTTGCATTTGTTTTGCATCTGTTTCCTTTTGATTGCATCTGTTTTCAATTGTTTTCTTTTTCAAATTCAAACAATATTCAAATTCTTTGTTTCATACTTGTTATGTTACAACCTTTTAAATAAAAAGTTCAAATAAAAACAACCAATTGTTTCCATTTATTTCCATAAGGTTCAACTATTAAAAATGGTGGCTTTTAATCAATCACTTAATTCAAATGATTATTCAAATTCAAATACATTTTTTTCAAACAGCAACCTTTTGGAATTAATGATAATTACACAACAATTATAATCATTTTGCTTCCAATTAAAACTATATGTTCACCCCATTTAAATTTTGTTTGCAATAATCACTTTATCTCAAAATCTTTTAAATTGGAATCAAATTTCAAACAGCACCCAATTTGAAAGTTATGAAATTACCAAAAAATTCTAATCTTTTGTTTCCATTTATTTTTTTTAAACTAAAGGTTCATGCCATTTAAATCTTGTTTCAAATATTTCAATCAATAATCAAATTAATTCAAATTTGAAAAATTTTACAAACAACAAGTTAATTTTGAACCTTTTGAAAACAGAATTTGGCAAGTGTTTGATGATGACCTAAATAACTCACCCAAATTTTTCTAAAATTTTCCTAACTCTAAAAACCCTCATTTTTCTTCCTATTCCATTTTCTGCAAAAAAAAAACAGAGGAGAAAAATCAAAAAATAAAAAGAAAACGCTCACAGGCCAGGGGAGCAGCCCAGCCCACTTCTTTCTTCCTTCCCCCTGGCCCGATACCGGTTCGCGCACCTCCCCTCCTTTCTTCTATCTGTACGGCGAGGCATCGGGCTATGCCACGTCGCCGCCGCCGCGAGCAGACGGCCGTGAGCGCCCTGCAACCCCCTATATCTACGCCCCTAGGCCCCGCGCCGCTGCCCTAACCCTAGTCCCACCTTCCTCCCTCTCTTCCGCCGTCGCTCACCCTCTCGCTGCCACCTCTCTCCCCTCTGCAACCTCACCGGAGACCCACCGTGTCTGAACCTCCGATGGCCACCGCCGCTGCCGTGCGCCACCATCCGTCCTAGCCACGGGAATCGGTCCGCCTCACCTTCCTCGACAGCATCGACACCTCCACGACGCGCGGGACTGCCTGTAGCCACGCCGCCGTCCTCGACGTCGACGACGCTGTTCTGCACACCGTGCCGCTGCTTCCCCTACCTCGACGGTGAGCACGCCACCGTGCCCTTCTCCTCCTCCCTGTTCTCTCTCTGCACACCGCGGCACCCCCCACAAGCAACAACAGCGAGCCAGCAGCACGAGCACGCCGTCCACGGCAGCTCGCCGCCGTCCACCGTCGTTTCTCTTTCAGGTTCAGTCACGCGCGCGCGCAGAAAATTCAGATTCGCGAAACTGAATAATATCTTCACTGCAGCGCGTATACTCACAAGAACGAAAACGCACTGCAGTGGTTGCAGTGCTTGCGCGCGCACCGCAGGGCACAGGTTCGAGCCCTGGCTCTCGCGATTAAACCAACATTTTGCGCGAGCCACTGACAGGCTGGCCCCCTCTGTCAGTGGCCTGTGCTGCCACGCAAGCACACGCGGGCCACCGTTGGCCCCTGGACCCCCTGTCAGTGGCTGTGTCCAGCCACTGCTGAGTAACAAAAGTTTGCAAACTTTTCTGTTTCAAATTAAGTCCCTTTTAAATTACAGAATGGTCCTCAAAATGAAAATGCAAATAACTTTCATTTTATAACTCCAAATAATAGAAATAAAATATGTACACTGCCCCAAATTTAATTATCTATCTTTCCAAACCATTTGTTTTATGTTTTGAATAATTCAAATTCATTAAAATTTCAAATTCAAACAATTCATTTGTAATTTGAATAATTGCATAACTAATTCATACTTAATCCAAATAATGCAAATAAAATATGTTTTCCATGCCATTTTGAACCATCTTTTCAAATATAATTTTTGTTTCATGATTTGAATAATTAAAATTGTTTAAATAATTTAAACCTTGTTTAAATCATTTAAATTTGCTAAATTCATAACTTGCTCAAATTAAATTATTTTTGAACATATGAAATATGTTTTCAAACTAGAAAAGTATAAACTTTCCAAATATGAATTTGAATTTATGTTTTGAACAAATAAAATTCAATTAATATTCAAACTTGTTTTAAATTCATTTAAAACTTGTTTATTCTTGTTTAATTCATAATAAATTCATCCTAACTCCTTTTTCAATATTTGAAACATGTAATCCACCTAAAATGGTGTGTTCTTTTCAAATATGAATTTTGTTATTTGTTTTGAACAATTTAAATTGCTCAAAACTACAAATGCTTGTGTAACACCTTTAAGGAACCCAAAATTCCTTAACTTAATAACTAAAATTCCAAAATTGGTAAACCTTATCTTAAATTGGTTCTATTGTTGTTATTTTTCTGTTTTCCTCATCCATGCATCATACTAAACCACTTTCACCTGTTGGTTAGTTGTAAAACAATTGTTTCAACTATAATTCATGGGCTTTTCATATGCACCTCAAGTTGCATATGGGTCCATTTAAACATGTTACCATGTCAACTAGGTTATTTCTATGCATCAATTAAATGGTCATGCATCATCCCATGATTGTGCATTATGCCATGATATTGATTGTTTGTTTTCTGCGTTGTTTGTTTGCTTCTTCTCGAATAGACGACGACGTTGAGACAGACGAGCTTTACGACACCCCTTTGAGGATCTAGCTCAGTACCAGGCTGCTGAGTTTGCAGGCAAGTTATCACTCACATGAACCACTGTGTTTCTTTCAACATTGGTTACCGATACTTTCCGTTGTCTATTTCTGCTAGCCCTATGAATAGTTGTTTCTGTAACGAACCTATCACATGATACCCTGAACCCTGATATTGCATGACCTCCACTCCTATAACCCCGTTGCTTGGGCCCGTGTCTTACTAGCATTCTTAGGGTTGTTTTTGCTCGAGTCTGTTATCCGTTACTTTCTGTTATCATATTCTATTATGTTCTGGGGCTCGATGTTAAACAACAACCTGTTAATCTTGAGGTAATAATAATTTGCTGATAAGGCACCGGCAGGAGGCCCGGCGTGGTTTTGAGGCCCGCTAGTGTCGACCCTAATTAGGAAAAGGGTCTTGTCTACTGATCCATGATTAGCGCACTATCCGCATGTGGGAAGCGTGTATGGGCGCCCCCCTCAATTTGATTCGATTTGCATCTCGTCCAAATCGCCACACTTAGTTCGGGCTTTCCATTTGATGCACGCATATGCAGGTACGAACCCGAGGCCAGGGTGGAACTTTTGTAGTCGGCATTTAGGGCGGCGTGGTCTTCCAGTGCTATGAGGGTCCCCTTTTCTCCGTGGGGCTCGATTAGCCGCGCACGCACAACACGTGGTGCTTTGGGCTTGATGCGAAGAAGAGTTGAGTTGTGTTGAGTGCCCCGCTTGGTGGAAAGGCCCTTCCATCTGGCGGGTTATTCTTACGTGTACGGCTAAATTGGTGCACCCCTGCAGGGATAAATCTTCTCGAGAAGCCGTGCTTTTCGCGGTTATGGTTGACTTGGTGAAAGTACTGGCTAACAAGTACTCAGAACAACTTACACCTAACTAATGATAACTTGACTAGTAATAGCCTTATTGACACAATAACTTGACCCATCATTAATCCAACTGTGTGAGTTATCCTCGGATTGCTTCTTTGGATAAGGGGCGAGATCCAGGATGGGTTTGTTTGGTGGTTAGTTATAGCTGGTTACGATACGCTATCTTATCCCCCTTTCTGTTAGTCGGAAGTTGTAGTATGTTCTGTAGTTGGTTAGAGCAGCCAGTTGCAGCATCTTTTATATCCCCTTTCTTCCGTTGAACCCAAGGCATCTGTGCTTGGTGTTGACGGGTTACACTTTGGTGAACTGTGAGTCTTGCTTGCCAGTACGTTTATGTACTGACCCCTTTGGGGCTGTGGTTTCCGCAGACTACGCTTACGAGGATCCCCGTGACGGCTACTACGTGGAGTTTGACGAGGCTGCTGACGAGTAGGTAGCGGACCCGGGCAGGATCCGAGACATCGTGGATGGGCTCCGTCTTTTCGTTTCCGGCTTCTTAAGCCTATTTGGATTTGTCTGTACTCAGACCCTTTGAATGCTTCCGCTGAGATGTAATGATGATATGTTGGGACATGTGTCCTCTGGATGATTGTATTTGCTATCTCTGCTCTAGTGAGAGCTATTTGCACCTTATTTCCATCTTTTGTGTCTTAGAGATATGTTGTGTTATCATTCTGTTAAACGCCGTTGACGTACCATGTGTGTATGGTATGAAGTACGTCAATGGTAGTATCCTGATTTCTATGGGATGGTTTACGTAGACGATGAACAGATAGGGGTTGGTTGTCACACATACGTGTGTTGGCCTACTCGTAAGAGATGCGGGTGCCGGTAAGCCCCGTAATCCAATCAACTACTGTTCAACGGAACTGCGAGTATCCTCTAGAAGTCCGGGTGCGACAAATGGTATCAGAGCCTGTCTGCCTGTAGGATCCCTTTTACTGGTCGCAGTTGAGTCTAGAAACTATTTTGTAGCTATATAGGAAAAATGAAACGTGAGAGTAGGAATTCTGCCATTTTATTTCTTTCCCCACCCACCCTCCCTTTTCTGGTAAGGAAGTGCAACGTTGTTTTCCCTTCTCACCTAAACTTTCAAGTTAGGCTTTCACGTATCCTGGTTTCTCTGGGATAGTTATATCTACTAGACCATAGGAATGGAGGTGGTTGTGACATGATTTATCATGTTGCCTACTCATGATTGAGAACGGAGGCGTGTAAGCCCCGGAAGCAGATCCTCTATTCCTTAAGCAGTAGATATTGATCCTTTAGAAGCCCGGATGGGTTTTCCGTAGTACCTCAGGAGTTTTTGGTCTCGTGTTTCCCGATGTTGCTTCGATATCCTGTTCTTCTCAACATCCTTTTCGTCCGTTGAAACCTTGTTGTTGCTTTCCACTTCAGTTCTCTACCGGCGTCTAATCAAAACTTCCCCGATCATCTGCAGATGGATCTCAGGTTCTACCCGCAGGTGGTTCGGATGACTCGTTGTGAGAGCACCGCCGGTTATCCGGAGATGCTGAGAGACATGGTCACTTATCTGGGGTTCCGTTGGGCACCAGAGTACCAGGTCTACGAGCAGCAGCGAGAGTTTGACCAGACCTACTACCAGGCTATCGTCTACATTCTGTCAGATGATGGCATGAGCGTTGTCCACCGCTACGAGGCAGTAGGTTCCACAGTGGATATGGCTGTGCAGCAGGCAGCTTATGTGAGTCTCACCGTCCTTCGTGCTGACTACTGGGGATTTGACGATTCTATCTATCGCCACATCCCCCGTGGTTACATCACTTCGGAGGGAGCTCATTTCACTCTCTACGACAACCTGGATGTCTACGAGCATGATAACTCCAGGCTGCACACCACCGCTCAGTTTGTGAGGCACAGTGACGCAGTTGCCAGCACACTATCTCAGGAGTTGGCTTCAGTCAGAGAGCAGCTCTACCTTGCTTTGACTCGTCTGGCGACTTACACCACAGACTTTGTTGGAGATGAGCGCTTTGCACGTTTCGATCAGCCAGTTGGTCGTCGTCTGCCAGATGCTGGAGGTTACGAGCCGATCAGAGGTCCACTCCTCAACCTCGGTGCTGGTTACACTGGGATTCCACGCTTTGGAGCACAGGGAGTCGACGCTATGTACTTCACCACACCTAGAGTCGCTCTCAGACCACGTCAGATCTATGTGGATCGTCGTTCTACCTACTTTCGTGGGCGTGCTCCTCACCGTACCTCTCGCCGTACTACTCACCGCCGTCCTGCGTGATGAGCATGGGAGTACCGATGTATCCATTCTTAGCTATGTTTAGTTATCCTTTGGCATTCGAACCATTTATGGTGTGTTGGATATTCTGATGTATTTGAACATGTGATGATGTACCTGTTGGTTATCTATTCATGCGTCAGAATAATCTCTCTTTCGGTTACCAAGTCTATCCTTTTCTGTTGTTGTGCTAAAATGCATTTCCATTCAGGATGCCGCCAACAAGGAACAACCCGCCTGAGCCACCGCCAATCACGGAGCTGTTGACTCAGATGACTCAGGTCGTGACGCAGATGGCCCAGTTCCAGGCTAATCAGCACAACAACCAGAACGCTCCACGAGTCAGTATCAAGGAGTTTCTGAGTCTGGGGCCGAGAGCTTTCGTGGCAACACGCGAGCCTCTGGATGCTAATGACTGGATCCGTGAGATGGCCAAGGCTCTGGACATTGCTCACGTTGCTGAGGAAGACAAGGTCAAGTATGCCTCCTACCTACCAAGGGTCAGGCAGCTACTTGGTGGGAGAACTACCAGACCATGAGAGCTGGCTACCCAATCACCTGGGGCTGTTTCAAGGAAGCCTTCCTGAAGCACCACATTCCAGATGGTCTCATGGAAAGGATGCGTGAAGAGTTTTTCTCTCTCAAGCAGGGCAAGCTGGACGTCATTGGCTACCAGAGTGAGTTCAATCGCCTCGCTCGTTACGCGGGTGATGAGGTGTCCACTGAGGCTAAGAAGATGGCAAGGTTCTGCAGAGGTTTTAACCCGGAACTCAAGTACTCCCTCACCAACATCAAGGCCAAAGACTTCGAGGAGCTCGTGAACACCGCGCTCAATGAGGAAAATGGGCGCAAGGCGTTCGAGGAGTCTCGGAAGCACTCGCGTGAGGGTGGTTCCTCCTCCAACATGACCACCCCTCCGCAGAAGCGCCACATCTGGGTGCCAAATGCTGCTATCACTAGGGCTCCATATGCCCAAGCTTCTCCAGGCTTCGCTCCCCGCCCACCCAACCCAGCTCAGATGCAGGCTCAGAGGTTTTCAATGGGGCAGCCAAGGCCAGATCCTCCTCGTGTCGTCACTTGCTTCAAGTGCAAGCAGACGGGGCACTACGCTGACAAGTGCACTCAGAGGCAGCTACCTCCACCACCACATCGTCCCAACACAAACCAGGCAATGATGCGTGCTCCCCCGGCTAAAGCCTTCAACTCCAACAACAGGCCTGTCGGGAGGACCGCGAGGGTGAATCATGTCAAGGTCGACAAAGCTGAGGAAGCTGCTGACGTCGTTCTCGGTACATTCCCCGTAAACTCTATCCAGCTAAAGTGTTGTTTGATACCGGGGCATCGCATTCTTTCGTGTCAAAGATCTTTGCGACAGCAGTTAAACTCCCTTTTGTTGGTTTGGGTTCCCCGCTAGTAGTAAACTCCCCTGGAGCAACTATGCAAACTTCCAAGATCAGTCATGAAAATCAGATCTAATTGGAGGTCACATATTCCTTGCTTCTCTCATTCTGCTTGGCAATTCTGACATTGATGTCATTCTTGGCATGGATTGGTTGAAGGCCAATAAAGCTACGATTGATTGTGCTCAGAAGTCAATAACTCTGTTCCACCCTTCTGGCCAGATAGTCTATTCTCCAAATGAATCAAGTTCTGTTCAGCTTTACACCCTCGATGCAAAACCTCTACCTCTACTTGAAAATGTTCCGGTGGTTTGTGAATTCCCTGACGTCTTTCCAGAAGAGTTGCCAGGGATGCCTCCGGACAGAGCAGTTGAGTTCGTGATCGAGCTTGAACCAGGTACTGCTCCAATCTCTAAGCATCCATACAAGATAGCTCCTCCTGAACTGAAGTTGTTGAAGGAGCAAATCGATATGTACATGGAAAAAGGTTACATTCAACCTAGTTCCTCCGCTTGGGGTTGCCCAACTCTGTTCGTTGCGAAGAAGGATCAAACAAAGAGACTCGTTGTTGACTATCGTCCTCTTAACGAGAAAACCATCAAAAACAAGTATCCAATTCCTCGTATCGATGATCTTTTTGATCAACTTGCTGGAGCCTCAATATTCTCAAAGTTGGACTTGAGAATGGGTTACCATCAAATAAAGATCAGAAAGGAAGATATTCCAAAAACAGCTTTCACCACTCGGTACGGTCTATATGAATACACCGTCATGTCCTTTGGTCTCACCAATGCACCGGCGACATTCTCTAGACTCATGAATTCTGTCTTCCATGAATACCTCGACAAGTTCGTTGTGGTATATCTCGATGACATCCTGGTCTACTCAAAATCTGAGGAAGAGCATGGAGAACATCTTCGTCTCACTCTCATGAAACTTCGCGAGCATCGTCTATATGCCAAATTCTCCAAATGTGAGTTCTGGATTCCAGAAGTGGCTTACCTTGGTCATGTCATCTCCGCCAAGGGCATAGCCATTGATCCAGAAAAGGTTAAAGCAATTGTTGATTGGAAACCTCCAAAGACGGTGAAGCAAGTAAGAAGCTTTCTTGGCTTAGCTAGCTATTGCCGTCGTTTCGTCCAAAACTTTTCCAAGATTGCCAAACCTCTCACTGATCTCACAAAGAAGGACAAGAAGTTCGTTTGGTCTCCACAATGTGATGAAAGTTTCAATCTCCTGAAGACTAAACTCACTTCTACACCAGTTCTGGTTGGCCCAGATACTACCAAACCTTTCCAGATATTCTGCGATGCATCTCTCCAAGGTCTAGGTGCAGTTCTTATGCAAGAACGTCAAGTTGTGGCTTATGCTTCACGTCAGTTGAATGCACATGAGCAAAACTATCCCACACATGACCTAGAACTTGCAGCAGTTGTGTTTGCCCTCAAGAAATGGAGGCAATACTTGTTGGGTAATCGCACTGAAATCTTTTCCGATCATAAGAGTCTGAAATACATCTTCACTCAACCAGATCTAAACCTCAGGCAAAGGAGATGGATTGAAAAGATTAAAGACTTTGATCTCACCATTTCTTACACTCCAGGCAAGGCTAATGTTATGGCCGATGCTCTCAGTCGCAAGTCATATTGCAATAATCTCATGATCATGGAAAGCCAACCTCCACTTCATGAAGAATTCCAGAAGCTTAACCTTGGTCTTGTTCCTCAAGGCTATCTTGCTAGCTTGACAGCCAGTCCAACTCTCGAGGACAAGATTCGTTCTGAACAACTTCGTGATGCTGAAATCAAGAAGATGGTAGAACACATCAAAGAAGGCAAGGAGAAATTTAAGTCCTTCTCAATTGATGACAAAGGAACTGTGTTCTTCGAAGGACGCATTGCAGTTCCTCAAGTTCAAAGTCTCAAAGATATCATTCTCAAGGAGGCTCATGAAACTCCTCTCTCCATCCACCCTGGAAGTACAAAGATGTACCAGGATCTCAAGACGCTGTATTGGTGGCCTGGCATGAAACGTGAAATTGCTCAATACGTTTCTGAATGCGACGTTTGTCAACGTGTTAAGGCAGTCCATCAGAAAACAGCCGGTCTACTCCAACCTCTGAAAATCCTGAGTGGAAGTGGGACATGATTGAAATGGACTTCGTCACTGGTTTTCCAAAGTCCAAGAAGGGCAACGATGCAATCTTCGTTGTTATTGATCGTCTCACTAAAGTAGCTCACTTCTTTGCTGTCAAAGAAACAATCTCAGCTAGCCAGTTAGCAGAGCTCTACACAGCAAAGATTGTTCCTCTTCATGGTGTTCCATTGGAAATAAGCTCAGACCGTGGAAGCATATTCACTTCTCATTTCTGGAAAAGCTTTCAAGAAGCATTGGGCACCAAACTTCTGTTCAGCACAGCTTATCACCCTCAGTCTCAGGGGCAAGTCGAAAGAGTCAATCAGATTCTCGAGGATATGCTCAGAGCATGTGGTCTCTCCTTTGGCATGAAATGGGAGGATTGCCTTCCATATGCTGAATTCTCCTACAACAACAGCTTCCAGGCAAGCCTAGGCATGGCACCATTTGAAGCACTCTATGGCCGCAGATGCAGGAGTCCAATCAATTGGTCTGGAGCTGGTGAACGTTCACTCTTAGGCCCTGACATTGTTAAGGAAGCCGAAGAGAAAGTTCGTATCATTCGTGACAATCTCAAGATTGCTCAGTCTCGTCAGAAAAGCTACTATGACAGCAAGCACAGGGATATGATCTATGCACCTGGTGACAAAGCATATCTCCGTGTAACTCCCCTCAGAGGCACTCATCGTTTTGGTGTGAAAGGAAAGCTTGCACCAAGATACATTGGTCCTTTCAACATTCTCTCAAGGCGTGCGGAAAATGCCTATCGTCTTGAACTTCCAGAAAAACTATCCAAGGTGCACGATGTGTTTCACGTGTCACAGCTCAAGAGGTGTTTCAAAGATCCAGATCGTGCAGTTGATCATGATTCCATTGAACTGCAAGATGATCTCTCTTATGAGGAGCACCCTGTTCGTATTCTCGATGAGACCGAGCGTAAGACTCGCAACAAGAGCACCAAGTTCTTGAAAGTGCAGTGGTCGCATCATTCCGATAAAGAGGCAACGTGGGAGACCGAAGAGGATCTTCGCAAGAAGTATCCGGACCTTTTCACTTCTCAGTAGGAATCTCGGGGCGCGATTCCTTCAAGGGGGGGCGTTTTGTAACATCCCAAGTATGAAAACACCCCTAGAATGTTTGTTTCTTGTTTAATTAGAGTTTTGCATCATGTCATCATACTCATTGAATTGTTTGCATTTGTTTTGCATCTGTTTTCCTTTTGGTTGCATCTGTTTTCAATTGTTTTCTTTTTCAAATTCAAACAATATTCAAATGCTTTGTTTCATACTTGTTATGTTACAACCTTTTAAATAAAAAGTTCAAATAAAAACAACCAATTGTTTCCATTTATTTCCATAAGGTTCAACTATTAAAAATGGTGGCTTTTAATCAATCACTTAATTCAAATGATTATTCAAATTCAAATACTTTTTTTTCAAACAGCAACCTTTTGGAATTAATGATAATTACACAACAATTATAATCATTTTGCTTCCAATTAAAACTATATGTTCACCCCATTTAAATTTTGTTTGCAATAATCACTTTATCTCAAAATCTTTTAAATTGGAATCAAATTTCAAACAGCACCCAATTTGAAAGTTATGAAATTACCAAAACATTCTAATCTTTTGTTTCCATTTATTTTAAACTAAAGGTTCATGCCATTTAAATCTTGTTTCAAATATTTCAATCAATAATCAAATTAATCCAAATTTGAACAAATTTACAAACAGCAAGTTAATTTTGAACTTTTGAAAACAGAATTTGGCAAGTGTTTGATGATGACCTAAATAACTCACCCAAATTTTTCTAAAATTTTCCTAACTCTAAAAACCCTCATTTTTCTTCCTATTCCATTTTCTGCAAAAAAATAACAGAGGAGAAAAATCAAAAAATAAAAAGAAAACGCTCACAGGCCAGGGGAGCAGCCCAGCCCACTTCTTTCTTCCTTCCCCCTGGCCCGATACCGGTTCGCGCACCTCCCCTCCTTTCTTCTATCTGTACGGCGAGGCATCGGGCTATGCCACGTCGCCGCCGCCGCGAGCAGACGGCCGTGAGCGCCCTGCAACCCCCTATATCTACCCCCTAGGCCCCGCGCCGCTGCCCTAACCCTAGTCCCACCTTCCTCCCTCTCTTCTGCCGTCGCTCACCCTCTCACTGCCACCTCTCTCCCCTCTGAAACCTCACCGGAGACCCGCCGTGTCTGAACCTCCGATGGCCACCGCCGCTGCCGTGCGCCACCATCCGTCCTAGCCACGGGAATCGGTCCGCCTCACCTTCCTCGACAGCATCGACACCTCCACGACGCGCGGGACTGCTTGTAGCCACGCCGCCGTCCTCGACGTCGACGACGCTGTTCTGCACACCGCGCCGCTGCTTCCCCTACCTCGACGGGGAGCACGCCACCATGCCCTTCTCCTCCTCCCTATTCTCTCTCTGCACACCGCGGCACCCCCCCACAAGCAACAGCAGCGAGCCACCAGCACGAGCACGCCGTCCACGGCAGCTCGCCGCCGTCCACCGTCGTTTCTCTGTCAGGTTCAGTCACGCGCGCGCGCAAAAAATTCAGATTCGCGAAACTGAATAATATCTTCACTGTAGCGCGTATACTGACAAGAACGAAAACGCACTGCAGTGGTTGCAGTGCTTGCGCGCGCACCGCAGGGCACAGGTTCGAGCCCTGGCTCTCGCGATTAAACCAACATTTTGCGCGAGCCACTGACAGGCTGGCCCCCTCTGTCAGTGGCCTGTGCTGCCACGCAAGCACACGCGGGCCACCGTTGGCCCCTGGACCCTCTGTCAGTGGCTGTGTCCAGCCACTGCTGAGTAACAAAAGTTTGCAACCTTTTCTGTTTCAAATTAAGTCCCTTTTAAATTACAGAATGGTCCTCAAAATGAAAATGCAAATAACTTTCATTTTATAACTCCAAATAATAAAAGTAAAATATGTACACTGCCCCAAATTTAATTATCTATCTTTTCAAACCATTTGTTTTATGTTTTGAATAATTCAAATGCATTCAAATTTCAAATTCAAACAATTCATTTGTAATTTGAATAATTGCATAACTAATTCATACTTAATCCAAATAATGCAAATAAAATATGTTTTCCATGCCATTTTGAACCATCTTTTCAAATATAATTTTTGTTTCATGATTTGAATAATTAAAATTGTTTAAATAATTTAAACCTTGTTTAAATCATTTAAATTTGCTAAATTCATAACTTGCTCAAATTAAATTATTTTTGAACATATGAAATATGTTTTCAAACTAGAAAAGTATAAACTTTCCAAATATGAATTTGAATTTATGTTTTGAACAAATAAAATTCAATTAATATTCAAACTTGTTTTAAATTCATTTAAAACTTGTTTAATCTCGTTTAATTCATAATAAATTCATCCTAACTCCTTTTTCAATATTTGAAACATGTAATCCACCTAAAATGGTGTGTTATTTTCAAATATGAATTTTGTTATTTGTTTTGAACAATTTAAATTGCTGAAAACAACAAATGCTTGTGTAACACCTTTAAGGAACCCGAAATTCCTTAACTTAATAACTAAAATTCCAAAATTGGTAAACCTTATCTTAAATTGGTTCTATTGTTGTTATTTTTCTGTTTTCCTCATCCATGCATCATACTAAACCACTTTCACCTGTTGGTTAGTTGTAAAACAATTGTTCAACTATAATTCATGGGCTTTTCATATGCACCTCAAGTTGCATATGGGTCCATTTAAACATGTTACCATGTCAACTAGGTTATTTCTATGCATCAATTAAATGGTCATGCATCATCCCATGATTGTGCATTATGACATGATATTGATTGTTTGTTTTCTGCGTTGTTTGTTTGCTTCTTCTCGAATAGACGACGACGTTGAGACAGACGAGCTTTACGACACCCCTTCTGAGGATCTAGCTCAGTACCAGGCTGCTGAGTTTGCAGGCAAATTATCACTCACATGAACCACTGTGTTCCTTTCAACATTGGTTACCGATACTTTCCGTTGTCTATTTCTGCTAGCCCTATGAATAGTTGTTTCTGTAACGAACCTATCACATGATACCCTGAACCCTGATATTGCCTCACCTCCACTCCTATAACCCTGTTGCTTGGGCCCGTGTCTTACACTACTAGGAAAATGGCTATAGGAGTGATGATACCCGTGACGCACCAGCAAAACGGCGCGTCACGCCTAATATCCGTGGCGCACCACGGTTTGGTGCTTCACGCCTATGGGCATACCCGTGACGCACCAAACAAACCGTGCGTCACGGCTATATGTGGGTGTTCGGTGGATACCATAGCCGTGGGGAAAGATAGCCGTGACGCACCGTTTTTTTGGTGCATCACGGGTATTGCAATAGCCGTGACGCACCAAACATACGGTGCGTCACGGCTATGCTATCCACCAAAATGTTCCCTCCACACCCCCCCCCCCCGGGGACCGCCTTTCTAGTTTTGTCACGGAAGATTTCCATGTCTAAAAATCATCAAAAAATAAATTCCTTATAGATGCACGGAGAGTTTAATGTATACTTTTTTAACAAATTTTGAAATACATATTTCGACTTTCTGAGCAAAAGTTCTTTAAAAAAAGTAAAATGGGCATAACTTTTGCATACGATGTCGGAATTTAAAGTTCAATATACCAACGGAAACTAGAGAAAAAAAGGAATCCAACCTCTGAATTCCGAAAGGAAAAAAAGTTATAGCCGTTTGAAGATTTTTGACTAGAAATTAAAAAAAATAAAAAAATAAAAAAGATAGGCGTGACGCACCACATGTATGGTGCGTCACGGCTAAGTAAGATAGGCGTGACGCACCACATGTATGGTGCGTCACGGCTAAGTCTGGGCAGAAATTTTCAAATTTCGAATCCGGGAGGGCCACCCACCTATATATACTCCCCTTCCTCCTACTTCCTCCACTCTTCTCCATTCGTTTCTCCTTCCTCCACTCTCCATTCTCTCTTCTTTCTCTCTTCCCTTTCCTCCTCCTACCACCACCACCATCACCACCACCACCACCACCACCACCACCACCTCACGTCTACTCCGGCGACTACTCCGGCGACCACCTCCTCTACGGCGACCACCTCGACTCCGGCGGCCACCTCCTCTCCGGCGGCCATCTCCTCTCCGGCGGCCATCTCCTCTCCGGCGACCTCCTCCACTACCACGGCCACCTCCTCTCCGGCGACCACCCTCCACTCCGGCGACCACCCTCCACCCACCATCCTCTCCGGCGACCACCCTCCACTCCGGCGACCACCCTCCACCCACCATCCACTCCGGCGACCACTCTATTTTCGTTTTTCAAAATTTCAAAATTTTGGGCGGCCAGATCTGGATCTAGATCTAGATCTGGATCTGTCCCGCTTTTTTTTAAATTTCGAAATCAATAGCCGTGACGCACCAAAAACAGGTGCGCCACGGGTAACGAAAGATAGCCGTGACGCACCAAAAACAGGTGCGCCACGGGTAACGAAAGATAGCCGTGACGCACCAAAAACAGGTGCGTCACGGCTATTTTCAATAGGCGCGGCGTGATAGCCGTGACGCGCCATGGTGCGTCATGGATAAGCCAAATGGTGCGTCACGGGTAAGCTTTTTCCTAGTAGTGTTACTAGCATGCTTAGGGTTGTTTTTGCTCGAGTCTGTTATCAGTTACTTTCTGTTATCATATTCTATTATGTTCTGGGGCTCGATGTTAAACAACAACCTGTTAATCTTGAGGTAATAATAATTTGCTGATAAGGCACCGGCAGGAGGCCCGGCGTGGTTTTGAGGCCTGCTAGTGTCGACCCTAATTAGGAAAAGGGTCTTGTCTACTGATCCATGATGAGCGCACTATCCGCATGTGGGAAGCGTGTATGGGCGCCCCCCTCAATTTGATTCGATTCGCATCTCGTCCAAATCGCCACACTTAGTTCGGGCTTTCCATTTGATGCACGCATATGCAGGTACGAACCCGAGGCCAGGGTGGAACTTTTGTAGTCGGCATTTAGGGCGGCGTGGTCTTCCAGTGCTATGAGGGTCCCCTTTTCTTTGTGGGGCTCGATTAGCCGCGCACGCACAACACGTGGTGCTTTGGGCTTGATGCGAAGAAGAGTTGAGTTGTGTTGAGTGCCCCGCTTGGTGGAAGGGCCCTTCCATCTGGCGGGTTATTCTTACGTGTACGGCTAAATTGGTGCACCCCTGCAGGGATAAATCTTCTCGAGAAGCCGTGTTTTCCGTGGTTATGGTTGACTTGGTGAAAGTACTGGCTAACAAGTACTCAGAACAACTTACACCTAACTAATGATAACTTGACTAGTAATAGCCTTATTGACACAATAACTTGACCCATCATTAATCCAACTGTGTGAGTTATCCTCGGATTGCTTCTTTGGATAAGGGGCGAGATCCAGGATGGGTTTGTTTGGTGGTTAGTTATATCTGGTTACGATACGCTATCTTATCCCCCTTTCTGTTAGTCGGAAGTTGTAGTATGTTCTGTAGTTGGTTAGCGCAGCCAGTTGCAGCATCTTTTACATCCCAGTTCTTCCGTTGAACCCAAGGCATCTGTGCTTGGTGTTGACGGGTTACACTTTGGTGAACTGTGAGTCTTGCTTGCCAGTACGTTTATGTACTGACCCCTTTGGGGCTGTGGTTTCTGCAGACTACGCTTACGAGGATCCCCGTGACGGCTACTACGTGGAGTTTGACGAGGCTGCTGACGAGTAGGTAGCGGACCCGGGAAGGATCCGAGACATCGTGGATGGGCTCCGTCTTTTCGTTTTCGGCTTCTTAAGCCTATTTGGATTTGTCTGTACTCAGACCCTTTTGAATGCTTTCGCTGAGATGTAATGATGATATGTTGGGACATGTGTCCTCTGGATGATTATATTTGCTATCTCTGCTCTAGTGAGAGCTATTTGCACCTTATTTCCATCTTTTGTGTCTTAGAGATATGTTGTGTTATCATTCTGTTAAACGCCGTTGACGTACCATGTGTGTATGGTATGAAGTACGTCAATGGTAGTATCCTGATTTCTATGGGATGGTTTACGTAGACGATGAACAGTAGGGGTTGGTTGTCACACATACGTGTGTTGGCCTACTCGTAAGAGATGCGGGTGCCGGTAAGCCCCGTAATCCAATCAACTACTGTTCAACGGAACTGCGAGTATCCTCTAGAAGTCCGGATGCGACACTTATGATCGCTTCGGCCGTAACCATGGAGCATCTTCATTATTTAACGGGATGGTGGGGTCAGCTTTCACTGTGAAGGGTGGAATTTCAACAAACTTATTATAATCTTCTGACATGTCTGTCGTGTCCTCAATTCCCACGATGTTTCTTTTCCCTGAGAGAACTATGTGACGCTTCGGCTCATCGTATGATGAATTTGTTTCCTTATTTTTTCTTTTCTTCGGTCTGGAAGACATGTCGTTCACATAGAAGACCTGAGCCACATCATTGGCTAGGACGAATGGTTCGTCATTGTAACCAATATTGTTGAGATCCACTGTTGTCATTCCATAAAGCGGGTCTACCTTTACCCCTTCTCCATTTAGGTTGACCCATTTGCACTTGAACAAAGGGACCTTAAAAGAAGGTCCATAGTCAAGTTCCCATATCTCCTCTATGTAACCATAGTATGTGTCATTTTTTCCATTCTCGTTTGTTGTATCAAAGCGGACACCACTGTTTTGGTTGGTGCTCTTCTTATCTTGGGAGCTCGTGTAGAATGTATTCCCATTTATCTCGTACCCTTGAAAACTCCCAATAGTCGAAGATGGTGACCCTGCCAACATGTATAGCTGATCTTCAACAGTGGTGTCATTTATAAGACGTGTTTGCAACCAACTTCCGAAAGTCTCCATGTGTTCGCGTTTAATCCATGAGTCATCCTTCCCCGGGTTTGCAGACCGTACAATATTCTTGTGTTCCTCGAGATACGTAGCCATGAACATAGAATTTTGTAGAACTGTGTAGTGTGCTTTGGTCAAAGAATGCCCGTCCCTAGGTATCATTGTTTTCTTTCCCAGCGTTCCTTTTCCCGTCAGTCTCCCCTCATGCCGCGATTCAGGAACACCAATTGTCTTAAGGTCAGGAATAAAGTCAACACAGAACCCAATGACCTCCTCTGTTCCATAGCCCTTCGAGATGCTTCCTTCTGGCCTAGCACGGTTATGAACATATTTCTTCAAGACTCCCATGAACTTCTCAAAGGGGAACATATTGTGTAGAAATACCGGACCAAGAATATGAATCTCTTCACATAGGTGAACCAGGAGATGAGTCATAATGTTGAAGAAGGATGGTGGGAACACCAACTCAAAACTAACAAGACACTGGACCACATCCCTCTGTAATCTTGTCAGACTTTCTGGATCGATTACCTTCTGAGATATTGCGTTCATGAATGCACATAGCTTCACAATGGGTACTCGAACATTTTCCGGTAGAAGCCCCCTCAATGCAATCGGAAGCAACTGCATCATAATCACGTGGCAGTCATGAGACTTCAGGTTTTGGAATTTTTTCTCTGCCATGTTTATTATCCCCTTTATATTCGACGAGAAGCCAGACGGAACCTTGATACTGTAAAGGACTTCAAAGAATATTTCCTTCTCTGCTTTAGTAAGAGCGTAGCTGCTTAAGTAATGGCGCCTATCTGTGTGCTTGTTTCTTGGGTCTTTCATACGTTGCTGGTCCTCCCGTGCTTCTGGCGTATCTTTGGACTTCCCATACACGCCCAGGAAGCATAGCAGATTGACACAAAGATTCTTTGTCACGTGCATCACGTCGATCGAAGACCGGACCTCTAAACCTTTCCAATAGGGTAGCTCCCAAAATATAGATTTCTTCTTCCACATGGGTGCGCGCTTATCAGGGCCGTACGGAACTGGTTGGCTGCCAGCAGCCTTACCAAAGATTACTTCTAGGTCCTTGACCATATCGAATATATCATTACCACTATGCAGCTCAGGCTTCTTCCGGTTATCTGCCTCACCTCTGAAATGCTTCCCTCCTTTCTTTCTTACGGGATGCTTGATCGGAAGAAATCTACGATGCCCCAGGTATACAACCTTTTTACATTTATCCAAAAAAACACTATCAGTATTATCTAAACAGTGTGTGCATGCATTGTATCCCTTGTTTGTATGTCCGGAAATGTTACTAAGAGCAGGACAATCATTGATGGTTACGAAAAGCAACGCCCGTAGGTCAAATGGCTTTTGTTCGTTCTCATCCCACACACGTACACCTGGTTTGCCCCACAATTGTAAGAGTTCTTCCACTAATGGCCTTAGATACACATCAATGTCGTTGCCAGGCTGCCTCGGGCCTTGGATGAGAACTGGCATCATAATGAACTTGCGCTTCATGCACAACCAAGGAGGAAGGTTGTACATACATAGAGTTACAGGCCAAGTGCTATGACTGGAGCTCTGCTCCCCAAAAGGATTAAAGCCATCTGTACTTAGACCAAACCATAAGTTTCTCGCCTCTCCTGCAAAGTCTGGGAAGTCTCTCTCGATCTTTCTCCACTGCGATCCATCGGCGGGGTGCCTTAACTTTCCGTCTTTCTTACGGTCTTCTTTGTGCCATCGCAACAACCTAGCATGCTCTTTGTTTCTAAACAGACGTTTCAGCCGTGGTATTATAGGAGCATACCACATCACCTTAGCAGGAACCCTCTTACGCGGGGGCTCGCCGTCAACATCACCAGGGTCATCTGCTCTGATCTTATACCGAAGTGCAGTGCATATCGGACATTCATCCAAATTCTCGTACTTCTCACCGCGGAAGAGGATGCAGTCATTAATGCATGCATGTATCTTCTGCACATCTAATCCTAGAGGACAGAGAGCTTTTTTTGCTTCGTACGTACTCTCAGGCAATTCGTTATCCTTTGGAAGTTTTGGCTTCATTAGTTGAAGTAAACTCTCAAATGCCTTGTCAGTCACACCGTTCTGTGCCTTCCATTTCAGCAACTCCAGTGTGGTACCGAGCTTTGTGCTACCATCTTCGCAATTTGGGTACAACAATTTTTTGTGATCCTGTAACATGTTGTCCAGCTTCAACCTCTCCAATTTGTTTTCACAGTCTTCCCTTGCATCAGCAATAACTCGGCCAAGATCATCATCGGGCTCTTCTGATGCCTGTTCTTGATCACCTCCTTCTTCTCCATTCTCTTCCATTGCAGTATCGTCGTATTCAGGGAACAAAGGATCCTCTTCTTCTTCTTCATCGTCTTCCATCACAACCCCTCTTTCTCCATGCTTCGTCCAGCAATTATAGCTGGGCATGAAACCTCTCCGAAGTAGATGGCCGTCAATGATTGTTTCGGAAGAGTGCTCTCTGACGTTCCGACAATCAACACATGGGCAACACATGAAGCCATTATCTTTGTTCGCCTGAGCTACAGCAAGAAATGCATTCAGGCCTGCCATATACTCGGAAGTGCGTCGGTCACCATACATCCATCGCTGCCGTGCATCCAGCTGCATTGTATATAATTAAGTTTATCAAAATACATTACAATAACATATTAATACGACAAATACTACTTTTTTATGTATCAGTTACAGATGAAAAAGATAAGTTTGTTAACCTCGGTCGAAGATACCATTTTCAGTGAGCTTATGTGCGGCTCGGGAATTTCGTCGAACACCTCGTGTGCATAGTAAAATAAAACACACTAACACCACACTCTCTCACACCTCCAAGCAAAAAAAAAGATGGAAGGGGGGATTGGCTGGGGCAGTATATATAGGGGAAGGGGGGCATTGGTCCCGGTTCGTGGACTGAACCGGGACAAATGTTCATGCGCGTGCCACGTGGCATGTGGCTAGGCATTGGTCCCGGTCCGTGGCACGAGCCGGGACCGATATGTCCCCCACGAACCGGGACCAATGCCCCCAGGCGATTCCTGTTGCCCCGGGCGCACGAACCGGGACCAAAGCATGGCATTTGTCCCGGATTCAGTTGCAACCGGGACAGATGCCCCTGGCCCCCTAGACGAGAGGGGTTGTTTCCACTAGTGTGGCTGGCACCCCAGGCCGGCCACACACACGCCACGCACGCACGCACACGCCCTCCCGGCCTCACGCCACCGTACGCCCGGCCCCAGGCCGGGGTGGGTGCTACACACGCACACACACACGACCACATCCCCAATCCTGCCCCAAACCGCCCCTAACCCCTCCCATAACCCATCTTCCTCCTCCTATCCCTCCATTAGAGCACCCTTGGAGCTCTACTCCCTCCCCCTCCCCCACCACCCTATCCCATCCCTACCTCTCAAACTCACGGATCCGCAAGCTCTCGTCATTCTCCACGCTCTCCTCCACACGGATTTCTTGTTGGCACATTATTGGGGGAGAACGGTCCACTCGATTGTTTGGTGATTTTTGTTTCAAGATGGCTTCCAACTCGGGTAATTTCTTTGGGCTTTACTATGTATCGCGTGTATGTGAGTGCTATCTATCGGTGTGCTAGTGCTAGTGTTCATGTGCTAGTGTTTCCTTCGTTAGGATATTTTCTTTCTTATACTCATGCTAGGGTTCATGACGCTCATATGCCACTAGATTAATTCCTATGCCATGCTATGT
This sequence comes from Alopecurus myosuroides, assembly GCA_028641055.1. Taxonomy (NCBI): domain Eukaryota; kingdom Viridiplantae; phylum Streptophyta; class Magnoliopsida; order Poales; family Poaceae; genus Alopecurus; species Alopecurus myosuroides. The sequence goes on from CM054059.1 coordinate 102,265,129, forward strand.
TTATCTCGTATGCTCCTCATGTTATAATCTTGTGGTCCTATGATTTCCCTCACTATGCAAATGGTCCTCTCATGTTACGCCATCGTTCACATATTCCCACATTAGTGCTATGATTGTAGTAGTGTCCCGGTTCTCACATATTATGTTCGTAGTGTCATGATATGTATGCTATGCCCTATTTCTTACATGATAATGGTTATTGTAGTCTTATGCCCAATACATACTATCATGTCTATTTTCACTAAGAACACAAACACAACCGCATCCTACTCCTTACATAAATGCTATGATATATTTGTGTTTGTTCTTCTTAGTAGTGTGTTTTTTTTCCACCATGGCGCTATCACTTATATTCATGGATTAATTTTTTTTCTCTCACACAACGACCATGTGCACTCATTATCATTATCCATATCCATGCATCATTTCTTCTCAGGTGATTCCAATACCCAACATGAGTCCGATATCTCCCGCTCTCTCCGCCCTCGCAAGAAGAGTGTCGCTGTTGTTGTTGGGTCTACTCCCTCACGGAGACAGGGTCCGTCTATTCCGGTCAATCCAAAGGAACCCGTGGTCACGAACTGGGGTGGTCTCAGTGCCACTGACTTTGAGGAGGCTAGGCTGAAATTCAATCCCTATGAGTTTGGTCAAAGCACAAGTCATGATCCTCGGTTTTATTGCAAGATGCATCAGATCATGTATGACTTCATTCTCGGCAAACTTCAGAATAGTCATGTGGATCAACACTTCTTTGATGTGGAGTCTGCTCGCACTAATTGGCCCCGTGTCATGGAACTCATGAATTACCACAATATCTCTCCTCTCATGGGTCCCAATAATGCCCATCCCTTTGCCCCTGAGCTGCTCAACGAGTTTTATGCCACGGTTTTCTTCTCATCTGGTGGACCTACGAGGATTCCGCGTACATTGACTTGGATGAGTGGTGGAATTATGTGTGTTGCTACCATGGAGGAGTTTGGTGCCATTCTTGGTATTCCGGAGTACAAGTTTGATCATATGTACTACTTTCGCATTCATGGTGATCCCAAGAACATTATGAAGGCCAAAGAGGGTATCCGTCATTGCTATCCAGAAGGTACCGGCTCTATGCACATCCCCAAGGACAAGTTCTTCTCTGAGTATTGGTACATTGTGCACACTATTCTCCGCAATACCATCAATGTCAAATTTGGTGAGAAGGGTGAGGTTCGCAAATGGTTGATCAACCTTCTCTTTCACATTGAAACTCAAATGAAGGCAAAGAAGCAATTGGATGTTCTGGATTTCATGTGGCAAGAGATGCAGACCGTGGTTCGTGAAAAGAGGGTCCCCATCTATGGCTCTTACATTCAGCTTCTCATTGAGACCAAGATCCCAGTTGGTCTCATCAACAACTATGCCAAGGTGACCCCCAAGAAGTCTGTCCTTATCACTGAGGCTGAGGCTGAGATAGCTGCTGCTCAACGTCCTAAGCATACCCGCACACTGTCCTCGGCTCCGAGTACATCTCAAGGGGTTCGTCGCTCTCCTTCTCCTGCTACTGACACTTTCAGCCTTAAGAAGGCCCTCCATAAGATGAACTGTTTCTTCATTGATAAGCAGCATCAGGATTATGAGGCATATCGCAAGGGCAAGGCCTCTAGTCGCTGTCAGCGTTCCATCATGATAGCTCTTCACATCCCCCTCAGTCCTCCTAGCTCAGACGAGATTTCAGAGGATAAGTGGAAGTCCCAGCACACATACTGGCTTGGCGATGACGCTAGCTCACTCGGCTCTTTTGCGGCGCCCTACACTACTACTGCTAGCTCCAGTCAGGCTCCTCCCGAGGACTTCATTGCGGAGGATGTTGAGATGGACGACGAGTGATTGGGCTTGCATCTTTCTCCCTTTTTGGTGAATGATGCCAAGGGGGAGAAACACTCACGCATTGCATTGCATTTCATGCATCTATTTGCGTCTTATCCTTGCTATTTGTGTTCATCGCTTTTAGCTGATGCTACTATTTGTGTGGTTTGTTGAACCTTGGTACTATTGTAAGACTATGTCTTTAATTACCTATCGTACTTTCTATCTATCTATTATGCGTGTGATATTTGGTATGTTGAAGATCGTAGCAAGGCTATTATGTTATCCATCTACTCACTATTTGATATGTTGAAGCCATAATGAGGGTAGTTTTTATCCATCTACAACTATGAGAAGAATGCTATGGTAAGACTATTCTTGTGATGAATCCTATCACTCATCTAGAAGATAACTTTGTGCCAATACATGTGCATCTCCGATGTTAAAATCATGATTGGATAATTCTCGCAATTCACATAAGTATATCATAGTTACATCACATACCCTATTATCTTATAAAACATAGTGTGAAGATGAAATTATGTTCGATGCACTCAACATGATAATCAAATATATATGTCTCTTGTTTGGGAACACAAATAGGGGCAGTTCGAATATAATTTTTATCCTTTAGCAAATAGCCATGAAAAATTGTTCCTTACGCAAATCCGTATGTTGTCATCAAACATCAAAAAGGGGGAGATTGAAAGAACATAGTTCCTAAATCCTATTTTGAGTGTTTGATTACAACATATAGATGGACTAACGTGTTCCCTAAGTGTACTCAGAAAATATCTCCCCGTAGACCTCATACGATGTGCAGCAAAAATGGAGAGAAGATTACGAAAAGAAACGGGGAAGAAAGAAGAAGGAAAGAGGAGAAAATGGAGGGGCCGGCCTCCCTAGCCGGCCTGACCGGGCACTAGGCCGGGTCCTGGCTGCCTGCCGGCCTCCCCATCGCCCCACGCCGGCCCCGCGCAGGGAGGATCGGGTGGGTGGCCGGCCTCGCCTCGCTCCCCACGCCGAGTCTGGGCCGGCCCCCAGGCCGGGCGGCTCGGGTGGGTGGCCAGCCTCGCCAACGCCCCACGCCGGCCTGGCCGGGCTGCCAGGCCGGGCTCCCTGCTGCCCCACACCGGCGTCCCCTCGCTCCACGCCGGCCGAGGCTGGGGTGGTTTTGCACCCGGCCCTGGCTGCTCCAGGCCGGCCTGGCCGGCCCCCTAGGCCCGGGGGGGGGGGTGCTGCCAAGTGAGAAATGTCCCCCCAACGGCCGTATTTCGCCCTGGCATAAAAGGGGACCTTCACCTACCTTTTGGAGTTGTCAATCCCACTCACTCTCTCTCTCACCACCATTGATTGACCAAGCTCAAGCTCAAGAACAAGCACTCCTCAAATCCCCAACCAAAGCTTGTGATACTTTGGGATTTGAAGGAGACACCCCCGATCTACCACTACACCAATTCGATTAGAAATCCACCCACTCATCCCTTTGGGATCTTGTCATTCTTAGTTCATTGGAGCTAGGAATCATTTTGCTCTTAGTTCATCGGAGCTCAGAGCCTTGTTCATATCCCCGGTGCTTTTGTGCTCGTGGATCTTGCTTCTCGGAGTCTTGGTGGCTCTTGGGATTTGGTGAGGACCCTCCGATCTTGTGGAGTGTGCCTCATCCTTGTAAAGTTTCTAGTTGTCAACCTTAATGGCAACATAGTGTTTTGAGCCTATCCACATCGGTGGGAGGACTCGAAGGAGATACGGAGTGGCATTTGAGTCCTACTCGGTGTTCCACTTTGGTGGCACCGCACCGCTCCAATGGAGATTAGCTTCCATTGGGAAGTGAACTTCGGGATAAATCTCCGCGTCATTATGTTCGGTTATTCCTCAACTTACCTTTACTAGTTACTACTAGCTTAGTCATATACTCACCTTGTGCTAGTTGTACTTGCTCAACATATAGGTTATTTCACCTAGTTGCATAATCTAGATAATCTATATTTGAGCATTACCTTGTTAACTTGAAAAAGAAGTTAAAATTTGTAGTTAACCTATTCACCCCCCCTCTAGTTAACCTCTCGATCCTTCATGCATCCGGAGGGAAATTAATAACACACTTTATATGCCACACGTTTCATAACTTGGAGACATTTCGGTTCGAGGGAGTCCGTCCCCTTATAGCAAATTGAGATATAACACACACTAACAAAAACAAGTTTCAAATTAAGCCCCGTGCCCATGTTGGGGTAGAGTGGTAGTACGATAAAGGTTGTCCGGCAAAGACTAGGTTATGTGTCATTTTTGAAAACACCTTTTTGCCAAAAATGAGCACTTCAATAACTCTAAGGTGGATAAGGCTTCGCCCTTCCACTGGGTTTTTCCATAAAGCCTTAGGGACTATACTTTAAGTGGTAATAAATACCATATGGTGGCTATGGGCTTGGTAACACTGATACGTCATAAACGTCTCCTTAATTTCTGATGTTCCATGTTGTTTTCTTATTGTTTCCCACATGTTTTCTATACACTTTATGTCATTTTATCGATTTTACGGACTAATCTATTGACAAGATGCCATAGAGCTAGATCCCTATTTTCTGCTGTTTTTAGTTTCGGAAAAGTTGTTCTGGAAATATTCTCGTAATTGGAAAATTCGAAGCCCGGAAGTCTTAGAAATCCCGGAGGTCCCACGGAGTCCCGAAGAGACCCGGAGGGGGGGCTCAGGGGGCCCACACCCTAGGGTAGCGCCGCCCTCCCTTAGCTGTGCCAGGGGTGGTGTGGGGCCCCGGAGCCTCCACCGCCTCTGCCCTTTCGCCTATTTATTCCCCCAGAGGCGTAAACCCTAAAGAGATCCCACTTTTTCCCGAGAAACACCTGAGGCCACCGTCACCGTCATCTCAAAATCGGGAGGGTGCGAGAGCTCTCCCCGGCACCCTGCTGGAGAGGGAAATCATCACCGGAGGGGTCTACACCACCATGCCCTCCTCCGAAGTGATGCGTGAGTAGTTCATCCCTAGACTACGGGTCCATAGCAGTAGCTAGATGGTTGTCTTCTCCACTTTGTGCCTCATGTTTAGATCTTGTGAGCTTTCTAACATGATCAATCATCTCTATGTAATGCTACATGTTGTGTTTGTTGGGATCTGATGGATGTTGAATGATATGTCTTCTGATTATCAATCTATCATGTTATCTTCATGCATATGTTATTTATGATCTTGCATGCTCTCCGTTATTAGTAGATGCTCTGGCCAAGTAGATGCTAGTAACTCCAAGAGGGAGTATTTATGCTTGATAGTGGGTTCATGCCTCCTTTTCATCTGTGCTCGAGTGAAAGAAACATGACGGATGGAGGATGTGTTGTTGCCATTAGGGAGAAAACAACAACGCTTTGTCTAAGGATGATGTTATTGTTTACATTACCCACTTTGCTTACTGCGATTATCTGTTTCTTGCAACTTAATACCCAACGTTTGTTTGGATGATATTCGAAGGATGGATTTTTAGTCGTAGATGTAGTTGGATAAGGGTCTATGTATCTTTTGTAATGCCTACATGAATCACATAGTAATCTTTATGTCTTGCATATGCACTACGGTGCAGCCTTCATTTATGTCAATTGCCCAACTATAATTTGTTCACCACACATGTTATTTATCTTTCTCGGAGAGACACCACTAGTGAATTGTGGACCCTTGTCCTTTTTCCTCATACTAATAAACACATACTGCTTTCATACTGCTCTCATATTTTTCCTACTGTTTTCCTACTATTTTCCACACCATACGTTTAACCTCTTTGTGTTCAGCAAAACCGGTGAGATTGAAAACCTCACTGCTTCGTTGGGGCAAAGTGATTTGATTGTGTTGTGCAGGTTCCACGTTGCTTATGAACTCGTAGTGCGCCCTGCCATCTCAAGTTACTCCTTCCTCCTACTGGTCGATTCAACCTTGGTTTCTTTTCTGAGGGAAACTTGCTGCTGCCCTCTTCATACCTTCCTCTTGGGGTCTCCCAACGAATGTGTGTCTACACGCATCAAGCACTTTTCTGGCGCCGTTGCTGGGGAGGAAGAGAATTTCTTCAAGGGGAGCCTCTCAATTCCAATCTCTTTACTTTGTTTTTGTTTTCCTTAGTTTATTTTATTTTGTCTTGTTTGCTTCTCTTTATCAAAAACACAAAAAAATTGGTTCGTATTCTAGTTGTTATTTTTGTATTTTTGTTGTTATTTTTCATCATGTTGTTCCCTAAGTTTACCCTGAAAGATTTGCTGGTAGGAAGTGGTTCTATACTTGGAAATGACACTATTAACGAATTATTTGATCATGTTAGTAAACATGATAATCTTGAGGAAAAATCCATAGTAGAACTTGCTCCCAATTATGAGACTACTACAGCTTCTTTAGTTCACATTTTAGAAGCTAGGTTTGTTAATCTCCATCCCATATCACAACATATGTTCCTCAATTTGAGTAACATTGAAGATGTTTAGAAAAGAAACTTTATCTTAAAAGCTATGCTTAAAGAATTTGGAGATGTTGCTATAGAAGCTAGAAAAGTCTTTGGTCATTTCAATATGCTTGGCTCATGTGTAGACATTGTTGGTGCTCTTGAAAAAACTGAATTTAATAATGAAAAGGAAGATAAAATACCAATCCCCTTTAAATTTATAGCATGGCATGAAGCCCAAGAAAAGAATTTTGATTGGATTGTTCATGAGAATTTGTTTGATGAAGATAGTAAGCCTAAAAGTACTAAGAGGGGAGCCTATGAAACTCACTTAGATAAGACACAATGCATTATTAAGGAATTGCCAAATCTTTATTTGAATGCCCCTCCATTTTAAAATACTTGATTCCACTTTTCTGGGCCTAGCTAAAAGGCGTTAAAGAAAAGCACTTTTTGGGAGATAAACCATGGTTTTATTCTTGCTTTGTTTTTCTCCGTTTTCTTTGAGTCAAGGGGTGGTATACTTCTGTAGAAACTCCTTTGTATCTTTCTTTTCGTGTTTTAGTAGTGCCAAGTAAGGTTTCTGATGAGAGTTGCAGTTGGTCTTCGGATTTTTGCGCAGGAAACAGATTTCTGCTGTCCACGGTAAAAAATCATATAAAATCCTGGAAGCTCAGAATGATCTTAATTTTTGTTGTGCTTATTCCTTGGCTAATTCTGCAACATTTTTGTTCCTGAAGTTTTTCGATCTCAGCAACGTAAGTGCCTTGAAATTTTTTGTCTTTACAGACAGTTCTAGTGTTGACAGATTCTGCAATTTTTCTTGCATTTGCTCTTTTGCGATGTCAAGTGGATTTCTTTACTTCACGAAACATCAGTGGCTGTAGCTATTGTTTAAAAGTATCAATAGAACTTATGCCATACATAAACAATGGATTTTTATCTATTTCGCTAAACCTCTAATGCGAATTACTGTTTGAGTGTGGTGTGAAGGAAGTTTTCAAGTTTCGAGAGAAGAGGTGATATATGTGATCAAGAAGAGTGCAAGGTCAAAGCTTGGGGATGCCCCGGTGATTCATCCAATCATATTTTTAGAAGAATCAAGCATCTAAGCTTGTGGATGCCCAATGCATCCCCTTCTTCATCAACTATCTATCAGGTCACTTCTCGTGGAACTATATTTTTATTCGGTCACATCATATGAAGTTTACTTAGAGTGTCTGTTTGTTTTTCTTTTGTTTTCCTTTGTTATATTTTTTTTTCCTTGCTGCAACAATACAGTTGGATCCTAGAATTCTTTGTTTGGGAGAAAGACACGCTCCGCTTTTTCATTTGAATACTTGATATGCTAGTATTCTTAGTTTTTCTTCTAGCTGCTCCAATAAATTCGTATTTAGCTCTTGTTTTCATTGCATCTCTTATTCAAAGTTGTTAGTTTTAGTAGTGTTATGTGAGTCCTCTCATGTTTGCTTGCTGTATCATGTAGAATTTTTTTGTTAAAGCATGATTTGTATGGTGCTTGTTGGGAAATGAAATTGCTGCTTGAACTAGATGGCTAGAATATGGCTAGACTTTTTCATACCATGCTAGATGTTATTTTTGTTCTAAAGCCTTGTGGTTATTTAGTAGCATGATTAGCCTCAAATAGCTGAGAATCTTTAATGTGTCATTGAAAGAATCATGAGTTGTTCTTGTCATATTGAAGCATAAATTTTTGGTATTCTCCTTTGGATGATGTCTTTGGTTGACTTGGCCCTTGCTCACACCATGTTTATGACTATGAACCAGTCACGAATAGCATCTATGATCATTTAGTTTTTCAACTTGTGGTACCACTTATTCTTTGATTAATGATGTTTATGTCGCTATGCATGATTATGGCTCTTATGCTCTCTTGATTTGTCGCTCCCAGTCTTTTGCTAGCCTCCACCTGTACTGAGTATGAGCTCTACTCGTGCATCCAACTCCCTAAAACCAATGTTTTCCTGTTGTGGCCACCATACCTACCTACATGTGGTATTTAACCGCCACTCCAAAGTAAATTGCTCATGTGTTACCTTCAAAACTTTCAAAAATTACTCATGTTTTGTGCTCCTGTTTTAGCTCATGAGGACGTAAATGGAGAATCTTTATCTCACTTGTTGATTGTACTTTCACACCCCAGTCTAGTGGCTTCATCCACTTATCCAATGATAGAACAACTGGAAGCAGGGTGCCCAGCCCCAAATTAATAACACAAATTCTCTTCACTATTTTTTCCCCTGATTTATCAGTCAAAGCATAATTGTGTAAACAAAAGAGAAAGGGGGGGTGAACTTCTACCCGGATGCGTCCTTCTATGGGAGCCGCTCTTGTGAAGTCTAGTTGTCTTGTGAAGTACTGTATTTTCTGTTTATCATTCCTTGAAATAAGCATACACCTCTCTTAAAATACAGACACTCCTCAATAGTATGTGATTGTTAGCAGGCACCCGAGGATTTGGTTAGCCATGGTTTGTGAAAGATGGTTGGGAGGAGTGTCAAGTTTTTATATGTCTGTTTAATAAAATAAAAGATTTAACACATGAGTGATCCATGCTTCCCTCTGCGAAGGGACTTTTTTTACTTTTATGTTGAGTCTCCATCTTCTAACTTTATGCACAGTTGAGAGAGCATTTTTGCCATTCTGAGTTTTATGTGCATTTGTCCCAGAAACATTATTAATTGATTCATGATGTGATATTTCTTGTTCTCTAAATATTTGTTCTAGTCTTCGTCATGAACTTTGAAGGTGCCCTGGCATTTATGTTTTTCCCCACTTTGAAGGTGTCCTGACATGCTTTTTCTATACTTGAAACAAACGTATATCTTTCTTTGCATTGTTATTCATGATCTTTTATTTGAGTTACTTCTCATGATGCAAAGTGATTGCTATTATTTATTATTAAAGTTTTATTTATCATGTTTGTGTTGAAGTTCTATGATCTCAGCTTACTTATGCTTTTACATTATTGATGATCAAGTTTATGTTGGTAGCATGTCACCATAGAAATTATTTGTTTTTATCGTTTACCTACTCGAGGACAAGTAGGAACTAAGCTTGGGGATGTTGATACGTCATAAACGTACCCTTAATTTCTGATGTTCCATTTTGTTTTCTTATTGTTTCCCACATTTTGCTACACACTTTATGTCATTTTTATCGATTTTCTGGACTAACCTATTGACAAGATGCCACAGAGCCAGTTCCTTGTTTTCTGTTGCTTTTAGTTTCAGAAAGTTGTTCTGGAAATATTCTCGGAATTGGAAAATTCGAAGCTCGGAAGTCTTAGAAATCCGGAGGTTCCACAGAGTCCCGAAGAGACCCGGAGGGGTGCCTCAGGGGGCCCACACCATAGGGTGGCGCGCCCCCCTTGGCTGCACCAGGGAGTGGTGTGGGGCCCCTGAGCCTCCACCGCCTCTGGCCTTTCGCCTATTTATTCCCCCCGAGGCGTAAACCCTATAGAGATCCCACTTTTACCCGGGAAACACCCGAGGCCGCCGTCACCGTCATCCCAAGATCGGGAGGGTTCTCGAGCTCTCCCCGGCACCCTGCCGGAGAGGGAAATCATCACCGGAGGGGTCTACACCACCATGCCCTCCTCCGAAGTGATGCGTGAGTAGTTCATCCCTGGACTACGGGTCCATAACAGTAGCTAGATGGTTGTCTTCTCCACTTTGTGCCTCATGTTTAGATCTTGTGAACTACGTAACATGATCTAGATCGTCTCTATGTAATGCTACCTGTTGTGTTTGCTGGGATTGAATGGATGTTGAATGCTATGTCTTCTGATTATCAATTTTATGATCTGGCATGCTCTCCATTGTTAGTAGATTCTCTGGCCAAGTAGATGCTAGTAACTCCAAGAGGGAGTATTTATGCTTGATAGCGGGTTCATGCCTCCTTTTCATCTGTGCTCGAGTGACAGAAACGTGACAGATGGAGGATGTGCTGTTGCGATTGGGGACAAAAACAACAATGCTTTGTCTAAGGATGATGCTATTTTTTAAATTACACACTTTTATTACCACGATTATATGTTGCTTGCAACTTAATACCCAACGTTAGTTCAGATGATATTCGAAGGGTGGATTTTTAGTCATAGATGCAGTTGGATAACGGTCTATGTATCTTGTTATAATGCTCGCATGAATCATATAGTAATGTTTATGTCTTGCATATGCACTACGGTGCAGCCTTCGTTTATGTCAATTGCCCAGCTGTAATTTGTTCACCACACATGTTATTTATATTTCTCGTAGAGACGCCACTAGTGAACTGTGGACCCCGGACCTTTTTTCTCATACTGATAAACACCTACTACTTTCGTATTGCTTTCATACTGCTCTCGTACTGTTCCGACTTTTTTCCACACCATACGTTTAACCTCTTTGTGTTTAGTAAAACCGGTGAGATTGTCAACCTCACTGCTTCGTTGGGGCAAAGTGATTTGATTGTGTTGTGCATGTTCCACGTTGCTTCTGAACCGGTAGTGCGTGTGCCCTGCCATCTCAGCTGCTTCACCTTCTGAAGTTACTCCTTCCTCCTACTAGTCGATTCAACCATGGTTTCATTTCTGAAGGGAACTTGCTGCTGCACTCTTCATACCTTCCTCTTGAGGTATCCCGTGTGTCTACAAACACCAAGTTTCAACTACTGAGATAAAAATACTTATATAATATTAATAGTAGTAATAGTTACTCAAAAATAGTTTTGGAAATCAAAGTTTTGTAAAACTTTCAGAAGTAAAACATGCATGATAGATAATGATAAGTGTAGTAGCCAGCATCGGGATGGCTTTCCTTAAAACTCTTTGTGTCCCTAGCCTTGAAGTAGCTTGAACTTTACACACAACCCTACAACTCCTTCTTCTTCTTCTTCGTTTTCTAACGCTGTAAAAGAATAAAAGACACACACTTAGAACCAAAAAGGAAAATCAAATACACAAAGCAACACATACATCAAGCAAACTTATACTAGCGCAATCACTCAAAAAGTTATCGAGAAAAATACCTCACAAACACTCACGGTACAAAAATTATGGCTAAAAATACTTATGGTTTGGAAGCCATAATCCACATCCTAAATATCCTAGGTTGAGTGGGTGTACTATTCTCATACCCAGATATTTAAGAAGCCAAAAATATAGCTTGTGGTCACAAGGGTGAGGCTGCTAAGGTAATAACAATCAATCAAAGCAATACCCATGGCAGTGGGTATTAACAACAACACAGGCAAGCACTACCAAACAAGTTTACCACTAACTCAAACCATAGGTAACAAGACAAGAATAAACACAACAATAACACTAGTACAAAGCTCACGTTAAAGTAATCAGTCAGACAAATCCAAACAGCAAAGAAAACCACAGATGAAAGAGATAGTTACTGACTATGCTCATGTCTACACAAAAGCTAAGGAATCACTCATTCATAAATATAACCAAACAAACAAGTGGCTCAATCAATTGTAACAAGTCATAAGACACACTCTAAAACACAATAATCACATGAGGTACTATGACTAGAAAACAACATAACAACAGGAGTTTGCTAATAGCACACTAGTATGAGAGATTTCTACACAAGCATGCTATAAGAAATAAAGTATTCCACACTCAACAACAACTAGCTACTCAAAGAGTCAAGTCATAAAAACAGAATTGAAACATGCTAAACATACTAGGATAAAATAGAAAGACAATGATACTAGAGCAACTCATAATATCTAGTGGTGACACGAATTCAATACTAGAGAAGCAAGCAACACCACAAGGATGCATTTCCCTCAACAAGAAACACATGAATATAAATACCTAGTAACAACACAGATACCTTACACATGCTAGTAAGCAATTATACTAAAATAAACTATGAACACAACTACTTAGAAAGAATCAACCACATCTAATAAGTCAAGCTTTTCTAACAATCAAGCAACAATCACGAAAGCAACATGCTATACAACCAGTAGCTATGCACTCAATACATGCTCAATCAAACACTTTATAAAATCAAAACACTCGAGGACTTTCTATCCACACATAATTTACCAATACTAGGAAAATACTTCTATTTGCAAACAATACTCAATTTAATCAAAACAACAATCAAACACTTCTTATCATGATATTCACAAGGGAACACCATGTCAACAAATGTACCTCAACTAAACAAACTAGAGGTCACAAAGAATTACTAAACACTTCAATCAACCAAGTAGAGCAAACATCTATTTTCCTTGGTGGAAAATACTAAACACACAAATAACAATATATGCTACTAACAAACAAGTGCATGCTAGGGAATTTGTATCCCTAACCAAAATTCAATGGGACCAGTGGGTGTTCCACTAATAAACCAAATCATTGGGAGGTCACAAAGCCTGTGGTTTCACTTGACAAAATTAAATCTACCAAACAAAGCATTACAAAGCTACTCATACTAGTGAAAACAATAAAGTGAAACAAGCAAACAATGCTACACATGGTTTCCTGAAACTTAAAGTTCAAGCTAACAGAGGTGATACCATCACAACATCAGTACCAAAGTGGTACTGGACTCAACACAACCACATAAAAACATAGGTATTTAACATAGCAAAACTAGCTCACAAAACCTATTCAACAAAATTACTAGAAAAGATTACTAGGCAAATCCTATTTCTATTTGTTTTCCAAACATGCACAAACTTCTTAACATACTAGTACTGCAAGAAAACAACCTAATAATAGAGATCAACTTATCTATACATGCTAGAAAACAATATTTTAACAAACAAACATTTAATCACAAACAAATACACAAGATTTAATAAAAACATAAAAGGTGTTGTATCAAGAAATGCACACAAAAAATAATATATGGATCTAAAAATTATGCCAAGCTAGGATTACATAGATCCAATCACACACAAGCTTATCCAATTGGATCCACATCAAAAATCATTTTTAAAATCCCTCGAAAAATCCTAGAAAAGCCTACTGGTCATTTACCAAAACGGATGTCCTTTCCAAATGGTAAATCTCCTTGATGCAAGGTCAAGTACTAATGATAGATCTACTCAAAGGATACTCAAAACAATTTGGTTTGTCAAATTTGGATATGTAGACAAAACTTTATGCACCAAATGGTCTCACAGACACTCTCTGGCACTTTTAATACTATTGAAAAAATAAAACATGTAAACTTGGATCTACCACTTGGAGATGTTCAGGAAAAAGTTAATCTACTGCCACACATTTTGGTGGAATTTAAATTCCAAAAACCTAATTTTAACAAGCCAAAAGCAAACACTCAATTTCTGTTAATTTCTAAAAAGAAAAACAACTAGCAGCTCAGGTTGGATTTCTAACGGGCGCGGCCCATCTAACACACAAGGCAGCCCACGCTGGCAAGTGCGCGCGCGGGCGCGGGAAAAGGGGCGTTCAACGTGCGCCATCCATCTTGCGATCAACGGGCCACGACTTTTCTTCCTCCTCCCTAATCTCTCTCTCTCTCTCTCATCCGGCGCGACGGGGAAACGGGAGACGGCGTGGTTCTCACCGTGGGCGTTGCTGCATTGTGGCGAGGGGCCGGGGTGGATGCTGGTCCTCGGGGCACTTGAGGGGCACGGGTTTTGGCGATGGTAGCGGCTCCAGGCAGCGGCGAGCGACAGAGCAACCGCGGCGTTGAGATTGATGGTGGCGGCAAACCTGCAGTCGAGAGAGGAAGCAGGGTTGTCAGGGGGTGGTATGGCTATGGGGAACACGCTGGAGGAAATAAGGAGAGGTGGGAGGGCTCGGGCGAGCTGCACCACCTCGGGCTCAAACACGGTGACCAGCGGCAAAGATTTGTCCCGTGGAGCTCGCAGAAGCTCTCGGGGCTCGGTCCAGTGGCTCGAGGTGGGTGTGGGGGAGTGTGGGAGCACAGTGGCGAAGGGGGGGCGCGGGTTTGGCTTATAGCCATGGCATTGAGGTTGTGGACACGGGGGCACTCTTGGGCATGTGCTCTCTGGCTCTTCTGCGACGTGCAAAGGTGGGGCATCATGTCTGCGGGTCGAGGGTGGTCGGTCCAGCTACTATGCGGCGTTTGGGGGCTAGACAAGCCACGACATGGCCATAGTGGTCGTGCACTGTGCGCCATGTCCCTGTCCTGCACCTCTCTGTCCCTCCACTTTGCCACTCGTGTTCTCTCTCTCTCTTGACCATCTAGAAGCAAGACAAAGAATCCAATGCGAAGTCCAAACATAAGTGAAACCATTTAGAAAAGTTGCATTTCCAAACTTGCAATAAAAATCAATGAAAACATCTGTCAAACTTTTGTAAAACAACTATTTCTGAAAATTCAGAAAATTTAGTGAACAATGACTTACAAAAATTTCTAACTGCTGGAAACAGATAAAAAGATCAAAATGTCCAGCTTGTTTTCATGGACCAAATGGAAACCAAATTTTGTTTTCAAAGTTGAAGATTGTTAAACATGTTTGAAACTTTCAGAAACACCTTTTGAAAACAAAATTGGAATAGTGGAAGGTTATGAAAACAAAGTGGAAAAACGGCTACTTTCTGTTTTGCTCCGTTTTTCTAAAAATGGACTTTTCTGCCTTATTTTTTTTCCACAAAAACAACATGTAGAAGATTGTTTATCTTATTAAAAAATCGAAACCAAGCTTATGGATTTGTAGTCCATATATCAAAGAACAAATACAAGTCAAGAAAACAGAAAATGGAATATTATTGCCAAGTGAAAACAAGTGTGGAAATCAGGTACTTGGCTATATTTTCAGGGAGTAGTTTCAATAGAAAACTTAGAAGAAAACTTTCATAAATCATTTTTCATTTTTATTTTATTGGATCCAAAAAAAGCTAAAAGTTCACTTCAAGATCCAAGCAAGCATGATCTAATTCTTGGAATAAAATTCACTCAAGTCTCATTAGAGAAAAATATCAGAGAAAACATAGAAGTGCTTTCAGGAAAATTTTGTATTGGTGTTAAAATGAAACAAACTTTGCATTGCATATATGACTATTGTCATATACACATGTTGGTTCAAACAAACATGTTGCTTAAAAAAAATTGTTGGCCCACATTTTTTTATCCTTGAACTACAATACAAGAATCCAAAAACTGGGGTGTGACAGCATCTCCCCGATCTCGGCGGTGATCTAATTAACGACATTGTGAAGCAGGTGACTTGGTCCTCTCTCTGTTCTTTAGATCTGACAAGATTAGATTCTTGGTGTGTCGCTGTTGTTTGTCGTTATCTGTGGCGGCGTTGGCGGCAAAGGCGAGATGGATGCTCTAGGGCGAGGAGGTTGGTCCGAAGGTGGCAGATTTATCATTCATCCCCGCCTCTGTCGGAGGGATGAGATGGATCTGGGTCCAAGGTAGCACGGTGACGTCCCCGGTCGACATGGCACAGCGACATGTGCCATGGGTCGGTTCATCGACTCACAAAGACTCGTTAGGGATGGCACTTCTTTGGATCTGGCAATGATGGAGATTCGACGTCTTTTTTGGCGTGCGCCTCGACGGTACTAGAATTGGACAGCGGCCGCTGAATTCAACGAGTGCAGGAAACACTAGGGATAGTCTTCTATTTTTATAGCTTGTAGGGTTTTGTCTGCAAAGGTTTTAGAATAATCGTGTTTAGTTTGTCAGGTGTTTTCTTATATAACTTGATTTTCTATTAATAAAATATGTGGTTTCTCTAAAAAAGCACATAACCCGACTCTAGGTTGTGTTTGGAGGTAGTTCCTTTCGTATTGTAGAATATCGTGTGCTCATTTTACACATCCATTTAGGAGTTTGAAATTCTCTCTATACTCCGACCACATATGAAGTCAAAATTCAAAGTTTCAGTCAATGAGATGGAGCCGATCAACTACTTTCTGTTGGGATAGGTTGAACGAAAAACTTGCATAAAATGAAATGTTCCTACGATGCATCACTTGGATCTACATTTGGACTAGCTATAGTGCTGGTATCTTAGCTAGTATCATGCAACATGGTCACACAAAAAGATGATGTGGCATGTAATTAAGGAAGAGAGAGAAGATTAGAGTATCATAGCTAGATACGGTATCATGACACGTAAAACTAAGAAAATTAATGACAAATAAATCTTGTGCACACATTTGTGTTGAGATTCTACAAAATTATAAATAGAATGTGACTATTATACTCTATATGATACTATGCATTACAGAGGTTGTATCATATACTAGTATCATATATATGATACTTGTATATGATACTCCCCACCATGATCACCTGATACTAGTTTATAAGAAAACACGATGGTTTTATAAATGTTTTATTATATAACATAGGTAGATACCACAATCCTCTCTTTCTTCATTAATTGTTATGCCACATCAGATTTTTGCAGAAAATGGCATGCATGATACTAGCTATGATACCCCCACTACTAGACTAGTCACAATAGGGAGTATCATACACTAGTATCATGCACATGATACTAGTCTATGTTACTACTCCCACAATGGGTAGTAACATGTTTGTGGTATCATATAGTGCTGCATTTATTGTGATATAGACTCATCTTGTCTCGTAATGTGTTATGTTACGGTATATACCTATGATACCATTATCACCTCTCTCCTCATTAATTGCACTGCCATGTCAGCTTTTTGCCAACATGGCATGCATGATACTCCCTATGATACCCCCATTGTGGCTAGTCTGACTAGTATTAGTGGTTAGGTCATGAGTTTACCATAAGAGGGGTGGGTGCGGAAAATGATGCAGTATTTCAGGGGCAGTGCAATACAACCCATTAGTCCCTCGAATAGCTAATGCATCTTATTAAATCCTTGTTGAGTATCAAACGTGCAACACCTATATGGTATACATATGTACAATGTGAAACTTTTGGCGATTGATTGTTAGATCCATTTGCGCAACTTAGAACATCATGGCGGATAGGTTTTTTAACACTTGAAAGATCTGTTGTAACCTTCATTTGCTCCTGACGCACACTACTTGTGGCCCATCAGATTCCAATCCTCGTAATAGGTGAATCCAAACCATGTAGGACAATTTCTTCGAGTGCAATCTAGGTCTAGTCCAATTCGACTGGTCTTATAATTTGAATCGCATCCAACTAGTTCTATCCCTTAAATGTGTGAATCTCTAAATTTATGACTACTCAGACATGACTTAAATTACCAATTAATACTTGGGTAGCTGGCAACGGTTCCAACTAGAAGGTTTTAACTCCCAAGTGACAAGAAGTCTGTCTACCGATTTTTGACGGTGTGTAATATCTCACATTTCCTTTACCCCATGAAATACAGTGTCAAGTTTAAGGTGAGTGCTCGTCATACTTGTGATAGCGCAACATCACTTCTCGATCATGTCTGTCTATCGATTTTTGACGGTGTGTAATATGTCACATTTCCTTTACCCCATGAAATACAGTGTCAAGTTTAAGGTGAGTGCTCGTCATACTTGTGATAGCGCAACATCACTTCTCGATCATGTGATACATATTCTCTTAAACCAAGTTAACTCTTAATTCTAGTCACATGGCCATGCTTTCTAAATATGATCACATGAGCACAATCTTCCCGACTAATCCAACATCTACCTTTATAATTACAAAGTTGTTCTATATCATTATTACTATTTTACTATAATTTTATATAATTTATTGGACTAACATGACAATCTATTGTCTAGTGCCAGTTTCTGTTTATTTGTGTGTGCATTGCAAAAATAGGTCCAGAAATGAAAGTGCTCAGAATAATCTGAAAAAATACACAAATTCTAACTTGTTGGAAAACTGTTGGACCAAGAAGGGGCATCTGAAGGGAAGGCCCACATCCCTCGCGCCGGTACCTCGTATAGCCTGGAAGGGGCCACGCCCATACCCCGTGTGGGCCCCTCGGGATCCGCCTCACAACGCTTTTCGGACTATATATTTGCCACCACGAAAAAAATCCTAACCTTACGAGGATTTTTCCATGTACTATCCAGAGCTCCGCGGCTATCGAAAACCCTAATTTGGCGGGTTAGATATTCCTGTTCTGGAAGCGTGTCAGTAGGGGGATTGATCTCTGAAACCATTTTCATCAACGTTACTACTCCCATGATGATGTGGGACTAGTCTCTCCTCGGGGCTGAGGGCTTGTACCTATAGCTATGTGGTTATATCTCCCATGGTGTGATCTTTGATTGTGATCATGAGCTTTGTTAATGTAACTGAACCATACGATGTTTCTCCTTCTATTTGTATTGGATATGATGTTGCTCAAATGGTTGATATCTAGTATAATTTATGTAGTATCGCGGTGACATTGAAGACTCTATGGATAATAGATTAGAGGGATATCAAGCATGAATTTTCCCTTATTTGTTTGATTGAATAATGAAATTATGAGATTTCTTAATGCTTGTGTTATAATGTGGGTACCGTTTTATATTAGAAATACAATTTTTAAGAGATGTTTTGTGGTGTTTGTTAGTATGATCTTTTGATGCTCATTGAGACAGTTTGGGTGTCCCTTGATGGGGGATACGAACGTTAAGGTGTGTATTATATCCCTATACATGTCTCGTCCTGCTTTAATCCATAGAAGAGTGATCTCCGAGTAATGTTTATCATGAATGCTTTTGGAGGTTTTATCATGTGTTTAATTATGTTAATGTTGTTGAGAGCTTTCACTAGTGAAATTATGATACATATGCCTTGTTTCCATCCATTGATACACCGTTACTTTCAGTTTTGCTACTTTTTACCTTGCTGAAATTTTTATTTCAAATTACAGAAACCACCTTTAACCATCATTATTTGGGTGGTATAAGTTGCACTTGCACCCCGTGAACAAAGCTCTTTTCTGGGAACGTTATTTCCATCATTTTGCCGTCTCTTCGCCAAACTAGTGCATTTGTGCAACCGAAAATTGTATTAAGCGCTTTGGGGACAAAAGAGACTTCTTGTATCATAATTGCAGGGTTGTTTGAGAGGGATAATTTTCAACCTACACCTCCTTTTGTTTGATAAATATTTTATCATTCACCTAAGGAAAACTTGTTTCTATCCTATAGAGCTCTGCGTTTGTAGGGCCAACATAGTTTACAAGAATAGAAGCATGTAGTAGACATTAAGAATTTATGCTCTTAGCATGCCGGCCTAAAGAAAATGGTCTTTTGCCCCAGTGATACAGAGGATTAGTGTCTAACGTTCACTGCTCTGAACGCGACGCTGGAGTCGCTAGGATAAGCGCTATCGACGGAGTTTCCATAAGCACGACTGTTTTCGAACATGCCCTAAGAAATGACAATAAATTTTTCCGCCTCAAAGTGGGTCTATGTAACTTGATGAAATACTTCATTGAAGTCAATACTATCAGTTTTGCCTTATCGTGCCCATGACTTGTGAAACATAATAATTAGTTGAGTTATATACTAATACTTCTCCAACGTATCTATAATTTATGATGTTCCATGTTGATATTATGTCAATTTCTACATGTTTTCTATACACTTCATAGCATTTTTATGCATTTTCTGGGACTAACCTATTGACAAGATGCCATAGTGCCAGTTCATGTTTTCTGCTATTTTTGTATTTCAGAAAAGTTGTTCTGGAAATATTCTCGAAATTGGATGAAACAAAAGCCGAAATCTCTATTTTTCTGTCACGTACATGGAGTCCGGAGGGGACTCAAAGGGGGGCACGGAGGTGGCCACACCATATGGCGACGCCCCCTGGCTGCGCCACCACGTGGTGTGGGCCCCCTGGGCTCCCGCCGACATTGCCCTTTCGCCTATATAATGCCTTCCTCGAGAAAACCCTAAATAACCGAGCCTCCATCCACAAAAAGTTCCGTAGCTCCGACTCCATCGAAGAGAAGTTTCGGGGGACAGAAATCTATGTTCCGGCACCCTGCCGGGACGGGAATTTCCCCCGGAGCCATCTCCATTGACTCCACCGCCATCTTCATCACCGTTGCCGACTCCCATGATGAGGAGGGCATAGTTCTCCCTCGAGGCTGAGGGATCTACCGGTAGCTATGTGTTTTATCTCTCTCTCCCATGGTGTGATCTTTATGTGATCATGAGATTTCTCATCTAGTTGAATAAGTAGATGGTACTCTTCATCTATTATGCTACTCAAGTGGTTTTATTCATGTGAACTCCTGAGTCACCTTGTCCCATGGTGTGAAGGTGATAGTGTGCGCACCGTGTGTGACTCTTAGGCTAAAGTTTATAGAAATACTTATCATGATTTATAATTTGTGTTGGATGTCTCTATGAAATTGTGGTGTTTGTCTGGAACCATCTAGGGCGCTCAAGGTGACAGTATGGGATTACGTAGATGGGGAATGCGACTTTAAGGTGTGCTTTTACAGCCCTACACGGTGAATTGGTGTTCGTTATCCAACCGGAGAGTAGTTCAGAGTAGCATAGTGAAGACAGGATATTTATGTATTCAATTATGATATCATTGTTGAGAGTGTCCACTAGTGAAAGTATGATACCTAGGCCTTGTTTATAAGCATTAAAACTTAGTTTACAACCAGTTCTGTTACATGTTTGCATGCTCCCATTTTTGTTTCAGATTGCAATTCCCACTTATAATCATCCATATTAATTGTATTTCACTATCTCTTGGTCGAACTAGTGCACCTATACAGCTGACAATTGTATTAGGCGTGTTGGGGACACAAGAGACTTCTTGTATCTTAATTGTAGGGTTGCTTGAGAGGGATATCTTTGACCTCTACCTCCCTGAGTTCGATAAACCTTGGGTGATCCACTTATGGGAAACTTGCTGCTATTCTACAAACCTCTGCACTTGGAGACCCAACATTTTCTACAAGAATAGAAGCGTGCGTAGACATCAAGCTCTTTTCTGGCGCCATTGCCGAAGAGGAAGAGGATTTCTGCAAGGGGAGTCTCTCACTTCCAATCTCTTTACTTTGTTATTGTATTGCTTTTTTACTTGCTTTATCATTCTTGCTATCAATGGTTGATTTATTTGAAACCAGATCTTATTGGCAAGGTGGGTTCACAGAAGAATAACAAAAATATTATGAGGTACACCGCTTGTCACAAAAATGGATACACTTATGGGAACAAATTAATAAATTGAATAACTATGCTAAAAACTTGTGCTCTACTTACAATGTTACTTATTGCTTTAATAAATCTTGGTGCTGTAGGAGGCATAAACAACTCCCTTTTCAATGTGAGTATAATGATAGTGTTACCATATCTTCTTATGTTTAGGGAATTATGACTTTTATGATGTGGAACAAATTGAAGAATTTATTGCTTGGAAGGGTGCATTCGAAATTGCTTATTTGCTTGAAAATATTTATGATGCACCTTATAAATATGAGATTTATGATATACTTGAATTTTACTTTGATAATGATAAGGAAGAAAATGGCTATATTCTTAAATATCTTTATAGATGTTGTCCACCAAAGGAAGAGACTAATGCCTTGCAGGAGCTTGTGAAAGAAGAAATTGTTGAATCTGGAAGCTCATTGGATGAAAAAGAGGAGGAGAGTGATGATCAAGAGGAGGAAGAATGGAGTAGTGATGGTGCAGGTCTTGCACTCGTTGGGAGACCCCAAGAGGACGGTATGAAGAGCACAGCCGCTGTTTTCCCTCAGTAAGAAACCAAAGTTTCATTGACCAGTAGGAGGAAGGGGTAACTTCAGAAGGTTGAAGCAGCTGAGATGGCAGGGCGCACTACCGGTTCAGAAGCAACGTGGAACCTACACAACACAATCAGATCACTTTGCCCCAACGAAGAAGTGAGGTTCTCAATCTCACCGGTTTTGATGAACACAAAGAGGCTAAACGTATGGTGTGGAAAACAGTATGAAAGCAGTATGACAGCAGTATGAGAGCAGTAGGTGTTCTATCAGTATGAGGAAAAAGGACTGGGGTCCACAGTTTCACTAACCCTCTAATGTGAATTATTGTTTGAGTGTGGTGTGAAGGAAGTTTTCAAGGGTCAAGAGAAGAGGTGATATATGTGATCAAGAAGAGTGCAAGGTCAAAGCTTGGCGGTGCCCCTGTGGTTCATCCAAGCATATTTTTAGAAGACTCCAGCATCTAAGCTTGGGGATGCCCAAGGTATCCCCTTCTTCATCAACCATCTATCAGGTCACTTCTCGTGAAACTATATTTTTATTCGGTCACATCATATGAAGTTAACTTGGAGCGTCTGTTTGTTTTTCTTTGTTTTTGTTTTGTTTTCTTTTGTTTTCCTTGCTGCAATTATATCATTGGACCTAGCATCCTTGCTTGGGAGAGAGACACGCTCCGCTTTTTCGTTTGAATACTCGCTATGCTAGTATTTTTAGTTTTTCTTCTAGTTATTGCAAAAATTCCTGTTCAGTGATTGTTTTCATTGCATCCCTTATTCAGAGTTGTTAGTTTTAGTAGTGTCATGTGAGTACTCTCATGTTTTCTTGCTGTAGCATGTAGAGGATTTTTGTTAAAGCATGATTTGTATGGTGCTTGTTGGGAAAAGATAATGCTGCTTGAGGTAGAATTTTTAGTGGTGCAAGTAGAAGCTTGTATATAATGTGGCTAGAACTTTTTCACATTATGCTATATGGTATTTTAGATTAAAAGCCTTGTGGTTATTGAGTATCATGATTAGCCTCAAATAGCTGGGAGTGTTTAATGTGCCATTGAAAGAATCATGAGTGTTTAATGTGCCTTTGGATGTTTTATTTGGTTGACTTGGCGCATGCTCACACCATGTTTATGACTATGAACCAGTCATGAATAGCCTCCATGATCATTTAGTTTTAGAATTTATGGTACCACTTATGCTTTGATGAATGATGTTTATGTCTTTATGCATGATTATGGCTCTTATGCTCTCTTGATTTGTCGCTCCCAGTCTTTTGCTAGCCTCCACCTGTACTGAGTATGTGCTCTATTTGTGCATCCAACTCCCAAAAACCAAAGTTTTCCCATTGTGTCCACCATACCTACCTGCATGTGGTAATTAACCGCCACTCCAAAGTAAATTGCTCATGTCTTGTGCTCCTGGTTTAGCTCATGAGGACGTAAATAGAGAATATTTATCTCACTTGTTGATTGGACTTTCACACCCTGGACTAGTGGCTTCATCCGCTTATCCAATGATAGAAGAGCTGGCAGCGGGGTGCCCAGCCCCAATTTAATAACACAAATTCTTTTCGCTACTTTTGCCCCTGATTTATTAGTCAAAGCATAATTTTGTAAACAAAAGAGAAAGAGGGATGAACTTCTACCCAGATGCGTCCTTCTATGGGAGCCGCTCTTGTGAAGTCTAGTTCGCTTGTGACGTACTGTATTTTCTGTTTACCATTCGTTGACATAAGCATACACCTCTCTTAAAAATGTTTTCAATACCTCTGTTTAATAAAATAAAATAAAAGCTCTAGCACATGAGTTGTTCCCTGCTTCCCTCTGCGAAGGGCCTTTCTTTTACTTTAATGTTGAGTCTCCATCTTCTAACTTTATGCACAGTTGAGAGAGAATTTTTGCCATTCTGAGTTATAATGTGTTATTGCTTGTTCTCTAATTATTTGTTCTAGTCTTCGAATTATGCACATTATTAATTGATTCATTATGTGTTATTGCTTGTTCTCTAATTATTTGTTCTAGTCTTCCTCATGAACCTTGAAGGTGTCCTGGTATTTATGTTTTTCCCCACTCTTAAGGACTAGCCAAATACCACTTTGACATGTTCTCTGTATACTTGAAACAAAATTATATCTTTCTTTGCATTGTTATTCATGATCTTTTATTTGAGTTACTTCTCATGATGCAAAGTGATTGCTATGCTTTATTATTAAAGTTTTAATTATCATGCTTGTGTTGAAGTTCTATGATCTCAGTTTACCTATGCGTTTACATTATTGATGATCAAGTTTATGTTGGTAGCATATCACCTAAGAAATTATTGTGTTTTTATCGTTCACCTACTCGAGGACGAGTAGGAACTAAGCTTGGGGATGTTGATACGCCATAAACTTATCCTTAATTTCTGATGTTCCATGTTGTTTTCTTATTGTTTCCCACATGTTTTCTATACACTTTATGTCATTTTTATCGATTTTACGAACTAACCTATTGACAAGATGCCACAGAGACAGTTCCCTATTTTCTGCTATTTTTAGTTTCAGAAAAGTTGTTCTAGAAATATTCTCGGAATTGGAAAATTCGAAGCCCGGAAGTCTTAGAATTCCCGAAGGTTCCACGGAGTCCAGAAGAGACCTGGAGGGGGGCCTCAGGGGGCCCACACCATAGGGCGGCGTGCCCCCCCTTGGCCGCGTCGGGGGGTGGTGTGGGGCCCCCAGGCCTCCACCGCCTTTGCCCTTTCGCCTATTTCATCCACCCAAGACAAAAACCCTAGGACGATATCCCACTTTTACACGATAAACACCCGAGGCTGCCATCACCATCATCTCGAGATCGGGGGGGGGGGGGGGTTCTTGAGCTCTCCCCGGCACCCTGCTCGAGGGGGAAATCATCACGGGAGGGGTCTACACAACCATGCCCTCCTCCGAAGTGATGCGTGAGTAGTTCATCCCTGGACTATGGGTCCATAGCAGTAGCTAGATGGTTGTTCTCTCCACTTTGTACCTCATGTTTAGATCTTGTGAGCTGCCTATCATGGTGAAGATCATCTTTATGTAATGCTACATGTTGTGTTTGCGGGGATCTGATGAATGTTGCATGGTATGTCTTCTGATTATCAATATATCATGTTATCTTCATGCTTATGTTATTTATGATCTTGCATACTCTCCGTTATTAGTAGATGCCCTGGCCAAGTAGATGCTAGTAACTCCAAGAGTGAGTATTTATGCTCGATAGTGGGTTCATGCCTCTTTTTAATCTGTGCTCGAGTGATAGAAACGTGACGGATGGAGGATGTGATGTTGCCATTAGGGAGAAAACAAGAATTTTTTGTCTAAGGATGATGTTATTGTTTACATTACACACTTTGCTTACTGCAATTATCTATTGCTTGCAACTTAATACCCAACATTTGTTCGGATGATATTCGAAGGGTGGATTTTTAGTCATAGATGTAGTTGGATAACGGTCTATGTAACTTGTTTTAATGCCCGCATGAATCACATAGTAATATTTATGTCTTGCATGTGCACCACGGTGCAGCCTTCATTCCTATCAATTGCCCAGCTGTAATTTGTTCACCACACATGTTTTTATCTTTCACGGAGACACCACTAGTGAACTGTGGACCCTGATCCTTTTTCCTCATACTGATAAACACCAACTACTTTCATGTTGCTCTCATACTGTTACTATTGTTTTCCTACTGTTTTCCACACCATACATTTCACCTATTTGTGTTCAGAAAAACCGGTGAGATTGACAACCTCACTGCTTCATTGGGGGCAAAGTGATTTGATTGTGTTGTGTAGGTTCCACGTTGCTTCTGAACCGGTAGTGCGCCCTGCCATCTTAGCTGCTTCACCTTCTGAAGTTACTCCTTCCTCCTACTAGTCGATTCAACCTTGGTTTTTTTCTAAGGGAAATTTGCTACTGTGCGCTTCATACCATCCTCTTGGGGTCTCCCAACGAACGTGTGTATCATGCGCATCAGGAGCCCACCGACATCGCCCTTCCGCCTATATAATGCCTTCCTCAGAAAAACCCTAAATACCCAAGCCTCCATCCATGAAAATTTCCATAGCTCCGTCGCCATCAAAGACAATTTCAGTGGACAGAAATGTCCGTTCCGGCACCCTGCCGGGACGGGGAATTGCCTCCGGAGCCATCTCCATCGACTCCACTGCCATCGTCGTCGATGTTGCAGACTCCCGTGATGAGGAGGGAGTAGTTCTCCGCCAGGCTGAGGGCTCTACCGGTAGCTATGTGGTTTATCTCTCTCTCCCATGGCGTGATCTTTATGTGATCATGAGCTTTGTAATCTAGTTACTCTCATCTATTATGCTACTCAAGTGGTTTTATTAATGTGAACTCCGGAGTCACCTTCTCCCTTGGTGTGAAGGTGACAGTGTGCGCATCGTGTGTGACTCATAGGCTAAAGTTTATAGAAATACTTATCATGAGTTGTAATTTGTGTTGGATGTCTCTATGAAATTGTGGTGTTTGTCTGGAACCATCTAGGGCGCTCAAGTTGACAGTGTGGGGTTACCTAGATGGGGAATGCCACTTTAAGGTGTGCTTTTGCAGTTCTACACGGTGAATTGATGTTCGTTATCCAACCGTAGACTAGTTCAGAGTAGCATAGTTAATTGATATCATTGTTGAGAGTGTCCATTATTGAAAGTATGATCTCTAGGCCTTGTTTCTAAGAATTGAAACACCATTTACCACCAGTTTTGCTACATGTTTTCTTTCTGCCATTTTTTTTTCAGATTGCAATTACCACTTATATTCACCGATATTACTTGTATTTCACTATCTCTTCGCCGAACTAGTGCACCTATACGACTGACAATTGTATTAGGTGTGTTGGGGACGCAAGAGACTTCTTGTATCTTAATTGCAGGGTTGCTTGAGAGGGATATATTTGACCTCTACCTCCCTGAGTTCGATAAACCTTGGGTGATCCACTTAAGGGAAACTTGCTATTGTTCTACAAAGCTCTGCACTTGGAGTCCTAACGATGTCTATAAGAATAGAAGCGTGCGTAGACATCATATACTATTTAAGGATATGTCTCCTCATAACCTTATCCACTAGGGTCAATTATAACAACCATCATACATTATATATAGTATCACAACCGAATCATATCTTTGATGATACATATCATTGATGATGTTCAAGGAAAATACAAATAACTTATGAATGCATTGAGAAATAGCATCATCACATGATTGGCCCTATGGCATATTTCCAACACTTTTTTGAAACTACATGTGAATCTGATGAACCACAAGTATAGAAGATCTATCATAGTCCTTTTGATAAGTAAGAGTGTTGAACCCAACGATGATTAGAAGGTGTTGAGAAGTGGTTTTCGGCAAGTTTTCACTATAAATGATGCAAGATAAACTAGTAAATTAAGAACAAGTAAGTAAAAGCAACCAAGAATAATTGCAGCAAGTGGCCCGATCCTTTTTAGCACAAAGGACAAAACAATGGTGTTAGTTATGATGATTAAAACGTTTCTGAGGACAGACGGGAATACTGTAAAGTTAGTTTCATCACATACATTGATTTACATTCATTGTTTTTGTAAGTGTTGTGTGGGTGAAACTATGCTAGTGCACAGTTCTTACTTGGACAAATGCACAATCATGATTATATCCCTTGTAGGCTTCCGCAAATACAAGAAAATAATTAGGATAAATCTAACCATAATCTTAAACTCTAGGATCCTACACTCCCTCTTCCAATACTTGTGAATTGGGGTTCAAGTTTGTGTCACTTCTCCAACCCTACCATGCGCAAAATAAATACACAATGCATTCCCCTAGACCCATAAAGGTGAAGTGCCATGTAGTCTACGTTCACATGATATCACTAGAAGAATGACACCATAACTTAAATATTAAACCATTAAATATTAGTCAACATAACATGATTACTAGAAACAAGACTTCTCTCGTGTCCCCAAGAATTAAACAAACTACGACGAGAAAACATATGAATTATGATGAAAGGTGATTTATGGATGTATAACAATTTGTTCATAACAAGCATTCACTTATAAAAAATTCATAGCATCAACTAGAATAGGGTAATCAACACCGGTAGAGAGATCCCAACGAATAACACAAGTTAAAACCCTAGATGTTACAACATAGTGATATGGGACGAAGTGGATGATGGTCCTGGTGGTGGAGACGATGTTGATGATGATCCAGACGATGCCCGGTGTGACGACGATGATGAACGTGATGATTTCCCTCTCCGGAATGGAATTTTCCCAGTAGAATCCTGCCTGCCGGAGAGCTTTCTTCTCTTAGTCTCGTTTCCATTTTCTCTCTACACCAAGAATCTTTGAAGTGAAAGAACAACTTCCTAGCCCAATAAAAATAATTAGAAGTGCCCCCCGATAGTTTTAGTTCAGGGAAAGTAGTATGCCAAAGGAGAGCCGGAGGGGGGTCACGGGGTGCCCAGGCGGGCCCTAGGGCCAGCCAGCCCGTCTGCCCTCCTCGTAGCTCCTCTCCGAGATATTTATTTTTGGCTCCATGGCTTATTTCTTCCAAAAACTAAATCTCTGATTTTTTTCGTAATTTTTGGAGCTCCGAAAGTGGGGTATCTTGATGGGTGCCTTTTCATGCTATTTCCTAACTCTGAAAGATAATTTGTGGAAAATTTAAAACATGCAAAATAATATAAAATAATATTAGTTCTACATTCTAACATGAAATATATAGATTAATAAGAACAAATTATGATATAAATAGTGACGAAAAATGGACATATCAGAACCCATGCATCATATTTAGGGTCAACCAACTAAACCCCGTGATTGCACACTTTATATTAGTCTTTAGCCTAAATTTCAAGTTATATATAAATTCCTCTAGAGGTGTACTTTTTTTTACTCTAAGCTCTAGAGGTTTACATTGGTGCATTTTTCTTGTGTGCACATTGGACATGCATGGGTGAAAATTCACATCGGAAACAGAAAAGTGGTTCACCGCCACAATTCTGCCAATGATGTGGGGAAATCCCTTGCTCGTCCTGGTACCTTATTGGAAACATACAAAAACCAAACATACGTCTACGACGTGTACCAACGTCGTTAAGGGGAATTCGGTCATCATTTCCCATGAGTCCATAGTGCAAAAATATACTTTTGTTCATAAGTCTTCATTGAGTTGACATACCATACATGGTTCATCAACTGTGTGCGATGTAGCTTCACACATGATTTCAAAGAAACATATTAACACGACATTCAAGGACATATTTCTAGATCAAACATACATATACAATTTATAACACAAATATCAAGTTGTAAACGCATTCACCATTCACATATTAAACCAACATACATGATTATAGTTCACTATCCATAAACATCCAATTGACCATTCATGCGATGCATCTAAACGAGAAAAATTCTAAAAGAAAGTTAAGTTAGAATACATTTTTTTCTTATGTCAATACAGAGAGGTGGTCAACCAATGTCACCACCACGCTCCTCTTCAAAATTTACATTGATTTGAGAAAATAAAATCAAAACAAGATAAATTGAACAATTCTAGTTTGAACTGATTATTATACTTAGAAAGGATAAAGTGATGATAATATATTTTATATCTGAAGTTAATTATTAACATTGTCTATTAACCTTTCCTACTATGTTGATGCTGCAAAGAGCTTGTCCCGTAAGCTCATTCAACTAACTCCAAGTAGTAACTATGAATCATCAGATCTTTTGTCAAGTGTCATCGAAGTAGGCTCCTGCTTTTGGAATCATATGGATTTAGCAACACAACACTCAATTTTAAATACTACAACTAGTTGAAAGTATTTATAAAAATTGCTAAAGCATCTCAAATTTTACAATTAGTACAACACCCATGTTTGGCCACCATCTTGTCACTTATGTGGGGAAATCCCTTGCCCATCGTGAAACCTTATTGGAAACTCGCACAAACCGACATCTTCCTGCAACGTGTGCCAACGTTCGTAAGGGGAATTCGCTCATCATTTCCCTTGAGTCCATAGTGCAAAATATACTTTTGTCATAAGTGTCTGTTGACTTGACATAGCACACATGGTTCATAAACTGTGTGCGATGTAGCTTCACACATGATTTAAAAGAAACATATTAACACACCATTCAAGGACATATTTCCATATAAAAAATACAGATACAATTTATAACACCAATATAAAGTTGTAAACAGATTCACCATTCATATTTTAAAACAACATGCATGATTATAGTTCACCAGTCATACAAACATACACATGCATCTATTTTACCATTCATGTGATGCATCTAAACGAGAAAAAAATCTAAAAAATAGTTCAGTTGGAATACATTTTTTTCTTATGTCAATATAGAGAGGTGGTCAACCAATGTCACCACCACGCTCCTCTTCAAAATATACATTGATTTGAGAATATAGAATCAAAAGAAGATAAATTGAACAATTCAAGTTTGAACTGATTATTATACATAGAAAGGATAAAGTCAGAATAACATCTTTGATGTCCGATGCTAATTATTAACATTGTATATTCAACTTTCCTACTCCATTGATGATGCATAGAGCTTGCCCTGTAAGATCTTTCAACTAACTCCAACTAGTAACTATGAATCATCAAATCTTTTGTCAAGTGTCACCGAAGTAGGTTCCTTCTTTTGAAATCATTTGGATTTAGAAATGCAACACTCAATTTTAAATACTACAAATAGTTGAAAGTATTTATTAAAATTCCTAATGCATCTCAAATTCTGCAATTAATCTAAAACCCATGTTTGGCTCTTTCATGTCCTTAGAAAATTTATTTGAATTTTATCAATAGCCAAAACACACTTCTCGCCTACTTCAGAAGCAATTCTATAAGCCTTATTTGGAAGTCTAAATCATCGTCTTTCATCCACATTGGTCAACCACCTCCATCTTCCCATTGTTGAGGAAAAAGTGTGTGTTGATAGCTTTTCGCTACTCCTTGATTCATAACAAAAAAAAATGTATAGAATTACTAAAATATGCATTATATTTTCAAAGGACTCTCATCTTAGAATTGAAAAAAAATTAATATGTAAGCATATGATCATGTGAATGCTAGAAAACAAGATGAAATTCATTGGACTTATAAATGCCAACATAAGTAATGAAGTTTTCGTCTATAAGTTAAATAAACTTGATCTTTGTATTGCGATCACAAAACTTAAATTTTATTACAAGCTAAAATATGGTTTAGTGCTCCGACAGAAAACTCGGATTCACAACGCCTATGGATAAAAACTTAATTTGATGAATTTGACATCTACAAGGTTTATGAACCTGAGATTATTGTTGTAGGATTCACACGAGTTTGAACTTACATCGGACTAAAGAGAAGCCGATAAGAGAAAAAATAAGCTCTATCCACTGAGTTTAGAAAACAATTGATAGTTGGGGACTAGACATAGCATTATGTCCTTACAAAAACTAAACATGTATTTTAATGAAGATACACTTATACAATGTTGGGATACACCGAGTGAAACATTTCACTATGTTGCATCACGAGGATCTATACTTAGGGATTAGGTCACCAGTTTGTCCCCAACTTGCATGATGTCTCGAACAAATCCATGTTGATTCCATGAACTCCTTTGTACTGAGCCTCACACATGTCACACATCTACGGGTACCTACTGATGGCGTGTAACACACGTTCGTTGGGAGACCCCAAGAGGAAGGTATGAAGAGCACAATAGCAAATTTTCCCCAGAAAGAAACCAAGGTTGAATTGACCAGTAGGAGAAAGAAATCACTTCCGAAGGTTGTTGTCAGCTGATGTTGGCAGGTTGCACTACCGGTTCAGCATCAACGTGGAATCTATACAACACAATAAAATTACTTTACCCCAACAAAGCAGTGATGTTGTCAATCTCACCGGTTTTGCTAAAACAAAGGATTAGACGTATAGTGTGGAAAATAGTACTTGTTTGCAGTAGATGAAAGAGAATAGTAATTGTAGTAGTAAAAAGTGGTTGTATGATCAGTGTAAAGAAATGGACCGGTGTCCACAGTTCACTAGAGGTGTCTCCCCAAAACAGATAGGTAACATGTTGGGTAAACAAATTACAGCTAGGCAATTGACAAATATAAAGGCTGGACCGTAGTGCATATGCATGACATGATGATTACTATATGATTCATGCAGGCATTACAACAAGATACATAGACCGTTATCCAACTGCAACTATGACTAATAATCCACCCTCGGAGTGTCAGCCGATCAAACCTTGGGTATTAAGTTGCAATCAACAGATAATTGCATTAAGCAAAGTGTGTAATGTAAACAATAAAATTATCCTTCGAA
Organism: Alopecurus myosuroides; assembly: GCA_028641055.1. Lineage (NCBI taxonomy): Eukaryota > Viridiplantae > Streptophyta > Magnoliopsida > Poales > Poaceae > Alopecurus > Alopecurus myosuroides. Next base: position 102,297,402 of record CM054059.1, read on the forward strand.
AAAGCATTTTTATTTTCTCCCTAATGGCAACAGCACATCCTCCACCCGTTACCTTTCTGTCACTCGATCGTGAGTCAAAGGGAGGCATGAACCCACTATCGAGCATAAATACTCCCTCTTGGAGTTACAAGCATCTACTTGGACGAAGCATCTACTAGTGTGCAAGATCATAAATAACATACACATGAAAGAACATGATCTATTGATCATCATTGGAAATAGCATTCAATATTCATTGGATCCCAGCAAACACAACATGTAACATTACAATAAGATGATCTTGATCTTGTTAGGCAGCTCACAAGATCTAAACATGAGGCATAAAGAGGAGAAGACAACCATCTAGATACTTCTATGGACCTGTAGTCCAGGGATGAACTACTCACACATCACTCCAGAGGCAGGCATGGTGATGTAGAGCCCTCCGGTGATGATTCCCCCTCCCGGCAGGGTGCCGGGCAGAGCTCTAGAACCCTCCTAAACTAGGGTTGACGATGACGGCGGCTATAGAACTTTTTGGTGGAAAAGGCTTGGATATTTAGGGTTAACCTGTGGAGGAGCTTAAATAGGCGAAAGGGCAACGTCGGTGGGTGGCCTGGGGGCCTACACCACCAGCTGGCGCGGCCAAGGAACGTGATGGCTAATGCTCGTTGGGAAATCCCAAGCGTAGGGTGTGAAGAGTGCAGCGGCAAGTTTTCCGTCAGAAAGAAACCAGGGTTGAATGGACCTGTAGGAGAAAGGAATCACTCCCAACGGTTGATGCAGCTGATGTTGGCAGGGCGCACTACCGGTTCAGTAGAAACATGGAATCAACATAACACAATCAAATTACTTTGCCCCAACAAAGCAATGAGGTTCTCAATCTCACCGTTATGGATGAAAACAGAGCGGATCCAGACGTAACTGAGTGGTGCCACATTTGTTTTAACATTTTTATGCAGAAGCGGAACCGGATACAGAAACCCCGGAAACAAATACGAAAAAAGATATTCTCCGAACCAGATACAGAACGAATATGACATGGATACGGAACTGCAAACAGATGTTTGCTGGAACCAAGAGAACCCTTGAATCATTTAGGATACCTCAAGAAAATTGATAAAATTTTCAGTTTTCTAAGATGAAATCAAATATAAGGATATATCATGATTATATAATATAGTGTGCACAGCTAATCAACTTTGGCAACATCAAAATTCCTACTACCGGACGCAACCCTAGTGCAGCGGTCAACTGACGACCTGGGAACATGTCGAGTGGGAGATAATACGCGAGTACGTAGGTCCTAAGAATGGTCACTTCACATATTTTTCTAGACACGTTGCTTCATATTTTTGGTTGGGCCTAAATATCAGACAAGAATTTTTGGGCATACAAGTTTGCGCTAGCACAATGCAGTAAAAATGGACAGATCCATATTGCCGGAAACGGAATTTCCGGTTCCATGGTCGTTTCGCCATAATACGCCGTTCCGTTTCCATTTCGGTTTTTCGCGGAAATGTCGAAAAAAAATTGTACCGTTTTTATCCCTACTCACCGGTTTTGCTGAAACAAAGGATTAGACGTACCATGTGGAAAATAATAATTGTTTGCAGTAGATGAAAGAGAACAATAATTGCAGTAGTAAATCAGTAGGAAAAACAGTGGTTGCAGTGGTTGTATATCAGTGTAAAGAAACAGACCTGGCTCCATAGTTCACTAGAGGTGTCTCTCCAAAACTGATAGATAACATGCTGGGTAAACAAATTACAGCTGGGCAATTGACAGATATAAAGGCTGCACCATAGTGCATATGCATGACATGATGAGTACCATGTGATTCATGCGGGCATTTCAACAAGATACATAGATCGTTATCCAACTGCATCTATGACTAATAATCCACCCTTAGAATGTCATCCGAGCAAACCTTGGGTATTAAGTTGCAAGAAACAGATAATTGCAGTAAGCAAAGTGTGTAAAGTAAGCAAAGTCGATGCAAAAGGATGATATATTTAGGGTTAATCCTCCCAGAGGTATAAATAGGTGAGAGGGCAACGTCGGTGGGCAGCTAGGGGGCCCACACTACCCTTGGGCGTGGCCATAGGGGGACGCCGCCTCATGGTGTGGCGCCCCTGAGGCCCCCCTATGGGTCTCCTCCGGACTCCATGTACGTGACGACTTTCTAAGACTTCTGGGTTTTGTTTCATCCAATTCCGAGAATATTTCCAGAATAACTTTTCTGAAACTAAAAACAACAGAAAACATGAACTGGCTATGTGGAATCTTGTCAATAGGTTAGTCCGAGAAAATCCATAAAAAGACATAAAGTGTATAAGAAACATGTGGCATAAGGCAATAAAACAACATGGAACATCTGAAATTATGGATACGTTTGAGACATATCAAGCATCCCCAAGCTTACTTCCTACTCGTCCTCGAGTAGGTAAACGATAAAAACAAATAATTTCTCGGGTGACATGCTACCAACATAAACTTGATCATCATGATGTGAAGCATGTAAACTAAGATCAAATGAGTAAAAGCTATGGTTTATAGTTGACATAGAGTAATGTATAAACCATTTAAGAAGAACAAAGTACAACCTTTTTTAACGATCAATACTAAAAACAAGCCACTGTGCAAAGTATAGTAAAGGTGATTTAAGCTTCAAGAACAACAATACAATCATCCTAAGTATCCAACTCTCACAACAACTCCTATTAAGATCAAGTAAAGCGACAACAATACGCACATGGAAAAACCATCAAGCTATTTGGTCACTCAAAACGAGCAAGGGTTATGTATTGGTTCCAAGCACCAGGATGTTATGGCTAAAAGAACATTATGGGGTGTTTGGAAGGTCAATGGAAGAAAGTCTCACACAGCTGAAAGTGATCATGAGACAAGAGGAAGCCTTATAATCCAAGCTATACAAGGAGTAGTGATTTCCACACAACGGATGCACATAGATCTATAAGTGTATGAAAGCTATCCAATGGAACTAGTGGGGGTGCATCCAACTTGCTTTCTCACGAAGACCTATAGAACTTTTGAGCAGGCTCATCATTGGAATATACAAGCCAAGTTCTATAATGTAAGTTCCCCACATAGTTATGCAAGTCATAAAATGAAAACCCTCTCCAAACTGAAATATTGATGCTAACTAAGCACAAGTGTGGAATATATGATTGTAGTGTTTCTCCCTCTCTCTTTATTATATCTCTTTTTCCCTCCTTTTTTTCTTTTTTGGGGGATTTTGTTCTTTTTTTACATATAACCTCACTGGTAGGGGCAACGCTCTATTTTACAATGAATCATCACACTTTTAGTATTCAACTGAAACTGAAATATCTCTGATGTATAAAACTAAAATGCTCCTGCCAGTGTAGTAGTATGCAAAATAACAAGGGAACATGCAACAAGCAACATAATTGATGATGGATGTTGTATGGCCATATATCTCGGAATGGCTATGGAAATGCCATGATAGGTAGGTATGGTGGCTGTTTTGAGGAAGATTTTTTAGGCTTATGTGTAGAAGAACAAAGTCCTCCCACGGGGTTTGGATGTATTGGCGAAGTTTGCACCAAATCTCAATGTGAGAATTGGCAATGCACAACACTGAAGAGGCTAGCAAATATGGATGGTGGAAGTGCCAGAAAATCGCAACTTAGAACTCACAAGTTAAAATATTACATCTAGAAATCCGATTATCCAAGGAATACTGAAGATCACTCCAAGAGGGTCTGTGACAGTGACAAGTCACTGTTGGCTACCCCGACCGTAGCGCGTAACAAAAAGCCATTTAGATTGTTATCTGCAGAGGAAGTCATATACCATTATACTGTCAAATGGTTTTTCGAGTGTGGCACAGTTTCAAGCTTCTCGACCAACCATTAATTGTTTTTACTTCACTAGACCAGCCGGTTTACCAGTAAGCATATTAATATCTCAAAAAAACAACAGATAATCAAGTGAAACAGTTTAATGACCCACTAGAGCACGCAAAACTTTTCCAACGTATTGTCTACCACATGTAGCAATTTCTGTTTCCATCAAACACCAAACAACAAAAACTACTCTCCAACTAATATAGCAATGAAACAAGAGAGTACTAACATAACTCTACTAGACCTAACAGCTCTCAATAAGAGATGCATGAAAAACAGGAGCTAAAAGGACTTGCACCAGCTAGAAGAAAAACTAAGAATACGAGCATGGAAGAGACGAGTATTCAAATGAAAAAGCGTAGCGTGTCTCTCTCCCACACAAAGAATGCTGGGTACGAACTATATTTATTTCAGAAAAGAAAACACAAGAAAACCAAACAAAAAACAAACAGACGCTCCAAGTAAAGTGCATAAGATGTGACCGAATAAAAATATAGTTTCACTAGAAGTGACCTGATAATTTGTTGATGAAGAAAGGGATGCCTTGGGCATCCCCAAGCTTAGACACTTGAGTACTCTTAGAATTTTCTGGGATGAACCATGGGAGCATACCCAAGCTTTGGCTTTGCAATCTTCTTGATCACATTATATCACCCTCTTCTCTTGACCCTTGTAAATTTCCTTCACACCAACCTCAATTGTAATTTGCATTAGAGGGTTAGTGCACAATCAAACATTCACATGTTCTCCATGAACACAAGCATTATTAATACATTTTAAACATTATCTATAGTCAGTGATGTTTTATTGAGCAAAGAAATCCACTCGACATAGCTAAAGAGAGAATGCAAGTAAAAAGGCAGAATCTGTTAAAACTAGAACAATTTGTAAAGAAGAATTTTTTCGGGGCACTTACGTTGCTCAGATCGAAAAACACAAGGCTAGAAAACGTTTCAGAAGTAGCTAAGGTCTAAGCACAAAAATTTGCAGGTCACTTTGATCTTTCTGTGAATTTTCACGATTTTAATGGTGGACAACAGAAATCTGTTTCCTGCGCAGAAATCCAAATCTAACCTCAACTTTTCACTAGAGACTTTACTTGGCACAACAAATGCGAGAAAATAATGATACAAATGATTTTCTACAGAAGTAAACAACACCTTGACTCAAATAAAAATATAAAAAGAAAGAAAAAATAAAACCATGGGTTTTCTCCCAAGAAGTGCTTTTCTGTAACGCCTTTTAGCTAGGCACAGAAATCAAGAAGATGCTCACATAAGAAATATGAATTAAGAAAAAGAGAGCATCAAGAAGTAAGTATTAAAAAAATTAAGTCTAACCCACTTCCTATGCATAGGAATCTTATAAAGGAATATATTAAAGAAGCTCAAACTAGAAATCATGGGAAGGTAGAACAAGAGCAATTTCAAAACTTTCAACAAAAAGAGAGGTGTTTTAGTAACAAGAAAATTCATACAACCATATTTTCCTCTCTCATAATAATTTTCAGTAGCAGCATGAACAAACTCAACAACATAATTATCACATAAAGTATGTTTTTCATGGTCTAAAAGCACACAATTCATATCAAGCTCCAAAACAGTGGGATCAAAATTTAAAATCAGCTCCCCTTTTTTTTCCCACTTTTAGCAATATCAAAACAGGATGATTGTCACTCTTAAAAGGTATGGGACACATTATAGTAATCCTATTTACAGTAGCATTATAATTTATAACATCAAGTAACATAGGACCATCATCAAGAGCATTATAGTAATCCTATTTATAGTAGCATTATATATATAACATCAATTAACATAGGAGCATCATCAAGAGCCTATTTATAGTATCACTCTTCTTCATCACATATATCACCCTCTTCTCTTGACCCTTGAAGACTTCCTTCACACCACCCTCAAAGAGTAATTCGCATTAGACGGTTAGTGCAACAATCAATAATCCATTGGTTATGTAAGGGAATAAGTTCTATTGATACTTTTAAATATTAGCTACATCCACTAATGTTTTGTGAAGCAAAGAAATCCACTTGACATCGCAGAAGAGCAAATGCAAGCAAAATGGCAGAATATGTCAAAACCAGAATAGTCTATAAATATGAATTTTTTCGAGGCATTTATGTTGCTCATATCGAAAAACTTAAAGAACGAAAAAGTTTCGGAATTATCCGAGGAATAAGCACAAGAAATGTTAGGTAATTCTGATTTTTCTATGATTTATACGATTGTTTACACTAGACAGAAGAAATCTGTTTCCTACGAAAAAAATCCAAAAACCAACTCCAACTCTCGTCAGAAACCTTACTTGGCACTACTAAAACATGAAAATAAACATACAAATGAGTTTCTATAGAAGTATACAGCCCCTTGATCAAATAAAAAAGAGAAAAACAAAGCAAAAAATAAAACCATGGGTTATCTCCCAAGAAGTGCTTTTCTTTAACGCCTTTTAGCTAGGACCAGAAAAGTGGAATCAAGTGTTTTCAAATGAAGAAGATGCTCACAAGAGAAATATGAATTAAGAAAATTAGAGCATTAAGAAGAAACAAATTTAAGTCTAACCAACTTCCTATGCATAGTAATATTGTAAATGAATAAATCAAAGAAGCTCAAACTAGAAATCATGGCAAGGTAGAACAAGAGCAACTTCAAAACTTTCAACAAAAAGAGAGGTATTTTAGTAACATGAAAATTCCTACAACCATATTTTCCTCTCTCATAATAAATTTTAGTAGCATCATGAACAAACTCAAAAACATAATTATCACATAAAGCATGTTTGTCAAGGTCTAAAAGCACACAGTTCATATCAAGCTCCAAAACAGTGGCATCAAATTTTAAATCAACTCCTCTTTCTTCCCACTTTTAGCAATAGAAAAACAAGATGATTGATCAATCATAAAAGGTATAGGACACATTATAGAAATCCTATTTTCATTAGCATTATAATTTATAACATTAAGTAACATAGGACCATCATCAAGAGCATTATCATATAAATTTTATAAACAAACTTCCTCAATATCATTCATATCAATAGTTGGAATAAACATAGGATTATAATAGAATTTATCAAAGTAGCATGGATTACCATAAATAACAGTAGTCATATCATTCTCACAAGTTTCATTCATAGTAGTATCAAGGTCACAAGTATAGCAAGTATCAATTTCATCAAAAAATGGATATTTCAAAAGAATCGATATGATCGCCACAATTATCAATATAACACTCATCCTCCTTTGGTAAGCATGGAAGGAAATCAAATAAGGTATGAGTTAAAGAGTTACTCTCATTGGCAGGTGATACGTCGTAAACATATCCTTAATTTCTGATCTTCCATGTTGTTTTCATGTTGTTTCCTACATGTTTTCTATACACTTTATGTCATTTTTATCGATTTTTCGGAGTAACCTATTGACAAGATGCCACAGAGCCAGTTCCCTATTTTCTGCTGTTTTTAGTTTCAGAAAAGTTGTTCTGGAAATATTCTCGGAATTGGAAAATTTGAAGCCTAGAAGTCTTAGAATTCCTTAAGGTTCCACAGAGTCCCGAAGAGTCCCGGAGGGGGGCCATGGGGGGGCACACCATAGGGCGGCCCCCCTGCCCGTGCCTGGCGGTGATGTGGGCCCCTCGGGCATCCACCGCTAGTGCCCTTCCGCCTATTTATACCCTCCCCCGATACGTCAAACCTAAATATATACCACTTCGTCCCGAGAAACACCTGAGGCCACCGTCATCGTCATCCCAAGATCGAGAGGGTTCCGTTGCTCCTCCCGGCACCTTGCCGGAAGGGGAATTCATCACCGGAGGGTTCTACACCACCATGCCCTCCTCCGAAGTGATGCGTGAGTAGTTCATCCTAGGACTACGGGTCCATAGCAGTATCTAGATTGTTGTCTTCTCCACTTTGTACCTCATGTCTCGATCTCGTGAGCTGCCCTACATGATCGAGATCATCTTTATGTAATGCTACATGTTGTGTTTGCTGCGATATGATGAATGTTGAATGCTATGTCTTCTGGTTATCATGTTATCTTCATGCATATGTTATTTATGATCTTGCATGCTCTCCGTTATTAATAGATGCTCTGGCCAAGTAGATGCTAGTAACTCCAAGAGAGAGTATTTATGCTCGATAGTGGGTTCATGTCTCCTTTGCATCTGTCCTCAAGAGAAAGAAACATGACAAATGGAGGATGTTCCATTGCCATTAGGAAGAAAACAACGGTGTTTACTTAGTTTACATTGTTTACATTAGACACTTTGCTTACTGCGATAATCTATTGCTTGCAACTTAATACCCAACGTTTGTTCGATTATATTCAGAGGGTGGATTATTAGTCATAGATGCAGTTGGATGACGGTCTATGTATCTTGTTGTAATGCCCGCATGAATCACATAGTAATCTTTATGTCTTGCAAATGCACTACGGTGCAGCCTTCATTTCTGTCAATTGCCCAGCTGTAATTTGTTCACCACACATGTTATTTATCTTCTATGGAGAGACACCACTAGTGAACTATGGACCCCGGTCCATTTTCTCATACTGATAATACACACACTGTTTCCACTGTTTTCACACTGATTCCACTGTTTTTATACTGCTGTTACTACTTTCATATTGTTCTCATATTGTTTTCCACACCATACGTTTAACCTCTTTGTGTTCAGCAAAACCGGTGAGATTGACAACCTCACTGCTTTGTTGGGGCAAAGTGATTTGATTGTGTTGTGTAGGTTCCACGTTGCTGCTGAACCTGTCGTGGGATAATCACGGCAGATGTTACCGGGGGTAACTGATCTAGGGGCAAGTCGACACAGGTATTTGGGAGAGGGTTTAGCTCGAAGGAAGACATGGCGGAAAGCAATCTAAGAGCCGGAAAACAACTCGCCGGATCTCGATATGATTATACTGGATACTCGATAATAGGTGTTACAGTTATGACTTGAATCTCTCTTAGGCGAAGCCCAGGGGTTGGTTTATATAGTACTCATATCCCCCTTGACTTGCCTTACAAAGCGCTTCTCGAGTCCTATTCGAACTCTTCATACGAACCCTAACTTTCTTTACCGTAACCCACAATCCGGGTTACGATCCTTACAAGTCCTGGGCCTTCTAGAAGCTTCTTTGTCCTTAGCCGGATTTGATCCATCCGTCGTTTGGGCCGGATCTCACCTGAGAGTCGGCATACCGGGTTACTATCCCCTCATCAGTAGTCCCCAGAATAGCCTGGGCTTCCAAGATTTACTCTTCGAAGCGCCGGCTATTCCCTACAGAAATATAAGACACAAACATATGAAAATCAGGACGCAGCGCGCTGATGAATAGCCGTGACTGGTACCAAGGAAGCCAAGTAAAAGCCCGGCTCTCCCTCAAGGGTTCTCCTTTAATCTTCCAGACTCGAGCTTTAGTAAGGAACTCCATGACTTCGCACCTTCTTCGATAATTATTGCTAATACCAGGAAAGAGATTCCCCCCTTCTCTTTTCTCGGGACCATATCTAAGTGCACATAAAGCACGTCTTCAAATTTCAAAATGTCCAACTATTACTCCGCAACCCCCGGGTTTCGCCCGTTAGGATAAGCTTTTCCACCCGGTTTATTATAAATAAGCCCCAGGAGGCAAACTCAACCCTTAACGGCTCACTTTCCCCATTTCTCTTCTCCCCAAGTTCAAGCTCGCAGAGCGCCACCACGGGAACCCCACGCATCTCGCCGGAGCCCATCCGCCTTCGTTTGCGCTCCGCCGCCGCGCGAGCCGCACCAGCTCCCGAATCCACCGTCAAGCCTCCGATTCGCCGGCCAACGACCACGAAAGGACACGAATCTTGCGCCATCTGTCTCCGCAAGGCCTTACTCCAATCTCCTTCAGTAAGTCCCTTACATCCTCCAACTTACCCCCGCAATTTCTTAGTTCTTCCTCTAATTAGATCTGAATCGAGCGGTCCGCAATTTCTCGGGCTGCGCCGGATTAACTCACTGATACTTACCATAAACATTCCTATGGATAGGATTCATAGCTTATATTACTCCCCTAACTCCAGTAATCGTTAATCTGGTCACAATTTTAGAAATAGGATTCCCAATCTAAGCTCGGGCCATCTGAAATTTCCGCCCTTGTTCTCCTTCCTCAGAAAATCTTACTTCTCCGACTCATTCGCAGATGGTAAGCATATAAGCATCCCCCTAACTCCTCCAAACATTTGCTTTTACGGAAAGCTCCATGTATTTTGTAAGGTCACTTGATACCCGGATAAATCATTCTTGACCCAGCGAGGCAATAGCCGGGTTATGTTCAAATTGCGGGTAATTGCTTGCCTGCTAACTTCCAAGTTTTTGTTCCTTACGTCCTTTCCTTCGATGTTTTACCAGGTCAATCCCATGGCACCCAAGAGGCAGGGGAAACAGCCGAATAAGGCTAAATCCACAAGCTCCATATCGGCCAATTGGGGGAAGTCCTCCGTCACCAAGGCCAAGCTGGAGGAGTTGGTCGAGCTTGGAACCCTACCTCCACAGGAGTCTATCCACTGGCGAGTGCCAGGCAATGAAACCCGGCCTTCTCCAGCGACGAATGAGGTAATATGCTTCGTTGAACATGTGACCCGGGGCTTTAGGCCTCCGGGTCACCCCTTCTTCCTTGACGTCCTAGACCATTACAACCTCCGTATCTTCGATATAGGTCCAAACTCCATTTTGAACATCTCCCATTTTATTGTTCTTTCCGAATCTTACTTGTGCACACCGCCAAGTCTAGCCCTCTTCGTCGAACTTTTTCAGTGCAAGCCGTGTCGCGAAAGCGGCGACGGCGCACTTCTCACTTGCGGCGGGGTCTCTATCCAGCGCCGCAAGAACTCCCTGATGCCTCCTATTTCTCTCAATTCCCACGTAAAGCACTGGCAGCTTTCGTACTTCTACTGCCAGGATACCTCTCCACCCGGCGAAAAGAAGTTGCCGGGTTACTCGGAGGGTCAACTTGACATCTCCGAGAAATTCAACGCCTTCGCGTCTGAACCGGACAGGGAGGCGATCTTGCCTTTATTAGCTAGGATCTCCATCTTGTCCGCCCGAGGCCTCATCGGGCTAAACCTGGTGAAGACCTGGGTTAGCTTCCGCATTCAGCCAAACTCCATTCGTGAGAAGCTGATGTGCGAATACTCGGGTCAAACCACGGACCCAATCCGATTCTCCACCCGCACCCTTGCTCCGGGTGACATTAACAAAACAATTAAGGGTTTCCTGACAGAGAAGCTCGAAGTAATCCGGAGCATAGCCGGACTAGAACCTTTTACCCTCGAGAATCCAACCCCTGGAGTAAGTTTTCTGCCTTTTGATTTTGACTTCTAACACTTACTTTTATTCGCTTCTCTTGACTCGATATTAATCACTATCCTGGCATCTTCTCCTCAGGCCGATGATGACTTTTGGACGGTCGACTCCACTCCTAATTCCGAAGACGGGGAGGAGGAAGACGATGTCGTTGACTCGAATGAAGGTACCTACTTGATTCCTTTGCATACGTTATATCCTGCCTTTTCTTCTTCTTTATGCTGTAACTCGGACATTTCTCAGAGCGAGAGGACCAAAGCGAAGAAGAAGAAACGGACAGCAGGGGCGGGTCCACCAGCGAGGGGGAAGAGCCGGAGCCAGCCACCAGAACCGGAACAAAGAGGAAATCCCAGAGGATAGCCCTCCAGGTTTTTACTTCATCCCCTTACACTTTGGTTTTTTGCTCCCATAACGTCACTCCGGGGCTAACCCCATCTTCACCCCTTTTGATCATAACTGAAGGAGCCACCCATGACTAGGCGCCGAGTAACCCGGAATCATCCGGGCAACGAGACCCCTAACCCGGTTGCTTCGCCGCCCCCGGTTCAACACCCTGGTATTTGTTGTAAACAAAACTTCTTTCCAGTCATTCCTTTGTAACGTAATCCCAGACCTCTCTTGCCATTTCTCAGTCTCTTCCGGGTCTAGTGACGGCTTCCCCTCGGACTTCCCAGTAAACACCGGGTAAACGCCTTTTCCGGATATTATACCGAACTTTCATCCCCTTTCTTTCCATAACCAAAGATTAATTACGCCTTTGCACCTTCTTCAGAGCCACGGTTATTAGTAGCGACCAGGAGGACACCGAAGCTAAAGTCCGGGTCGAGGGCGAGTCGGCTGATGATGCCTTCACTACGGCTGGCGACGAGCAAATGTCGCCACCGGAGCCAGCTAGGCATGACGCCGAGTATCCAATCGCTTCGCACACGAGCGAGAAGGAGAAGGGGGCAGCTTCAAGCGCGGGAGGGGGACCAGACTCCGACATTCGGATGACCCGGGTGCCACCTCCTGTTACAAGAAATGCTCCTTTTCCCACTTTCCAGGTACCCGAGCCATCTAACTCGGATAACGCTGACTTTAACCAGCTGATGAGCGCTCTTCTTGCCATGAAAGCTTCAGAAGGGACTGTCTTAGAACGTATGGCTGCAGCACATCAGGTAATTTTCACTTGATACTCCTTATTATACATCCAGTCCCCAAGTCCCGAGTATAATTTTTTTTTTAATTATCCTCGGTACTTCGCATAGTACTTGCCGGCAATCATTTCCTCAGATAAAATACTCTCGCGATATCCGGCTTACAGCTTCACCCGGCCTTTGCAGGCAGAGATTACTCAGTCAGATGAAGCGTTACTTAAGGCTGAGCAGCTCTTGCTGGCTGAAGTTAAGCGTAGGGAGGCCCTTGAAGCGGAGATAAAGACTTTGAAAAAAGATGTCTCCTCATACAAGAAGAAGTACCATGCTGCCCAGTCCTCGCTGAATATCCTGTCGGCTCAGCTTACGGACACTTACCGTATCTTGCTAAGTAAGTTTGCTATTTGCGATTAATTTGCGTACCTCTATCTTGCCGCTGTAATAACCAACATGACTGATATGCTTTCACATGTTTGGATTGCAGGTGCTAACCTTGCTGCTCCGGAGGAGAATGCCATTACTCAAGTAAAAACTCTGAAAACTGTGCTCCGGACGTTTTTTGCCGGCACGAAACTTTTGCTGGATGCTATCAAGTGGCCTTCTGAGGTATACCCGGGCGAGGAGACCCTTATACAGGCCTTTTCCACAGCACCTGGATGGATTGAAATACTGAAGCGTTCGTCCTGCCGAATTGGGGTGACCCGGGCTTTAACGCTGGCGAAGGCTTATTTTCCAAAGCTTGACCCGGCAAAGATAGTATCCGGGTTCCCAGAATTTAAAGCTGACGGGTCCAAATTCAAGCCCCAGGATTTCAAAGCTATACAATCTGCGGTACGTCCTTCAGCCACAGCTTTGGCCGACAAGATGGATCTAAACACAATTATGAGCTCGTATGATTCTGAGGGCAAGGTTATCCTGGTGGAGGCGCCTCCCCCTATTGATATGTTGGACAAATGGTCGACTGATCTGGCTAGGAGGAAGGAAGAGGCTGCAAAGAGGGAAGCAGAACTGGGCGTAAAGCCGTCTACCTCTACCCCAGCCGTGCCTCCGCCTGTTCGTCCAGAAGTGAAGAGCCCGGGTAAAGCTGCTGGTAAGGCCAAGGAGCAAGTCCAAGATTCAGACCCGGAGGACCACTCTCAGGACGCCGAGTAGGACGCTACCCAACGCTTTGTGTTTCTCGAGACTGATATGATTTTTGGTGGTGCGCTTGTGCACCATTGACGCTGATACTATGACTGTATGCTTATTAATCTTATGATAACTCTTTGCCTCCCCTGGCTTTTGATAATCTCGATCCCTGTGTTACTTATAAGCTTATTCTCGATACTTCGAACTCTTGTTTTCAGTTTCCTTTTGAGACTCGGCTAACCGAGTATCGTAGGTTTTGATAGAGGAACCTTTCTTTAAGTCCCCAATACTCGGAAATTAAGGTTTTCAGGCTTGGGTAGTTAAAACAGTTTGTTTCTGTTTCGAAGTCCCCAGTCCCCATGACCCAAAGTACGAGCTATAGGGGCGTGGCCTTTCTCAGATGACATACTGCTGTTTACCAAGCTGAATACCAATATCTGTTTACATAAATACTGAAGTCATGCTTAATATTTGTTGAGTTTCCGGCTTTTTTAGCCTTATACTCTGCATGGACTTGTGGTTTAGATGACCCTTTTGATTATCTTGTACTATAAGCCGGCTTTCGCGTGGATACCATGTCGTTGCGTCTATACGAAAAACAAGATCAAGCAAGCCACACTGGGCTGCATAATTTGATTGTGATCGTACGCGAACAGATCATGCCACTTTAGTGCGAGTCACATCGAGCTTAAGTAAGAATAACCAAGAAATTTGGCTCCTTTGTCCAGTTATAGGATTGCAGCTGTACCCGTTTTTTCGAGTAATCAGCCCCCATAACTCATAGGCATCATGGCCGGGTCTCCGGGTCTTGTGATTACTTATTGAAGCAGATCACCCCCCGGAGACCTATATTCATGTAATGTATTTCGATGATACTGATGTATTGATAGTAACAATGTTACTTACTTGTAACTGAAGCAAAGACCATGATAAGACTCGAAACCATCTTCTTTTATTGATAAAAATTTCTTTTTTGATTCAGCAGGCCGCCTCATTAAAAACCTTCCAGTCCCCTTAGGTACCCTGGATAGGAAAAGAGTGCGTATGAAACCTGCCGCCCATTACACTGCTTTAGTTATTCTCGAGAATCGGCCTCGCGTTGATACGGCCGATGCACATTCTCCACTTGCTATGCCCTTTCGTAATGAGTACCGGATTTGCTAGCCAGTCCGGGTATATCTTCCTTGGAACGTGATCAGCTGCGGACGGTGGTACGCCTTCTTCTTCCCTGCTGAGAGTTTTGAAAGTATTGCTCCTGATGAAGCCTACCATCTTAGGGTTTTGTTCTGCCCTAACTTTTGCTTTGTCCCCCTCAGGGGTTGGCTTTTTTGACGTTGTCCTCTCTTCTAGGTCTACCTGAGAACGGTAATGTTTGAGCTCTTCCTTCCTGCAGGCTTGCTCGGCCATTGCCGCGTCTCCCTCATCGCACTCAGCTGCTATATCCCGGTTTCCGTGTATTGTAATGGTCTTCTTGGGACCCGGGATTTTCAGTTGCAGGTACACATAACACGGTCTTGCCATGAACTTGGCATAAGCCGGCCTTCCAAACAATGCATGATAAGGACTGCGCAACTTTACTACCTCAAAGGTAAGCCACTCGACTCGATAATTATCCTTTGACTCTCCAAAAGCTACTTCCAGTGCCACCTTTCCTTCAGGGCATGCTGAGTGACCCGGCACTATCCCGTGAAAAACTGTTGTACTCTTTTGCAGCTGCGATTCCTTTAAGCCCATTCGCAGAAAAGTTTCCCAGTACAGGATATTGATACTACTTCCTCCATCCATCAGGACTTTTTTCAGCTCGTAGCCGTTGACCTGTGGTGCCACTACCAAAGCTAAGACTCCCGGGTGATCAACTCTATCCGGGTGATCCTTCCTGCTCCATGTTGCCTCTTGTTCTGACCACCTCAAATACCTTGGAACAGCGGAAGAGACCGAATTAACTGCTTGTTTCAGTATCTTCTTATCCTTGTTAGAGCCTCCTGTAGTGTGCACATGATATTGACCCAGCTGTTTGGGGTTAGCTTGAAAACCTCCTGCTCCATTTTGATTGTTACCTTGATTTCCAGCTGGCGGATTGCCGGCTGGGGGCGGCCCATTACCCAAGTTTCCACCTAGACCCGGACCTCCTCCCCGGCCCGCACCTCGCATAGCTCTGTTCACTTCTTCGTTCTTCCACCTTTGTAAGTCGGCACATTGCTCTAGTGAATGATTGGCCGGCTTGCCATTCCTGCTATGCTTCGGGCACGCCATCCTAAATATGTCCCAACTGTTGCTTGGTCTTGGAGGTCCTTGGTAGTGTCCCCCATTGTGATTCCCAGTATTAAAATTCCCTTCGGATCTAGGTCTTGAAGACCCGGCCTCCGTGTTGGCTACAAACTCGGAATTCCCGTCGAACGGGCGCTTGTTTTGGCTACTTCCATTATTGTTTGGCGCCGACCCATTGCCGGTTTTCCCGCTGCTACTTGCGTTTGCTTTTGCTTTCTTGTCGTCAACTTCCTCCTCTGTGGTATCCGTTGCAGCGTGTTTGTTGCACGCATCCATTAACTCTCCCATTGTAACCTCCGCTGCATTCCTACTAGATTTCATGCGAGTTAGCTTTTGTACCAAAGGAACGTACTTACATGTTTTTGCCATAGCTTGTAGCGCGTCCTTAGGCTGGATATCCGTAGACGAGTGGAGTATCTCCATAACCCGGCGTACCCAGCTGCGTGCCGATTCTCCTTTCTTCTGAACGCATCTTTCTAAATCATCAATAGTAAATAACTTTCTGCATGTCCCATGAAAGTGCTTGATGAATGCGGTCTTTAGCTCCTCCCACGATTTGATCGATTTTTCCGGTAGGTTGGTGAACCATAACTTTGCTGCTCCCTCTGACATCATTAAGTACATGAACTTGGCTTGGAGATTCTCGGATGCGTTGCGAATTGACATTGCCATCTCATAGCTGCTCAGCCACGTTTCTGGATCCATTGTTGGCTCATAATTTACTACTTTCCCCGGTTCTTTGAACTTCTCCGGGTAAGGTTCTGCTCTGATATCGTCCGAAAGGCACTTTGGCCCCGCAAGGGTGGTTGGGGCCGGTCTTGCCCGGGAAACGCGTGACCCGGCCGGGGGTGCCACGGGGTGAGGAGCCACCGGTGGATCGTGTGCTGCAGACCCGGCCCCGGCTCTTCTGGCCCTGGAGCTGTCCACTACTGCCTGTGCTGCTGATACTGCCGGTACTGTCTGGACGCGCGGTGGGGGTGGCATCTGCTGTTGCTCTTCCCTTCGTCGTGCCGCGCTTGTTTGGACGTTGCCCTGTTGTTGACTCACGTATGGCGTCCCATGCATCCCACTTCTGTGATCTGGATAATTGACTTGCTGTGCTACCGCGGTGTGCAGCAGATCTATCGCTCGCCGGGTTTCTTCTGCGTGCGGCGAGTCTCTTACAGGAATCTGGTTTAATGCGAGTGTTGCTGCATACACGTTGTCCATGGGGTTGTTGTAGTGACCTGCTGGGGTACGGAATCGCGATGGTGGAGGCGGCATGATGTTGCCGGCTGTCGCCCCCGTCCGAGGCAAGGGTAACCCGGCTGGCGCGTTTACCGGCTGCACTCCCGTTGCTGGTTGCGGTATGGTCCCTTGGTTCGCCGGTGGGATTGGCTGATCTTGAGGCGTGAACACCAGGGCAGTCGGGTTGATAACCCCTCCTGTTGCCGGTAACATAGTTCGGTGCCTTTGGTGAATCCTCGTCGTTTCCTCCCGAAGCCGGGTCTCTAGGTCATCCAGTTCCCGCTGCCGCGCTGCCATCCCCTGCTTTTCTGCTTCTACCTGCCTTCTTTGCTGCTCCAATGCACGACGAGCCACGTCCAGATCTCTTACACGCTCTGCTGCGTTTTCTGGGGTGATAACTGTAGCTAGGACTGTGGGATCCAAGATCAAATTATTATCAAACAGAGCTGGGTGACGCGGATTCGAGGGGCCCGCCCCTGGTGTCCGGTTTGCTTGGAACCCAAACATATTTGCGTGTCGCTCCTCGTCCGCTGGGCGACTGGTGACAGACGCCGACTCTCCATCGACTTGGGCCAAGACCGGGTCAACTGGTCCTTGCTGCTGAGCCGCTGCCTGAACCGCCCCAGCTGGTGCCGCGGCCGCGTTTTCTTGATTGAGATTGGTCGCGGGAGCCGCATAAACTGCAACCCGGCGCATGATGCCCGGTGTAGATTCGTACTGTTCTTCCTCGCTGGTTTCCCTTTCATATCGATCCTCCGACAAATCCCGTATAGACTCGGTATCATCCTCCCTCTCTATCTGACCCGTTGTTCCAATCGATTCTTCTTTTCCCGATCGGACATACGCGTCTTCCCCTGACATAGAATCAGATCCAACATTATCACAATTCGAACTGGAAGTACATATCATACCGATGAAGACGTTGATGCGGCCGACTGTCACGACGGATCCGGTTTCGAGGTGATCCGACTCTGGCCCCCAGCCAGAATCGTCTACCATCTTCTCTCCTTGGTTGTTGACGTAGATTTCTCCGACGACGAGGTTCCTCATGTTCTTCCGAGCTTCTCCCGTGATGTAAACACCTTTGGACGCAGGCCCCACGGTGGGCGCCAACTGTCGTGGGATAATCACGGCAGATGTTACCGGGGGTAACTGATCTAGGGGCAAGTCGACACAGGTATTTGGGAGAGGGTTTAGCTCGAAGGAAGACATGGCGGAAAGCAATCTAAGAGCCGGAAAACAACTCGCCGGATCTCGATATGATTATACTGGATACTCGATAATAGGTGTTACAGTTATGACTTGAATCTCTCTTAGGCGAAGCCCAGGGGTTGGTTTATATAGTACTCATATCCCCCTTGACTTGCCTTACAAAGCGCTTCTCGAGTCCTATTCGAACTCTTCATACGAACCCTAACTTTCTTTACCGTAACCCACAATCCGGGTTACGATCCTTACAAGTCCTGGGCCTTCTAGAAGCTTCTTTGTCCTTAGCCGGATTTGATCCATCCGTCGTTTGGGCCGGATCTCACCTGAGAGTCGGCATACCGGGTTACTATCCCCTCATCAGAACCGGTAGTGCGCCCTGCCATCTCAGCTGCATCAACCTTCAGAGATTTCTTGTCCTCCTACTGGTCGATTCAACCTTGATTTCTTTTATGAGGGAAAACTTGCTGATGCACTCTTCACAACATTTCTCTTGGGGTTTACCAATGATAGTGTCAACTACACTCAAGTTTTCTGGCGCCGTTGCCGGGGAGGAAGAGAATTTCTAAAAGGGGAGTCTCTAACTTCCAATCTCTTTACTTTTTTTTTTGCTTATTTTATTTTATTTTATTTTGTCTCGTTTGCTTCTCTTTATCAAAAACACACACAAATATAGTTCCTATTCTAGCTGTAGTTTTATTCCTGTTTTTAGTCTTATTAAAATGACTAAACCTGAGAACACTAAGTTGTGTGACTTTACTAGCACCAACAACAATGATTTCATTAGCACACCTATTGCTCCACCTGCTCCTACTACTGATTTTTATGAGATAAAGCCTGCCCTGTTAAACATTGTTATGAGATAGCAATTTTCTCGTGTTAGTACTGATGATGTTGCTGCCCATTCTAATAATATTGTTGAACTATGTGGGATGCAAAAGTATGAAGATGTAGATGGAGATATTATTAAACTAAATTTGTTTCCTTTCTCTTTGAGAGAAAGAGCTAAAGAATGGTTGCTATCTTTGCCTAGAAATAGTATTGATTCTTGGACTAAGTGTAAAGATGCTTTCATTGGAAAATATTATCCTCCTGCTAAGATTATATATTTGAGGAGTAGCATTATGAATTTTAAGAAACTTGATAATGAGCATGTTGCTAAAGCTTGGGGAAGAATGAAATCTTTAGTAAAGAGTTGTCCCACCCATGAACTAACTACTTGGATGATCATCCAAACCTTTTATGCAGGTCAGAATTTTTTTTTCAAGAAACCTTCTAGATTGAGCTGCTGGAGGAACCTTTATGTCCATGACCTTGGGGTCAGCAACAAAGCTTGTTGATTATATGATGGCAAATTATTATGAATGGCACACTCAGAGAGCTACAACTGGTAAGAAGGTACATTTTGTTGAAGAAACCTTCTCTTTGAGTGATAGACTTGACGCTCTTATGTCTATGCTTGTGAATGTCCATTCTCCTACCGATCCAAATAATGTTCCTTTAGCCTCTTTGGTTGCTCAAGAAGAGCATGTTGATGTGAACTTCATTAAAAATAATAATTTCAACACCAATGCTTATAGGAATAATTTTGGTAGCAACAATTATAGGCCATATCCTTCCGATAATAGTAATGGTTATGGTAATTCCTATAACAACAATAAAAGTGTACCCTCTGATCTTGAGAACATTCTTAAGAATTTTATTAGTACACAAACTGCTTTTAATAAATACTAGTAAAAATGCCCGTGCGTTGCAATGGGAGAGAAAAAAAATGTACATTTTGGAAACGTATTATCATCCACTCCAACACCAGCGATACCCAAGCCTTTGTCGTCAAAGTTTCATCATATTCGATGGATGCTGATGTGGGGTTGGTGAAGAGGGAGAGAGGGGAAAAAATATTGGAATGAATCTTCCTCTCTCCATTTCTTTTTTATCTTCTCGTACTCACACATACTACTTCATTAAACTGAAATTCTTTCGATAAATCATAATTTGAAAAATCTATGTTTAACTGTAAATATGAAATCTATAATTTTTTTATTGAACTATTTCAAATAATCGGTCGAAAAGGTATGAATAAAATTTTGACAGTCTTGATGTTCTACAAATCTTAATGTCTCGTAAAGAAATTGCAAACCTTTTTTTAAAATATCTGTACAACTGCTATCGGTTCAGTGATATTTTTCCCAAAATTTTCTTCCTCTTAGTGATAACACCCACGCTTTGGAATTGTTCGACTTCCCTTTTTATATTAATCTAACGAAAATGTTAAATTTGACTTGGTTATACATTATATTGGAGCCCGATTTTGTCGTTAATTAGTCCCATGATGGTGTTGCTTGGACATTGGTCATTGAACACACATAATTTTCTTTTAACTCTAATTAATATATTGACCGGCATGGCCGATAGCTTTATCGTCCAATACAATCCATACAGACGTCTGCTGTAATCTATTCTCCATAAAATCATGCGTTTTCCTTTAATGATAACTCATATACAAAGTTTGAATTATATCATATTTTCCTTTGAAATATCAAACTACTTTTGGTTGCCTTCAACGTTAGTGTTAAAGAGACACTGTAGATTATTTTTGGTTAACTGAAAAGCCCATATGATATAGAACCGCACCACATATACATGCATGTTGCGAAGAAAAGGCACGTACAGTAGTCAAATAATTAGGTCTAGTCCATTAGTAGTCCATAACGCTGCACTATTCGGTATCCAGGCCTTGCTGACACATTCAAATACTTGTACTGAGCATAGTTTGAGTCCCTGACAGGTATAGTGTGAGGAAGGTGTAGAGTTTGCTCTGTCCATTGAGCAAGTCTGCTTGCCGAAACTGAAAGTTGATTATTCAGGCATTCCTCTTCTTAAGAGAAGCAGGTTTAGCAAAAGAGCCGAGTCTTTCAATCGGCAGCACCGCAGGCGCAAAAGCAAGCAGCCACGGTGGACTGAATCTTGGATGTAGCACAGCTGGCTGCCCAGAAGAATCGCTTCACAACGCGGCAGAGGAAGCTCCTGATTTTGTTCTGCGTGGTGACGAAGACTCCCCTAATCAAGGACGTACACAGGGACAGAGCTGCGCGAGGTCCTGTCATACTTGCCGACGCCAAGATTGAGGGCCTGGTGGCGCTTGGACTCCACATGGTGCCAGCAGAGTAGATGACTGGCGTCAGCGGCTGCGGCGAGAGAGACGTCGGAGGATCTACGCAGCCTGCCGCGGACTGCCATGCAAATTATGGCCCTGCCTAGGTGCATGTGTCTTGTGGGGCAGCCAAAAAGAGATCAACGTAGATACTCTGATCAAACTTGCATGAACCCTAAGCCATCAGCGTTTGTTCCGACCATCATCTCCGTCGGCATGCCTGACCCACGTCCTCGCCATAGGACCACTGTCCTCAGCCGGCTCCTGGCACGACATGGCACGACAACGCGAGACTGCAGAGCGACAACGGCGTAGACGGCCAGTACCGGTATGGTGACGCCCGCTCCTCGTGTTGGACGGCGGCGTAAACGGTCGGCACTGCTCTGCTGGCACCCGTTCATCGTGGTCGCCGATGAGCTTGACCTGGACGCCGCCGCCGCCTTGTTGCTGGCCGCCAGTGAGCTTGACCTGGACGCCGCCGCCTGATTGTCTATTGTGACACGGGTGAAGATGTAATTAATCAATCGACTCTTAGACGTGCGTCCTGATAGATATGCATGCAGCCGTAGCTAGCCAGTCTGCTCCGTATAGGACTCTCATCGACAGAGGACAAGCCATAGCTAGCTAGGCTGGTTTGGTCCGGATACGACTCCAATCAGCATACTCGTGCGGCACGAAATTAGCGATGCCACGAACGAAACGAATAGATTTTATGTGCTCATGCGCCGGCATGCTTCATTAAAATTTCAAATTTTAATTTGAAGTTTGGGAAAAAAATGTATAAAAAAATTACACAGATTATATATAATTGAGGAATAACCTTTTAAAATACCTCTAATTCTAAATTACGTGATATTTTCTCTATCTTAGATATTGAAGGATTGTGTCTAAATGGAACAATGTATTACATAGGTATGCATCGATGATTATAATAGTGCATGTGCTGAAGCATTTAACTGGCTCGACCACTTGGTCCTATCATGTATCGTACTTGCGGACTTGCGGTTCAAAGAGAATAACTGAACAGGGAGACAGAGGAAAATCAGGAACGGGGGAGAGAGTAGTCCGACGCCATCCTCCACTCACCTCATGTCCTCGTCTCTCGCTCCCGCCGTCAGACCTAGCCACACGCCCGCTTCCGGCCAAGGAGACAGAGGAGGTCCCGAGAGGAAGAGATCTTAGGGGAAGCACCTCGACGCTCGCAGCCAGCCCTTGTCCATGCCCATCGCTGGACCTTTCTCACGAGCGCCGCGACTTGATGGAATAATCGCTGGAACAAAGGGGCCCTTGTCCATGCCCATCGCGGCATCGCTGGACCTTTCTCACGAGCACCGCCGCTTGATGGAAAATCGCTGGAACAAAGGGGCACACTATTATGGCGACTAACCGGTACGATAGCAAGCATGTTGTGGCTCCGGCACCGTATATCTGGTGGTGGGACGACGAATTATTTTCACTAAGCGTGTGGATGGATTCCGGGGCGGTCGCGATGTCCATTGGGGTAAGAAGGCCTGGCATAAAGGAATGGGGATGAGGGCGGGGGGCGGGACCAACCTAGGGAGCAGGAACAGGCGTGGGATCATGGGAGGAGATGTGAGGGCAACGCATGACAAAAAAGCTGGGAAAAAACATACGAACAGGTACGATGGCAATTTGGTAGTAATATGAAATTTGGTGGAAGGGCAAAATTGGTAAAGAAAATAACGTACCGCAAGAAGCCTTATTGCTTTTATTAGTAGGTATAGGTATAGATGTTGAGGAAAATTTTGGAAAAATTTATGTTTCTTCTTCTAAAGTTGCTAGCCTTGCTCTTGATGTTGATTTTATGAAACTAAAGTTTATGCCTCATGATGTTTAACAAAGCAAAACTTTGAATGCTATCCAAATTAGAATTGATGATAATGTTAGGATGTTAGCTGAATTGCATGCTAGATGGGAAAGAGAAGATGAAATGGCTAGACAGAATAATATAGATAATGTTTGCACCATTACCACCACTAGTTAAACTGAAGCTTCTCATGCTAGTAAACCTTCTACTATCAATGGTAAAGTAATTGGTGTTGGAAATAGTTCCACTTCTGCTATTAGAAATGCAAAACTGCCTGAAACTGCAAAAATGTTCCTGATAAAAGTGATGAAAGTTTTAAAAACATAGGAGACAATGGTCCCATTATCTTTGATAAAAATGATCT
This sequence comes from Alopecurus myosuroides, assembly GCA_028641055.1. NCBI lineage: Eukaryota > Viridiplantae > Streptophyta > Magnoliopsida > Poales > Poaceae > Alopecurus > Alopecurus myosuroides. The sequence goes on from CM054059.1 coordinate 102,320,929, forward strand.
TGACTTTGATGATTGTAACATAACTGAAGTAATTAAGTTCTTACAAAATCTTTCTAGTTGTCCTAATGCTAGTACTATGAATATGGCTTTCACAAAACATATTACAAATGCTCTCATGCAAATTAGAGAGGATGAATTAAGATGTGAAGCCTCTATCCCTAGGAAGCTAGATGATGATTGGGAACCCATTATTAAAATGAAGGTGAATGATTTTTATTGCAATTCTCTATGTGATCTTGGTGCTAGTATCTCTGTTATGCCCAAGAAACGCGATGATATTCTTGATTTGCCACCTTTGGAGCACTATTATTTGGATATTCGTCTTATTGATAATGTTAGGAAGAAACCTTTGGGGAGAGTTGATAATGTTAGGAAGAAACCTTTGGGGAGAGAAACCTTTGGTTAATAACAATCTTGTCCATGTTGATTTTGTTGTCTTGAATATTGAATGCAATGCTTCTGGTCCAATTGTTTTGGGAAGACCTATTCTTAGAACTATTGGTGCTATTATTGGTATGAAAGAGGGGAATATTAAATTTGAATTCCCACTCAAGAAAGGTATGGAACACTTTCCTAGAAAGAGAATTAAGTTGCCTTTTGATTCTATTATTTGAACAAATTACAATTTAGATGATTCTTCACTTGAAAACACTTGATTCCACTTTTCTCGGCCTAGCTAAAAGGCGTTAAAGAAAAGCACTTCTTGAGAGATAACCCATGGTTTTATTTTTGCTTTGTTTTTCTCTGTTTTCTTTGCGTCAAGGGGTTTTATACTTCTGTAGCAACTCCTTTGTATCTTTCTTTTCATGGTTTAGTTGTGCCAAATAAAGTTTCTGATGAGAGTTGGAGTTGGTTTTGGATTTCTGCGTAGGAAACAGATGTTTGTTGGCCAGCGTAAAACAATCGCATAATTCACAGAAAGATCAAAATGACCTGAAATTTTGTGTGCTTATTCCTCAGCTAATTCCGCAACTTTTTTTTTCTTAATTACTGATTTTCCATGTGTTTTTCATGTTGTCCCCAACATGTTTGCTATACACTTTATGTCATTTTTATCGATTTTCCGGACTAACCTATTGACAAGATGTCGCAGAGACAGTTCCCTGTTTTCTGTTGTTTTTAGTTTCAGAAAAGTTTTTCTGGAAATATTCTCGGAATTGGAAAATTCGAAGCCCGGAAGTCGTAGAACTCCAGAAGGTTCGACGGAGTCCCAAAGAGGCCCGGAGGGGGGGCCACAGGAGGGCCACACCATAGGGCGGCGCCCCTCCTATCGCGCCGGGGGGTGATGTGGGCCCCTCGGGCTTCCACCTCCATCGCACTTTTGCCTATTTATACCCCCGATACGTCAACCCTAAATATATACCACTTCGTCCCGAGAAACACCCGAGGCCTCCGTCATCGTCATCGAGAGATTGGGAGGGTTCTGGAGCTCTCCCCGGCACCCTGTCGGGAGGGGAATTCATCACCGGAGGGTTCTACACCACCATGCCCTGCTCCGAAGTGATGCGTGAGTAGTTCATCCCTGGACTACGGGTCCATAGCAGTATCTAGATGGTTGTCTGCTCCACTTTGTACTCATGTTTAGATCTCGTGAGCTGCCCTACATGATCGAGATCATCTTTATATTATTCTACATGTTGTGTTTGCTGGGATCTGATGAATGTTGAATGCTATGTCTTCGGATTATCAATATATCATGTTATCTTCATGCATATGTTATTTATGATCGTGCATACTCTCCGTTATTAGTAGATGCTCTGGCCAAGTAGATGCTAGTAACTCCAAGAGGGAGTATTTATGCTCGATAGTGGGTTCATGCCTCCTTTGCATCTGTGCTCAAGCGACAGAAACGTGACTGATGGAGGATGTGATGTTTCCATTAGGGAGAAAACAACGGTGTTTACTTAGTTTACATTCTTTGCATTACACACTTTGCTTACTTCGATAATTGGTTCCTTGCAACTTAATACCCAATGTTTGTTCGGATGATATTCGGAGGGTGGATTATTAGTCATAGATGCAGTTGGATGACGGTCTATGTTTCTTTTTGTAACACCTGCATGAATCACATAGAAATCTTTATGTCTTGCATATGCACTACGGTGCAATCTTCATTTTTGTCAATTGCCGAGCTGTAATTTGTTCACCACATGTTATTTATCTTCTATGGAGAGACACCACTAGTGAACTATGGACCCCGGTCCATTTTCTCATACTGATAATACACACACTACTTCCATTGTTTGCACACTGCTTCCACGGTTTTTATACTGCTGCTACTTCTTTCATACCGTTCTCATATTGTTTTCCACACCATACGTTTAACCTCTTTGTGTTCAGCACAACCGACGAGATTGACAACCTCATTCCTTCGTTTAGGCAAACTGATTTGATTGTGTTGTGTAGGTTCCATGTTGCTGCTGAACCGGTAGTGCGCCCTGCCATCTCAGCTGCATCAACCTTCAGAGATTGCTTGTCTCCTACTGGTCGATTCAACCTTGGTTTCTTTTCTGAGGGGAAACTTGACGCTGCACTCTTCACAACCTTTCTCTTGGGGTTTACCAGCGAGAATATCAACTACACTCCATCAGCAGGTAGAAATGGGTAGCTACTCCATTCTTCCTCCTCTTGATCATCACTCTCCTCCTCTTTTTCATCCAATAAGCTTCCTTATTTAGTAATTTCTTCTTCCATAGGTTCCTGCAAGGCATTAGTCTCCTTCCTTGGGGGAGAGCGTCTATTAAGATATTTAGTTATGTAGTAATTACAATCCTTGTAATTATCAAATAAGAATTCAATTATATCACAAAACACGTATTTATAAGGTGCATAATCAATACTTTCAAGCAAATAGGCAATTTCGAATGCACCCTTCCAAGCAATAAAGTCCTCAATTTGTTCCACATCATAAAAGTCATAATTTCCCTTAACATAAGAAGATATGGTAACATTATCATTATACTCACATTGAAAAGGGAGGTGTTTATACCTCCTACAACAACAAGACTTATCAAAGCAATAAGTAACATTATAAGTAGAGCACAAGTTTCTAGCAATGGTATACAAATTATTAATTTGTTCCCATAAGTTTTTCCCTTTTTGTGACAAGCGGTGTTCCTTATAATATTTTTGTTGTTCTTCCGTGAACCCACTTTGCCAAAAAGATCTATTTCAAAGAAATCAACCATTGATAGAAAGCATGGTAAAGCAAGTAACAAGCAAAACAATAACGAAGTAAAAATGATTGGAGGTGAGAGACTCCCCTTGCAGAAATCCTCTTTCTCCCCGACAAAATCGCCTGAAAAAGCTTGATGGCTAAATCTCGTGGGGAAACCCCAAGCGTAGGGTGTGAAGAGTGCAGCGGCAAGTTTTCTCTCAGAAAGAAACCAAGGTTGAATCGACCAGTAGGAAAAAGAAATCACTCCAGAAGGTTGATGCAGCTAATGTTGGCAGGGCGCACTACCTGTTCAGCAGCAACGTGGAATCTACACAACACAATAAAATTATTTTGCCCGAACGAAGCAGTAAGGTTGTCAATCTCACCGGTTTTGCTGAAACAAAGGATTAGACGCACCGTGTGGAAAATAATAAGTGTTTGCAGAAGATGAAAGAGAATGATAATTTCAGTAGGAAAACAGTGGTTGAAGTTGTTGTATATCAGTGTAAAGATATGGACCGGGGTCCACAGTTCACTAGAGGTGTCTCCCCAAAACAGATAGATAACATGCTGGATGAACAAATTACAGCCTGGCAATTGACAGATCTAAAGGCTGCACATTAGTGCATATGCATGACATGATGATTACTATGTGATTCATGCGGGCATTACAACATAATACATAGACCTTTATCAAACTGCATCTATAACTAATAATCCACCCTCAAAATGTCATCCAAGCAAACCTTGGGTATTAAGTTGCAAGCAATAGAGTAAGCAAAGTGTCTAATGTAAACAATAAAATCATCCTTAGATAAAGCATTGTTGTTTTGTACCTAATGGCAATAGCACATCCCCCACCCGTTTACGTTTCTGTCACTCAAGCGTGAGTGAAAGGGAGGCATGAACCCACTATCGAGAATAAATACTCCCTCTTTGAGTTACAAGCATCAACTTTGCCAGAGCATCTACTAGTAACGGAGAGCATGCAAGATCATAAATAACATACACATGAAAAGAACATGGTAGATTGATAATAATTGGACATAGCATTCAATATTCATCATATCCCAGCAAACATAACATGTAGCATTACAATAAGATGATCTTGATCATGTTAGGAAGCTCACAAGATCTAAACATGAGACATAAAGAAGAGAGAACAACCATCTAGCTACTGCTATGGACCCGTAGTCCAGGGATGAACTACTCACGCATCACTCCAGAGGCAGGTATGGTGATGAAGAGATCTCCGGTGATGATTCCCCCTCCCAGCAGGGTGCAGGGGAGAGTTCTAGAATCCTCCCGAACTAGGGTTAACAATGACGGCGGCTGTGGATGCTTTAGGTGGAAAAGGCTGATGTATTTAGGGTTAACCCTCCAAGAGGTATAAATAGGCAAGAGGGTAACATCGTTGGGCGGCTAGGGGGGCCACACCACCCCTGGGTGCGGCTAGAGGGGGCGTCCTGCCTCATGGTGTGGGGCCCCTGAGGGCCCCCTTCAGGTCTCCTTCGAACTACGTGTACATGACGACTTTTTAAGACTTCTGGGCTTTGTTTCGTCCAATTCAGAGAATATTTTCAGAATAACTTTTCTGAAACTAAAAATAGCAGAAAATAGGAACTGGCTCTTGGCATCTTGTCAATAGGTTAGTCCCAAAAATCCATAAAAATGACATAAAGTGTATAAGAAACATGTGGCATAAGGAAAGAAAACAACATGGAACAGCAGAAATTATGGATACGTTTCAGACATATCAGGGCGCGCTGCCCTATGGTGTGGGGCCCTTGAGGCCGCACTCCGGGTCTCCTCCGGACTCTGTGTACGTGACGACTTTCTAAGACTCTGGGATTTTGTTTCGTCCAATTCCGAGAATATTTCCAGAACTACTTTTCTGAAACCAAAAACAACAGAGAACAGGAACTGGCTCCGTGCCATCTTGTCAATAGGTTAGTCCCAAAAAATCTATAAAAATGACATAAAGTGTATCGGAAACATGTAGCATATGGCATGAAAACAACATGGAACATCAGAAATTATAGATACGTTTGAGACGTATCAAGCACCCAAGCTTAGTTTCCACTCGTCCTCGAGTAGGTAAACGATAAAAACAAATAATTTCTAAGGTGACATGCTACCAACATAAACTTGATCATCGTAGTAATGTATACCATGTAAACTAGGATCAAATGAATAAAAGATGTGGTTTATAGTTGATATCAAATAGAGTAATGTATAAACCATTAGGAAGAACCAAGTAAAACTTTTCAATGAGTCAATGCTAAAAGACAATCAACTATGCAAAGTATATTAAATATGATTTAAGCTTCAAGAACAACAATATAATCATCCTAAGCATCAAACTCTCACAACAGCTCCTGTTAGGATCAAATCAAGTGAGAACAATATGCACGTAGGAAAATCGTTAAACTATTTGTGCACTCAAAACAAGAAGACGTTCTATATTGGTCCTGGCACCAAGATGTTATGGCTAAAAGAACATTGTGGGGGGTTTGGAAGGTCAATGAAAGAAAGTCTCACATAACTGAAAGTGATAATTAGACAAGAGGAAGTCTAATAATCGAAGCTATGCAAGGAGTAGTGATTGCCACACAACGGATGCACATAGATCTATAAATGTATGAAAGCTCTCCAATGGAACTAGTGAGGGTGCATCCAACTTGCTCTCTTACGAAGACATAGAGCAGTTTTGAGGAGGATCGTCATTGAATATACAAGCCAAGTTCTATAATGTAAGGTTCCCCACATAGTTATGCAAGTCATAAAATGAAAACTCTCTCCAAACTGAAGTATTGGTACTAAATAAGAACAAGTGTGGAATAAATGATAGTAATGTTTCCCCCTCTCTCTTTATTATTTCTCTTTGGCCCTCTGTTTTTCATTTTGGGCATTTTTCTCTTTTTTTTCTTTTTTTATATGACCTAATCTGTAGGGGCAACAGTCTATTTTAAAATGAATCATCAGACTTTTAGTACTCATAACTCAAACTGAAATATCTCTAATGTATAAAACGGAATGCTTCTACCGGTGTAGCAGTATGCAAAATAAAAATGAAGCATATAATCAAGTCACATAATGAAGATGGATGTTGTATGGCAATATATCTCGGAATGGCTATGAAAATGCCATGATATGTAGGTATGGTGGCTGTTTTGAGGAAGATATTTGGGCTTATGTGTAGGAGAACAAAGTCCTCCCACGGGGTTTGGATGCACTGGCGAAGTTTGCACCAACTCTCAATGTGAGAATGGGCAATGCACAGTACCGAAGAGGCTAGAAAATATGGATTGTGGAAGTGCGAGGAAACCACAACTTAGAACTCACAAGTTAAAAGATTAAAACTAGAAATAAGATCATACAAGGCATAACTAAAATCACTCCAACAGGGTCTGTGGTAGTGACAAGTCACTCTTGGCTACCTCGACCGTAGCATGTAACAAAAAGACACTATGTTTATTATTAGCAAAGGAAGTCATATACCATTATACTATCAACTGGTTTATTCGAGTGTCACATAGTTTCAACCTTTTAGCCTGACCATTAATTGTTTTTAATTTACTAAACCATTATATTTGCCATTAAGCATATTAATATCTCAAAACAACAACAAATATTCAGGTGAAACGGTTTAATAATCTACAAGAGTATGCAAGTCTTTTACCACATACCATCTACCACATGTAGCATTTTCTATTTCATCCAACACCATTAAATATATATTTCAACACAAACTCTCCAGCTAATATAACAATGAAACAAGATAGTACTTGTTGGGGAATAGGTGAGGGGGAGCCTCACCGTCCACCCGCATAAACAGGAACTTACCTTTTCATAGCATCCGATCCGATTCATACCGGGAGGAGTTGGACGAGACAGGGCCAGTCAGCAGAATAAGATCTGGGTTACCATGAGCGTAACCCGGAAAGGACAGAGGAACCGGCCCACGGTCCAGGCTAGAAGACTCAGAGTCCCAAGACCTGGAGAGCACCCCAAGGCCGGACGGGGACGACCGGGTCATGAAGAGAACCGGACGGGACCCTGGGACCCGGATCCCCTTTGTAAACCGGGGCACTCGTCCACTATATAAGGCGGGGCCCTGGGACGTATAAATACGAGTTCTAATTCAATAGCAAGGTAGCTCAAGACATCGAGAGCCGGAATCACCGTTTGTAATCGAGACCGTGTTTCTCGATAATAAGAAGGCAGGAGTAGGTTTTACCCTCAGTCGAGGTTCCGAACCTGGGTAAACTTGTGTCTCTCGTTTTCTCCTTAACCCTTTTGAAGTTTTGCTTAGTAGCAATGGCCTTTCAATCTAGTTCTCATATGAGGACACTTGCCATGAAAACACCACGACAGTTGGCGCCCACCGTAAGGCTTGCTCGCGGAAGCGTCATCTTTTCGGAAGGAGCGCTGCCTGGGATCGAGAAGCTCGCGATAGTTTCACGACCCCGGACCCTACATACTCTTATGTGCTCTTAGTCATGGACCCATAAGGGATTCAGGGTTAGCATCCCAGGCCGCCACAAACAATGGCAGGCAGACCGGATTCATCGGCACGCAAGCCGGATCACCACGGTACTACTACTACTTGTGTCCATGCTAGTCATAACCAACTATGCATATCAAAGCCTCCATGAATCGTATGAAACTGAAGGAACGGGACCAAAGTTATACACAGATGCTATGTGTCCATAAAGTGCAACAACAATCAAGGGTTACTGGGGTTACCAAGCCCCAGGCCGAATCACATCGGCAGGCGTGCTCGGAAATGGATCATCGGCTCCACAACCCCTCGATTGCGACAACTATGCAGGAATAGCCAAAACTGTATAAAAATGAGCTCGAAACCAACAACTGATCAAAGCAGCACTCTAGACATGGAAGCTGTATTAAACAGGTGTTACTAGAGTATAGCTTTACAAACAGAGGTCACACGACCCAACATTACATCAGACAACGGAAGGCAAGTTATGTTGCTAATCAACAAGAACCAAAAAGGCCTAAGAGGACGCAACATAAGGCGACTTCCCAGCCCATAGATTCCAGGCTGCTACGTGGTAACCCCAAACTACTCGTCGATGTCCACATCGAATCACCATCGATGTGAGGAACCCCACCTGAACCAAGTTGAAGCAAACATGAGTACGGAAGGTACTCAACAAGACTTAGTTAGCCTATTAAATATCTGCTTCTTTTAGAAAGAGTTATGAAGGTTATTTTGCGTAAATCCATATTTGTTTTCCAAGTTGAGGAAGGAATAGCACGTCTCATGGTGTATTTTGAAAACAGATTTGAAAGCTACTCAACTACTGATATCATCATCTTTTAATCCACCAAAGCATTTCAGCACCTCGTGCTCCAAAGATCACCACCTCAAGTTTTTCCCGTACCTCATGCTACAAGGTAACCCCTCTCGGCATCTCCGAGGAGGCATCCTTCATTCGTTATCAACAAGTTTTAGTCATTCCGTTTAAGTTATCTATGATCACAGAATCCGTCACCAAGTCGTTTTTAACCGCAGACGCGACTTTTCGAAAAGATTTAACCCTGCAGGGGTGTACAACTTTACCCACACGTATCAACTGACTCTTAGTGCCACCAGGTTAGCACTAATCCGGGAAGTGCCGGTAGACGGTGGTTGACCACGACCTTTCCCTTACTTCGCCTATTCCATGAGTCGCTCCGAGTAGAGATGGACCGCCAATAGGGAGTGGCCATATCCTACCGGGTCTCTATCGTTGTGTGTGATGCTCGACGATTACCTACCCGCAGAGCGTCGATACATCCCCACGTCCTAGTTTTGAAAGTGTTTTTAATATCCCCGCAAATCCAAATGAAAAGCCTGAACTAGGCGACTCATGGAACAAACTAGGCAAGTTGAGACCGAGGGGAATCCAAGCCCCGTGTGGATGCACGCTCAGTCTTGGCTTGAAGACGAGAACCCGCTCCTAGGGGCATGAACGAGACAAAAACCACAGACCCTCTGTGGTCTCATCATCCACACCTTTAAGTCATGTTAAACAAGTTATCTTAACTTTCCACAACATCCTATCATACTAGATTCTTTCGTAGCTCTGATTCATCAACCGGATGGAGCAGAGCTAACAGACATGTATGACTAAGCACAGCATATTTCAGTCTTTGGCGATGCACACAAGCAAACCTATAGGCTCTAAGAGTAGTGGATCAGGATAATTAGGTTATGCAATATATAGGAGAACTCTAAGTACTGACACAAGATACAATGGAATCGAATGCAACGTACGAGAATAAAAATTCTTTTGTAATCATATATGGGCAGATAAGAGGTTATGCTTGCCTTTCTTCAAGAATACAAGAGAAAGTCTTCAGGAATAAGTGCTTGACTTGTCGGTTAGGATCAAGTATTCGCCAAATGGCATTGTTGGCCTTCTTTTCGAAGTCAATTCTACCGAGGAGAAAAAAAACACCGAAAAGAGGAATAACAATCAAACATGGCATCGATGCAATGCACAATATTTATGCATGATAAAGTTAATGCACTTCGGTGAAACCCTAAACATGCTCGAAGGGTTGCTAGGGTTTGTATGGTAGTTATGCAATTATGTTGAAATTAGCCCCGAAATGGACCTCAGAGGGTGTTTCGGGCGATTCTAAAAGTGTCTACAGTTTTAATTGCTCAAATGGGTTTGAAAACAGCATAACTAGGTTGCATTTGTTATTTTGACAATTTTGGTATATAACTTGTAATTTTCTAATTTTATTGATTAAAAACTTATTTTCTCCATTTTAAATGAATTAAACAGTATTAAAATAATGCCCAAAATTAAAGTTATTTAATTTTCAAAAATAACATAAGTCAAACATGTGTGGAAATGACATAAACATGTAGATTACATTTTTCTGAACATTTTGGTACCTCCCTTTTATTTTTCTGAATTATAAAACATTAGTTATTTATTTTACAAATATTAAATATTTTCTATAATTCAATAAATAGGAGGGGTCCACGTGTCAGGACCTTTTCTTTTTTTCTAATTAATTTTAAAAGAACACGGTGAAGTCATGCTGACATCATCGTGATGTCACGTGAACTCGATCTCACAGATCGATTGCAATTTGACGGTTTCGGCGATGGAATCCCAAATTGATAGCAAAGGGGAGCTGCACCAGGCCGAGGTGAACATGTAGGTGGTGGTGGGTGAAGAAATGGTCACCGGAATCCTTGCTGGCGACCATGGCGCGGCGGAGGACGGCGACCTTCGGCGGGGGAGGAAACCAGAGGGGAAAGGAGCGCATGGGCAGCACGGGGAGGATGGTCGGGTTACGCTTGACGTGTGCATGAGCTCGAGGAGGAGGCGGGAGGCCGAAATCGCCGGCGGCGAGGAGGTTTCATGGCGGCCGGAGCTAGGAACGGCGAGAAAATCCGGCGTCCCTACATCACCCCGTCATGCGTGAGTCCATGGAGAGGTAGAGGAGGTACATGCTCTCCTCCTGGTGGGTTCTGTTCATTCGGGGATGGCCGGAGTTGTCGGCATGTGACGGCGGCCCGGCAAGTTAGGTTTTGCTCGGGAGAGAAAAAATACCACAGAGAGAGGGCGGCAAGGGGAAGGGGAGGGAGGAGGGAGAGAGTGAGGAGGCACTGAGTCACCCTGCTCCCTTATCCCCCACGGTGAAGCAGGCAGGAGGACGTGGCGGTCGCGGCCACGCAGCTCCATGCTACCTTCTGTCAAGAGGAAGAAGAAACAAAAGGGATTTTTCCCGTAACCCCTTGAGCTTCTGGAATTTGCAACAAGGTCCTTTTCTCTTTAAAAACTGCAAGGAATTTGAAAGTTTGGGGACCTAAATGAACTCAGAAAAGTTAACCAAAATATGTTTTGGAATCCTTCAGAAATTCCCAGGGTCACCATGTCTTGGATTTGCAAAATTGAATTTGTTTTGAAAACAAATTTTGGGTGACCAATTTAAGTGGTTTTTGGGCAGGATTTAATTTAAATTCAATTTAAAACTTGGTTCAAATTTTTCATGCATGTCATGCCATGAACACAACACCACAAAACCTATTGTAGCAAAACGGGGATGTTACAGATAGGCCGGCTCAGGAGGAGCCGGCATGGAAACTACTATAACCATGACATGTGGGTTCAGAGTTCGCTTTCGTGGAATCAGGGTTTCGAGTCCCCTTCGGTGGAATCCACGTTTTCGTCGGCTTCATAGGAGGAACATGCCCAGATCCGGATCAGGAGTCAGATTCAGTCTCTGGAGAAGCCACGATGATACACTCTGATGGTGAATCCTCAGTTGGGAACAATGATGACCGCGACGATACAAGTTCTATCCACTAGCTCTTTGAAGATCGACTAGGTGGAGGCCTTGAACCAGATTTTCAAAGTCTGACCGAAACGGCTCATCATGCAACTGTCTACATGGCGGGACTGGCGCGACCTGCGGAACCCAGGTATGATGCTAGTGGAAATTTGATTACAAATACTGCTTCAACTTCAAATCCGGTTCCAGGAGGACCGGGTGTTTGAGGAACAGCACCCGTTGGGCCAACGGCAGCCCCTGTTGGGACAACCGCAATACCTTCAACAATACATGGGATCCGGTTTCGGCTGGCTCTAGAAACGCCAGGGGCGGGCCCAGTTCAATTCATGGGTATTCAGATGAATACCCATCATCTTTTGGCAAACCATTTTGTCTATATAAAAGGTACGCTTGGAATATTAAGTTGACATACAGTTCATTTACACGACATGTCTGCTGCTCGAGCTAGGGAGTCCTCTGATCAAACTGAAACCCACCTCGCCTCCGAACACCCACTGGCCCATGCCCCAATTCCTCAACTCTACACCCATCAGGATGGCCCAACAATGCACTGAGTGTGAGACAGTAACAGAAAGTAAAACTCAAAACAACTATCGGAGCCAGCTACAGAATAAGGCACCAGCAAATGCACAAGCCACGTGGCTCACATGAGGTGTGATGCAACCTTTTCTTCTCATTTTTCAAACCCATTTGTTTAATTTTTCTCGGTCTCCAAATCTGCAAATCCGAATCATATTTGCAAATAATAAATTGTCCTATATGATGTAAAGAAGTTTTCCAAGTAGAAAAATATATATAATTCGGAATTTTATATTTCTTCTTTTGGATTTTCTTTTGAATACCCACCATCAAAATCTTGTGCCCGCCCCTGAGCAACGCCAACCGTGAGCAACCTATTCCACCCAGGAAGACTATGTCCCATGCACCTGGAGTTATAAATATAGGACATAGAGATCCAGAACCAGAAAACTGAAATCTGTGTCATGTTCAGTTCCAGGCTCAGAATGCAGTTTCAAACCAGGTCAGAATGGGTCTCGCAGAATTGGAATTCAATTCCTTGGTCCCGCAATCAGGAACGAAAGAATACCAGTTGACTTTATTGGACCTCGTAGAGTAGTAACTTATACCCCAGAAATGGAACCTGCGGACTGGATAGAAGGGTATGTGATGGCCATGGAGATATTGGAAGTAAGTGATGCGGTGTGCGCACGATATCTGAGTGTGATGTTAGAAGGACCCGCAAAATCCTGGTTAAAAAACATGCCCGCAAATTCAATCAACAGCTGGCAAGAGTTCAAATATCAATTCATCAAAAATTTCCAAGAAACGTGTAAATGTCCAATGACTATTACAGACTTGGAAAACTGTGTTCATAAGGAAGGGGAGTCTGCCCAACATTGGTCTCGGCACATTGCAGAAATTATTCATTCGTCTGTCGGACTCACCGCCCAGCAAGCAATCATAGCCTTGTAGAGAAACTGCAGATTGGATCCATGATAACATAAGCTGGGACGTATCAAACGATACGTGAGCGATATGAGCGAGCTGATGGATGCCATGACCAAGTATGAAGAGTCTGACAAAACAAAGGAGGCAGATTCAGATGATGAGAAGTCTGCAAATGGGAAGAAAACTAGGACCAAGGGTATCCAGAACCCGAATGAGAGTAACATCAACTCCCAGAACCAGAATAATAACAAACGCAAGAACGGGGAGAGAACCTCGGATTTCGTGGCAAATACAAATACAGGTTACAGCAACCAGCGTCAGGGTAATAATTTCAGAGGAAATCAAAATTTTCGACCAAACAGTTTTGCGCAGGGACAACAGGCTCTGAAAGGACCATGTCCTCGACACAGTAAAAATGGGAAGTTAGCAAATCATTCTTGGGAAGTTAGCAGAGCTTCAGACCTAGCGGAAATAATAACTATGGACTAGGAAACAATGGAGGTGGCAACTCAAGTAACATGGGAGGTGGACATCCGGAAGCTAGCAAATGCAGGACCTAGAAATCATAATCCAGGTCATCACGGTCAGGGTAACCAAGGAACTAACCTGGGAGGCAGTCACCAAGGAGGAAATTCTGGTTTTCAAAATAATCCGAAGCAATTAAGCTCTGGACAGTATCATGTATTTACCACTAGTTCATGCATGAGAGAACGAAAGGTGCAGAAGCGTGCAGTCAATACGGTAGCTCCTGTTGTTCCTAGGTGGCTAAATTGGTCAGAACATCCCATAACCTGGAGTCGGGCAGACCATCCTCCACGAGTTGATAATCCAGGAGGTGTGGCTCTGGTTGTGGCTCCACAGGTTGGAGGATATAAGTTTTAAAAAGTGTTGATGGACGGAGGAAGCAGTATAAACATACTTTACTATGATACGTTCAAAAGGATGAACCTGCAAGAGAAATGACTTCAGCCATGATCAACCGTATTTCATGGGATCGTACCCGGTAAGTCTGCACAACCTATCGGAAAAATATACTTGAAGTTGCTTTCGGAGTATTTGAAAATTACAGGACAAAGATGTTAGCATTCGAAGTGGTCAAATTCAAAAGCCCGTACCGTGCCCTATTTGGAAAACCGGCTTATGCCAAATTTATGGCAAGACCCTGCTATGTGTATGTTAAGCTGAAGATGCCAAGTCCCCATGGAAATATTACTGTCAATGGTGATAAAGACATAGCTTTAGAGTGTGAGGAAGGTGATGCAACTTATGCAGAGTCCGCTTGTGCAGAAGAGGAGTTAAAGTTGTATAAGCTGTAAGTTGATCCAGAGGATATGACCTCACTCAAAAAACCATCAGCTGATTCCAAGTTGAAGTTTAAGTCTGCTCAAGACACCAAGAAGGTGTACTTCACCCCCGGTGACTCATCTAAACAGTTCAGCGTGTGGGCTCATATGACGGAAAAATAGGAAAGCGCGCTCATCAAGTTCCTCTCTGAGAATTGGGACATCTTTGCATGGAAACCTTTTGACATGCCAGGTGTTCCAAAGGAACCTGCTGAGCACAGTTTGAGTGTGGATCCTAACTTGAAACCTATTCGTTAGTTCCTCCGCCGTTTCAATGATGAGAGAAGGAATGCTGAGCAGCTGGGTTTATAGTGGAAGTGTTACACCCAAAGTGGTTAGCCAATCCATTTCTCGCCTTAAAGAAAAACGGAACATGGAGAACGTGCATAGATTACACAGACATGAACAAAGCATGTCCTAGGGATCCGTTCGCCGTACCCCGTATTGATCAGATTATAGAGTCTATGGCTGATTGCGAACTGCAATGTTTCCTGGATGCTTATTCAAGTTATCATCAAATCAAAATGAAGGAAGAGGATCAAGAGAAGAACTCATTCATTACAACCCTTGGAGCATTTTTTTATACGTCAATGCCTTTCGGGCTGAAGAATGCAGGAGCAACTTATCAAAGGTGCATCCAGAATTATTTGGAAAGCCAGATCGGTCGAAACGTGCACGCTTATGTGGATGACATAGTGGTCAAATCTCAAAAAGGTGACACCCTGATCTCAGACTTGGAGGAAACATTTGCCAGCTTACGCAGATACCAGATGAAGCTAAATCCAACAAAATGTGTTATTGGAGTACCAGCTGGAAAATTACTTGGTTTCATTATTTCAGAGAGAGGAATTGAAGAGAACCCGGAAAAAATTCAGTCCATACATAACCTGAAAAAACCGGTTTGTCTGAAGGACGTTCAGAAGTTGACAGGTTGCATTGTTGCCCTGAGGCGGTTCATAAGTAGACTGGGTAAAAAGCCATACCTTTATACCGGCTCTTGAAGAAAACTAACAATTTTGTTTGGAATCAAGAAGCTGATGAGGCATTGGAGGCCTTGAAAAAGCAACTTTCCAACGCATCTATACTGGCTGCACCCGAGAAGAAAGGGCCCATGTTATTATATATTGCGGCAAACAATTGGGCCATTAGTGCAGTTGTGGTTGTGGAGCGTAAACTGGAAGGAAAAGAGGGTCTCGTTCAGCGGCCGGTTTACTGTGTGAGCGAGGTCCTGACAGAGTCAAAGCAGTGGTACCCACACTGGCAGAAATTGGTCTTCGGGGTGTTCATGGCTAGCCGTAAATTGAAACACTATTTTCAAGAACGTCCCATTACAGTGGTTAGTTCAACACCTTTGTCTGATATTATCCAGAATAGAGAAGCAACCGGGAGGGTTGCAAAGTGGGCTACTGAGATGGGGCCATATCATATCAAATATGAGCTAAGGACTGCAATACATTCTCAAGCCCTTATCGATTTTATAAATGACTGGACATATTTACAGGTCCCGCCAGATAAGCCAGACACTAAATATTGGACTATGCATTTTGACGGGTCACGACAACTGGAAGGGCCAGGAACTGGTGTGGTCTTAACGTCCCCAAGAGGTGATAAGTTTCGACATGTCTTACAAATTTCGTTTAATTGCACTAATAATGCAGTGGAATATGAGGCTTTACTTCATGGGCTTTGAATTGCGAAACAGATGAGTATATCCCGGATTCGATGTTTGGGTGATTCAGTCCTTGTTTGTCAACAAGTTACAGGAACTTGGGATTCTAAAGACCTAGTTATGGCAGCTTATAGGCAAGCAGTTACCCAGCTGGCAGGACATTTCCAAGGATATCAAGTTGATCATATTGATCGACGTCTCAATGAGGCAGCTGATACATTGTCTCGTCTAGGTTCTTAGAAAAAACAAGTTCCACCCAACGTTTTTCTGGTTGAAATTCATAGCCCGTCAGTTAAAGTTCCAACAGAGGAAGACCTAGCAAATCCAGATCCTGAATCATAATTGGTAGCTGCTTTACGTAAAATCCTAGAGTGGACTAAACCATATCTGGCTTATCTTACGAGGGGCGAGCTCCCGCAGAACGAGGTTATCACTCGTCGGGTTATAAGAAGATCGAAGTCATATACAATTATCAATGGTGAGTTATATAAACGAAGTGCGGCTAGAATTTTTCAGAGATGTGTTTCTCCGGAAGAAGGGTGTCAGATTTAGAAGGAAATAGACACAGGAGATTGTGGTGACCATGCAAGTTCCAGATCTTTGGTCAATAAGGCTTTCAGACATGGATTTTTCTAGCTAACTGCCAATGCTGATGCAGAACAAATAGTGAGAATATGTGAAGGGTATCAGAGGTATGCAAGGCAGGATAATATGCCATCTCAGGATCTACGCATGATTCCCATAACCTGGTCGTTCGCAATCTGGGGGCACGACATGGTGGGACCTTTCAAAAAGTCGTCTAATAAAAAGACTCATTTATTGGTAGCAGTTGACAAGTTTATAAAGTGGGTAGAGGCAGAACCAATCAGTAAATGCGACGCGGTTACAGCAAGTTTTTGAAAAAGCTGATTTTCAGGTTTGGTTACCCACATAGCATTATAACGGATAATGGGACAAACTTTTCAGAAGGAGCAATTCAAAAGTTTTGTGAATAGAACCATATACGACTCGACCTTGCTTCAGTGGCACATCCATAGTCTAATGGACAAGCAGAACGAGCTAACCAAGAATTGCTAAACGGTATCAATCCTAGACTCCAGGTCCCATTAGAAAAGACTATTGATTGTTGGGTTGAAGAGTTACCTGCTGTTTTGTGGAGCATAAGAACTACCCCAAACAGATCAACAGGTTACACACCGTTTTTCTAGTTTACGGAGCTGAGGCAGTTTTACCAAGTGATATTTCTCATGATTCACCAAGAGTAGCTGCTTATGTGGAAACCCAGAATGAGATAGCTCGTCAAGAATCGCTTGATGCTTTGGAAGAAGCACGCGACCTTGCAGCATCCAGGTCAGCCATATACCAGCAGGACTTGCGTCACTATCATAGCCGTAAGATTAAACTCGAAGTTTTCAGGAAGGGTACTTAGTCTTACGCTGATCCAGAAAAAGGATGGGATGCACAAGCTAAGTCCGCCATGGGAAGGACCGTTTGTGGTAAGCAAGAAACTACACAATGGATCATATTACCTCATTGATATGCGTGATGCTGATAAATCGCGAACATATGAGGAAGAAACTGGAAGACCTTGGAACATAGCCCAGTTGAGACCATATTATACAAAGGATCATTGTAATCACTATGTTATAATTGCAATAAAAGGACAGACCTGGAAAATCTAAGTTATTGAGATCTGTTCCAGAAATTTATCATTGTTACAGGGAGTTAAAATTTTCAGATATGATTACTTGGGGGCTGATGCTAGAGCATAGTCTATATCTTAGGAATCTGGCATAAGCCAAACTATATTGGTTATACTTGCCTGCCAGTCAGTGGTTACATGCAATTTTATGACCTAGATGTTTAACCTGGGTGAGTCAATCACGTTATAACCCGGCAAAACCGGGTTATTATGATCTTCAACTCACCAGAGTTAGAAACACTAGAATATGTCATGCGATAAACCGGCTGAGCTAGATAGCAAAGAAAAACTAAGTCAAGTAAAATTTTGATTACAAAACAAAGATGTTGCAAAGTTACGAATAAAAGGTAACCTGGAAATTTTTGCATAACTTCGGAAGAAAACCGAGTTATTACACACCAAATGTAGCATCAGTGCACATGCGCGCTTTCAAAAAATAGAGCTAGATATAAAGCAGTTTATCTAGCCTATTACAAACCCATTAGGGTTGGATTATTATCGAATTAACCAAATGTTCATTATGCAACGGACTTTCCCTTCTGTTGGGCATCGCCTAACCCGGCGCCAGAATCCGGGTCTTGTGCTCCCGGGTGTTCCTCATCATCAACTTGGACGTTTTATGCTTCTTCAAAATCAGCCATGGAAACATACTTCCACTCCAGCTGAGCCAAAGCATCATTGGTGTCATCTGGCTCATATAAGGGACGGGGTGGGGCAGAAACCAAAGGGGTGATAGATTGAGGCGCACCAGATGAAGAGGCTATAGAAAGTCGGCTCTTCTGTGGAGCCTGGCGGATGGCAGATATAACCTGAGGAGAGAAAGCCGGTTTGCGCTCACCTGAGGAAGTATAACCCGGATAGAGTTCCTTCAGCTTTACTTTTTCCGCAATGGAGAAAGCTTGGAACCGGCACTCCTTTTCGATCTTGGCAAAATCCTTCCTCTCATATTTGGTCCTATCTGCCCGATACTCTAGGAAACCTCTAACTAGGAGATCCGGATTCAGTTCCGGGTGATATGCTTTGGCCAGGGACATGACCTTGATGGCTCCACGATGGCAGACTGAAATTTTGTGTTCTTCTATCCATTGTGGAACTTGAGTTAGTTCCACAAGCATATCATGGAGTTTTCTAGGGGCATTGTCCCAGTTCCTGACGGCCTTGATACATTCCCCTCCTCCAACGTATAGTTGCCGAATTAAGGTGAATAGAGCCTTCAATTTCATGTCAGGAAGCTGGAGATTATTACCATGCATTATACCGATCAATTACAATAGTATGTTGTTAAGAACCGGACTATTATAATCAGGCAAAGGAGATCATAAACCGGAAAGAAGGGCATAAATACGCTGCATATGGAGCAAACTTACCAAGTACACTGCAAGTAATGTCTCCTAGCAAATCCTTCACCTTGGAAAAATTGTTCCGGGTTTCCTCTAACTCCTTTTGAGCATTTTCTGCCCTCTCAATAAGAGTCTTTTCTCGGTTCTCAAAATCTTGCTAAAGGACAGACAAGGTTTTGGTTGCTTCTGTAACTTGTTCCTCCAGGTCTTGCTGTAGAGTTCTTGCCTCTTCAGTTTTCTAAGCCTCTTGTGCTAGCAGGCTCTTCAAATTTGAAATATCCTTTTGCGAGCAAGATTCAAGACTCTCCATAATTGTTGGTTACATAAAAACATGGATTATAAATAGTTCAAAATATAAGTTGAGGAAATTACGGGTTATAAAACATAACCCGGAAGATTGGGAGCTTGCAATGATTTCTAGCCTACTCAAGAATATGTTCAAGTCCCGAGTAGCTGCAGGCTTGCAACCCGGCACTTGGGGGCTACACTATTTCAGTTTTAGAAAGTTGTTCGTCAGATATGATTAAGTCCCGAGTCACCGCAGGCTTGCAACCCGGCCCTTGGGGGCTACAGTATTCCAGTTTGAATTTAAATTACTAAATGAAAAAGCAGGACAAGTCCCGGTTCACTATAAATTAGTAAACCGGCCCTTGGGGGCTACAACATTTCAGTTCAAATTCAACGATAAATCTTCAAGTTCATTCTACAGATATAAACTGGAAGATTGAAGGCTACAGGTTATGGTTATCAAGGTTACCTCGTATCTCTTCTTCAGGAAATCAATGATTCCATCTGCACGACGTCGGTTCTCACCAAGTTTTTCAACCAGAGTGTCGAAATCCTGGCCTTCAATGTTCAGCTTGGAAGGAACTGCTTTTTCTTCTGGAACTGGTTTCAAGTCTTCCATAACTTTGGACAGCAAAGTTGAAGTCCCAACGTTTTTCAGTGGCGGAGAAAAGGTAATATATTCTTCCGGGTCTGATATATTCATGTCATCAACGAGAGGATCATTATCCGGAGTGTCATCAACCGGATTCACCTCTTGGTCATTAGCCTGGGCGGGATCATCGATAAGACCCGGCGAACAAGCAGTCGGTTCTTCTTGAGTCTCTTTAGGAACTTTTTCTTCTAAGTTTTCAGCGGGAGCAGCGGTTGAAAGAGGAGTAACTTTTAGCATAGCTTGGGCCCTGCAACGAGAGAAAGTTTATAAACCGACACGCAAGATATGGTTATGATTATGAATCAAAAGCTAAAAGGCTAGCTTACCCGGAGTAAATAGAAAATTCACTAGCTCCACTGTAGTGGGAGGAGCCAGAATTGGGGGAATCTGTATTAAAAGTGTGACTCAATTTAGGCCTGATTCTCCCTGCCAAAGGATGTGAAGAGGTAGGCGAAACTCGAGCCTTGGATACCCAGCGAAGAGGAGTTTTCTCAGGAAAATCTGCTTGTAAGTCATTTGACCCGGAGCTCCAGGTCCGCCTTCTCTTGTCGGTATCTTCGTCATCCTGTGATTTCTCCATATGTAAGGATGGGTTCAAGGGGTTTTTGGACAGTCTAGAAATAGGCACCTTTGCAACGGCTTGCCGGGTCCTCTTATTACCCACAGGAGAATCCTTTTCAACCACCACATTGGAACCAGTAATGGGAGTGGTGGGAATGAGATCCGGAGCGTTCTGATCCGGCGCCTCTTGACTGGCACCTCCTTGGCCTAACCTGGCGCCCTCTTGCTCTACCTGTTCATCCTGCGAGTAACCAGCGTCAGCAAATTGATTGTGCAAGTGACCAAGGGAGTCAAATTCAGAAACCTCATCCTCTTCTTCACATTGTTCTTCCGACTCATCATCTTCAGGAGAGGAAGCGGGCTCTTGGGTCGTAACCCAGAAAGCATCTAAAGGCTGTAAACCGGAAAAAGCAGGGTTAGCATTTGCGTAACCTTGGAATTTCTATAAGAATGGAAGTTAATTATAAAAAGATGAGACTTACATGAGGAGCCGGGTTAGAAGCGCAAAAGGCAGATGCCAACATCAAAGAACATTCCGTCTTTATTCCGACCAACTCTTTCAATGCAGCCACCATGTCAGACTTGGAAACTGGAGACTCAGAATATCGCATAGGGTCTGATAAACCGGTGTATTCATGGAATAGCCGGTCCCTAATGCTAAGAGATTGGATACGCCAATCCACCCAAGCCTTGGTCAGTTCAAAGCCAGTTAGCACGTGAACTATCAAGGAAGTTACACACTTGAGAAGGGGTTTGACTTTGACTTGGTCAGCAGGTTTGGCGTAGGAGTTCATGGTACTAGTGTAAACGAGACGCTCTAGATGATAACCTGGAAGAGCTGGTATAAAAGAAGGTTTTCTGTCAGAGTTTCGGATGACTAGCAAGGGGGATACTCGGATAGGAGATGTCTTTCCGCCTCTGAAACGAGACGCCACCGCAGTGGATCAGCTCAACCAGCTACTTCCGGGTGTTTGTTACAATAGAAGTACTCAAGAAAAAGATCTAGGTTGGGCTCTATTTGGAGATAGTCCTCATAAAGAACAACAAAGTTGCTGACGTTAAGTATGGAGTTGGGGGAAGGTCTTGAAGATGAAGATCATAATAGCTTAGAAGTTGGCAAAAAACTGAGACCCCGGAGGGCGAAACCCGCCAAGAATGTGGGCTCCGGAGATTATTACCTCATCTGGCCTAGGTTCAGGCCGGATCTCATTCTCAGAGGCACGCCAGGATAGATTCTTCGGGAGTAAACCAGAATCTTCCATCCTCGTAAGCCGGCCTTGGGTCATCTCCGACTTGCACCAATTCACTTGCATCATGCCTCTCCCGGATTTGGCCGCTGCAGAACCGGAAGTACCACCGGTCTTCTTCTTCTTTCCGGTTCCCTGGCCTTGGTCGTCAGGCTCTTCTCCTTCACCATCTTGCGACGAACGCCGGCGAAGCTCCGTCACGGTGGCGTAAGAAAGAAAATAGAGCTCTCGAGCTCTTTTCTGAGGAAGAAGAAGTGGTGGGCGCGGGGTGCGAATGATCCTGGGGCCGTACCAAGAGGCTATTTATAGGCGGGGGTATAAACCCTAGGTTTAATTGGTGATTTTGCACAAAGGACCCTCATGATTAATCTTTTTCGAAAAATATATGAAGAGATTGGATCTACAAATGAAGATTCTCTAAGAAAAATACATTAAATACGCAGAGAAGAATTAGGGATAAACCGAAATATTTTTGGTTCCTGAGATCTTGGAGATAAATACGCGGAGTTATCTTTTCAAAAAACGGAAAGATATGATCCTGGTGATAATGATGAAACCCGTGTAATCCGGATCAGATATTCTGGAGGTTTATTTTCTCAAAACAAATGGTTTGTGTTTAAGTTATTTCGGGAACAGATTAACGTGAATAGCGTAAGTTTAACTTAAGTGTTCATGTTAACCTGGGGGCTAATGTTGGGGGAATAGGTGACGGGGAGCATCACCGTCCACCCACATAAACCGGAATTTACCTTAGCCGGTTCATAGCATCCGATCCGGTTCATACCGGGAGGAACTGGACGAGTGATGGCAAGTCTGCAGAAGAAGATCCGGGTTACCATGAGCGTAACCCGAAAAGGACAGAGGAATTGGCCCACGGTCTGGGCTAGAAGACTCAGAGGCCCAAGACCTGGAGAGCAGCCCAAGGTCGGACGGGGACGACCGGGTCATGAAGAGAACCGGATAGGACGTCCAAGAACCGGATTAGGCTAGGACTCCGACGGTGGGGTGTAACATCCCAAGTATGAAAATCATCCCCTTAGAATGTTTGTTGCATGTTTATTAAAGTATTGCATCATGTCATCATATTGTTTCCATGTTGGTTGCATTTGTTTCTTAATTGTTGCATTTGTTTTTCACTGTTTTCACAACTCAAATTCAAACCTTATTCAAACAATGGTTTCATACTTGCTCTGTTACAACATTTTGAATAAAAATCAAAAATAATAACAATCAATTGGTTTCATTTTTTTCCATAATGATCACTTGTGAAAATGATGGTTTTAAACCAATTATTTATGTTCCAAATACATTTAAAATTCAAATCCAAGCACCCAAAACAGAACCATTTTGAAATCATGTTGTTACCCAAAACAAATCAAATCAATTTGTCTAATTACCTTAGGGGTTACCCTATTTAAAATATTGGTTTTTGTTAATGATCTTTAATATTAAAAATTTCACCCAAATTTGGTTTAAATTTAAACAGCAATCAAACATTTAAATTTTTGAAAATAAAAGTTACCAACTGTTAGTAATTGGCCTAATGAGCTTCCCTAATTTTTCTCAAATTTTTCACTAACCAAAAACCCCTCTTTTTCTTCCCAATTCTTTTTCAGCAAAAAAAAAACAGGAAGAAAGAAAAATAAAATTTCAATTTTGGCGCCAAGGAGAAACGGGCTGCGCCCAGCCCGTTACCTCACTTATTCCACGCGCAGCGCAAGCCCAGCCCGTCTACCCCCCTCGTACCGCTTTGAAATGCGTGCGGTACTTCTTTCTGAAGTACGGCAGCGCATCCAGAGCGCCACCGCGACATCGACGGCACTCCGACGGCGATCCGAGCTTCCAGCAGCCTATAAAACACGCCCTAGGGCCGCAGACCTAACCCTAGCCCCCTAGGTCCTGTTCCCCTCGCTCGCCGCCGCCAATCGCTTCTTCCCCGTCGAGATCCCCTCTCTGCAACTCCCTCCGGCGACCTCCCCCTCTGAATCTCTCGATGGCGCCGCCACCTCCCAACTCTACCTAGCCACCTACCACCTGAAATCGAAAGCTCTCTCTCCCCGCTTCCGTTTAAACACCTAAACAGCCCCGGTGACCGCCTGGATCTCCCCCGCCATCCTCGACCACGCCGCGGACGCCGCCGTCGTCAGCAGCTCTCTGCAACCGCGACGAACTCCCGGTGAGCCCCGCGATGTACCATCCCCTCTCGTTCCTCTGTTGCGCCACCACAAGTCCGTGCACGTCCACCGCGTCCAGCCACCCCCTCTGCAGCGAGCACGGCCGCTGTTCTCCCCGCCGGCGAGCCCTCGCTTCCGTCAGACGAGCAAGGTTTTGTTCGTCAGCAAAAGTTCAGTAAACCACGCGTTGAAGAGATAACCTGACCGCGAGTGTTTCTCTGTCGAATCTGAAGAATTAGCGCAGTGGTTGCACTGCTCCTGCGCCTAGGGCTGGTCGCGGGTTCGAGCCCGCAGCGCCCCAATTTTTGTTGCCTTTTCCTTCCACAGCACGGAGGCCCACCAGCCAGTGACTGCCACGGCCACGCAAGCGTGCGCAGCGCCACGCTGGCCTCTGGCCCACGCGGCAGTGGCAGTGTGTAGACAGCAGGGCCGTAATAAAAGTTCCTGCGAATTTCTGTTATTTTCCAAAATCAATTTAAATAACAGATTTAAACATGGAATCTCAAACCTTAATAACTTTTAATCTAAAATTCCAATAAATAAAAGTTTTATATGTTTTCTGTTCCAAATTTCATAACCTTTCCAAATAATCTATTTGTGTACTGTTTTGAACTTTCAAATTGCAATTCAAATTTAAATTTAAATCATTCAATTGTATTTTGCCAAAATTCATAAGTAATTCATAATAAATCCAAATCATGCAAATGAAATATGTTTTCAAGGCCATTTTGAATAACCTTTTCAAATATAATTTTTGTTTTCTGGTTTGAATAATTTAAATTGCCTAAATATTTTAATACTTGTTTAATTCATTTAAATTTGATAAAATCATATCTTTCTCAATATAAAATAATTTTAAACATGCAAAATATGTTTTCAAACCACCAAAGTGTGAACTTTGCAAATGTGAAATTGAATTTGTGTTTTGAACAAATAAAAAAATTCAATTAAATTCAAACTTGTTTTAAATTCATTTAAAACTTGTTTAATATTGTTTAATTCATAATAAAATAATCCTAACTCCTATTTCAATATTTGAAACATGTAATCCAACTAAAATTTGATGTTCTTTTCAAATATAAATCTTGTTATTTGTTTTGAACAATTTAAGTGGTTGACAACAACAAATACTTGTGTGTCACCTATAAGGCACCCAAAATTCCCTAAATTAATAATAAAATTCTAAAGTGCTACACCCTATTTTAATTTGATTCTAATGTTGTTATTTTGCTGTTTTCCCTTTTCATGCATCATACTAAACCACTAGCACCTGTTGATTAGTTGGAAAACAAATAATCTAACCAAGATCCATGGGCTTTTCATATGCAACTCAACATTGCATATGTGTCCATTTAAATTGTGTTATCATATCAATTAGTTATTTTGATGCATCTATTAACTTGTCATGCATCATATTTGATTGTGCACTATGCCATGACAATGATTGTTTATATTTCTGCCTTGTTTGTTTGCTTCTTCTCGGAAAGACAACGACGTTGATACCGACGACCTTTACGACACCCCTTCTGAGGATCTAGATCAGTACCCGGCTACTGGGTTTGCAGGCAAGTTATCACTCACATGAACCATTGTGTTCCTTTCAACATTGGTTACCGATACTTTCCGTTGTTCTTTTCTGCTAGCCATAGTGGTAGTTGTTTCTGTTACGAACCTATCACATGATACCCTAAACCCTGATATTGCCACACCTCCAGTCCTAAAACCCCGTTGCTTGGGCCCGTGTCTTACTAGCATGCTTAGGGTTGTTTGCTCGAGTCTGTTATCCGTTACTTTCTGTTATTGTATCTGTTATATTCTGGGGCTCGATGATAAACAACAACCTGTTAATTTGAGGTAATAATAATTTGCTGATAAGGCACCGGCAGGAGGCCCGGCGTGGTTTTGAGGCCTGCTAGTGTAACATCCCAAGTATGAAATCTACCCCCTAGAATGTTTTGTTTCTTGTTTTATTTTTGTTTTGCATCATGTCATCATATCTATTGCCTTTTGTTTGCATTTGTTTTCATTGTTTTCCAATTGTAATTTCAAACCAAATTCAAATTCAATTATTTGTCATACTTGTTATGTTACTTTGTGTCAAATAAAAACTACAAACAAACCAATATTTGTTCCACCAAAAATTGGAATCAAAACTTTAATTTTGGCTTAGGTTCATTTATTTCTTTTGATACCAAAATTTGCTCAATTATTTTAATTGCCAAACAATAACATCAATTAAATTTATTTGGGAAAACAAAGTTGGTTTAGGGTGTTGTGACAAAAACAAAACAATAGAAATTTGTCCTAAAAAATTTGCTAACCCTACAACCATCTCTTATTTCTCCTTTTCCAAATCTGCAAAAAAAAAAGTAATAAAAAGAATAAAAAGAAAAAAATAGGAGGGGGAGTAGAGCAGCCAGCCCACTTTTGGGCCAGCCCAACTGCCCAAAGGCCCGTACCCCCTCACAGTTTCTTTTACCTTCGTACGGCACCCCATCGGGGATGCCCACGTCGGCAACTGTGAGGAGCAACGGCGATCCGAGCTCCTCCTCACCCTTAAGACCTACCACCGAGCCCCTCCTCTGTGCCCTAGCCTCCCCACCCTTCTCCCTCGACGCCGCCGTCTCCTCCTCTCTCGCTGCTCCGCCCTCTCCCCTCGGTTCCTCCACCGAGAGCTCCTCACCGCCTCCTTCTCCGGCGAGGCGCCGCCGCCACGGCGTCCGCCCGGCCGCGCTAGGGCCGGGAACGGAACCGGCGCGGCGCCCTCTTCCTCCCCGTGCCCTCGGCTCCCGCCGACAACCGCCGGAGCGCCGCCGCCATCCGGTGTTTCCGCCACCGACCACCCCTGCTCCCTCCGTTTTTCCCCTCGCAGGTGATCCCGCCTCCGATCCCTTCCCTCCTGGTCGCCTCCTCCTCTCCGGGCCCACGGCCCCACGGCCGCCCCGGCCACCCGCCGGCAGCCCGCAGCGCCCGCACGCTGGAGCCACCGCACGCACACGGCAGGGGCCGCGGCGAGCGATCCCTGCAGCGATCGCTGCCTGTCCCTGCCCGATCGCTCCCGAAGTCTGAACCTGTACCTGTACCTGCACCTGTCAAGTTCAGTTAAAATTTCAGAGTTAGCTCGCGAAACTGCACCTTAACCTCCTATGCTGCCTGTATCTGATAAGAAACCGAACCAGCCCCACTGGCCAAGGAACCGTGCGCCCAAGGCCTAGCTCCCTGGTTCGAATACCAGGGGAGGCATTTGCCTCCCCATTTTTTTCCTTTGACCGCTCGTGGCTGGGACCCGCATGTCATGCCCCCTGGAGGCCACCTCAGCGCCACAGTGGCGATGGGCCCGCTGTCAGTGGCTGGGGCTGGGCACTGCTCGGTGCCCTTTTCTTTTCTGCCCTTTTCTATTTTAGTTATCAGTCCAATTAATTTTCAGAATAGTCCCTAAACTAAAAACTCACATAACTTTTATTTCACAAACCCAAATAATACAAATAAAATATGTGCGCTGCACCAAATTAAATTGTCTATCTATCTATAGCATTTGTTTTCTGTTTTGAGTTTTCAAAATGCAATTCAAATTTGAATTCAAATAATTCAATTGCAATTTGATAAAATCCATAACTAATTCATTATTAACCCAAATCATGCAAATAAAATATGTTTTCCATACCATTTTGAACCACCAATTCAAATATAAATTTTGTTTCATGATTTGAATAATTTAAATTGCCTAAATAATTTAAACCTTGTTTAAATCATTTAACATTGATAAAATCATAACTTGCTCAAATTAAATTATTTTTGAACATGCAAAATATGTTTTCAACCTAGAAAAGTATAAACTTTTCAAATATGAATTTTGTTATCTGTTTTGAACAATTTAACTTGGTGAAAACAACAAATACTTGGGTGACAACCTTAAGGAACCAAAATTCCATAACTTGCTAAATAAATTTCCAAAATTGTTAAACCTTATTCCAAATTGGTTCTAATGTTGTTATTTTGTTGTTTTCCTCATCCATGCATCATACTAATTCACCTTCATCTGTTGATTAGTTGGAAAACAAATAATCTAACCCAAAATTCATGGGCTTTTCATATGCAACTCAAAAATTGCATATGTGTCCATTTAATTTGTGTTACCATGTCAACTAGTTTATTTTGATGCACCTATTAACATGACATGCATCATCCCCATGATTGTGCACTATGCCATGATATTGATTGTCTACCCTTTCTGCATTGTCTGTTTGCTTCTTCTCGGATAGACAACGACGTTGATACCGACGATCCTTACGACACCCCTTCTGAGGTTTTAGCTCAGTACCAGGCTACTGGGTTTGCAGGCAAGTTATCACTCACATGAACCACTGTGTTCCTTTCAACATTGGCTACCGATACTTTCCGTTGTCTATTTCTGCTAGCCATATGTATCGTTGCTTCTGTTACGATCCTATCACATGATACCCTGAAACCATGATATTGCCTCACCTCCAGTCCTATAACCCCGTTGTTTGAGCCCGTGTCTTACTAGCATGCTTAGGGTTGTTTCTGCTCGAGTCTGTTACCCGTTACCTACTGTTATCGTTGTTCTATTATGTTCTATGGGCTCGATGTTTAAACAACAACCTGTTAAGGCTTGGGTAATAATAATATGATGATAAGGCACCGGCAGGAGGCCCATCGTGGTTTTGAGGCCTGCTAGTGTCGACCCTAATTAGGAAAAAGGGTCTTGTCTACTGATCCATGATGAGCGTGCTCACCGCATCCGGGTGGTGGTATGGAACCCCCCTCGGCTTTGATCTGACCCGCAGTTTGTCCGAAGAGCCACACTTAGTTCGGGTGTTCCATTTGGCTCATACGCATAAATGGGTCGCTCCCATGGTTACTGATGATGATGTTCACGCACACATATAGGGCGAGGCCTGTAGTGCCGGGGTGTTGTGTCCTGCGGGAGTTTTGCACACCTACGCTGAGTATTCGGCTGCGTGGCTGGGACCTTATAGCTCCGTGGCTCCTAGGACAGGCTGTAGTGATGGTTCGAGTCGTGTCGAGTCCACCTGAGTTTTAGTTGGTGGCTTGAGTGTGTACGGGTACTGGAGCACACCCTGCAGGGATAAATCTTCTCGAGAAGCCGTGTTGTCCGCGGTTATGTGACGACTTGGTGAAAGTACTGGCTAACAAGTACCCAGACAACTTACATCTAACTATAATAACTTGACTAGTAATAGGTTTATTGACACAATAACCTGAACCATCATTAATCCAACTGTGTGAGATATCCTCGGATTGCTTCTTTGGATAAGGGGCGAGATCCAGGATGGGTTTGTCTGGTGGTTAGTTATAGTTGGTTACGATACACTATCTTATCTCCTTTCTGTTAGCCGGAAGTGGTAGTAACTCTGTAGTTGGTTAGAGCAGCCAGTTGCCGCATCTTTTATATCCCCCTTTCTTCCGTTGAACCCAAAGCATCTGTGCTTGGTGTTGACGGGTTACACTTTGGTGAACTGTGAGTCTTGCTTGCCAGTACGTTGGTGTACTGACCCCTTTGGGGCTGTGGTTTACGCAGACGACGATTCCGAGGATCCCCATGGAGGCTACTACGTGGAGTACGACGACGCTGTTGACGAGTAGATAGCGGACCCGGGCAGGATCCGAGACTTCGTGGATGGGCTCCGTCTTCCTTTTCATTGCCGGCTTCTTAAGCCTATTTGGATTTGTCTGTACTCAGACCCTTTGTTTGCTTCCGCTGATGTAATGATGCTATGTTGGGACACGTGTCCTCTGGATGATTGTATTTGCTATCTCTGCCTTAGTGAAGGCTATTTGCAACCTTATTTCAATCTTTTGTGTCTTAGAGATATGTTGTGCTATCATTCTGTTAAACGCTGTTGACGTACCCTGCGTGATTGATATGAAGTACGTCGACAGTAGTGCCTATGGTCTCTAGTGGATAGTTTACATCGACGGTGGAATAGCAGGGCTTGTGTTGTCGCGCATAAGCGCAGGCCTACCAGGAAGCTGGGACGTGGGAGCAGTTATGCCCCATAATCCAAGCATCTGCTATCCAGTTCGGCCCGATGAGTATCCCCTAGAAACCAGGGTGCGACAGCTAGTGTCGACCCTAATAGGAAAAGGGTCTTGTCTACTGATCCATGATGAGCGCACTATCCGCATGTGGGAAGCGTGTATGGGCGCCCCCCTCAATTTGATTCGATTCGCGTCTCGTCCAAATCACCACACTTAGTTCGGGCTTTCCATTTGATGCACGCATATGCAGGTACGAACCCGAGGCCAGGGTGGAACTTTTGTAGTCGGCATTTAGGGCGGCGTGGTCTTCCAGTGCTATGAGGGTCCTCCTTTTCTTCGGGGGGCTCGATTAGCCACGCACGCACAGCACGTGGTGTTTTGGGCTTGATGCGAAGAAGAGTTGAGTTGTGTTGAGTGCCCCGCTTGGTGGGAAAGGCCTTCCCATCTGGCGGGTTATTCTTACGTGTACGGCCAAATTGGTGCACCCCTGCAGGGATAAATCTTCTCGAGAAGCCGTGTTTTCCGCGGTTATGGTTGACTTGGTGAAAGTACTGGCTAACAAGTACTCATAACAACTTACACCTAACTAATGATAACTTGACTAGTAATAGGCTTATTGACACAACAACTTGATCCATCATTAATCCAACGGTGTGAGTTATCCTCGGATTGCTTCTTTGGATAAGGGGCGAGGTCCAGGATGGGTTTGATTGGTGGTTAGCCATAGTTGGTTACGATACGCTATCTTATCTCTTTCTGATACACCGGAAGTTATAGTATGTTCTGTAGTTGGTTAGTGCAGCCAGTTGCAGCATCTTTCATACCCTTTTCTTCCGTTGATCCCAAGGCATCTGTGCTTGGTGTTGACGGGCTACACTTTGGTGAACTGTGAGTCTTGCTTGCCAGTACGTTGTGGTACTGACCCCTTTGGGGCTGTGGTTTACGCAGACTACGACTACGGCTACGATGACCACCAGGATGGCTACTTCGTGGAGTTTGACGAGACTGCAGACGAGTAGATAGCTGGACCAGGGCTGGATCCAGGACCTACGTGGATGGGCTTCGTCTTCTTTATTTTCCCGGCTTCTTAAGCCTGTTTGGATTTGTCTGTACTCAGACCCCTTTGAATGCTTCCGCTGAGTTGTAATGATATTATGTTGGGACATGTGTCCTCTGGATGATTGTATTTGCTATTCTCTGCCCTAGTGAGGGCCATTTGCAACTTCTTTCAATCTTTTGTGTCTTAGAGGCATGTTGTGTTATCCTTTTGTTCAAAACCGTTGACGTACCATGTGTGTATGGTATGAAGTACGTCAATGGTAGTATCCTGATTTCTACGGGATAGTTTACATCGACGGTGAACAGTAACGGTTGGTTGTCGCACATAAGTGCTGGCCTACCCGTAAGGGGACGCGGGAGCCGTTAAGCCCCGTAATCCAACCAAAATACTGTTCAGTTCGTACGGTGAGTATCCTCTAGAAGTCCGGGTGCGACAAATGGTATCAGAGCCTGTCTGCCTGTAGGATCCCTTTTTACTGGTCGCAGTTGAGTCTAGAAACTATTTTGTAGCTATATAGGAAAAATGAAACGTGAGAGTAGGAATTCTGCCATTTTTCTTCTTTCCCCACCCACCCACCGTTTTCTGGTAAGGAAGTGCAACGTTGTTTTCTGTTCTCACCTAAACTTTCAAGTTAGGATTTCACGTGTTTTGGGTTCTCCTTAGTACCTCAGGTCTTTTGGTCTCGTTTTCCCGATGTTGCTTCGATATCCTGTTCTCCTAAAGAACCTTTCGTCCATTGAAACCTTGCTGTTGTTTTCCACTTCATTTCTTCTACCGGAGCCTAATCAAAACCTCCCAAATCATCTGCAGATGGATCTCAGGTTTTTCCCGCAGGTGGTTCGGATGACTCGCTGTGAGAGCACCACCGGTTATCCGGAGATGCTGAGAGACATGGTGACTTATCTGGGGTTCCATTGGGCACCAGAGTACCAGGTCTACGAGCAGCAGCGAGAGTTTGACCAGACCTACTACCGGGCCATCGTCTACATTCTGTCAGATGATGGCAGGAGCGTTGTCCACCGCTACGAGGCAGTAGGTCCCACAGTGGATATGGCCGTGCAGCAGGCAGCTTACGTGAGTCTCACCGTCCTCCGTGCTGACTACTGGGGGTTTGACGATTCTATCTATTGTCACATTCCCCGTGGTTACATCACGTCGGCGGGAGTTCACTTCACTCTCCACGGCAACCTGGATACCTACGAGTCTGATAGCTCCAGGCTGCACACCACTGCTCAGTTCGTGAGGCACAGTGACGCAGTTGCTTCCACACTGTCTCAGGAGTTGGCTTCAGTCAGGGAGCAGCTCCACCTTGCTCTCACTCGTCTGGCGACGTACACCACAGACTTCGTTCGAGACGAGCGCTTTGCACGTTTCACTCAGCCAGCTGGTCTTCCGTTGCCAGATGCTGGAGGTTACGAGCCGATCAGAGGTCCACTTCTCGACCTCGGAGCTAGTTACACAGGGATTCCCCGCTATGGAGCACAGGGAGACGACGCTTTCTACTTCACCACACCGAGAGTCCCTCTCAGAGCAGTCCCGCTCTACGTGGATCGTCGTCATACCTACTTCCGGGGGATTCCTCCGCACCGTATCTCTCGTCGTACTACTCACCGCCGTCCTGCGTGATGAGCATGGGAGTACCGATGTATCCATTCATAGCTATGTTTAGTTATCCTTGGCTTTCGAACCATGTATTGGTGTGTTGGATATTCTGATGTATTGGAACATGTGATGATGTACCTGTTGGTTATCTATTCATGCGTCGGAATAATCTCTCTTTCGGTTACCAAGTCTATCCTTTGCTGTTATTGTGCTAAAATGCATTTCTGTTCAGGATGCCTCCAACCAGGAACTCCCCGCCTGAGCCACCTCCGCTCACGGAGCTGTTGACTCAGATGACTCAGGTCGTGGCTCAGATGGCCCAGATCCAGGCTAACCAGCACAACAACCAGAATGCTCCGCGAGTCAGCATCAAGGAGTTTCTGAGCATGGGGCCGAGAGCTTTCGTGGCAACACGTGAGCCTCTGGATGCTGATGACTGGATCAGGGAGATGAACAGGGCTCTGGAGATTGCTCATGTTGCTGAGGAAGATAAGGTCAAGTATGCCACCTAACTACTGATGGGTCAGGCAGCTACCTGGTGGGAGAACTACCAGACCATGAGAGCTGGCTATCCTATCACCTGGGGTTGTTTCAAGGATGCCTTCCTGAAGCACCACATCCCAGATGGTCTCATGGAAAGGATGCGTGAGGAATTCTGCTCTCTCAAACAGGGCAAGCTGGGCGTCCTCGGCTACCAGAACGAGTTCAATCGTCTCGCTCGATACGCTGGTGACGAGGTGTCCACTGAAGCCAAGAAGATGGCAAGGTTCCGCCGAGGTTTTAACCCGGAACTGAAGTACGCTCTCACCAACATCAAGTGCAAGGACTTCGTGGAGCTCGTGAACACCGCGCTCAATGAGGAGAATGGGCGCAAGGCGTTCGAGGAGTCGCGCAAGCACTCGCGTGAGGGTGGTTCCTCCTCCAACATGACCACCCCTCCGCAGAAGCGCCACATCTAGGTGCCAAACAGTGCTGTCACTAGGGCTCCAAATGCCCAAGCTTCTCCAGGCTTTGGTCCCCGCCCACCCAACCCATCTCAGATGCAGGGTCAGAGGTTTCCAATGGGGCAGCCAAGGCCAGGTCCTCCTCGTGTCGTCACTTGCTTCAAGTGCAAGGAGACTGGGCACTACGCTGATAAGTGCACTCAGAGGCAGCTACCTCCACCACCTCTTCGCCCCAACACCAACCAGGCAATGGTTCGTGCTCCTCCGGCTAAAGCCTTCAACTCCAACAACAGGCCTGTCGGGAGGATCGCGAGGGTGAATCATATCAAGGCCGACAAAGCTGAGGAAGCTGCTGACGTCGTTCTCGGTACATTCCCCGTAAACTCTAACCCAGCTAAAGTGTTGTTTGATACCGGAGCATCGCATTCGTTCGTGTCAAAGATCTTTGCGACAGCACTTAAACTACCTTTTGTTGGTTTGGGTTCCCCGCTAGTAGTAAACTCCCCTGGAGCAACTATGCAAACTTCCAAGATCAGTCATGAGAATCAGATCTTAATTGGAGGTCACATATTCCTTGCTTCCCTCATTCTGCTTGGCAATTCTGACATTGATGTCATCCTTGGCATGGATTGGTTGAAGGCCAATAAAGCTACGATTGACTGTGCTAAGAAGTCAATAACTCTGTTCCACCCTTCCGGCCAGATAGTCTATTCTCCAAGTGAATCAAGTTCTGTTCAGCTGTACACCCTGGATGCTAAACCTCTACCTCTGCTTGAAAATGTTCCGGTGGTTTGTGAATTCCCTGACGTCTTTCCAGAAGAGTTGCCAGGGATGCCTCCGGACAGAGCAGTTGAGTTTGTGATCGAGCTTGAACCAGGTACTGCTCCAATCTCTAAGCATCCATATAAGATAGCTCCTCCTGAACTGAAATTGTTGAAGGAGCAAATTGATATGTACATGGAGAAAGGTTACATTCAGCCTAGTTCCTCCGCTTGGGGTTGCCCAACTCTGTTTGTTGCCAAGAAGGATCAAACAAAAAGACTCGTGGTTGACTATCGTCCTCTCAACGAGAAAACTATCAAGAACAAGTATCCAATTCCTCGTATCGATGATCTTTTTGATCAACTTGCTGGAGCCTCAATATTCTCAAAGTTGGACTTGAGGATGGGTTACCATCAGATAAAGATCAGGAAGGAAGATATTCCAAAAACAGCTTTCACCACTCGGTACGGTTTATATGAATACACCGTCATGTCCTTTGGTCTCACCAATGCACCGGCAACCTTCTCAAGACTCATGAATTATGTGTTCCATGAATACCTCGACAAGTTCGTTGTGGTATATCTCGATGATATTCTGGTCTACTCAAAATCCGAGGAAGAGCATGGAGAACACCTTCGTCTCACTCTCATGAAACTTCGCGAGCATCGTCTGTATGCCAAGTTCTCCAAATGTGAGTTCTGGATTCCAGAAGGTGCTTACCTTGGTCATGTCATCTCTGCCAAAGGCATAGCCATTGACCCGGAAAAGGTTAAGGCAATTGTTGATTGGAAACCCCCTAAGACGGTAAAACAAGTTAGAAGCTTTCTTGGCTTGGCTAGCTATTGCCGTCGTTTCGTCCAAAACTTTTCCAAGATTGCCAAACCTCTCACTGATCTCACAAAGAAGGACAAAAAGTTCGTTTGGACTCCACAGTGTGATGAGAGTTTCAATCTCCTGAAGACTAAACTCACTTCCACACCAGTTCTGGTTGGCCCAGATACTACCAAACCTTTCCAGATATTCTATGATGCATCTCTCCAAGGCCTAGGAGCAGTTCTTATGCAAGAACGTCAAGTTGTGGCTTATGCTTCACGTCAGTTGAACCCACATGAGCAAAACTATCCCACACATGATCTTGAGCTAGCAGCAGTTGTGTTTGCCCTCAAGAAATGGAGGCAATATTTGTTGGGTAACAAAACTGAAATCTTTTCCGATCATAAGAGTCTGAAATACATCTTCACTCAACCAGATCTAAACCTCAGGCAAAGGAGATGGATTGAGAAGATTGAAGACTTTGATCTCACCATTTCTTACACTCCAGGCAAGGCTAATGTTATGGCCGATGCTCTCAGTCGCAAATCCTATTGCAATAATCTCACGATCATGGAAAGCCAACCTCCACTTCATGAAGAATTCCAGAAGCTGAACCTTGGTCTTGTTCCTCAAGGCTACCTTGCTAGCTTGACAGCCAGTCCAACTCTCGAGGACAAGATTCGTTCTGAACAACTTCGTGATACTGAAATCAAGAAGATGGTTGAGCACATCAAGGAAGGCAAGGAGAAATTCAAGTCTTTCTCAGTTGATGATAAAGGAACTGTGTTCTTTGAAGGACGCATTGCAGTTCCTCAGGTTCAAACTCTAAAAGATATCATTCTCAAGGAGGCTCATGAAACTCCTCTCTCCATCCACCCTGGAAGTACAAAGATGTACCAGGATCTTAAGACCATGTATTGGTGGCCTGGCATGAAACGTGAAATTGCTCAATACGTTTCTGAATGCGACGTTTGTCAACGTATTAAGGCAGTCCATCAGAAAACAGCCGGTCTTCTCCAACCTCTCAAAATCCCTGAGTGGAAGTGGGACATGATTGAAATGGACTTCGTTACTGGGTTTCCAAAGTCCAAAAAGGGCAACGATGCAATCTTCGTTGTTATTGATCGTCTCACTAAGGTAGCTCACTTCTTTGCTGTCAAGGAAACTATCTCAGCTAGCCAGTTAGCAGAACTCTACACAGCAAAGATTGTTCCCCTTCATGGTGTTCCATTGGAAATAAGCTCAGACCGTGGAAGTATCTTCACTTCTCATTTCTGGAAAAGCTTTCAAGAAGCATTGGGCACCAAACTTCTGTTCAGTACAGCTTATCACCCTCAGTCTCAGGGGCAAGTCGAAAGAGTCAATCAGATTCTCGAGGATATGCTCAGAGCATGTGGTCTCTCCTTTGGCATGAAATGGGAGGATTGCCTTCCATATGCTGAATTCTCCTACAACAACAGCTACCAGGCAAGCCTAGGCATGGCACCATTTGAGGCACTGTATGGCCACAGATGCAGGAGTCCAATCAATTGGTCTGGAGCTGGTGAACGTTCACTCTTAGGCCCCGACATTGTTAAGGAAGCCGAGGAGAAAGTTCGTATCATTCGTGAAAATCTCAGGATTGCTCAGTCTCGTCAGAAGAGCTATTATGATAGCAAGCACAGGGATATGATCTATGCACCTGGTGACAAGGCATATCTCCGTGTAACTCCCCTCAGAGGCACTCATCGTTTCGGTGTGAAAGGAAAGCTTGCACCAAGATACATTGGTCCTTTCAGCATTCTCTCAAGGCGTGCAGAAAATGCTTATCGTCTTGAACTTCCAGAAAAGCTATCCAAGGTGCACGATGTGTTCCACGTGTCACAGCTCAAGAAGTGTTTCAAAGATCCAGATCGTGCAGTTGATCATGATTCCATCGAACTGCAAGATGATCTCTCTTATGAGGAGCACCCTATTCGTATTCTCGATGAGACCGAGCGTAAGACTCGCAACAAGAGCACAAAGTTCTTGAAAGTGCAGTGGTCGCATCATTCCGATAAAGAGGCAACGTGGGAGACCGAAGAGGATCTTCGCAAGAAGTATCCGGACCTTTTCACTTCTCAGTAGGAATCTCGGGGCGCGATTCCTTCAAGGGGGGGCGTTTTGTAACATCCCAAGTATGAAAATCATCCCCTTAGAATGTTTGTTGCATGTTTATTAAAGTATTGCATCATGTCATCATATTGTTTCCATGTTGGTTGCATTTGTTTCTTAATTGTTGCATTTGTTTTTCACTGTTTTCACAACTCAAATTCAAACCTTATTCAAACAATGGTTTCATACTTGCTCTGTTACAACATTTTGAATAAAAATCACAAATAATAACAATCAATTGGTTTCATGTTTTTCCATAATGATCACTTGTGAAAATGATGGTTTTAAACCAATTATTTATGTTCCAAATACATTTAAAATTCAAATCCAAGCACCCAAAACAGAACCATTTTGAAATCATGTTGTTACCCAAAACAAATCAAATCAATTTGTCTAATTACCTTAGGGGTTACCCTATTTAAAATATTGGTTTTTGTTAATGATCTTTAATATTAAAAATTTCACCCAAATTTGGTTTAAATTTAAACAGCAATCAAACATTTAAATTTTTGAAAATAAAAGTTACCAACTGTTAGTAATTGGCCTAAGGAGCTTCCCTAATTTTTCTCAAATTTTTCACTAACCAAAAACCCCTCTTTTTCTTCCCAATTCTTTTTCAGCAAAAAAAAAAACAGGGAGAAAGAAAAATAAAATTTCAATTTTGGCGCCAAGAAGAAACGGGCTGCGCCCAGCCCGTTACCTCACTTATTCCATGCGCAGCGCAAGCCCAGCCCGTCTACCTCCCTCGTACCGCTTTGAAATGCGTGCGGTACTTCTTTCTGAAGTACGACAGCGCATCCAGAGCGCCACCGCGACATCGACGGCACTCCGACGGCGATCCGAGCTTCCAGCAGCCTATAAAACACGCCCTAGGGCCGCAGACCTTACCCTAGCCCCCTAGGTCCTGTTCCCCTCGCTCGCCGCCGCCAATCGCTTCTTCCCCGTCGAGATCCCCTCTCTGCAACTCCCTCCGGCGACCTCCCCCTCTGAATCTCTCGATGGCGCCGCCACCTCCCAACTCTACCTAGCCACCTACCACCTGAAATCGAAAGCTCTCTCTCCCCGCTTCCGTTTAAACACCTAAACAGCCCCGGTGACCGCGTGGATCTCCCCCGCCATCCTCGACCACGCCGCGGACGCCGCCGTCGTCAGCAGCTCTCTGCAACCGCGACGAACTCCCGGTGAGCCCCGCGATGTACCATCCCCTCTCGTTCCTCTGTTGCGCCACCACAAGTCCGTGCACGTCCACCGCGTCCAGCCACCCCCTCTGCAACGAGCACGGCCGCTGTTCTCCCCGCCGGCGAGCCCTCGCTTCCGTCAGACGAGCAAGGTTTTGTTCGTCAGCAAAAGTTCAGTAAACCACGCGTTGAAGAGATAACCTGACCGCGAGTGTTTCTCTGTCGAATCTGAAGAATTAGCGCAGTGGTTGCACTGCTCCTGCGCCTAGGGCTGGTCGCGGGTTCGAGCCCGCAGCGCCCCAATTTTTGTTGCCTTTTCCTTCCACAGCACGGAGGCCCACCAGCCAGTGACTGCCACGGCCACGCAAGCGTGCGCAGCGCCACGCTGGCCTCTGGCCCACGCGGCAGTGGCAGTGTGTAGACAGCAGGGCCGTAATAAAAGTTCCTGCGAATTTCTGTTATTTTCCAAAATCAATTTAAATAACAGATTTAAACATGGAATCTCAAACCGTAATAACTTTTAATCTAAAATTCCAATAAATAAAAGTTTTATATGTTTTCTGTTCCAAATTTCATAACCTTTCCAAATAATCTATTTGTGTACTGTTTTGAACTTTCAAATTGCAATTCAAATTTAAATTTAAATCATTCAATTGTATTTTGCCAAAATTCATAAGTAATTCATAATAAATCCAAATCATGCAAATGAAATATGTTTTCAAGACCATTTTGAATAACCTTTTCAAATATAATTTTTGTTTTCTGGTTTGAATAATTTAAATTGCCTAAATATTTTAATACTTGTTTAATTCATTTAAATTTGATAAAATCATATCTTTCTCAATATAAAATAATTTTAAACATGCAAAATATGTTTTCAAACCACCAAAGTGTGAACTTTGCAAATGTGAAATTGAATTTGTGTTTTGAACAAATAAAAAATTCAATTAAATTCAAACTTGTTTTAAATTCATTTAAAACTTGTTTAATATTGTTTAATTCATAATAAAATAATCCTAACTCCTATTTCAATATTTGAAACATGTAATCCAACTAAAATTTGATGTTCTTTTCAAATATAAACCTTGTTATTTGTTTTGAACAATTTAAGTGGTTGACAACAACAAATACTTGTGTGTCACCTATAAGGCACCCAAAATTCCCTAAATTAATAATAAAATTCTAAATTGCTACACCCTATTTTAATTTGATTCTAATGTTGTTATTTTGTTGTTTTCCCTTTTCATGCATCATACTAAACCACTAGCACCTGTTGATTAGTTGGAAAACAAATAATCTAACCAAGATCCATGGGCTTTTCATATGCAACTCAACATTGCATATGTGTCCATTTAAATTGTGTTATCATATCAGTTAGTTATTTTGATGCATCTATTAACTTGTCATGCATCATATTTGATTGTGCACTATGCCATGACAATGATTGTTTATATTTCTGCCTTGTTTGTTTGCTTCTTCTCGGAAAGACAACGACGTTGATACCGACGACCTTTACGACACCCCTTCTGAGGATCTAGCTCAGTACCCGGCTACTGGGTTTGCAGGCAAGTTATCACTCACATGAACCATTGTGTTCCTTTCAACATTGGTTACCGATACTTTCCGTTGTTCTTTTCTGCTAGCCATAGTGGTAGTTGTTTCTGTTACGAACCTATCACATGATACCCTAAACCCTGATATTGCCACACCTCCAGTCCTAAAACCCCGTTGCTTGGGCCCGTGTCTTACTAGCATGCTTAGGGTTGTTTGCTCGAGTCTGTTATCCGTTACTTTCTGTTATTGTATCTGTTATATTCTGGGCTCGATGATAAACAACAACCTGTTAATTTGAGGTAATAATAATTTGCTGATAAGGCACCGGCAGGAGGCCCGGCGTGGTTTTGAGGCCTGCTAGTGTCGACCCTAATAGGAAAAGGGTCTTGTCTACTGATCCATGATGAGCGCACTATCCGCATGTGGGAAGCGTGTATGGGCGCCCCCCTCAATTTGATTCGATTCGCGTCTCGTCCAAATCACCACACTTAGTTCGGGCTTTCCATTTGATGCACGCATATGCAGGTACGAACCCGAGGCCAGGGTGGAACTTTTGTAGTCGGCATTTAGGGCGGCGTGGTCTTCCAGTGCTATGAGGGTCCTCCTTTTCTTCGGGGGGCTCGATTAGCCACGCACGCACAGCACGTGGTGTTTTGGGCTTGATGCGAAGAAGAGTTGAGTTGTGTTGAGTGCCCCGCTTGGTGGGAAAGGCCTTCCCATCTGGCGGGTTATTCTTACGTGTACGGCCAAATTGGTGCACCCCTGCAGGGATAAATCTTCTCGAGAAGCCGTGTTTTCCGCGGTTATGGTTGACTTGGTGAAAGTACTGGCTAACAAGTACTCAGAACAACTTACACCTAACTAATGATAACTTGACTAGTAATAGGCTTATTGACACAACAACTTGATCCATCATTAATCCAACGGTGTGAGTTATCCTCGGATTGCTTCTTTGGATAAGGGGCGAGGTCCAGGATGGGTTTGATTGGTGGTTAGCCATAGTTGGTTACGATACGCTATCTTATCTCTTTCTGATACACCGGAAGTTATAGTATGTTCTGTAGTTGGTTAGTGCAGCCAGTTGCAGCATCTTTCATACCCTTTTCTTCCGTTGATCCCAAGGCATCTGTGCTTGGTGTTGACGGGCTACACTTTGGTGAACTGTGAGTCTTGCTTGCCAGTACGTTGTGATACTGACCCCTTTGGGGCTGTGGTTTACGCAGACTACGACTACGGCTACGATGACCACCAGGATGGCTACTTCGTGGAGTTTGACGAGACTGCAGACGAGTAGATAGCTGGACCAGGGCTGGATCCAGGACCTACGTGGATGGGCTTCGTCTTCTTTATTTTCCCGGCTTCTTAAGCCTGTTTGGATTTGTCTGTACGCAGACCCCTTTGAATGCTTCCGCTGAGTTGTAATGATATTATGTTGGGACATGTGTCCTCTGGATGATTGTATTTGCTATTCTCTGCCCTAGTGAGGGCCATTTGCAACTTCTTTCAATCTTTTGTGTCTTAGAGGCATGTTGTGTTATCCTTTTGTTCAAAACCGTTGACGTACCATGTGTGTATGGTATGAAGTACGTCAATGGTAGTATCCTGATTTCTACGGGATAGTTTACATCGACGGTGAACAGTAACGGTTGGTTGTCGCACATAAGTGCTGGCCTACCCGTAAGGGGACGCGGGAGCCGTTAAGCCCCGTAATCCAACCAAAATATTGTTCAGTTCGTACGGTGAGTATCCTCTAGAAGTCCGGGTGCGACATGGGGATGACCCGAATTCCCTTGTAAACTGGGGCACTGGTCCACTATATAAGGCGAGGCCCTGGGACGTAGAAAGATGAGTTCTAAGTCAATAGCAAGGTAGCTCGAGACATTGAGAGCCGGAATCACCCTTTGTAATCGAGATCGTGTTTCCCGATAGTAAGAAAGCAGGAGTAGGTTTTACCCTCAGTCGAGGGGCCGAACCTGGGTGAACTTGCGTCTCTTGTTTCCGCCTTAACCCTTTAAAAGTTTCTCTTAGTAGAAATAGCCTCTCAATCTAGTTCTCATACGAGGACACTTTCCGTGAAAACACCACGACAGTACTAATACTACTCTACTATAACTAACAATTCTGAATAAGAGATGCATGGAAAATAATAGCTAAAAGGATTTGCAGCAGCTAGAAGAAAAACTAAGAATACGAGCATGGAAGAAAACGAGTATTCATATGAAAAAGCTGAGTGTGTCTCTCTCCCACACAAGAATGCTGGATTCTAACTATATTTATTGCATCAAGTAAACCAAAAGAAAACAAAACAAAAACAAACAGACGCTCCAAGTAAAGTGCATACGATGTGACCGAATAAAAATATAGTTTCACTAGAAGTGACCTTGGGCATCCCCAAGCTTAGACGCTTGAGTCTTCTTAGAATTTGCTGGAATGAACCACGGGGGAATCCCCAAGCTTTGGCTTTTTATTCTTCTTGATCACATTATATCACCATGTTCTCTTGACCCTTCAAAACTTCCTTCACACCAAACTCAAAGTAATTCTCATTAGAGGGTTCGTGCACAATCAAAAATTCACATGTTATCCTTGGACACAAGCATTATTAATA
Organism: Alopecurus myosuroides; assembly: GCA_028641055.1. Taxonomy (NCBI): domain Eukaryota; kingdom Viridiplantae; phylum Streptophyta; class Magnoliopsida; order Poales; family Poaceae; genus Alopecurus; species Alopecurus myosuroides. The sequence continues at coordinate 102,363,517 of CM054059.1, forward strand.
CTTTTTAAAAATTAGCTACAGCCACTATTGTTTTATAGAGCAAAGAAATCCACTCAACATAGTAAAAGAGAGAATGCAAGTAAAAAGGCAGAATCTGTCAAAACCAGAACAATCTGTAAAGACGAATTTTTTCTGGGCACTTACGTTGCTCAAATCGAAAAACGCAAAGCTAGAAAAAGTTTGGAAAATAGCTGAGGATTATACACAAAAATTGTCAGGTCAGTTTGATCTTTTTGTGAAGTTACACGAATTTAACGGTGGACAGAAGAAATCTGTTTCCTGCACATAAATCCAAATCTAACCTCAACTTTCATTAGAGACTTTTGTTGGAACAACTAATGCGATAAAATAAAGATATAAAGGAGTTACTACAGAAGTAAACAACACCTTTACTAAAATAACAGATAAAAACAATGCACAAAATAAAACCATGGGTTATCTCCCAAGAAGTGCTTTCCTTTAACGCCTTTTAGCTAGGCCCAGAAACTAGAATCAAGTATTTTCAAGTGAAGAAGCATCAAAATTGTAACTTTTTCTAATAATAGAATCAAAAGGGAACTTCCTTATCTTCCTAGGAAAGTGCTCCATACATTTTTTTGAGCGGGAATTGATATTTAATATTCCCTTCTTTCATTTCAATAACAGAACCAAGAGTTCTAAGAAAAGGTCTTCCCAAAACAATAGGACAAGAAGCATTGTATTCAATATTCATAACAATGAAATCAACGGGGACAAGGTTATTGTTAACCATAATAAGATCATCATCAACTCTCCCCAAAGGTTTCTTTCTAACATTATCAGCAAGATGAACAGCCAAATAACAGTGTTCCAAAGGTGGCAAATCAAGCATATCATAGAGTTTCTTAGGCATAACAAACATACTAGCACCAAGATCACATAAAGCATTACACTCAAAATCATTCACCTTAATTTTAATGATGGGTTCCCAACCATCATCTAACTTCCTTGGGATAGAGGGTTCACATTTTAATTCTTCTTCTCTAATTTGCATGAGAGCATTTGTAATATGTTTTGTGTAAGCCATATTCATAGCACTAGCATTAGGAGAACTAGCAAGCTTTTGTAGGAACAAAATTATTTCTGATATATTGCAATCATCAAAATCAAGATCATTTTTATCAAATGTAATGGGACCGTTGTCTCCCATATTTCAAAAAAAAAAATCAGCACTTTTATCAGGAACAGTTTCAGTGGTTTCAGACAATTTTAAACGTTTAACAGAAGAAGTGGAGGTATTGTCAACACCAATTACTTTACCATTAATATTAGAAGGTTTACAAGCATGAGAAGCTCCAGTTTCACTAGTGGTGGTAATAGTTCAAACATTATATATATTATTCTTTCTAGCTATTTCATCTTGTCTTTCCCATCTAGCATGCAGTTCAGCTAACATCCTAACATTGTCATTAATTCTAACTTGTATGGAATTCAAAGTTTTCCTTTCTTTAACATTATGAGGCATAAACTTTATTTTAAGAAGATCAACATCAAGAGCAAGGCTATCAACTTTAGAAGCAAAAGCATCTATTTCGCCAAACTTTTCCTCAACAGATTTATTAAAAGCAATTTGTGTACTAATAAAATTCTTAAGCGTGTTTTCAAGATCAGAGGGTACACTTCTATTGTTGTTGTAGAAATTACCATAAGCGTTGGCATAACCATTACCATTATTAGAAGGATATGGCCTATAATTGTTGCTACCAAAATTATTCCTATAATCATTTTTGTTGAAAATATTATTCTTAATGAAGTTCACATCAACATGCTGTTCTTGAGAAACCAAAGAGGCTAAAGGAACACTGTTTGGATCAACATAAGCTTTACCATTAACAAGCATAGACATAATAGCATCAATCCTATCACTCAAAGAAGAGGTTTCTTCAACAGAATTTACCTTCTTACACGGTGGAGCTCTCTTAGTGTGCCATTCAGAATAATTTATCATCATATCATCAAGAAGCTTTGTTGCAGAGCCCAAAGTGATGGACATAAAGGTTCCTCCAGCAGCTGAATCCAGACGGTTTTTTGAAGAAAAATTTAGACCTGCGTAAAAGGTTTGGATGATCATCCAAGTAGTCAGTCCATGAGTGGGGCAATTCTTTACCAAAGATTTCATTCTTTCCCAAGCTTTAGCAACATTCTCATTATCAAGTTGCTTAAAATTCATAATGCTACCTCTAAGAGATATAATCTTAGCAGGAGGATAATAATTTGCAATGAAAGCATCTTTACATTTAGTCCATGAATCAATATTATTTCTAGGCAAAGATAGCAACCATTCTTTAGCTCTTCCTCTCAAAGAGAGAGGAAACAATTTCAGTTTAATAATATCTCCATCTACATCCTTATATTTTTGCATCTAAGAAAGTTCAATAAAATTATTAAGATGGGTAGCAGCATCATTAGTACTAACACCAGAAAATTGCTCTCTCATAACAAGATTTAACAGTGCAGGCTTAATTTCATAAAAATCAGAAGTGGGAGTGATGGAGTGTAGACACACGCTCGTTGGGAGACCCCAAGCGCAAGGTGTGAAGAGTGCAGCAGCAAGTTTTCCCTCAGAAAAGAAAGCAAGTTTGAATCGACCAGTAGGTGGACAAGCAACTTCCGAAGGTTGGTGCAGTTGATGTGGTAGGGCGCACTACCAGTTCAGCAGTGAGGTTGTCAATCTCACCGGTTTTGCTGATAACATAGAGGTTAAATGTGAAAACATCTGTAGCAGTGTGCAAACAGTGGAAGCAGTGTGAAAACAGTAATTGCAGTGGCTGTATTATCAGTATGAGAAAATGGACCGGGGTCCACAGTTCACTAGTGGTGTCTCTCCATAAAAGATAGATAACATGTGTGGTGAACAAATTACAACTGAGCAATTGATAGATAATGAAACATGCATGACTTGATGATTACTATGTTATTCATGCGGGTATTACAACAAGATACATAGACCGTCATCCAACTACATCTTTGACTAACAATCCACCCTCATAATATCATCCGAACAAACCTTGGGTATTAAGTTGCAAGCAACAGATAATCGCAGTAAGAAAAGTGTGTAATGTAAACATCGTTGTTTTCTCCCTAATGGCAACAACACATCCTCCATCTGTCACGTTTGTGTCACTCGATCTTAGATGCAAAGGAGGCATGCATGAACCCACTATCGAGCATAAATACTCCCTCTTGGAGTTACTAGTATCTATTTCGCCAGGGCATATACTAACAACGGAGAGCATTCAAGATCATAAATAACATACACATGAAGATAACATGATAGATTGATGATCAAGAGACATAGCATTCAATAATCATCGGATCCCAGCAAACACAACATGTAGCATTACAATAATGTGATCTCGATCATGTAGGGCAGCTCACGAGATCTAAACATGTGGAATAAAGAGGAGAGAACAACCATCCAGCGACTGCTATGGACCCATAGTCCAAAGATGAACTACTCACACATCACTCCGGAGATGAGCATGGTGGTGTACAGCCCTCCGGTGATGATTTCCCCTCGCGGCAGGGCGCCGGGGAGAACTCCAAAACCCTCCCGATCTCGGGTTGATGATGACAGCGGCCTCGGGTGTTTTTCATGGAAAAGTGGTATATCATTAGGGTTCACGCATCGGGGGGAATAAATTGGCAAAAACGCGATGGCAGTGGGCGCACCCTTCCGCACCCCCTATTTAGTAAGTGGAGATAAATACGAATTTATATCCTGTTCTACCTCCTCTACCTAGTGTCACTTTTACTAAGGAGGGAGAGAAGAGGGAGGGGCCCACACCACCCCATGGCGCGGCCAGGGGCGTGCCGCCGTATGGTGTGGCCCCCTCCGGGCCTCTTCGGGACTCCGTGGAACCTTCAGGAATTCTAAGACTTCCGGGCTTCAAATTTTCCAATTCCGAGAATATTTCCAGAACATTTCTGAAACTAAAAACAGCAAAAAACAGGAACTGGCTCTATGGTATCTTGTCAATAGGTTAGTCCTAGGAAATGACATAAAGTGTAAGGAAAACATGTAGCATATGGCATTAAAACAACATGGAACATCAGAAATTAAGGATACGTTTATGGCGTATCAACATCCCCAAGCTTAGTTCCTACTCGTCCTCGAGTAGGTAAACGATAAAAACAAATGATTTCTGAGGTGACATGCTACCAACATAAACTTGATCATCCAAATTGTAAAATCATAAGTATAGCTGAGATCATAGTACTTTAAACACAAGCATGATAGATATAATTTTAACAATGAAACATAACAATCACTTTGCATCATGAAAAGTAAAACAAATAAAAGATCATGAATAATAATGCACTCAAAAGTTATACGTTTGTTTCAAGCATAGAGAAAACATAGCAATGTGATATTTCGCTTCTCCTTAATAGTGGGGCAAAACATTAATGCCAGGACACCTTCAAAGTTTAAGAAGAAGACTAGAACAAATAATTTGAGAGCAAATAATAACACATCATGAATCAATTAATAATGTTTCTGGGACAAATGCACATTAAACTGAGAATGACAACTATGCTCTCTCAACTGTGCATAAAGTTAGAGGATAGAGACTCAACATAAAAGTAAAAGAAAGTCCCTTCACAGAGGGAAGCAGGGATCACTGATGTGCTAGAGATTTTTATTTTGTTAAACAGAGGTATTGAAAACATTTTTTAGAGAGGTGTGTATGCTTATGACAACGAATGGTAAACAGAAAATACAGTACGTCACAAGACAACTAGACTTCACAAGAGAGGCTCCCATAGAAGGACGCATCTGGGTAGAAGGTCATCCCTATTTCTCTTTTGTTTACACAATTATGCTTTGACTGATAAATGAGGGGGAAAATAGTGAAGAGAATTTGTTGTATTAAGTTTGGGGCTGGGCACCCCACTGTCAGCTCTTCTATCAATTGGATAAGCGGATGAAGCCACTAGTCCAGGGTGTGAAATTCCAATCAACAAGTGAGATACAGATTCTCTATTATTACCTCATGAGCTAAAATAGGAGCACAAAAGAGGAGTAATTATGAAAGTTTTAAAGGGAACACATGAGCAATTTACATTGAAGTGGAGATTAAATATGAAATGTAGGTAGGTATGGTGGACACGTTTGGAAAAGTTTGGTTTTGGGGAGTTGGATGCACGAGTAGACCTCATACTCAGTACAGGTGGAGGCTAGCAAAAGACTAGGAGCGACAAATCAAGAGATCAATAATGGCCATAATCAGGTATAGCGACAAAAACATCATTAATCAAATCATAATGGGTATTAAAAGTTCAAAAACAAAATGATCATAGAGGCTATACGTGACAGGTCTGTATTCATAAACTTGGTGTAAGGATGCGCCAAGTCAACCAAATAAAACATTCAAATAAGAACACCACAAATTTATGCTTCAATATGACAACAACAACTCATGATTCTTTCCATGGCACATTAAACACCCTCAGATATCTGAGACAAATCATTCTATAAAAATAACCACTAGGCTTTATAATTAAAATAACATCTAGCATGATATGAAAAAGTCTAGCCATAGTCTATGCAAGCTTCTAATTGCACCGTTATAAGCACGAAAATTGTACTACTACTTTCCAACACCAAGCATTTTATACTAAACAAAAACTCTCCAAGAGATACGGCAATGAAACAAGAGAGTACTAACACAACTCTGCTAAAACTAACAGCTCTGAATAAGTGATGCAAGAAAAACAGGAGCTAAAAGGAATTTTGCAGCAACTAGAAGAAACACTAAGAATACGAGCATAACGAGTATTCGAACGAAAAAGCGGAGCGTGTCTCTCTCACAAAAAAAAGAATGCTAGGTTCCAACAATATTATTGCAGCAAGGAAAATAAAATAAAACAAAGGAAAACAAAAGAAAAACAAACAGATGCTCAAAGTAAATTTCATATCCTGTGACCGAATAAAAATATGGTTTCACTAGAAGTGACCTAATATATTGTTGATGAAGAACTGGATGCCTTGGGCATCCCCAAGCTTAGATGCTTCAGTATTATTAGGATTTTCTGGGATGAACCACGGGGGCATCCCCAATGTAACACCTGGGGTGTTCCCCTTAGGTAGAAGTTGGTTGTTTTCTTTTTGGCATTGCATCACATGCATCATAAGCATTGCATTCTGTTTTTTCAAAACAACTCAAAATTCAAACCACTTTAAACTTTCAAACATTGTCCCAATTCTTCCAATTTAAAAATTGCAAACTAAATATCTCAAATTGTTTTTCAATGGTTTGAAGTTGTTTTAAATCAAATTGCTTGTTAATAAATTTTTCCCTTTTGTTAAAAACCCTAGTGGTAAATTCAAATAACAAAATTCAAATCAAATCAATCCTACTGGGCAATAGTTCAAATGGGAGTTTAAAAATTAAAATCTTGCAAACAAATTAAATTTAATAATGTTTGCATAATTGTTTGAACTTATTAAATAAAATTTGTTTATTTCCAAAATTCCAAACCAAACCCTATTTGGAAGTCACCTAACAATTTAATATCAAATTAATAATTCAAATTGTTGAAAATAATTTTAAACCACCTTGTTATTGCTGTTTTGCAAATAATAAACAATGTTCATCAAATAATATTAAAAAACCCCAAGCCATTCTTTCCCTCTTTCCTTTTCTTTTCTTACAAGCAAAAAAAAAGAAGAAAAGGAAAAAAATAGAAAAGGGAGAGGTGAGCAGGGGCAGCCAGCCCATCTTTTTCCCTCAGCCCACCACTTCTGGCCCATACCCCTTCGAGGGACCTTTTCTTCCTCCTCGTGATCTCACCTCTGTACGAACAGCAGCAACACCACACGATCCTCCTCCCCCCTCCCCGATTCTCTGCCGGACGAAGCTCGGTTCCCCCTTAAGACCCCTCCTGCAACCCTAGGTTCCCTTCTCATCCTCCATAACGCCGCCATCCTTCCTCTCCCCCTCGGTTTCCCCTCCAAAACCCCTGCTTTATCTCTGAAACTTCTGAACCCCAAAGGAGAGCTGCGGTGGCCGTGGTTTGGCGGGCATGGCGCCTCCGCCCTAGCCACCACCGGCGCCATCCGTGCCCGGGAATGGAACCGGGGGGATGTCCTCTGCGCCCCCGTGCCCTCGGCCAGGCCCGGTACGTGTCGCAGCCCCGCCGCCGTCGACGACTCCCTCCCGGCGGGGAACCTGCTGCGCCTCCGTCTCCCCTCCGATTCCTCCAAGGTGAGCACCCACTGTTCCTTCCCCTCTCCCTCCCGATCCTTCCTGCGCATCACCCCACACGCACGGCGAGTTCCCGCTCGCGAGCCGAGCCCCAGCCGCTCGGGCACCACCGCGCTGTCCGTCGCCGTTCACTGCAGGTACCCACGGCGCCAAGTCTGAACATTGTTCAGCAAAAATTCAGTTAACCGCCGTGTATACAACATCTTCAGTCGAGCCACTTATCTGTCACATCAGCTGCAGCACCGCAGTGGCTAGGCCACCCGAGCGCTCGCCCTCAGATCGCGGGTTCGATTCCAGCACGGGGAATTAACCCCATCTTTTTTCCCCCGCGCGCGCAGGGGCAGGCCCCACGAGTCAGTGGCCCCTGTTGCCACCTCACAGCATGCCCACGCCCACGTGGCTGCCACTTGGGCACGGGCCCGCGTCGCAGAGGCCCAGGCTGGGTTGCCCTGGGTGGAAAACGCCCCAGGGGCCCCTCTGCGATTCTTTTTCTTTCTGTTAGGCCCCTGTTTTTACAGATTGACCACTAATCTTAAAATGTTAATAACTTTTATTTCCTAAATCCAAATAATAAAAATAAAATATGTATCTTGACCCAAATTTAATTCTCTACCTATTCAAAGCATTTGTTTTCTGTTTTGCACATTTCAAATTGTTTCAAATTCAAACAATCCATTTCAAATTTGGTTAATTCCATAAATAATTCATACTTAATTCAAATAACACAAATAAAATATGTTTTCCATGCCATTTTGAACCACCTTTTCAAATATAAATTTTGTTTCATGTTTTGGATAATTAAAACTGCTTGAATAATTTAAACCTTGTTTAAATCATTTAAATTTGCTAAATTCATAACTTGCTCAAAATTAAATTATTTTTGAACATATAAAATATGTTTTCAAACTAGAAAAGTATAACCTTTTCAATTATGAATTTGAATTTATGTTTTGAACACATAAAATTTAAAATAATATTCACACTTGAATTAAATTCAATTAAATCTTGTTTAAACTTGTTTAATTCATAATTAAATCATTGTATTTCCTTTTTCAATAATTGAAACATGTAATCCACCTAAAATTTTGTGTTCTAATCAAATATGAACTTTGTTATTTGTTTGGAACAATTTAACTTGATGAAAATAACAATTGCTTGTGTGACACCTTTAAGTAACCCAAAAATTCCAAAACTTAATAAGTGAATTTCAAAATGGGTAAACCTTATTTCCAATTGGTTCTATTGTTGTTATTTTGTTGTTTTCCTCATCCATGCATCATGCTAATCCACTTTCACCTGTTGGCTAGTTGTAAAACAATTGTTTCAACCATAATTCATGGGCTTTTCATATGCAACTCAAATTGCATATGGGTCCATTTAAACATGTTATCATGTCAACTAGTTATTTCTATGCACCCTTAAACTTGTCATGCATCCATACCTTGATCATGCTGGATCTTTTGTCGTAGTAGTAATTGTTGCATCCGGTGTTTGTTCGAGGTGCGTTGCTTCTTCCCGGATAGGACGTTGAGATGATGTGAGCAACGACAAGTGCTGTGGATGTACCTCTACTTGCTGGATTCCAGGCAAGTATACTCACTTGCTGCCAAATGGCTGCCTTTCATCACTTGTTACCGATTCTTTCCGTTGTTCTTATTCTAGCCTGTTGATTCGATGCTTGTGTCTCGATCCTATTATATGTTACCTTGCAGCCATGATATAGCCATTCCTTCCACTTCCTATTAACTGTTGTTTGTTTACCTTGTTGGCCCTCGTGTCGTAGTTGCATGCTTAGTGTTGTTTGCGCTCAAGTCTTGTTGTCCGTCTTATCACCTGTTTAGTTTGATAGTTGGGTTTCAATTCAATCAACAACATGTTAATGTGTTGGGTAATAATAATTTGATGATAAGGCACCGGCAGGAGGCCCGGCGTGGTTTTGAGGCCTGCTAGTGTCGACCCTAATTAGGAAAAGGGTCTTGTCTACTGATCCATGATGAGCGCACTAACCGCATGTGGGAAGCGAGTATGGGCGCCCCCATCAACTTGATTCGATTCGCATCTCGTCCAAATCACCACACTTAGTTCGGGCTTTCCATTTGATGCATGCATATGCAGGTGCGAACCCGAGGCCAGGGTGGAACTTTTGTAGTCAGCATTTAGGGCGGCGTGGTCTTCCAGTGCTATGAGGGTCCCCCTTTTCTTCGTGGGGGCTCGATTAGCCGCGCACGCACAGCACGTGGTGCTTTGGGCTTGATGCGAAGCAGAGTTGGGTTGTGTTGAGTACCTCGCTTGGTGGGTTGATCCCCCGTCTGGCGGGTTATTCTTACGTGTACGGCCAAATTGGTGCACCCCTACAGGGTTAAATCTTCTCGAGAAGCCGTGTTTTCCGCGGTTATGGATGACTTGGTGAAAGTACTGGCTAACAAGTACTCAGAACAACTTACACCTAACTAATGATAACTTGACTAGTAATAGTCTTATTGACACAATAATTTGATCCATCCTTAATCCAACAGTGTGAGTATCCTTGGGTTGCTTCCTTAGTAGGGGGTAACATTGGATGGGTTTGTTTGGTGAGTAGTTGTAGTTGGTTTCGATACGCTATCTTATCCCCCTCTTTTAGCCGGATGTTGTAGTGAGTCTCTGTAGTTGGTTAGTGCAGCCCGCTGCCGCTTATTTGCAATAATCCCTTCCTTTTCCGTTGAACCCAAAGTATTTGTATCTTGTGATGACTGGCTACGCCGGTATCTTGTGAGTATGGTTTATCCACTTGCCAGTACTTAACCGTACTGACCCACGAATCTTTTTCGTGGCTGCATATTCAATATTGCAGTCAACAGGTTTGAAGTCTGACGACGTTAGCTTGGGAATCCCTCCGGCTTGGCCTGGGCAGGGATTGGACGCTCTCGGTTATCTTCAGGACTCTTAGTCCAATTTGTATCTTGTCCGTAGTCGGACACTATGTTGTTTCTTCCGCTGTTATTTGGATCTTTGTATTGTTTCAGTTGTATCCCTAACTCGTTTGAGTCATCTTGTAAATCTCTTTTCTGTTGTTGTTGTGGATTATTCGTGAACTGTTGTAATGTTATCACAAGTGGCAACCTGGAATCGGTTATTATGTGGATTTTGGCGGGAATGCTCAAATCTGCATAGTGCCCGATCTCGGGGCGTCACACCCAAGCATTGACCTTGCACTCTTCTTGATCACATTATATCACCCTTTTCTCTTGACCCTTGAAAACTTCTTTCACACCACACTCAAAGTAGTTCGCATTAGAGGGTTAGTGCAACAATCATAAAACCATGGGTTCTGGATGGGCACAAGTGCTATTGATACTTTTAAACATTATATACAACCACTGATGTTTCGTGAAGCGAAGAAATCCACTTGAAAGAGTAAAAGAGAGAATGCAAGTAAAAAAGGCACAATCTGTGAAAACCAGAACAGTCTGTAAAGACGGATTTTTTCAGGGCACGTAAGTTGCTCATATAAAAAAACATAAAGAACTAAAAAGTTTAGGAATTACCTGAGGAAAAAGAAAAAAAAGTTTTGGGTCATTTGGATCTTTCTGTAATTTATACGATTTTTTACGGTGGACAGCAGAAATCTGTCTTTTGCGCAGAAATCCAAAACCAACTCCAACTTTCGCTAGAAACTTTACTTGGCACAACTAATACATGAAAATAAATATACAAAGGAGTTTCTACATAAGTATATAACCCTTTGACTAAAAAAATAGATAAAAAAGCAAAATTAAAACCATGGGTTATCTCCCAAGAAGTGCTTTTCTTTCACGCCTTTTAGCTAGGCCTAGAAAAATGGAATCAAGTGTTTTCAAAAGGAGAGGCATTCAAATCAATATAAGGCAATTCCTCAATAATGCATTGTATTTTATCTATACGAGTTTCATATGTTCCTCTCGTAGAACTTTTAAGTTTACTACTCTCATCAAATAAATTCTCAGGAATAATCCAATCAAAATTCTTTTCTTCGGCTTCATGCAGTGCTACCAATTGAAAGGGGATTGGTATTTTAATCTCCTTATCACTTTAGGTTCCGTTTTTTCAAGAGCACCAACAACATCTACACATGAGCCTAGCATAGTGAAACGATCAAAAACTTTTCTAGCTTCTATAGCAACTGATACGTCATAAATGTATCCTTAATTTCTGATGGTCCATGTTGTTTTCATGTTGTTTCCCACATGTTTTCTATACACTTTATGTCATTTTATCGATTTTCAGGACTAACCTATTGACAAGATGCCACAGAGCCAGTTCCCTGTTTTCTGCTGTTTTTAGTTTCAGAAAAGTTAGTCTCGAAATATTCTCGGAATTGGAAAATTCAAAGTCCGGTGGTCCTAGAATTCTCGAAGGTTCCATGGAGTCCTGAAGAGACCCGGAGGGGGGCCACAGGGGGCCCACACCACAGGGCGGCGCCCCCTGGCCGTGCCATGGGGTGGTGTGGGGCCCCTATGCCTCCACCGTCTTTGCCCTTTTTCCTATTTATACCTGTAGAGTTCCCACATTTAAATAATGTAAGAACATATGTGTTAGTGTGCTAGTTCCTGGATCAATTGCTAGCACCACAGTACAAGATGAATTATCATGCAAATGTATCAAATTCTATTACATCGCATGATCCAGTCTTTACAAAATAAAATTACAACTTTCATAGTCTTAGAAGACTAGCAGAAAACAAAGAAATATAGCGGAAAACATAGTACAACATTGAGCCCATCTTATTCATGTGCCACAGGCAAAACATGTTGGCGATAGTGTCGAGATCCCTAACGAAATCCTCTCTCGTCTTCAGAATCATCTGCAGGATGGAATATGCAGACACAAGTGAGGCAATATAGTTTAATGTATTGGCAAGTAATACTATGGTGGATATAAATGGCAAGACTAATACTACATGCATATTTGGCTGAGTGGAGTTTTGGCTAAGTTTGCATAAAGTTAGTTTTCGCCTATCTCTGGTCATAAAACATTTTCATCTACAGTAGGTAGCACTGAAAGCAACCAGTGAACCAGAACTAAATTAAGGAGTACCACTGATACAAATCAGGGAAAACTCCTACCCATGTTCACCCATCAAAATTTTATTATGAAGTTGGCATGTTGAGATTCTTCTGTCATTCCTTGTCCATCTGCTCAAATTGTCCATGAACGGGGACATGGCTAAGATCTTAGTTTGTTGACTCTGTAGAGTTTGCGCACTTTTACCTTTACACTCAAATCAGCGCAAACATCCTATACACCCAGACTGCATTAAGGAAAGGAGAATATTGAGACGAGATCTTTCAGAAGAAATTCCACCACCGTCAGGCTTTACCCTTTCCAAACTATACCCCCTACATCTGCTTGTCAAGCACTAGTGATTTCATTCAACTTAGTTGATCAAGACAGAGGCCATATGACTAAAGGCTGCACGGGAAGCTACTAAACTTGGAGGAACTTATTTATCTCTTTATTCCTGGGTGGCCATCCACAAGTGACAACCTCAAGTGGAATAACCCTTAGAAAAGGGCCCTGAGGCAACACTCAACATAAACCAATCACGTCCAAATTCCACCCACGTGTTTCATTAAACTTAGTAGTTTTATCCTTAACATCTAAATAAAACATTTGAAGAGCATAGCAATTCTACTAAGTTCAATGTCTTCTATACTAGCAGGATATAAAAGGATGGCTACACACTACTTGGGATATTAGCATAGAATAATACTTAGATACAAATCCTACCATGCATACTACTCAAAACTTTAGTAATGCATAATAAAAATAATAGGTAGTTGATGGTGTGTTACTTGCCTTGTTGAAGTTGGTGAAGTATCACACTCTGTTCACAAATGATCGTTGTTCTCCGTACAATCTATTCATTGAAAACACAATAACAAAATAAACAGGCATCCTAGCAATCAAACACATAAGTGGAGAAAACAAACAGAGAAATTAACATAACAAAGGGGTTGAACCAAGTTGGCTAGGACAAGGTCAAGATTTGAGTTGGAAGGTTCATTCTCTAATGGTTCAATACATTGTTAAGGGGTTTTCAAGGGTTTACTTGGGATGGAAAAGGTTGAGTTTGTAGTAATCTATCTTTATTATAACCATACTTGTCGAGGAAGTTCCAAGAGTTCACCAAGGTGATCTCACTATTTCAACTAAAGTGACACATAAAAATGTGTAACACATAGTTGCTTTCATCAAAAATTTGAGTGATCTAAGTTAGTCTTTCCATTTTGGGTTAGGGTAGGTCTAGGTTCAACTAACTTCATAAAAATGGAGATAACAAAATAAAGTCATGGGATTTTTCCATTTCGGACAAAAACAACTTGTTATTCTTCAACTTGTGTGGATTGCTCCAAGTCTTCACATGGTTGTTTTCATGAAGATCATCTTCATGCTTATATTGTAGACGTGTTCCTTGGATGGATTCTTCTCCTGGTCTTGATTGATTCTTCATGGCTTATCACTAGTTGGTCTAAGGTTGGATGGGCACAAAATACCACTAAGTCAATTTTGAAAGAAATAAGAAGAAAGATAGAAAGAGAGAGGGAGATGTTTTCTTCTTGATTTCTTCACACTTGTAATTCCTTGAGTTGCATCTAGTTGTTGTGAAGTCCAATCCCTTCAAATTCTTCAATGATCATCTTTGTGGCTCTTCATGTTGCCAACAAGTTCAAGATGGAGTTCCTTATTGTGGTTAAGTCTTGACTTCCAATTTGCTACTTGATGGATTCTTGAAGCAAGAATAGGGGAATGGAGAAGTAGATAGAATACTATGGTAATAGTGTTTGAGGTTCACTACTTGGTATTATATGTGGTTGACAAATACTAAGTACTTGGGCTGGGCACCAATTAGCCATAACAACAAAGGAAATAAAGGATAGAAACAACTCTAAGACTTAAACAACTAGGTGGAATACTATGATAGAAGGTTGGCTAAAATTACATGGTCATGGTCCAAGGGTGTCCAAAATGGTTGGGCAAGGTTGTTTCTGGTTCAAGGTTACCAATAGTAACAAACTTGCAAAAGGAACTATATTCTAATTATTTATAGAATTAAACCTATGTCAAAAATACTCAATTAGACAACTTAATTCTAAATTAAAATTTAATTTTTCAAAAATTATTTTGGGACAAAGGGTATGAAATTATACATCCTAAGGTTCCCAAATATATTTTATTTGCATTTTTTATTTGTAAAATTTGAACCAATTTAAGTTTGTCAAATTTGAATTTGAACAGTGCTAAAAGATTCTACAGATCCAGGGGATTCCAAAAAGTCCAAATTTGCCAAATTTGGATTTATGGATAAAAAATATATGATAGATCTAAGGTACAGGGGCTTTTATGCAAAATAAACATTCTATTTTTGTTCGGAAATTAATTCCAGAGACAGTTGGGCTCAGATGTACTATTTGTCGCGCGGTGCGATCGATAGGAAATGGGCCTGAGCCAGTTGTGCGCTACGGTGGGGGACGGTTAACAACATAACACGCACGCTAGCGTGGCGCAATCATATTGGCCGTGAGTAAATCTAATCGAGGTCGTTGATTTAGATCGAACGAAAGAGAGGAGAGGGAGCTCACTAGGCCGCGGGATCTCGCCGGAATGGAGGAAGACGGCGGCGATGCGGCTCGGGCTCGACGACGATGATGTTCTGGGGGTTCCTGCGCCCGGTGGAGATGACCACAGTGACCAGCACGATGCGGGGATGTCGATGGTGACAGTGGAGGGTGCTCGTGCTTCCCGTGATGGCCACGACGAGCGGACGGAGATGATGCAGCCTCCGATGACGCGCAGATGAGCACGGCGTGCTCGGTTCCCTGCGCAAAAAAATGAAATAGCACATGAGGAGGTGTGCTGAGAAATGGGGAGGAGAGGAGGACTAGAGAGGGCGGCGGGAATGAGCTATGGTGGCCGAAATCGATGAAAACGGTCGACGGTGGAAGCGAACTCCGGCGAAGAATTTTGAGGGCCCGAGGGCACGATCCAGAGGGGACTCAGAAGGGAAATGACGAGGGCAGGGAGGAGATTTAAGGAGTGGGCTCGGGACAATCAATCGGTAGTTAAACTGTGGAATTGATGGAGAATCAATTTCTTCCATTTCGGGTACAAACGGTAGAGAGGTTGATGATGATGACGACGTCACCGCTGGCGTCAGCATTTTTTTCTTTTTCCCTATTTTCTTATTTATTTTATATCTTCTATTTAAATAATCCAATTAACATGAAACAAAATTCTAAATTCATATTATTTCAAATACTTTCTAACAGTACCATTTTTGTAAACTTTTCAGGATATTTTTATTTTTGAATTTTGAAAATTTGAATAATTCCTTAATAGTAGCTTAATGTGATTTTTAATTTAGAAAATTATATAATATAAATATTTTTCAAATAAAATTTAGTAGCTTTATAATGATCAAATACCATTTTCCAAAATATTTTCGAAGTGTTTTCATCTTTTTATAATTTAAAATATGATGAAAACATGAATAGTCACTTAATAGAAAATTTTCATTATTTATTTGAATTGGGGTGTAATAAAAATAATGGGGTTTTCTCAAATGAAGATGTTGTTTTCCCAATTGAAAACATTATTTTTCCAAGGTGCTTTACTTGTTTTCATAACTCAATAGTATATGTAACACCTTATTGTTTTGTTGATTGACATAATACTTCAAAAACAAATAACCAACTTTTATCCATTTGAGGTTAATAATATTACTGACATAATTTCTTGGAGAAAAGAAGAAAATATTAGATATAGTAACTCTCTAGTTTTTTTAATTATCATAATCATTTTCAAAATGGTAGTTGAGTTAAATACATGTTTGGTAAAGATGTTTGCTAAGAAAATATTTTATTCACATGAGGAAACATATTTTTATTTTAGAGATAGGCTTTAGGGTTTATGGCATTAAGGCAATTTGGATTCTTTATTTCAATTTACATATTGTTTTCTTTTATTTACTCCTTTTATTTGGTTTTTGGTGACTTGCTTAATCATGAAAACAAAAGTTTCAAATTTTTGTGATTTTTTCACTTTCCAAAAATCAGGGATGTTATAATACCCCCGAGGCGTAAACCCTAAAGATATCCCACTTCGTCCCAAAAAAACACCCGAGGCCGTCCTCATCGTCATCCCGAGATCGGGAGGGTTCTGGAGCTCTCCCCGGCACCCTGCCGGGAGAGGAATTCATCACCGGAGGGGTCTACACCACCATGCCCTCCTCCGAAGTGATGCGTGTAGTTCATACCTGGACTACGGGTCCATAGCAATAGATAGATGGTTGTTCTCTCCACTTTGTACCTCATGTTTAGATCTCGTGAGCTGCCTCACATGATCGAGATCATCTTTATGTAATGCTACATGTTGTGTTTGCTGGGACCTGATGAATGTTCAATGCTATGTCTTCTGATTATCAATCTATCATGTTATCTTCATGCTTATGTTATTTACGTTCTTGCATGCTCTCCGTTATTAGTAGATGCTCTAGCCAAGTAGATGCCAGTAACTCCAAGAGGGAGTATTTATGCTCAATAGTGGGTTCATGCCTCCTTTGCATCTGTGCTCGCGTGACAGAAACGTGACGGATGGAGGATGTGTTGTTGCCATTAGGGAGAAAACAACCGTGTTTGCCTTGTTTACATTACACACTTTGCTTACTACGATAATCTGTTGCTAGCAACATAATACCCAACGTTTGTTTGGATGGTATTTGGAGGGTGGATTATTAGAAATAGATGCAGTTGGATGACGGTCTATGTATTTTGTTGTAATGCCCGCGTGAATCACATAGTAATCTTTATGTATTGCATATGCACTATGGTGCAGCCTTCATTTCTATCAATTGACCAGCTGTAATTTTTTCACCACACATGTTATTTATCTTTCACGGAGAGACTCCACTAGTGAACTGTGGACCCCGGTCCTGTTTCCTCATACTGATAAAACACCTACTACTTTCATACTGCTTTCATACTGTTACTACTGCTTTCATATTGTTTTCCTACTTTTTTCCACACCATACGGTTAACCTCTTTGTGTTCAGCAAAACCGGTGAGATTGACAACCTCACTGCTTCGTTGGGGCAAAGTGAATTGATTGTGTTGTGTACGTTCCACGTTGCTGCTGAACCGGTAGTGCGCCCTGCCTCCTCAGCTGCATCAACCTTCAGAGATTTCTTGTCCTCCGACTGGTCGATTCAACCTTGGTTTCTTTTCTAAGGGAAAACTTGCTGCTGCACTCTTCACAACCTTTCTCTTGGAGTTTACCAATGAGAGCAAGCAGTCTCCCATAAAGTTTTCTGGCGCCATTGACGGGGATTTAAAAGTCATCATCGGTAAGAAGTTTGCCGTCAACTACACGCCAAAAACAAGTTTTCTGTCGCCGTTGCCGGGGAGAAAGAGAATTTCCGCAAGGGGAGTCTCTCACTTTCAATCAATTTACTTTGTTTCAGTTTTGCTTAGTTTATTTTATTTTGTCTTGTTTGCTTCTCTTTATCAAAAACACAAAAAAAAATAGTTCTTATTCTAGTTGTTATTTTTTCTTTATCATGCTTGCTATCAATGGTTGATGTCTTGGAAACTAGATCTTTTAGGCAAGGTGGGTTCACAGATGAACAACAAAAATATTATAAGGAACACCGCTTGTCACAAAAAGGGTAACACTTATGGGAGCAAATTAATAAATTGCATGACTATGCTAAAAACTTGTGCTCTACTTATAATGTTACTTATTGCTTTGATAAATCTTGCTGCTCTAGGAGGTATAAACACCTCCCTTTTCAATGTGAGTATAAGGATAATGTTACCATATCTTCTTATATTAAGGGAAATTATGAATTATATGATGTGGAACAAATTGAAGAATTTATTGCTTGGAAGAGTGCATTCGAAATTGCTTATTTACTTGAAAGTATTGATGATGCACCTTATAAATATGATATTTATGCTATACTTTAATATTGCTTTGATAATTACAAGGATTGTAATTACTACATAATGGAATATCTTAATAAATGCTCTCAACCTAAGGAAGAGACTAATGCCTTGCAGGAACCTATGGAAGAAGAAATTACTGAATCTTGAAGCTCATTGAATGAAAAAGAGGAGGAGAGTGATGATCAAGAGGAGAAAGAATGGAGCTACCCATGTCTATCTCCCAATGAGAGTAACTCTTTAACTCATACATTATTTGATGAAAGTGATGATCCTATTGATTCTTTTGAAATATCCCTTTTTGATGAAACTGATACTTGCTATACTTGTGATCTTGATACTACTATGAATGAAACTTGTGAGAATGATATTGCTACTGTTATTTATGGTAATGCATGCTACTTGGATAAATCCTATGATTATCCTCTATTTATTCCAACTATTGATATTCATGATAATGAGGAAGTTTGTTTAGAAAATTTATATGATAATGCTCTTGATGATGGTCCTATGTTACTTAATGTTATAAATTAGAATGCTACTGAAAATAGGATTTCTATAATGTGTCCTATACTTTTATTTTTGATCAATCATCTTGTTTTTCTATTGCTAAAAGTGGGAAGAAAGAGGAGTTGATTTTAAATTTTGATCCCACTGTTTTGGAGCTTGATATGAACTGTGTGCTTTTAGACCATGACAAACATGCTTTATGTGATAATTATGTTTTTTAGTTTGTTCATGATGGACTGAAAATTATTATGAGAGAGGAAAATATGGTTGTAGGAATTTTCATGTTACTAAAATACCTCTCTTTTTGTTGAAAGTTTTGAAGTTGCTCTTGTACTACCTTCCGATGATTTCTAGTTTGAGCTTCTTTGATTTATTTATTTACAATATTCCTATGCATAGGAAGTGGGTTAGACTTAAATTTGTTGCGTCTTAATTCTCTATTTTTTTAATTCATATTTCTCATGTGAGCATCTTCTTCATTTGAAAACACTTGATTCCACTTTTTTGGGCCTAGCTAAAAGGCGTTAAAGAAAAGCACTTCTTGGGAGATAACCCATGGTTTTAATTTTTCTTTCTTTTTCTCTGTTTTATTTGAGTCAAGGGGTTGTATACTTCTGTAGCAACTCCTTTGTATCTTTCTTTTCATGTTTTAGTAGTGCCAAGTAAGGTTTCTGACAAGAGTTGGAGTTGGTTTTCGAATCTCGTCGCAGGAAACAGATTTCTTCTGCCCACCGTAAACAATCGTATAAATCGTAATTACCTGAAATTTCTTGTGCTTATTCCTCGGCTAATTCCTAAACTTTTCGTTCCTTAAGTTTTTCGATCTGAGCAACGTAAGTGCCTCGAAAAAATTCATATTACAGACTATTCTGGTATTGACAGATTCATCCATTTTGCTTGCATTTGCTCTTTTGCAATATCAAGTGGATTTCTTTGCTTCACGAAACATCAGTGGATGTAGCTAATATTTAAAAGTATCAATATAACTTGTGCCCTTACATAACCAATGGATTTTTATTGTTGCACTAACCCTCTAATGCGAATTACTCTTTGAGTGTGGTGTGAAGGAAGTTTTCAAGGGTCAAGAGAAGAGGGTGATATATGTGATCAAGAAGAGTGCAAGGTCAAAGATTGGGAATTCCCCCGTGGTTAATCCAAGCATATTTTAAGAAGACTAAAGCATCTAAGCTTTGGGATGCCCAAGGCATCCCTTCTTCATCAACAATCTATCAGGTCACTTCTAGTGAAACTATATTTTTATTCGGTCACATCATATGAAGTTTACTTGGAGTGTATGTTTGTTTTTATTTTGTTTTCCTTGCTGCAATAATATAGTTGGACCCTAGAATTCCTTGTTTGGGACAGAGACACGCTCCGCTTTTTCGTTTGAATACTTGTTATGCTAGTATTCTTAGTTTTTTCTTCTAGCTGCTGCAAAATTTCCTGTTTAGCTCTTGTTTTCATTGCATCTCTTGTTCACAGCTGTTATTTTGAGTAGTGTTATGTGAGTACCCTCATGTTTTCTTTCTGTAGCATGTAGAGAGTTTTTGTTAAAGCATTTTTTATGGTGCTTGTTGGGAAAATAAACTGCTGCTTGTAGTAGAATTTATAACGGTGCAAGTAGAAGTTTGTATAGACTGTTGTTAGACTTTTTCATATCATTCTAGATGTTATTTTAATTCTCTATCCTTGTGGTTATTTAGTATAATGATTAGCCTCAAATAGCTAAGAGTGTTTAATGTGCCATTGAAAGAATCATGGGTTGTTGTTGTCATATTGAAGCATAAATTTGTGGTGTTCTCCATTGAATGTTTTATTTGGTTGACTTGGCGTATGCTCACACCATGTTTATGACTATGAACCAGTAACTTATAGCCTCTATGATAATTTTGTTTTTGAACTTGTGGTAACACTTATGCTTTGATTAATGATGTTTATGTCTCTATGCATGATTATGGCTCTTATGCTCTCTTCATTTGTCGCTCCCAGTCTTTTGCTAGCCACCACCTGTACTAAGTATGAGCTCTACTCGTGCATCCAACTCCCAAAAGCCAAATTTTTCCCATTGTCTCCACCATACCTACATATATGTGGTATTTAACCGTCACTCCAAAGTAAATTGCTCATGTGTTACCTTTAAAACTTTCAAAATTACTCCTGGTTTGTGCTCCTGTTTTAGCTCATGAGGACGTAAATAGAGAATATTTATCTCACTTGTTGATTGGACTTTCACACCCTGGACTAGTGGCTTCATCCGCTTATCCAATGATAGAACAGCTGGCAGTGGGGTGCCCAGCCCCAAATTAGGAACAACAAATTATCTTCACTATTTTTTCCCTTGATTTATTAGTCAAAGCATGATTGTGTAAATAAAAGAGAAAGAGGGATGACCCTCTACCCATATGCGTCCTTCTATGGGAGCCGCTCTTGTGAAGTCTAGTTGGCTTGTGACGTACTGTATTTTCTGTTTACCATTCATTGACATAAGCATACACCTCTCTTAAAATATAGACACTCCTCCACGGTATGTAATTGTTGGAAGGCACCTGAGGATTCAGTTAGCCATGGTTTGTGTAAGATGGATGTGAGTAGTGTCAAGCTTTTATACCTCTGTTTAATAAAATAAAAGCTCTAGCACGTGAGTTATCCATGCTTCCCTCTGCGAAGGGCCTTTCTTTTACTTTTATGTTGAGTCTCCATCTTCTAACTTTATGCACAGTTGAGAGAGCATAGTTGCCATTCTATGTTTTATGTGCATTTGTCCCAGAAACATTATTAATTGATTCATGATGTGTTATTGCTTGTTCTCTAATTATTTTTTCTAGTCTTCCTCGTGAACTTTGAAGGTGTCTTGGCATTTATGTTTTGCCCCACTCTTAAGGACTATCAAAATATCACTTTGCCATGTTTTTTCTATACATGAAACAAACGTATATCTTTCGTTGCATTGTTATTCATGATCTTTTATTTGTGTTACTTCTCATGATGCAAGGTGATTGCTATGATTTATTATTAAAATTCTATTTATCATGCTTGTGTTTAAGTTCTATGATCTCAGCTTACTTATGTTTTTACATTATTGATGATCACGTTTATGTTGGTAGCATGTCACCTCAGAAATTATGTGTTCTTATCGTTTACCTACTCGAGGACGAGTAGGAACTAAGATTGGGGATGTTGATACGTCATAAATGTATTCTTAATTTCTCTTATTCCATGTTGTTTCCCACATGTTTTCTATACACTTTCTGTCATATTTATCGATTTTCCGGACTAACCTATTGACAAGATGCCACAGAGCCAGTTCCCTGTTTTCTGTTGTTTTTAGTTTCATAAAAGTTGTTCTGGAAATATTCTCGGAATTGGAAAATTCAAAGTCCGGAGGTCCTAGAATTCCCGAAGGTTCCACGGAGCCCTGAAGAGACCCGGAGGGGCGCCCCCCCCCCCCCCCCGCCGCCGCGCCATGGGGTGGTGTGGGGCCCCAAGGCATCCACCACTTTTCCCTTTCGCCTATTTATACCCCCCCCCCCCGAGGCGTAAACCCTAAAGATATCCCACTTCGTCCCGAAAAACACCCGAGGCTATCGTCATCTTCATCCCGAGATCGGGAGGGTTTTGGAGCTCTCCCCGGCACCCTGCCGGGAGGGGAGTTAAACACCGGAGGGGTCTACATCACCATGCCCTCCTCCGAAGTGATTCCTGAGTAGTTCATCCCTGGCCTACATGTCCATAGCAGTATCTAGATGGTTTTTCTCACCACTTTGTACCTCATGTTTAGATCTCGTGAGCTGCCTCACATGATCGAGATCATCTTTATGTAATGCTACATGTTGTGTTTGCTGGGATCTGATGAATGTTGGATGCTATGTTGTCGCACCCGGACTTCTAGGGGATACTCACAGTCCGTTAAACAGTAGATAGAATGGCTTACGGGGCATACCGGCACCCGCATCTCAATATGAGCAGGCCAACACGTAAACGTGTGACAACCATTCCCTACTATTCATCGTCTGCGCAAACCATCCCATAGAAATCCAGACACTTCTGTTGACGTACTTCAAAACATACACACATGGTACGTCAACGGAAATTGAACAAGTGATATCACAACAGATCTCTACGACACAAAAGATTGAAATAAGTGCAAACGGCTCTCATTAGAGCAGAGATAGCAAATACAATCATCCATAGGACACATGTCCCAACATAACATCATTACAACACAGCGGAAGCATTCAACATGTCTGAGTACAGACAAGAACCAAATAGGCCTAAGAGGCCGGAAACGAAAAGACGGAGCCCATCCACGAAGTCTCGGATCCTGCCCGGGTCCGCTATCTACTCGTCAGCAGTCTCGTCATACTCCACGTAGTAGCCACCATGTAGATCCTCGGAAATGTCGTCTGCGGAAACCACAGCCCCAAAGGGGTCAGTACATACACGTACTGGCAAGCAAGACTCACAGTTCACCAAAGTGTAGCCCGTCAACACCAAGCACAGATGCTTTGGGTTCAACGGAAGAAAGGGGATATAAAGATGCTGCAACTGGCTGCTCTAACCAACTACAGAAACACTACAACATCCGGCTAACAGAAAAGAGATAAGATCGCGTATCGTAACCAACTATAGCTAACTCCAAACAAACCCATCCTGGATCTCGCCCCTTATCGAAAGAAGCAATCCGAGGATAACTCACACAGTTGAAATAATGATGGTTCAGATTATTGTGTCAATAAGCCTATTACTAGTCAAGTTGTTAATCATTGGGTGTAAGGTTGTTAATCATTAGGTTTAAGTTGTCCTGAGTACTTGTTAGCCAGTACTTTCACCAAGTAATCCATAACCGCGGAAAACACGGCTTCTCGAGAAGATTTATCCCTGCAGGGTTGCACCAATTTGGCCGTACACGCATGAATAACCCGCCAGATGGAAAGGCCCTTCCACCAAGTGGGGCACTCAACACAACTCAACTCTTCCTCGCATCAAGCCCAAAGAACCTTGGGCGCACGGCTAATCGAGCCCAGAAGAAAATGGACCCTCATAGCACTCTAAGAACGTGTCCCCCTATATGCCGACTACAAAAGTTCCACCCTGGCCTGGGCTCGCAAAAACATGCATGCGGCAAATGGAAAACACGAACTAAATGAGGCGATTTGGACGAGATGGGAATCGAATCAAATTGAGGGGGCGCCCATACTCGCTTCCCACATGCGGTTAGTGCGCTCATCATGGATCGGTAGACAAGACCCTTTTCCTATTAGGGACGACACTAGCAGGCCTCAAAACCACACAGGGCCTCCTGCCGGTGCCTTATCATCAAATTATTATTTAACAATACCATTAGCATGATTGATTGATTGATTAAACATCGAGACCCCAGAACATAATGAAAATATAGTAACTGAAAGTAACGGGTAACAGACTCGAGCAAAACAACCTAAGCATGCTAGTAAGACACTGGCTCAAACAATAGGGTTGTAGGAGTGGAGGTGAGGCAATATCAGGGTTCAGGGATTCATGTGATAGGTTCGTAACAGAAACAACTACACAATAGGGCTAGCAAAATAGACAACGGAAAGTATCGGTAACCAATGTTGAAAGGAACACAATGGTTCATGTGAGTGATAACTTGCCTGCAAACCCAGTAGCCTGGTACTGAGCTAGATCCTTAGAAGGGGTGTCGTAAGTATCGTCGGTCTCAACGTCGTCGTGTATCCGAGAAGAAGCAAACAAACAATGCAGAAAGATAAACAATCAATAACATGGCATAGTGCACAAACATGGGATGATGCATGACCATTTAATTGATGCAACAAAATAAACTAGTTGACATGGTAACAACATGATTAAATGGACCCTCATGCAATTTGGATTGCATATGAAAAGCCCATGAATTATGGTTGAATTAATTGTTCTACAACTAATCATCACGTGGAAGTGAATTAGCATGATGCATGGATGAGGAAAACAACAACAATAGAACCAATTGGAAATAAGGATTAACAAGTTTAGGAATTCATTTGTTAAGTTATGAAATTTTGGTTCCTTAAGGGTGTCACACAAGCATTTGTTGTTTTCACCAATTTTAATTGTTCAAAATAGATAACAAAGTTCATATTTGGAAAGTTCACACAATTTTAGGTGGATTACATGTTTCACTTGTTGGAAAAGGATTTCAAATAAATTATTTATGAATTAAACAAGTTTAAGCAAGAATTAAATGAATTTAATTCAAACATGAACTTATTTGAATTTTTATTTGTTCAAAACATTAAACCAAACTAATATTTGAAAAGTTTATACTTTTATGGTTGGAAAACATATTTTATATATCCCAAAAGAATTTAATTTGATCAAGTTATGAATTTAACAATATTAAATGATTTAAACAAGGTTTAAATCATTTAACCAATTTTAATTATTCAAAACATGAAACAAATTTTATATTTGAAAAGGTGGTTTAATTTTGCATGGAAAACATATTTCATTTGTTGAAATTGGATTAAAAACGAGCAAGTTATTATTTTGGCAATTTTAAATGAATTAAACAAGGTTTAAATTATTTAGGCAATTTAAATTATTCAAACCATGAAACAAAATTTATATTTGAAAAGTTTATTTGAAATAGCATAGAAAACATATTTTATTTGCATTTATTGGATTAAGAATGAATTAGTTATTGATTTTATCAAATTGCAATTGAATTATTTGAATTCAAATTTGATTTGCATTTTGCAATTTCAAAACAGTAAACAAATGGATTAATTGGATAGACAATTAAATTTGGATCAGTGCACATATATAACTTTTATTATTTGGAGTTATAGATTAAAAGTTATTAATGTTTTTGTTTTAGGGCTTAATATGCAATTTTAAAAGGACCTGGATTTTAAAACAGAAACGTTTAAAACATTTGCTACCGCACTGTAACCTAGCCACTGCCACTGCAGCGTGGGCCTGGGGCCAGCGTGGCAGGCGCGCGCGTGCGTGGCAGCTAGGGCCGCTGACGGGTGGGGTCTGCTCGTCAGTACATCGCGCAAAAAGTTGGCTTTATTCAGCGTAGCCAGGGATCGAACCCAGGATCCCTCCGTGCGCGCAACGCACTGTAACCAGTGCGGTGGAACTCGTTTCTTGTCAGTCTAGGCGACGCGAGTAGGATTAGTTTCAGTTAGCGCGTGTTCTGAAATTTTAACTGACGACCAATTGTTTCTGCAACCGGACAGTATCAGACGGTGGCCGCCGGCGATCTCGACGTTGCTGGTGCTGCCGTGGTGGTGCTTGCGTGCTGGGGTGATTGCGCGGATGCGAGCGTGCAGAGGAGGAGGGGAAAATGGAGGACGGCTGCTCACCGTCGTTGTAGTGGGAAGCAGAGGCTCGAGGGGGTTCGCGGCCGGCGGCGATGTCGCAGATGGCGGCGGTGATCCACGACTTCCACGGGCCTGCTGCGGTGTCCACCAGAGCGAGGAGGTGATGGTGGTTCGGTTTCGGGGTTTAGGTGGGGTGGAGAAGGGCCATGGTGTCTGCGGTGGCCGGAGTTTCAGAGGAAAAATGCTCCGTCGAGCGGACAGGGGGGGGGGAGGAAACGCGGCGAGATGGAGGAGATGGCGGCGAGCTAGGGGAGATAGGGGGGTAGGGTTAGGTCTAGGCTGAGCGCGCTGCCCGAGGGGGACTATATAGGGTGCAGCGGCAGCTCCTGGCCGTCGGGATCGACTGCTGCCGCCCTGGCAGCTCTGGATGGGCGGCCGTACCGCGGGACGACGAGGCGGCTGCCTAACGAAGGGGTACCGGGCCGAAAACTGGGCCGCGCGGGAGATAAGGTAGGTAGGTGGGCCGGTAGTTAGCTGCCGCGCGCCGTTTTTCTTTCTCCTATTTTCATTTTTCTGTTTTTTTTTGGTAGCAAAAGAAAATGGAAGCAATTGATAGGGTTAGAGTTTGCCAAAAATTTGAGAAAAATTCCTGTGAGTTTGTTGGCTCAACAACCACCACTTGGCCACTTAGGTTTTTGAGAATTTAAATTTATTTGCTGTTTTTGTAATGGCTTGCATTTGGATGAAATTTTGGTTAATAATTGGTTATTTAAAACAAGAATTTTAATTATGGAAAACCAATGAGTTTAATTGGAAACAATGAGTACATTTGTTTTGTAATTTCATAATTTTCAACAATGGGTACTGTTTGAAAGTTTTGGCTTGAATTTGAATAATTTAATGATTAATTGATTACTATTGGAAACAATGTTTTTATTAGGGTGACCCCTATTGAATAAATAGAACAATTGTGATTAGAATTTGTTTGGTATTTTTATAATTTTCAAATGAGGTGCTGTTTGACGATGCTTTGAATTTGAAAGCAATTTGGAATTACTTAATTGAAATAAAGCATCATTTTATTAGTTGATTCATTATGGAAATAAAATGAAACAAATGTGGTTTGAGTTGAGCTTTTATTTTCAATGGAAACAATTGGATGTTTTAGTTGAATCTTTCATTTGGAAAAATTGTAACATCACAAGTATGAAACAAAGGTTTGAAATTTGAGTTGAGATTCAAATAGAAAACAAAGGAAAACAAATGGAAAACAAGCAAAACAAATACAATCAACATGATGACATGATGCAAAACATAAAATAACAGAGAGCAAACATTCTAATGGCTATTTTTCATACTTGGGATGTTACAAAACGCACCCCCTTGAAGGAATCGCGCCCCGAGATTCCTATTGAGAAAAGAAAAGGTCCGGAAACTTCTTGGCAAGATCCTCTTGAGCTGTGACACGTGAAACACATCGTGCACCTTGGATAGTTTTTCTGGAAGTTCAAAATGATAGGAATTCCTTACAACTCTTCTGGAAAGATGTCAGGGGAATTGGAAACCAACGGAACATTTTCAAGTAAAGGGAGAGGTTTTGTATCGAGGGTGTATAGCTGGACAGAATTTGATTCATTTGGAGAATAGACTATCTGGAATGTGGTGCTTCAGTAAGTGGGAGGCATACTAAAATCCACAACAACAACAACAACAACAACCTTTCTGGCCAGATAGACTTGATATTTGGGAAGTTTTGATTAGACGCCGGTAGAAGAACTGAAATGGAAAACAACAACAAGATTTCAACGCACGAAAAGGATGTTGAGAAGAACAGGATATCAACATCGTGGAAAACGAGAACAAAACTCCTGAGGTACTACAGAAAACCCATTCGGGCTTCTAAAGGATCAATATCTACTGCTTAAGGAATAGAGGATCTGCTTCCGGGGCTTACACGCCTCCGTTCTCAATCGTGAGTAGGCAATCATGATAACTCATGTCACAACCACCTCCATTCCTATGGTCTAGTAGATATAACTATCCTAGAGAAACCAGGATTCGTGAAATCCTAACTTGAAAGTTTAGATGAGAAGAGAAAAACAACGTTGCACTTCCTTACCAGAAAAGGGGTGGGTGGGTGGGGAAAGAAGAAAAAGAACAGAATTCCTACTCTCACGTTTCATTTTTCCTATATAGCTACAAAATAGTTTCTAGACTCAACTGCGACCAGTAAAAAGGGAGCCTACAGGCAGACAGGCTCTGATACCATTTGTCGCACCCGGACTTCTAGGGGATACTCACAGTCCGTTAAACAGTAGATAGAATGGCTTACGGGGCATACCGGCACCCGCATCTCAATATGAGCAGGCCAACACGTAAACGTGTGACAACCATTCCCTACTATTCATCGTGTGCGCAAACCATCCCATAGAAATCCAGACACTTCCGTTGACGTACTTCAAAACATACACACATGGTACGTCAACGGCAATTGAACAAGTGATATCACAACAGATCTCTACGACACAAAAGATTGAAATAAGTGCAAATGGCTCTCATTAGAGCAGAGATAGCAAATACAATCATCCAGAGGACACATGTCCCAACATAACATCATTACAACACAGCGGAAGCATTCAACATGTCTGAGTACAGACAAGAACCAAATAGGCCTAAGAGGCCGGAAACGAAAAGACGGAGCCCATCCACGAAGTCTCGGATCCTGCCCGGGTCTGCTATCTACTCGTCAGCAGTCTCGTCATACTCCACGTAGTTGCCACCATGTAGATCCTCGGAAACGTCGTCTGCGGAAACCACAGCCCCAAAGGGGTCAGTACATACACGTACTGGCAAGCAAGAATCACAGTTCACCAAAGTGTAGCCCGTCAACACCAAGCACAGATGCTTTGGGTTCAACGGAAGAAAGGGGATATAAAGATGCTGCAACTGGCTGCTCTAACCAACTACAGAAACACTACAACATCCGGCTAACAGAAAAGAGATAAGATCGCGTATCATAACCAACTATAGCTAACTCCAAACAAACCCATCCTGGATCTCGCCCCTTATCCAAAGAAGCAATCCGAGGATAACTCACACAGTTGAAATAATGATGGTTCAGATTATTGTGTCAATAAGCCTATTACTAGTCAAGTTGTTAATCATTGGGTGTAAGGTTGTTAATCATTAGGTTTAAGATGTCCTGAGTACTTGTTAGCCAGTACTTTCACCAAGTAATCCATAACCGCGGAAAACACGGCTTCTCGAGAAGATTTATCCCTGCAGGGTTGCACCAATTTGGCCGTACACGCATGAATAACCCGCCAGATGGAAAGGCCCTTCCACCAAGCGGGGCACTCAACACAACTCAACTCTTCCTCGCATCAAGCCCAAAGAACCTTGGGCGCACGGCTAATCGAGCCCAAAAGAAAATGGACCCTCATAGCACTCTAAGAACGTGTCCCCCTATATGCCGACTACAAAAGTTCCACCCTGGCCTGGGCTCGCAAAAACATGCATGCGGCAAATGGAAAACACGAACTAAATGAGGCGATTTGGACGAGATGCGAATCGAATCAAATTGAGGGGGGCGCCCATACTCGCTTCCCACATGCGGTTAGTGCGCTCATCATGGATCGGTAGACAAGACCCTTTTCCTATTAGGGTCGACACTAGCAGGCCTCAAAACCACACAGGGCCTCCTGCCGGTGCCTTATCATCAAATTATTATTTAACAATACCATTAGCATGATTGATTGATTGATTAAACATCGAGCCCCCAGAACATAATGAAAATATAGTAACTGAAAGTAACGGGTAACAGACTCGAGCAAAACAACCTAAGCATGCTAGTAAGACACTGGCTCAAACAATAGGGTTGTAGGAGTGGAGGTGAGGCAATATCAGGGTTCAGGGATTCATGTGATAGGTTCGTAACAGAAACAACTACACAATAGGGATAGCAAAATAGACAACGGAAAGTATCGGTAACCAATGTTGAAAGGAACACAATGGTTCATGTGAGTGATAACTTGCCTGCAAACCCAGTAGCCTGGTACTGAGCTAGATCCTTAGAAGGGGTGTCGTAAGTATCGTCGGTCTCAATGTCGTCGTGTATCCGAGAAGAAGCAAACAAACAATGCAGAAAGATAAACAATCAATAACATGGCATAGTGCACAAACATGGTATGATGCATGACCATTTAATTGATGCAACAAAATAAACTAGTTGACATGGTAACAACATGATTAAATGGACCCTCATGCAATTTGGATTGCATATGAAAAGCCCATGAATTATGGTTGAATTAATTGTTCTACAACTAATCATCATGTGGAAGTGAATTATCATGATGCATGGATGAGGAAAACAACAAAATAACAACAATAGAACCAATTGGAAATAAGGTTTAACAAGTTTAGGAATTCATTTGTTAAGTTATGAAATTTTGGTTCCTTAAGGGTGACACACAAGCATTTGTTGTTTTCACCAATTTTAATTGTTCAAAATAGATAACAAAGTTCATATTTGGAAAGTTCACACAATTTTAGGTGGATTACATGTTTCACTTGTTGGAAAAGGATTTCAAATAAATTATTTATGAATTAAACAAGTTTAAGCAAGAATTAAATGAATTTAATTCAAACATGAACTTATTTGAATTTTTATTTGTTCAAAACATTAAACCAAACTCATATTTGAAAAGTTTATACTTTTATGGTTGGAAAACATATTTTATATATCCCAAAAGAATTTAATTTGATCAAGTTATGAATTTAACAATATTAAATGATTTAAACAAGGTTTAAATCATTTAACCAATTTTAATTATTCAAAACATGAAACAAATTTTATATTTGAAAAGGTGGTTTAATTTTGCATGGAAAACATATTTCATTTGTTGAAATTGGATTAAAAATGAGCAAGTTATTATTTTGGCAATTTTAAATGAATTAAACAAGGTTTAAATTATTTAGGCAATTTAAATTATTCAAACCATGAAACAAAATTTATATTTGAAAAGGTTATTTGAAATAGCATAGAAAACATATTTTATTTGCATTTATTGGATTAAGAATGAATTAGTTATTGATTTTATCAAATTGCAATTAAATTATTTGAATACAAATTTGAATTGCATTTTAAAATTTCAAAACAGTAAACAAATGGATTAATTGGATAGACAATTAAATTTGGATCAGTGCACATATATAACTTTTATTATTTGGAGTTATAGATTAAAAGTTATTAATGTTTTTGTTTTAGGGCTTAATATGCAATTTTAAAAGGACCTGGATTTTAAAACAGAAACGTTTAAAACATTTGCTACCGCACTGTAACCTAGCCACTGCCACTGCCACTGCAGCGTGGGCCTGGGGCCAGCGTGGCAGGCGCGCGCGTGCGTGGCAGCTAGGGCCGCTGACGGGTGGGGTCTGCTCGTCAGTACAGCGCGCAAAAAGTTGGCTTTATTCAGCGTAGCCAGGGATCGAACCCAGGATCCCGCCGTGCGCGCAACGCACTGTAAACAGTGCGGTGGAACTTGTTTCTTGTCAGTCTAGGCGACGCGAGTAGGATTAGTTTCAGTTAGCGCGTGTTCTGAAATTTTAACTGACGACCAATTGTTTCTGCAACCGGACAGTATCAGACGATGGCCGCCGGCGATCTCGACGTTGTTGGTGCTGCCGTGGTGGTGCTTGCGTGCTGGGGTGATTGCGCGGATGCGAGCGTGCAGAGGAGGAGGGGAAAACGGAGGACGGCTTCTCACCGTCGTTGTAGTGGGAAGCAGAGGCTCGAGGGGGTTCGCGGCCCGCGGCGATGTCGCAGATGGCGGCGGTGATCCACGACTTCCACGGGCCTGCTGCGGTGTCCACCAGAGCGAGGAGGTGACGGTGGTTCGGTTTCGGGGTTTAGGTGGGGTGGAGAAGGGCCATGGCGTCTGCGGTGGCCGGAGTTTCAGAGGAAAAATGCTCCGGCGAGCGGACAGAGGGGGGAGGAAACGCGGCGAGATGGAGGAGATGGCGGCAAGCTAGGGGAGATAGGGGGGTAGGGTTAGGTCTAGGCTGAGCGCGCTGCCCGAGGAGGACTATATAGGGTGCAGCGGCAGCTCCTGGCCGTCGGGATCGACTGCTGCCGCCGTGGCAGCTCTGGATGGGCGCCCGTACCGCGGGACGACGAGGCGGCTGCCTAACGAAGGGGTACCGGGCCAAAAACTGGGCCGCGCGGGAGATAAGGTAGGTAGGTGGGCCGGTAGTTAGCTGTCGCGCGCCGTTTTTCTTTCTCCTATTTTCATTTTTCTGTTTTTTTTTGGTAGCAAAAGAAAATGGAAGCAATTGATAGGGTTAGAGTTTGCCAAAAATTTGAGAAAAATTCCTGTGAGTTTGTTGTCTCAACAACCACCACTTGGCCACTTAGGTTTTTGAGAATTTAAATTTATTTGCTGTTTTTGTAATGGCTTGCATTTGGATGAAATTTTGGTTAATAATTGGTTATTTAAAACAAGAATTTTAATTATGGAAAACCAATGAGTTTAATTGGAAACAATGAGTACATTTGTTTTGTAATTTCATAATTTTCAACAATGGGTACTTTTTTAAAGTTTTGGCTTGAATTTGAATAATTTAATGATTAATTGATTACTATTGGAAATAATGTTTTTATTAGGGTGACCCCTATTGAATAAATAGAACAATTGTGATTAGAATTTGTTTGGTATTTTTATAATTTTCAAATGAGGTGCTGTTTGACGATGCTTTGAATTTGAAAGCAATTTGGAATTACTTAATTGAAATAAAGCATCATTTTATTAGTTGATTCATTATGGAAATAAAATGAAACAAATGTGGTTTGAGTTGAGCTTTTATTTTCAATGGAAACAATTGGATGTTTTAGTTGAATCTTTCATTTGGAAAAATTGTAACATCACAAGTATGAAACAAAGGTTTGAAATTTGAGTTGAGATTCAAATAGAAAACAAAGGAAAACAAATTGAAAACAAGCAAAACAAATGCAATCAACATGATGACATGATGAAAAACATAAAATAACAGAGAGCAAACATTCTAATGGCTATTTTTCATACTTGGGATGTTACATATGTCTTCTAATTATCAATCTATCATGTTATCTTCATGCTGGTGTTATTATGATCTTGCATGATCTCCGCTATTAGTAGATGATCTGGCCAAGTAGATGCTAGTAACTCCAACAGGGAGTATTTATGCTCGATAGTGGGTTCATGCCGCCTTTGCATCTGTGCTCGAGTGACATAAACGTGACGGATGGAGGATGTGTTGTTTCCATTAGGGAGAAAACAAAGGTCTTTACCTTGTTTACATTACACACTTTGCTTACTGCAATAATCTGTTGCTAGCAACTTAATACCCAACGTTTGTTCGATTGATATTCGGAGGGTGGATTATTAGACATAGATGCAGTTGGATGACGGTCTATGTATTTTGTTGTAATGCCCGCATGAATCACATAGTAATATTTATGTCTTGCATATGCACTACGGTGCAGCCTTCATTTCTGTCAATTGCCCAGCTGTAATTTGTTCACCACACATGTTATTTATCTTTCATGGCGAGTGATACGTCGAAAATTTATCTCCTTTTCCGAACACTTTTCCTATTGTTTTCCTCTAAACTTTCGTGTTTTCAATGCAACTAACACGGATTAACGATGTTTTCACCAAAATTACTTGGGTGTCTCGTTTTTGTGCAGAAAATTCAACTTTCGGGAAATTGCCCAGAAAAGACCACATTGGCCCTAAAACACCAGAAGACCTCGGGAGCCAGAAGGAGACCCGGAGAGGGACCAGGAGGTGGCCAAACCACCCCCCCGGCGCCCCTCCCCCCACCTAGGCCGCGCCAGCAGGTGCTGTGGGCCACTCCCACACCCCCCCTCAGTCTCGACTACAAATAGCCTTCAACCCTAAAACACGAGGGGGATCGAAAGTTTTCCAGAAAGAAGTCTGTAGCTCCGCCGCCACCCCGAACTTCGATTCGGGGATAAGAAGTTCCTGTTCTGGCACCCTACCGGGACGAGGAAGTGGAGGAGATCATCGCCATCGTCATCACCAACACCTCTCCATCGACCATCCATGTTTCCCCCATCCATGTGTGAGCAATTCCCCCGCTGTAGGATGAAGGGGGTGGTATGGATTGGATGAGATCGTTCATGTAATAATGTCGTGATTGTTAGGGCATAGTGCCCAGTATCTTCTATTAGTGTGATTGACATTGTTGCAACTTGTTATCCTTTATGCTTGCCACTTTGGGCCTGAGTGTCATGATCTCAAATCTGAACATGTTATTGAATCATGATGATAATTATTGTTTCTTGATCAAACCTGCAAGTTGTTTACACATATCGTTGTCCGGAACCCGAGGCCCCGAAGTGACAGAAATTGGGACAATCGGAGGGGATGGCTGTGATGTGAGGATCACATGTGTTCACGGAGTGTTAATGCCTTGCTCTGGTGTTCTATTAAAAGGAACACCTTAATTACCAGTAGTTCCCTTGAGGCCCCGCTGAAAACGGGCTGGTAGGACAAAAGATGTTGTGCAAGTTCTCATTGTGAGCACGTACGACAATTTACGGAACACATGCCTATGGTTACTTAGTGCTTGGATGCTTTATCTTATTTATCTGCAATGCCCATGTCTTGATTATTATATAAACTATCTTATCCATGCAACGCCCGTTCATTGATCCCTATGCCTACAGTATTTAATCCCGTTGTTTACTTCAAACACCACTTATGTTGTTTTCATTCCACTTCTGCTATTATTTCACTACTGCTGCTACTATAAAACTGTTACTACTGATAAACCACTGCGAAGAAAAGTACTTTCAGGTGCAAGTGAATTGACAACTCACTTGTTATGGCTCACAAATATGCTTTGGCTCCCCTTGTGTCGAATCAATAAATTTGGGTTTTACTTCCCTCGAAGACTGTTGCGATCCCCTATACTTGTGGGTCATCAAGACTATTTTCTGGCGCCGTTGCCGGGGAACATAGCTTTATTTGCAAGCTCACCGGAGAGTGTTATTATCTACTGCCATCATTCATCATGCGTAAGACTCGTGATGGAAAGTTTCCTATATTACCATCCACTACAAGAAGAGGCACAACTCTGAACACCTCTGTTGCTCTTGATTCACCGTCGCTGCTTACACCACCACAGTCTACACATGCTACTTCTGCTGAATCTGAAAATACTTCTGATACTTTTGATGATGCTTCTACTGTGCTTGATGAGAGTGGTTCTCTCGGTCCTTTCTTAGATGCTACTATTGATAAACCTAAAAATATTGCAAGCACTGAAACTCCTGATAAAAATCCTGTTACTCCTGCTGTTTCACGTGAGATTAGAGAGAATCCTAGTGATGATTTTGATGATTCCTATATTGATATTAATGATGATCTTATTGATGAAATACATGCTATGAAGGATAAAGATGATGTTATGAGTCTTATTGAAAGTCGTCATGTTAAATATAAATTATCTCCTGATGCTAAGTTTGCCACTTCTCCTATTAATATTAAGGATAAGGATTATGATTTCTCTCTTGATTTATCTTATATATCTATTGTTGAGAAGAACCTTTTTGTGGTACTAAAAATGCAAGTGCTATGAAACATATGATTGAGCTCTCCTCTTTGAGTAGTTTATTCTCTAATGATCTTAAAAAACGTAGCTACTTTTTTGCTAAAATATTCCATTTCTCATTAAAAGATGCAGCTAAAATTTGGTTTAAGAATTTTTCTCCTGGATCTATTGATAGTCCTATTGGTTTGGTTAATGTTTTCTTTCAGAAATATTTTCCAGCTAGTGCTCAACATGCTACTTTACAAAATATATTTAATTTCAAACAATTGGAAGGAGAGAAATTGTCTGTATATTGGGCAAGGTTATGTTCTTTAGTTAGGGTTACACCTGGGCATAAGCTAGAAAATAATAAACTTCTTGATATATTCTATAATGAACTAACTGTTGAATCTAGGACAAACCTGGATAGTTGTGTTGGTTGTGTTTTCAGGCAAAGAACTCCAGAAGAAGCTGTAGAATTAATGGCGAAAATAAGCCAAAATCATGATGATTGGACTATGATTGAGCCTCAGCCAACCCCTACTCCAATATCAACACCAACACCAACACCCAAGAAGAGGGGAATGATTGAATTAAATGATGAAGTGATGAGAGAAGCCAAGAAATCTCCTAAAGAGAGGGGTATTAAATCTGAAGATGTAAAGAATCTTCCACCTATAAAAGAATTATGTAAGCCAATCCCTCACTCATCCACCATTGAGGTACACTCTCTCCAATATTTTGATAGTAGAGATATTCCCTATAATAAACCTTCTGATCAATGTTTAGATGAATTTGATAATTATGTTATCAAGCAAGATAATTTTAATATGAGAGTGCAAAATCACCTAATGGAAAACTCTAGAGCTATTGATACTTTGCATGGTATTATAGAAAGAACCTCTAATGATGTTAAAATGCTTGTTAAACATTTTCAAATGGTTCAAACTCAAATTGATGAACTTGCTAAATTGCAAAAAGATTTGCTAGTCAATGCTTCTAAAGAAAAACATGCTTATGAAATAAGAACTAGAAGTGGTATTGCTACACATGATCCTTTATATCCTGAGGGACATCCTAAAAGAATTGACAAGATTCTTTTTTGAAACATTTTCTACTTCAGGGGAGTCCCCCACAGCCCTTTATTGCCATCCAAAGAGTGTTACAGTTATGTACAAATATACATTAAGGAAATAGACTAAGGCAGTCTATCACCAGCTAACACTAGCTAGCTAAGTTAGGGTCTTAATCCATGATGATAAATCCGCAGCCAAAGAAGTAGTCAACCTATGCTTAAGCATAAGGAGATCTAACAAGAAGCCAACTTTCCATCCCATAAAGGAATGTCTTTCCGATTTGAAAATAACTCCATTCCTTCGCTTCCAGATGTTCCAACAGGCAAGAATTACTATCTCAGTGAAACAAGGTCCTTTGAAAGCCTTTTTTGCAAACGAGAGATTATGCAAGACTGTGTTATCACTCCAGCTGATTTGCAAGTAACTCCAAATCCGTGAGCTAAACACACATTGGAAGAACAAATGAATCCAGTCCTCATGACAATGGTTACAGCAAAGAACACAGTAATCAGTCCCCTCAATCTTCCAGTTCCTTCTCTTGATCATGTCCTTGGTATTAATTCTATCTTTTAGAATCAGCCAAGCAAAAATTGACAAGATTCTCAGCAAACTAATGATAATGGTATTCATACTAAGAAGAAGAAGAAGAAACATAAAACTGTTATAGAATCCTATGAACTTGCTAAAGATCCTAATAGTATATCTATCTCCGATGCTGAAACTGACAGTGGTAATGAAAAGAATGATGCTTCTGATAAAGAAGAACATGTAGCTGAACCTGAAAAGCAAACTAAAACAGCAAAGTATATTAAGGAAGATTTCATTACTAATAAACATGTTAATGATAGAGAACCTTGGGTACAAAAACCAATGTCTTTTCCTAATAAGAAACACAAATCTAAGGAAGAAGAACACTATAACAAGTTTTGTGAATGGATGAAACCTTTGTTCTTGCAAATTCCTTTAACTGGTGCTATTAAATTGCCTCCTTATGCAAAGTATATGAAAGATATTGTCTCTAACAAAAGGAAGATTCCTAATGAGGAAATCTCCACTATGCTTGCTAATTACTCTTTTAATGGCAAGCTTCCTGAGAAGCTTGGAGATCCTAGTATACGAACTATTCCCTATTCTATTAAAAATAATTATGTTAGAACTTCTTTGTGTGATTTAGGAGCTGGAGTAAGTGTCATGCCTTTTACTCTCTATAAAAGACTCCTCCTAGAAAAATTCATACCAACTTATATATCTTTGCAAATAGCTGATAAGTCTACTGCTATTATTGTGGGTATATGTGAGAATGTTCATGTTCAAGCTGCTAATAATTGTCTGATATTAACTGACTTTGTTGTGTTGGAAATGCCTGAAGATGATAATGTGTCTATTATTCTTGGGAGACCTTTTCTTAATACTGCAGGGGCTGTTATTGATTGCAATCAAGGAAAAGTTACTTTTAATGTTAATGATAAAGAGCACACTGTTTATTTTCCTAAGAAGATTGATAGAAAATATGGTCTAAATTCCATTGTAATATTGGGACCATCAAGATTGGAGAATTTTATTGTCCTATTCCAAAGCCACCCAAAGAATATGAAATTATTATAATTGGGACTATGTCTATCGAGGTTGAGGTAACATAAGTATTTAGTGAGAAACAAAGTTTTGTTTCATATAAAATTATTTTGGTAGCAAGACTTGATCACCCTTGTTAACAAAATGATTTTAAATGAAATGGGCAATGTTTTCACTATGTTTTCACCTTCCCCATTATGTTTTCCCCATGTTTACTTCTGTTATCACAATGCTACTTTGAGTACAATCATGTTTTCCACCATCCTTATGCATGTTTTCCTGATGTTTTCACCCTGATTACTGATATTATGCATGTTTTCTCCACTACCACCTTTGTTTTCCTTGGATTTTCTTTCTTTAGAGTGTCATAGAACCTATGTAGTGATGGTTTTGGTTTTGTTTTCCACCTTTTCACTTTCGTTTTCCTGTTTTATAAATTATTAAAATTCTGGAAATACCTCAACAATAAAGTTTCTCGAAAAAATCCAGAAAATTATAATATATTTTTACGTCAAAAAATGAGGCAGAAAGCCACCTGGGAGGCCCCAGGGGGACCCACTAGTCAGGTACACCACAGGGTGGCACGGCCAGCCCCCTGGTAGCGCCAACACATGGTGTGGGGCCCCCTGGCCTTCCACTTACTCTCTCCACTGCCAAAATCTTCTCTCTCACCTCCCAAACTGAAAACATTTCCTGGAACCCGTGTTCTTGCTGCTCTTCCTCTGGATTTTTTATTTCCTTCTTCAGCCCATCATTTGTGCTGATTTTTGGTGTGTTTGATCTCCGGTATGTGACTCCTCCGATGATCCAAGTAGAATTTTGTTTAGTGAAGTATTTCTCGAGTATTTTGGTACTGTAGGCGATAGCTTATGTGAGTTTGCATGCTTGATTTGAGTATAAATAATATAGTTTTGATGTATGCTTAGCTCTCATATAAGTCCCTATGGTAGTTTCCACCTTATAGTTGCTTGAAATTAATTTTTGTGATGATTGTTGGAAAATTTTAGAGATGGATAGTTATAATTTTGGGGATATATTTAGGAGTGATGCTCCTAGAAGAACAAGGCCTTCATGCTCATCCACTTCAGCGAGGCCATCTTACAATGAAGACGTTATTGCATCGACAATTGACGATGAAGGAGATGATGGTATCGTTAACCCATCTAGCTTTCCTTGCAATACATTTTTAAGAAGTGCGGGTTTATTAGATGACTTTCGTATTCTTATTGAAAGAGTTGGTCTCACCAACTTTATGGAGGATGAAAGCCCTCAGTATGCCACTCTCACAAAAGCTTTTGTTAAGAGCTTTAAATTTCAGAACACTCAATTTGATCCAACTGTTGCATTCAAGTTATATAGTGGTCCCATTTCTTTGTCATTGGTGGATTTTTGTACTATTATAGGTATCAACGCCACCGGGATAGCGAGCAGGGTTCAAGATAGACCAGCAGAC
Source organism: Alopecurus myosuroides (assembly GCA_028641055.1). Taxonomy (NCBI): domain Eukaryota; kingdom Viridiplantae; phylum Streptophyta; class Magnoliopsida; order Poales; family Poaceae; genus Alopecurus; species Alopecurus myosuroides. Next base: position 102,403,213 of record CM054059.1, read on the forward strand.
CTCCAAGGGCTCTACCGAGAGATCACCAACGATGACGGTCGCTCATCCCAGCGTGGGAAGATAAGGAAGATTCAACTTCCTGCTCTTACATACTTTACTTATTATCTTGCTACTAGTATCCTTGGCAGGGAGAACACTAGCAACATTTCTAGTTACCACCTTGCTTTTATTGATGCTGCACTGAACCATAGCACGAAGTATAACCTTGGTGCACTTGTTGCACGCCGCCTTGCTGCTTCTTGGCCTATTTTTGGGGGTATTATTGCTACACGTGTAGCGGCTACTTTGAATGTTTCCATTAACCCCAATGATGAAACAATTGCTCCATGTAGGCTTAACCTTGCTGCCATGAAGTCCCATCAATTTGTCACTGCTAACTCTAGTAATGAGCGTTTAGTATATAGATTTTTAAATATGGATGGAGAGGAGCGAAAAGTTACTTTGCCGCAGCCTGTTTTGTTTAGGATTGACAGGTCACCATGGTCGCTCTCCAAGGAGCAGGTAGACGAGCATCTGAGCACCATGGAGTTTTACCGGCAGCAGGAGAGGCGAGACGCGCCTCCCGAGGACCACAACACGTAATACACCAGCGCATCCTCGAGCACATATCAGGTGGAGGGTTCCTCCTCAGCATACTATGGGGGCGCCACCTCATGCTCCCCTTGGTGATTGGCTTGATAGGTCTCCAACGTATCTATAATTTATGATGCTCCATGATGATATTATGCCAATTGCTACATGTTTTTTCCCTTCTTTATGTCATTAACAAGATGCCAAGTGTCAGTTCCCTGTTTTCTGCTGTTTTTGGTTTCAGAAAAGTTGTTCTGGAAATATTCCAAGAATTGGACCCCATAAAGCCCGAAGTGCCTATTTTCCCCGGAAGCATCCATAAGACCGAAGAGGAGACAAAGAGGGCCATCAGGGGTCCCACGCCATGGGGTGGCGCCCTTCCCCCTTGGCCGCGCTAGGGGTGGTGTGGGCCCCCCAGGACTCCACCGCCTCTGCCCTTTCGCCTATTTATTCCCCACGGATGGAAAACCCTAAACACCTGATCAAAGATCTCCAAAAAGTTCTGCAGCCGCCGTCACCGTCAACCCTAGATCAGGGGGTTCTGAAGCTATCTCCGGCACCCTGCCGGAGAGGAAATCATCATCGGAGGCCTCTACATCACCATGCCCACCTCCGGAGTGATGTGTGAGTAGTTAATCCTTGGACTATGGGTCCATAGCAGTAGCTAGATTGTTGTCTTCTCCTCATATGCCTCCATGTTTAGATCTCGTGAGCTGCCTAACATGATCGAGATTGATCTTATGTAACTCTATGTGATGTGTTTGTTGGGATCCGATGAATATTAAACTTATGCCAAGTTGATTATAGTATTTATTAATATGTTATTTGTGATCTTGCATGCTTTCCGTTTCTAGTGGTTGCTCTGGCCAAGTAGTTGCTAGTGACTCCAAGAGGGAGTATTTATGCTTGATAGTGGGTTCATGCCTCCTCTTCGCCTTGCTCGAGTGACAGAAATGTGAAGGGGGAGGATGTGATGTTGCCATTAGGGAGAAAACAACGGTGAGAGTGCCCGCGTGCATAATCATTGCTTACATTACACACTTTCTTTAATGCAGTTATCTATTGCTTGCAACTTCATACCTAAGGGGGTTCGGATGATAACCTGAGAGTGGATTATTAGTCATAGATGCAGTTGGATTAAAGTCTATGTATATTGTTGTAATACCCGCACTAAATGTCATAGTAGTCATCATGTCATGAATGTGCACTACGGTGCAACCTTTATTTTTCAATTGCCCAGCTGTAATTTGTTCACCCAGCATGCTATCTTTTATGGAGAGACACCACTAGTGAACCTATGAACCCCGGTCCATTTTCCTATACTGTTAAACCAACCACCAGAATTTCCAGTTTTCTTTACTTACTGCAAGCATACATAATTTTCCACACTATACGTCTAAGCTTTGTTTTCAGCAAGACCGGTGAGATTGACAACCTCACTGTATCGTTGGGACAAAGTATTTTGATTGTGTTGTGTTCCGGTTCCACGTTGTTGCTGACACCGGTGAGCCATCACCACCGTCAGTGGCATCAACCTTCCGAAGATCCTCTTTCTCCTACTGGATTGATAACCTTGGTTCTTAACTAAGGGGAATTTCCTACCGATGTGCTCATCACACCCTCCTCTTGGGGTATTCCCACACACAACATCAAGGAAATTTCTGGCGCCGTTGCCGGGGAGGAAGAAGTCTTCTGGCAAGGGGAGTCTCTCACTCTCAACCTCTTTATTTGGCTTATTGTCTTGTTTTTTTTGTCTTGTTTTGCTTCTTTATATAAAAAATACAAAAAAATAGTTCTTATTCTAGTTGTTATTTTTGCTTTACCATGCTTGCTATCAATGTTTGATGTCTTTGAAACTAGATCTTTTAGTCAGGGTGGGGTCAGAGATGAACAACAAAAAAATTATAAGGAACACCGCTTGTCACAAAAAGGGATACACTTATGGGAGAAAATTAATAAATTGCATGACTATGCTAAAAACTTGTGCTCTACTTATAATGTTACTTATTGGTTTGATAAATCTTGTTGCTGTAGGAGGTATAAACACCTCCCTTTTCAATGTGAGTATAATGATAATGTTACCATATCTTCTTATGTTAAGGGAAATTATGAATTACGTGATGTGGAACAAATTGATGAATTTATTGCTTGGAAGGGTGCGTTCGAAATTTCCTATTTGCTTGAAAGTATTGATGATGCACCTTATAAATATGAGATTTATGCTATACTTGAATATTGCTTTGATAATTACAAGGATTGTAATTACTACATAATGGAATATCTTAATAAATTCTCACAACCTAAGGAAGTAGCTGATGCCTTGCAGGAGCCTATGGAAGAAGAAATTGCTTAATCTGGAAGCTCATTGGATGAAAAAGATGAGGAGAGTGATGATCAAGAGGAGGAAGAATGGAGCTACCCATGTCTACCTCCCAATGATAGTAACTCCTTAACTCATACATTATTTGACGAAATTTATAATTGCTATATTGTGACCTTGATACTACTATGAATGAAACTTGTAAGGATGATATTGCTACTATTATGTGTGATAATCCATGCCACTTGGATAAATCTTATGATAATGCTTTTTGATAATGGTCCTATGTTACTTGATGTTATAAATTATAATGCTACTGAAAATAGGATTGCTATAATGTGTCCTATACCTTTTAAGAGTGATCAATCATCTTGTTTTATATTGCTAAAAAGTGGGAAAGAAGAGGAGCTGATTTTAAATTTTGATCCCACTGTTTTTAATCTTGATATATATTCTGTGCTTTTAGACCATGACAAACATGCTTTATGTGATAATTATGTTGTTGAGTTTTTTCATGATGCTACTGAAAATTATTATGAGAGAGGAAAATATTGTTGTAGGAATTTTCATGTTACTAAAACACCTCTCTTTTTGTTGAAAGTTTTGAAGTTGCTCTTGTTCTACATTCCCATGATTTATAGTTTTAGCTTCTTTAATTTATTTCTTTACAAGATCCCTATGCATACGAAGTGGGTTAGACTTAAATTTGTTTTATGCTTGCTTATTGATGCTCACTTTTACTTAATTCATATGTCTTGTGTGAGCATCTTTGCCTTCTTCGCCTAGCTGAAAGGCGTTAAAGAAAAACGCTACCGGGAGACAACCCGTTTTATTTCACTGTTTTAAACCCGTTTTCCTTTGTTTTCTTTTGTGTGATTTGCACCTGGGTGTTGTCTATTTCGTTAACAAGCCCTCTGTATCTTTTCTTTTGAGTTTTTGTTGAGCCAAGTAAAGCCTCTAGTGGAAAGTTGAGGCTATATTTCGGATTTCTGCGCAGGAAACAGATTTCTGTTGTCCACTGTTTATTCCGTATAAAATCACAGAAAATTCAAAATGACCTGAGTTTATTTGTGCGTAATCCTGGGCGGTGTACGCAACTTTTCTTAGTTTACCACGTTTTTATTTGAGCAACAAAAGATTTTAGAAAAAAATTATCTTTACCTGGTGTCCTGTTTTGACAGATTTCTGCCAATAATTACATTTGCATCTTAATCGCTTTCTTTTGGTGTCCTTTTGAGAAAAAGAGTTTTAAAAGAAGTCGTGACAGTAGATAATGTGTTTTTGAGTGATAGACTTGTGTTGAAACTGAACCATGTGAATTTATTATTTCGATTGCACTAACGTTGCTAATGAAGATTGTGAGAAGTTTGGTGTGAAGGAAGTTTTCAAGGGTCAAGAGAAGAGGATGATATGATGTGATCAAGAAGAGTGAAAAATCCTAAGCTTGGGGATGCCCTGGTGGTACATCCCAGCAAATTCCAAGAAGACTCAAGCATCTAAGCTTGGGGATGCCCAAGGCATCCCCTTCTTCATCAACAAATTATCAGGTCACTTCTAGTGAAACTATATTTTTATTCGGTCACATTTTATGTGCTTTACTTGGAGCGTCTTTTGTTTTTGTTTTCAGTTTTTTTTTTTTTTTGCTTTCAGTTTGTTTTTCCTTTTTAAATAAACTTGGTTGGACCCCAGCATACTTTTATTGGAGAGTGACACGCTCCGCTTTTTCAGGAGAATACTTTGTATTCTTAATCTCTGTCTGGCTGTGCATTTATTTAGCTCCTGTTTTGCATGCATCTCTTATTAGAGCCATTAGTTTTAGTAGTATTATGTGAGTACTCTCATGTTTGCTTGCTGTAGCATTTAGAGAGTTTTTGTTAAAACATATTGTGTATGGTGCTTGTTGGGAGAAACAAACTGTTGTTCAAAGTAGATTTTATACTGGTGCAAGTAGAAGCTTGTATAGACTGTTGCGCAACTTTTTCATGCCGTGCTAAATGTTATTTTAGTTCTAAAGCCTTGTGATGCTGAGTAGTATGAATAGCCTCAAATATCTAAGAGTGTTTAATATGTCATTGAAAGATTCATGAGTTGTTCTTGTCATAAGGAAGCATAAATTTTTGGTATTCTCTTTCGAATGTTTTATTTGGTTGACTTGGCGCATGTTCACACCATGTTTATGACTATGAACCAGTCACGAATAGCCTCCATGACCACTTAGTTTTTGAACTATGATACTGCTTATGCTTTAATTAATGATGCTTATGTCGCTATGCATGATTATGGATCTTATGCTCTCTTGATTTGTCTCTCCCAGTCTTTTGCTAGCTAGCCTCCACCTGTACTGACTATAAGCTCTACTCGTACATCCAACTCCCTTAAACCAAAGTTTTTCCCATTGTGTCCACCATACCTACCTACATATGGTATTTAACTGACACTCCAAGTAAATTTCTCATGTGTTACCTTTAAAACTTTCAAAATTACTCCTGCTTTATGTTCCTGTTTTCTCTCATGAGGACGTCAGTAGAGAATCTATATCTCACTTTCTGATTGGATTTCACACCCTGGACTAGTGGCTTCATCCTCTTATCCAAATGATAGAAGAGCTGGCAGCGGGGTTCCCAGCCCCAAATTAATACACACAAAATCTCTTCACTATTTTTGCCCCTGATTTATCAGTCAAAGCATAATTGTGTAAACAAAAGAGAAAGAGGGATGACCTTCTACCCAGATGCGTCCTTCACATGGGAGACGCTCTTGTGAATCCAGTTGGCTTGTGACGTACTGTATTTTTTGTTTACCATTCGTTGACTTTAACATACATCTCCCAAAATATAGACACTCCTCCACGGTATGTGATTGTTGGCAGGAACCCGAGGATTTGGTGAGCCATGGTTTTTGAAAGATGGATGGGAGGAGTGTCAAAATTTTAATACCTCTGTTTAATAAAATAAAATCTCTAGCACATGAGTGATCCCTGCTTCCCTCTACGAAGGGCCTTTCTTTTACTTTTATGTTGAGTCTCCATCTTCTAACTTTATGCACAGTTGAGAGAGCATAGTTTCCATTCTGAGTTTTATGTGCATTTGTCCCAGAAACATTATTAATTGATTCATGATGTGTTATTGCTTGTTCTCTAATTATTTGCTCTAGTCTTCCTCATGAACTTTGAAGGTGTCCTGGCATTTGTGTTTTGCCCCACTCTTAAGGACTAGCAAAATATCACTTTGACATGCTTTCTCTATACCTAAAACAGATGTTTATATTTCTTTGCATTGTTTCTCATGATCCTTTATTTCAGATACTCTTCATGATGAAAAGTTATTGTTTTTCTTTATTATTAAAGTTCTATTTATCATGTTCGTGTTTGAAGTTCTATGATCTCAGCTTGCATATGCCTTTACATTTTTATGATCAAGATTATGATAGTATCATGTCACCTCAGAAATTATTGATTTATAGTTTACCTACTCGAGGACGAGTAGGAACTAAGCTTGGGGATGCTTGATATGTCTCCAACGTATCTATAATTTCTAATGCTCCATGATGATATTATGCCAATTATTACATATTTTCTCCCTTCTTTATGTCATTTTTACACGTTTTCCACGACTAACCTACTAACAAGATGCCAAGTGCCAGTTCCCTGTTTTCTACTGTTTTTGGTTTCAGAAAAGTTATTCTGGAAATATTCTCGACATTGGACCCCACAAAGCCCGAAGTGCCTATTTTCCCCGGAAGCATCCAGAAGACTGAAGAGGAGACCAAGAGGGGCATCAGGGGCCCCACACCATAGTGTGGCGCCCCCCTGGCCACGCCAGGGGGTTGTGTGGGGCCCCCCGGGATCCACCGCCTTTGCCCTTTCGCCTATTTATTCCCCCCGGATGGAAAACCCTAAACACCTGATCAAAGATCCCTGAAAAGTTCCGCAGCCGCCGTCATCATCAAGCCTAGATTAGGGGGGTTCTGAAGCTGTCTCCGGCACCCGGTCGAAGAGGAAATCATCACCGGAGGCCTCTACATCACCATGCCCGCCTCCGGAGTGATGCGTGAGTAGTCCATCCTTGGACTACGGGTCCATAGTAGTAGCTAGATGGTTGTCTTCTCCTCATATGCCTCCATGTTTAGATCTCGTGAGCTGGCTAACATGATCGAGATTGATTTTTTGTAAATCTATGTGCTGTGTTTGCTGGGATCCGATGAATATTGAACTTATGCCAAGTTGATTATAGTCTTTATTGCATATGTTATTTGTGATCTTGCATGCTTTCCGTTGCTAGTGGTTGCTCTGGCCAAGTAGTTGCTTGTGACTCCAAGAGGGAGTATTTATGCTTGATAGTGGGTTCATGCCTCCTCTTCGCCTTGCTCGAGTGACAGAAACATGAAAGGGGAGGATGTGTTGTTGCCATTAGGGATAAAAGAACGGTGAGAGTGCCCGCGTGCATAATCATTTCTTACATTACACACTTTGTTTAATGCAGTTATCTGTTGCTTGCAACTTAATACCTAAGGGGGTTCGGATGATAACCTGAGGGTGGATTATTAGTCATAGATGCAGTTGTATTATGGTCTATGTATATTGTTGTAATGCCCGCACTAAATATCATAGTAGTCATCATGTGATGAATGTGCACTATGGTGCAACCTTTATTTGTCAATTGCCCAGCTGTAATTTGTTCACCCAGCATGCTATGTTTTATGGAGAGACACCACTAGTGAACCTATGAACCCCGGTCCATTTTCCTATACTGTTAAACCAACCACCACAATTTCGTGCTTTCTTTATTTACTGCAAGCATACATTATTTTCCACACTGTACGTCTAATCTTTTTTTTCAGCAAGACCGGTGAGATTGATAACCTCACTGTACCGTTGGGACAAAGTATTTTGGTTGTGTAGTGTGAAGGTTCCACGTTGTTGCTGACATCGGTGAGCCATCACCACCGTCCGTGGCATCAACCTTCTGAAAGTCCTATTTGTCCTACTGGATAGATAACCTTGGTTCTAGGGTTATCAATTTCCTAGCGATGTGCTCATCACACCCTCCTCTTGGGGTATCCCAGCACACAACATCAATCTCCACTTAGGCCAAAAGCCTAAGCTTGGGAGAAGGTATACCGACATCACACTCATTTATATATCATGTTCGGTCGGTTCTTTGTATATCTATATTTTCTTTTTTCTCTCTTGTTTTTGCTTCTTTCGTTTCTTTTGTTTCTTTCGTTTTCTTTGGTCGCTTTCATTTCTTTTGTTTTGTTCTTGTTTTCCAAAACACAAAAAGACCAAAAATATTTCTGTTGTTTCTCTTGGTTTGTTTCTTTCGTTTCTTTATTTGGTTTGCTTTATCCTTTAAGCTGCATTTTAATTAACAAAAATCCAAAAATATTTTGTTTTGTTTGCTTGTTATCTTTCTGTTCTTGTTTTAATTGAAAAACCCAAAAATATTTGTTGTTCTTGTTTGGTTTTGTAAAGTTTGTTGCAGAGTTCAACAGTCGTGGAAACTCCATTGGAGCTTGGTTTTCATTATATTACAATAAGATGATCTCGATCATGTAGGGAAGCTCACGAGATCTAAACATGAGGCATAAAGAGGAGATAAAACCCATCTAGCTACTACTATGGACCCGTAGTCCAAATATGAACTACTCATGCATCACTCTAGAGGCGAGCATGGTGGTGTAGAGCCCTCCGGTGATGATTTCCCTTCCCGGCAGGGTACCGGGGAGAACTCTACAATCCTCCCGATATCGGGTTGATGATGATGGTGGCCTCGGATGTTTTTCGTGGAAAAGTGGTATATCTTTAGGTTTCACGCATCGGGGGGAATAAATAGGAAAAAGGGCGATGGCGGTGGGCGCCCGAGGGGCTCACACCACCCCATGGCACGGCTAGGGGCGCACCGCCCTATGGTGTGGTCCCCCTCCGGGCCTCTTCCGGGCTCCGTGGAACCTTCGGAAATTCTAAGACTTCCGGGCTTCGAATTTTCGAATTCCAATAATATTTCCAGAACAACTTTTCTAAAACTAAAAACAGGAGAAAACAGGAACTGGGTGTGTGGCGTGTTGTCAATAGGTTAGTCCCAGGAAATGACATAAAGTGTAAGGAAAACATGTAGCATATGGCATGAAAACAACATGGAACATCAGAAATTAAGGATACGTTTATGACGTATCAAGGAGCAGGTGGAGCAATAGGTGTGCTAATAAAATCATTGTTGTTTGTGCTAGTGAAGTCACACAACTTAGTGTTCTTAGGAGTACTCATTTTAACAAGATAAAAAACAGGATAAAATAAACAACTAGAATAAGAACTATTTTTTGTGTGTTTTTGATATAGAGAAGCAAACAAGACAAAATAAAATAAACTAAGCAAAAAAAACAAAGTAAAGATATTGGAGGTGAGAGACTCCCCGTGCAGAAATCCTCTTCTTCCCCGGCAACGACGCCACAAAAAGTGCTTGATGGCGTGTAACACACGTTCGTTGGGAGACCCCAAGAGGAAGGTATGAAGAGCATAGTAGAAAGTTTCCCTCCGAAAAGAAACCAAGGTTAAATCAACCAGTAGGAGAAAGAAATCACTTCGGAAGGTTGTTGTCAGCTGATGTTGGCAGGGCGCACTACCGGTTCAGCAGCAACGTGGAATCTACACAACACAATCAAATTACTTTTCCCTAATGAAGCAGTGAGGTTGTCAATCTCACGACGTATAATCTGGAAAATAGTACTTGTTTGCAGTAGATGAAAGAGGACAGTAATTGGAGTAGTAAAACAGTGGTTGCAGTGGTTGTATTATCAGTGTAAAGAAATGGACCGGTATCCATAGTTCACTAGAGGTTTCTCTCCAAAATAGATAGATAACATGCTGGGTAAACAAATTACAGCTGGGCAATTGACAGATATAAAGGCTGCACCATAGTGCATATGCATGACATGATGATTACTATGTGATTCATGTGGGCATTACAACAAGATACATAGACCGTTATCCAACTGCATCTATGACTAATAATCCACCCTCAGAGTGTCATTCAATCCAACCTTGCGTATTAAGTTGCAGGCAATAGATAATTGCATTAAGCAAAGTGTGTAATGTAAACAATAAAATTATCCTTAGACAAAGCATTGTTGTTTTCTCCCTAATGGCAACAACACATCCCCCACCCGTTACGTTTCTGTCACTCGAGCGTGAGTGAAAGGGAGGCATGAACCCACTATCGAGCATAAATATTCCCTCTTGGAGTTATAAGGATCTACTTGGCCAGAGCATCTCCTAGTAACAGAGATCATACAAGATCATAAATAACATACACATGAAAGAACATGATATATTGATAATCATTGGACATAGCATTCAATATTCATCGGATCCCAGCAAACACAACATGTAGCATTACAATAAGATGATCTTGATCATGTTAGGCAGATCACAAGATCTAAACATGAGGCATAAAGAGGAGAAGACAACCATCTAGATACTGCTATGGACCCGTAGTCCAGGGATGAACTACTCACGCATCACTCTGGAGACAGGCATGGTGATGAGCCCTCCGGTGATGATTCCCCCTCCCGGCAGGGTGCCGGGGAAGCTCCAGAACCCTCCCGAAGTAGGGTTGACGATGACGGAGGCTACGAAAATTTTTGGTGGAAAAGGCTCGGGTATTTAGGGTTAACCCATGGAGGAGCTTAAATAGGCGAAAGGGCAACGTCGGTGGGTGGCCCGGGGGCCCACACCACTAGCTGGCGTGGCCGGGGGCGCGCCTCCCTATGGTGTGGGGCCCCTGAGGTCCCCCTCCGGGTCTCCTCTGGACTCCATGCACGTGACGACTTTCTAAGACTCTAGGATTTTTTTTCGTCCAATTCCGAGAATATTTCCAGAACAACTTTTCTGAAACCAAAAACAGCAGAAAACAGGAACTAGCTCTGTGGCATCTTCTCAATAGTTTAGTCCCAAAAAATCTTTAAAAATGACATAAAGTGTATAGAAAACATGTAGCATATGACATGAAAACAACATGGAACATCAGAAATTATAGATATGTTTGAGACATATCACCTACACATTTGGGGCAGAACATCGGGTGCTCCGTTTGTATGACTTAGAATAGTAGTCGCTAGGAAATTCCAACTCTTGGAATCACGTAACCTTTAGATTATGGGTGCGTCTACCTTATATATAAATTCTCCTAGATGCACAATACTTTTGGTCCCTTCAAACCAAAATTCTAGTACAATATGAATCCAATCCGTGTAGACCTCTTTGTTCAAGTCCTCATATATCCAACTCGACTGACATGTTTAAATCGGATCACGTCTGAATGGTTTTGTCCCTATATGTGTGTGTGTCCCTATATATTCATGACCACTCGGACATGAATTAACTTACCATTAAACGCTTCACTCTTTAGTAGATAGCTGGTAGTGTATCCTAGTAGAACGAACCACTCCTGATGACACAAACTTATCTCAATGAACCTTTACAATGTGCAATAGTTTGCATTCCCTTTGCGTCACGATATACCTTGGTGAGCTCATGGAAAATGCTTTTTCATCCTTTTGATAACCCGAATCTCTTCTCGATTTCGTGAGATGGATTCACTCGACTAAGTATTAGTCTAAGTCCTCTACTAACTTTTAGCAGAGTTGCATGACCATCTTTCTAAATAATATCACTCTAGAGGGTCCACACAATATGTCTCCGAGTTGAGGTACAAATTTCTTCTTCGTAAACTATGCTATGTAGCTTTCTTCTCAACTAACCCAAATCCACCTTTATGCTTACCTAGATATGGAGTAACGTTTTATGAACCCTAAGAAAGTCTAAAGACATGAAAAATACATATACATATTTTGAGACTAAGAAATATCAGCAGCTCGTTACATCTTAAAGTAGGTCTATCTGACTTGGTAAAGTCATTTAACGGAGTCACTACTATTGGATTGGCATCACCATGCCTATGACTTGTAAAACCTAGTCTTAAGCCGAGTCATACACAAGAGCATGTGTCCCCATGATCGTTTTACCTACGGACCATTCAATAAAATAAAACACAAGATATAATTGTACAACCGAATTACACACTACTAGGGAAAAGGCTACCGCAGGCGAACCAAATTATGCTACCGCAGGCGAATATTGGTTCGCCTGGGACCACATCGCCAGCGGTAATGATTTACCGCAGGCGAACCTCAAAATGCACCTGTGGTAAGTTGACATACCCCAGGCGAATAGGCTTTGTGCGCCTGGGGTAAGCCTTTTACCTGAGGAGAACAGGCACTGTGCGACTGGGGTAAAGATTCGCCTGGGGTATGATTTCTTATTCGCCTGGGGTATGGTTTTGTTGTGTCAAAAAAAAAACGAAAATAACAGAATTACAGCAAATTGACAGAAATAAATATGAAAATGACAGCAAAATAACAGAAATATTCTCGATCATCAACACATAGTCTCGAACAATAGTCTCGATCATCACCAAATAGTCTCGAAGCGATAGTTTAGTTACAAGCATAGTTCAAACACTAGAGGAGTACACATAGTTCAAACAAATCGATAGTTTAGTTATCTAGACAAGCAAAACAACAAGTAGCATCAACACTAGGAGTACAAGGAGTATAAGCACGGCGATGGCGAAGGTGGTCATCCGGGCCCTCGTCTTCTCCGTCTTCTCTCTCGCTAGGTAAGTGGCGTATCGAGCTTCCGCCTCCACCATGGTCTTGTACCCCTTGTAGCTGTTGCCGCTGAAACCGTGCACCTGTCTCCGGCATTGGTCCCAGTCGTCGTAGACTCCGGGAACCCTACCGACATACACAACATACCATGTCATCTGTGCATAGGACAAAAATACGAGTTTAGCATCGAAAGTGATAATAGACCGCAAATAACTATCAAAAAATAGAAGCATCAAGGTTTACGAATAAAACACGACAAATAAAGGACTAAAAGTTATATGATGCAAGTGTATACTAACATTTTGTCAATCCTATAGTCTCGGCAGGAACGGACGAACGCCTTCTAGCGTGTTGAATGTCCGGGTGTCACGTTGCTCTCGTTGGTGTGTTCTATGTCACGGTTGCTCGGTGGTGCGTGGCCGTGGAAGAACAAGCCACCCCGACTGATGACATCCGACGAGAGTATCGTGCAGATCTTCCGCTGGATGCGACGGAACTCAGCCCGCACATATTCATCGGGGGTGTTGGCCATCTTTGTGGTCAGGTCTCGGAGATGACTTGGTAGCTGGGCCTGTTGGGCATCCTTTAAGTACTCCCTCATCTGAAAGATGACATACCAAGCTTCCAACTCAGATTCTTGCTCCGATTGCTTGAGGCAGGGGAAGCTTGTTACGTGGGTGCACACGTAGGCGCCTCGGACTATTTTCTCCTTTTTTAGGGGCTTGCCTAAATCGGCGGCGAAGCCGTTGAGGGCACTATTAAGAACAGCTCTTATGTCGGTGTAGTCCTTCTGCACCGCCCTACCCGCATCGAGATAAGTGCATTGCGACCAATGCGGTTCCATGACGATGAGTACGCATCCTCCGTTTCTGCGTAGAACATTTCGAACAAGCCATCAATATCATCCATCGGAATACTAAGGAGATTCTAGAAAGAATGTAACGACGTGAAGCGGAGAGGACTACTTACTTGGGAAAGTATGGCATGAGAATGGCGTTCTTATCCTTGTTATCTATCAAAAACCCCGTTATGTAAGTCGTGATAAGAACCCGGTCCGCATGTGACCGCAAGTAGTCCTCATTCATGTAGTAGGGGTCCATAAGCGCGATGTGCGGGGTATTCTCCATGACCATATCGTGCACCATGCTAAGCGATACCAGGCGGACAATGCTTCGGTCGAGCTTTCCCAAGTGGAAGACCCTGAATATGTCTTCGTATCTGATGAAGAACACCTCTGCGGGATTTGAATCCACAAAGCCCATGGATCGGGGCACCTTGACCACATATAGCGGGTAGGAGGGATGTTTCTCACGTAGAAGTCCATTCTCTTTGAACAAAATCCCGTCGTGGATGGTCCTCATGTCACCACCCATGACAGCGACAACCTCTGGCGGCAGCATCGGCTGTCCTATCTCATGCACCTTCCTCCACTGGACGGCGGGCGGCAAACGGTCCAGGACTCGGGCGGCCGCTGGCTGGCTACTAGAGGAGGCACCACCTTTCTTCTTCTTGGCTACCGGCCTCTTCCGATTCTTCTTCGGCCTCAAGCAGATAGCAGTGCCGCTTTGTTTTACCGCCTCCGCGGCCGTAGCACGGAGTGTATTCGGGGTAACCAGCGTAGGCTATGGAGCCGTAAAGGCCGTCTGCTCCTCGGGAGTTTCTTGGGAATAGGTTAGCTTCTTCTGGATATCCGGTTTTCTGGTGGGTAACTCAGAAGAACCGGCCTCTCCGCCATCTACCTTCTTCTGGATATCAAGAGTTCTGGCGGGTAACTCAGGAGGAACCGGCTTCTCGCCATCCAACTGATTTATGAAATCGTCAATGGGAGCAAGTTCAATATCCATGTAGTCGTCATGGGTCTCATGCTCGTGATGTTGCTCGTCATTGGACGTCTCGTGCTCGGGAGGAGGAGGATCCACCGGAGGTGGAGAGAGGACATTGCCATGTTGGACCTTGTCTTGTTGGCTTGCCGCGGGCGCAACCGGTGTAGTGGTGACGGTCATGGCTTGGCTTGGCGCCGACCCTGACGTCGTGTTCAGCCGAATAAGGGCTTTCGGCCATAGAAAGATTTGATTGTCTAGTTGGCCGAGATTCAGCTCGCTGTCGGCATCGGCGGGTTGATTAGGAGGATACAAGTTCTCGAATCCCGGTAGCACCAGATCGACGCGAACCCGAAGCTCGTTGGTCGGTATATCTCTGCAGTGGTACTTGCGGGATAGTGGCTGCAAGATGCTCCCCTTTGCAACATCCTTCAACTCGCTGCCCACTTTTAGCAGGAAGGTGCATCCCGTCGCGTCAGCCTGCGATAACATGCATGGATAGGTCAGAGAGTAGGGTTATATTGAACTGGCTACAGCTTGAGACGGTCAATAATTTACCGTGAGGGCATTGAGCTCGGCTAACGTCGACGGACCACAGGTGATGGTGGGCTCGTCGAGCAACGGGGTGGTGGCCGCGCCGGACACGGCCGACGGTCCATCGAGGGCAGGCGCGTCGGGCACGGCGGGGGCGACAGGCACGGCCGACGTCGATGGACCACCGGCGGCGGCCGCGGCGGGCACGACCAACATCGACGGTATGTTGAACGTCGATAACGGCCCCTGTGAGCCCCCGGCGATGTAGCCACATATTTTTTCAAATACGGCGGGGATGAGCGCATTCATCTTTTCCCCCACCGTTTTCTCAATCTTCTTCTCCATGTTTGTTTCCAAGTCATGTACCTTCTTCTTCAGCGCCTCCGTCTCCTCGCTCTTCTTCGCCGCCCGCGACTCCTTAGTGCTGGGCTCAGCCAAGCCATAGTTGGCGTGCTTCTTATTAAGTCCGCCGCCGGTGATACGGCCTAAGTGCGGCCTTTTCAGAGGGTCCTGGCTCTTTGCCTTGTTGTACCCCCTGATGAAAGGCTTATCCCACACGACTTTGGCCGTCGACGTCTGCGACGAGGAAGATTCAAGTTGTTGTTCTTCTAGCTGCAGAAGCAACATATGAACGGTTTGGAAATGGTTTCGTACTAGAATGAAATCATGGACTTGATGATGATGAGTTGCATGAAATGGTAAATTTCTTACCACTAGCTTCTCAACATTCTTCACGGTATCGTCCATGAACAAAATAAGACCCTCCACAATCTTCGGGTCCGAGACAAGTTCCTCGGTCGGAGTTACTTTTCTGTACCTCGACCTCATGAATTTCTGGAATTGCGGGTCATGGGCATACTTGGCGTAAGGGTTCTCAATCCCTTTTTCAATGTAGGCCTGGTCCTCTTTCGCCCAAACTGGCTCCTTCCCGTCGTAGCCACGACAGCCGAGATTGTGGTGACCTATGTTCTTCGACGCTAGCTCCTTCCCCCCAATCCGTTTGATTCCTAGTGAAATCATGCGACTGGTTCTCTAGGAAAGTCTTGAATTCAGCGAGCGTAATCCGCGGGAAGTGGCGATGGATCTCTTCGAATGGTTCCTTGTCCCTAATCATCGCCCTCACCATAGTCTAGTAATTTCTCAGGGCTTTGGTGAATCTAGTGAGGGCGAGTTTGTTCACCAGGTTGCCCTTCAGATTCTCGTTGTTGTAGGGGGGAGGGAACTCGTACCGCGCGTGCAGCCTCGAGATGAGTTGGGCGCGCAGAGTTG
Source organism: Alopecurus myosuroides (assembly GCA_028641055.1). Taxonomy (NCBI): domain Eukaryota; kingdom Viridiplantae; phylum Streptophyta; class Magnoliopsida; order Poales; family Poaceae; genus Alopecurus; species Alopecurus myosuroides. Next base: position 102,419,392 of record CM054059.1, read on the forward strand.
GCTTCTTCTTGAGAGTCGGCTCATTGACATTGACGACGTCTCGAAGGATCGCGCCAAGTTGGAGGAAGTACCCCTTCACAAGGTCCAATGGCATCACAGGCGTGCCACTGGAAGGATCCACCTCCGTGAATTTCTCTCGAACGGTGCCGACCTTGTTCGGAGCTCGCTGCCGACGCTTCTTTCCCGTCGTGCTGCTCCCTGAGGGACCCCCGGCGCCACTATCAGTGGTTTCCTCCTCGCCAACGGTGAGACCGTCATCATTGTGGGGCTCGACATCGGGGAGCTCGTCAGTTTGTGTCCGATCTTCCTCTTGCGACTCTCGGGCCATAAGGATGTAGTGGTCCAATAAACCCGGATCTGTAGTAGAAGAAGACATGCCTAGCAGTAGACAAAACGTATACGGTTAGTCACTGGAAAAATTCGGCATGACCTCGGCTATAAATGGTCATGCCGGAGTGCCAGAAATTCGGCGGAACGGAAATGAATCAACGTTCCGGCAAAACATTGGCACTCAATGTACCTGCAACATAAATTGAATGCACACATGGCCACAAAAAACAGTTTCTTGCATTGCTGTCATCACGTGGCACAAAAACTCCCAGGAAATTCATATATCTGTGTCATCATGCAATTTGTGTCATGCAAACTTTGTTAACTAAAATTTCAGCAAGAATTTAGAACTTGCCTCCTGGAGTAACTTAAAACACTTAAACTGAAAATATTGGAATAGATGAATTATTGCTTGTGCTAATAGTTTCACTAGAGTACTTCTAGCAAAGACTAAATTTGAAACACTAGAAACAACAGCATTTATCAAAGCAACAGCAGCATTTTTGAGATAAACCCCTGTCTTGTGCACTCTACAAGCTGAAAAACCGTAGGTAATAATTTCTGAAATGAAGATGACATAATGATATAACCCCTGTTTTGTGCACTCTACAATCTGAATAAGTGTATGTGTATTTATATACCCAGCCCAAACCTGAGAAAAACACATATGCAAGCAAGTTATTAATTTTATTCAGTCTACCACTTAACAGTTTGATAAATTAGCACTTGGATGTGCATCTGATTTTATTGATTTGGCCATGGACATCATTCGGTGAAATTTGATTATACATGCGTTTGTATGGGGCACGGTAGCAGCAACTGCAGGGGAAAGCACGGTAGCAGCAACTACAGGGCCATGGACATCGATCGATGTCTAGATGCAGGGGTAGTTTGCAGGGGAAAGCAACACTACTGCACACGGGCGTTGGAAGAGGGGGGGCTGACCTGGGTTCGTCGTGGGCGTGGGCGACGGCGGCGTGGGTGACGACGGCCGGCGTGGACGACGATGATGAGAGGGATGGCGCGCGGCGTGCTCCCGCTCCTCCTCCCCTGCTGCTCCTGCTCCTCCTCCTGCTGCTGCTCCCGCTCCTCCTCCTGCTGCTCGACAACGACGACGGCAGCGTGCGATGAGAGAGACGACGCCGGCGTGCGGTTTGGGGATCGAGAGGAAGTGTGCGGGCGCGCAAGATCTAGAGAGAAAGGAACGAGTGATATGCGAGGGATTACAGGCGCACAACGAGTGATATGCGCCTGCGCTACCCTTTACCCCAGGCGAACAAAACTAAAATGCGCCTGCGCTAAAGTTCGTAGCGATTAGTTATGCGCGGGCCCACAGAGCCATACCCCAGGCGCACAACCGAGAAAATGCGCCTGCGCTAAACTTTTAGAACCGGTTTATGATACAAAACGGTTCTAAAGGGGTTTGTCCCCCTGGGCCCCCCTCCGTGCAGCAAATGGCCGCAAGGCCTTTAGGACCGGTTTGTTATACAAACCGGTCCTAAAGGCCTTGCGGCCATTTTCTACAGGGAGGGGGCCCAGGGGACAGACCCTTTAGAACCGGTTTGTATCACAAACCGGTACCAATGTGCTTCGCTTGATGCCCTGTTATGTGCTGGCCCACGGAGCCATACCCCAGGCGCATAACCTAGTAGATGCGCCTACGCTAAAATTCGTAGGGTTTTGGTTTGCGCGGGCCCACATAGCCTTAGTCCAGGCGCATGTTCTCTCAGAAGTGCCTGTGATAAAGATTACCCCAGGCGCATATTCACACATATGCGCATGTGCTAAGATTTTCTAAATTACACAGCCCACCCCGGCCTGGGACACATCGAGCAATACGAATGCTATTATATGGGGCTCCCACATTGTTTTTCACTTAAAAATTACATACATATGAAAGTTAACATGTGCAAAAATATTTAGTGTCACATCGAGCGTAAATAGATTGATTTAGCGAGATACCGCAAGTGTTTCTCTCTTAAAACACATTGTACATAGTAGCTATTAGCCTGTTATATCGCACATATCGCGAGTATTTCCCTCTCTCAACCTTTCGTCACAATCTTACTCTTGCCTTTCTTGGTCGATGTTGAATACATGACCGCCATATCGTGACTTCTTCTTGTGAATGGAAGACCTTCCCTAGGTAGTGTGGTCCTGCTTCTTCTTGTGGTGTATGGTGCATCGTCTTCACCGGGTTCTTCTATCATCGGGTCTCCGACTAAGCCGTCGAAGTCCTTCTCATCGGCGACTCCATCCATTCCGATGAGGGCCCTTTTTCCTCTCCTTACGACAACACGACTAGGCTTTGCCGGGTCGGTTATGAAGAAGCATTGCTCCACGTGCTTAGCCAATACCCAGGGCTCATTTTGCGCGGTGGGGTTCTTGGACTTGGGTTTGTTGGCTTCAGACATCGACATAGTGGTGAAATATCCGTCTTCTTTCGTGACGTTTGTAGCCCATCTGACATGGAACATCGGCAGCTTTACCCCAACGTAGTCAAGCTCCCAGATTTCCTCGATCTTTCCGTAGTATCTTCTAATATCTTCGCCCGTGTAAGATTCCATCGTTATAGACGAGTTTTGATAGTCGCTACTTTTGTCTCTTTCCTCCGTGTGTAATGTGTACCCATTGATGTCGTATGCTTGATAAGTCATCAGATTGGGCGCGGGGCCATATGACAAGGCCAATACAATTTTATCTTTCTGACATGTCATTGGCGGGGGATCGGCATCAATCTGCTTCTTGAACCATGTCGCGAAAGAGGAGTTGTGTGCTCTAAATATCTCATCTTCCGTCATCGGCATGCGAGCACTGTTTTTATCGCGGTTTTGTGCTCTTCTATCCAAGGGTCGACATCGTCGATGTGTTGTAACACTACTAGGTGGGCCCTTTCAAAATCGGCTCTCCGACCATAGGAGTCCGCGTCGATTACCCTTTTGCCAGTGTTGTGGCCTACCCCCATGAACCTGTCAAGGTGCTTGTTTGCGGGCAAACCAACAGCTGGCTTCTCATCGCCTAGAAAATTCTTGCAGAAAGAGATGCATTCTTCGGTGAGAAATCCCTGGACGATGCTTCCAACCGGGTGTGCCCTGTTACGAACGAATGATTTGATGATCCCGTTCATTCTTTCTAATGCCATCATGTTGTGCAAGAATGCCGGCCCAAGATTGGTGATATCATCCACGATATGGACCAAGAGATGTACCATAATATCAAAGAAGGCAGGTGGGAAGTACATCTCAAGCTCGCATAGGATGGTGACGATCTCTTCCTGCAGCCTTCCGAGTATCTTCACGCTTATCGACTTCCGAGTGATGACGTCGAAAAAGTTACAGAGGCCAGTGAGCGTTTGACGGACGTGCGGTTCCATTATCCCTCTGATTGCAACCGGAAGTATCTGCGTCATCATCACGTGACAGTCATGAGACTTCATCCTGCTGAAGATTTTTTTTCTCCGCGTCTAGGTATCTGCTTATCAGCCTCGCGTAACCTAAGGGAAATTTCACTCCAAGGAGGCATGTGAATATTTGCGCGAGCTCGTCGGGGCTTAGAGTGAAGCAAGAGGGTTTCAGGCGGTGAGTTTGGTGTTTCTTAGCCCTTTTCCGCTTGCGTTCGTCCATCTCCTCCACCTCATCCTCGTCCTCCTCCGTCTGTTCACGCGTAGAAGGCGGTAAGTGAAGCTCGCTCCTGATATTCAGGACCATCAGGTCATATCTTGATTTTGGCCCGTCTTTGGTCCTATCTGGCATGTTGAACAGGGTGCCAAGCAAGCTCTCACACACATTCTTCGTGATATGCATGACATCAAGGCAGTGAGGCACTCCGAGGATTGGCCAGTACCGCAAGTCCCAAAACACGGACCTCCTTTTCCATACCCCCAAGAGCGGTCCATCTAGCGGAGGACACTTTTTCTCTCCTCGCATCCGCTTCTGTACCTTTCCCGACGGAGGACACGTTTTCCAATTCTTCAATAGAGTATCGATCTCTTCTCCTCTTCTCTTGCGTGGAGGTAGATCGAGCTCACCTTTACCGTTGAACAGGTCTCCGCGCTTTCTCCACGGGTCGTTCTGTGGTAGCCACATTCGATGCCTCATGTATACGGTTTTAGAAGATCCGGGGTCCTTGTGTAGCTGTAGAAACGGGGTAAATTCCATGCACCTGACACAAGCCTTGTGTCCATGGCACACCTGACACGCAATATATCCGTATCCGAGATAGTCCTGCACCGTCGTGATCAGTGCGGCTCTCATACGAAATGTTTCTTCTTAGAAGGCGTCCCATGTTTCCACCCCTTCCTCCCACAACGTGTCTAGCTCCTCCTTCAATAGCTCGAGATACAGGTTGATATCGCTCCCTGGCTGGGTCGGCCCTTGAATCAGCATACTCATGTGTATGTACTTCCTCTTCATACACAGCCACGGGGGGAGGTTGTACATCCATACAAACACAGGCCAGGTGCTATGTTTGCTGCTCTGGTTGCCAAACGGATTGAGACCGTCGGTGCTCGCACCAAGCCTGATGTTCCTTGGGTCGTTCCCGAATTCTTCATCAAATGCGTCTAATGCTTTCCACTGACGTGCATCCGAAGGGTGTGTTAGCACTGGTTTTTCAACACATTCTGGATCGGTCAGCACCGCCTTCTTTCTGTCCTCGTTCCAGCGCATGATCTTTGCTTCCTCGGGGTCCACGAAGTACCGCTTCAGACGGGGAATGAGTGGAAAGTACCACACAACTTTCCTAGGAGCTTTCTTCGTCCCCCTCTTGTAACGATCAGCACCGCACACTGGACATTTGATCTGGTCCGCGTGCTCGTTACGATAAATTATGCAGTCACGGACGCAAGCGTGGTATTTTGTGTGCGGTAAATCGAGGGGGCACACGATTTTCTTGGCCTCCTGTAGACTACTAGCACATGTGTTCCCTTCGGGTAAGTGCGTCTTCAGGTATCGCAGAGGATCGTCCATGCTTGTGTCGGTTCATCCGTGTTTTGCCTTCATCTCTAGACGATCCAGAGCTACTCTCAAGCGTGACTCCTCCGCCCCGCGACTTGCGTCATACAACGGAGTTGCAGAGTCTATCTCTAGTTGCGTGATCTTAGATTTACGTCTGGCGTCGGTCGACGTGTTCTTGAGAAGAAGATCTTGAACATGAGGGTCCCGCACGACTGAAGTTAGCGGAGTGTTCATGTCCTCGTCTTCATGTTGTTGATCACCATGACTCCCTTCTTCTTCATTATAGTCGTCTTTGTCGACAGCCTCTTCGTCCTCTCCATTGCCATGTTCAGACTCCTCCTGATCATCTTCACATGTCGCCGCCCAATTGGTCTCGACGTGATCATCGTCTTCATCATCATTGTAACATCCAAGTATGAAAAACCCCCTAGTTGTTTTATTTCTTGTTTATTTTAAGCAATGCATCATGTCATCATCCTCATTTTATTTTCTGTTGCATTGTTTTCATAATGAAATACAAACTTTAGTCAACTTTGCTTTCATACTTGTCTGTTACAATCTTTTCAAATAAATAAATGCAAATCAAAAACCCCCTTTGTTTCCAAATAATTCATTAATGATCACCTATTAAATTGTTGCTTTAAATCAATCAATTAATTCAATCAATTAGTTCTAAATCATTTTCAAATTCAAACCAAGGTTTCAAATCAGTACCCATTTGAACCCATGGAATTCACCAAACAAATATAATCCTTAATCTCATTAATTCTTAGGGGTAACCCTATTAAAAATGTTGTTTTCAATAAGGTTTATTTAATATTTAAATTCTTTCAAATATGGTTTCAAATACAAACAGTATTTTAAATGTCAACTTTTTGCAAACCAATCTTGGAAATTGTTGCTAATGTTCTAAATATCTTAACCTAATTTTTCTGGAATTTTTCCTAAAGAAAAACCTATCCTTTTCTTCCAAATCTGTTTTCTGCAAAAAAAAAGTAAAACAGAAAAAGAAAAAGGAGGAAAGCTACAGCGCGCGCAGCACCTAAGCCAAACCTAGCCCATCTAAGCTACAGCGCGCGCAGCCCAGCCCGTCTATCCCTAGCGTACCGCTTCAAAATTCGTGCGGAGCTTCTGTTCGAAGTACGGCAGAGCATCGGGGCCGCCACATCGCCGTACGGCGGCAGCCGACGGCCACCCCTTGTTTTCCGCGCCTATAAGACCCCACGGAACCCTAGGGCGCAACCCTAACTCCTAGGCCTCCTGTCTCCTCCTCGATCCGCCGCAATTTCCCCTCTCCTCGTCGTTTCCCCTCACGGTATCCACCTCACCGGCGGCAGCCTCCTCTGAACCCGCCATGGCGCCGCCACCTCCTAGCTCCACCTAACCACTTGGCTACGGGAATCACATCGCCACTCCTCCCTCTACTTGTTGGACACCGGAGCTCGAACGGAGGAGCACGGCAGCCCCGCCGCCATCCACGCCATCGTCGCCGGCCGCGCCACCCCGAGCACTCGCTTCCACGACGACCACGCGGTGAGCGCACCACCGTCGCCTCCTCTCTCTCCCTCTGTTGCTCCATCATCTGCACCACCAGATCAGCACACGCACGCGCCCAGCAAGCAACGCACGGCAACCATCTATCGTAGATCAACGCAGGCGAGCCGCGATTCTCTGTTCAGTCGCGGAAGTTTTGATCTTCAGAAAATTCAGTTAGCGCTTAGTCACCTTATCCTCTCTGCAGCACGGGTACCTGACAAGTGAGCGCAACAGCTGAACTGGTTCAGGGAACCGAGCGCGCACAGGGAGACCGCGGGATCGAGTCCTGCTCCCCGCGGGAATTTCCCACCTTTTTTCCCACCAGGTGCTGACAGGGAGGGCCCCCTGTCAGTCACTCTTGTGCCACGCAGGCACAGTGAGCCCACGGGCCCCCCCTGGCAGCGACTGGGTGCGCTTCCAGTGTGTATAAAACGAATTTTAAAAACTTCTGTAATCCAAACTAGGTCCAATTAAATCACAGATTGGCCCCTGGTTTTGAAACCTTAATATCTTTTATTTTACAACTCTAAAAAATGAAAATAAAATATCCACACTGGTCTAAATTTAATTCTCTATCTTTTGGCATCATTTGTTTTCTGTTTTGAATTTTCAAAATGCAATTTAAAATTGAATCCAAATAATTCAAATGCAAATTTCTAAAATCAATAACTAATTCATTCTTAATCCAATAAATGCAAATAAAATATGTTTTCCATACCATTTTGAATAACCTACTCAAATATAATTTTTGTTTCCTGGTTTGAATAATTTAAATTGCCTAAATAATTCAATACTTGTTTAATCCAATTAAAATTGCTAAAATCATAACTTGCTTAATATAAAATATTTTTGAACATGCAAAATATGTTTTCAAACCACCAAAAGTGTGAACTTTGCAAATGTGAATTTGAAATTATGTTTTGACTAAATAAAATTCAATTAATATTCAAACTTGTTTTAAATTCAATTAAAACTTGTTTAATATTGTTTAATTCATAATTAAATTATCCTAACTCCTATTTCAATAAGTGAAACATGTAATCCAACTAAAATTTGATGTTCTTTTCAAATATAAACTTTGTTATTTGTTTTGAACACCTTAACTTGTTGAAAACAACAATTACTTGTGTGACATATTTTAAGTAACCAAACTTTCCTAAACTTAATAAATGATTTCCAAAACTTGTTAAAATCCTTTTAACACTTGCATCTATCATTGTTATTTGTTGTTATCTTGTTATCATCATCATGCATGCATCATGCTAACAACTTTCACATAATAATTAATTTTAAATCATTTGTTCCACTTAATTATGGACCCTTTCCCATATGCCACTCAAATTAGCATAGGGGTCCATTTAAATTGTGTTATCATGTTAGCTAGTTTATTTTGATGCAACCATTAACTTGTCATGCATCATCTTGATTGTGCACAATGCCATGATAATGATTGTTTACATTCCTGTTTTGTTTGTTTGCTTCTTCTCGAATAGACGACGACGTTGAGACAGACGATCCTTACAGCACCCCTTCTGAGGATCTAGCTCAGTACCAGGCTGCTGAGTTCGCAGGCAAGTTATCACTCACATGAACCATTGTGTTCCTTTCAACCCTGGTTACCGATACTTTCCGTTGTCTATTTTTGCTAGACTTAGTGGTAGTTGTTTCTGTTACGAACATATCACATGAATCCTTTAACCCTGATATTGCCTCTCCACCCCTCCTACAACCCTATTGATTGGGCCAGCGTCTTACTAGTATGCTTAGGTTGTTTTGCTCGAGTCTGTTACCCGTTACTTTCAGTTGCTATTTCATTATGTTCTGGGGGCTTGATGTTTAGTCAATCAATCAATCAATCATGCTAATGTCATTACTTAATAATAATTTGATGATAAGGCACCGGCAGGAGGCCCTGTGTGATTTTGAGGCCTGCTAGTGTCGACCCTAATAGGAAAAGGGTCTTGTCTACTGATCCATGATGAGCGCACTACCCGCATGTGGGAAGCGAGTATGGGCGCCCCCCTCAATTTGATTCGATTCGCATCTCGTCCAAATCATCTCATTTAGTTCGTGCTTTCTATCTGCCGCATGCATGTTTTTGCGAGCCCAGCGCAGGGTGGAACTTTCGTAGTCGGCATATAGGGGGACACGGTCTTAGAGTGCTATGAGGGTCCCTTTTCTTCGGGGCTTGATTAGCCGTGCGCCCAAGGTGCTTTGGGCTTGATGCGAAGAAGAGTTGAGTTGTGTTGAGTGCCCCGCTTGGTGGGAGGCATCCCATCTGGCGGGTTATTCATACGTGTACGGCCAAATTGGTGCAACCCTGCAGGGATAATCTTCTCGAGAAGTCGTGTTTTCCGCGGTTATGGTTAACTTGGTGAAAGTACTGGCTAACAAGTACTCAGGACAACTTAAACCTAATGATTCATAATCTCACACCCCATGATTATCAATTTGACTAGTAATAGGATTATTGTCACAATAACTTGTGTCATCTTAATCCAACTGTGTGAGTTATCCTCGGATTGCTTCTTTGGGATAAGGGGCGAGATCCAGGATGGGTTTGTTTGAAGTTATCTTTCAGTTGGTTACAACACTCGATCTTATTCCCTTTCTGATAGTTGGAAGTGATAGAATCTCTGTAGTTGGTTAGTGCAGCCAGTTGCAGCATCTTTTATATACCCTTTTCCCTCCGTTGAACCCAAGTCATCTGTGCTTGTGTTGACGGGCTATACTTTGGTGAACTGTGAGTCTTGCTTGCCAGTACGTCTATGTACTGACCCCTTTGGGGCTGTGGTTTCCGCAGACTACGATTACGAGGATCCAGGTGACGGCTATTACGTGGAGTTTGATGAGGCTGCTGACGAGTAGTTAGCGGACCCGGGCAGGATCCGAGACATCGTGGATGGGCTCCGTCTTTATTTCAGTTTCCGGCTTCTTAAGCCTATTTGGATTTGTCTGTACTCAGACCCCCTTTGAATGCTTCCGCTGAGATGTAATGATGTTATGTTGGGACATGTGTCCTCTGGATGATTGTATTTGCTATCTCTGCCCTAGTGAGGGCCATTTGCACCTTATTTCAATCTTTTGTGTCTTAGAGGCATGTTGTGTTATCCTTTTGTTCAAAGCCGTTGACATACCATGTGTGTATGGTATGAAGTACGTCAATGGTAGTGTCCTGATTTCTACAGGATAGTTTACATCGACGGTGAACAGTAGCGATGGGTTGTCACACATAAGTGTTGGCCTACTCGTAAGAGGACGCGGGTGCCGGAAAGCCCCGTAACCCCAACAGAATACTGTTCAGTTCGTACGGTGAGTATCCTATAGAAGTCCGGGTGCGACAAATGGTATCAGAGCCTGTCTGCCTGTAGGATCCCTTTTTACTGGTCGCAGTTGAGTCTAGAAACTATTTTGTAGCTATATAGGAAAAATGAAACGTGAGAGTAGGAATTCTGCCATTTTTCTTCTTTCCCCACCCACCCACCCTCTTCTGGTAAGGAAGTGCAACGTTGTTTTCTCTTCTCACCTAAACTTTCAAGTTAGGATTTCACGTGTTTTGGGTTCTCCGTAGTACCTCAGGACTTTTGGTTTCGTTTTCCCGATGTTGCTTCGATATCCTGTTCTTCTAAAGAACCTTTCGTCCGTTGAAACCTTGTTGTTGTTTTCCACTTCAATTCTTCTACCGGAGTCTAATCAAAACCTCCCAAATCATCTGCAGATGGATCTCAGGTTCTACCCGCAGGTGGTTCGGATGACTCGCTGTGAGAGCACCGCCGGTTATCCGGAGATGCTGAGAGACATGGTCACTTATCTGGGGTTCCATTGGGCACCAGAGTACCAGGTCTACGAGCAGCAGCGAGAGTTTGACCAGACCTACTACCAGGCTATCATCTACATTCTGTCGGATGATGGCAGGAGCGTTGTCCACCGCTACGAGGCAGTAGGTTCCACAGTGGATATGGCCGTGCAACAGGCAGCTTACGTGAGTCTCACCGTCCTCCGTGCTGACTACTGGGGATTTGACGATTCTATCTATCGCCACATCCCCCGTGGTTACATCACGACAGCGGGAGTTCACTTCACCCTCCACGGCAACCTGGATACCTACGAGTCTGATAGCTCCAGGCTGCACACCACTGCTCAGTTCGTGAGGCACAGTGACGCAGTTGCTTCCGCACTTTCTCAGGAGTTGGCCTCAGTCAGGGAGCAGCTCTATCTTGCTTTGACTCGTCTAGCTACGTACACCACACACTTTGTTGGAGACGAGCGCTTTGCGCGTTTCACTCAGCCAGCTGGGTTTCCGCTGCCAGATGCTGGAGGTTACGAGCCGATCAGAGGTCCACTTCTCGACCTTGGTCCTGGTTACACTGGGATACCCCGCTTTGGAGCACAGGGAGACGACGCTTTCTACTTCACCACACCGAGAGTTGCTCTCAGAGCAGTTCCGCTCTATGTGGATCGTCGTTATACCTACTTCCGGGGGATTCCTCCGCACCGTATCTCTCGTCGTACTACTCACCGCTGTCCTGCGTGATGAGCATGGGAGTACCGATGTATCCATTCCTAGCTATGATTAGTTATCCTTTGTCTTTCGAACCATGTATTGGTCTGTTGGATATTCTGATGTATTTGAACATGTGATGATGTACCTGTTGGTTATCTATTCATGCGTCGGAATAATCTATCTTTCGGTTACCAAGTCTATCCTTTTCTATTGTTGTGCTAAAATGAATGTCTATTCAGGATGCCGCCAACAAGGAGCAACCCGCCTGAACCACCTCCGCTCACGGAGCTGTTGACTCAGATGACTCAGGTTGTGGCTCAGATGGCCCAGATCCAGGCTAACCAGCACAACAACCAGAATGCTCCGCGAGTCAGCATCAAGGAGTTTCTGAGCATGGGGCCGAGAGCTTTCGTGGCAACACGTGAGCCTCTGGATGCTGATGACTGGATCAGGGAGATGAACAGGGCTCTGGAGATTGCTCATGTTGCTGAGGAAGATAAGGTCAAGTATGCCACCTACCTACTGAAGGGTCAGGCAGCTACCTGGTGGGAGAACTACCAGACCATGAGAGCTGGCTATCCTATCACCTGGGGATGTTTCAAGGATGCCTTCCTGAAGCACCACATCCCAGATGGTCTCATGGAAAGGATGCGTGAGGAATTCTGCTCTCTCAAACAGGGCAAGCTGGACGTCCTCGGCTACCAGAACGAGTTCAATCGTCTCGCTCGATACGCTGGTGACGAGGTGTCCACTGAAGCCAAGAAGATGGCAAGGTTCCGCCGAGGTTTTAACCCGGAACTGAAGTACGCTCTCACCAACATCAAGTGCAAGGACTTCGTGGAGCTCGTGAACACCACGCTCAATGAGGAGAATGGGCGCAAGGCGTTCGAAGAGTCCCTCAAAAAAAAGCACTCGCGTGAGGGTGGTTCCTCCTCCAACATGACCACCCCTCCGCAGAAGCGCCGCATCTGGGTGCCAAATGGTGCTGTCACTCGGGCTCCAAATGCCCAAGCTTCTCCAGGCTTTGGTCCCCGCCCACCCAACCCATCTCAGATGCAGAGTCAGAGGATTCCAATGGGGCAGCCAAGGCCAGGTCCTCCTCGTGTCTTCACTTGCTACAAATGCAAGGAGACTGGACACTACGCTGATAAGTGCACTCAGAGGCAGCTACCTCCACCTCCTCGCCCCAACACCAACCAGGCAATGGTTCGTGCTCCCCCGGCTAAAGCCTTCAACTCCAACAACAGGCCTGTCGGGAGGACCGCGAGGGTGAACCATATCAAGGCCGACAAAGCTGAGGAAGCTGCTGACGTCGTTCTCGGTATATTACCCGTAAACTCTATTCCAGCTAAAGTATTGTTTGATACTGGAGCATCGCATTCGTTTGTGTCAAAGATCTTTGCAACATCATACAACCTAGCTCTGGTTCCGCTAAGCAATCAAATCTATGTTCACTCTCCGGGAACTAAAATGATTACTTCCAAGATAAGCATGGACAATCAAATCCTAATTGGAGGTCGCATATTCCTTGCTTCACTCATGTTGTTGGGAAATTCTGACATTGATGTCATTCTGGGTATGGATTGGTTGAAGACCCACAAAGCTAAAATTGACTGTGCTCAAAAGTCAATAACTCTCTCCCACACTTCAGGCCAGATAGTCTATTCTCCATATGGATCAAGTTCTGTTCAGCTATTCAACCTCGATGCCAAACCCCTTCCTGCAATTGAAAATGTTCCGGTGGTTTGTGAATTCCCTGACGTCTTTCCAGAGGAGTTGCCAGGGATGCCGCCGGACAGAGCAGTTGAGTTCGTGATCGAGCTTGAGCCAGGTACTGCTCCAATCTCTAAGCATCCATACAAGATAGCTCCTCCTGAACTGAAATTGTTGAAGGAGCAAATCGATATGTACATGGAGAAAGGTTACATTCAGCCTAGTTCCTCCGCTTGGGGTTGCCCAACTCTGTTTGTTGCCAAGAAGGATCAAACAAAAAGACTCGTGGTTGACTATCGTCCTCTCAACGAGAAAACCATCAAGAACAAGTATACAATTCCTCGTATCGATGATCTTTTTGATCAACTTGCTGGAGCCTCAATATTCTCAAAGTTGGATTTGAGGATGGGTTACCATCAGATAAAGATCAGAAAGGAAGATATTCCTAAGACAGCCTTCACCACTCGTTACGGTCTATATGAATACACCGTCATGTCCTTTGGTCTCACCAATGCACCGGCAACGTTCTCAAGACTCATGAATTATGTCTTCCATGAATACCTCGACAAGTTCGTTGTGGTATATCTTGATGACATTCTAGTCTACTCAAAATCCGAGGAAGAGCATGGAGAACACCTTCGTCTCACTATCATGAAACTTCGCGAGCATCGTCTGTATGCCAAGTTCTCCAAATGTGAGTTCTGGATTCCAGAAGTTGCATATCTTGGTCATATCATCTGTGCCAAAGGCATAGCCATTGATCCTGAAAAGGTTAAGGCAATTGTTGATTGGAAACCCCCTAAGACGGTGAAGCAAGTCAGAAGTTTTCTTGGCTTGGCTAGCTATTGCCGTCGTTTCGTCCAAAACCTTTCCAAGATTGCCAAACCTCTCACTGATCTCACAAAGAAGGACAAAAAGTTCGTTTGGACTCCACAATGTGATGAGAGTTTCAACCTCCTGAAGACTAAACTCACTTCCACCCCAGTTCTGGTTGGCCCAGATACTACCAAACCTTTCCAGATATTCTGCGATGCATCTCTCCAAGGTCTGGGTGCAGTTCTTATGCAAGAACGTCAAGTTGTGGCTTATGCTTCGCGTCAGTTGAACCCACATGAGCAAAACTATCCCACGCATGACCTAGAACTGGCAGCAGTTGTGTTTGCCCTCAAGAAATGGAGACAATACTTGTTGGGTAACAAAACTGAAATCTTTTCCGATCATAAGAGTCTGAAATACATCTTCACTCAGCCAGATCTGAACCTCAGGCAAAGGAGATGGATTGAGAAGATTAAAGACTTTGATCTCACCATTTCTTACACTCCAGGCAAGGCTAATGTTATGGCCGATGCTCTCAGTCGCAAATCCTATTGCAATAATCTCATGATCATGGAAAGCCAACCTCCACTTCATGAAGAATTCCAGAAACTGAACCTTGGTCTTGTCCCTGAAGGATACCTTGCTAGCTTGACAGCCAGTCCAACTCTCGAGGACAAGATTCATTCTGAACAACTTCGTGATACTGAAATCAAGAAGATTGTAGAGCACATCAAGGAAGGCAATGATAAATTCAAGTCTTTCTCAATTGATGACAAGGGAACTGTGTTCTTCGAAGGACGCATTGCAGTTCCTCAGATTCAAAGTCTCAAAGATATCATTCTCAAGGAGGCTCATGAAACTCCTCTCTCTATCCACCCTGGAAGTACAAAGATGTACCAGGATCTCAAGACTCTGTATTGGTGGTCTGGCATGAAACGTGAAATTGCTCAATACGTTTCTGAATGCGACGTTTGTCAACGTGTCAAGGCAGTCCATCAGAAAACAGCCGGTCTTCTCCAACCTCTCAAAATTCCTGAGTGGAAGTGGGACATGATTGAAATGGACTTCGTTACTGGGTTTCCAAAGTCCAAAAAGGGCAACGATGCAATCTTCGTTGTTATTGATCGTCTCACTAAGGTAGCTCACTTCTTTGCTGTAAAGGAAACTATCTCAGCTAGCCAGTTAGCAGAGCTCTACACAGCAAAGGTTGTTCCTCTTCATGGTGTTCCATTGGAAAAAAGCTCAGACCGTGGAAGTATCTTCACTTCTCATTTCTGGAAAAGTTTTCAAGAAGCATTGGGCACCAAACTTCTGTTCAGCACAGCTTATCACCCTCAGTCTCAGGGGCAAGTCGAAAGAGTCAATCAGATTCTCGAGGATATGCTCAGAGCATGTGGTCTCTCCTTTGGCATGAAATGGGAGGATTGCCTTCCATATGCTGAATTCTCCTACAACAACAGCTACCAGGCAAGCCTAGGCATGGCACCATTTGAGGAATTGTATGGCCGCAGATGCAGGAGTCCAATCAATTGGTCTGGAGCTGGTGAACGTTCACTCTTAGGCCCTGACATTGTTAAGGAAGCCGAGGAGAAAGTTCGTATCATTCGTGACAATCTCAGGATTGCTCAGTCTCGGCAGAAGAGCTATTATGATAGCAAGCACAGGGATATGATCTATGCACCTGGTGATAAGGCATATCTCCGTGTAACTCCCCTCAGAGGCACTCATCGTTTTGGTGTGAAAGGAAAGCTTGCACCAAGATACATTGGTCCTTTCAACATTCTCTCAAGGCGGGCAGAGAATGCCTATCGTCTTGAACTTCCAGAAAAACTATCCAAGGTGCACGATGTGTTCCACGTGTCACAGCTCAAGAAGTGGTTCAAAGATCCAGATCGTGCAGTTGATCATGATTCCATTGAACTGCAAGATGATCTATCTTATGAGGAGCACCCTGTTCGTATTCTCGATGAGACCGAGCGTAAGACTCGCAACAAGAGCACCAAGTTCTTGAAAGTGCAGTGGTCGCATCATTCCGATAAAGAGGCAACGTGGGAGACCGAAGAGGATCTTCGCAAGAAGTATCCGGACCTTTTCACTTCTCAGTAAGGAATCTCGGGGCGCGATTCCTTCAAGGGGGGGCGTTTTGTAACATCCAAGTATGAAAAACCCCCTAGTTGTTTTATTTCTTGTTTATTTTAAGCAATGCATCATGTCATCATCCTCATTTTATTTTCTGTTGCATTGTTTTCATAATGAAATACAAACTTTAGTCAACTTTGCTTTCATACTTGTCTGTTGCAATCTTTTCAAATAAATAAATGCAAATCAAAAACCCCCTTTGTTTCCAAATAATTCATTAATGATCACCTATTAAATTGTTGCTTTAAATCAATCAATTAATTCAATCAATTAGTTCTAAATCATTTTCAAATTCAAACCAAGGTTTCAAATCAGTACCCATTTGAACCCATGGAATTCACCAAAAAAATGTAATCCTTAATCACATTAATTCTTAGGGGTAACCCTATTAAAAATGTTGTTTTCAATAAGGTTTATTTAATATTTAAATTCTTTCAAATATGGTTTCAAATACAAACAGTATTTTAAATGTCAACTTTTTGCAAACCAATCTTGGAAATTGTTGCTAATGTTCTAAATATCTTAACCTAATTTTTCTGGAATTTTTCCTAAACAAAAACCTATCCTTTTCTCCCAAATCTGTTTTCTGCAAAAAAAAAGTAAAACAGAAAAAGAAAAAGGAGGAAAGCTATAGCGCGCGCAGCACCTAAGCCAACCCCAGCCCATCTAAGCTACAGCGCGCGCAGCCCAGCCCGTCTATCCCTAGCGTACCGCTTCAAAATTCGTGCGGAGCTTCTGTTCGAAGTACGGCAGAGCATCGGGGCCGCCACGTCGCCGTACGGCGGCAGCCGACGGCCACCCCTTGTTTTCCGCGCCTATAAGACCCCACGGAACCCTAGGGCGCAACCCTAACTCCTAGGCCTCCTGTCTCCTCCTCGATCCGCCGCAATTTCCCCTCTCCTCGTCGTTTCCCCTCACGGTATCCACCTCACCGGCGGCAGCCTCCTCTGAACCCGCCATGGCGCCGCCACCTCCTAGCTCCACCTAACCACTTGGCTACGGTAATCACATCGCCACTCCTCCCTCTACTTGTTGGACACCGGAGCTCGAACGGAGGAGCACGGCAGCCCCGCCGCCATCCACGCCATCGTCGCCGGCCGCGCCACCCCGAGCACTCGCTTCCACGACGACCACGCGGTGAGCGCACCACCGTCGCCTCCTCTCTCTCCCTCTGTTGCTCCATCATCTGCACCACCAGATCAGCACACGCACGCGCCCAGCAAGGAACGCACGGCAACCATCTATCGTAGATCAACGCCGGCGAGCCGCGATTCTCTGTTCAGTCGCGGAAGTTTTGATCTTCAGAAAATTCAGTTAGCGCTTAGTTACCTTATCCTCTCTGCAGCACGGGTACCTGACAAGCGAGCGCAACAGCTGAACTGGTTCAGGGAACCGAGCGCGCACAGGGAGACCGCGGGATCGAGTCCTGCTCCCCGCGGGAATTTCCCACCTTTTTTCCCACCAGGTGCTGACAGGGAGGGCCCCCTGTCAGTCACTCTTGTGCCACGCAGGCACAGTGAGCCCACGGGCCCCCCCTGGCAGCGACTGGGTGCGCTTCCAGTGTGTATAAAACGAATTTTAAAAACTTCTGTAATCCAAACTAGGTCCAATTAAATCACAGATTGGCCCCTGGTTTTGAAACCTTAATATCTTTTATTTTACAACTCTAAAAAATGAAAATAAAATATCCACACTGGTCTAAATTTAATTCTCTATCTTTTGGCATCATTTGTTTTCTGTTTTGAATTTTCAAAATGCAATTTAAAATTGAATCCAAATAATTCAAATGCAAATTTCTAAAATCAATAACTAATTCATTCTTAATCCAATAAATGCAAATAAAATATGTTTTCCATACCATTTTGAATAACCTACTCAAATATAATTTTTGTTTCCTGGTTTGAATAATTTAAATTGCCTAAATAATTCAATACTTGTTTAATCCAATTAAAATTGCTAAAATCATAACTTGCTTAATATAAAATATTTTTGAACATGAAAAATATGTTTTCAAACCACCAAAAGTGTGAACTTTGCAAATGTGAATTTGAAATTACGTTTTGACTAAATAAAATTCAATTAATATTCAAACTTGTTTTAAATTCAATTAAAACTTGTTTAATATTGTTTAATTCATAATTAAATTATCCTAACTCCTATTTCAATAAGTGAAACATGTAATCCAACTAAAATTTGATGTTCTTTTCAAATATAAACTTTGTTATTTGTTTTGAACACCTTAACTTGTTGAAAACAACAATTACTTGTGTGACATATTTTAAGTAACCAAACTTTCCTAAACTTAATAAATGATTTCCAAAACTTGTTAAAATCCTTTTAACACTTGCATCTATCATTGTTATTTGTTGTTATCTTGTTATCATCATCATGCATGCATCATGCTAACAACTTTCACATAATAATTAATTGTAAATCATTTGTTCCACTTAATTATGGACCCTTTCCCATATGCCACTCAAATTAGCATAGGGGTCCATTTAAATTGTGTTATCATGTTAGCTAGTTTATTTTGATGCAACCATTAACTTGTCATGCATCATCTTGATTGTGCACAATGCCATGATAATGATTGTTTACATTCCTGTTTTGTTTGTTTGCTTCTTCTCGAATAGACGACGACGTTGAGACAGACGATCCTTACAGCACCCCTTCTGAGGATCTAGCTCAGTACCAGGCTGCTGAGTTCGCAGGCAAATTATCACTCACATGAACCATTGTGTTCCTTTCAACCCTGGTTACCGATACTTTCCGTTGTCTATTTTTGCTAGACTTAGTGGTAGTTGTTTCTGTTACGAACCTATCACATGAATCCTTTAACCCTGATATTGCCTCTCCACCCCTCCTACAACCCTATTGATTGGGCCAGCGTCTTACTAGTATGCTTAGGTTGTTTTGCTCGAGTCTGTTACCCGTTACTTTCAGTTGCTATTTCATTATGTTCTGGGGGCTCGATGTTTAATCAATCAATCATGCTAATGTCATTACTTAATAATAATTTGATGATAAGGCACCGGCAGGAGGCCCTGTGTGGTTTTGAGGCCTGCTAGTGTCGACCCTAATAGGAAAAGGGTCTTGTCTACTGATCCATGATGAGCGCACTACCCGCATGTGGGAAGCGAGTATGGGCGCCCCCCTCAATTTGATTCGATTCGCATCTCGTCCAAATCATCTCATTTAGTTCGTGCTTTCTATCTGCCGCATGCATGTTTTTGCGAGCCCAGCGCAGGGTGGAACTTTCGTAGTCGGCATATAGGGGGACACGGTCTTAGAGTGCTATGAGGGTCCGTTTTCTTCGGGGCTTGATTAGCCGTGCGCCCAAGGTGCTTTGGGCTTGATGCGAAGAAGAGTTGAGTTGTGTTGAGTGCCCCGCTTGGTGGGAGGCATCCCATCTGGCGGGTTATTCATACGTGTACGGCCAAATTGGTGCAACCCTGCAGGGATAATCTTCTCGAGAAGCCGTGTTTTCCGCGGTTATGGTTAACCTGGTGAAAGTACTGGCTAACAAGTACTCAGGACAACTTAAACCTAATGATTCATAATCTCACACCCCATGATTATCAATTTGACTAGTAATAGGATTATTGTCACAATAACTTGTGTCATCTTAATCCAACTGTGTGAGTTATCCTCGGATTGCTTCTTTGGGATAAGGGGCGAGATCCAGGATGGGTTTGTTTGAAGTTATCTTTCAGTTGGTTACAACACTCGATCTTATTCCCTTTCTGATAGTTGGAAGTGATAGAATCTCTGTAGTTGGTTATTGCAGCCAGTTGCAGCATCTTTTATATACCCTTTTCCCTCCGTTGAACCCAAGTCATCTGTGCTTGTGTTGACGGGCTATACTTTGGTGAACTGTGAGTCTTGCTTGCCAGTACGTCTATGTACTGACCCCTTTGGGGTTGTGGTTTCCGCAGACTACGATTACGAGGATCCAGGTGACGGCTACTACGTGGAGTTTGACGAGGCTGCTGACGAGTAGTTAGCGGACCCGGGCAGGATCCGAGACATCGTGGATCGGCTCCGTCTTTATTTCAGTTTCCGGCTTCTTAAGCCTATTTGGATTTGTCTGTACTCAGACCCCCTTTGAATGCTTCCGCTGAGATGTAATGATGTTATGTTGGGACATGTGTCCTCTGGATGATTGTATTTGCTATCTCTGCCCTAGTGAGGGCCATTTGCACCTTATTTCAATCTTTTGTGTCTTAGAGGCATGTTGTGTTATCCTTTTGTTCAAAGCCGTTGACGTACCATGTGTGTATGGTATGAAGTACGTCAATGGTAGTGTCCTGATTTCTACAGGATAGTTTACATCGACGGTGAACAGTAGCGATGGGTTGTCACACATAAGTGTTGGCCTACTCGTAAGAGGATGCGGGTGCCGGAAAGCCCCGTAACCCCATCAGAATACTGTTCAGTTCGTACGGTGAGTATCCTATAGAAGTCCGGGTGCGACAATCATCCATCCACTTAGTGTGGCCCTCCATGAAACTATACCTGAGCAGGTGCTTCTCCACATTACCAGATTCTGGTTTGAACAAAGACCCTAGCTTGCATTTCCGACACGGACACTCTATCTCGGTGCGGTTGTTTCGATGCATCTCGGCCGTCGCGCGTCGCACGTACCTATGCACCACGCTTGTCCTCATCGCAATGAACATTGCTACAAAATGCAAGAGAGAAAGGTTTCATTAACTAGATCCGATTTTCACGGAAAATTTCCGCATGAACTTCCTACAAAAGGTGTAACGCGGAGCGCCAGAAATTTGCCGAAAAGGAAATGAATCAACATTTCGGCAAAACATTGGCAACTCATCCTCATGGCAACACAATAAAATGAAAAAGAGAACGAATTCTCATCCACCGACCAATCCCACGCACCTATTAAGATGACACACAATGCAAAATATATAGACGCGATGACGACGTCGAAGATCAGCGGAGAGACGACCGATAAGAGAGTGATAGATCTAGAAGTAGCTAGTGGTGCATTTGTGGTGAGATATAGTGTCCGGTTAGTAGATCTAGTGGAGAGATTTGGAAGAGGGAAAGTGGGGTAGCATACTAGCTAAAATATAACAAACATGATTGGTTAAATTAGCTAAAAATGGTAGAGGGGTGTGGGGGATTGAGCTAGGAGCACTAATGGCTCGAGTTTGGACTAGTGAGTGAGTGAGTGGGGTGGATAGGGGTGGTAGTGGGTGGCTGGCCGCACTTATATTGAGGACAAAGATTACCCCAGGCGAATATGGCATGGGATGCGCCTGCGCTAAGGGGTGCTACCCCAGGCGTTTCCTTATCCCAGGCGAATAGAGATGTCGTACGCCTGCGCTAACGGGAGCTACCCCAGTCCACTTTTTACCCCGGGCGCTTCTGCCCGGATTCGCCTGGGGTATTTGTTATACCGCAGGCGAACCGGTATTCTGTTCGCCTGGGGTAAAGGAAGAGTGCCAGGGGGTCCGCGGTGGTGGCCCTGCCACACTTTAGCCCAGGCGCGGCTGAGTTTGGTTCGCCTGGGGTAACAGGCTTACGCCAGGCGCACCCTTTACCTGTTCGCCTGCGCTAATTAGCCCAGGCGCATGGTTTTTCTTGTTCGCCTCTGGTAGAATATGCTTCTATAAGAAAATCTCTAGTAGTGACATATTCGACAATACATGTCATTAACCATGGTCGAGAACAATATAAATAGCTTATGAATACACCGGGAAATATCATCATCACATGGTTGCCTCTAGGTAAGATTTCCAACATACATTTGGTATAAGATGTGAACTTTTTACAATACTAAACACATATTTCTTATTATCTAACTCATAAATCAGAACAAATCCAAGTTCATAATAAATATCGATGAAAACTTGATTGATAGAGTTTTAGCTTATATATTTAATAAACGTGAGCCTCATGTGGCAGGATTCACTTGATTATGAACTTACTTCATATGAAAGTGAAGATGACAATAGGTAAATATTTATTGAACTTGGATTTAGATGTAAGAAAAAAAAACTAGTGAAAATATTGCCATAGCATGCTCAAACTTATAAAAAAATTATAGTTGAAAACTTAATTTATAAAGTTGTCATCTATTAGCTTTATAAACTTCAGCCTTCTATGGAAGGATTGACACAATTTTGAATTACGGATTAAATAAAATGTGAAAATAAAAATATCTGGTGAGACGAGTGCCTCGATATTTATCTATTAGATTGCTTGAAGATAAAACTGATATTCATCGAGTAGAATAAGGGCATTATCTAGCATACATTGGCGGCTACAAATTGTATGCCTAATATTTACATATGTCTTTCTATTAAAGTTAAAGCATACAATAGTTATCTTCAGCATTGGCACTAAATACGAAATGGAGAAAAAAGGACAAGCATGTCGAATAATCTTGTTAGCTTGCGTAACCACGGATATATCCCCACTTAGAATAGGATTTATTGTTCAGACCTTGGCTTTAGCATAATCAGAAATGATTCTTAAGGCCTATGCCCTAAATTCAATTACAGTACTAGTATTTTTTTCTCATCACAGAAAAAATCAAAATAGGTGGCATGTAAATTATGCTAACAATTAATAGAAAATTTGAATAGTGACTTGTTACTTAATAATAACCCCCATTTAGATTAGGATTTAGAATCGCAGACCAGCACTTCGCCCACGGATCGGGGCGCCGTGGGATAGGGGTCTCTCCGTGCTGGTGCTTGTCTGGGATCTGTCCTCATACTTCGCTACTTTACTGCATCATGCCTTGGTCTCTTCTCATCCCGGCAGCACGCCAGCGCTGGTGTCTACCCCTCTTTCTATACTTCCAGACATATTGCCATCGTTGTTGCATGTCATCTCCTCTAGCATGTGTCTCGTTTTGCCTTCTTCTTTCGTACGCGAGGAGGCGTCCCTGGTCAACTCTTTCTGGGTGCTAGATCTGGACGATAAGTAGAGGATAATGCACGAGATATGTGTGACAAGGATCAAGAGTCACCACACCCTCACGTATCTCATCGGAGACGAGCAAGCGATCAAGATCATGACGAGCACTGCCACCACTCTGCATCTAGCTCATGAGAGTGGGGAGAGAGTGAGAGATCTACTGCGAGGGTTATATGAACATATATAATGTCGTTGTCACATAGTTAATGGTTAAACTGAAGGGATTCGTACCATAGAAAACAAAACATTTCCTACATGGAGAACAACCAACGGGCCAAGATCTAATCTAGAGGATGCAAGGAATGGGTAGATAGAGTGCTATAGGAACTTACCCTCGAAGACCAAAACGAGTTACGAAATCAAATCCCGTGGATGATGAAGATGATCACTTTCCGATCTCAATATCGCGAAGAAGAGGGCTGCAATCCGGCAGCGCTTCCGCACTCGGTCACACGTACAACTTGACAACAACCTCCGTTCCCTCGATCCAGCAGGGCAACGGAAGTAGTTGATCCACCGGAAACTCCAACAACACGACGATGTTGCATGGTGGAGATTTTTTTTTCTCAAGACTTCTCCAAGCGCTTGAACAAGTGGTGGAGCAGCAGCAGGAAGGACGAAGAGATGACACCAAGTGTGTGTGTGGTAGAGGTAGCCCCCACCCCTCCTTATATAGGAGGGGAGGCAGCCACGAATTTGGGGTGTCCACACCTCTCCCCTCATCATGTCAGTGGAGTCTCCACTCAACTCATTCATTCTCTAATCAATTTCCACTCAAAATTTCAAGGGTTTTCATTAATCAACAAATAAAACAATTTTATTTCTTTATTTTAATATTTGTTAATTGCATTAACAAACATTAAACATTAACGTTTACTACCTTGAAATATTTCAATATTCCCGAAACAATTCTGTTGGTGTCCAAACTTTTCTCCGATATTCTGTATCCATTCAAACGAATCGTCAAATCTTAAGTGTGTCACCTTACTGTTCGTGAATAATGTATACATGATCGAAACACCTCTCCCATCAATAGTCAACAGCGGGGCCTGGAGATCCATAATGACTCCTACACATTCAACGATGAATCTAGTGATCGTGTGAACCATAAACGTCGTAACCAATTCCCTTTGTCTCGCGATATTTTACTTGTCCGAGATCCGATCATTGGTATCAACCATACCTAGTTCAATCTCGTTACCGACAAGTACTCTTTTACTCGTTCCATGATATGACTTCCTTGTGACCTAGCCACATCCTTGCAAGTGGTGTCGATGTGATATCACCGAGAGGACCCGGAGTATATCTCTCTGTCATTTGGATGGACAAATCACACTCTTGACCCATGAGCCTCAACTAATACTTTCAGAGTACCCAACGCTACATTTATAGTCACCGTGTTACGGTGTGACGTTTGATGTCATCAAAGCACTCCTTCGATGTTAGTGATTGAAATATCTCATGGTCTAAGGATTATGGTTTCTTCGTGTGAATATAACAATGTAAACTTAATGACTTGATCGCCATTGTGATACTTTCTTTGGGTCTATGTTCATCACATCATTCGTCTAATGACATGGCCCCGTTATTAACAACATCCAATGTTCATGATCAGGAAACCTTGATCAGCAGTTAATCAACAAGCTAGTTAAATGAGAGAAGCTAGTAGGAACTCTTGTTTGTTTATTAGACACACATGTATTAAAGTTTTCGGTTAATACAATTCTAGCATGAGAAATATTTATCATACACATGGAATAACATAATATCCACTTTATTATTGCCTCTCGGCCCCAAATACGATTAATCCGGCATGCCCTTAGCTAGTGGCCCGGGTGGCATATTCCCTTCATGAACAACTTTCAATGTTTGGATAATTAGTGGTCCAGAATGGACACAGTCATAGTGAAATGTGTGTGGCCAATATGGCATGTCCACATTGAAAACAATCGTTCATAATTGATAGTGCGTGATGTGTGGGGTGGCTCTTGGCTTACCAATTTTTGTACACACTTTTTTTGTGCACCATGTCCGAAATGTGACACGTGTTCGATGGGTTGTTCTATAATAGCGCTAAATAATAATAATAATAATAATAATAATAATAATAATAACTACTTTTGTAGAAAATAGTACTAAATTTTTTACTGGTGCCAAATTAAACGGAAGTTTAGGGATATCAGATGGCGGGAGCGACTTGGTTGTACTCCCACCGTCTCATATTAATTGTCTTAAATTTGGACAAAAATAGATGTATCTAGACATATTTTAGTGTTAGATACATCCAATTTTGTTCAAGTTTGAGACAATTAATTTGAGACGGAGGGAGTATATAAAGGATCTTATGCTCAATGCTAGTTGGTGAATTAAGTGGTACACCAACATAGCTAGGTTACATGTGCACATCTGGCGCAAGCGTCCCCGTCCATGCATTATTGTAGTTATAAAGGTATCATGCATGATTCATCAAGCTTCAATAATAATTCTCGAGCTCATAATATATATTTTCTGTCATGATTCGTTTCAACGAAAAACTCAACGATAATGGGCTTACTATTAAGAAACACGTACGATTAAGAACGTGAGTGCAAAGTTGAATCTAAGGAAGACACATCATTTTCTAGTATTGCTCGAGAGACTTATTGGGAGAGACGAGATCTGAGTGCCGGATAAAGCCAGCATGTGCATAGTCCGGTGCAGTCCCGACAAGGCCTCTCCCAAATCAACAACTCTGAATTCATGACAAGGCTAGTAACAATTAGCTCATCAACATTAAAACATAGTCACGTGCACGCTTCGATCGACGAGTGATCATTAGTCGGTTCTTCTTATTTCATATATATATACTCCCTTTGTAAAACTGTACTTACAGTTTTTTGGAGGGTCAAATCATTTTAAAGTTTAACCGTATTCATATAAAAATGTTGTATTTGTTATCAAACGAAATAGGTATATGATGAAAATATATTTTCCCAAAAATGTACTATCAATTTGGTGACATAAATATTGGTGGTTTTCTGCGTAAATACGGTCAAATATAAAGGAGTTTGATTTTCTACACTCTTTCAAACACGGATGGAATATGTACTCACTCCGTCTCATATTAATTGTCTCAAAATTGGACAAAAGTGGACGTATCTAGACATATTTTAGTGTTAGATACATCCACTTTTGTCCAAATTTGAGACAATAGGGAGTACAAAAGTATACTACTACCCGTGTACTCTGTGTTGTAGCGGCAAATTAAGAGACCATGCATGCATGATACACATCCGGGTAATTCCACAGAGCCGAATTGATCGGTGGGCACTCATTTTTCCTGCGTCTCTTTCACCTCAAGAGACGTCTCGCCCCGAGTTCTTGTGAATCGTGATTGAACCGGCCTGCTGGTACGTGTATCATGCTATTCTTTTTTCAAAGAGACATAAGGATGACTGTCGGGTCTTTGGATACCGGGATACACCGGCCCGTTTGCTGCTGTCCGGCCCAACGAGTATCTCTCGAAGGCCGTCAAGCGGCCAGGATCCTGAAGAGGCTTGACGCTTCTCTCTCGGGCTCCCTGGAGCCCCTGACGGTGAGACTTGGCGTACATTCCTTTCGGGAGGAGCTCGACATCAACTTCGCTCCTCTCGAAGGGACTCACCCGTCAGGAGGGGGACAAGGCATGTGCGGTTGACGGCCGCGCATCCGTACGGTGCCAGAGGCCGTGCAGGCGTGCAGAGCCGCTTTGTGCCAAGTTGTCATTTTGGTGTATAAAGGTAAGGGGGACAACTGCGGCGGCCAAAGGGATTCCCAAAGACTACCTCTTTGGTGCAAGAAGACCAAACTACAAGACCACGCAACAAGACGAAGGCGGCGTCACCGGGCTCCCCCACGATGACGCCATGGATGGTGGAGCTGTCCCCCGTCGACCATGACCGCGCAGGAGGAGCAGGAGTACGGGAAGCTCCTCCCTTTGGCACCTTGTGGTAGCTCTTTCCCGCCAAGTGAGCGGGAAGGATGTCCAAATGCCAGTATAAGGAGGACACCACCGGCCCTTGAACAAGGAGAGCTCGATTCATGGTAGAGCCCAAGTAGTTTGTTCCGAGCACAACCTAGCCTTTGTACTGTAACCAACGTAGTGCAATTCATCAAACAAACAGGAGTAGGGTTTTACACCACATTGGTGGCCTGAACCTGTGTAAACTCTCTGTGTCGCCATTGTTGTCGTGCTCAAACTTCCCTCTCGAAGCCTCCTCTCGAAGCGAAGGAAGTGTGTTTAGCCCCCAGTGTTTGAACCTTTGAGCGTTATCCTGTCCAGGACAGACTACCTCTCTCCGACAATGACGATGAGTCGTGGATGATGCTGTCGCTGTTTCTTGCTTGCTGATGTGAGATCAATCTGTCCATCTGTGATGAACCAGTTTCTTGTTGGAGTAGACTAAGTGATAGGCATTGAATTGGAACATATCATGGAAACGTGGGCTTGGGCGGGATTTCTCTTTTGCTTTGATCCCTATAAATTAAAGTTTGTACATCTTCTGAAGATCTTAAGTTGCCAAGCTTGCTAAACATGAGAGGTCTCGAGTAGCTGAGTGCAGTGATATGTAGCCCGAGATACATGTAGCTCTTTGTTTTGAAAAATTCAAAAATTATAGTTTATAGTTTTAAAAAACTAGTGCTGGAACA
The DNA here is from genome assembly GCA_028641055.1 of Alopecurus myosuroides. Taxonomy (NCBI): domain Eukaryota; kingdom Viridiplantae; phylum Streptophyta; class Magnoliopsida; order Poales; family Poaceae; genus Alopecurus; species Alopecurus myosuroides. Next base: position 102,447,004 of record CM054059.1, read on the forward strand.
TTGAGTTGGTTTTGGTCCTGCTATGGGTTTGAGCGCTGCGGGCTGCGGCCTATCACCGCATGGGCTTGCTAATTGTGTTCCGTCCGACGCGGTTTTGGACGTAGGAAAAAGCGTCCCGAGCCCCTCGCGTCATGGTCGCCCCCTCCCCCCCCCCCCCCCCCCCCCCGCGCGGGCGACTAGGCGCGCCGCCGTCCCCCCGTCCCAGCCCTATCCTACTCTCCCTCCCCTCTGCCGTCGCCAGCGTTCGTCGCTGGGCTAGGCCCAGGCGGCGGCCCCTTCCTCTCCCCTCCCGGTGACGACCTCGCGTAGGCGGCGCGGCTCCGGGCGGTGCCCCTAGGCAGCGGAGGTCCGGCATGGCGGTGACAGGGTGACCTGCTCGGGCCACGGGTGGTGAATACAGCGGCGGCGCCACCGTTGGTGGCCATGGAGGCTGAGTTGAGCTTGGCCAGGGCCTGCAAGCCCAGGTCTGAGCCCTTTGGGCACGATCTGGGTCAGGACGGGCCGGCTTGACCTCGCTGCCTACGGCTTGACTACAAGCAGCCCGTCACTTGGGTGACTGCGACAACACCACCCCTGTTGCGGCGCGGCGGCATGAGCTTCACGGATCTCTTTGGGTTCGGCCGGTCCTATGGTGTCGAACTTGATGGTAGTGACGGTGATGGCCTAGGTGCAGCAGCTTGACGGCAGGGACTTCACGGGCCCTTTCGGGGCTTGGACGGGCAAGAGAGGCCTGGTGTGTCTCTGTTGTCGCGTCCGGTCGGCACTGATGACCCACAAGTATAGGGGATCGCAACAGTCTTCGAGGGAATTAAAGCTCAATTTATTGATTCGACACAAGGGAAGCCAAAGAATATTTGTGAGCCTTAACAAGTGAGTTGTCAATTCACCTGCACCTGAAAGCAGTTTTGTTCGTAGTGGTTTATCAGTAGTAACAGTTTTATAGTAGAAGCAGTAGTGAAATAATAGCAGCAGTGGAATGAAAACAGCAGCAGAAGTGGTGTTTGAAGTAAACAGCGGGATTAAATACTGTAGGCATAGGGATAAATGAACGGGCGTTGCATGGGTAAGAAAGTTCAAATAATGATCATGTCATGGGCATTGCAGATAAATATGATAAATCATCCAAGCACTAAGTAACCATAGGCATGTGTTCCGTAAATAGTCGTACGTGCTCGCAATGAGAACTTGCACAACATATTTTGTCCTACCAGCCCGTTTTCAGTGGGGCCTCAAGGGAACTACTGGTAATTAAGGTGTTCCTTTAAATAAAGCACCGGAGTAAAGCATTAAAACTCCGTTAAAACATGTGATCCTCACATTGCAGCCATCCCCTCCGGTTGTCCCAACTTCTGTCACTTTGGGGCCTCGGGTTCTGGACAACAATGTGTGTAAACAACTTGCAGGAATGATTAAGAAACAATGATTATTATCTTGATTCAATAACATGTTCAGATCTGAGATCATGGCACTCGGGCCCAAACTGGCAAGCATTAAGCATAACAATTTGCAACAATGTCAATAGCACTAATAGAGGATACTAGGCACTATGCCCTAACAATCATGGCATTATTACATGAACGATCTCATCCAATCCCTACCATCCCCTTCAGCCTACAACGGGGAATTAATCACACATGGATGGGTAAACATGGATGATCGATGGAGAGACGTTGGTGATGACGATGGCGATGATCTCCTGCACTTCCCCGTCCCGGCAGGGTGCCAGAACAGGAACTTCTGATCCCCGAATCGAGGTTCGGGACAGCGGCGGCGCTCTGTTGTGTTTCTGTGGAATATGACGAACCACCTCGGATTTTAGGGTTGGAGGCTACTTGTAGTCGAGAGGGGAGTCCGAGGGGGGCTCTAGGGGGCCCACACCCCTAGGTGGCGCGGCCAGGGGGACCCACGCCAGGGGTTGTGGCCACACTGTGGCTCCTCTCCTGACCCCCTTCTGGCTCCCGGGGTCTTCCGGGGTGAAAACACCAATGGGCTCTTTTCTGGGCATTTTCCCGAAAGTTAATTTTTCTGCACAAAAACAAGACAGTAAAGTAATTCTGCTGAAAACAACGTTAGTCCGTGTTAGTTGTATTCAAAACACACAAGTTTAGAGAAAAACAATAAGAAAAGTGTTTGGAAAAAGAGTTACGTTTTCGACGTATCAGGCACCCGCCGATGGCGTTGGAGGACGTCCTCTAGGTGGTCGTATTGTTGCCGCTCTCCGATTTCAATGGTCTGGTGTGCTATTATAGTTGTATACGGTCGGCTACCGCCTATGGCGTTGGAAGTTGTTCCCTCCCGCCTGGGTGTGGTCCTGCCGCCCCTGCGACGGCTGTCTCTTCTCAGTCCGGCCTCGCCGTGTTTTCCATGGTGAGACAATGTTGGTGACTACAAGACCAAGGTGGCGCGTGTTGGTGGGTGGCAAGTTTGGTGGAACGCTACGGATTGTGCGGCGATGTGGTTTTTTGGGGTCGGGAGAAATCCCTGTCATCTTGGCAGCGACGCGGTGACGCTTGCGAGTGTCGTCGTTCCTTCTTGATGGGTGTCGGGTGTACCTCTTCTCCACCCCCCGCAGCGTACCAGGGGAAACCCAAGGATCAACCCTAGGATCAATCTGGGTAGAATGCACTATTAATTAACTACATTTGAGATTTCTTTCAGAATTTGTTAAAACACTGAAATATGATTATTGAATTTTGAAAAATAGAGAGCTACATGTAACTCAGGCTACATTTTAACTTTCCGTCGAGTACCTAGGCATTTTTGTTTTCTTGTAAGACACCGGGCAAGCGGGCCACTTGGACCTTTCTATGCTTGTCCTGTCTACTGGGCCACAAATATGGGTTCTTCAAACAACGGCCGCGTTTCTCTCTAGATTGTGGCAAACAGTTGGAATTGGCAAAAGTTTTCTTCTTCTTTTCTAGTGTTAGGAATCAGCCGACTGTTTTTTGAGGAAAAAGATAACGAAATGCTTCACCGCCTAACACCCTCAAGTGAATGATTATGGAACGTCCAGTCATCCCAACAACAAAAAATCCGAGTGAAACATTCTCCCCGTAACGGCGTAAAAGTTACAAGAAATGAATACACCAATGGAAAAAGATGTACGGAACAAATCCCTATTTCCTTGCAACAAAACGTTGCTAAAGTGTGTCATTATTTACAATAAAGAACCAAGTCATCCAACATATATGCTACACGCTTCTAACATCACAGAAACAAGTTTACAAAATTGGACAAATCTCTTTGCAGCATATCCTTATATATCATTGCAACATGTTGCTCATGTATACATAACAAAAAGGGTAGCCGTTTTGTAGAATTTCGGAACACCTTTTACAACATCCAAAATTGCCCAAAAAAACACTGACTTTCACCAACACCGAGTTCGTTGTCCCAACCTCGCCGTCAACAAATCGAACTTGCCGGAGCTAGAGCCAATGACCCTAGAGCCATTCCCGTTGGCCTCGCTATGTTACCCTAGATCAGAGAATGTATATGACTAAGGGATTGTTGACTTCTAGCTCCCTTTTTACGCATTAGTGGCAAATGGTATTCAGCCCATGGGATGCTCAACCTTTGCCAGGTGCGGCACTGGAGGCGGCGGGCAACTTGGATGGAACACAAAATGAACGCCACTGGCGTGAAAGTGTTGCAGTGGCCGCCAATGTAGGAGCGGCGGACCGAAGAAGGGGACAGAAGACGAGCGTACGAGAACTTGTATGTATGTCAGTGGCCAGCTCCTTCTGGAAGCGGAGACATGGGACTTGCGGATGAGCATCCTAGGTGAGACGCGAGAGAAGGAGCAAGGTAGAGCAAGAGGATGCGGGAGATCCTACGTGCGTTTATGCATCTCCCCTCTTTTATGTGTTTTTTTAGATACAAGATAGAAAGTGTGGCTTCCGCGTGCATGCCGCCTATCGACCACCAATTTGTAAAGTAAAAACATTTTGAAAGAAGAATCAACAAACACAACATATAAATATATTTTGTTTTGTATACGTCACATGGGGAATGGTTGTCCACTAGAATGTATTTCAAAAAGTGCAGTTTTACAGAGGTTCACACAGAGGGTGCATATATGAAGTCATGCCAGATACCAGCATGCTACTTTTTAACCAGTGCCGTGGGCCGGTTTGTCCAAAGTCTTAAATCATCTAGAGTTTTAGAGACTCTGACCATTACAAGTTGTGTTACATTTCTAAAGACTTCGGCGTTTCGGGCATCCCATATTTTTCAAATGACGATGAGCGCAACAGAAGGCCAAGTTGATCGTGGCATCCCAATGGGTACCTAATTGCTCCATATATCGGTAAAGGGCAAGTGCAAGGGAGTGATGCTCAACCTATCCTAGATAGCACGGGTATCGCTGCAAATGAAGAACAGGTCCTCCATGTCCTCAAAAGGGTTGTAGCAACATTCATGCCGCGCCAAGCTCAAGATTGTTTTCTTGTGTAGGTTTGCTCATGTGTTTATCGAAGTAGAGTAGCCACCCAAAGATCTTCACCTTCTTAGAAAGGAATGTTTACCCAATTTGGTCCGGCTTGTCATTTCTGAGCTTTGAGGAGAGAGCTGCATAGGCCCCTTTTATAGAGAAGATGGAGCCATCAAGAAGCATACGCCGATTAGGTCGACCGCCGAGGGAAACATGCACTATCAAAAATCTCAGGGAAGACATCTCAAAATCTGGACTCGAGGTTAGTCTGTTATGCAGATTATCTATATCACTCACTATTTTAACCAATCAATTGGCCATGTCATCTTCAATAACAACAATTAATAATTATTAGTATATCTTTCATGCAACCTATGCATGTCTTTTTTTTCAGCCATATAATTGTCCATATTACTAATATTTAATCCTCAAATACAACAATTCCACGCGAACTAAATTTAGTTTCTTGACTATTGTGATCAACTTAATTTTGACAATTTATTATCTCATGCGGCTTATACCCATTTCATTTACAGAATAATTTAAAAATAATCCCGCTGCAGCATGTGGGATATTCTTCTAATTTATAGATATGTATTTGGTTTTATATGAGTAATCTACATGAGGTAATGAGTGAAGTCCTACCTGGATCACTAGTAGAAAACGGGCTATCTGTACCGGTTCTAGAGGCCTATTAGTACCGGTTGGACAACCTGTACTAATTAATCGGTACTAAAGGCCCACCAGCCTTTAATATCGGTCCCTCACGAACCTGTATTAAATGGGGCAACATGTGGCCCAGTAGGAGAGCTCGCGGTCCTTACGAACCGGTACCAAAGGGTTTTCTTTTTTTCTATTTTTTCGAATTATTCTCGAAAAAATTCATTTTATTTCTATTTTATTTATTTATATTGTTGAACCACTTAAACTCACATTTATCACTAACCATTCTTAATTTCAATCTAATTTACTCTCTTATCACTAATTCCTAATTTCGATCTAATTTACTCCCTTATACTAACACTTCCCGTATAGGTCACCCATCCTCACACTACTCCCGCACTAGCACGCTTAACTTCGTAGTTCGTTTCCTATGAGCTACCTACAAAGAAGAGATACTTACGTGACAATAGTATGCTATCAATCCTATTAACCCATAGACTAGGATGTCACACACATTTATTTTATAAATAAAAACAATTATTTAAATAAAAATAAATGAATCATTAATAATATTTTGAATTAAAATATTCTTAAATGGAAATAATAATTAAGTTATTTGTCTTTTTCTATTTAATATTGAATAATTCATATATGCAATTCTATAAATTTAAATTTCACAAATAATATATCTAAATTTATTAGAAAAATGAGATAAATCGAAATATGAGACATCCGTCAGCTAACTCTTGTCTAAATAAGCTAACACATGTAGTTCAAATTTGTCCCGTTTCCAGCTGAATCGGCAGAAACTTGTGATTTTCAAAAGAGCTGGATGGAAATCTTTTCTTAGAAAACAGATTGTTTATTTGGGTATATCACATGTCCTGGCATGTTAAACAATTAAGACCCCAAGTTTTGCAACATGTTTGTGGTAGGTTCTTCACAAAAAAAACCATTTCTGACACTTCGAAAACGGAAAATGGTTTTTTTATTCAGTTAAAAAAATAAATTCCTTCGTCAACATTGTCCGTGCTTCCAAGATGCATGTGTGTGTGTGTTAAATATGGGCTCATTATAACAAACTATGCCATGTATTTTTCCATAACACCCATCATTTGAACCGAAACCCTAGAATGTTAGGAGGAGATAACTCTTTTTTGTGAACACTTTTTCAACAGAACTATCGTATTCCAAGTTTACTATTTTTGGTGGATACTAGGACATATGTAATGACACCAGGCGAAGGTCTCGCGTTATTTAGGGTTTTTTTGAATTTACTGAAATTTTCTTAGCCCGTTTTAGGAGAAAGTCAAGATGGCGGGCATGACCGTTCTTAGCTAGCGGTTGTATATTCAGAAACTCACTGTGGATCTCTATTGAAATAGGTAGATGAGTACATAAAAATGATTTTTTTTCCAAAATTTATGAGCAAATTACGAGGCACGTGTAGTTCAAATTTGTCCCGTTTCCAGCTGAATCGACAGAAACTTGTAATTTTCAGAAGAGCTGGATGGAAATCATTTCTTAGAAAACGGATTGTTTATTTGGGTATATCACATGTCCTAGCATTTTAAAAAAATTAAGCCCTCAAATTTTGCAACATGTTTGTGGTAGGTCATTCACAAAAAAACAATTTCTGACACTCCGAAAATCGAAAATGGTCTTTTTATTCAGTTAAAAAAATAAATTCCTTCGTCAACATTGTCCGTGCTTCCAAGATGCATGTTTGTGTGAAATATGGGCTCATTATAACAAACTATGCCATGTATTTGGCCGTAACACCCGTCATTTGAACCGAAACCCTAGAATGGTAGGAGGAGATAGCTCTTTTTTGTGAACACGTTTTAAACAGAACTATCGTATTCCAAGTTTACTATTTTTGGTGGATACTAGGACATATGTAATGACACCAGGCGAAGGTCTCGCGTTATTTAGGGTTTTTTTTGAATTTACTGGAATTTTCTCAGCCCGTTTTAGGAGAAAGTCAAGACGGCGGGCATGACCGTTCTTAGCTAGGGGTTGTATATTCAGCAACTCAATGTGGATCTCTATTGAAATAGCTAGTTGAGTACCCAAAAATGATTTTTTCCAGAATTTATGAGAAAATTACGAGGCACCTATAGTTCAAATTTGTACCGTTTCCAACTAATCGGCAAAAACTTTTGATTTTCAAAAGAGCTAGACAGAAATCTTTTCTTAGAAAACAGATTGTTTATTTAGAAATATCACATATCCTAGCATGTTAAAAAAAATTAAGCCCCCAAGTTTTTCAACATGTTTGTGGTAGGTCATTCACAAAAAAAAACCAATTCTGACCCTCCGAAAATGGAAAATGGTTTTTTTATTCAGTTAAAAAATAAATTTCTTTGTCAACATTGTCCGTGCTTCCAAGATGCATGTTTGTGTGCAATATGGGCTTCTAATAACAAACTATGTCATGTATTTGGCCATAACACCCGTCATTTGAACCAAAATCCTAGAATGGTAGGAGGAGATAGCTCTTTATGTGAACACTTTTTCAACAGAACTATCGTATTCCAAGTTTACTATTTTTGGTGGATACTAAGACATATGTAATGACACCAGGCGAAGGTCTCACGTTATTTAGGGGTTTTGTTTTTTAATTTAGTGGAATTTTCTCAGCCCGTTTTAGGAGAAAGTCAATACGGCGGGCATGACCTTTCCTAGCTAGGTGTTGTATATTCAACAACTCACTGTGGATCTCTATTGAAATAGGTAGTTGCGTACCTAAAAATGATTTTTTTTCAAAATTTATAAGCAAATTACGAGGCACAGTTCAAATTTGTCCCGTTTCTAGCTGAATCGGCAGAAACTTGTGATTTTCAAAAGAGCTGGATGCAAATCTTTTCTTAGAAAACAGATTGCTTATTTGGGTATATCACATGTCCTAGCATGTTAAAAAAATTAAGCCCTCAAGTTCTGCAACATGTTTGTGGTAGGTCCTTCACAAAAAAACCATTTCTGACACTCCAAAAATGGAAAATGTTTTTTTATTCAGTTAAAAAATAAATTCCTTCGTCAACATTGTCCTTTGTTCCAACATGCATGTTTGTGTGCAATATGGGATCATTAAAACAAACTATGCCATGTATTTGGCCATAACACCCGTCATTTGATTCGAAACCGTAGAATGTTAGGAAGAGATTGCTCTTTTTTGTGAACACTTTTTCAACAGAACTATCGTATTCCAAGTTTACTATTTTTGGTGGATACTAGGACATATGTAATGACACCAGGTGAAGGTCTCGCGTTATTTAGGGTTTTTTGAATTTACTGGAATTTTCTCCGCCCGTTTTAGGAGAAAGTCAAGACGGCAGGCATGACCGTTCTTAGCTAGGGGTTGTATATTCAGCAACTCACTGCAAGAGAGCGGGAGAGTAACACGTGTATGCTACTCTTGCACGCGTGTCATCCCGGAGCACCGGTTAAACCAAGAGTCCCAGTTGGGGAGAAATTAAGAGCCATGCCGCCTGCGCGGGCTGCTGCCTGCAATATGGGATCATTATTACAAACTATGCCATGTATTTGGAAACTGAACCCTCGGGTTGGAGCCCAACGGAGATTAGCTTCCACTGGAAAGTGAACTTCGGGATGAATCTCCGCGCCATTGTGTTCGGTTATTTCTCAACTTGCTTACATATCTAGTGCTAGTACTATTTTCTCGTCATATAGGATTGTTCACCTATGCAAACATGAGAGAAATATATAGAGATCACGATGAAATCTTGCTCACATCCACTGGTAGAAAATAGGCCTTCCGTACGCCCCCATTAGTCCCCAAAATAATCGACCCGCGACCATAGGGGTCTTTAGTCGCGGTTCGGTAGGAGACCCGCGACCAACAGTCTAGGCCCAGCGCGCTCGGTCCATCGCTGGCGGACGGGAGGGGCTTTAGTCCCGGTTGGCCAGGACAACCGGGACTAATAGGTCCTTAGGCTGCCCCGAAGGCCTTTAGTCGCGGTTGTCCAGGCCAACCGGGACTAAAAGCCCATCTGTCGCACCCTGTCTTCTAAGGGATACTCATCGTACGAACTGGATAGCAGGTGCTTGGATTATGGGGCATAACTGCTCCCACGTCCCAGCTTCCTGGTAGGCATGCGCTTATGCGCGACAACACAAGCCCTGCTATTCCACCGTCGACGTAAACTATCCATTAGTAGTCATAGGCGCTACTGTCGACGTACTTCATATCAAGCACGCACGGTACGTCAACAGCTTTGAACGAAATGATAGCACAACATGCCTCTAAGACACAAAAGATGGAAATAAGTTTGCGAATAGCCTTCACTAAGGCAGAGATAGCAAAACACTCATCCAGAGGACACATGTCCCAACATATCATCCATTACATTAGCGGAAGCAATCAAAGGGGTCTGAGTACAGACAAATCCAAGGCTTAAGAAGCCGGAGAAATAAAGAAAACGAAGCCCATCCACGTAGGTCCTGGATCCTGCCCGGGGTCCAGCCAACTACTCGTCTGCAGTGTCGTCAAACTCCACAAAGTAGCCATCCTGGTGATCATCGTAGCCGTAGTCGTACTCTGCGTAAACCACAGCCCCAACGGGGTCAGTACATTTGACGTACTGGCAAGCAAGACTCACACTTCATCAAGGAGTTACCCGTCAACACAAGCTTTGATGCTTGGGATCAACGGAAGAAGATAGGTATGATAAAAGCTGCAGCGGGCTGCTCTAACCAACTAAAGAAGATAACTACTTGTGTCCGGCTAATAGAAAAGATAAGATCGAGGAATTGTAACCAACTGAAAGATAACTTCAAACAAACCCATCCTGGATCTCGCCCCTTATCCGAAGAAGCAATCCGAGGATAACTCACACCGTTGTATTAAAGATGAGTCAAGTTATTGTGTGAATATCTTATTACTAGTCAAGTTATTAATCCTTGGGTGAAACATGATTGATCATTATGTTGAAGTTGTCCTGAGTACTTGTTAGCCAGTACTTTCACCAAGTAATCCATAACCGCGGAAAACACGGCTTCTCGAGAAGATTTATCCCTGCAGGGGTGCACCATAGTAACCGTACACGTAAGAATATCCCGCCAGATGGGAATCAAACCCGCCAAGCGAGACACTCAACACAACCAACTGTTCTTCGCATCAAGCCCAAAGCACCGCGTGCTGTGCGTGCGCGGCTAATCGAGCCCCCCGAAGAAAAGGAGGACCCTCATAGCACTGGAAGACCACGCCGCCCTAAATGCCGACTACAAAAGTTCCACCCTGGCCTCGGGTTCGTACCTGCATATGATGCAGCAAATGGAAAGCCCGAACTAGTACGGCGATTTGGACGAGATGCGAATCGAGTCAAGTTGAGGGGGGCGCCCATACTCGCTTCCCACATGCGGGTAGTGCGCTCATCATGGATCAGTAGACAAGACCCTTTTCCTATTAGGGTAGACACTAGCAGGCCTCAAAACCACAAAGGGCCTCCTGCCGGTGCCTTATCATCAAGTTATTATTAACAGTAGCATTAACAGGATTGATTGATTAACATTCGAGCCCCCGGGACGGTAACAAATATTAATAGCACGATAGTAAAAGAAGTAACCGACAACAGGCTCGAGCAAAAGCAACCCTAAGCATGCTAGATGAGAACAGGCACAAACAAAGGCTGTAGGTATGGAGGTGAGGCAATATCCTTGGTTCAGGGAATCATGTGATGGGTTCGGAGAATAGCAACGTTACATAGGGCTAGCAATAGCAGACAAAAGGATAGTATCGACAACAAGTGTGGAAGAGAACTCGATGATTCATGTGAGTGATAACTTGCCTGGAAGCTCAGCAGCCGGGTACTGGGCTAGGTCCTGGGTAGTGGTGTCGTAAGTCTCGTCGGTACCAACATCGTCGTCTAAGCGAGAAGAAGCAAAAACAACAACGAAGGAAGACGGGCAATCAATACATGGCATAGGTGCACAAACATTGGATGATGCATGTCATGTTAACAGATGCACCAAAATAAACTATTTGATATGATACACAAGTTTAAATGGATTCCATATGCAAAGATTGCATATGGAAAACCCATGCATTAGAGTTGAATTAATTGTTCTATCGCTAAGCATCATGTGTAGTTGAGTTAGCATGATGCATGCATGATGAGGAACAAGAAGATAACAAATTAAATGCAATTGGAATGATGGTTAACAATTTTAGAAAACATTTACCAAGTTTGGAAATTTTGTTACTTAATGGTGTTAAACAAGTAGTGGTTGTTTTCATCAAGTTAAAAGGTGCAAAACAAATAACAAAGTTGATATTTGAAAAGGTTATCAAATTTTAGTTGGATTACATGTTTCACATTTTGAAATTGGACTTTGGATTATTTAATTATGAATTAAACAATATTAAACAATTTTTAATTGCATTAATCAAGATTTAAATTGTTTAGGCAATTTAAATTATTCAAACCAGAAAACAAAATTTATATTTGGAAAGTACATGAAAAGTTGATTGGAAAACATATTTAGTTTGTGGAATTTGGAATTTTTATGAACAAGTTATGAATTTTGCAAGTTTAAGTGAATTTGACAAGTTTTCAAATGTTGCACCAATTTAAAATATTCAAAACAGTAAACAAATTTTATATTTGGATAGATCATTTAATTTTGGACAGAAAACATATTTAAAAATTGAAAATTGGAGTTAAAATGAAATAGTTATGCAATTTACAATTTTAGGGTGCAATCTGCCATTTTAATTCATCTAGGGACTTAGGAAATATTTTTACAGGGGTCTAGATTAAATACCAGGGGCCTAGTGGTGATTCCTGGAAGTTTCTGGGTCAAAACAATTGTGGAAAAAAAGTTTTGGTTTTATGGGTGCAGGGGGGATCGAACCCTGCACCTCACTGCTGCGCTCAAGGGAACTAACCAGATGGGCTGAGTGCTTGTATGTGACAGAGAAGGGAAACCGTGGGGGTTATGGTTCAGGGAAAGGCTAATGCACAATTCGGAAAAAAAAAGCAGTAAAAGGGGTGGGGATGGGAATCGAACTCGCGACCTGGGGGTTCGCTGCGCGCGCTCCAAACCAGTGGGATCTGCTGCGTTCGTTTGATTGAATCGGGTGCTGGTTTGGTTTTGAATCTGGCAATCGACTGTTAACTGAATCTGCAGGCGAACAACATACAGCAGCGCTGGTTACTGTCACGAATACAGAGCACCCGAGGTGATCTTCCAAGGAAGAAATCGGTGACCAAGCAGCAGGGAATGGGGAGGGGAAGTGCGGGAATGGAGAGGTGGCCTCACCCTCGTCGCAGGGACGCCCTCGGCGCGGCCGGAGGGTGGCGGAGGCGGCGGCGCCGTGCTCCGGCGGCCGGTGGCCGTGGCACAGCAGCAGAGGAACCTCTCCTCGATGGTGGCGGCGGAGGTGGGAGCCAGGAGGGAAAGAGGAGCGTCTAGGGTTAGGGTTTGTCACGGGAGGGGAGGAGAAGATATAGGAGGGGGAGAGATCCATCGAGTGGTTCAGGGAGGAGCTCCTGTCGCTGTCCGCCATGGGTACGTCATCCTCCGTACGGAGGTAGGGGGATACCGAGCGGGCTGCCCCTGGTGGGCTGGGCCTGCCTCTCCCCCCTCTCCTGCGTTTTTTTTTTTTTTTTTTTGTAGCTTTTGCTTTTGGATGAAAATGATAGGTTTTTGTTGGTAGAAAAATTTGGAAAAATTTGGATAAGCTCCTTAGTTGAAAAGCAACCACTTGGTAGTTTTTGTTTTCAAAATTTTGATTGTTTGCTTGCTGTTTAAAATTAAACCCAATTTTGGTTGAAAAAAATCCAATATTAATTAATGTGAGAAAAAGAAGTCATTTTCCATAGGGTTTCCCCTAGGGTTTAGAAGTGATTTAAAGAATTCCAATTAGTGGTGAACTTCATAGATTCAAAAGATTAATGATTTGAGAATTGGTTTGAGTTTGGAAAATGATTTGGAAATAATTGATTACTTTGATTGATTGAATTAAGCAACAATTTAATAGTTGATCTAATATGAAATAATTGGAAGCAATTGATGTTTTTGGATTTTGCAATTCATTATTTGAAAGATTGTAACAGACAAGTGTGAAAACAAAGGTTGATTAAGTTTGGCTTTTATTATGAAAACAATGCAAACAGAAATAAATATGAGGATGATGACATGATGCATTGCTTAAATAAAACAAGAAGTAAAACAACTAGGGGTTTTCATACTTGGATGTTACAAAACGCCCCCCCTTGAAGGAATCGCGCCCCGAGATTCCTACTGAGAATGGAAAAGGTCCGGATACTTCTTGCGAAGATCCTCTTCGGTCTCCCACGTTGCTTCTTTATCGGAATGATGCGACCATTGCACTTTCAAGAACTTGGTGCTCTTGTTGCGAGTCTTACGCTCGGTCTCATCGAGAATACGAATAGGGTGCTCCTCATAAGAGAGATCATCTTGCAGTTCGATAGAATCATGATCAACTGCACGATCTGGATCTTTGAAACACTTCTTGAGCTGTGACACGTGGAACACATCGTGCACTTTGGATAGCTTTTCTGGAAGTTCAAGACGATAAGCATTTTCTGCACGCCTTGAGAGAATGTTGAAAGGACCAATGTATCTTGGTGCCAGCTTTCCTTTCACACCAAAACGATGAGTGCCTCTGAGGGGAGTTACACGGAGATATGCCTTATCACCAGGTGCATAGGTCATATCCCTGTGCTTGCTATCATAATAGCTCTTCTGACGAGATTGAGCAATCCTGAGATTGTCATGAATGATGCGAACTTTCTCTTCGGCCTCTTTAACAATGTCAGGACCCAAGAGTGAACGTTCACCAACTCCAGACCAATTGATTGGACTCCTGCATCTGCGGCCATACAATGCCTCAAATGGTGCCATGCCTAGGCTTGCCTGGTAGCTGTTGTTGTAGGAGAATTCAGCATATGGAAGACAATCCTCCCATTTCATGCCAAAGGAGAGACCACATGCTCTAAGCATATCCTCGAGAATCTGATTGACTCTTTCGACTTGCCCTTGAGACTGAGGGTGGTAAGCTGTGCTGAACAGAAGTTTAGTGCCCAATGCATCTTGGAAACTCTTCCAGAAATGAGAAGTGAATATGCTTCCACGGTCTGAGCTAATTTCCAATGGAACACCATGAAGAGGAACAATCTTTGTTGTGTAGAGCTCTGCTAACTGGCTAGCTGATATAGTCTCTTTCACAGCAAAGAAGTGAGCAACCTTGGTGAGACGATCAATGACAACGAAGATTGCATCGTTGCCCTTCTTGGACTTTGGAAACCCAGTAACGAAGTCCATTTCAATCATGTCCCACTTCCACTTAGGGATTTTGAGAGGTTGGAGAACACCGGATGTTTTCTGATGGACTGCCTTAACACGTTGACAAACGTCGCATTCAGAAACGTATTGAGCAATTTCACGTTTCATGCCAGGCCACCAATACAGAGTCTTAAGATCCTGGTACATCTTTGTACTTCCAGGGTGGATGGAGAGAGGAGTTTCATGAGCCTCCTTGAGAATGATGTCTTTGAGACTTTGAATCTGAGGAACTTAAATGCGTCCTTCAAAGAACACAGCTCCTTTGTCATCAATAGAGAAGGACTTGAACTTATCACTGCCCTCTTTGATTTTCTCTACCATCTTCTTGATTTCAGCATCACGAAACTGTTCAGAACGAATCTTGTCCTCGAGAGTTGGACTGGCTGTCAAGCTTGCAAGATAGCCTTGAGGAACAAGACCAAGGTTCAGCTTCTGGAACTCCTCATGAAGTGGAGGTTGGCTGTCCATGATCATGAGATTGTTGCAATAGGATTTGCGACTGAGAGCATCGGCCATAACATTAGCCTTGCCTGGAGTGTAAGAAATGGTGAGATCGAAGTCTTTGATCTTTTCAATCCATCTCCTTTGCCTGAGGTTTAGATCTGGTTGAGTGAAGATGTATTTCAGACTCTTGTGATCGGAAAAGATTTCAGTTTTGCTACCCAACAAGTATTGTCTCCATTTCTTGAGGGCAAACACAACTGCTGCAAGTTCAAGATCATGAGTGGGATAGTTTTGCTCATGTGGGTTCAACTGACGTGAAGCATAGGCCACAACTTGACGTTCTTGCATAAGAACTTCACCTATGCCTTGGAGAGAAGCATCACAGAATATCTGGAAAGGTTTGGTGGTATCTGGACCAACCAGAACTGGAGTAGAAGTGAGTTTAGTTTTGAGGAGATTGAAACTTTCCTCACACTGTGGAGACCAAACGAACTTCTTGTCCTTCTTGGTGAGATCAGTGAGAGGTTTAGCAATCTTGGAGAAGTTTTCGACGAAACGACGGCAATAGCTAGCCAAGCCAAGAAAACTTCTGACTTGCTTCACCGTCCTAGGAGGTTTCCAATCAACAATTGCCTTAACCTTTTCAGGATCAATGGCTATGCCCTTGGCAGAGATGATATGACCAAGATAGGCCACTTCTGGAATCCAGAACTCACATTTGGAGTACTTGGCATATAGACGATGCTCGCAGAGTTTCATGAGAGTGAGACGAAGATGTTCTTCGTGCTCTTTCTCGGATTTTGAGTAGACAAGGATATCATCAAGATATACCACAACGAACTTGTCTAGGTATTCATGGAAGACAGAATTCATCAGTCGAGAGAAGGTCGCCGGTGCATTGGTGAGACCAAAGGACATTACGGTGTATTCATATAGACCGTAACGAGTGGTGAAGGCTGTCTTAGGAATATCTTCCTTTCTGATCTTTATCTGATGGTAACCCATCCTCAAGTCCAACTTTGAGAATATTGAGGCTCCAGCAAGTTGATCAAAAAGATCATCGATACGAGGAATTGGATACTTGTTCTTGATAGTTTTCTCGTTGAGAGGACGATAGTCCACCACGAGTCTTTTTGTTTGATCCTTCTTGGCAACGAACAAAGTTGGGCAACCCCAAGCGGAAGAACTAGGCTGAATATAACCTTTCTCCATATACATATCGATTTGCTCCTTCAACAACTTCAGTTCAGGAGGAGCTATCTTGTATGGATGCTTAGAGATTGGAGCAGTACCTGGTTCGAGCTCGATCACAAACTCAACTGCTCTGTCCGGAGGCATCCCTGGCAACTCTTCTGGAAAGACGTCAGGGAATTCACAAACCACCGGAACATTCTCAAGCAGAGGTAGAGGTTTAGCATCGAGGGTGTACAGCTGAACAGAACTTGATTCCTTCGGAGAATAGACTATCTGGCCGGAAGGGTGGAACAGGGTTATTGACTTCTTAGCACAGTCAATCGTAGCTTTATTGGCCTTCAACCAATCCATGCCAAGGATGACATCAATGTCTGAATTGCCAAGCAGAATGAGGGAAGCAAGGAATATGTGACCTCCAATTAAGATCTGATTCTCATGACTGATCTTGGAAGTTTGCATAGTTGCTCCAGGAGAGTTTACTACTAGCGGGGAACCCAAACCAACAAAGGGGAGTTTACTAGTTGTCGCAAAGATCTTTGACACAAAGGAATGCGATGCTCCGGTATCAAACAACACTTTAGCTGGGTTAGAGTTTACGGGTAATGTACCGAGAACAACGTCGGCAGATTCCTCAGCTGTGTCAACCTTGACGTGGTTCACCCTTGCGGTCCTCCCAACAGGCCTGTTGTTGGTGTTGAAGGCCTTATGCGGAGGAGCGCGGACCATCGCCTGGTTGGTGTTGGGGCGAGGTGGTGGAGAAGGCAGCATCCTCTGAGTGCACTTATCAGCGTAGTGCCCAGTCTCCTTGCATTTGAAGCAAGTGACGACACGCGGAGGATCTGGCCTTGGCTGCGCCACTGGAAACCTCTGCCCATGCATCTGAGCTGGGTTGGGTGGGCGGGGACCAAAGCCTGGAGAAGCTTGGGCATTTGGAGCCCTAGTGACAGCACTGTTTGGCACCCAGATGCGGCGCTTCTGCGGAGGGGTGGTCATGTTGGAGGAGGAACCACCCTCACGCGAGTGCTTGCGCGACTCTTCGAACGCCTTGCGCCCATTCTCCTCATTGAGCGCGGTGTTCACGAGCTCGACGAAGTCCTTGCACTTGATGTTTGTGAGAGCGTACTTCAGTTCCGGGTTAAAACCTCGGCGGAACCTTGCCATCTTCTTGGTCTCAGTAGACACCTCGTCTCCAGCATACCGAGCGAGGCGATTGAACTCGTTCTGGTAGCCGATGACGTCGAGCTTGCCCTGCTTCAGCGAGCAAAACTCTTCACACATCCTCTCCATGAGACCATCGGGGATGTGGTACTTCAGGAAGGCATCCTTGAAGCAACCCCAAGTGATAGGATAGCCAGCTCTCATGGCCTGGTAGTTCTCCCACCACGAGGCTGCCTGACCCTTCAGTAGGTAAGCAGCATAGTTGACCTTGTCCTCTTCCGCAACATGAGCAATCTCCAGGGCCCTTGCTACGTCACGGATCCAGTTATCAGCATCCAGAGGCTCGCGTGTTGCCACGAAAGCCTTAGGGCCCACACTGAGGAAGTCCTTGATGGTGACCCTTGGAGCAGTCTGGTGGTGGTGGTTCTGGTGGTTCTGAACCTGGACCATCTGAGCCATGACCTGAGTCATCTGAGTCAAGAGCTCAGCGATCGGCGGTGGCTCAGGCGTGTTCCTTGTTGGAGGCATCCTGAACAGAAATGCATTTTAGCACAACAATAGGAAGGGAATAAACTTAGCAACCGAAAGAGAGATTATTCTGACGCATGAATAGATAACCAACAGGTACATCATGAGTTCAAATACATCAGAATATCCAACAGACCAATACATGGTTCGAAAACGAAAGGATAAACTAGACACAGCTAGTAACGGATACATCGGTACTCCCATGCTCATCACGCAGGACGGCGGCGAGTACGGCGAGTGGTACGAGGAAGAGGACGGCGAGGAGGAGTGTGCACACAGAAGTAGGTATCACGACGATCCTTGTAGATAGGAACTGCTATGAGAGGAACCCTCGGAGTGGTGAAGTAGAAAGCGTCCTCTCCCTGTGCTCCAAAGAGAGGAATACCACTGTAACCAGCTCCAAGGTTGAGGAGTGGACCTCTGATCGGCTCGTAACCTCCCGCATCTGGCAGAGGAAAACCTGCTGGCTGAGTGAAACGCGCAAAGCGCTCGTCTCCAACGAAGTCTGTGGTGTACGTCGCCAGACGCGTCAACGCGAGATAGAGCTGGTTCCTGACTGAGGCCAACTCCTGGGCAAGTGTGGAAGCAACGGCGTCACTGTGCCTCACGAACTGAGCAGTGGTGTACAACCTGTCGCTATCATCCTCGTAGGTATCCATGTCGCGGTGGACAGTGAAGTGAACTCCCGCCGACGTGATGTAACCACGGGGGATGTGACGATAGATGGAATCATCAAACCCCCAGTAGTCAGCACGTAGGACGGTGAGACTCACGTACGCTGCCTGCTGCACTGCCATGTCCACTGTGGAACCAACGGACTCGTAGCGGTGGACTATGCTCCTGCCATCATCCGACAGAATGTAGACGATGGCTCGGTAGAAAGTCTGGTCGAACTCGCGCTGGTGCTCGTAGACCTGGTACTCTGGTGCCCAACGGAACCCCAGGTAGGTAACCATGTCCCTCAGCGTCTCCGGATAACCGGCGGTGCTCTCGCAACGGGTCATGCGAACCACCTGCGGGTAGTAGCTGAGACCCATCTGCAGATGATTTGGAAGGTTTTGATTAGACGCCGGTAAGAGAAAAAGGAAGTGGAAAACAACAACAAGATTCAATGGACGATAGGTTCTTTAAAAGAACAGGATATCGAAGCAACAACGGGAAAACGAGACCAAAAGTCCTGAGGTACTAAGGAGAACCCAAAACACGTGAAATCCTAACTTGAAAGTTTAGGTGAGAACAGAAAACAACGTTGCACTTCCTTACCAGAAAAGGGTGGGTGGGTGGGGAAAGAAGAAAAATGGCAGAATTCCTACTCTCACGTTTCATTTTTCCTATATAGCTACAAAATAGTTTCTAGACTCAACTGCGACCAGTAAAAAGGGATCCTACAGGCAGACAGGCTCTGATACCATTTGTCGCACCCTGTCTTCTAAGGGATACTCATCGTACGAACTGGATAGCAGGTGCTTGGATTATGGGGCATAACTGCTCCCACGTCCCAGCTTCCTGGTAGGCCTGCGCTTATGCGCGACAACACAAGCCCTGCTATTCCACCGTCGACGTAAACTATCCATTAGTAGTCATAGGCGCTACTGTCGACGTACTTCATATCAAGCACGCACGGTACGTCAACAGCTTTGAACGAAATGATAGCACAACATGCCTCTAAGACACAAAAGATGGAAATAAGTTTGCGAATAGCCTTCACTAAGGCAGAGATAGCAAAACACTCATCCAGAGGACACATGTCCCAACATATCATCAATTACATTAGCGGAAGCAATCAAAGGGGTCTGAGTACAGACAAATCCAAGGCTTAAGAAGCCGGAGAAATAAAGAAAACGAAGCCCATCCACGTAGGTCCTGGATCCTGCCCGGGGTCCAGCCAACTACTCGTCTGCAGTGTCGTCAAACTCCACAAAGTAGCCATCCTGGTGATCATCGTAGCCGTAGTCGTACTCTGCGTAAACCACAGCCCCAACGGGGTCAGTACATTTGACGTACTGGCAAGCAAGACTCACACTTCATCAAGGAGTTACCCGTCAACACAAGCTTTGATGCTTGGGATCAACGGAAGAAGATAGGTATGATAAAAGCTGCAGCGGGCTACTCTAACCAACTACAGAAGATAACTACTTGTGTCCGGCTAATAGAAAAGATAAGATCGAGGAATTGTAACCAACTGAAAGATAACTTCAAACAAACCCATCCTGGATCTCGCCCCTTATCCGAAGAAGCAATCCGAGGATAACTCACACCGTTGTATTAAAGATGAGTCAAGTTATTGTGTGAATATCTTATTACTAGTCAAGTTATTAATCCTTGGGTGAAACATGATTGATCATTATGTTGAAGTTGTCCTGAGTACTTGTTAGCCAGTACTTTCACCAAGTAATCCATAACCGCGGAAAACACGGCTTCTCGAGAAGATTTATCCCTGCAGGGGTGCACCATAGTAACCGTACACGTAAGAATATCCCGCCAGATGGGAATCAAACCAGCCAAGCGAGACACTCAACACAACCAACTGTTCTTCGCATCAAGCCCAAAGCACCGCGTGCTGTGCGTGCGCGGCTAATCGAGCCCCCCGAAGAAAAGGAGGACCCTCATAGCACTGGAAGACCACGCCGCCCTAAATGTCGACTACAAAAGTTCCACCCTGGCCTCGGGTTCGTACCTGCATATGATGCAGCAAATGGAAAGCCCGAACTAGTACGGCGATTTGGACGAGATGCGAATCGAGTCAAGTTGAGGGGGGCGCCCATACTCGCTTCCCACATGCGGGTAGTGCGCTCATCATTAAATCAGTAGACAAGACCCTTTTCCTATTAGGGTCGACACTAGCAGGCCTCAAAACCACAAAGGGCCTCCTGCCGGTGCCTTATCATCAAGTTATTATTAACAGTAGCATTAACAGGATTGATTGATTAACATTCGAGCCCCCGGGACGGTAACAAATATTAATAGCACGATAGTAAAAGAAGTAACCGACAACAGGCTCGAGCAAAAGCAACCCTAAGCATGCTAGATGAGAACAGGCACAAACAAAGGCTGTAGGTATGGAGGTGAGGCAATATCCTTGGTTCAGGGAATCATGTGATGGGTTCGGAGAATAGCAACGTTACATAGGGCTAGCAATAGCAGACAAAAGGATAGTATCGACAACAAGTGTGGAAGAGAACTCGATGATTCATGTGAGTGATAACTTGCCTGGAAGCTCAGCAGCCGGGTACTGGGCTAGGTCCTGGGTAGTGGTGTCGTAAGTCTCGTCGGTACCAACGTCGTCGTCTAAGCGAGAAGAAGCAAAAACAACAACGAAGGAAGACGGACAATCAATACATGGCATAGGTGCACAAACATTGGATGATGCATGTCATGTTAACAGATGCACCAAAATAAACTATTTGATATGATACACAAGTTTAAATGGATTCCATATGCAAAGATTGCATATGGGAAACCCATGCATTAGAGTTGAATTAATTGTTCTATCACTAAGCATCATGTGTAGTTGAGTTAGCATGATGCATGCATGATGAGGAACAAGAAGATAACAAATTAAATGCAATTGGAATGATGGTTAACAATTTTAGAAAACATTTACCAAGTTTGGAAATTTTGTTACTTAATGGTGTTAAACAAGTAGTGGTTGTTTTCATCAAGTTAAAAGGTGCAAAACAAATAACAAAGTTGATATTTGAAAAGGTTATCAAATTTTAGTTGGATTACATGTTTCACATTTTGAAATTGGACTTTGGATTATTTAATTATGAATTAAACAATATTAAACAATTTTTAATTGCATTAATCAAGATTTAAATTGTTTAGGCAATTTAAATTATTCAAACCAGAAAACAAAATTTATATTTGGAAAGTACATGAAAAGTTGATTGGAAAACATATTTAGTTTGTGGAATTTGGAATTTTTATGAACAAGTTATGAATTTTGCAAGTTTAAGTGAATTTGACAAGTTTTCAAATGTTGCACCAATTTAAAATATTCAAAACAGTAAAAAAAATTTATATTTGGATAGATCATTTAATTTTGGACAGAAAACATATTTAAAAAGTGAAAATTGGAGTTAAAATGAAATAGTTATGCAATTTACAATTTTAGGGTGCAATCTGCCATTTTAATTCATCTAGGGACTTAGGAAATATTTTTACAGGGGTCTAGATTAAATACCAGGGGCCTAGTGGTGATTCCTGGAAGTTTCTGGGTCAAACAATTGTGGAAAAAAAGTTTTGGTTTTACGGGTGCAGGGGGGATCGAACCCTGCACCTCACTGCTGCGCTCAAGGGAACTAACCAGATGGGCTGAGTGCTAGTATGTGACAGAGAAGGGAAACCGTGGGGGTTATGGTTCAGGGAAAGGCTAATGCACAATTCGGAGAAAAAAAAGCAGTAAAAGGGGTGGGGATGGGAATCGAACTCGCGACCTGGGGGTTCGCTGCGCGCGCTCCAAACCAGTGGGATCTGCTGCGTTCGTTTGATTGAATCGGGTGCTGGTTTGGTTTTGAATCTGGCAATCGACTGTTAACTGAATCTGCAGGCGAACAACATACAGCAGCGCTGGTTACTGTCACGAATACAGAGCACCCGAGGTGATCTTCCAAGGAAGAAATCGGTGACCAAGCAGCAGGGAATGGGGAGGGGAAGTGCGGGAATGGAGAGGTGGCCTCACCCTCGTCGCAGGGACGCCCTCGGCGCGGCCGGAGGGTGGCGGAGGCGGCGACGCCGTGCTCCGGCGGCCGGTGGCCGTGGCACAGCAGCAGAGGAACCTCTCCTCGATGGTGGCGGCGGAGGTGGGAGCCAGGAGGGAAAGAGGAGCGTCTAGGGTTAGGGTTTGTCACGGGAGGGGAGGAGAAGATATAGGAGGGGGAGAGATCCATCGAGTGGTTCAGGGAGGAGCTCCTGTCGCTGTCCGCCATGGGTACGTCATCCTCCGTACGGAGGTAGGGGGAGACCGAGCGGGCTGCCCCTGGTGGGCTGGGCCTGCCTCTCCCCCCTCTCCTGCGTTTTTTTTTTTTTTTTTTTTTTGTAGCTTTTGCTTTTGGATGAAAATGATAGGTTTTTGTTGGTAGAAAAATTTGGAAAAATTTGGATAAGCTCCTTAGTTGAAAAGCAACCACTTGGTAGTTTTTGTTTTCAAAATTTTGATTGTTTGCTTGCTGTTTAAAATTAAACCCAATTTTGGTTGAAAAAAATCCAATATTAATTAATGTGAGAAAAAGAAGTCATTTTCCATAGGGTTTCCCCTAGGGTTTAGAAGTGATTTAAAGAATTCCAATTAGTGGTGAACTTCATAGATTCAAAAGATTAATGATTTGAGAATTGGTTTGAGTTTGGAAAATGATTTGGAAATAATTGATTACTTTGATTGATTGAATTAAGCAACAATTTAATAGTTGATCTAATATGAAATAATTGGAAGCAATTGATGTTTTTGGATTTTGCAATTCATTATTTGAAAGATTGTAACAGACAAGTGTGAAAACAAAGGTTGATTAAGTTTGGCTTTTATTATGAAAACAATGCAAACAGAAATAAATATGAGGATGATGACATGATGCATTGCTTAAATAAAACAAGAAGCAAAACAACTAGGGGTTTTCATACTTGGATGTTACACCATCCCTATATATAGGACTCAGCTGGCTGCACTTAGCCACATTTGGTGTCACTTCTACTCACAATATTCAGAAGGGGTGGTGGGTTTGCTTTTGGTTCCTCCTATGCACACAAGGTGTTCGATGAAATGACCGAGAGCATGAAACACACATGATATGAAGTGTCCGAGCCACACTTGAGCTTTTTCATTTATTTTTCCTCCGCGATCACGGTTAGCAACTTGAACCTTTCATGATTTGTATTATTTCTCTAGCTAGTTAGTTTAGCAAATGCATGATGGTTAATTATATACTTTATATAATAATAATGCAGATGAATCGGCAATGGATGTACGGTAACCGACTCTCCGGCAAGTTCACTACGGGTTTGAAAGATTTCCTCGTAGTGGCAAATGCGAACAAGCAGCGAGGTTTTATTATCTGTCCGTGTGCTGAATGTAAGAATCAGAAGGGTCACTCCTCCTCAACAGTCGTTCACATGCACCTGCTTCGGCACGGTTTCATGCCAAGCTATAATTGTTGGACCAAGCATGGAGAAAGAGGGGTTAGAATGGAAGAAGATGAAGAAGAGGATGATATCGATGTCAACTATCATGAGGCTTTCATGGAGGATGATGCTGAAGGTGGGGAAGGTTTTGGTGAAGGTGAAGAAGAGGCACATGATGAGCCCGCTGATGATCTTGGTCGGACCATTGCTGATGCACGGAGACGCTGCGAAACTGACAAGGAGAGGGAGAATTTGGATCACATGTTAGAGGATCACACGAGGTCGCTGTACCCAGGATGCGACAATAGTCTGAAAAAGCTGGGCTGCACACTGGATTTGCTGAAATGGAAGGCACGGGAAGGTGTAGCTGACTCATCATTTGAAAATTTGCTGAAAATGTTGAAGAATATGTTTCCGAAGAATAACGAGTTGCCCTCCAGTACGTACGAAGCAAAGAAGGTTGTCTGCCCTCTAGGTTTAGAGGTTCTGAAGATACATGCATGCATTAACGACTGCATCCTCTACCGCGGTGCATACGAGAATTTGAATGAATGCCCTGTATGCACTGCATTGCGTTATAAGATCAGAGGCGATGACCATGGTGACGATGTTGAGGGCGAGAAACCCAGGAAGAGGGTTCCCGCCAAGGTGATGTGGTATGCGCCTATAATACCTCGGTTGAAACGTCTGTTCAGGAACAAAGAGCATGCCAAGTTGTTGCGATGGCACAAAGAGGACCGTAAGTCCGACGGGGAGTTGAGACACCCCGCTGATGGAACGTAATGGAGAAAGATCGACAGAGAGTTCAAAGATTTTGCAGATGACGCAAGGAACATAAGATTTGGTCTAAGTACAGATGGCATGAATCCTTTTGGCGAGCAGAGCTCCAGCCATAGCACCTGGCCCGTGACTCTATGCATCTACAACCTTCCTCCTTGGTTGTGCATGAAGCGGAAGTTCATTATGATGCCAGTGCTCATCCAAGGTCCGAAGCAACCCGGTAACGACATCGATGTGTACCTAAGGCCATTAGTTGATGAAGTTTTACAGTTGTGGGGCAGACCTGGTGTACCTGTGTGGGATGAGCACAAAGAAGAGGAATTTGACCTACGAGCGTTGCTTTTTGTAACCATCAACGATTGGCCTGCTCTCAGTAACCTTTCGGGACAGTCAAATAAGGGATACAAAGCATGCACGCACTTCTTACATGAGACTGAAAGTGTATTTTTGGATAATTGTAGGAAGAACGTGTACGTGGGTCATCGTCAATTTCTTCCCCGAAATCATAACTTAAGAAAGAAAGGAAAGCATTTCAACGGCAAGGCAGATCACCGGCCAAAGCCTGCGGAACGTACTAGAGCTGAGATATTTGATATGGTCAAGGATTTGAAACTCATCTTTGGAAAGGGTCCTGGCGGACAATCTGTTCCGCTGGGAGTTGACGGGCACGTACCCATGTGGAAGAAGAAATCAATATTTTGGGAGCTACAATATTGGAAAGTCCTAGATGTCCGCTCTGCAATCGACGTGATGCGTGTTACGAAGAATATTTGCGTGAACCTGCTAAGCTTCTTGGGCGTGTATGGGAAGACAAATGATACAAAGGAAGCACGGCAGTGAAAGCTCATGATCCCTCTAATGATTTTGGTGATGATGATAACACGGGTATCCTCTATCTAACAGTGTTGTTTTAGACTGTGCAGCTATTATCTCAGATGATTATTGTTATATTCTTGATGGAAGATCAAAGAGAAGACCTACACTCTGGATTAACTACCACCGGATTTTTCAGTACGCAGCCCAGAAAATCCGGTGTCTTTGGGGCGGAATATCCGGCCCCAGCCCCGGAATATTCCGGCCCTCTTCTGGCATCTCTAAAACGACTAAGTGTTTTCACTGCCCGCGCACAGAAGCCAGGGCGGAAATTTGCCCCGGAAATTTCCGGTGCAAAAATACGGCCCTCTGGGACTTAGCAGAAATTGGAGCACTCTCAGCTGCCCGCGCACAGAGATGGGGGCGGAAATTCTGTCCGGAAATTTCCGGGCCCGGACATTTCAATTATCCGCCCCCCGGATATTCCAATATTCCGGTCTTCTGGTCCTTGCCGTTTTCACCAATTGGCTGCTGCCAGCGCACAGAAGCTAGGGCGGAAATTTGCCCCGGAAATTTCCGGTGCAAATATCCGGCCCCTGGTCCTTAGCCATTTTCGTCAACGAACTGGTGCCCGCGCGCAGAGAGGGGGGCGGAGTATTGGGGCGGAAATTTCCGCCCCCGGATATTTCAAAAATCCGCCCCCCGGACTATTCAAAATTCCGGCCCAGGCAGACCGGAAATTTCCGGTGCTTACACCGGAATATTCTGGTCCTACAGGACTGCAACGGTCAGAAATTGGAGGAGCCTATAAATAGCTGTCTTGTTCCTCTATATAGGTAGCTCGTCCATTCCTCTCTCTCCTCCATTGTTGTAGAGCTCAAAACGCCCCGATCTCCCTCCTCCTCCAACCAAACTCGATGCCCTTCAAGGATCTCATGGAGGAGGACTAGATCTACCTTTCCACCAAGTCAAAACGTGTGTACCCATACCACAACTCTTGGGATCTTGTAATCTCTTGGTTGCTTTGTCATCCAAGGAAAACCCTAGTGCTTGTAGCTTCCACCTTGTAGCAAGAAGCTTCGATTGTTGAGAGCCTCCATCTCACTTGTGGAGTAGCCTCAACCCCTTGTAAAGGTTTGGTCAACGCCTTCAAGTCGACCTCATAGTGGAAACGAGAATCTCCCTCACCGGAGAAGCTCAAGGAGAACAAGGTGTGCACATCCGTGCAATTGAGGAGCGCCTAGGTGGCTCCCCACCTCTCCAACGTAGACGTACTTCTTTTAAGAAGGAACTACGGGAAACATATCCTTGTCTCCGTGTCTTTCACTTGTTGTTATCTTGTACCGTTCCTTTATTTCCGCTGCCACTTGTTCTGTACCACCTAGGGTATTCACTTAGTTGCACATTTAGGTAATCAAGCATTTACTTTCTTAAAGCCCCCATTAAAAGTGAAAAAGAAGTAAAATTTGTAGGTCACCTATTCACCCCCCCCCCCCTCTAGTTGACCATATTGCACTTTCAATTGGTATCAGAGCCTCGGCTCTTTTATCGGGCTTAACCGCCTAAGAGTAATCATGGTCAACGGAGATGATCCCGAATCTTCTAAGGAGGAGCTCTCCAAAATGGCCGACACTATAGCCAACCTAGAGACAACGGTTTGTACCATTCAAACCCAATTGTCCAAGGTTAGCTCTAGTGTGGGCTCGGAGGTTTCCTCCATTAAGAAGATGTTGGAGAACATGATGGGTAGAACCAAGGGGCCTTCGCACTCTCCCCATTTTACCGATGAGGATAGTTCGGATGAGGAAACGATTCCGGATAATTCCGAACTCGAAGAGAACATTGCCAAAGCTATTGCTAAAGCCGCACAAAAGGCTATAGCCAAAGCTAAGGAGAGTGACGGTGGCTCCAAGTCTCAAACGGATAATGGTTCGGGGTCCAATTCAAAAGTTCCACCACCGCAAAACTATGATTCTATCCACCCAATCGTTTCCATGCCACACATCCTTAATGTTGGAATTCCACCCATCCTTAACACTAACGAATTTTCCTCTTGGAAGTTTGAAATGGAATCTCACATTTCAGGATCGTGTACCGCATTGTGGAGAAGCGTGATCCATGGATTTCATCCTCATGACCCAAGCAACTTGACTCCAAGGGAGGATGTTGAATCTCAACTCAACAAAACTGCTCTTGTAATTATCCAGAAGGCTCTCCCAAGGGAGCATCTCACTCACATCCGTGGTTGCAAGACCGTCAAGGAAGCTTGGGACAAACTTGACACCTTGTTTCAAGGAAATGCTAGCATTCAATCTTCCAAGTATGATGTGGCCATTGACAACTCCGAGAACTTCGTTATGCAAGAGGATGAGACTCCTGAAGAGCTCTATAGAAGAGTTGTCACTCTCGCCAATCAACTGAGAGACTTTGGCAAGGAAGAGATCACCGATGAGTGGATAAAGAGGAAATTTGTCAAGGCTATCACACCCTTCGAGAAGAATCTCGCCACTAGTATCCGTACAAGAGCGGACTACAACACTCTCAACTCCATTGGTGTTCTTAGTGAGTTCATCGCAATCTCTCTCTCACACAAGAGTGCGGATGATGCTCTAGCTCGCTCTAGAGGGATGGGAAAGTCTCCCAATCTTGCATTAAAGTCAAAGGCAATGGCTCGGGTTGATGAAAGTGAAGAAGAAGATGATGATGAAGAGGACTATGAAGACACCTACACGGGATCTCACAAGTGCATTGCTCTCGCTATGCATGGATATTGGAAGAGTTGGGAAGGTCACAAAGCCGGCTCTCCGAGACCTCCACGAAACAAGAACTACAAGAAGAAGGGGGAGCTCCCAAGGGCATGCTACAATTGTGGTAGCGCAAACCACTTTGTGAAGGAGTGCCCCTTTGAACCTAGAGAAGAGAACGAAGGCAAGCTTGTTCGCAAAAACAAGACCAAGCCTCCACAAAACAAGAACTTCGCTAGGAAGGTGCCAAGGGCTCTCTATGTTCAAGAAGGGGCGGTTCTTGAGACTTGCATCTCCGGAGATGAAGGACAAGATGAGGTAGTTGGAGTTGCTCACATCGCCAAGGCCACCGCATCATCACCTTCGATCTCTCTATTTGAATCCCCCAATGAGAATATGGCTACCCGACCTACGTGTCTTATGGCAAAAGCCACTTCGGTATGCTCTCCCAATCCCAAGACCATTATCACTAACCCTCCTTCATTATTGGATTGTGTTGAAAATTCTTGTGAGGAGGATAGTGAGTCTAATGAGTTAAGCATATGGCTATCTAGCCTTAAAGGTGAGACTAATGAAAAGGTGAACTCTCTTTTGAGGCAACTTGACGAGGCTAACTCTCTTGTTGATGAAAAGGAGGAGATCATCATGACCTTATAAAGCCATGGAGGTCATACTTGCAATGAGCAAGAGCTTGAAAAAGCCCTTGAAAATGAGCGTTCCATTCGTGCCTCACTTGAGGAGAAATTGTCTTGTCTTGAAGAAAACTTTGCCATAAGTGTCTCTAAGCTTAGGAAAGAAAATGCACAATCTCTTGCTTTAATTAAAACTCTTGAACATGAAGAGTTGAAGCTAGGAATTGCTCACGAGGAACTTGGCACTCGTCATGAAAAACTTGAAAAGGAGTTCATGTCTCTAAAGGAAATTCATGACAAGTTAACCAAATCTTGTGACAATCTTCTAGCCCAACTATCTAACAAGCAAGTTGTGTCCACTTCACCCTCTAGCTTGAATGTCTTGCCTAGAAATGCTTGTAGTGCAACTAATCTTGTAGGAAATGAGAAGAATCCTCATGAGATTGCTTCTCAACGAGCCAACAATGGAAAGGAGGGACTTGGCTATATAGCCAAGTCAAAGAAGAAGTACAAGAAGAAGAACAAGAAGAGAGTCACCTCCCCCTCACAAGAAGTAAGATTTGTGAAAGAGGGAGAGGTGACCAAAAGGAAGGAGACCAACACCATTGTGGGTGGTGAGACCTCTAGGGGGAGCACCACTCACAATAACTTTGCCGGGAAATATAATCCATCTTATGTTCTTATGAAGTCTAGAGATGGTCATGTATATGCTAAATATGTTGGTACTTCTTATGGTGACGATTATCATTGGAGTATTTGGGTTCCTAAGACCCTTGTCGCTAACATGAGAGGACCCATTCAAAGATGGGTCCCTAAATCAAGAAACTAATCTATTGTAGGGAAGTGCTTCCGGTTCGAGAAAATGGACGGTGGATAGTGGTGCATCCCAACATATGACCGGAAGCAATGACGCAATGAGTGATATTCATCCTCCATTACCTCATCTCAATTGTGTTACTATTGGTGACAA